>JAGIQG010000003.1:94376749-95786477 GCA_024679065.1 Sphyrna mokarran
CTCCCTTAGCAGCCTGAGGTAAATGCCATCAGGCCCCGGAGCTTTATATGTCTTTAAGCTGCCTAACAACCCGAACACCTCTTTCCTCGTAATCTTTATTTCCCTCAACCGATCCTCAACTTTGTCAACATCAGCAACAGACATCTGGCCCCTCTCCCGCGTGAATACCGATGCAAAGTATTCATTCAGGATCTCCCCCATTCCCTCAGGCTCTAAGCATAGATCCCCTCCTCTGTCCCTGAGAGGTCCAATCTTGCCTCTAACCATCCTTTTGCTCCTTACATAGGAGTAAAATGCCTTAGGATTTTCCTTAATCTGACCTGCCAGAGCCACTTCGTGGCCCCTTTTTGCCTTTCTAACACCCCTTTTAAGATCCCGTCTACACTCTCTATATTCTTCCAGCGCTGTCTCAGTCCCCAGTTGCCCAGATCTAATGTAAGCCTCTCGCTTCTTCCTGATCAAGTCCTCAATCTCCCTGGTAAGCCACGGTTCTCTAATCCTACCTTTCCCATCCTTCCTCCTTGCCGGCACGTATCTTTCCTGCAGAGAATTTAGTTTTCCCTTGAAAGACTCCCACATGTACCTCGTCGACCTACCCTCAAAAAGCTTATCCCAGTCGGTATCTTTAAGATCTCGCCTAATCTGGCTGTATCTAGCCCTCCCCCAGTTAAATACCTTCCCTTTTGGGCCGGTCTCGTCCTTTTCCATTAATATCCTAAAGCAGATAGAGTTGTGATCACTATTTGACACATGCTCTCCTACCTCGATGTCAACCACCTGCCCTGGCTCATTCCCCAGAACCAAATCCATTATAGCCCCCTCTCTAGTCGGGCCATCCACATACTGCTCCAAGGACCCTTCCAAAACACACTGTACAAATTCCTCCCCGTCCACTCCTACAGCTCTGGGCCCTCTCCAATCTACTCCAGGAAAATTGAAATCTCTCACTACTACTACCCTATTTTTCCTACACTTATCTAAAATGTCCCTGCATATCCTTTCTTCCACGGCCCGCGGGCTGTTGGGCGCTATCCCTCGTGAATAGGCGACCCTCCCTCCTGAAGACCTCCCAATGATCAATAAATATGAAGCCTTCTGCCCTACACCAATCCCTCATCCATGCATTTAGTTGGAGTGTCTCATTTGTTATTACCCAATCGGTCCCGGACACAGGCAGCAGCCCAGAGAACGCCACCCTGGAGGCCCTACCTTTCAGTTGAGCCCCCAACTCCCTAAACTGTCTACGTAAGTCCCCCCTGTGCTTTCTTCCTACATCTTTCTGTCCTATGTGAACTATTACATTTGCCTTAGACCCTCTTCCCTTCAAAATTCCCTCTACCCTCTCTGATACATCCTGGACCCCTGCTCCCGGGAGGCAGACTACCATCCTGGAGTCTCTCTTTTGCCCACAGAATCTCCTATCGATCCCTTTAACCATCCCATCCCCCACCACTATCTCACCTCCTGCTTTCCCGCCGGTCTCTGTGGCATTTTGTTCCCCCTCACCTGCCCTCTCCATCACAGCCTTTACCCCCCCCTTGTCTGTATCACTTTTCCCACCATCTCCCCAGGAAACACCACCATTAAAAAGGTATAATGATTCTGAGACCAACATTCTGTCCCAGAGACAGGAAAGCATTGCAGAAATCCTTGTCGACACTTACCAGCAACCTTGTAGTATGTTAAAAATGTGAAAATGACTGTTGTTGTTGTATGGAATGACAGGATTTCACCATTTTAAGAGGATGCATGCTTACTTATCATTGAGAAATGACAGAGTGACAATAGGGACAAATAATTAATCAGAATCTTAGCAGGCTGTAATCACTCATAGTACTGCAGCAGGGATTTCAGTAAAAACCTAATCCTGACAGATTTCCTCATTTCTTAATCTTCCACCATCTCGCTGGTACATCTGCTGACTCGTTGCAAAGCTTCTTTCTAATGCTTACTTAAGGTTCTGTAGGTTGCCATGCCTCCACCTTCAGCACTTCTTTGCATTGATCATTGGTGACTTTTAGAAAGATTACTGAGCAACTCAGAAGTCAAATTCCCCAGATGTCTGCAGCCTTTCTGTTATGAGAATGGTGCCCAGCTAAGCATCAAACGTTTGTTTTGTTACACAATCATTTTTATTCTTGTTAGTCAGAAGGATAAGGACTGTGAGATGATGGGAGGGTGACGTAATGATGAGTACCTGGTGCAATGTTATGTCTGCCCCTATAGGCTAAGGGTACATAAAGAATCACAATATAGAGTGAGTGCGGTATGATAACTTGGTAGGCTTGATAATTTGAACACTGAGAGTTCTTTATTTAAGGTGTATGCTCATTCACAGTGGACTGCCCAATGGGGTCCCATGCTGTGAGGAGCTAGTTACCCATGTGTCACTTGACCTGCACTGTTAAAGGGCAATCAGCAATCCAAACCCTAACATACAATATGAACACATATATCAAACAGTTAACCTCTTGTATTTGTTTATACTGCGTGGTGGACAAGGTTGAGTTATGTCATGCTTCAGCTGATATGCCACAATGATTTTCCAACATTTCAGGATGTCAAGCGTACTTGTTCTTTCACTTACTTTGGTCAAACTTGAGGTTATTGAAACTTTCCCAGCACTTCCATTGGTTTTTATGGCATGTGTGAGATTGTGGTAACTTCAGCCAACCTCTCATTCAGTACTCACCCTAATCCTCTTTTTTTTTTAATTCCCTATCTTTCCCTCATATGTGTCAACATAAACTACATTAACTGCTGAACCTTCAGAGAATTTTGAGATCTTAGCTTTGCTTGTGCTTGTGCTCATGTTCTTGTTTAATGAATCTTCTATTTCATTCTCTCCATTCTGATCCTTTACTTAACTCTATTGGTAGAAGTGCCTTTGAAATTCAGACCACAATTAATTGGAATTAGGGTGCTTCTAAACTGCTGAAAAGTCTGAAGGAAAATTTATTTAGAAACAATGGACTGGTCTGTCTGCTTAACAGTTTCCAAATGGGATTAGGCGGGAAATCAGGCATTTCATAAGTTTCAGTGCAGACTCGATGGGCTGAAGGACCTCTTCTACACTATATGATTCCATGATACTTTTGTGAATGATTTACAGCTAATATAGTATTGAGTTGACTTTGGCAACTGATTGCATCTTAGCCATTATTGCAAAGAATGGCATGTGTAAGTAAAACTTGCTCAGTAATTCAGCCTGATACAGAATTCTCTCATGCGACTTATCATAATGATATTCAGAAGTGACATGGATATGTTATGAAAATCCTATCTATAAATCCAGAGACAGTGAGTTTTTTATTCAACCAAATTGCTTGGTGCACCATGCTTCGGATTAGAGTTCTTACACAAAAAGCAGTTGTCAGAGCTTAAAAAGTAACAATGTTCTGTCTTTTTCAAAATATTGTTACATTGGACCCAGTCGATTACATCATTGGTCAAAATGTAGGTGTAATTCTGCGCTCATGCTTCCTGGTTGAGATGGCAGAATGCTCAATTCTGAACATCTGTTATTGATTATCTGTTGCTGGCAAGGCGAGAATGCTTGGGTTTCCAATGATGATTGTTTTAGGAGATAATAGCACTATGAAGATCCCTTAATTGCACAGAAGATGGAGATATTTTAGTTGAAAACTCATTGTTTCCAATTTGTTGTGACTACAAATAGGAGAGCATTGAAATAGGCAGAGGATGATGGATTACCGGAAGTTGGTTATGACTTTGAATATAAATATTGCAGTATTAAAAAAGGAACAATTCCCTACTACTCACTTTCACCTTGCCTTCCTATTGATAACTCCAAGTTTAGAATTAATGTTTTCTGTTGAAACTAACCAAAGCTATTAAGTTCAATTTTCATGTGTGGTTTAGGGTGCACCACTGCATATTTATATCGTTTCAAGGTGGCTTTAATAACAGGAAGTTAAAACTGCACTCAAGGGAGATCACTCTTGCATATCACACAGAAACTTTCACTTTGAGTTGTTGGAACAACAGTTAATAATTTAAAATAAGGACTCTTGTAGTCAAGGCACCCACAAGCATTTTATGCTCTGATCTCCAGGTTAAGAAACCACCTCTGAACAAGTTAGCTTTTGATGCTTGCTGACACTCAGGTCACTTCATAATATCAATAGAGTTTTGAAAGGCCAACACCTTGTGCTGTTGTGCTGTCTGGATAAAGATATCAGGCAGGATTTTAATCTGCCAACCATTCATTCACAAGGCAAAATGGAGTGATTCGATAGTGAAAATGTTTTTCAAAAGACAAGGCTGGCCTTCTCGAACTGCCCTTAACATGGTTAGTTAATAATGCATACATCTTGTCCTGAAACAATTAAATTTTAACTATTACTCCTGCCCCCCAAAAATCTTGTCATCTGATGGCTCCTGTCCTCGCTAACATAGACAAGCTGCATGTGGAGTACTAACCGTTTGCAGAAATTACTGAGGGTCCAAGAGTATCATATTTATGGCACTGCGCTACTATTCAGGAGATGAGTGTTCAAATTCCAACATGGCAGTTTTTGAACAATAGAATGTTTGCATCCTAAGAATTAATTTTAAATATAAACCAGTTGATATCTGGACATGAAAATGCATCAGCCACCAATTGATGCAAACTGGGTGGGTGAACCATCCACCCAGTATAATTGCAACTTGAAAGTTGTTGTTTGGAAGCACAAAACTTCAATATTGCTGAGAAAAGAGACATATATCAAAGTTTTTCATCTTGCATCTATCAGGATAGATGCAAAAGTGCCAAATTTACAACTTATACTGCATGAGAGAAAGGGATTACTGATTGATTGATTGGCAAGGCAGTCCTGATGGTATAAATGTGGCCATAGAGAATGCAGTAAGGACTTTCACAATACCAGGTGAAAGTGTAACAGGTTTATTTGGTAGCACTACCAAATAAACCTGTTGGACTTTAATCTGGTGTTGTGAGACTTCTTACTATGCTTACCCCAGTCCAATGCTGGCATTTCCACCTCATAGTGAATGCACCAGAGAGCTATTGTCCATGCTTTTGTGTATTCAAAAAGATGCAATCTGACATATTCCTTTTGCCTGAACAGTTTTCTTATATATGAATATTTATGGAGCTTCCAATAAGCATAAATGAGCTACATCGCAAGCTTGACTGATAACCTTAAGTTGACTGTCAGTGTAATTCTGAGTGGACTCTGTATTGTTCCTGAGTCGTAAATGTGCTGCCCAAACATAGAATTACATCTAACATCAGACTTAAACTTCTGAGTTTGCAAGCGCAGATTGGTTGAATGCATTCAGTACACTGCTGATTGCAACAGCCAAAGAGATGTGTTCCTTGATACAATCCATGTTATTGGCACATGCAGTCATCATGCCTGGCAGGACTGAAATTCATAAACCAGATTACTCATTTGTGTGGTAGGCCAAACATCTTTTTGGCTTGATGGCAGCATCCTGTTTGTGGTAAACACCACTCATTGCCATGATATAATAGCGTGAAATGGCTATATTAATTTTTTGCTTAAAGTTTTCAGATACTTTACACTTCCAGGGCAATTTGAAGTAGACTGGACGCTTCTTGGTTAACAGTGACAACCTAATGCCCATTTGGCAGTGTATGCAACATATAGTGAACAATGATTTGATCAGACTTGTCATTTCCTTCAGGAAATTTCTCTTCTTAAAAATCAACTCATCATGTTTATTTTTCAAATCACAGGTTTACGTTGATAATTAATGCCACTTCATTCTACTAACACTTCTTCTATGTTTTAGTTGCTGAGTAATGTTTTAAACACTGCTGTTTAAAACATTTCAAATTTCCATTCTTTACTATGTGCCGTGCAAAATTCAATGGTTTCATTGAAAATTCCCTTTTGATTTCAAACATGTCATATTTTTCCAAATTTTGTTTTGAAAATATGCACCAGAATCTATCACCCCACCTGCCATGGAATCAGAGCAGGCAACCTGCGGACAACGGAAATGTCCATTGATCTTGGATAGAATTTTATGGCCTAGCTCTTGAGTGGTGCTGAAGACCCTAGGCTGTAAAATCCCACCCATGGAGTCAAATGTAGTTTTAGATGTGATTTAAAGCTTTCTTTTGCTCCTTGTGTTTAGTGTGCATCAGACAAAATTTCTATACATGAAGGTTGTTTTGTTTGAGTGACCTGCTGATGTCAACATCTGGACACAGGAATTAGGAGCAGGAATATGCCACTCAGCTCTCAAGCTTGCTCTGCTGTTCAGTAAAGCCATCGTTGATCTGATTCCTCAACTCCATGTTCCTGCTTACCCTATTCATATGTACCCAACAAAGTGGAAGGTAGTCTATAAAACAGGACAAATCCAATACAGTTGATTACCAACCTATCAAACTGTTAGTACTACTAAGTGGTACCTAACTGCTCAATGATGCTCAGCTTGGAAGATATCAGGACCACTCTGATCCAAATCTCATTGCAATCTTGGTCTAATTCAATGAGGGCTGAATTCCACTGGTGAATTGAGAGTGATCATCCTTGATATCAAGGCAGCATTTCAATAAGTGTGGTATCACGGAATCCGAATAGAATTGAAGTCAGTGAGAGTCGAGGAAAAATCTTTCCATTGGTCAAACTCAAACTGAGCACAAAGTAAAATTATTGTGTATTTATTTCCTTTGTTCACGTGATATGGATGTAATTGGGTAGTCCAGCATTTATTACCCATTCCTATTTTCCTCTGAGTAGATGTTGTGTTCTTAAACTGCTATAGTCCATGTGGTGTAGGGAGATCCAAAGTGCTGTTAGGGAGAGAGTTCCAGGATTTTGACCAAGCAAAGATGAAGAAATGGAAATATTTCCAACCAAAGGTGCTATAATTTGGAAATAAATTTGCAGCTGATTTTGGTTCAACATGCCTGCTACCCTTGTCCTTCCAGGTAGTAAAGGTTGCAGATTTGGATAGAGCTTTTGAAAGTGCTTGACCTGAGCCCGGAAAATTCCACCCAAGGTCAACAAACCTTCCCATTATCCACCTCTTGTTTGCTCCAATTCCTGTGGTGGATAGGGCAGTAGAATTCCATGGATGATGTGCAGGTTTTTCTGGCCCTTCATGCTAGCAGAATGGGTGAGCAAAATACCATAGACATCAGGAAGACCAGAGGGTCCCACCTGCAACCAATGACAAGCTGCTGGAAAACACACTGCAGAAGGGGGTGGGTAGAAAATTATGCCTGATGCTGCAGTGCTACTTATTGATGATTCGTGCAGAAGGCATGGTGCCCTGGTGGTGGAAGGAGTGGATATGTGAGGTAGTGAATGGAGAGCTACTGAAGGGTCACTGTGGCTGCAGTGTGTACTACCTATAAGATGCAGAGCAAAACTTGCTGTAAGAGCACATCCCAATCCCATGAGTCTGCCACCAAGATGAAGAAGGGGGCAGCAAGTGCATAGAAGGCCAATATCATCTGACTTGGAAATATACTACTGGATCCATCTCCTTGAAGTCCCTGCTAAATAGCACTGTAGAAATTCCTGCACCACATGGACTATCGGGGTTCAAGAAGGCGGTTCACTGCTACATTCTAAAGGACAATCAGAGATTGGCAATTCTATACAAATACATTCTTTACATCTCAGAGATGCTTCTCACATTCCCAGACAGTACATAAGTTTCCTTATTTCCAGCCTAAAACCTTTTCCTCTTTGCTGTAACCTTCTTGGTCACAACTTCTTTGAATTTTACTCTCTTGTTTCTCTTGTATTCCAGCCCTATTTCCTTGCTACTTTATCGTGATTCTTGCAAGGTGACATCAACTTTCACAGAATAGCAAAATTGTAAAATTTCTGACCTTCAGTTCTGTCTGCAATGTACAAAATTTTAAGACCCATGTTTACAGTCATTTTCTCACCTTGATTTATGTCATCTTCAGTGCTATTCATTCCAATTTAGGCAATGTCCTGCACTTTAGGCCTTGACCCCATCACTTGGGTTTCTCAGCAAACATACCTGTACATGTATCAGAGTGCATAAAATATACTATCTTCCCAGATTGAACAGTCTTGTTAAAAAATACTTAACTCTTAAAAAAAAATACAACACATCAAAAGTTCCAACTTATTATCATCAGGAATTAAGTTGATATTATTTGTGACTATACCATGGACAAAAAAATCAAAAGTTTTCAAACTTTTTTGAATAAATTCTGTTGCTCTAAGTATCTGCAAGATGGATAAAGCTATAAATTCAGCAGTAAAAGTCTCTGCTGTGCTACTAGCAATTTGTTTTCTTATCTTCTGTGGTTGTTGTGGAGCATTAAAATATAGGCCCATCATAAAGAATCTTCCCACCAGGATTTATAGATACCTGCATCATGCAATATTATACAGTTTAATGCTGCAACCTCTTGTATAAGCTGTTTTTTTTTTCAAGATTCTGCTGCTGCCTTGGGAATTGCTTCTCATGGCTAACAAGTTTTGTGAGTTATGCTAGAGTGAATATTGAGAACTGCAGTGTGAAACCTTCTTGACAGATTATGTAGTCTAGTGGGCTATGTGTATATTACTGAACTATTATTGTATTAATTATCTGCTGGCTAATTACTATCTCAATTGTTTTGGCCTAACCTGGGGTTTCTTGCTGCTTCTGACGCACACACACTTCAATAAAGAAAATATTTCCCATTAGAATGCTTAAAATGATGGCATTAAAGTTTATTAAATTAATCCATGATGAAATAGAAGTATATTTGTTTTCATTTTGTTTGTGAGCAATGGGAGTAGCAACTGAAGTATCAGGTCTGTATATTTTCCAAAGACTATATTTAATTGGTGGGGAGAAACACAAAATCGATTTTGCTTCCCACTTGTCATAGAACCCATACTAAGTGCAAATTGCTCAGTGCTGGTTTTGCACAATACAGGATTTTTATCAGTGGGGCCAGAGAGCAAAAAAATTTGCTCAATTTTACCTAGATTGTGTTGTACAAATTGGGATTCATACATTTTAGTAGATGCAGATTTCTTTTGTTTTGGATTTTCTATTCAACTCCTTTCCTTCCCATTTTCTTATCTATTTTCCTTGGAGCTTTCTTTTAGTCTCACTGTGGATCATTCTTTGCACAAACAATAAGCTCTGGTTTTACCAATGCTGTTTTCAATTTGACTGATGGTGCTTCCAAATTGGGATGATTACCTCAAACTGACTTTTCCTTACACAATACTTCTGCTTTGAGATAACCTTGCTGACATTAGGATTTTGCCATAATCTAATCTGTGGGGACATGGGTAACCAGGTGGACAAGAATGTCTGTGCAATGCCACTCTGTGCTAGTGTAACAGTACAACAATGGTGTGTCTCACTGGAACACCTCTGGGACTTGTTTAACTTCACTTCATGTTTCCCTGACAGGCATATTTTATTTTTTATTTTTTTTTTAAGCAACACAGCACGGGAAACAGGCCCTTCGGCCCAACGAGCCCGCGCCACCGTAATACCAAATACATTATCCTATTTTAATATTCCTATATATAATATATATATTAATCCTAATTTGGAAAATTTTCACCATAGGGACAATTTGTTACCCAATCAGCCTAAGAGCGAATTTTTGGGTTGTGGGAGGAAACCGGAGTGCCCGGAGAAAACCCACGCAACCACGGGAGAACGCGCAAACTCCCGCAGACACCGGCCCAATTCCAAGTGTCTGCACAGCCACATCGATAGTCTCTGAGCTGTCATGGTGCCCTTAGTGGTCCACATAAAGCACTCATATACGACATGAGGTACCAGGCAACCCATGAATCAACATCCAAGAGCTGTACCCGCACCACCTGCCGAATGCGTGCTCAAATTATGGACGAATTACCTGTGGAAAAAAGCCGTAGTTAAACAGTCCTAATATATCCCTCTATCTGCATACCGCTCATGTGGCTGTCCAAGAGACCCTTAAACAGCCCAGCGTGCCTGCTCCCACCACCTTACTCGGCAGTGCATTCCACACCCCCACACCCTTTGTGTGAAAAACTGCCCTCTAATATTCGTCCTATACATAGCCCCCCACCCTATGGCCATGACCCTCGTCCTATCCATTTCTAAAGGTGGAAAAAGTTTACCTCCATTTACTCTATCTATACCCCTTATAATCTTATACACCTCTATGAGATCCCCTCTAAGCCGACGTCTTTCAAGGGAAAACAACCCCAGTCTATCTAATCGTTCCTCATAGACAGTCCTTCCATACCAGGCAGCATCCTGGTAAACCTCCTCTGCACTCTCTCCAAGGACTCCACATCCTTCCGATAGTACGGAGACCAGAACTGGGCGCAGATTCCAAGTGAGGCCTAACCAAAGTTGTATACAACTGCAACATCAAACTCCTACTCTTATATTCTATACCCTTTTCTATGAAAGCTAACATACTATACGCCTTCTTTGTCACTTCTCCACCTGTGAGGACACCTTCAGAGACTTGTGAACCTGCACCCCCAAGTCTCTCTGCGTCTCTATGCTCCTTATAGTTTTACCTTTTATCCTAAATTCTCTTCTACATTTTTCCGGCAAAATGCATCACCTCGCATTTTTCCGGATTAAATTCCATTTCCATCTATCTGCCCAATCTACCAACCGTCTATGTCCTGTTGTATTGCCTGACACTGCTCTTCTGTACCCGCCAATCCAAGCATCTTGGTGTCATCAGCAAATTTGTTGGACACTGAGTTTTCATTTCCTGTGGACATTTTTGAATGGTTAATGTCATTTCACAATCAATAACAGTCATTAACTATATTAAGCAAAAGCTTGTATTAACACACATTTTGCACTTCTACCATTAGTACATCCATTTTTTATTGAAGGGAAAGAATGGAATGATTGTGATGAAGTATTAACACTCATGAATCTAGATGAAAGACCTATTAGCTAGTTGAAGGTGTTTGAGTATTGGCTGCACAAACCAAATATAACCAGTCTGAGAGATAAAATCCAAGATAAATGTCCATTTAATTGAGATTTGCAGATCCAAATCCTTGGATATTTTGTACAATAAGAAATAGGTTACAAATGTCTTGCAAAGCCAAATCATAAAGATGTGATGACATGGAGTTACTATCACCTGTGCTGTTCATATATCAACTGAAATCACTTTAATCTTGTCCCATAAGACTCAGCAAATGTTTTTCAGAGGTGTGGGAGTGCGTGTTATGATCACCCAATTCAATGTATATGTAAAGAACTAATATTTATATCTAGTCTGTTTACTAAGAAATGCACAGTGCTTGTATTTCACACTTAGTTTGTTTTCTTATAAAAAGACCCTGAAAAGTTCTGTTTTATTGAAGCCAGTACTTTGTCCCCATTGTTGCAGCCTGCTTATTAATGGTGTCTGATAATCCTTTCAATAACAGTTGTGGATCAGCCAGTGTACAGTCTCCTGAGGTTTAATTTCCCTTCAAAGTCTTTTTCATGAAGCCCATTTATTCTGCATTAGTTTTGTTATCGTAACTCTGCAGTATATAGTACATTTGTTCAGCTGAATGATGTGAAACTCTGAAGCCTGAATATCCTATCCTGTGCAATATGATGCTGGCACTTCTGCCAATATTTCCTACAAACGAAATATTTGACAGTATTTTGTCAAACTGAATAAATTATTGTGTTAATTTAGTCAAACAATTAGGCATTTTTACACGCTCTTTTACGCAGTTCATTCTAACATGTATTTTGCAAAGTTAAGAATGTAGGTTTCTGTATTTAAGTTGAGCAATAGTTGAAGGTTTGTGAAATACAAAAGGCAAAGAATTGCAATTGAGTATTTTTTAATATTTATGTTTTTAAATCACATTTTAAAATTCTGAATGAGAATTGAACAATTGTTTTCTTTTTCTCCATCAAACAAAGTTTGTGATGCATGATTTTTAAATAAACAGTTTTGGATTGGATTGATAAGTAACTTTGTAGTTTTGAATATGTTGTTCAGACATAAGTTAATGTACATTCAGAAGAAAAATTGCTGAAGTTCACTTGAAAGAATATTAGCATTTAGAAATAACAATTCAGCAGAAAATTTAGAGCTGCGTAAACAAGCATGAATTCAAGAAGGAGATGAGGCAGCAATAATTTGCTAAGGTCAAATTTTGCTTGATTCAAATGATTGAGTTTTTTGATGAGGTAACAGAAAAGGTGGATGATGCCAATGCAATTGGTGTGTGCAGATTTTTAAATGTTTTAAAAGAAATTATAGACCATATAATTTGATAGCAAAGTTGAAGCCCCTTGAGATAAAAGAATCAGTAGCAGCATGGATACATACAGTGGGATTTTCCATGGTTTGTGGTAGCAGAGGCAGCCCATTATTGGCTAGTGGCAAGAACTTCTGCTGGTGGGGTTTTTCCATTGTTTGCAGCCTCTGGTTTGCCATTAACAGGACTGGCCAGAAAACTTTGGCCAAAGTAAACTGAGGATAGGAAATAGAGTTGGGTGAATAGCTTCTTTTAAGTTGGGAAAGGTACTGTGGAGTTCCGTTGGGTCCAGCACAATTAGAATTTACTATTTATGATATATATATTGATGATTTGAACTTGGAGGCAAAGGCCACAAGTTCAAAATTTTCAGGGACCACAGAATTTGCAAGTCCTGCACTGGCTTTAAAAGATTAAACAGGCAAGATAGAATAAATTCAATGCAGAAGTTACATATTGGTAGGAAGATTGAGAGGGGAAAATGTATACATCAGAAGTCATAGTTCAAGAAAAAAGGATTAGCCATTTGTGATTTGTGTGAAGAGAAATGTCTTCATTCAAAAGATTGTGAACCTTTTGAATCCTCTGCCCTAGCGAACTTCGTCGCTGAGAATAATTAAGTCAGAGATGATACATTTTTGAATAATGAAGAAATAAGAGGATATGAGAATAGTGCAGAAAACTGGAGTAGAAAATTATCCATAATCTTACTGAAAGACAGCAGAATTGAGGTTGAATAATCTACAGCAGATCTTCTTTCTTATGTTTTGCAAAATGGTACCATCTTTACACAGATACAAAGAGAGATGGTGGTTCTTATGCATAAATCTTTGAAGGTTTCAGGTCAACAAATCAGTTAATAAAACACGTGTGATCCTGGCTTTTATAGATAGAGGCAGAATGTACAAAAGCAGGAAGTTTGACCAAAACTCTCATTCAGCCCCAACTGGAATATTGTGCCCCGTTGTGGGTATTGCACTTGTAAAGTCTTTGGAGTGGGTACAAAAGAGATTTACTGACTGGTTGCAGGATGAGGGATTACAGATATGTGGATGGACTGGAGAAGTTAGGGTTATTCTCTTTAGAACACAGAGATTAAGAAGAAATTTCATGCAGGTGTTTAAAATCATGAAGGATTGAGATAAAATAGAATCTTTTCCCTATGGCAAGGTAGGGGGAGAAGAATCATGAAGAAAATTTGTTGTTTAACCCCATATTTAGATTAGAAATGCACTGTCCCTCCAATGATGATAACAAATTTAGTAATATTCTTCAGAAGGAAATTGGGTAAATATTTGAAAGAGAAAATATTGTGGAATAGAATTGCGAAGTGTAACTAACTGGATTATTGTTCAAAAACGCTGACTCAGATTCCATGGATCAAATAACCCATTTCTGTGCTATACTATTCTGTGATTCTGTAACACAAAGACAAGTGAAAATTTCTGTTCTCTGCTTCACTTTATTAACACGTGCCCTGACCCTCTGTCATCTTGTATATTGTTTCCATGTCACACTCTTCTTCTGTAATCCCCTTTCTCATTTTGCCCCATCTACTCCATTCAATCTTACAATTTCCCTGTAACTGGGTTCTATTTGTGCATAATTAAACTTGGACTGTCACAATTTCCCTCATGACTTAAAGAAAACTTACATTTGTCTATAATAGTTTACATACTAATTCAGCATCAGGTAAAAAAGTGACCTAATTTTTTCAGATGGGGAATTGAAATCAAAAACTAGGGTAAACCAAATTCATGCTCTGATACTCTCTATCAGTTCCTTGCTTGTCTCTATTGTAGCTCTTAAAAACTAGTGAAACTGTCTAGACAGGAGTCTATTGAACATCTGCATTACTTTCAAGTCAGGCTAAATTCAAATGATGTTGGGCTGGATGAAAACAGAAGTTGTTTATGCAGACCTAGGAAAAGCAGGAGGTTATTTGGATTACATGCCTTGCTATAAACGTACACTGTTCTAAAATCAATTTTAACTTTACACAGAATTTAACATGTTTCAAGTGTCCCGTTCAGTACATCTTGAGCAAGCAACTGTAGGATCAAATAAGCAATTCCGTACAACTGCAGCTACTTTGATGTAAGGAATTAAATTATCATCCAGATGCGGTTTTACAGCCACAGAGGAGGTGGTAAAAAGGAAGACTGGCATTTTTTATTGCAGTTTTCATGATAACAGGACACTCCAAAGCATTTTATAACCAATGAAATACTAACAAACTCACTGCTGTAATGTGGGAAGTACAGCAGCAATTTGCAAAAAGCAAACCTCCACAAACAGTGATGTGGTAATGATCAGATGACTTGTATTACAAACATTTTTAAGGTGTAATCTTTGACTGCCCATGATCAAATACATTTGTGTGTGGTTGTGTGCATTTTCTGATGCCCGAAGTGATTCAGTCAATTGAAATAAACCTAGCAGCAAGCTTTTGTATTTTTGACATGAGAATGGTTAGTTTATTTCTCCCAGAAATAAATGTTTCACCCAGACAACCTGCCCACATGATGACACATGCAAAACCAGCCACAGCGAATGGGAAAACAGTAATTATAAAAATGAAATTTAACTTGGTCTCTATTTCAAGGCTGGCCTAATATGATGCAGTCAGCTTGTTACTGTAGCTGAACTGATAGTCTCAAGGATGCAGAGATTTCACAGTAGTTGTGATGATTTCAAGAATTGATCTGCCCAGTGGTTGTTTTCACGGGTAGGCTTGAAGGTGGAACAGGTTAGAGGAATTTTGATGATAGCTACTTAGTGCTTAACTAACCGCAACAGTCGATGGCTTTGCCTGTCAGTGTTATCTCTCACTGTTAGAATTCTGTCTGCATCTCTGAAGATGTCTCTGCAGCAGTTTGAATTTTATGCTATGTCTTCAGGGAATCAAGGTGGTCACTATCATGTGACTTCATATCAGTGTCCCAAAAATGGGATTGTGGTAATTTATTTAATGGTCTGAAGTCTTCCACCACCTGTATTTCTTTTAGATGGCCAAAGCCTTTAGATTTGACAAAGCATGTTTGTATTTTAATAATGAACAGGTTGATAGAGTTTCACTTACCTCCTGGCTGAAACTACAGTGAGTCAGTATAAGAAAAGTTGGCAGCAATTCTCTGGGATCAGTAGTCTCCAGCAAAAATCATGATTACCCACTGAATTGAGCATTGAGTCGAAATGGGAATTGCTCTGAGCATCAAACCCATTATGATTTTCGTGGCCCGCCCCAGCGGGAGGTCCAGCGAATGCCAATTGTTATAAAAAGCATGGACCGGGTGCCCAAAACTCAGAGGAACCTGGTGCCCAGAACTCCAGCTTAGATTTTTGTGGAGATTTGAACTTAGCCTTCTCACTCAATGTGCACTGAACTGAGCCATAGTTGACGTGTCAAAATATAAATCAAAGAACACATCAAAGATTGTACACAAAGGAATAAAAAGAGAATATCTAAAACTCAAAGATGTTAATAATTCACTCCCGTATCAGCTGTCCCCTGGAGGATTCTTTACTGTTGATTACCAGTTTTCTGTTCACCTCAACAATTTCCAAAATTCTTCTTCGTGGCAATGTGAAAGGAACTGGATTCGGTAAATAAAAGTACCACTTTTTCCCTTCTCACATATTGTTCCCAGCTGAATGAACTTTATTATCCCCCTGCATTTGGCTGAAAATTATTTTTCTTAATTTCATCATTTATCAAATGGTACACTGAACAGTATAAAAACAACCATTCTCAAATACTGTATTTTGAAATATAACTGCATGTAAGTTAATTATCTGTATTATGAGAACATTATCTGTTTTGAATGTGTTTGGCCATGACATTGTTTAAAAAGTGGAAGATGTAAGATGAAGTTGTTAATCCCAATGAATGCCTGAATTAATTGCATCAAGTTCATCTTCAGTAAGCCATAACGAAGAAATTATTTTTCTTGCAAGTAGCTGTTGTATGCAAATTACATTATCAGATGTGCCAATGTGAATACTGATTCTCAAAAAGACACCAGCCTCTCTCAAGTTCTGCATAAAACTGATACTGTGTATTTTTTCTCTTTATGGCATGCTTGTTGCGGACTGTTTCAAATATAGATCAATTTGGGAACAGTGCACTTCGTTAGGCAATTACTCCTTTAGAATGACAGATTGTACTCTTGTGAAGTGCCTCAGAATACTTTAGTGTTCAAGGTGCTACACAAATGCAAATTGTTGTTCACGTGTTACAATTGACTTCAGCTTAGATAGCCAGCATCAGCTAGGGGTATCGGCTGTGCTGCTCCTGCAGTTAAAATAGTGACAGCTCTCTGTATAAACGCAAAAATTCAAAATTACCACTTGACAAAAACCAAAGGACAAACAGTGACTGGCACTGAATGCCACAATCACGCAACACCTTGTGGAGGGAAAAAGAGTAAAATCTGAGCTTCACACAGAAGTAAAGCTGTTTAAATGTTCTGTACGTGGAAACAGCTATACTCATTTATCCAACCTGCTGAGACTCCAGCAAGATCATGAGGGACTGCAGGGATTGGATTCGGCATTATTGTGCCTTTATTCATATCTATGATTGGATTCAGCTGGTAAGGATTTGTTCCTGCTGATTTTAATAACTCCCATACCAGGATGGATTTGGATTTGACCTATATGCAGAATATTAATCCATTTATGTGAAGCAAAATGTAATCGATCTACCATGACCACCTCCTGATTTCCGTATCACAGATTTAAGTTTTCAGCCAATTCTATTTCATATAGCCTTGTTTGCACTGGAGTGCTACTTTGGCTGCAATTGAGTGCTTAAGTTGGAGTCTGGTGACTGAGGGCATTCAGTGAGGACGAAGCGAAATACTCCTTTCATTTTCCACCTATCCTCAGAAATGTGAGTGGTGGCCTTACAGCGGGACCATCTGGGCCACCAACAGTGGCTTTCAGAAGTGATGTTACAGTTTGGAAAGGGATATGGCACCAATGAAAACAGCTGATTAGTAAGTGATACCTATAGAATATTTTCTTATGGTTTTAATGTACAGTATATTAGCTTAAATTAACGTAAGGACTTTCAGCCATAATAGTAGTGTTTGAAATGGAGAAAGGTCCCTTGTTTAATTAAATTCTCTTGAAGGGAGTAATGAGCTTAACTTAGAGAGTAGTCATGGCAGGGGACCTCAGATGTGTGATGTGCTCCTCTTGCACAATGTAGGAAACAAAGAATGCTTCAGTTGACCCTGACAACCATGTGTTCAGGCAATATATCCAGCTGTGAGTAGAGGCTAACTGCCTTTCAGAGTTGGAGTTGTGGCTGGACTCTCTATGACACATTCATGATGCTGAAAACATCCTTCAGTAAGGTGGTCACGCTGCAGGTGAAGACTACACAGGCAGAAAGGGAATGGGTGATAAAGATCAGATAAAGTAAAGGGTTCAGGAAGGAAGTACAGGAGTTCCTTGTGGACATTCCCCTCTCAAACAAGTATTGTGTTTTGGATACTGTTGAGGGGAATGTCCTAACAGGAGAAGGCAACAGTCAAGTTCATGGTACTTCAGGTGGCTCTGCTGCACAGAAGGGGAGGGAAATGAATGACAGGGCTGTAATGATAGGGGATTTAATAGTAGGGAGGTACAGATACCCGCTTCTGTGGCTGTAGATGTGAAGCAGGGTAGAATGTTGCCTTCCTGGTTCCACAGTCAGGGATGTCACTGTGTGACTGTAGGATGTTCTGGAGTGGGAGGGTGAACAGCTGTTGGTTGTGGTACACCTAGGGACCAATGATATAGGTAAACAGAAAAGGCTCTGCAAGCTGAATACAAGTAGTTAGCAGCTGAATTGAAATGCAGGGCCTCAAATATAGTAATCTCAGGTTAACTCCCAGTATCACACACTAGCAAGAGCTGGAATAAGAGGATAGATCAGATGAATATGTGGCTGGAGAAATTGTGTACTAGGGAAAGGTTTAAATTCTTGAGGCATTGGGACAGATTCTGGAGAAGATCGGATCTATGCAAGTCAGACAGGTTGGCAGAGCTGGAACGAATATCCTCACAGGAACTTGTGCTAGTTCTGTCAGGGAGGTTTTAAACTAGTATGCCAGTGTGATCAGACCCAAAGGGCAGGCTTAAATGGATCAGATGCAGATCAGGAAACAGCAGTTAGAACATTAGTTAGTGATGTGGCCAACGACATCACTAAGTAATGATTAGTTAGTGATGTAGCTGGGTTAAGAAGTGTCCAGCATTGGAAACTGAAGAAGGTTGAGCTGTTGATACTCCAATCCAAGGAATATTACAAACAAGCCAAATGAACAAAGGACACAAATAATCACATGGCAATAGGATTTCATTGTTATTACAGAAACCTGGCGAAAGGCGGGATGAAATTGGAGCTCAATATGGATATGGAGTTTTCAGGCAGGTTAGAGTGGGTGTTAAATAAAGAAGAGATGGTAGCATTATTAGTTAAAAATCAATTAAAGTTGTGAGACGGCATGATATGCCAAATGGGTTAACAAATGAGACTTTATGGGTTAAGTTCAGGAATGAAAAAGGAGTAGTTGCGGTATTCGGAGTATACCACAGATACCCAGATATAGGGGAAGTGGAAGAATATATATGTCGACAAATTTCCACCTGTAGGAATAAGAGGGTAATAATAGTAGGAGACTCTAAGTATCCCAATATCTACTGGGTTTGAAAAAGTATGAGCATTGAGTATGAAAGATTCATGTACTGTGTCCAGGACTTTTTAAAACAATATGTGACAACACAAGGAGACACAATTCTTGATTTAGCTTAGGAAAATGAAGATGGGCAAGTGGATGAAATGACAATAACTGATCATATCGGGGATAGTGAGCACAACTGGATTAGATTTAGTACTTTTGAAGTAGATAATGATGGACTGTATAAGACACTGGTGAGGCTATAGCTGAAGTATTGTGTGCGGATTTGGTCATCACATTACAGGAAGGATATAATTGCTCTGGAGAGAGTGCAGAGATTTACTAGAATGTTTACTAGAGCCGGAGAATTGTCATTATATAGAGAGATTAGGGGAGGTTGCGATCATTTTCCTTGGAACAGAGAAGACTGTGGTGACATGATTGAGGTATACAAAATTGAGAGGAAGAGGGAGAGAGCAGACAGGAGGAATTTGTTTCCTTAGCAAAAAAGTTCAAAAACCAGGGGTTGTAGATTCAAGGTATGTGATAGAAAGATTAGAGAGAACATGAGGAAAACAATTTTTTACGCAGAGAATGGTGGATGTCTGGAATTCCCTGCCTGGGTTGGTGATGGAGGCAGAGATCCTAAACCCTAATAAGTAACTGGATAATACCGTGAGTGCTGTCAACTGCAGGGTTGTGAGCCGTATGGAGGA
Source organism: Sphyrna mokarran (assembly GCA_024679065.1). NCBI lineage: Eukaryota > Metazoa > Chordata > Chondrichthyes > Carcharhiniformes > Carcharhinidae > Sphyrna > Sphyrna mokarran. The sequence goes on from JAGIQG010000003.1 coordinate 94,396,370, forward strand.
AGATGGGATTCAAAAGAGCACTTGGGTGTCTTTGGCTCAGTCTTGATATGATGGACTGAATGACCCCCTTTGGTGCTGTATCATGGTTCTATGGTGTCAAGAAATGACTGGGTGTATTGAATATGGCAAAAAGTGTGGGTCTCAAAACACTCCTTTCAATAAAGAACCTTCCAAACTGCTTACTGCACACTAACTTAGTGTTCCTTGTATGAGTACACTGAAATCTTGCTTCAAACTTTTCATGCCTTTAGAAATTAATCTGCTTTTTTATTCATATAAATTTAAGTGCACCTCACACTTCCCCTCATGGCACTCCACCTTGTTGGTTACTCAACTGAGGGCCACCTGGTAGCACAGTGGTTAGCACTGTTGCCTCACAGTGCCAGGGACCTGGGTTCAATTCATGGCTTGGGTTACTGTCTGTGTGGAGTTTATATGTTCTCCCTATGTCTGTGTGGGTTTCCTCTGGGTGCCCCAGTTTCCTTCCACAGTCTGAAAGATATGCGGGTTAGATGCATTGAACCTAAACAGATGTTGGAATGTGGTGACTAGGGGAATTTCACAGTAACTTCATTGCAATATTAATGTAAGCCTTACTTATGACTAACAAATAAATTGTACTTTAACCTGTCTCTATTTCTTTGCAATAAGCAAAATATTGCAGATGCTGGAATCTGAAATGAGAGAGAAAGCAGAGTTAACGCTTTGAATCCTTTTGGCTTTTCACCATAACTAAAGAGTAGGAGAATGTGCTTTAGGTATTAAAGTGTAGCTGTGAGAGTTTGCAACAAAATGTAGTAACTTTAAGAACAAAAGACAGATAGCTTGGTGTGTATGTGTGCATATGCATGCTGGATTTTAATTGAGACAATATATGTATTTTTTTTTTAAAAAAAAAGAGGATTGAAGATGGAGGAGAAAGTTCACAATTCCGAGCTACTGAACTGAACATTGAGTCCTGAGTTGAGGCCCCAACACTGACCCTTGCAGCATTCCACTAGTCACAACCTGCAAACTTGGAAATGCTCCATTTATCCCTCCTCTCCACTTCCTGTCTGTTAACCAAATCCCCTGTTATGCTAATATTCCCAACTTTACCTTTTGCATTAAGCTTTTGTGTGGCACCCTATCAAATATTTCTTGGAAATGCAAGTATACTATATTAACTAACTCTCCTCTGTCTACCTTACTAGTTACATCCCCAAAGATTTAAAATTGTGAAACACAATTTCACTTTTGTAAAGCCATGTTGACTGTATCTGAACATAGGATGATTTCTGAAGAGCATTGTTAAGACTTGCTTACTACTAGCTTCCAGCATTTTTCAGGCAGCTAATAGCAAGCCAATGAGCTTGTAATTTTCTTATTTCTCCTTCTCTCCTTTCTTCAGTTGTGATGCTACATTTGCTAACTTCCAACCTGCTGGAACCATTCGAGAATTTAGCTGTTATACATATGTAATTAGCTTTGTTTCAGTTAAAGACCCTTGTTTTAGACTCAAGTACATCACTGCCCAAATTAGTGTGGAACTTAATTTTCTGTGAATGCTCCCCTCTCCCCCCTCCACTCCAGAGGATTTTTTTTTACTATCAAACTAAGAATTAGCCCTGCCTAATTTTACATGATTAGATCGATGTCAGCCTGATCCCAAGTTGGTTCTGCAATGTATTTTAGGAAACCATTGCAAAGCATTCTAAATCTCAATCTCCATACCACTTTTGCCAATTTGGTTTGTCCCATCAGTAGAAACATGAAGTCCCTTATGATTATTGTAATATTACAATGACTTTGCTATAAGCTCATTTCTGTCCAAATTAATGTTCTGTCCAATATCATAAACTACTGTTTGGGGGCCAATAAAGTAATCCCAGCAACACTTTCTGACCTTTGCTATCTGGCTATGGTATGAGCCTGATAATTATGTGTTAATTTATTGCAATAAACTTGCCACATTAAATATTGGAAAATGCACTCTGTCAGTGGTGAGATGAGGGGACCATATCTCCCTGCTTTTACGCCATTGTGAAATGCAACTGGTCTTCTCACAATTTTTTTCGCATTCATCATTGAACATGTCTGATGTGAATGAGGGAAGAAATTCAATCTCCATTTTAGCTTTCTTTCTTAGGGGATTGTCTCATTTCAGAATGAGAGGTTCACTTTCTTTGGAATGTACCATTCAGACTCTTCTAGGTAGCTCAATCAGGAATGTTGAGTTATGTAGCTAATACTTGGCACTGTAGACACAAAGATATTTATTTCCTCATTTACTAAGAAGTAAGAACATAAGAACTAACAGCAGACTATGACATCTGGCCCCTCAAGCCTGCTCCCCCATTCAATAAGATCATGACTGATCTGTTCGTAGACTCAGTTCCACTTACCCATCCATTCACCATAACCCTTAATTCCTTTACTGTTCAAAAATTTACCTATCCTTGCCCTAAAAACATTCAATGAGGTAACCCCAATTAGGTAGGCAATTCCACAGATTTACAACCTTTATGTGAAGAAGTTCCTCCTCAACTCAGTCTTAAATCTGCTTTCCCTATTTTGAGACTATTCCCCTTAAGTTCTAGTTTCACCCACCATAGAAATAACTTCCTTGCTTCAATCTTATCTATTCCCTTCTTCTTCTATATGTTTTCCATAAGATCTCCTCTCATTCTTCTGAATTCCAGTGAGTATAGCCCCAGTCTACTCAGTCTCTCCTCATAAGTCAATCCTCTCAACTCTGGAATCAAACTAGTGAATCTCCTCTGCACCATCTCCAGTGTCAGTATATCCTTTCTCAAGTAAAGGAACCAAAACTCCAGGTGTGACCTTAAAGTTCATTCCTCTAGCAAAAAGGATAAGCTTCCATTTGCCTTCTTAATTATGTGCTGCTCCTGCAAACTGACTCCTTGAGATTCCTTCACAAGGGCACCCAGGTCCCTCAGCATAGCAGCATGCTGCAATTTTTTACCATTTAAATAATAGTCCATTTTGCTGTTATTCCTACCAAAATGGATGATCTCACATTTACCAACATTGTACTCCATCTGCCAGACCCTCATCCACTCACTTAGACTATCCATATCCTTTTGCAGACTTTCACATCCTCTGCATACTTTACACTGCCACCCATCTTAGTATTATCTGCAAATTCTGACACTGTACACTTGGTCTCCAACTCCAAATCACCTGTGTAAATCATAAACAATTGCAGTCCCAACACTGATCCCTGAGGCACACACTTGAGTCATCTCCTGAGTCATGAAAGCATGACTCAATCTGCATATGCCAACTAAACTAAGTTTAATGCTATGAGAATAACTGCTGTGAAGCAATGCGTGCAAGTTATTTTCAATACCAGAAAACTGAAAGGAAACTATTCAGGCTAAGGGCCAAGAGGTCCTTGGACCTGATGGATTGCATTCTCGATATTAAAGCACAGAGCGACAGTGATAGTGGATATACTGTTTGTAATCTGTCAAGAAGTTTTAATTTTGGAAAAGTCCTGGAAAATTGGAAAACTAACAATGTTATTCAAAAAGGGAGGGAGATAAGAAGAGGTAAATTATAGGCTAGTTAGCTTAACATCGATTATTGGGAAAATATATCAGAGTCCATTATAATGGATATGACAGCAAAGCATTTAGAGGTATGTAATATTACCAAGTCAAATCAGCATGGTTTCATGAAAGGGGAATCATGCCTGACAAATTTATTAGAATTCTTTGAGGTGACAATGAGCAGGATAGATAAAGGGGAACCAGTAAATGTAATATACTTGAATTTCCAAAAAGCGTTCAATAAGAAACTGCAGAAAAAGATAAGAGCACTTGGTGTTAGGGTTAGTAAATTAGCATGCCTAGAGGATTGGCTATTTGGTGAAAGGCAGAAAGTTGGAATAAGAAAGGCATTTTCAGGATGGCAACCTTGTAATACTTGGAATGCCACAAGGACCAGTGCTGGTGCCACAATTATTTACAATATCTATAAGAGACTTGGACGAGGGAAGTTTGCCAAGTTTGCAGATGACACAAAAACAATCGGCATGGCAAGTGGTATGGATGACATTAAGAATCAACGGAGGGATGTAGATTAAGTTAATGGGCAAAATTTAGCAGATGGAATATAGTGTCAGAAAATATGAAGATATGAATTTTGGTAGGAAGAATAAAAGAGCTGAATATTATTTAAGATGAAATAATAAATAAGGAGCAGTCAAACATCAATTTTGTCCAAAAGCAGGCCTAAACCCTCAAGGTCCCTGTGTCCCAGGGGATACTCACCAAGGTCATCTTAGCCAAAGGGGTGTGGAAGTCAGCAGACCACCTCAACCTCAGCTGTGAATCTCGCTGATACACCTAAATATAGTGTGAAGGTAAGGAAGATGAAGAAACCATAGGCACTTAGTGGGCATTGGTGAATATAGGCAGTTGTGTGGATAGGTCACCAGTTTTTTTTCTGAATGTTTGGCATTAAATTTCATTGTTCACCCCAGAGACCTTTCAGTTTTTTTCAGTTGATGCCACCAAGCTTGCAGGGGGAAGGGGGGGAAGAAACCACATGCTCACCCTTCATCTCATCTATGTGGATTGTGAGAATGACGGTGCCAAATCTGTCCTACACCAGTGATGCATTAAGGAGCGCCAACTGTTGGCATACCCCTACCTCTAGAGCCGAGCCTCCAACTCCCATCCATGGAAGGGTGAATCCCCTTGCCATCCCACTTCCATCAAAGTGCACACCTCTCATGCAGCAGTGTTCTCCAGTGACCAATGATGTGCTGTCAGGCAGCCCACCTCAGCTGTAAGATGAATGTGAATACCAGGACGCTTGACGTGGATGAAGCTTGCAGTAGCTGATCCTGGGCATTTCTGAGCCCTATGGTAAGTCCATTCAATGGTAGGACACATGAATCTCTCTGTCAGGCAAGAGTCAGACCTATTGCTGTGGAGGAGTGGAGCATCGCTCTGTCCTCAGTGCAAGTCATCATCATTCTCCCACAGAGTCCAGCCAATAGCTGCAGCGCCCCACCCATGATGCCTGGTAACAGTATGGATCATACTGTTGACAGCACATAACTGGCTAAATGTTAGTGCCCATGGTAGAAAAGCTAATCACTCCTAATTCTGCTCATGCTTGAAACAAGAGGCTATGAAGCCATCCATGGTGCATCACCCCAATTGAGTCCTTACCACTGTTTGGGCTTCGTCCCCCTCCTCTTCTGCATGGACACTCTCACTGCCCAACTTGGCATACTCCTCATCCAAGGAAATGTGGTGTTCCTCCATCTCCTCCAGGTCCAGATGGTCTCCCTCCTACTCTATCAAGTTATGGAGAGTATAGCAGACTACAATGAGGCAGAAAACTCTCTGGGATGAGATTGTAGTGCACAAGTTTAACACCAGAACCATATCTTCATAAGGCTAATCATTTGCTTGGTCAGCACGTGCGTTGAAGCATGAGCTTCATTGTAACAAGTCTCTGTTTACGCTTATTGCCTCCGCAATGGCATCATCAACCACCTCCTAAGTGGGCACTCCCTGTCCCCGAGGCACTATTTCTTCAGCTATTGATCGCCCTCAAATACAGCTGGGATTTGAGAGCATCCCCAGATGTAACTGTTATGGATGATGCCCAGGAAATGGCATACAACTACATGACACACATTCTGTGGTCATAAATAAGATGCGTATTGAAGGAAGTGTATCCCTTGCAATTCATGAATGGTGCCACATGATGTGATGGAGTGCAGGGCTATTTGGGTGCAGTCAATCAAACCTTGCACTTAGGGTAAGTCTGCTAAATTGGCAAAACCCATAATCCTGGAACACAGTCAGGTTCAACCTCTCCCTACTCGTGGGGCACTGGCCCTGGCCAGGTGCCATGTATGTCTGTCACTGCTTTAAACCAATAAGTACAATAGCCAGCTGATAGGTTCCATGATCCTCCAGACTATGCAGTGTGAAAAAGAGAAAACCATTGTGAGCTATAAGAGTTCGTAATAGAATCCTGATCCTCCTTTCTCGGTTCCTTTGCGTCTGCCACCCAACAACAGCACACTCAGTAGGTCCTCAGTGCCATCCCTCACACCCTGCACTTGGGCACTATAATCACATCTAAACATTGGTTCCTGTCAACTCCAGTAGGATGCAGCCCATGGATTCTCTAGATTCTTTTTACCATAAGCCCCCAAAATCCTCCCACAACCCCCCTTTCCCAAAAAAACCTGGCATCACACCTCTGAGACCAGACTGTTCATCCTGAAAGGGGGTCTTGCCAATACATCCCATCGTGATCTCGATTGGGTTGTGATAATAGACATCACCATCACACCTTGCATTGGCATTCAGTGTTGCCTGTGCAATGTTGCAGCCTTCCTGGAAATGTCAGCTCAATGCTTGGGACATTGAACGGTTAAGAGTTGGCCTCCATGAATTGGCAGTACTTTTTAGCTGCACACCATTTAATGACATAATCACTTAGAAAGAGAGGCTGGAGTGTCTATTCAGCCAATTGTCTGCTTGTCATTGAGGTGAGGCACAGCTGAATTGTAAGAAGCCAGCAATTAATATTTCCAGTACATTCCTGGAAAGCATCTTTTTTTTTCTCAGACCACAAGAGTTGCAGAGTTGGACAGCACTCCATAACCCATTGAGATCTACCACTGCAAGCAAACATCCCTAACAATTGGATTTGGCCTTCCAGGCAGCCCCTTTCCTTTATCTTCATACTGCTGCCTGAGTGTGGTTCCAGTCATACTGCAGTCTCGCTCCTGAGTGTGAGGCCCTTCAGGCTGCAGGAGGGGAGACACAGCCTATTCCTGAATCTCCCACTTTGCTCTGACTGCTTGGCCTTCAGTAAGATCCTTCTTGGGTAACTCACAGTCGCCCCTAGTGCTGAGATTCTTATTTCCAAGCTCTCCCACCTTCTGGCCAGGCCACACGAAGGAAGGGCATTCCCTCAGTTCTGATATGGACAAAAACCCAGGAAAGAGGGCACAGAAAATGCTGCCTGCATACCAGCCTCCACATCCACTTTAAAGCAAGGGCCACCCTGAAATGAAGGGAAGGTAAGACTGGCAAGTTACCCCCTGTGGACTCCCTCAACCCCCGACATGTCATTTGTGCCTGATCTCAGTTGCACAAACTATGTACCCCGGGCACTCTCAGTAGTGCATATTGCAGATGTTGTTGACTGCCTGTATGCTCACCTACAAAATACCTCTCAGAGGTGAAGGCACTAAATTCATACTTATGGAGAGCTGTTGTAAATGATGCCAGCGTGATGACATGCCAGTGTACATATCTGTTTGGGCGGTGTGGGGGGTTAGTGGGGGGAAATGTCCAGGAAAGAAAGCTCTCTAATGACATCCTAATGTATTAAAATGAATTTACTTTGGTCCCGTTGCATGTTTCATGGCACTCCACACACCAGAAGCCAGGGTGATTGGAACTCAAACTCACCGGCATGAATCACTGTTGCCGGATTTTGTGCATGTGCTACAATTCCCGCTCAAAATCGCCCCCATTTTCTTATATTGTAGAACTCTCGTTGATCACATATTTATGCCACATTCTTGAATATTCTGGTCTGATTTTGTGCCACTTTGAAAAGCAGCAATGTCAACCCTCGTTTACATCAGGGTCCAATATGCAGTTATAATAAGGGCTCAGTAGTGACATTTAAAATAACATTTAAAATTTTGAAGAAGGCATTCAGCATGTTTGGCTTCAATAGTCAGAACATTGAATACAGGAGTTGGAGTATCCTGTTGAAGTTGTGGAAGATATTGGTCAGGCCATACTTGGAATACTGCATGCAGTTCTGGCCACCCTGTTATAGGAAGATATTATTAAACCAGAAAGAGTTTAGAAAAGATTTACTCGGATGCTACCAGGACTTAATGATTTGAGTTATAAGGAGAGGTTGGATAGACTGGGGCTTTTTTCCCGGTGTGTAGGAGGCTTGGGGGTAATCTTTTAAAGGCCTATAAAATAATGAGGGGCATAGTTCAGTTACATAGTCAATATATTTTTTCAAAAGTAGGGGAATTTAAAATTAGAGGGCATAGATTTAAGGTGAGAAGGATGAGATGCAAAAGGGTCTAGAACGACTCTTTCTTCACACACAGGATGGTGAGTGTCTGGAACAAGTTCCAGAGGTAGTAGTAGAGGCAGGGACAATTTTGTCTTTTAAAAAGTGTTTTGACAGTTACAAGGGACTGTTGTAGAGAGATATTGACCAAACATGGGCAATTGGGACTTGCTTAGTAGTTTCTCAAAAAAAGGAATGGCATGAACAAGTTAGGCCGAAGGGTCTGTTTCCATGCTGTAAACCTCTGACTCTCTGACTATAACCTGTACTCCTGTTGTAGAAAGTAGAAATTGGAATGAGTGCTTCTTTCCTGTGATGATAACCATTCTGTGCTTCGTGTGGCAATAAATAATTGTACCCATTTTGGTTTAAACTGCAGTTTCTTCTGAATCATACGTTGTCATGCACCATTCTGTGAAAAAATCTATAGATCCCCAATTTAGCTCCCTTTTTGTATATTCCTGATATATTCCAGTCATTGGTGTGACTGTGGAGAGTTGAAACCAAAATTCATATTAACAGCATTTCATAAGCTTATGGAATGTTTGTCAAACTTAAAAGTGAGCTGATAGCCATAAAATGAACGTTCATTTCAACTTAATTGGTTTTGTAAAAAAAACTAACATTATTAGCCTTTCATTATCCTCCCTTTAAATTTCCTGACTTTATATGTCTCCCACTGGAACTGAAAAGATAATTGCATTCATAATTGAGTTATACCAAGATTAAGACCTCGACAAGAACCAACCTTGTACTATTGGCAAATTAATTGGGAGAAGGTAGTGCAACTCCATGTACATTTTATTGGGTATTCATATATGTTGAATTGCCAGCTAGATGTTACATTTATTGAGAAGTTCCTATTTTTCTTCACAAGAACAGGCTATTCAGCCCATCTAATTTGTGCTGCTGTTTATATCGCACACACTTTACTCGAATGCTAAGTACTTCATTTCAGCCTTGCCTTTCTATTCTTGTCTCATTGGCTCATTTAGTTTTATATTGAAGGTACCAACATTATTTGCCCTAACCACTTCCTGTATTAACTCATAAAATTTGTTCAGAAGTTTCAGCTCTCTAAACAAAAGTACTAAATATGAAGGATGTAGAATGTGGGATTTGAATGTTTGACTCTACCCAACAGAAATCACAGAAACAATTACCTTTCAACTCTCAAAGAAAGGTTGGAAAAAGTGGGACTAGAACTTACTGGCAAAATATGGTCAAGACTAACATTGCTGATTATCCACATTACACACAACAGTACAAAGAGCAGAATGGATTTAAACATGAATCTTTGGATCTGCTGCCTGAGATATGTTGCTCTGCCATTAGCTTCTCAAAAACAGCATCTTGCTGCTTGATAGACCATTCAAATGCGTTTAATTTGTCCACTTGCATGGTAGAATGAATTCAACAGGAAGTTAAGTCGTATGCATTTCAGTCCAAAGATTTGTTTTAATCACATGATGAGTTTTATTTATGCCAATCAGTTTCTTTGGCGCTGAATCCTACAGCTATGGAGCCTTCAGCATTTAGTTGCTCCATATTTTATTTCAAATATGTTTTGTTCTTAGTTAGACTCATTTTTCTCTCTCATGCTTTTTTTCTCTCTCTCTTTTTCCCTTTTACCTGTTTTGACATTCCTGGTTCAGACACTGGGCTGTTCATAATCATTATCTCGTGTGATTCAGGGTTGCTGGTCCAATTCATACAGAATTGGTTCGATAAAATAGACCAATAGTTTATAAAATAGACCTGCATATGCAGGTCTATAAAATAATGAGGGGCACAGATCAGCTAGATAGTCAATATCTTTTCCCAAAGGCAGGGGAATCTAAAACTAGAGGGCATAGGTTTAAGGTGAGAGGGGAGAAATACAAAAGTGCCCAGAAGGACATTTTTTTCGCATAGAAGGTAGTGATTGTCTGGAACAAGCTGCCAGAGGTAGTAATAGAGGTGGGTACAATTTTGCTTTAAAAAGCATTTAGATAGTTTACATGGGTACGGTGGGTATAGAGGGATATGGCCAAATGCAAGCCATTGGGATTAGCTTTGGAGTTTTAAAAAAAGGGTGGCAAGGACAAGTTGAGCCGAAGGGACTATTTCCATGCTGTAAACCTCTGTGACTGTGAGAGAATCCAGTTCCTCTGCAAATGGTATCATGCCATTTTATACTCTCCCTTGCAGCAACTTGTCATGTTCAAGCACCAATGAATTGTTCATCGGCTGCAATAACTTGTTGTCCATTATGTCCTGTTTAAGCATACAAATGTTTTCTCAGCAAAAAAATATGCATTTGTAGACTTAAGTAAACATCAGTTGTTCAGCTGCAGTTGGTATTGCTGTAATATGGAAGAATCAGTTATGCAGACAAACATGATCTCTATTTAATTCCACAGATGACCATTTATACCCCTATAGTTCCAGATTAAATTAGTTGTGTAGTGTCATAGTGGAATACACTGCTGTTGGCTCACTAATGAATCAAATAGCTGATCAACTTTCTGTTGGCTATCATTTTATAAGTGAGATTTGATGAACAATTTTACAAATTGTGGTTACTTTGTTCACTTTTTGATTTCCAAAAGTTTTTTTTTAAACGTGCAAATAACATTATTTGCTGATTGTACCTATTGAATGGTCAATATGTTGCGACTGTTGACTTTTGTCTACTCATGGACACATTTAGTAAAATTAATTTATTCATGTAATTATTGACTTACATCTGTTCATTATGTTGTTCAATCTTACAATACCATCCAGACATAAGATTCTATTGATTGCAAAACAAGATTATATTGCAAATCTGAAGCTAAACAGAGGGCAATGCTGACCTGGAGTTAATGTACTTAAGCTTGTGTATAGATTAATGTTAGATGGCGAACTACTTGGAATAAGCATTTGGTAAACACAGCAACTCATTTATTTGACTAATGAAAAACCAATCCTACCCACAACTAGACCTGCATATTGAGTGATTGACCTCTACCAATCTTTTAATAATCAGGTTACCTTTATATAACTGAAAGCCCTGTTGCATGGCACACTTGAGATTTGCTCAGTACTGGATGATATCAGATCTGCCGCTGTGCCTTGTACTGCAATGTTCCAAACTGCCATGAAACCAGCAGCGTTATTAAACGTTTGATGTTATTCATCTTCTTCATCAAAGGATTGATTTTCTTTGCCATTTTGGAGATCGTGTTCAAATAGGAACGTGTTGTAGTTCTGTTTTTTTATTTATTCCGTTTTTCACAAATGCCCAGGACACTACATTATGGGTGAGATTTCCTACACCCATCTTTGAGAACAAGAGTGATGAAGGGAGCAGAGAATCAAGCTGGAATCCCAGAATAGTTTTTATGTGGCAGGGTTTGCCTGATTGATTTTCTTTCTGCCCCCTGTCAATGACCTAACAGAGATCTCCATTTGCATCATTGATCCACTGAGCCATGCATGTTGGGATCTTCCGCCCGATACCACATCCCCCAATTCCACACGTTAATTTTCCATTCACATGATGTGAATTACAACAGGTCCTCCCCCAAAGTGTACACCCTGGTGAGCAAATCTACAGGAGGTGCACAGGTAAGTACAGCTTCCAACAGCAAGAAGGCCTTGACTATGATGCTCAGGCTCCTGAGCGGGTTCTGCCTTGGCATCCTGAGTCACGCCCTCCTCATACAAGGGCAAGTGCACTCAGTGAGGTTGTCCTCAGGAAGCTCCTTGCCCCATTGAAGAGAGCCAGCTCATGGAAGGTACAACAAACCAGAATAAAGCGAGAGACCTTCTGTTTCTTTGCATCCTGATTGGGCCTGTCAGACCAACGGAACTGACTCTTCAACAAGCCGATGCACTGTTTGATGGCAGCACGGGTCGCGCTGTCCACCTCCTGGTCTCAGCAAAGATCTTGGTCCTCCCACTGATATCGTCAGGCACAACCTGAAGTGATATTCCTTGTTCCTAATGAGCCACCCTGTAACCTGGGATGTCATTCAAAGATTCTAGGGATCTGCGACTGGCCAAGGATATAACTATCAAGCACACTCCCTGGAAAACAGGCACAGATGTGCATGGAATACATTTGCTGGTTACACACTGAGGGAGTGGAACCTCTTCCAGTTGATGAAGGCAGTGGGGCATAGAAAGTGACATGGGCACTAGCAGACTAGTTATCAGCCCAAACCCCAGGATCTCCTCATCCTGCTGGGCCTGGTCCAGGTTAAAGTGTATGTAGTCCTGAGATCATGCATGAATGCATCCATAACCTCTTGGATATACTAATGGGTGGATATTTGAGAAATACCACATGAAATGATGCCATGAGGCTCCCATGGCCTTGACTGTCACAGGGAGCAGATATCCTCCATCCTTGGCAGGGCCTTCTCTGCAAGCACATGGCATTGGTGCTGCACAGTCTCCTCTGTGAGTCAGAGACTTAGATGGCAGATATTCTCAGACAGCCCCATGAAGGACACGAGTCCCGATTGTCCCTGCCCCCAGCCATCATGCCTGGCAGGTGGGAAGATTTAATGAGGGCTGAAGATGTGATGTTAAGTTCATATTAATGAGGTTTGTGCCCTTCCTGGACTTCAATCTCTTCGCCTCATTGGGGAGGGTCCAGAAAGAATGCATTCTGAAATTTTGCCAGTGCAATTCTCATTTTTAGCCTCTTGCAATATTTAGGAGTCGTTACGGGATTTGAGTTTACAGTTAATGAACTTACTCAGTTGCACCTATGTCTTTATTTGAATGGAATATTAAGTATATTGTTAATAAACATGATCGGTGAATTTCCAAATAATATATGTAATATTATGCAAAGTGATTTTCTTACCAGTTTATAAGCATTTCACTTGCTCATCACAGTAGCACTGTAAGTAAAAGCATTAAGTTAAATATCAGAATCATTCACGGCAGCTGAGCCATACACTATTCTATTCCAGTTTTCCAGTTGCACTAAACCTTCTCCGTTACAGGGCACAATAGTCCAATTAATTTTACTGAAAAATAACTCCAAAATTCTTTTTAAAGTCTATAAACTCAGCTTATTTTAATCAGAGACTTTGGTAGAATTCTCCCAAGCCTCTGCTGGCAGGTTCAATAACAGGCATGGTGGGAGAATATGGACAGAGGGCCAGAAATCAATTTCACGCAGATGTGAATTTATCGTGGTACCTTCCATTGGTGCCACCATGGCCATTTGAATCCCTGCCAGATGACAGGGATTTATATTCTATTAATGGAAGGCAGATGAAGACATGACTCCCATGCCAGATTCTCCACAATACTAGTGAGAAAACTTAACCATGTGAAACACATTGAACAGTGTGACATGAAGATGTTGGGACTCGTCGGGCTGCCTGCAGAATTCAGGATGGAGATCGATTTCAACCCCGGACTCTGAATCACAGCAGCAGTGCACCTTCAGATCGACCTTCCCAATCAGGTATTGTGGAGAGTGTCCATCTTCCATGATCATGATATTCCGAGATGTCAAACTTCATTCTCACGAGGGCCATCTTCCAATCTCAGAGTGGTCTTGGAGATCTTTCTTCTTTTTCAGGAGGTCCGCCCTATAATGGGTCAGTGATGTTGGGTGCCTTTTCAATATGGTACCAGGACACGACTGGGACTACATACCATCCAGACTTGTCTGCCCACTGAATGTGATGTAAAACTCTCGGGTGCATAATTAATGAAGCCAGGGCTGGTAGATTTGGTGTGTTTTGTCATCAGCCTCTGAAGCAGGAAACACAAAAAATCAAATTCATGCACCACACACTCGAGAAAAACTGCAACTAAGTCAGATATTTGAAGTTTGGGTAAATCCCTAAGCACTATGAAATCCAATTTTGTTCTTGACATGTCCTCCCAGAGGAGGAAGGCCCTGCCATTTTGTCATTGCAATGGTCGCTCGACCCTTAGCGGGCATCTTCGCCACCTTGAGTGTCCATTTTGAAAAAAATAGAAGCACAGTCCATGCTTTAAAGTCATGAATATCAAAATCTTCCTAATTTCTTTGTCTTGACTATAACTGTTTAAACCTGCTGAACCTTTGTTATTGTCTTTCCTATTATCTGATTAAAATAGAAACTAAGGAATAAAAATAACTATCTAATAGGTTTGCCTGTCAAGATGTGTTTGAAACAGATATTTTATATATAATAAATTTTAAGAGATGTATTGTTGTCATATTTGTTATAATGTCAGGTTTATTACTGGATGATAACATTGAACGTGATGCTTTTTTTGGCACCCAGTGGAAAATTGGTACAATTAAGGAAAGAACTACCTTGCATTCTATAATGATATCATCTAAAAATAGTCTTTACTTGTCTACAAATTCCAAAAGTATTGAAAATCGTCATGCATTATATCCTAAGCTAGCATACTTGATTAAGAGGGAATATACTCTGCATCATATTCAGATTGAACTAACTTAGTTTATGTAAAGGAACATTGTCACTTTGTTTTGAAATAGATACGATAAATATAAGGTTTGGTCACGATATGGTTTCCAAGTAATAAAGGAAGTGCTAAAGCCATCTCAAATGTTCCATTTCTTTCCAAAGTCCTTGAACACGCTGCAATTCAAAATCATAAGCACCTTTCTCAAAAATCCATGTTTGAACAATTCTAATCAGGTTTTTGCTCCTGCAACAAAGTCCCGTCATCAAAGTCATAGTTGACCTATATGTGACTCTGACCATGGTAAACTCCTCTTTCTCAGCCTGTTTTCTGCCTTTGAGATGGTTGACCTCACTATCCTCCTGCAACATCAATGCTTTTCTGTGGGACAGTCCTCAGCTGATTTTGTTCCTGTCAATCAAAGCCAGAGAAACATCTACATTGACTAATTTTCTCACTCTCACTTCATTACCTTTGGAGATCCTAAGGATTTTCCTTGCCTCTTCCAAATTCTTATCAAGATGTTCTTTTGGAGAGGCAGTGTAAGGAAGGATTCCATAGATTATGAGTGTAACTGGATCAATAAATTTCTGTCCACAGATAATATCATAAATAATGATGTTATGTCAGTCCATTTTTGTTTGTTCTGTCTACACCTATCATTTTTAATTTAAATAGTCCAAACTTGAAAGTTCCAGCATTGTAGCAGAAGAAAATTCATAACTAAAAATAAGCTCACTTCATTTCAACAAGAATGAATTGAATGGACTGTTTTGCTGAATCTGATTTTAAACACGTGCTACAGATTTTATTTTGGCTATCTATTGTCTATGGCAACTCATGATTTAGTATGCTGTGTCTTACAGTTTAATGGCCTGCTTGAATGAAGATCTTCACCATATGAGTGTATGTCGCTTAATGTGTTTTTTTTTGTTTTTAGCTTTGACCTCAGCTATCTGTTTGTTCAAGTTGGTGTAACTCTTGAATTGACTTCTACACCTGTGGTAAGCAACTTATTTGACTTTTGTCATGTAATATTTAGAAACACATCTATATATTTAGAGCTGAATGAAGGATTCCAAATGTTTGTAATCATACTACATTCTGTTTCACTACATTTGATTCATTTTATAGTATGATGTGCTGTAGAAGAGTGCTATGATTCCTATTTGATTCCATATATGGGTAGAATAATAATTGTAAGGCCAGAATATATCTATTTAAAAAAACATTTCTATCTTTCAGAAAAATGCTTTAAGGGTGACAACATTATACCATTAAATACTGGTAAATATTCAGGATTCTGGGTGTTGCCCAGAAATTGACTAATTTCCTGACTTTTGTTTAACTGACCTTGACAGTGTGCATAAGAGTAGAGTTTCATCGCCTTGTACTTTGTTTAGCTCCTTGAAGAACTTCATCCTCCGGAAAAGCTTCAAACAAACTGCATGTGACTGATTCATGACCATCTGGTACAATGTTGGCTGCAATGTCTTGTGTCACTTTGGTTTCAAAGCAATTGCATAATGTACTGGAATTTGAGGTAGTATGGTGGTGAAACTGTCAGCATTTGTTGTCATTACTCTCCTAAAACTGACAGCAACTCTGGAATTAGAATAGTTAAATGCAGTAATCCAGAATTTGCTGTCACTGATTCTACGCTTCTCCAGGGATGCGCTGTCGAAACATTCTAGGACTTCAATAAATTGGAAATGTCCAAACTGACAAAGACTTCCATTCTTAGACTCTTGGTCTCATTGTAAAAAAACCCTTGGAAAATGTGATGCCATATTGAACAATGTGCAATTGCATTTTTAGTGACATTCTATTTTCATAATCGTGGTTTACTAAAAACCACAGTAGTTGTTTTATATTTGTTGAATTACAAATTACTACATTTTGATAAATCTACAATTCAAAGCAAAGGGATTTGTTTCCTTTGTCTTGTTTTTCCATCTATCACCAATGTTGTGTCGGCAAACATGGGAAGCTAATTTGCACACAAAGGTCTCTCAGCACTGAAATAAGAGTGGTTAATTGTTTTGGCGCTGTTGATTGATGCATGGTTGTCGGGTCAGCACACAGTGAGAGAATTCCCTGCTCCTCCTCAAATAGGCAAGCTGGGGTTAGCATCTCAACTGAAGGATGGAACTTGTGACAATGTATTAGTTCGCAATGAATAATGTTATGAATCCTGCTGATGTTCAATGCAAAGGTACCCCAAATCTCAGAAGGCAAACATGAAATGCCGATTCAGAACTATTTAATTTTGTGATTTAGAAAGAATATGAGAGAAGTGTTGAAGCTTGGTGAGAAAAGAGGTCAGTCTTTTTGTAAGTTATTCAAATAACAATATGTTTATTATATTTTAAAACACAAAAACATAAGGTAAAAGTAAATAAAACCATTTATTTCAATAAATCACATCAAAAACCCCAAGGTATATTGTGAAGTTAGACCGGATTGTAGTGATTTTTTAAAATTTTATTTTAGTATAAGGATAAGGTGTTTCACTCCAGGTGTTTCATTGACAAACTAGGAAGCTTTTATCAAAACAAACTTTAATAATTTTTCAATAATAGTTGAATTTTAAAACAACTTTTAGTTGATAAGTATATGGAAGAGAAGGGAACGGTTTAGTTTGGAGGGGCATTGCTTTTTATATTGGTCGGCGCAACATCGAAGGCCGAAGGGCCTGTTCTGTGCTGTAGTGTTCTATGTTCTATGTTCTATTTATAATTAACTGCAATAATAGTTATCCAGACAGTATACTTAAATTGCTCCCCAGTTCAACCCTGTCTACTTTCCTAAACTCTAAGAATGCCCCAAAATAACATCACATAGGGTTTTACATTGTAAGCCAAATCCAGCAAATAATTACCACATAGGACTTTTAACTTTCTTTTATGACTCTTCTAGTTTACACTGGAACATTCTGGGTGCCTCAAAAGCATACTTCTTTTGCTTTCTTTTCTGCACAACAGCTTGATCTTTTCTGAGAGAGCTCTGCTTTGCGGCTGAATGTGGCTATGGTGCAAATTTCAAACTGCTAGTTTCCTCGTGCTTAACGAAGTAACTGTTCCACCCTGCTATAAGGCTAATCTACACCTCACTAGTTCCCAGGGCATATAAATCCTCATAGTTTATATTTTATTGTTTTATCTTTACTTTTCATTTAATTTCAACTTCCTAACAATAAAAAAGAGGAAATAGACGTAGGCTGCACAACACCTGTAGCTTGCTCTGTCATTCAATGAGATTATAAGCTGATCTTGACCTCAATTTCACCCTATTCCTATTTCACTTGCAATAATGTGCAGAAATCAAACCATCTCAGTCTTAAATATATTCAAGAGTTGAGCATCCACAGATCTCTAGGGTGGAGATTTCCAAAGATTCTCAATTCTCTGAACGAAGGAATTTCTTCCCATTTCAGTCATAAATTGCTATCCACTTATCCTGAAACTATGACCCCTCGTTCCTGGCTCTGAAGCCCTCAAGTGCAAAAAAGGTATACATTTCAATGAGAACATCTTCACCCTTACTGTTCGGGACCACATCAAAAACCCCAAGGTATATTGTGAAGTTAGACCGGATTGTAGTGATTTTTTAAAATTTTATTTTAGTATAAGGATAAGGTGTTTCACTCCAGGTGTTTCATTGACAAACTAGGAAGCTTTTATCAAAACAAACTTTAATAATTTTTCAATAATAGTTGAATTTTAAAACTTAACTTTTACCAATTGAAAAATGTTAACATGCCGAGTTACAGTTCTTAATTCCTAACCTATCGCCAGTAATTCTAATTAAGGTAATATTCCCTATAGACTTAAACTCCTCTTCAAAATCAGTTAGCAAGCAACACGAGGTTTATATGTTTTTACTTGTTAGCGAGCTTAGAGCCTTTAAATGCTTCTGGAGATACACAGACAGAGGGACATCTGTCTTTTGACACTCAAACAGCAGCCTTCAGAGACAGAGAGAGAGAGAGAGAGACATCTTGCTTCTTTCAGGATCAAACAGAAACTAAAAGTGAAACTCTGTAAGCTTAGCTCTGCCCATTCATACAACTGTCTTTTGTCAATCAACTCAATTAAACCCTACTCTGAAACTCCAGGAGAAAAAACAGAATAAACAAAACTGTTTTTGCTCATATTAAAATAAACACCGCATTATCTGGGATCATTTATTCTTTAGCAGTCTCAGGAACTGCCTATTTGCAAACAGATCAGCACCAGAATTGACTTTTAAAAACAATCTTTACAAGATATATGATATAAATTCATTTTTTAAAGGCACATTATCATCAGACACTCAAATTCCAAAGAACATAGGATTATTCCATTTAGTCCTCACAGGGTAACTCTTGCATTCAAGGAGTCAATCTAATGAACCCTCATTGCACTAACTTCAAAGACAAGTATAATTCTGTTTGAATAAGGAGAGCAAACTCAATATTTTGATGCACTGAAGGGTATTGGTGGAGAGCATGTGCTCTGTATATGGTGGTTGATCAAATACCCACCATGCTCAGAGGTGAGAATGCAATTATTGATGTTTACAGGGACTGAATTGGAGAAAATTGCTGCTGGTCAAAAATGTAAACTGACTTTAATTGGATTGAATGGATTTCCCCAAAACCAGGCTTTTGATTGAGAAACTTGAGCTTGGCCTTTTCAAATATTTTATCCTAGAATCACCATTCATTTGAAAGTATGAGTAAGAGCCTCTCTATGATAAAATAAATTCTCCTTGTTGCCACTTTCAAGCTAACAATCCAAAAAGAATATGAGAATAGCAGTCACCCTCCATCCGTTTATTTGGCTTATCCATCAGCCTTGCCCGGTGTAACTTTATAGGTGGCGAATCAAAAAAGGTTGGGCTTCAGGAAGATGTTTTGGGGGAAATATGATATTGAGCATGAGGATTATTAATTTTCAGCTGAAGCTAAGCCTAATTCAGGATCTTAGTCTGAAGGAAGGTTGTAATCAGGAAAGTTAAGCTGAAGAAGCATGTAATTCAAGAAACCATAGTGGAGAAATATTGGAGAAAGCTTGCTACAGCCATATCAGTAGAACAAAGTCATCGTTTGAAAACAATGGAAGCTGGAGCTTCATATTGGGGCATCTATCCCTAAGCACTAAAAATGTAAGTGCAAAAGTTTAAATTAGAGTTAGCAAAGATGAGCAATTAGGTTTGAAGTTAAATGATTTCAATGAGAAGGAAGTTCCTATTTCATGGCGGGACTTGTTACAGAAGTTTATCAATTGACTCCAATTTTTTCTTCCCAAGATTTAGTTTTGATTGATATAGATACCCTATATGTTTCTGAGAGGATGTGGTTTAGAATGAGTAATTCGATGCATTTGTATTTTGGAGCTTTCTATTGATGGTGAGTGGACTTTTAAAGCCTTCAGTTTCAAGATTAATAGACTTCCATTGGATTGATTTGAGCTGAAGCTATTGAATCTAATCAACAATGAACTTCCATTGAAATTGTTCAAGCAGATCAATTTATGTGAATATAAAAGATGTATTTATTCATCCAAGATTATGCATGATTTTGTCAGTGCTCAGATTAAAACAGAGTCCTGAGGAGAAAATGAATTTACCATTGGTATATCTAAAGGGAAGGTCAGCATTTCTGATGTCAGTATGTTGCCTACTTCTGCTGAAAATTTCAAGATTCTTGTCTGTGAATTTATAAAGAAAAATAATATATTCTATCTCTTATTTTGAAAGGGAAAAAAGTTCAAGGATTTGTATATTATAGAGAAAAGATGTAAACTAATTGAGGAATATGTGTTGGAAAGTTGCCGAAGGAGGAGGAATGAGAGGGTGGGTGGTGAGAGGCATTCATGGTTACAATGTATTTTATTCAAAAAGCAATTATTTTGATATTGACATTATAGTACTTTTAAAATGGGAACACTAACCTATTTTAATCTCAGTAATTCACCTAATAAGACATTGTTAATGCTCTATATTAAATGTGTTATACTCTGGAATCAATAGCCTGTGGAGGAGCTGTTAAAAAGACCTATAGTATGTTACTTGGATTGTACTTTGACTATATAAATAATTCATGACCAAACTGATACAGCATCAGCTACTAAGAACCTAATATGAAAGTAAAAGACTTGCTCTATCTTCGTAATCTCTAAAAAGGCTGCAATGAAATTCAAGCCACTAGCACGTGCTGCTCTGTCTTAACGTAATGTGATATTAGAGCATTTGAATGGACTAAGTAAGAGCATATAAAGGAACCTTGATTTTTTTTTGATCTGTCCAAAATGACTTGCACCTGAAAAGAAAATGGTTATTGATCCTCGTAATGCTTCAAGCTTCTTGTTAGGTGATGGCTGTATCTGCATTTGACTGTGGTATGCTGTATCATGGTGAGTGACTGGCAACAGTTTAGTATTTTTATCACTGTATTGTAGTTTGAAGTGTTTGTTTTTTTAAGATTCTTGATGCTTTGTTAACTTCATTTTTAAATAAATGGACAATGACAAGTTATAGAAATCTGCTTGACCTGCATTTAGATAACCCAAAGTCGCAAATGCATTTGTTCTTTTATGGTTGAATGCATAGTTTATTAATTTCTTTTAGGGTAAGAAAACCAGTAATAACATTACCTTTTAAAAATCGCACAGTTCATCTTGCCACTAAAGTTAAGCAATAAGAAAAATATAAAATAATTAATAGGTGTTCACATTCATGATCTCATGCTGAGATTTTATTGTTTGAGCTGAATTTAGCAGATTGCAGTGCATTTCTATTTAATTCCCAATTTTTAAAAATTAATTTTGAAAAGATTTTTTTAACCAAAGTTACCATTTTCTTTTAGGCCAAAATCTGTCACCAATGCATTTAATAATCAACATTTTCTCGCACCGTTTCACAACTTTGGACAGGACAGCTGATGATGTGCATAGATTCATATTTTAATCTCAGAAGAGACCTATTTTGTGAAGCTTTGAAATGGCAGCTGGATTTGTAGCCTATTCCAGTGAAAGCAGATATTGAATTTCAAATACAAACTCATGCATGTGAAGCTGAGACTCATCTGACTTGCCTGTACTGCCTATAATCTAAACAACAAGCAACAGCTGAAATATTGTATCCTGACCAATTCAATGATGTTACTTATAAATGAAAATGTACTTATTTTCAATTGATAAAGAGCACAGGAAGACCGTGGCTCATAACTGTCTTAAGTTTTATGAAAATTAATTTGTTAGCCAGATACTCTGAAAATATGAAATAAAAATTGTTTAATATTTTGTACTTGGGTGGATTGTAATGAGTCATGGAAGTTGCTTGACACAGTATTTATTGAGGCACTAAAAATAGTAATTTAATTAAAATCAGATCTGAATTATATTTGTGATTTAATACAAATGATCTACAAAAAGATAAAGATGACATAAATAATTGATAATGGCAGAATATGCCTCGCTTCTCTTGTCTTGAATCATGTTTGTGACAATGATTAAAATAACAAATGCATTGTTAGATTTCAGATAAAGCTGTTACATTTTGGGCTGATTTCTTGTGGTTGGAAATCAACAACTGTCAATAGAATAACCAATTGCCATTTTTAGCTCTAAAAATTGGAAACGTGTCATTTAAGCTGTGGTTTTCTCCTCGGTACTTGTCTTTTCATAGAAGAGTGAATCATCCTAGTTGCAGCAATGTGCAAAAGAAAATGTTTGGTTGTTTTGAAGTTTAGAGCACTGGGTGAGGAAATTTCTGAATTGATAAACTCAGTGGTTGGCTCCCTAGAGACCAATTATAAAAGGCCTCAAGGTTGTTTATTTTAGCCTTGGTGCTTTTTTAATAACACTTCTCTCGTAAACTGCATATACAAGACCACCTTCCTTTGTATAAGGTTTCAGTTGAAAGTCCATTATAGTCTTTCACCACTTATTTATGTGACTTTTGAATAATACGTCATCATAGAAAGCGCTCCAGAGAAATTGGCTGTAATGTAGCCAAAATAAACACTTTTTAGTAATTGGATGGTGAATTCCAAATTAATGTTGTTCAGTATGTAAACAAAGCTGCATCATTCAGCAATATGATTGTTATTTCAAGATAAATATGTTTGCAAGATATATTACATTCTCCATATTAATTTTCCTCTTTTAGTGCCCCATTCATCAATTGGAACGGCATGGTAGCACAATGATTAGCATTGCTGCTTCCATAGCGCCAGGGACCTGAGTTCGATTCTCAGCTTAGGTCATTGTCTGTGTAGAGTTTGCATACCCTCCCCATGTCTTTGTGGGGTTCCTCCAATTACTCCAGTTTCCTCCTACATTCTGAAGGACAGACTGGTTAGGTGCATTAACCCAAACAGGCACTGGATTGTGGTGACTAGGGGAATTTCACATGAGCTTCATTGCAGTGTTAATGTAAGCCTTACTTGTGACTAATAAATAAACTTTTATATGGGTATAGGCCATTGAAAGTGAGGTGAATAAGTAATTTTAGAACATTTTTGATGAAATTTGTGTATATTGAGATGACGGATGTCATTTCCAGGCAAATAAGCATTTATCATAGGTAGAACAGGCCACATGTTATAGTCATAGACATAGTAAATCTCTTGACATACAATGCAATGTTCCTGAAAATCAAATTGAAAATATTTCTCACTGCCATGGCACTCTCAATATATATTCCCATTTTTTGATCACCTTTCTGAATTTTGCGAATTTATTGGTGAACTATGAAGTATTTTAGTTTCCTATACCTGCACCGATGCAAAATTGCATTGACAGTATCCATCTCATTGCAGTTGAAATTGTTTTGAGTTATACAAAGCACAAAGGGAAATAGTCACTACTGTTGATGGTCAAACATTTCAGTACCTGGACATTGCTGCAGGACTTCCTTAGTCCCAGCATCTTCATCAATGATCTTCCTCCAACAAAATGTCAAAAGTGGGGATGTTCGCTGATGATTGCATAGCATTCGGTTCTATTTATAGTTCCATAAAAGCAATCCCTGTCCAGCACAGTGGTTAACACTACTGTCTCACACTGCCAGGGACTCAGGTTCAATTCTTGGCTCAGGTCACTAACTGTGTGGAGTTTGCATATTCTTTCCATGTCTATGTGGGTTTCCTTTGCGTGTTCCAGTTTCCTCCCACACACCAGAAATGTGCAGATTAGGTGGATTGGCTATGCTTATTTCTCCTTCAGTGTACCTGAGCAGGCACCAGAGTGTGGTGCCTTTGGAATTTTCACAGTAACTTCATTGTCATGTTAATATAAGCCTACTTGTGACACTAATAAATAAACATATACAGCAAGCCATGGACAGCATTCTGGCTTGGGGTGATAAGTGATCAAGAATATTTATGCCGTTAAGTGTGAGATAATGACCATTTCCAACAAGAAAGAATTTAACCATCTCCATTTTGAAATTGTTATCATTACTGTATTCCCCCATTATTAACATTCTATGGGTTACCAGAAGCTTAACTGGACCACTTGCAACTATTGTGGTTGTAAGAGCGAACTCCCCAAAGTCACCAAAGCATATGGCAGAAATGTGATGGAATACTTTTCTCTTGTCTGGATGACTGCAGCATCAGCAATAGTCAATCAGCTCAGTGATACCCAGAGCAAATCCATCCGCTCAATGGGGGTACCCTATCCACCACTTTAAAAATTACTCTCTCGACACCAGTGCACAGTGTTGGCAGTGCCTACCACTTACAACATGCATTGCAGCAATTTGTTAAGTTTTCTTCAACAACATCACCCAAACCCAACAACATTTACCATTTTAGTGGACAAGGGCTGCAGATGCCTGATGATCACCAATGGATCCACTATTTCCAGGGCTACTTCCTTAAGTATCAGGTCCTGGAGATTTAACCACCTTCAATCCCATCAATTTCCCCCAAACTATTTCTCTACTAATGCTGATCTCCATTATTATCTCCCACCTTCCAATTGGCATGGGAATGAAGGGAACATGAGAACTAGAATAGAAGAGAGTGAAAGAAATGAAGTAATCAGAAACTGTTAAGGGCAGCAGGAGAACACAATCACTTGCAAGTTCATCTCCATATCACACTGACCAGGACTTAGATTGCCATTGCTTTACTGTTACAGACACTCTGGGATTGTTGACTTAAACAGCTCTCTTCACACTACTCGTCCATCAACAGAAAGATGCTTTTGCTTTGCTTTCCCCCTTTATAAGCTGTGTCAAGTTTTCCAAACCCTCAGTTTTGATGGGATCTAATTTTCTATTAACCACCACACTGAAAACTTGAGATAGGATGAATTCAGAGGATTAGTTTATTTGAACACACAAACACTTGAGGAGGAGGAGAACAATGTTGCCTTTTTTGCACTTGTACAGTACAAGAGGGATAGATAAATATGAGATTTACATTTCAGAGATCACTTAGAAAATAACTATTATTTCACATAGATCCAGATTCTAGAATCAAAGTCCAGTGAGATACCCCTTCACAGAGCTTGGTGAGTTGAAAACCGATGCTGTATATTTATTTTTTTTTGGTGGAATTAATTTCACATGAGGAGAAATTATGAAATTTATCAGTCTTTTAGGTAAGAGTACAGAATTTCCAGTAGAAACAGTGTAGAAGGGGTTAGTCACAACAAAGCACAGCAGAGAACACTGAAACTGAAGTACTTGGAAGGTGATGTTTGTTCTGCATTCTCAGAGAAAGTGGAGTGGTATGAGGAAGAGCCTGATGTGTCCAAAGCGTCTGGGGAGGTTCGTCCAGCTACCAGAGCAGCCCACAATGGTCTCAGGTATGCATATCTGAGACAACTTGAATGTGTGAAACTATATGGTACAACTGAAATTACTGCCACACCACAACAACACAAAGCATTACCAGGCTCTGATTCCTTCATTTCTTTCACCCTCCTAAGTTCCCTTCCATTCTAGTTCTGATGTTCCCTTCATTCCCATGTCAGTTAGAAGGTGGCAGATGACAATGGAGATCAGCATTAATAGAGAAATGGTTTGGGGGAAATTGATGGGATTGAAGGTGGATAAATCTCCAGGACCTGATACTTAAGAAAGTAGCTCTGGAAATAGTCAATCCATTGGTGGTCATTTTCCAAAATTCTTTGGACTCTGGACTGATTCCTACAGATTGGAGAGTCACTAATGTAACCCCACTATTCAAGAAGGGAGATAGAGAGAAAACTAGAAACTGTAAATCAGTGAGCCTAACGTCAGCACTAGGAAAGTTCCTACAGGCCATTATCTAGGATTTCACAACTCAGCATTTGGAAAGCAGTGGTATAATCAGACAAAGTCCCAAGGTGTGTCAGTTGGGAGATTAGTGGGATAAATACCTGGAGTTATGAAGATAGGGTCTGGATGGGATGCTTTGTTGGGTGCAGACTTGATGGGCTGAATGGCCTATTTCTGCATTGTAGGGATTCTATGAATGAAGCCTGTAGTATTTTTGATTTTATTGAAAGGAGAATAGAGTGCAAGAGCAAGGAGATTATGCTGAATATGTACAAGCCAGTAATTAGACTTCAGCTGGAATACTGTGTACAGTTGTGGGCACAGTAAGAAGTCTGACAACACCAGGTTTAAGTCCAACCGATTTATCCAGCAGTTGTGGGCACCACAGCAGAGAAAGGATGTGAATGCATTGGAGAGAGTGCAGAGGACATTTACGAGAATGATTTCAGGGATGAGAAAGTTCAGATACAAGAATAGATTGAAGAATTTGGGAGCGTTCCCCTTGGAGAGGGGAAGCTATGAGTAGATTTGACAAAGATGTTCAAAATTATATGGGAGCTGACTTGAGTAGATAGGAACAAACTGTTTCCCTTCATAAATGATCAAGAACAAGAGGATGCAGACCTAAGGTGATTTGCAAAAGAAACAAATGTAATGTGAGAAAAAAAGTTGTTTGCACACTGAGTAGTTCAAGTCTGGAATGCATTGTCTGGCATTGTGGTGGAAGCAGATTCAATCAAAACATTCAAGAAGATGTTAAATGATTGTTTCTATTCAAATAATGGGCAAGGCTATGGAGAAAAGGCAGGACAATGTCACTAAATCATGATGCTCATTTGGAAACTGATTATTGGCCTCTCACTGCCCACTCACCAAGCTTCTTACTGCTGGCAGGACTGGAAGATTCCACACATCAACTTTGTTTCTCTTTGAAAACCTAACTATGAGTACTTCCAGCAGTTATTTACTTTTATTTCATATTTTTACATCTGTTAATTTGCTTTTGTATAAATTCTTCCTGTTTGGTTTCCTATGATTTCAATGTGGAATAGATTGGAGCTAGGTTACTCAATCCCAGCTCTGACAGCTATGATGCATGTGACAGATGTCCTCTGGAATTTGAAGCCCATGAGGACCCTGCCAAAGACTGTCACACTTGCTGCTGTATAGGGGCAGACTCAGTCATCAAGGTAGGAGACAACATGTATGTATCTGTGGCTAGGTGGGTCAAGAGGTGAGAAGTTATTGTGCATTGAGCAGAATTTCCACTCCATTTTGCTTTTTCTGTATCTTTTCTGCTGGTCAATTGCTAGAGAGCACTTTTTCTCCACTTAACTGAGTTGCTAAACAGTCAAAGCCATGCTTTCCTCCTCCCTGTTTAAGCAATAAATAGAGTTTGTGTATCATTGGTCAGGGCCAGCTTACATTCACTTACCTGTCACATCAAATGATCCATGAAGTAAGCCACTCTTTCCATGTTGGTTGACATCTGTCCAAATACCTACAGACATTATGACATTCATGGACTGCACTCTTTAAGGGCAGTCCTTTGTGCCTGGAACTGCTGAAATAACCTCACACTTTTTCTGCTGTTCCTTCAGGATATACTTCAAGAAGAAAAGCAGAGAGTTATGATTGCATGAATGGACTGTTACACAAAAACAATGACAGTCAAGTGACTGTGATCGATGTGTGTGAGATGGCAATAATGTAGGGGTGAGCATCATTATTGGCTGTTCAGAGGGGGTTTTTGAGGAGAAACCTTGTGAGAGAGGAATGGTTAGAATTGAAAAGTGTGTTGGTCTAAGGAATGCTGCATGGCAAAATGTTGAGGAAGTCAGATAGTGGGCCTTAGCATCTGAATGCATTAAGCCACTTATTCTTCCGGTCCTGATATAGTCATTGAATTTTTTGCACAGATCCCAGCATAATAGACTACACTCCTGCTGCTCAGCTTTCTCAGCTATTTCATCCTTTGGCTCACAAGGCTGGCCTTTCCCCCCAAGAGAAAAATGCTTCTGTTTGGGCACTCTCAACCCACAGCATGACAACCTGATAAGCATCAGAGAACTAATGGGTATGTAGGCTGGAGGGGTGGTAGAGTGGATGAGCAGCCATACCATCCTTCTGATTGTTGCATCCTTAGTGACAGATCTGCAAGGAAGACATTCTGACACCTACCAGGGATTCTTTAAATAGAGATCCTCCAATTTATTCGCTTGGCCTTGTCATGAAACCTGTACTTAGCGATTGGTTAGGAAACACAGAAATGGGAGGCTAATGCCTCATCGCCAAGTTCAGCTGCAAAGACAAAGCTCGTGTCATAAGCAATTCAGTTCCCAACTTGCTAATTCTCCCCTCCGATTCTCTCTCTCGTGGGTTGTTAGGCATGAAAATTCTGCCCCTAGTTTTAGAAATTGCCTGTGGTTGAGAGAGGTGGAAGGCCATAGAGGGTAATGGGAGGTTGTGTCAGCCCAGCAATTAGTTATATGTATAGACAAGTTGGTGAAAAACCACACCACTAGACTTTTGGTATGTGTCAGATGTGGCCAAGTAATCAGCCAGTTTAAATGTTACATGTGAACAAGCAGCATTGTGTCTACTGATCAAACCATTTTGTTAAGTTTCTCTAGAAACAGCAATGTCACCCCATTTACATCATAAAGCTCTTGCTGAAATCAGAGCTGTCATTGACAATGCTGTAATACAGAGGGACTGTCACTCATGCATTACTGTCAATTGGAAACTAGATTGTGTAAGAAATTCAGAATGCTCCAGTTGTCCAATTGGAGTGTAAATGCATCATTTTATTTTTATCAAAACTAATTCTGTCCCTTTCAGCTAGAACTTCTTCAGCTGTAAAATTCAGGCTTGATATTGATGCAAAGATAAAATGCCTACAATCACCCAACCTAAACAAAGGAATTGCAGCAAGATGAAACTCTTTTGATTATGTCTTGGTTGAAAATAACTGGCTGAATATATCTTATTCGCAGTTGTTATAAATCACTATCACCAATTCAGGAATAGCTTTGTTCTCAGGATTTGTATTTCTGTGAAAAGCCATCATGGATTTCAACATCAATAGAGGACAAATATAAAAACATTGAGTTGAATTTTCGGTGAAAGCACGTAAACCAGCCTTGTGTATTTAACAAGCTTATTGTGCATTCAAAGCCATCTCAGGAAATTGGCCTCTTTTAGGTCAGCCATCTCAGGAAATTGGAGGTAAAGTGACATTGCAGAGATGATGACTAAATTTACATCCATTGTTTGATTTGTTGTTGAGGCCAAAAATATTATTTAACAATTATCTGAGAACTGGAAAATATGTTCTATTCCTCAGATCAGTCCATGTCAATTTCTGTAATAAGTGAAGTGGGATATGCATGACACAAAGCTGTATATTGAGCTTCTGGAGACAGTTTTCTGAATTCATGGTTAATTTTTTTCTTGTCATGTAAACAGTTATACCTTTTCTGATGTGTTTTCATGTAATTTCCTTAGAACTAAATAAAAACAGATTAAGGAAAGAACAGAAGTAGTTTAATAAATAGTTATGGAGCAGTTTTAAGGTCGTTAAATCTATCTAGCTTTATTACTCATTTTGATTACGATTATTTCAGTAATAGTGGCTTACATTCCCGGGGATTTTATGCATCCTGTTTGTTCTATTTTCTTAAGCATCTCTTCCTTCCTCTATCTTCTTTTTGATCTTTATTAAGAAGTCAAACCTTGATCTCTCATCTTCTGAGTATCACAGCTCATTTTTTTCTTTTCTACTGTTTGCATGATGCTCCTCCCAGCCATCTCCAAAGATCTACCTTCTCATCCTTTGTGATTTTAATCACCATCTCAGCTCTGTTTGCCTTCTTTCCTGAATGCCTCCTGTCTTTCTTAAACATCTCCCTCCATATAAACCCTCAGATCTATATTCGCACCTCTTACAGCCTTACCTTTCCCTGCCTTGCCTCAAATGAAACTTTGGAGGACTCCTTCAATAAAAGCTTGCCTTCTGTAACCAACTACATGCTTTACCTATTTCTAAACCCACTTCTTGCTGCATCTTTCCTAACAAAAAAATCTCTCCATTTACAGGTGAACTTTAAAACAACCAAATGCATACCTTATGGTCTACCATTTGATTCCAATTACTTATGCAATGTCAGTTTTCTCAATCGCTCCTTCGTCTCCACCTTTAATGTCTTAAGTCATACTCCCATATTGCTGTTAGCCCATTTTTTCCTTAATTTAACTTCCTTCAGCCTTGGAAGTGTGACTTGATTATATATGGCAAATGACCTATACAATGATTCTTTGCCAGGTTGTTATCAGCCTTCACTCTCCTCTGCTCAAACTTATGTTCCAGAATCATTCTGGACAGCAAAGATAACCTTGGGAAAATTCTTCCACTGCTAACTGTCTCTTTGAAGCTCTTGGATCCTTCACAAACTTTACCTCCAACAAGTATAAGGAGGTCATGGGCTTCTTTATCACCTGGATCAATATCATTCATTTAGCTGCCTGTGCTGTTTTTCTCCCTTCACCTTTTAAGTATATCTGCCACTTGCTCAGCTCCCCCTCCTATCCCTGAAACCGTGAATTACTTCATTTCCTGTCTCCCTCCTTCAGTACACCCCATCCCATGCCCACTCTTTCCACACTTTCATTGACTCCACCAGTACCTTCTCCCTCTTTGACCTCATTGCCATTGAACTGTCAGCTATCCAATTTATCTCCTTGTTCCTCATGCACCTGATATTGTAAATGGCTTTGTCCCCCCAGGTGCTTGAAGCTTTCTTTTCAAAATTACCATATTCCATGTTTTCCTCAAATAAATCTACCATTGACCTTTCTGTCCTTGCAAACTACCAGGCCAGTCTCATTTGAATTCTTCAATGTTCATGGAAGTGCATCGTTTTCTAAATCCACATGGCTCTCTGTTGAAATGATAGCCTGTTTGAATATCCCCAATTAGGGGTGTCAGTTTTCTCAGCTGCTTCTGTATCACCTCTTGCAAATTCTTCCTCATTTTCCGATCCATCTATTGCCATTACTCCATACCTAACTTAGTGATTCAGTACCTGAATGAACTAGACTGCATCAAGTTTCACTGCAACTTACTTCACAATGCTAAGTCTATCCACCACTTGGGATCATCCTGGAGAAAGGGCTGAAAGCTGATTAGCATCAGAATGCCTGGAATTTAACAACACTACTGAGCCTGGTATGGCTGCTTCCACCCTTCCGGATGCTTTTCACCTTTCCAGTGCGAAGTTACACCAGTGGGAATCACTACTGGTCTCCACTGGGGGTGGTGGGGGTAGAAACAAAGCCATTGCAACCCCCGGGTGGTTGGAGGCATGTTTGGCAGCGTCCATTGGGCAGATGGTGGGAGTGGGGCTGTGATGGGGCTATGCAAAGCTGGAGGGGTGGGCAGGCTTTGTACAGAAGGGTCTGTGCAGTAGTGGGGGGTTTGTGACAGAAGACCCTTTGGGAGGACCCAGATGCCCTGATGCTGGTGACTCATGTAAGTGTGGAGGCAGAACATGCTGCACCTATAGGGGGTTGTGAAGTGGGTAAGGAAGCAGTGGGGGTGTCCGATGTCAGGTGGGCTTGGGCCAGTAAGTGATAGAGTGCATTTGTGCCAGACAATGACCATCTTCACAAAAGACCCATTACCGACCACTCATGTCTATGTAAGATGGCATGTAACCTGTGAAGGTGCAGTTTATGAATACTCTCTAAAGCTGCAGAAGGCTCTCCATAAGGTTGACTGCACTCAATGGATGAGCTAATATGCTGCACTTAAAGCCCTGAACCATGGAGGTGCACATGAGCTAGTGGGATTCCTCCATTCTCAGTTCATTGGTAGATTGGGATACCTTGTGAAATGGCACCCAGGCCCTCTGATGCTGGTTTCACCAGCGTGTATATGGTCCATACCGACCCACCCCCAGGGTCTGGCCTGCTTATACTCACACCAAGCTCCCAGCTGTCAAAAAAGGGACAGAGCGCTGGAAGATTACAATATGCAACTCGCTGAAAAGATTGGTGCAGATAACAAAATAATTGTAAATTCTCTTAAAATCTCCACCAATAATTTGAATTTGAAGCAATAAAACTTTGAAGAATGAATGGCAGGCAGTGATAAAGACTTAGTATGGCATTAAAAATATATTCTCACTGGAATGGACAGGTTGCACTGTTTTCTGGAAAGTTTACTGGGTAACTAGTGAGTAAGTACCACAATTTAATGACCTTCATGTGGTTCAGTGCCAAATCCATTAGTATTGTGTCAAAACCCACGGAGGAGTTCTTGTTCATTTTATATTCTGAACATCAGTGTCAAAGCCAGCATTCGTTGTCAAAAGGCGTTTGTGAAATGCCTCCTGGAAGTGCTGCAATCCTTGGAGTATAGAACCCCTCCAGCGCAAAAGCAGGCCTCTCAGCCCATTGAGCCTGCACCAAACCTCCAACAGACTCTTACCCAGTCCCTAGCCCTGTAATTCCACATATTTATCTCCCGAATCTCCCTAACCTATACATCCTGTGACACTAAGGGGCCATTTAACATGGCCAATCCACCTTAACTCCACATTTTTGGAGTGTGGGAAGAAACTGGAGCATCTGAAGCAACCCATGCAGACAAAGGGAAAACATACAAACTTGACACAGACAATCATCCAGGGTCGGATTTGAATCCCGGTCCCTGCTGCTGTGATACAGCAGTGCTAACTGCTGAGTCATGTTGTTGTTAGCTTAATGGCAATACCTTCGGCCTTGATGGTGGGAGATTCAGCAACAATTACACCATTAAATATCAAAGCGATTTTCTTTCTTGCTAAAAGCAATCTATGCCCTTTTGGAGTAGGACCTAGACAATACTTAGGCTTGGGCCAATAAGTGACAGAGTGCATTTGTGCCAGATAATGATCATCTTCACAAAAGACCCATTATCTACCACTCATGTCTATGTAAGATGGCATGTAACCTGTGAAGGTGCAGTTTATGAATACTCTCTAAAGCTGCAGAAGGCTCTCCATAAGGTTGACTGCACTCAATGGATGAGCTAATATGCTGCACTTAAAGCCCTGAACCATGGAGGTGCACATGAGCTAGTGGGATTCCTCCATTCTCAGTTCACAACCATTTGCTGCTTCCTGGATCTCGAACTTGAGCAAACACATTTATTGCTTCTGACTTAGAAGCCCTTTTCCAGGATCTTCTAGGGTCCTATAGCAGTGCCCAGCTGAAGAAGACTGCGGTTGTCTTCCATTTTCTGAAGGCAATTATCTATACCTGTCATCTCCTCCTGCATTCTTGTGATGGGCTCATTATGCAATGTCATCCTATCTGATTACATACAAACATCCACCAAAATAATTGTTCCTACATTGATGCTTGCACAATGGTTTGCTCTGGCAATTCTTGATCAGGTGATGGGGCAATAAGCAGTCTTTGCATCTGAAAATTAGCTCCTGTGGGAGAAGAGGTCATGAAAATAAGTCTTGGAAAGCAGAAGCCTCTGCAGTACTAAGGCTTCCCAATGTAGCTGCATCTTCAGCATATTTTGAAAAAGTGCAATGCACTCCCTTAATATATGCATCCCAGTTTTTCTTCACTCTTTTCACAGGACTGTCCATTTTGTCTTCCTTGATTTGCTCATAGTCAATGTCCATGGTGGTCTCTACTGCTTTCTTGAGGAAAGGATTCCTTCCCCCTCTCTCGGCTCACTCATGGGCATTATGTTTCCATTTCTCCTACAAGCCGAGAAAAGAGGTAAGGCAATGCTAGCCAGAGGCTTATTTTCATAATTAGTTTTGGCAGGTCCTTAGCAGCTTGAGGATTCTCGGCTTTGCTGAGTGGGTTGGTGAGTAAATAAATGCCTTAGGCACGCACTTCTCCCATTTTCAAGAGCAGCATGTGCCTTAATGTTCCTCCAGCTGATGTATATGTTGGAGGTTGAATACTCTAAGACCTGGCCTGAGGTTTTTGTATTGTACTCACTTTGCCAGAGTGAATAAGGTCACTACGCTTCTTCCTGATGTAGTCTCCCAGAGCACGCTCTGTAAATACATGCTCTCCACCACCACAATCTAGGCCTAATCAATTTTGAGGTTAGGTTTTTTCCCCCACTCTGTTGGATGAGGGCTTCCCCTCTCTCTCCCACTGCCATGAGGAAAGTAATCTTCTTTTGGCATCCATAAAGTGAGGGGCAGCCCTTTTCTGGATTCCAGCCCTCTGCCTTTCCTGCTCCACAGCAGCTGTTTCATTAAGGAATAAACACAGACATTGTTCTTATGACATCCTTAAATCAATCCCAGTCTTCTTTAGTGCTGTCTCCAACTCTGCGTCCAGAGCCATGAACCGGTTGTCCAACCACCTTCCAGTCAATCAATAGCTCCCCAACCCCGCTCCCCCCCTCCCTAGTCCTATCTCTCCCCCCCACCCTCGTAGTCCTGTCCTCTCCCCGCGGGCCTGTCTCCCCTCCCAACCCCCCCCTTTGCAGGTGCATCCCTCCCATAAAATCAAGAGCTACGATGATGTTGACTCAGGATCAGGATCATGTCCTGCAAATAGTTCGAGTTTTTGTTTTGCACCTTTGAAAGGAAACTCCTGCCCAGAAGTCGTTGTCCAGTTTGCACGAGTGCTGATTACCTCACCATTCCTCTTATTGTAATTATTTATACAACATTATCTTCACTACTCTTTGGCCTATTCTGTTTGTTCTGATTTGATAATGTACAATTAAGAATGGGCTTCCATTCCTTGCAATAAAATAGGTCATGGGTTCAAGCCTTAATCTAGGCAATTGAGTCCCTAATGTAGATGGATTAATAAGAGAAATAGTGATAGGCGCTACATTTTTAGAAGTTACACATTCTGGTTGCAATATTAAACTAAGATTCCCCCCATTTGTTCCTCAAGTGGATTTTTTAAATTGTGTAGGAATTAGTTAAAAAATAGCAGGTAGTTCAATCCCATCAATTGCCCCAAAACCATTTCTCTACTAATGCTGACTTCCTTCAACTCCTCATTGAAATAGTTATTCTATTGTCCTCATTACTTGCCCCCGAATGAGCATCAAGAAAACAGATGATATGGATATTTTCCTCTTTGTTGTCTTTGGGAACTTGCTGTGTGTAAATTGGCTGTTGTACTGACCTACATTATGATAGTGACTGCATATTAAAAATAATTCACAGTGGTGAAGGGCTTTTGAACGTTCTGAGGTGACAAATGCCTTTAGATATGAATTCAATTCTTTTATTTTTCCTGATCTCTCTCTCTCTCCATGTTCATTGCTGTTAAATATAAAGAATACTTTCACCTTCCTTTGCTGCAGATAGTGTTTCTGGCATCTGGTCCTTTGCCATATTTTGAGACTGAGCTTGGAATCTCTGGCAGTAGACAGCCACCACAACCACCCTCCACGATTCTGGGTCATCTTTTTAATTGTTACTGTTCACTCTGTTATTCCTGAAAGAATATCCATTATTTCTTCCATCAGCCCAACTCTCATCCTTTGTTGAATTCATCTTCAGATCCTTTGCTTCAAGCTGAAGTAACAGTCTCTGAAAGCACAATAATTGTTATTTTACTTCATACTTTAGTCTTGACATCTAAAATAATTCTTCCATTTCTCATGCTTACTGTGATTTGATTTTAATTGAGCACCTTCAATTTTTATTCAGTTATGCTAACTGAGTACCAACAGCAGAAAGCTGAACTATGGAAGTAAAATGATAAAAACTGAATGAAAGAAAATGGTCTAACAATGCTCCCCATAATGGAAAATCAATTCAATAAAACAGCATAAATGCAATTAATAGTGCATTTTACTTACTGGCCTTGACATAATTGCAGTGGCAATATTTGCCACGTGGATCGTTAGAAAATGAACAGACAGCAGCTAACATTATCACAACCTTATCAGGGGTCTTCACAAACATAATGATAGTTGGAATATGCTTTCATTACCTGTGATCTTATTGAAACATTGCATGACAGGAGAACCGCTTAGAAACCAATGGTTTTCTCCATGGTTACCAGCAAAGCTGCTTTCTGATCAAAGATGGAAAACGTGACAGACCAGACCTTGTTTATTTTCTCCCTCTGGTGAGTGTTTATTCTCTACGCAGTATTCAATCCACTTATTTGGACTTACAAACTTTCAAAACTTACTGAACAGTAGCAGATCAATCAGAATGTCAGTGGCAACTCAATTAACTCCTGTTGAAGTGTCTGCCCTGTAGAAATTTGATGGTTTGGTCAGGGTATTTGTACAAATTTTGTTCACCTGAATGTCGGGTGAGGATCTTCCGAACTCACTTCAGGCAGTATTAAAAATAGCTGCTTTGTGATTAACAGCTATCGCAGGAATTCACAGTTCAAGTCTCACTGAGCTATTATGTTAGCCTGATGTGAACATCTTGCATTGCAGCTCTTAACTGAAACTGGAGACTGATGGTGAGTGTTTTTCTTCCCTGTCATAGTCTTGTTTATTCTGTATAAATTATGACTAAAGAAAAAAAACTGTCACTAGTGCAAACGTACTGCAGAAAAAGTTAGGAAGTCAGATGTGCAAGTTGATAGTTGCGATGTAGAATGACCAGACTGCATCTGAGAAAGAAACCTGACTACCATTTTAAATCAAACCATCGTCTTTGGTTCAGAACTTGTATTGCTGGAATATTATTATACCCTCATGATGGATGAAGTTACACATTATTTTATGGATTAATTTACTTATCAATCCTTTTACTAGTACTAAAACAAAATCTGCAAATTAATTAAACCTCCAGGCAGAAATATGATATATGAGACAATTTTTGGGAGTTATTTTATAAATATTCTTTCCAGTATTTTGTAAATATTCTTTCCAATAATTTTGAAAGTGAAAATGTAGTCAAAGTCAAAGTCTTCTAGCATTCCAGATCAGTAACCATTTGCAATATGTCTTAAAACTGGGAATTATAAATTTGTGACCTGCATGTTGAACAGAATGTTAGGGTAACTTTTTATGAGTGAATGAATAACTTAATATATACTTTCTGGGCGCTGCTTGTCAGAACCTTCAATTAAGTTCTGCTGTACCACAAGAAAATACTTGTGCCTTGTTGATTTTGGGCTGTGTATTATGAACTCTACAAATGAAGCAATGTGCAGAGCAAGAGCCAGGAAATACTGATTAATGTTTTATACCTGTTCGATGCATTTTACATTGTTACTCATGAATGATTTATTTTTGGGCAAAATAAAGTTCAATTATAGACAGGCTTTGTTTCAATGTGGATGTAGGAGATATGTTTCAAATCTTCTACCAGAGATAGATATTAAAACGGATGGAACCCCAGAAATAAGCTAAAACAGCCTTTTTTTCCCGTTCCATCTGAGAGGGGAGCAGCATTACTTATGAAATTTCTTTTGTAAATTCACATGTGGCATTCTAAGGCTTTGTTAATGAGCATTCAGAGAGCTACTATGGGTTTTTTGATGGAGGATAGTAAAATAACCAGGTAGCAGTTATTTTACCTTTTCAGTTGGGGTTATATCAAGGCTGAAGAAGCTAAATCTTTTGACAGGGTTGTTTTCAACATAGATTTTGCTGTACTTGTTACATGAAATGTTCAGTTTTACCATTGAAATAGCTCTTGAAGAGCATCCAGCGTCCCTATTAAAGGCTCTCAGGACTTCAATCAGTTGAGCTATACTTGTCTCAGGGGCACTTCAGCTCAGCAGCAAACTATTGAAAAACTCCAATGTATTTTGCAGCTGTTCATTTCATTCTCCATAAAAGAAGTCAAAATCGCACAGCTTGGATGTTGAAATTAATCATAACTACAAATAATGCCAGAAATAACCAAGAAAAAAGATTAAAGACACTTTTCATTGCATCTGCATATAATTTGTAACATTTAATTTATAGTTTACTTTTTGCTTTGTGTGAAAATTTGATGTTTGTTTACGTACACACAAGAGCAGTTACCTTGATCAGTTTGATAATTCCAGCTGCAGAAGTTCATTGCTGTTCTTAATGCACAGTTTCCATTCTGGGAGCTGGATTCGTTTCCTTGGTCAGCACTATGCCAGCATAGAAAGTGTTAGGATATGAAGTGGGCAGACAAGTTGGGAGAACATTTTAAAAAACATACAATATCATCGGTTTTATTAAGAAGGGCATAGGTTATAAACATAAGGAGATCATGTTAACCTTTTGTAAAGTACCAATTGGGCCTCTGTTAGAGTATTGCATCTTGTTCTTGGCTCTGCACTTGAGGAAGAATGTTAAGATATTGGAGAAATTGCGGAAAAGTTTCACAAGAATGTTTCCCAGGGATGAAAAACACCAGTTATGGAGATAGATTGAAGAAGTTAAAACTGTGTTCACTTGAGAAAAGGAGGCAGAAATGAGATTTGATCGTGGTATCTAAAATAATGAAGATCTTCTCAGATTTGATAGGGAGAAACTGCTCCCACTCCTGAATGGATCAGAAGCACAGGACAGATTTCAAGTAATTGGCAAAAGAAACAAAAGCAAGATGAGGAATCAAAGTCTGGCTGCACTATTTGAGTGTGGTGAAGGCAGTTTCAACTGAAGCATTTGGAAAGCATTAAACTAAGGGAGAATGTTATCAGAGATGGCAGAGTAATGGTACTAAGAGAATTGTTCATTTGGAGAGCCAGTGGAAATGCAATGGGCCAAGTAGCCTCCTTTTGAGCTGTAGCAATTGCCAACACTTCTTTAAAATGAATTTAACAGTCTAGAATAATGAACAATTGAATTAATTTCTCTCAAAATTGAAATGGCAGTGTGATTATCACCCTGCTTTTGAAAAGTAGAAAGCATTTCATATCAGAAGGTAATAAAAAATTGACTTTAAGTTTGCTTTCAAAAGCTTAGATTAGAAAGATTGCCTTATTTGAGAATTTGGATCTGCAGTCAAAAGAGCATCTTCCCAGATGGCCTCAGTTGCTAAGTTAGCTGAAATAAACAATAAATGTTCATACCTTATGGACTGGAATGTCTTATCATTTACAAATCTTGTAGAAAACAATCTCAGGGCACCTATCTCAAGGTATAAATATTAATTTGTTTGATTCACTATCTGGCCTGGATTTTACGTGCCAAACTTGCTATGAAGAGGAAACAGAAATATTGGAAAAACCGACATGTTCAGGATGAGTTCCCAGTTTTGTTAGGAAATGTGTCTAAGATCTAGATGATCTGTCTTCAGCAGGAGGATCAGATGGCTCAAGTAAATCCAGGACTGTTTGAATGATTGGATTGACCAATAGGAAATATTACTTAACAAGGAATTTGAATTTGTTTTAAAATCTTGCATTGCAAGGAAAGATTGAAATTAAGTTGAGGGAATGCAGAATTCATTGTGCATTCA
Source organism: Sphyrna mokarran (assembly GCA_024679065.1). Taxonomy (NCBI): domain Eukaryota; kingdom Metazoa; phylum Chordata; class Chondrichthyes; order Carcharhiniformes; family Carcharhinidae; genus Sphyrna; species Sphyrna mokarran. The sequence continues at coordinate 94,435,534 of JAGIQG010000003.1, forward strand.
CTTCACAATTATAAAATAAACCAGCATGATGATACCTATTCTGTCCTTATCTTGTGGATATTGATTGATGAGAGAAAGCTGTTAAAGGGCAAGAGAAAGTGGGGAACAAAAAATGCATGTAGACAGTGAGAAAGACAGACACCGCCATCATCATCCTGGATATGTGCTCTCCCACCAACAGGTGGTGGCACTGTGGTATATAATAGGCATTTGTATATAACCCTTGGAATTCTTGATGTGGACTCTGGATCCCATGAAGATTCATGGCACCAGATCAAACATGGGAAAGGAAACCTCCTGCTGATTACCATGCATTGCCCCTCCTTATTACTCTTCCATGCTGAATACCAGTTGGAAGAATCACTGAAGGTGGCAAGTTCATGTAAATACTCTGGGTGGGGGACTTCCACGTCCATCACCAAGAGACACTTGTAGTACTGCTTACAGACCAAACTAGCCAAATCCTAAAGGATATAGCTGCTGGATTAGGTCTGCAACAGATAGTGGAACCGACAAGAAGGAAAAATATACTAATCCTCATCCTCACCAGCCTGCCTGCTGGAGATGTATCTGTCCATGATGATAATGATAGGAATGACCACTGCATAGTCCTTGTGGAAATTCCAGACATGTCCAGAATAAAAGGTATTTCTTGATATGAGAACTTGGTACAGAAGTTGCAGCCCTTGGCTATACTGGTGCAACAGCTCCTGTCCTTAAGTGTTGACAACATGACTTCTAGATGATTCTGCCTGAGAGAGGACACCACACTCTTGTGTAATCATTCACTCTCAGTTTCCATTGGTCTCTCAAGCCAGGTGACTTGCTTGTGCTGTACTGTCTTTAAGAAACATACACCACTTACACAACCATGTCCAAATGCAGCAATCCTAGACAATGTCCAGACTTGAGCTGACAAGTGGCAGGTAACATTCGCACCATACAAGTGCCAGGCAATGATCACCTTCAACAAAAGAGAATCTGATCATTGCCCCTTGACATGCAATGTAAATACCATCATTGAATTTGACTTCCTGAGGTTATCATTGATCTGAAACTGAACTGGACTAGCCATATGAAAACTGTGGCCACAAGAACAAGTCAGAGGCTGGGAATCAGCAGCAAATAACTCACTTCCTGATTTCCCATCGACAAGGCAAAGGTCAGGAGTATGATAGAATATTTTCCACTTACCAGATCCAACAACACCGAAGAAGCTTGAAACCATCCTGGACAAAGCAGCCCATTTAATCGCTACCCCTTCCACAAACATTCATTCCCTCTATCACTGATTAACAGAGGCAGCATTGTTAACCATCTACAAAATGCTTGCAGGGACACACTAAGGCCTCTTAGACAGTACCTTACCACATGGCATTTATAAGGATAAGGGCAGAACATAGCTGGGGTCACCACCACCTGGAGTTCCCCTCCAGATCACTCACCATCTTAACTTGGAAATGTATCACCATTCCTTCACTATCGCTGGATCAAAATCCTGAAATTCCCTCCATAACCATACCTATACCTCTGAGACTGCAACAGTTACAACAAAGCAGCTCACCAATCTTTTCAAAGGTAGCAATTGATGGGAATCAATGGCCAAAGTCTGGGAAATGAATTTAAAAGAACAACATGGAAGAAAGCAGCAAAACTCGAATGTAAATTGGATGTCTTTCATCAGTGTTGCCTTTGTGAAATCCTGGGCAGCACATAGGGATGATGTAGAGATGCCGGCGTTGGACTGGGGTAAACACAGTAAGAAGTCTGACAATACCAGGTTTAAGTCCAACCAATTTATTTGATAGTAAACTCACAAGCTTTCGAGGTTCTCCTCTTTGTCAGGTGAATGCTAACGAAGAGGAGAACCTCGAAAGCTTGTGAGTTTACATCAGATAAATCAGTTGGACTTAAACCTGGTGTTGTCAGACTTCTTACAGCACATAGGGAGACAGCATCACCAATGAAGTGATGCTACAGAGGACTGGTCAGGGGGACTTGTAGTACATCGTAACAGAAAGATGACAAAGGCTGGATGATTCCTATTTTACTTATTGGTCATATGCTCTCTCAAGTGGCAGAGTAAAGACTATCACTAGATGCAGGAACATGGACAGAGCCAAAGAAGACATGTACATACAAGAGTGGGACATCACCTGTGTTAGAGTAAAAGAGACTGCAATGGACTGGTGCTAGTGACAGAGTCTTGCTGCCCAGAGGAACTAAATCTTTCTCACTAAAGTGCTAATTAGTCATATGTAAATCAGGGTCCGTTAATTCAGTGAGAGGTTATCATTCCAATGGTCCTTAGATTTCATGATTATATATCTAAGTAATGTGTTGCAAAACAAGCTTTCAGAAGAAAAAGATGAGTGACAATGTTAGTGGTATCAGATCAGTGCACCCAGCACTATTTGCAAAGCAACCACAAGTATTGCAAGGTCATTAAAAAAGTTTGTTTTCTTCCACATTGATGTCAATGCTAGGTAAATTGGAATTCTAGGCATTGAAATTAATTGGATTTTGCATTTTTGGTGGCATTTGATGCTGGGGCTACAGATTATAAATGAGTTTATTAAAGATAGTAAGAAGTCTCACAACATCAGGTTAAAGTCCAACATTTTTATTTGGCAGTAAATACCATTAGCTTTCTGGGATTTTTTAACCTGGTGTTGTGAGACATCTTACTATATTTACCCCAGTTCAACACCGGCATCTCCACTTTGTTAAAAATGGAAAATTGTGACTGAGTGAGATCTACCCATAACTTCACCAACTAATCAAAATCAGATTGAACTGTGTGAAAAGGATTTTAAAAAAATGCAAGCAAGGACACTGGCCAGGTGGCTAGCAGAAGTCACGCATGTCTGATATAACAACTTTGTTTACAGATTGCATTGCAAGCTTGCTATAACATGTTGCAAGGGGTCAAGATCAAGTTCAAAAAGAAACTATTGAAAGGGAGGCACTTGGAATGTGAAGTGCTGGACTTTAATCAGCTGAAGTTCTGTAAAGACACCAGGGAAGTATTAGATAGCCAGGCTTTACACCCAACAAATAATCAAATGCCTTGTGGAGAATGTAGCGACCCTATTCCTCCATTGGTTTTACCGCTTTGAAATGTATTAAAACTTTGTGGAATTAGATATAACAATGTTCTAAAACAGTGACCATTGCGGACATAGAAATTAAATCTCTTTGGAATATGCATTTACAGCAGGATTTTAAAAATGGGTTTGTTAAGCTAGAATTAGAGAAGGAAGAAAACATCAGAGTCTGGAAAAGCTGTCAGTGGAATCACTCTCTCTCTCTCTCACTCTCCCTCTCTCTCACTCTCCTCTCGAAGTTAAACAAAGCCCTATTCTTTGACAGTCTAAAAATCATTTGTAGCGTTAGTGTATTTCCTTCAGAAAGAACTTCAGAAGAAACTCCTTGATTTCCAGCAAAGATAGCTATGGATTACAAAAGGATATTGTTTCCAACAAATGCACTCCAGTTTAGCTTTAGGATTCTAAAGGAACCAAGAATATTTAGCAATCTATGTCTCAATGACAAGCAAAGAGCTTCTCTCTGTAAATTAATTTAGTTTTCATTTGAATTCTAATTTTGTTAATTGGCTCCTGTTTGTTCAGTGCATTGAAAGTAGAAAATATATTTAGATTTGCAGAAGGTATCGATGAAAGAAAGTTGATAAACCTTGTGACCAACTGAGGAGGCTGAAGAGGAAGAAACTAGTTCACCTTTCCTCACATGGTTGCACCACCAGATAAATATAACAATACATTTAGAAGGAAGGGATATAAATGGAATTAAGGTACAGATCATTACTAATTGAACAACAGAACTGACTTGAGTAACTGGATGGCCTACTTTAGTTCCTATGTTCCTATTTGGCAATAGTCTAAAATTAAGATGCCACTTCTAGTCTCTGTGAAGCCCATGTTTCAGCTGAAACCAATGATGCATTTGTCAAAAAAAAATTGCTTCAGTTCTGCAAACTTTATTATAAAAAAATAAAGTCCTTATTTGGACAGCAAATATTCACGTTTCATTTCTGGAAAGCAAGCTTCTTGAAGCAGTGACAAATTATAGATTAGTATGCTTGGTTATGCATGTTGTAAGGTTAATCAGAAAATGTATTTTTAGTGGTATTTGATGCTGGAGCTCTGGATTGTTAATGTATTTATTCAAAAATGGGACTAGGATTACTTAAAAGAATATTGTGTAAAATCCTAAAGATTTATCGTGGAAAAGCCATCTCAAGTTCTGTGGTTTCTTCTTGCGAAATATTTTTTTTATTTGGCATTTTACTACTTGGAAATTATCATTAAATAATGAATGGGGAGAAAAGTGGACAGGCCATCTTTCTTCAACAAAGCCAAGTTCATATGTAGGCACAAGTTATTTAGTTTAATTTCCTAGAACATTGCATATATCTTGAATGCATTCACAACATGAATAAACTGCGACTGAGTTTCAGAAGAAAGATAAAAAAAATTTGGGACATATCCTTTAGTTTTCACCTCAAGCAAATATAGTGTGTGTTATTTCTTATTAATGGGTTGATAATTTTGTGGTAGCAAGAACCCAATACGTACATTCCCAATGTAAATGCTGACAGATGTGTGTAAAATGTTAACAAGTCAACCTCAATGTGTTAGATAAAATATATCTCAACCTTTATTACAATTGATTGTGTGAAAAACTGAGGCTTACTAAAGTTTGTATAACTTGAAGCATTCTGATGACCTGAATCACAGTCAGAAAAATCTGATTTACAATGCTTCTTTGCTATTTTCAAATTTTGTTTTTTTGTCATGGCAAAAAATAAAGATCATCTGCGTTTCATGGGTTTTTGCTTTATTCATCGTCTTTACATGTGCCTTGTTGGCAAGACACTCTTCCAGCCAATCCTTACTTCCATTTACAAAGGTAGCAGTAGGCTTTTCTCTTCAACATTACAAACATTGTGATTCCACAATAGAATTATCAAGAGATTTTCAAAATCTTGATCCAGCAACAATGATCAAATGTTCATTGTTCTTGAAGTGTTGCTATTACTAATGACTATTCTTACTTGTGGGAATCATTTTTGAGTTCTGCAGCTTCAAATGAAAGCTTTTCATAGAATTGTAGAATCCCTACAGTACAAAAGGAGGCCACTCGGCCCATTGGGTCTGTACTGATCACAATCCCACCAAGGCCCTATCCCCATAACCCACACATTTATCCTGCTAATTCCCCTGACACCTAGGGCCAATTTAGCATGGCCAATTAACTAACCTGCACATCTTTGGATTGTGGGTGGAAGTTGAAGCACCTGACAGAAATTTACACAGACACAGGCAGAATGTACTTACCCCAATCCAATGCTGGCATCTCCACTTCAAACTCCACACAAACAGTGACCCGAGGCCAGAACAGAGTCCAGGTCCCTGGTGCTGAGGAGAAGCAGTGTTAACCACTTGACACCGTGCCATCCAATTCTCAAGGTAGAATCTCATTTCAATGAAAATTCAAGACTTTTTGTTCATTCCTGTTCTTGAAATTGAAAGAAAAGGATGCAATAATAAACTGGCTAAGCAGCAGCCTCAGCTATAAGTCTGTCATTTGATGCCAGCAAGGTTATTAAATCAGCCAGTCGTTGTCAGTGGACCAGTTCTTCAATGATGAGAGGTGACACACAAATCTGCCACTGGGTAGCTCCAAGGCCAAACAAATGTCCAAAGGAGCAGACATAATTTAATAAATAATGCACCAACTGCATATTAGTATAGTTTGAATCAAATGTTGGCTAAGCAAATTACCCCAAGCTTTATTTAGCTGCGAGTTTCCTATTCTATGCAAAATTTCATAGAATATTTGTGAAAACAACTCATTGTTGTTAAAAAATATGTGTGCATCAGATGCGATACTCAACCTCAATCTCTCCGTGTCTGTGTGAGTTTCCTCCGGATGCTCCGGTTTCCTCTCACAATCCCCAAAGATGTGAAGGTTAGGTGGATTGGCCATGCTAGCTGTCCCTTAGTGTTAGGGGAACTAGCTAGGGTAAATGCATGGTGTTATGGAGATAGGGCATGAGTGGAATTGAGTTGGTGCAGATTCGATTAGCCAAATGGCTTTCTCCTGCACTGTAGGATTCTATAAGATCTTTAGACATATGGGGTGGAATTCTCTTAAAAAAAACGAAGTAAAAACTGGAGTTAATCCCGTTGCTTTTTTTCAGCGGGACTTTCAAAATTAATTTCACATCTATGCAGTATCCGGCATGAATCACAATGAGAATTTGGACATGGGAGCATTTCCAGCTGAAAACGCCAGCAGCATGGCACTGAACAGGCCACTATGCACGCGCGATCTGAGAGTGCTGAGATTGGTGCGTACACAGTAGCCCACTCTGCTGGCCTCCTGATTGCTAGCCAGCTCGATTGCTGGCAAACCTCATGACTCTACACGATCGGCCTCCCACACATGTCTAGCCCAGCCCTGAAACCCTACCCACCCCCCCAACTCTGGCTTGTCTTGATTTTCCCCCCATCTCCCCTCGGCAATCCCAGTCTCTCAATTTCTCATCCCGATGGCCAGTCCAATTAGCTCCTCCATCTGTGATCTTGACTGCAGAGTTGCAAAGGGACCCCATCCCCAGCGATTCCCCCAACTTAGGCCCCAACCCCTCTGGTCCTGCTGCCATGACATGCTCAATGCCAGGTGGGCAATGCGAAGGTGATTCCTTGGCATTCCCACTTTGCCCCTTGGGACAGGGTTAGGAGTCAAATTGGTATTGCCAAGCTGGCAATATTTGAGGGCACCCCTCTTACCCTCGACTTCTTGGGGGACCTTCATGGCCCCCCTTCACTCCAGCAGGATTGGACTGCCGGCTCCCCATTAATGGAGAGCTGTTGTTAAACCCTGGCTGGAGTGAAACACTCCTGGTGTGGAGGAGAACCTAGCAGGCCTGAAGGCCTCAGTCAGCTGGAGGTGTGAGAAGCCCACTACACGCTCTCTGCTTGTGTCTCCTGGCCCACTATGATGCTAGAGAATCGCTCCCATGGTCATCACACATTGGAATTGCTGATCATTTTACACTGGAAGGATCATTGTGTGATTTATATTAGTTTTTTTTTGTTTTGCTATCAAGGTGCTAATTTTTCAGAGCCAGAGAGTGGGGATGTTTATTAAATTTAGATAATGGGCCTGTTCACACTTCACTCTGGCTCAGGTACAGAGTATTCAGATCTTTGTGGACCATCCAGATTCATAATGGTAAAGTAGTTTTTTTCACCTTCAGAACAGTTAGGAAAAGTTCCTGGGCATCCTGAGTGGTAATGTTTTAATGCAGCGTTTTTGATCAGAATTGCATTTGGAGCTGCTCTTATTCTGCCTCCCTTGTGTATCAAAAATGTGTATCAAAAATGAACACTGCATTTGCCTGAGGAAGACACAGAGTGTTGAAAGCTCGCAATTTTACTATCAAATAAATCGGTTGGATTAAAAATTGGTGTTGCTAAATTCTTACTGAGTTCTTACCAGCCCAATCCAATGCCGGCATCTTTACATTATCAAAAATGTGGCAGAAACACTGTTTATCCATGTCGTTCCAGGTTTCTCTCTCTCCGATGAAGTTCACAGTAGATGAGTGGTAGCAACTCCAAGGAGATTCTCAACAATTGTTTTGTTTATATTGTCTGAATTGAATGCCTAGAATGTACAATAGTCAACAATACCATTCAGAGCTGCTGCAAAAATATAGTCAAATATGCATTAGGCAAAATATCACAGGTTATCCTTTAGGTGAATACAGCTCTTACCATCTCTCCCTGCAGTATTTTGCATATAAATATATTCTTACAAAATGTGTTTGTAAACAGCCAGTGGGAACTAAGGTTAAAGAAAAGGACGCAGTGATATTACTATTTGTATATCCAGTAATGCTAAGCTTAACAGTTATACATAATAGTTTTATGTTAAAAATTGCAGAGATGTATTAAAATTGTAAAGCGTTTGATGGAAGGTTTCATACTAGGTTGAAATAAGTCTTTTATAAGAATATCAATTAATCCGTTGAATAATCGCAACAATTACAACTTGTCTAGGAGCTATTGGTAGCAGCACCACTGGTTAATGCCTTCTACTTTTAAAGACCTCATGCGAAGTGTTTATCAGAGAGCAGTGCTGTCAGAGAAGTTTTTTTTTCAAATGATCTCCTCTGTGGGGTCTTGTACGCTTCCCTTTCATCGACTTATCAGTGGAACAGATGCACTGGATGAACTGAATCAAGAGGATGCCCTTAGAGTCCATGCAAATCTCAGCATTGCTGTCAGCATGATGAGTGTTCTTTGAAACTGATGCTGTTTTGTTACTCAAAAAAAAGCATCTACAAACTATTTGTCAAACAGAGTGAATACTGACTGATAAACAAAAGAAGTTAGTTGATCATTGGAGAAAGAAGACAAGAAAGCGGCATGGTGGCACAGTTGTTAGCACCATTGCATAACAGCACCAAAGAATCAAATCTGACCTTGGATGTCTGTGTGAAGTTCGTACGTTTTCTCCATGTCTGCATAGGTTTCCTCCAGGTGCACTGGTTTCTTCAATGTAAAAATTTGATTGGCCTTGTTCAATTGCCCCTTAGTGTCAGGGAGTGGTTAGTATTGTAAATATGTGTGGGGTTTTGGGGATAAAACCAGGGTGGGATTGTTGTTGATGGGTCAAATGTCCTCTTTCTGCACTGTCGGGATTCTATGAGTTGCCTCAGCCTAAAACATTCTAGTGCTGCAAATCTTCTGTTTTCCTGACACAAATGACAACCAGAAAACTATCAAAAACTAACCAACTAAGCTTCAAAAAAGATGACAACTCAAAAAGAACCTTTAATATTTGCCCATGATATTTGCAGAGCCTATTATTACTCTGAAAGCGCAGAGAGACATGGGATTCTAACTAAAATTGTAGGTAAATGCAAAATATACTTTTTTTATGTATTTGAGAAGATAAACTCAAGTACATGAAAGCCTGAGGGAAAGGGAATACAAATGTTGAAAACAGAAGATTTATTCTCTACGGTTGTTTTGGGCAAGAAGCTACACTCAGAAGAATTAGATCTTTGGCACTTTGCAAATTTTCCAATGTTTTCATATCTACAGTGTTCTGTGGCAATATATTGTTACCTTTAAAGACAGAAGATTGGGTTTAATACAACCTGCTGCAATGGGAAACACAGTGGCTGAGCTCATTACATCCCAGAGAGCTCCATATCAGGCTCCCTGTAGCAACAAAACTTAACCTAGTAAAGTCGGAGGATGGAAATGGCCGATGCAGGATTCCTCACCAGTGATGATGGGACCTCAACTGGACTCATCAATGAACCTATCGACACCCCTTATCACTGAACCCACTGTGATCTCAGCTTCTGCACTCCAAAGGGAGCCGGGGCATCATCCACAATCATTTTTATTTGCAAATGTTAAAATGTGGATCCAAAAAATACTGATTTTGCACATGAGACATGGATGTTTGGTATGTATCATAGAACCATAGAATCCCTACAGTACAGAAGGAGGCCATTCAACCCATGGAGCTTGCATTGACAATAATCCCACCCTCTTGCCACAATCCCATGTATTTCCTTTGCTAATGCCCCCCAAACTAGGGTCGATTTAGCATGGCTGATCAACCTATCCTGCACATCTTTGGATTGAGATGGGAAGATGAACAGAAGAATCTGCATAATTGTCATGATATAGACTCTTAGGAACAGCAGTGAAGAGGCCATTTGGTCTAACATGCTTGTGACAGCATTTTCAATCTATTCAAATTGCCCACTGCCCTGCCCTTCAAAAACCAATAAATATTTTCCCTTCAAGCAGACATGCAATTTTCTTTTGAAAGTTGCTATTCTTTCTGTTTCCACCTTGCTTTCAGGAGGTGTAGTCGACATTCTAACAACTCACCATATCAAAAAAAAACCTCCTATCTCCTTTGGTTCTTTTGCCAATTCCCCTTATGCCTGTGCTTTCTGATCATCAATCCTTCTGCCAATGGAAATATTTTCTCCTGACTTCACCAAAATCCTTCATGCCCTTAGTCATCTCTATCAAATTTCCTTTTAACTTTTTTGTACTGAAGCAAACAACCCACACTTCTCCAGTCCCCCATGTCACTTGTGTAAAACTTTTCTGCACCCTTTCTAAGGCACTTGACATCCTCCTTAAGTGTGATGCCCAGATATGAGCATAATGCTCCAACTGAGACTTTAGTGGTTAGAGATTTAACATAATTTCCTTGCTGTTGTACTCCATATGTCTATTATCAATGTAAAGATCCCTTTTTTTTAAAGTTTCTCATCTGTCAATGATGCATCAAAGAAAGATGCTGCCAAACCTCTTTCCATTCGCTCAACACATGACGCAACGTTTTCATCATATCACATCCCTCAGAAATGACACCCAGCTCTTCTGATTATTCTCATTTCAACACAGGATTAAATGGAGTATAGAACACTTTTTCAATGAAGGCAGTGCCTCTTTAAATGTCTTTCAACAAATGCACTGATTTAGAAGTTAAGTACTTTCCATTCATAGTGTTTGACCTGCAGTTATTGACTGATATTTTCCATTGTAAAACGTTGAGCCTGCAAAGTGTGGATAACTGTAATATTCCATAGAGGAATAAAAAAAATCAGTCTCCCGCATTTGAAAACTCTTATCTAAGTTTGTATGAATATGATTGCAATCACATTTCCAATCAGAAATTATTCTGTAACTTTTGAGAGTGCAGAATTGAAATAATTTGTATTAATAAAAAAAAGTGCTGGAGAAATTAATGGAACACCGTGCTGATAAATCACTGGGCTTGATGGCCTATGATGTGGAGATGCCAGCATCGGACTGGGGTAAACACAATAAGAAGTCTCACAACACCAGGTTAAGGTCTAACAGGTTTATTTGATAGTAAACACCACTAGCTTTTGGGATTTGCCCCTTCACGTGACAAAGGGGCAAACCCTGAAAGCTAGTGGTGTTTACTATCAAATAAACCTGTTGGACTTTAACCTGGTGTTGTGAGACTTCTTACCTGATGATCTATACCCCAGAGTTCTGAAAGAGGGTGCTACAATAGTGGGTTTTTTCCATTGTGAACTTTTAAAATTCCAAGATTTTTGGAATAAACCCAGCAAGTTGGAAGATAGCAAATCTTTGATTGGAGGAACTTGCTGCTCACCCAATACTAGATGTCAGACAAAATATGAAAAATCAGAGACAATGGAGGAAGCAGTAGTGGTGATGGTGAAATAGACCTGAGTGCCGTTGATTTAATTTGCCATGGGATCTTTCAGGTCGGTTCGTGAGAGCAGTCAAAATCATTAATTTTATGGTTTTACATCCTTTTTTAATTATTTTTAAGATTTCTATTTCTTGCATTTTTTAAAATATATTTTACTTTTTATCTTGTTTCCCCTGCCTCTCCCTACCCCACCAGGACTATCTCTTATATGTCTCAGGTTGCCCTTTCGCACTCTGCTTCCCTTTGTTCTGTCATTTACATATTTAATTGGCTGCTATCAGCAGCCTTCTCAGCCTTGGTCACCACTATTAACTTTCCCATTGTCTTTTTGCCTATGACATCTTTATCAGTTACCTCCCCTACATTATAAATTACATCCTATTTTCTTTGCCTTCAGCTCTGACCAAGAATCATCTGGACTTGAAATGTGGACTCTATTCTCACTCCACAGATAAAGACCTGCTAAGATTTTCTGCCATTTCCTCTTTTTGTCCCAGCATCCTGAGTAATTTGCTTTTATCATGAGTTAATGCATTATCTGAAAGACTCCACGTCTGTCACAGCAGCGTTCCCATTTACTGTCCTGAAATATCAGTCTAGATTACTTTGGTTTAATTTATTATTGTACACGTATTAGTACACAATGAAAAGTATTGTTTCTTGCACACGATACAGACAAAGCATGCTGTACAGAACAAAAGAAAGAAAGGAGTGCCAAATATAGTGTTACATCATAGCTAGGGTGTAGAGAAAAAGCGTTAGAATAGAGTTTTAAAAGCACAGAATGAGAGTCAAAGATAGAATTAGAGGATATGCTGGGGATAGCTTGCAAGAAGTCACCATGGTCTTATGCCATCTTGGATAAAAGCGTAGGAGTTTTATGAGGAGATTCTCTTACTTGTTCATAAAAGAGTCATAGAATTGGAAAGCAGTCATTGACATCCTCCACAGAATTTTACCCTATGTGTGCTCAAGCCTCTGAAACATATTTTGAATGCATGACCATCTGACTTACCGAGCTGCTGACCAATAAACCAACGCTAAAATTGCTTGATATAATTCAGTTCCAGAATAAAGTCATTCACAACATTTGTTAAAATGAGTTTTCAGTTGAGATCAACTTCATCTGACTTTTGTGCTTAAATGACTATTACGTTCGTACAGTCAAATGGATATCAAACAAAATCAGAAGAGTTTCTATAATCAACCGTTGGACCTTGTTAAAATTGACATTGATATTATAATGGAGAACCAGCAGGTCAAATGTGATGGTAGACAAGAAAACATGGACTGGTAATTCGTATTAAAGATTGAAAATTGACAAGAAACCTCAAGGGACATTATATTTTTCCTGTAATTACCATAAGTCTGAGGCTGGGTCGTTGTGGTTGAAACAGACAAAGAGCTTGTGTGTGTGAGATGCTGCTGATTGCTATGTGGGAGACCAATTTAAAGGATTTGCATGAAAGGAAGATACTGAAAAGTTCAGAGTGAGTCAATGAGTGCTGACAAGAAAGATTGGATTCATGGTGTGTGGCCGAGACCATTCTTAAACATGCAAGGCCCTATTACACATGATGGCCCTCAAGATGATACACATTTTTTGTTTGGCAAATGTCTGACCAATGACAGATCCTTCATTATCATTTGTTGCTTCAGTCGCTGATGCTAAAATAGTAAATGTTGTCAAACATCCATTTATTTTTCCATTGCTCAGGCAGTGAATGTCACAAGACAACAAATAAGTATGTCCTTGCAAGGATCAGTATAAACTGCAATGTCAAGAAAAAAAATTGTGTGTATTAGAAATGAATTATAAAATTTAAAGTTATGAATTACAAATAACATTCAGATTATTTTTAATATAGTTTTTTGAGATAATCTACATTTAAAAGGTGAATATTACATGATTCAACAAGAGCAGGGCGCACAATGTTATCAATTTGCATTCAGTAGAGCAGATTAGATACTTAATATATATAGGTTTTAGCTATTTTGTCAGGTCATGATAATGTACAGAACTAGAGTGTTGTTAATGTTAAAATATCTGCAAATGGGGTGGAATGAGCTCCTGCCCCCTCTAATTGAAATTGCTGGACATGATTAACAAAGCATTCTAATTAGCTGAATAATCTGTGTTAAAAGCTTGCATTATTCAAATCATACTTGGAATTTTAACAAGTACTTAATGGTTCCAGTGGTTACAAACAACAACCTGGAGGCTCAGCCAAAAGTTCCAAGATTAGCCAGCCAGTCACTGAAACAGAAGACAAAATCCAGAATCTTCCTGATCCCATGAAAGTGAGTTTGGATGTGGGACCAGGAACAAGATCAGAGATAATGCTGTCAGTTTCTCTCCCTGATGCATTCCCCTCACCTCGCAAATTTTTTGGTAGTGGGCGAATGTTGGCAGCAGCTATAACACATAAAGTTAGTGAACCAATATTGATCAATTAAGTGTCTAATTGGGAGGGGTGATATGATTCTACAGACTTTGCTGTGATCTTTTTATTTTTGATATTTTATTCATGCTTCTAAAGACACCTCAGATACTCTCATGTTCACCCGTCTAACTGAGCAACACCTGCTCTACCCACCGGAACCCACAGCTGTGGGCTTGCCATCATTAGTTGAAAGATTAAGGAGATGGGCCCACAGCAGACTAATGCAGGGTTGTAAACAGAAATGGTGCCAACCTTTTTTTATTTATTTGAGGGACATGTGTGTTGGTGGCTGGCTAGAATTAATTGCCCATTCCCTCGTTGCCCTTGAGAAGGTGATGGTGAGCTGCCTTCTTGAATTGCTGCAGTCCATGTTCTGTGAGTTGACCCACAATGTCACGAGGGAGAGAATTCCAGAATTTTGACCCAGCAACTTTGAAGGAACGGTGATGTACTTCCAAGTCAGGATGATGAGTGGCTTGGAGGGGAACTTGCAGGTGGTATGTTCCCAATTGTCTGCTGTCCTTATCCTTCCAGATGGAAGTAGTTGTTGGTTTGGAAAATGCTGTCTTAGAATCTTTGGTGAATTGCTGCAGTGTATCTTTAGATAGCAGACACACTGCTGTTACTGAGTGTTGGTAATGGAGGGATTGAATGTTTGGAGATGTGGTGCCAGTCTCTGGAATTCTCTGCCCATTGAATTGATGAAGGCTACCAATTCAATATGTTATTGAATATGTTAAGTCACGGGTAGATAGATTTCTGATTGATAAGGGAATTAAGGGTTATGGGGAGCAGGCAGGAAAGTGGAACTGATCCACTTCACATTAGACATGATCTTATTGAATGGCAGAGCAGGCTTGAAGGGCCACATGGCCTACTCCTGCTCCTATTTCTTATGTCCCTTATGTTTCCTAGATTGTGTCATGCTTCTTGAGTTTTGTTGGAGCTACACCAATCCAGGCAAGTGGGGTGTTTCAGTATCTTGAGGAATCACGAATGGTGCTGAGCATTGCGCAATCATCAGCAAACATCCCCACTTCTGACCTTATGGAGGGAAGGTCATTGATAAAGCAGATGAAGATGGTTAGTTATAGAGACTAACATGAGGGATTCCTGCAGAGGTGTTGTGGAGCTGAGATGACTGACATTCCACAACTATAACCATCTTCCTATGTACAATGTATGATTCCAACTAGTGGATACCCATTGATTCCAGTTTCGCCAGGACTCCTTGATGCTCAGTTGAATGTGGCCTTGATGTCAAGGTCTATCACTCTCACTTATGTCACTCTCACTTAATCTCTGGAATTCAGCTGTTTTGTTCATATTTGAACCAAGGCTGTAATGAGATCAAGAGTTGAGTGACCTTGATGAAACCCAAACTGGGCATCACTGAGCAAATGCTGCTTGATAGCTCTGTTGATCACCCCTTCCATCACTTTATCAAAAGCTAACAAATTGATGATTAGTCAGGTTGGATTTGTCCTACTTTCTGTGTACAGGACATATCTGGGCAATTTTCATATTGTGTAGATGCCAGTGTTGTAACTGTATTGGAAGAGCTAGGCTAGGGGAATGGCAAGTCCTGGAGTACAAGTCTTCAGTGCCATTGCCAGAATGTTATCAGCACCCATTGAGCTCTGAAAATAACCAATACAAGATTCCATCTGTACAATATAAGAACCACATTCAGTTTTAGGTCTATACCAAGTTGTGTGATCTCTGTTGGGATGGTGGGAATGCATATCTGATAAAGCTCAATTTTCCCAGTTTAGAAAGGGCAAGATCAAGATGGTGTCCTGTTTCTGATCACTATTTGATGACTCATGCTGGAAATTAAATTTTCTATATATCAAGGGAGGATAGATTTGACTTCAGTTGTGATGTTCCTATAAGATCACATTGGTACTCTCTATTAAGGCTGTCATAAACAAGCATTTGAGTGAGGTATCTATCAGAGGACAAGCAATATGATTGAAAATCTACCACCAAAAAGGCTCAATGTCTTTGGGCATAGAGAAAAAAAAAGTTGTTTGGAAAAGAATAAAGTATCGGGTCATTGCTAGAACAGGAGTCCTTGTATAATTTAACAACCTTTGCTGTTGCTTTATTTTTAAATAGCTCTCACTCACTTATTCCTTGACTGACCCTGATTTGCCCTCTGTTCACATGGCTTCATCAATAAATATGGGATTGTTTAGGATTTCAGTCTTACAGTGATTGTTAATTACTTAGTTCTAATTAACAGGCTCTGAATTTATGGATTTTTTTTTCCTTGCTGCCCGCTTGTAATCAGTTTGGTTGTCTGTAGCAGCACAATACACTCATCAGTCATTTCACATTTGATCTGTCGCCAAAAGAAAAACATGGTGGCATCCATTCAAAGACATGCATGATGCTTCGAGGAAGGACAGTGCACAACGCACATCTGTTAACCTGTGAGATCAATGGAGTCAGCGCCTTCAACAGAGATTTACCATTGGGCAAACATTGTTTTTTTCCCAATTTCTACAGGCAGGTTTCAATAGTGGCTGCCTGGGGACAGCGGAAGCACCTGTTCTGGAAATCCTGGTTGCGAAGGTGTCAGTTATTAAACAATAGCATCCGTCACGAGGTGATTATATAGAAACAGTACAATCTGGACATGGATCACTTCAGTAATTATCTGGGAGCATCTGGAGATTATGCAGTATGCAGCCATCCTGTACTGACTGTTTGTGCTGCAACATTCTGTCCAAACAATCTGTTATCATTGAAAGTTATTGACAGTTAAGGTGCTTACAGATGGAAGAGTCAGGGAATGAAGACAAGGGTTACTCAACTGTGACAGGACATTATAAAACCAACAGTAACTGTCAATTACTCAGATACTAGGTTATCAAACATGTTTTGTACTCTGGAATTTGATGGTACTTTCACACTTAGCTTTGTTTTCACTGTGTGAGATAGTAGGCTTTCTGCTTAACTTTTACATTGACTACATTTTTATCTAAAATGACTTCCTCCAATGATTCTACTATAATTTACATCATATAAGCTATGAATAATTCAATAATTTGCCATAGAAAATAAACTTGCACAGATACAAAGAAAAATGGTGATGTGCAAAGTATTGTATGCAATAAAAGCCCTGCAGCCAAAGAGCACGATTGCCACATCATATACAGTAAATAATCAGAACTTTTGAACAATTGTACGATTATAGGTTCAGAGAAGCTAATTGTTCAGAGAGCAAGTATCATCCTTGTGTGGTATTGCAGCATTATCTGCATTTATAGCTTTGTTTATGAATCAAGTGTATGAACTCAGCACAACTTGCATCATAGAAATTCTACTATATATTAGGATCATTCTATATGCAGTGAAAGGGGAGAAAATACCTCCTATTAACATCTTCTTGTGTTTTAGAAGAGAAAGGAATTAGCACTTCAGATGTATATTCAAGGTTCCTATCAGTTGCAGATTTCTTGTCCAGAACGAAAAGAAGGAAATAATATATCAGTTTCTAATCTCCAGCGGTGAATACTTATTTGGATCTTGTTTTTGATTTGCCTTTTTTATCTCCCTTTCATTTTTATTTCAGCTAATGTATGCTGAGCATCATTTTGTAAAAGAGTAGAGTTGATTTTCTGATCATTATATAGTGCAGATCGCTGCATTTTACATTCCTATCTAAGCACTCAATTTATTTACAAATGGACAGCATTGAAGATAAATAATTCAATAAAAAGTGGTGTAATATTTTATTTTATATTTGATTCCAATGAATATTGGGAAGCTTTAAGCTGTTGCTTTAGGTCCCTGCAACAAACTCAACACCTTTGCTACTAATTTGATTCCTATCGCCAGTTTTAAGTTGATACAGTCTGCTGATCATATTCTGTTTGTTCTTCAGCTCAGGTCTGACTCCCCCCATCCCTGCCCTTTCTTTTTCATATCAAAGACTGTCTACTTTTATCTTTATAACATCCCTAATCTTCACCCATACCTCAGCCTTTATATTATTGAGACCTTTATCCTCTTACTTAACTATCTTAATGATCTTGTTGGTGGTCATGCATCTTTCCATAAGCTTTACCTCATTCAAAATTCTGCTGCCCATATCCTCTCCAGAAGTATTGGTATCTATTCTCCCATTGTTCCTGTTCTCCTTAATATACATTTGTGCTCAGTTCTCCCAATGACTCATTTAACATCCTCATCATCATCAATTTCTGTCCTTATCTCCTCGTTTCTCCCTGTAATCTCTTCCTGCCTGTAAAAGACATTCCTATGAAATACCCTTTCCTTTAACTCTGACTTGTGTGCATTTCCCTCTTGTCTTCACCAACTGTTAGTGCACATGCTTCATCTGCCTAGGTTGCAAGGTCTGGAATTATCCCCATAATTCATCTTTCTTTCATAATCTTTTTCTTGGATGAATGTGCTAAAAAAACACTTCTTTGATTGAGTCTTTGGTCTCTTCTCAATAATTCCTTTTGCTAGCGTTCATTGTCTTCCATACACTGTTGTTACATGTCTGAGGACATATGTTTCTCACAGTGGAGAGGTTTTATAATTCCAATTTGTTATCAATTTATAACATAGCTTTAAGGGGGAAATGTGTCACTTAGTATAATGATCAGGGCAAATTATTCTCTTAAACTTGTTGGTTCAGCACTGGATGGAATTTGAATAGTGCCACGTCACACTTCGTGCAGTGACATCCTGAGCAATGAGGAGAAGTTATATATGCTGAAAAGGAGGCATTTTTTAAATTACTGCAATAGATTCAAAAGCCAGGGGGCAGTAGAACAGTGCAGAAATGGGAGAGGAGGATGCCAGTAGCAGGAAGGATTGTTAGACTTACTGAAACTTTGATATGTGTCGTTTAGGCAGAAATAAAGTCCAGAAGATTACCTGTGGCCGGATAGCCAAAGGGAAGTCGAGCTGATAGTTACCACTTTACAAACTGTCACACAGCACAGGAAGATCTTTAATGCCTTCAAAAGACTAACCCAGCTAACAGGAGGCACATCCTACAGGAGTGATAGAAATTTAACTCTCCTTGCCTTTGATGTTATCATGGTCTACCTTAGTGACAGAAAAATTCACCTATTGCTAGGATAACTCTAAAAACATGAATGCATTACGTTAATTCAGAACTGCTGGTAGAGCATCATTGTTCATCACAATGGGATTTGTTAACCTTGAGGAGAAACATTTGACATGTATTCAGATATGCATCTGGTGGTACAGTGGTCAGTGTTGCCGTCTCACAGGTTCGATTCCAACCTTGGGTAACTGTGTAGACTTTGTACATTCTCACCATGTCTACATTGGTTTCCTCCAACAGTTCAAAGACGTGCACGTTAGGTGGATTAGCTACATGCAATAGAAATTTCTAATACTGTTATCTCATTGCAAAGACTGAAGTTGCAAATAACCAGTGGTAAAGCATTGCAAATAGAGAGAAATAGTAACTTAAATAAAGTGTACAAGAGGAAAAACACTTTATTCGTAGGAGAACAAATGGAAGGCTGAATAAATAGGAAGCTGAATGAAGTAAAAACATTCATTCGGCTTCATATGAATTATAAAGTATAGCAATAAACAAACATTCAGGTGCCTTTCCTTCAAGGGGTCATCTTAGTGTACAGCAATGTAAATATTTTCTGCTTTAGAAATAATAGAGAATGATTCAGAGGATGAGGCCAGCTGGTCAAATTAACAGCTACCCTCACCGTTCGGCTCCAGTATTTGTCATGGCATCATGCTTGTCCCAATACCAGTGCAGATGCATCCACTTGGGAGAAGAGAATTAGTAAACAAGAAGGTTTTTTTTCACTGCGTAAACATTATGAAACACTGAGCAGCAGTGAGAATAAGATGAGAGATTGGAAGAAGGGAAGCATCCCATTCCAATCTGTAGAGTAGATCTTAGATGAGGAAGCTGGAAAACCAGCTTAGAAAAGCTCAGCCTTCAAACAAGCTATAATTCAGATGGATGCATCCTTTGTGAGGTCAATTAGTTGGTTACCATGTATATTTCTTTTTCGCATTCTTTGGATGTGAGCATTGCTGGCAAGGCCAGTACTTGTTGTCCATTTCTAATTGTCCTTGAGAAGGTGGTGATGATCTGCCCTTCTTGAACACTGCAGCCCATGACTGCCTCATTGTGACTGTCAGCTTCGTTTTGTGCTGAAATTGTGGAGCAAGTCATGAATCCAACTTTCTGAGATTGCCATGAATGAGTCAGGTCTAACACTTCCTTCTGGCAAGTGAAAATAGCTTCATCGTTCTGATTTAAGTTAAATTTGTATTTGGATGCAATTGGTGTGATTAGATCCCAAAATTCAAATAGTTAATAAGAACATAAGAACATAAGAAATAGGAGCAGGAGCAGGGCCATCCAGCCCCTCGAGCCTGCCCCACCATTCAATAAGATCATGGCTGATCTGTAGTGGTTCAGTACCACTTTCCCGCTTTCTCCCCGTAACCCTTAATTCTCTTGTCAATCAAAAACCTATCCACTCTTGACTTGAACATATTCAGTGAGGAAGCCTCCACCACCTCATCAGGCAAAGAATTCCAAAGATTCACCACCCTTTGAGTGAAGAAACCCCTCTGCAACTCTGATCCCCCCTAATCTTGAGGCTATGCCCTCTAGTTCTGCTATCTTTGCTAAGCGGGAAGAGTCTCTCAACCTCTACCCTATCCATCCCCTTCATTATCTTATACGTCTCTATAAGATCCCCTCTCAGCCTTCTAAACTCCAAAGAGTACAAACCTAGCCTATTGAGTCTCTCCTCATAATCCAATGCCCTCATCTCCAGTATCAGCCTAGTAAACCTTCTCTGCACCCCCTCCAAGGCCAAGTCAGTATTCCAGCTGCGGCCTCACCAGCACCCTATACAGCTGCAACAAAACCTCCCTACTTTTATATTCTATCCCCCTAGCTATAAAGGCCAACATTGCATTCACCGTCTTAATCACCTGCTGCACCTGCATATTGTGTTTTTGTGATTCGTGAACAAGGACCCTCAAGTCTCTCTGCATTGTTGTACGCTGCAGCTTTTCTGCATTTAAATAGTAGTCCTTCCTACCATTATTCTTACCAAAGTGGATAACCTCACACTTGCTAACATTATACTCCATCTGCCAGGTCCTCGCCCACTCACTCAACCTATCCAGATCGCTCTGCAGGCTTTCCACACCTTCCATGCAATTTGCTTTTCCACTCATCTTCGTGTCATCAGCAAATTTTGTTACCCTGCACTTTACCCCTTCCTCCAGATCATCTATGTAAATGGTAAATAGTTGAGGCCCCAGCACCGAACCCTGGGGCACTCCACTAGTCACCAGCTGCCAATCAGAATAGCACCCATTAATACCTACCCTCTGCTTCCTATTAAACAACCAGTCTTCTATCCAGTCTAACACCCTGTTCTGCCTACAATAGATGGTCTTGATCTTCAAAAAACCCAGGTGTTAAAATATGAAACATGAAGATTTCAGCAATTCAACAGGTATGTTAGGTTACCATTTTAAATTCTGTACTCACCATTCACATCACGTTTGCAGCATTAAAAATTCAGGCTTATTATTTAGAGTTTGTATTACTGACCAACAAATAGAACAATTTAAACCATAAGAGAAAATGCTGTGATAACCTCCATAAGAAACCTGAAGCATAAATTTTTGATTCAATTTTTAAATACAATTCTGAATAAATATTACAATGTAATAATGGCACATTTTTAAGTTCAAAAAGTTACTGAGCATGAAGCTAGCTTTGTAGCAATAAGGCCTTCAGCCTGCAACCTCTGCACCAATTCAGTGCATGGGAGCCATTTAATGCCTTGTCACCTCATGAACTTGAATGTATATATCACTGAAATAATAGCTAGGGATTTGTATTACAAACTCCTTGATTATTAACTGTGCTTCAGGGAGCAACTATGATGCAATGGCATTTTTAAAATTGTTCTTTTGGTTCATGTCAAATTTCTAAACCCACTGTGCCCAATCTGAGAGGTGTCCTTTACTTTAAACATGACATTCAAATGATGAATGATAAAACGCAACATGTAACAAAATTGACAAAAAGCATGCTAGGGCCAAGTACTCATTTTTCACCAATTGTTACTCTTAAGTGACATTGACATGAAATGGAAGAGCTTGGCTGAATAATGTTGTTTGAAGACAAAATCTTGCCAGCAGCACTTCATCCTGCATGACAAAAAGAATTTCTAAAACAGGAGAAACACAAATCAGCATTCTCTCCATTTATGGAATTTGTTGTATAAATAGTGGAAGAAAGTACTGAGAATCTGAAATTCTTCATTTGAAAAGTACATGACTCAAGCAACACTTCCTGTATTTACGTTAGTGACTGGAAAGTGTGTGCCAGTAGGAAACTACAGAATTTGATAGACCAATTTGCTCTTGTGAGAAAGCTCTATAAAGACGTGTTGCTTAATAAGGGTTTTTGGCAGAGCAAGGATCAATGTGGGACTGGAGAAACAATATTACCCATAAGAGGATGTGGAGAACCACATGGTAGTGGACCGAGTACAGTAATAATTCAACAGAATTCAGCAGGGAGGTGGTATTCAGTTAGGGCAATCCCTTGGAGATGAATATAATGTGGAGTTGGCTAATAAACATTTCAGCCAGAATGTTATGGTCATTTACGCCAGTGGAATTTTTCTATCCCACCTCAGTGAATGGTGATTTGCATGGGGATCAAATTCTCCAACCTCACTGCAGTCGGAGATGCCATGAATGGCCAGCAGGACTGCTCCCTTAATATTCCTCTTAGGAAGGCACTGAATAAGTCCTTACTATATGGTGGCAGCTCGTGAAAGAACCAAAAATCCACAGAAGCTAGAACAGGACCCCTAAATCTGAAAAACTAAAAGAATGATACCTTGACTATTCAAGCACTGACTATGTACTTCAGATATACACTGAAATATATCTGAAACAAACAGTTGAAGATCACTTAAAAGTTCCATTGCAGGACCATAAACTGAAATTCAAAAAAATTCACTTTATAACTTAAGTCTCCAGCAGAGCATTTGGAGGTCTACTGTGGATCCCTATCGAACATAGACTCAAAGGACTTGGTCAAATTGCAAGGATGAAAAACAATTGTTGAAAAGGCTGACAAAACCATGAAAAGTCTTCAGCGTAATAATAATGCAGAGTAGTCAGTTTCGTAAATTGGGTTAGCCCTGGCTCAGTGTCGGCACCATATTATGTGGCAGCTGAGCTGAGTATAAAAAATTGAAATTTTAAAAACTCAGCCAAAATCAGGAATTGTCTTTCAAATACTGTAAAAGACTCAAAACAATGTTCTAAAGGACACAAATCTTGGAGTAAATTGCGAGAAATTAATCCGTTGGAGGCTGGATCTGCAATCACTGTCCAATCTTGCCAAACCCAATAAGTGTGGGAAGAAGTAGAAAAATTGTTACTGCAATGTCTTATTTATAAGTGTAACAGTTTTTAAAGCTATACTCCCTTGTGCTGGAAAATAGCCATGGATAATAATTCAACCCTACCAAATCAATCTGGGTTGATGCAAAGCTCAAATCAGACATAAAATTGGGTATCCTGGAATGGAAATTATCATACAACATCAGGAGAAAATCAAAAGAGGTTTAAGTTAATTCCTCTATATCCTTTTTGCGAACTCACTGATGAAGTTATCCTAATGTGAGGCATTGATGGATCCTCAACCAACTTTGATGAGATATTGAAAGCCTTTGACAAGAATTTTAATCTTCAAGTTATGGAGCCTGTTTAGTTTAAAAGAGAGATAAGACGTTCCCAGTAAGGCAACAAAAAGAAAAAGACAACACCCAAGTAAACCACACAGTGATGGTAGATTCAGTCAGTGCAATGGAGTGTGTGACCTCAAGAGTTTAATGCAGATGAAAGACAATGCAGAGAACCAGCCAGAAGGCTGAGAAATAGGCATTTTTGAAACTGCCAACATATTATTTAAACTGTAACAGCAGGTAGCAGTACTGACCAGCTAGCACTGATTGAAGACAAAGTCGTAGAGCATGCTAAGCTGCAGGTGGATAAAGAAAAGACAGATATATGATCAGAAAACGTTTGCATCAAAGCTGAGTTGGAAGACTTGAAATACAAGATTCAAATGCAGCAAATACCTTTGAACACATGACAAGCTAAAATCTTCAATGAATCAAGCTGTTCAAGTTCTGAACAAACACATTTCTCAGGCATCACACAGGCACAAAGAACTTTGAAACAAACAAAAAGGTTGAATGTTGAGAGAAATGCAGTAATTGAAAATCTGAATCATGTGCAGCATTCCCGATTGCAAGTCAAAGTTCTCACAAAGAAGTGCAAAGAGTGTCAAAATCAATTAGCAGAAGTAAAATTACAGAATGTGAGGAGGACGGCATGGAGAACAGGAGCTTTGCTAAGGAAAAACTGATCAGTGTAGAGAACCAGCTTTCATGTATGAGGAATGAATTTGTCATTGAAAAATGAGAACTGATGAGAACAGTCACAGGAAGTAGAGCTCTTAAAAGATGTCTTGAAATGTTGGAATGATAAATTTGTAGAGGGAAATTCAACAAAGATCAATCTTCATTTAGAACTTGATAAACTTCAAGTATAAGAACTCTCACTGTTAATTATAAAAAAATACCTGAAACAGGAAAAGGAATTGCTGATGTCAGACAGCCGCTTGAATAAAGGGCTGTTTGAATGAGTCTAAGGAGTAGTCAATGGCCAAAGAGAAAGATTCCAAAAGGAATTGAATGGCCTGATGAGGTTGTGAAACTCATATAAGGATTCTGAAGATAACTCTGAAACCAAAACTACTGAACATATCAGTGTAGTTGCTGAACTTGATGAAAAGATTCATAAGTTTGAAAAGGAATAGGAAAATAAGAGAGCGAACAAATATTTGGGTGAAATTGTAAAACAATGGAAATGAAGGGTTTTTTTGGAAGTTGATTTTCAGCAAAAAGAAAATCCAATACTTGTGGGAGGTGTAGTATAAGGGACTTTACTGTCAGAAGTATCAATTTGGAAGTAGGGGAACAGGACCATCCATGTTATAATGTAGAGAGCTAATTAATAATGAAGTGAATACAGTAGTAGTCCAGCATAACTGGCATCAAGATAATACCCAGTCAGGGCTATCCCTTAAAACTGTATATATTTAGGAGTTTCCAATAAGCACTTGATCATCATCCAAACAAGCTTTTTTGAGAAGCTGAATAACCCTTTAAAACATGGACTCATCTATTCCAGGAAAGGAATGTTTTCTTCTAATTACTGTCATCAGTGTAATTTGGAATGCTTCCATTTCTGCATTTGCAACTCATCATGTGTACTTTTGCAACAGTAAAACATAAAATAATGATCCATGTGGATGTTTAAACCAATGGCTTATGTTCCAGTGGCTCCTATCATTATATTTTTAAACATATAACTAACCCTCAAATGAAAAGTTCCCATATTCTGTCATTACTGAAGCTCACTAGGGCTTAAGGGACAAAGTTATTTGTTGTCGAATTGAAGAAATGCCCTTCATTCTCTGAAATACCTTTTGTTTGTGTTGTTCCAGTCAATGACATGAAGCAATTTAGTATTCCATGTGGCTTAACAATAATGTTGCACATTTCTGCCTTTGTGTGTTTTTTGGAGTTAAGTTCTGCATTCGAGTGTCAGTTTGACTTGGTAGCACTGACAGCTGGTAATTGGAAGCTAAGGGGTTAAAACCTCTCTCAGGACTTAAGCATGTAATTTATTGCATTGCGTTATCAGTTTACTGAGGCACCACTGCAATGTGGACAGTGGTGTTGATTGGGATGTTGAAACAAATGCCCAGTAAATGTAAACATTCCAGAGCACATTTGAGAAGAGTGGAGGAATTTCCCAAAATTCTGGCCAACATTAATCCCTCAATAAGCCACAGGTTAATTGGCTCTTTATTTGTATATGAAATTTTGCTATTTGTAAAGGGAATTGTACATATGCTATTTGAACAGTGATTGTACTTGACTCTAAAGTGCTTTGGGCCACCTGAGGAGTGAATGTCATTATGTAAGTGTATGTTATTCCCCCACTTCAATTGCTTGTGGAGGCTTGTAGGATTTCCTTCTTCATTTTTCCCATAGGTTTTTGAACATGGCTTTCAGGTTGAAATGTGGGACAGTAACCACACTGGCCAGAATATTGACCAGGGAGTGCATGACATTGTGCAAAAAGATGTCAGGTACCTGTCACAAAGTCATTGTGCACCTGCGCAATATTTTGGTTAGTGGATAGATGCAAGTGTCACCAAGAGCGCTCATCAACAATCAAGCAGGAAATTTAGTCCATTAAAAACCAATTGAATGCAATTCTATGTGGCCCATCTGGTTTTACAGTTGGGGTCAGGCCAATTGGCCATGTGACGTTTACGATGTACCTTAATGAACTATCCTGACTAAAACGAAATTAGTTTTTGTATAAAATTCTCTTACAGGTCTGTTGCTCCCTGAGGCAGTTTCTTCCTCTTACAGGTCTGTTGCTCCTTGAGGCAGTTCAGTAGCTGTCCCTAAGGGACAGCCGCAACATAACGTCAACCGCAAACCACCCCCTCTCCCCCCTGCCGCCCCTCTGTTTTTTCCTCAATGCATGTTTCATACTGGCTACCAGATCACATTCTGGGGCTAACCATGGATGGAAGCCCATTTTGCAAAAGCAAAATATTATTTGTTGCGATTTTACTGGGGCAACTAATTGATATTAAGGGGCAGGTCTGCATTAAGGAGAGTTTTCTAGCATGAAATAAACAGCAGACTGTGATCGCAAATAAGCTGGGAAGAGGGTGTCCTGTCTCCAACTTTTTCAAGGCTTAAATTTTAAGAATGAGTCTTGCTGCCAGTGTACAACTGTGAGGTTGGCACTCCTCTGCAGGATGCCTTGGGCTGCTACAGCACCCAGGCGAGCAGGTAGGGCCTTGAGCTGGATCTCCTGCCTGCCACTTGGAGGATACCTTCAAACTCCTAAATTGGTTGTCTCCAACTCAAGAGCCTGGAGACTGACTGGAAACTCCCAGTCAGTCTTCAAATGGCTCTAAATGGCTTGGGAACAAGTGTGCCAGCCTCTGGTGCTAACTTTAGCTCTTGCTATCTCCAATTGTAGCTCTATCCTGGATTAAAATTCTGGCTTCAAATGTGTATGGTAAAATTGGACCAAAGGAATGACCAGACATTCTCCTTGGTGATGTAATTTAGAATGTGGGAGACTCCCTTGCTCATGTTTGAGTGGAGCTTTAATGAGAGTGCATGTAGGATTCAGTTCCAGACCTCGTCTGAAGCATGATACCTCTGATAATGCAGCTTACCTTCTGTCATGCACTGAGATATAAGTCTAACTCAAATGTTTGAAGTGGGGCCTGCCTGTTGATTCAATGGCAATAATGTTACTGATGAACCAAAGTGATAACTAATCATTGAGTTCAAATTGAAATGTCTTCAAAGAAATTGACAGTTCTTAAAATTCATTTTTGTGGAGCAAATCTTGTATTTTCTGAACAGTTGTGAAGTCACTATTTTTTGCAAGGGGAAGCCAAGACTGAGAATTAAGCACTTTATTAATGACTGCATTAAATGTTAACCTGCTGTAATGTCATTGTATAATTAATTACATTGCAAATAAGTCATTTTAAGATAATCTGTGGAACTTTTCTGTATCATGATAGGACTGTGACCAAAATAGCAAGCATAGAAATCATAGAAACCCTGTAATACAGAAAGAGTCCATTCAGCCCATCGAGTCTGCACTGACCACAATCCCACCCAGGCCCTACCCCCATATCCTTACATATTTTACCAATAATCTCTCTAATGTGCACATCTCAGGACACTAAGGAGTAATTTAAGTATGGCCAATTAACCTAATCTTTTCAACCAATGTATTGAAACTAAATATGGTAATCCAGAATGTCAATCAGTATCACCAAAATATATTTTTGTTGAATGAATGCTCATTTTGATCAACCAGCCAATTTGTTGATCTGAAGTGGTTCAGATTGAATAGTTCAGAGGAATTTGAATTGAACATTCATGCATGCATCCAAGAGCTTTAAGAAGTATTGTCATTTGTCGGGTCACCCATCTACTCATCATCTGCATCTGCTACTGAACTAATTTTGCTGTTTGAATGCATCGTCCATCTTTTGCATATAATGATGATGGAGGATGATGATTTTCTATCATGATTGGTCTCCGTAATGCAGATGAAATGTTACAGACCTAGCCAAAAATTTCTAAATTATTTCTGTACTGTTTATGTTCAAACAAAATAATATGCACATTTTGATCAAAACTATATCAACATTTGGTGACTGAGGACTCAAACATGTTCCAATTTAAATCGATAAGACATCATTTTGTTTAAAATTCAAAAGGAGAGAAGGTATTCATTTTTTTGACCTCTTAAGGATTCCAAAATGTCAGTTGCTTTAATCCAGTTCCCTGCAAATAAAAGTCAGTGGCATTAACCAATTTGTACTGAATATAGTTTAATTGTTTTAACAGTTGCACAAGAATACAAGCAAGCTGTTTTTCAAGATAATTAGTTAATGCCGAGTCATAGGTAGAGTAGTTGCACGTTACAATTTTGGCACAACTGACATATTAAAGTTGTGTACCATTAAATCAACTTAAATCAAGATTAAATCAAGACATTGAATGTCTTATCATGTCCAAGTTGAACGCAGAGGACATGAGTACAATCTCAAGGTCATTCCTCTCAAATCATGACCATTGTAACTTGTCAGTATGTGTATTAAAGGCACATTTGTTTTGAAAATGCGTGATTTGTTTGCACATTGCTTTATAGTTTATACCCCGTATTTTGTCATGTCAATTTGTGGGTTTCATTCTGTTAGCATAATTGACTGCTGACAAATGAATGACAGTTTTCATACTTATAAGGATCGCTCAGTGAATCAGGTCTAGCCAAACAGTCTCAAGAAATTGTACAATTGGATGAATTTTCACAGAGAGAAACATAATGATTCACCTAAACAGTAATTGCCCTAGGACTGGTTGGCACAAAATATAAACATCGTACCAGATGTTTCCATCTGTAAGAGGGAGCAGAATTAAAGGCCATATTTATAAGATAATCATTAATAAATGCAACAGGGGATTCAGGCAAATTGTTTTTATCCAGAGAGTGGTGAGAATGTTGGAACTCTATCACAAAGAGTGGATGAGACAAATGGTATTGATATATCGAAGCAAGTTAAGCAAGTAAGAGAAAAAAAAATTAAAAATTATGTTGATTAGGTCAAATGTAGCTGATGGGAGGAGGCTCATGCAAAACATAATGAATTGCATGAATTTATTGGACAAAAGTTTCTATGTTGCAAATACTTTGTAAATGTCTTTCACCATAATACTGATGAGTGCATCACAAATTCTGTTTGAACCTGAAACATATCTAATCACTCATTTTGTGCCAGCACATGCTTATTGTGTGAGAACCTTGGAATTATTTGTATACCACTCAAGTAAGCTGAACATTTGATTCACTTGTTGCTGCTTTGCAAGTATGAACAACGTTATCTGGACATAATTATTTCCATTAGCAAAATCAATCAAATTTCTGAATCATTATTATTATTAATTATCGTTCAGTGTTCTCAACTCAAAAACGACAACAAAAATAACATCAAGTGACTGCAATGCTCCTATTGAGAGGTGTCCAAAACTTCAGTTTAAGTAACTTCAGGGATGATCTCCATGTTGTTGTTGTTTTTCATTATGGTGCTAAAGACCACTGTGATTAAATCTAGATATTTGACTGAGTTTTGTCTCTTTCACATCTTTCATTTACATATTTAAAATGTTTGTTAATATGTTTATAAGTTTTTACAGGTTTTTTTAAATATTTACTTTCACTAATCTTAAGGCTAGTCACACATTATTATTTACCATGCTAGTGCCTGCATTATTGTTTATGGCTGAAATGCACAGCAAAATACTGAAGTCATTTACAGAAGGGGTGAGACCAGTCTGAGCATTTGATTAACTTAATTTGTCCATGTACATTTCTGTGTTGCAGAGTGTTAATAAATAGTTAATTCATTACTGCTTGTCTCTGTGGTTCAAATAAAAGTTACACTTGTAAACGTGAAATGTAAGGGAGTCCACAGTTACAATTCTTTCACTTGAAAAGCAGAAAAATGGGATTCCAAATTTCTTGCATTCACAGATCTTGGTCCCATATCAAATTATTGGCATGTTTCACATGATCATAAGAAATAGAAGAACATTTGATACATAGAGCCTACGTTGCCATTCAAGAAGATCATAGATAACCTGATGGTATCCTAACTCCACTTTCCGACATATCCCTCATAATCCTTTACTCCCTTGTCAATTAAATATCTGTTTAACTCAGCCTTGAATGTTTTCAATGACTCAGCCTTTATTGTTCTCTGGGGAAGAGATTTCAAAACAAAACTCTGAGAAGAAATTTCTCCATCTTAAATGTAATGCACTTTATTTTTAAACAATGTCTCATAGTTCTCACTCCCCTGTAAGAGGAAATATCCTCTCAGCATCTAACCTGTCAAGTCTCCTCAGAATCTTGCATGTTTTGTTGTGAAAGCATACTTCTTGAAAAAAGTGATTTAATGAATTTAGTGGCTAGGAATTACTCAAAGTTTTCTGAAAGACAAAAGCCACATTCCAGAGACTTCAGAACACAATGAGAAATGGTTTCATGTTTGCATCAGAGCACCTCCTATATTGCAAGATCATTAGTGGAGCTTAATTTTCTGCAAAGCTGCAACAGGAACAATTGTCCAAAGGGAGTATAAATGGAAGCCATTTTCTTTACTGTTATCCAAGCTCCCAAACAATTATTTCTGTCCTGAAGTAGCTGGAGTCAAACCATTAGACAATTACTTGCACAGCGGGGCCCTGGCTGAGAGAGAAATGCATGATCTAATCAACCGACAATGAGAATACACATGACCATGACAGGTTGAGAGAGGAGTTCATGCAATGAGCACTAACATTTTGTGTATTCAAACACCTGTTTTCCTTAAAGGCCAGAAAAAACAACACCCGTGTTGAAGGAGCAAAATCTCCTTTCTTTGTCTCCCTGTTGACACAGCTCACGAGTTTTGAACCATGCCTGCTGCTGTTTTACTCTCCAAGTGCAGATATTCTTGAAAGTAATGCAAACTTCACAGCTGCTTTCTTCAGAAGAACAGGCAAATTGTCTCAGTCACAGTGGAGTGATTTTTCCCAACTTGCTGTGCCCGTTGAACAGTGCAGAAAGATTGGGGAACTAACGTGCGATGCCAAAAATCTGATTGGCGGCCTTTGCCAAATGGTTTGCTATATGCCCAGCCCCCCTCCAGTCACAACTAGAGAGGGCATGAGGCTGATTAGCATATTTAAAGTAGAATTTAAATATGTATAGCTCATTCAAAACCCAGCTCACAGAATCATGGCATGGCATCATTATGGTGAGAATCAGTACAAGTCTCCACTAGCACAGACCCGGTGTAATGATCTCGCTGGAGGGCGTGGAGGTCATTGAAGCCCCTGAGGTGGTTGGGACCAAGAAGTGCCCTTTGGCAGTACCCACCAGATACTCTGATAGTCCTCCGGATGCCACGACAATGCACACCGGATGCCCCAGCAGTTACTAGAATGCGATTTGGTGGCTCCAATTGGGCACTACCACTATGTCAGGGGCAACAACGGGGCGTGGGGTTTTCGACTTGGCGGGAAGGATGTTTGGGGGCTATGCAAAGGGATTATTCAGGGGTAGGGCATAGGTGCTTTTCTGGTTGGCAGTTGGTGACTAGAGGCGTTCTGTAGGGATCGGCGCTAGAGCCTCAGTTGTTTACCATATACATAGATGATCTGGAGGAGGCGGCTGAATGTAGGCTAACAAAATTTGCTGATGACATGAAGATGAGTGGAAAAGCAAATTGCGTGGAGGATGCGGAAAGTCAGCAGAGAGATCTGCATAGGTTGAATGAGTGGGCAAGCACTTGGCAGATGGAGTATAACGTTAGCAAATATGTAGTTATCCACTTTGGAAGAAATAATAGCAGGATGGAATATTATTTAAATAGTAAAAAGTTGCAGCATGCTACAGTGCAGAGGGACCTGGGGATCCTTGTGCTTGAATCACAAAAACTCAGTCTGCAGGGGCAGTAGGTGATCAAGAAGACGAATGGAATGTTGACCTTTATCGCGAGGGGGGTAGAAAATAAAAGCAGGGAGGTCTTTCTGCAATTGTACAAGGCACTAGTAAGGCCGCAACTGGAGTACTGTGTGCAGTTTTGGTCCCCTTATTTGCAAAAAGATATATTGGCTTTGGAGGGAGTGCAGAGAAGGTTCACCAGGCTGATACCAAAGATGAGGGGGTTAGCTTATGAGGAGAGATTAAATAGACTGGGCCTGTACTTGTTGGAGTTTAGAAGGCTGAGGAGAGATCTTACAGAGACTTATGAGATAATGAAGGGGCTAGATAGGGTCGAGATAGAGAGATTCTTTCCGCTTAGGAAAGAAACCAGAACTAGAGGGCACAGCCTCAAAATAAGGAGGGGTGGGGCAGTTTAGGACAGAGTTGAGAAGGAACTTCTTCACTCAATGGGTGGTGAATCTCTGGAATTCTCTGCCCATTGAAGTGGTGGAGGCTACCTCGTTTAATATGTTTAAGTCACGGGTAGGTAGGTTTCTGATTGACAAGGGAATTAAGGATTATGGACAGTAGGCGGGAAAGTGGAACTGATCCACTTAAGATCAGCCATGATCTTACTGAATGGTGGCGAAGGCTAGATGGTCTATTCCTGCTCCTATTTTTTGTATTCTTATGTTGGGGGGTCTTGTTGATATCAACACCAGTCGGTTGGGGAATATGCTGCCGATGAGGGGATGTGGGGCCTAATGTCCAAGGGGGTTATAAGGGAGTCACCTAGAGCGCTACGGTCTGGTGCCCTTGCAAAATGGAGTCTGAGCTTTCTTTGCTCATCAGCAATTTAGGTCCTGCCCCCCGTCAGCAGTGTCCAAAATAGTGACTGAGTGGTGAAAAATTATGATGCAGAGTGCATCTGGGAAATCAATGTAGATCATTCCATTTTTCTCATTGTTTTGACACTTGGAGATATTTTGGGAAGATTGTGCCTTATACCTTCAAACCACCTCAACACCAATCCAGAATGGCCTTTCTTAAGTAGGGAGCCAAAACTGTACTGTACTCCTGGTCAGATCTTGCTGCCTTATGTAATTTGAACAAGACTTTCTTAATTTGATACGCCAACCCTCTTGTAATAAATGTTACCATTCTATTTGCCTTCCTAATTTCTTGCTGTGTCTGCATGTTAATTTCTATGACTCATGTACAATGACAGCTATATCTCTTGCATACTGCAACATTTTACTGTCTCTCTTCATTTAAATAACATTTTGCTTTTCAATTCTTCCTGTCAAAATGGACAACATCACACTTCCCCACATTACACAACATCTGCCATTTTGTTTTGTCTGTCTCTATCCCTTTTCAGGTTCTGTTTCAAATATTCCTTACAACGTTTTC
The DNA here is from genome assembly GCA_024679065.1 of Sphyrna mokarran. Classification (NCBI taxonomy): domain Eukaryota; kingdom Metazoa; phylum Chordata; class Chondrichthyes; order Carcharhiniformes; family Carcharhinidae; genus Sphyrna; species Sphyrna mokarran. Next base: position 94,468,854 of record JAGIQG010000003.1, read on the forward strand.
TCCTACCCATCATTTTATCATCAGCAAATTTGGTCACAGTGCAGTTGGTTTCTTCATCCAAGTCAATCATATATAGTATAAATAATTGAGGCCCTATGGTACTCTACTTGCCAATCTGAAAATGACGCACAATCCTGACTTTATTTTTTGTTTAGTTATCTGTTCATACTAATGTATCACCCGAACACCATGAATATCCTTTTATCTGGCACCTGAAAAGCCTTTTGAAAATCCAAATACAGTACATCTTCTGGTTTTCCAGTAATCATTTGGAAATTCAGAAAATTCTGTCGAATACCACCATACTTTCACTGTTAGAGGGTCAAAATCCTAGAAATCCCTTCTCAATAGCACTGTGTATCTATTTTACATTGACGCAGCAGTTTAAGGAGGCAGCTCACCATTATTTTTTCAAGGGTAATTAGAGGGGAGCAATAAATGCTAGCAACAACCACATTGTGTGTAAGAACATAATAAAAATTACTCATGATAAAATTCCAAACCTCGAACCTGCTCATCATCATAGTATTTATACAGTTAAGTTTCTGGTCAATTATAACCTCCCAAATGCTGATAATAGTGGATTCAGTGATGCTAATTATCAAAGGGAGGGGGGTAGATTTCTATTTCAGGTAATGGTTACCGCCTAGCATTTGTGCAACATGACTGTTACTTGTCACTTGTCAGTCCAACCTGAATGCATTCCCAGTCTTGCTAGAAATAGCTGGGGTCCAGTGCAATATCTGAGGAGATGTAAATTGTACTGAACACTATGCAATCATCAGCAAGAGTCCCACTTCTGGAATTATGATGGAGGAAAGCAGCTGAAAATAGTTAGACCATGCCAAATTATCCTGAAGAACTCTTGCAACAATGTTCTGAAGCTGAGATGATTGACATCCAACAACTGTGAGCATCTTCCTTTGTGCTAGGTATGATCCAAGAGTGGAGAGTTTTCCCCTGATTCTCATTCACTACAATTTTCCTCAAATGCTTGATACTATACTCATCAATTCTGCATCAATGCTCACCTCATGAGTTCAGCTTGTTTGTCTCCACATTTGGACAAAGACTGTGATGAGGACAGAAGTCTAATGGTCCTGGTGAAACCTAAACTGAACGTCAGTGATTAGATTATTGCTGCATGAGTGTAACTTGATAGCACTATTGATGACATGTTCCATAACTTTGCCGATAATTAAGAGTAGACTGAAGTATTAATTGTCTAGAGTGGATTTGTCCTGCTTTTTATGGTGAGGGCATACCTGGGCAATTTTTTACATTGTTAGGCAGAAGCCATGTTGAAATTCTGCTTGAACAGCTTGGCAAAGGGAGCAGCTACAAATCTCCACTACTATCACTGCGATGCTTCTCAGAATCCACATCCTTTGCTGTATCCTGTGTCTTTTGTCATTTCTTGATATCACATGAGTGACATTGAGTGACTCAAGTTGGATGAAGACTAGCAGCTGTGATGCTTGTGACCTCTGGAAAAGGCCCAAATGGAACATCTGCTGGACATTTCTGGCTGAAGATATTGGCAATGCTTCAGCCTTGTTTTTAGACTGATGAGCTGGGCTCCCTTATCATTGAGGACCAGGATAATTCTGCTTAGTTGTTTCAGTTCCCACTGCCATTCACAACTGGATGTAGCAGGACTGCATGGATTTTAACTGATCATTGCTTGTGAAAACCTTTCGCTTTTGATTATTGACTGGTACTCCTCTCAGCATATTCTTCTGTAGTCCCATGAATCCAGGTTGATCTTTGGCTCAATGGTAATGTTAGAGTGAGGAATATGTCAGACCACGAGACACAGATTGTGGTTGAAGATAATGTTGCCGGTGGCCTACAATGTCTGATGGATGTCCAATTTTGAGCTGCCAGATCCATTCTGAATCTATCCAATTTAGCCCGTTGGTAGTGTCACACAACACAATGGTATCGAGAGTGCGAAGATGAGATTTTGTCTCCACAATGACTGTGCAGTTATCCCTCCTATCAGTATTGTCATGGGTTGATGCATCTGTGACAGTGGGATTGGTGAGAGTGAGATCAAGTCATTTTATCCTCCTTGTTTCTCTCACCATTACCCCAGGACTCACCCTGCTCCATCAGTAGTGGTATTACTGATCTATAGTTGACAATGTTCCATCCTCCTAAGTTGACCTTGCTACCCTCAGTATTTCTTCTGACTTCTATTCAATATGGACGAGAATTGACTCATCAGCTGAGGGAGGGTGCTTTGTGGTAATCAGCAGAAGGTGTCTGGCTCATGTTTGACCTGATGCCATGAGACCCCATGAGATCTGAAATTACTGTGTTGCATCATTCAAGGCATTGTGGTACCATGTTACCACTGCTGGGGACATTGTGACATCATGATATCAGCAAAGGGTAAATTACTTGGAAAGTCTGTTCTTAACAATATTGCACACCCTCATTAATGAGTCAAGCACGCTAAAATTATCTTGTCTAGATGTTTATTTTATAGCATGCAAAATTCAGAAATGTTCTTCAATCAACTTGGCACTTGAAAGTCCTACACATCAAATATAGAAATCTTCCTGTGGGAAATAAACTTCACAACACAGCTAAAACAAAACCCTCTGCTCACCACTGCACACCCACTCCCCTACTTTCAAACATACAACACATAAGCTTTGACAGGTACTCATCAACCTCTTATTAATTATAATGCAGGCATTCAATAAATAGCAACCAGGGACATTGGCAAGGGAGGGATGGGAGCTGTTGGCACTTCATCTACAAATATAAAACATTGCATTGATCCCCGTGACATTGAATGTATGTATTGCAAAGGAATCCAGTAGTCCATTAATATTCCAATATGTCTGAACCATTTAAAAGGATGCTTAATAATGGAACCCTATAAATAAGTACTTGTGTGTCCTGTATTACTTTACAATGGGACCAAATGACACATACCAATGTAGTTACCTTCATAAAGAAGATAAGTGTGTGACTTTCATTTTGTTTGGCATAAGTATAGAACTAATTAATAGATGTTTTATTCATGGTGCTTACCGTTATACTGAAGTGCTCCTTTCGCCTAAAATAGCCCAATTACTTGAATTTCGACCTTTGATTTGAACAGCACTGTAAATTGTCGTCTTAAGGTGAGGAAGATAGTTCACTCTTACAACATTGCAATGGTTACTATTGTTGGGGAGAGATTGACCTAGTTTCACACCACCAGTTACAGAATTATTAAAAGAAAGTAAGGAAACAGTTGGCAATGAAACAGTAGTGAAACACAAGCATTTATCCTGTACCCTAGTCTTTGGACTGCTGATTTTTTTTAGCATTTGCAGTAATTACCAAACCAGGCAATAGCTTCTACAGTGACCAAATGAAGCTCTCTGAGCCTTCTGTTGAACTTCGGCAGCGGGCAAATTTAATGATGTGAATCATTGATTGGGTGCAGTACAGTAGTGCCTTGGTTGTCTGCAAGGCCCCACGTTTGCCACAGAAAGGCTTTGACCTGTGTGGAAATGATTGAAGAGTGTCCAATGCTGGTGTGGCAATTTGAAACTGGGAGGGCCCTAGAATCAGTAATGAGGAAGTGTTTTCTAATGGGGACACATTGGTCCAATTCCTGCTCCCAGAAGCCATTCCTTGGCATGATAGGAGGTGAATGGCAGGTGGATTGGTGCTTGTATTGATGTAAACACTCTCCAGGAGCTTTCATTTTGCGTTCTCCCTCTTTATGTGAGGGGGCAGGATGTTGCTCAGGACTGGGAGCCGAGTTGATCGGAGGATACCCAAGATGATCTGGATTGTTGAGCTGAGCTGGGTATCTATAAGAATGCTGCTATACTGTTTTTATGCAGTGATTTTTTTTTTGCGGCTTGGAATTCGCTATGACTGGCAATCTTGCTTTTTCCCAAGTGAACACTCGCCAAGAGTTTTCAAGTTTTCTAGCACATGATCCAATATAGCACCTCCTACAGGGTGTCTGTGGCAGCTGTGAGCTGGTTAAGCAGAAAGGAAATTCTTCAATCAATCCTATTGGAGAGACCTCACTGAGACATGCCAACTGAAAAGCAGTCCGTGAAAGGGAATACAAATCAAATTGAAATAATTTATCAGAAGCAATGTTAAGATTGAGACATACGCAGGTGATTAAAGAAGAGACACGAAAGAGAAAAGCTTCAAATCTTTTATAAAAGCCTGGAATTTCAATTTTCTGAGGGAATGTGACTCTGCATTTCTAAAATAAATTTTTTGAGAGCTGGGAGGTTTAACGTGTGATGCTATGAGAAACTCAGTTAATCCTGGTTGAACAAAGCCTAAAGCCAGAAAGTTGCAGCCATTCACGCTGGTGGCATTTTCACATTCCGCTGCAGAGAATGAAGATTTGGCTGGGTGCTAAATTCTTTGATCTCACTGTGGCGTCAATGGCTGTAAGATTCTATGCTAACTTTTTTATTGGTTGTTAATAAGACTAGTGGGCAATTACCCTGAATTCATACCACTTCAATGATTTCCCTGCGTTCGTCAGTGAATACTGCATCAGCAGTCTACCTGTGATGAAGCCAGGTAATTACTGTGAGCTTTACGAAGCTTTCTGAGCTTTATTTAAAACAGCTTTGTTTGGTCAGTAATTCTAATCTGCATCTCATTTTGTTGTCTCCCTTAACTGCAGTGTTACCTGTTATTCCTCTGTCTTGAAGCTGCTTCAAGTGCATTTGTTGCAAAATCAGTTTTTTCAGGTTTGTGAATAAGAAGTGATTAAACTGGGAGCCATAAAGTAAATAGTTTGGGAAAATAGGTAAATAGTTTGGGAAAGCATTGTTCTCAGATCTTTTAGTGATTTAGCCTTAGTTTTGTGATTGACAGGGATCTCAGAATAAAGAATGTATGTCATAGCTTCTGAAAAAAAGTGCAATGGTTATAATATATTTATGGAGGTATGATGTTAGCAGAAAAACATTTTTGCAGTCAGGCTTCCTGTCTTCAAACCTGTAAATCTGATTAAACCTTAATAATAATCAATGTGTGCAGTTGTTGCTTCAGGGAATACAAAAGAGTATGTTTTTTGATTTTGAAATCATTTATGTGGCATGTTGGTCTATTGTTATGCTCCAAAGAATAGAAACAAATAAATGTTACCTTTTTTGTCTTAACATATACACCAAGAGTGAGAGCTTTCTCTTAAGAACTGAAAATAATTATCGGAAAATGGTCAATGGGCCGTGCTCTCATGCAATTCCTAGTTGTTGTTTCAAGTGCAGTGTAAGAAAACCTGAGGAGAAGTTATCTTCTTGCTTTTTTGTATGTGGAATACATCAAATTATAGAGAAGCAACAGTCTGTATTGGTGTTTATCCTCCACATGAGCAAACAGTCCTGCTTATAGTTATTTTCCTGTCCTCATATCTGCTTAACTGTTTTTCTTTCATCCACTTAGCCAATCTACAATTGAATGTCTACATTGTACCTCTCTGAATGCTAACCCTGCTAATAAACTCTGTAGCTTACTCACTGCTTTCATAGAATCGCTACAGTGCAGAAGGATGCCATTCAACACATCGAGTCTGCACCAAGAACAATCCCATCCAGGCCGTATCCACATAATCTCACATCTTTACCTTGCTGGTCCCCTTGAAAGTAAGGAGCAATTTAGCATGGCCAAACAACCTAACCTGCATATTGTGGGAGGAAACTGGAGCATTCAGAGGGAACTGATGCACTCACAGGGTAAATATGTAATCTCCCCAAAAAGTGACCTGAGGGCAGAATTGAATCTGGGTATCTGGTGCTATGAGGCACTATGCCATCATGCCTCTCCAATCGTTCACATCTATTCTTGAATCTTTGAATCTTCATTTGGGATCCTCAACTATTGGAAACTACCTGCTTCTATCCACCCTGCTTCATCTTTTCATAATTTAAAATGCATTACAGAATTACAAAATTGTTGCAGCTCAGCAGCAGGTCAATGGACTTGTCTTATCTGTGCTGACTTTCAAAATGAATAGTGCCATTCCCCCATCTTTAAATACTCATGTTCTTTCTTTTCAGATAAGTACATCAAACAAATCACTCAGTAATTTTTATTGTTAGAACTACAAAGTACTAGTTTTTCAAGTCTTTTTTGTATTCATGTTTCCTTATTTCATTCAACATCTAGTGTATAGTAGCCCCTCCAGAATCTAACTACCTATCCCATAATGTGGCAATTAATACACTACCCATTATTCTGAATCTTAGTAAGATTTTGTTATTGTATTGCCACTTCTATATCCCTTATTGTGATAAAATTTAGAATTCCATTAAATTCTTTTTAACATTGATCGGTGCTACCTTCAATGTCCTGAAAACCATTACCTTCTAGATCATTGAACCAACTTTTCATTCAAATTTGAAATACTGCAGTTGCACATTTTTACCAAAATGTATTATCAGGCTGTCACTGACACTGGATTCCATCTAACATTCTTTAAATCCCATGTTATCAATCTTCCTTTTAGAGCTTGCTTTGATTAGTTCAAAATAATTAAGATATGCATTATTTTGGAATAATGTGTCAATTTTGATTTTTTCTCCGTTTATAGTAAATGACTGTTGACGTATTAAAGAGAAATGGTCCCATAGCTGAACACTCTAAGACATTTCTATTAGATTTGAAACAATCTGAAAATCTGTCTTTAAATCCTGTTTTTTTTACCCCCTGTTTCTAACCAGCCTTGAGTCAGTTCTTTAATTTCACACCCCTTCATCCTCTTTGATGTAATATCTCATCAAAAACTTTTTTCTAACTTCTGTGCACACAAATCCACTGAATTTCTCTCATCTACATGTCTTTTACTTCCTGAAAGGTTTCTATTTGTGATGTATGATTGTTTAAATTTCATGTTGGCGATAAAAGATCGCGTAAAGTATTGACATATTTTGATCTTCCTCTGAAAACTGACAATCTTTCAATTTCTGAGTTTTTTCTTTGTTTTTTAACAATTCCTTTTTGATCTTTTCAGCTAATGTTTTCTCACATGTAGTTTCTTGTTTATCTCACTCCTCTTATTTTCTCATTTTTCATTTTTCTCATTATGATTGTCATTCTTGCAAGAACATCTTTTTGATTTTAAATGATTTCTACCATCTTTGTTTATTAATGGCATCCTTAAACTACTGATGACTTCTATATTTTAGTGGAATATACTAATTCCAAATCCAATATCTCTTCTTTCAAAATATATATATCCAACCCTTGCTCTAAAAGCTTGGGTGCTAACTTCTCCTTCCAACTAACTTGCTCCTTATCTTTCTAAAGCCTGAAGGAAATTCAATCTAATCTGGATTTCTACTTTTTTTTTCTCTTTCTGGTTGGATATTAAATCTTATCATATTGTGATTGTTATTCCCAATATCCTTAGTCGTGTGATTTATTTCATTAAGCTTTACCAGATCCAGCAATGTCTTTATCCTTGTAGTGTGCTGAATATACCGCTTGGAAGAAATCTTGTACACAATTTAGGAATTGCGTTTCCTTTTCTCATGTTATTTCCTTTCTGTCTTAATCAATAGTTGGATATTAATTAGAATGTCTCAGAGCAACAATTTTGTTCATACAGTACTGCACATCTTTCTGAAGTAATCTTCAAATTTTCTCTTTCAACTTCTTCCCACAAATTCATGATCTTTAGATCTATATGTACTACAATCCAATGTAATAAACCCATTTAATTTATCATTTGAGCTCCAAACATATTAATTCTGAACATCTTCTTTGTCTATATTGGTTATCTCGACAGCATGTATTCTCTTTCTCATTCATTTCTTAGTTTGCAATCTATCTAAATACTTTACATCCCAATATATCTTTTATTGTTATGGATAGAGTCAGGAGTGAACTGGAGCCCCTGTACTCTTAACTTCTTGTCTGTAATCAATGTGATTTTAGCACCTGGAGTTAACTCCTGAGTTTCAGTCAATTTAAATAATGGCAGCAAACATTTGATTGTCTCAAGAAAGTTAATTATTTATTCTTGCATTCATTCCCAAAATTCCAATTGCTATTTCAGGTATATGTACACACATGAGAAAGATATAGTTCAAGAGAACATTGCACCTTTACAAGTTGTAAATGGAACAGTTCATAGTTCACACGTTTGACTCATCATAGATAAAACAGCTGTGGGTCCAAGAAAAGTGGTGTTATCATATTGAAGGTGTTCTATAAGTGGTTTCAAGAAAAGTAGTTATATGTCTGAGATTATTGTAGGATGACCTCAAAAGCGACAGAGGTTCAGCAGGTCATAAAGTTAGGAACTTGTAGCTTCTTATTGCCAGAAGTTTCTTTCCAGATGCACTTGGAATGGGGTCTACTGCTTTTTCTGCTGCTGATGTTCTGCAGCTAGTGATCGGTGTAGTCTGATTAGTTGCTCTCTGGTTCTTGGAATAATGAAGAACTTGGTTGTAGAAGGTAGTTTCTACATACAATGTCAAATTACAATGCAATCCATTTTTCACATGATGGATTTGAGTCAGGGTGAAAAGTGTACAATGAGGAATGATTGGTATCCATCAACATACCAGCTACCATCAGCTCACAGGAAGAGTTAATTTAATATTCCATCCTCACAGCTCCGACATGTGGCAGTTATGGTTTATTTGATCTTTTCCATTCAGCTGCTAAGTATGATCCCCTTTCACCTGAGAAATCTTTGCATTTGGGAACTTTCCAGAGACATTTTCAGATATGAGTGGATCATTTGTCCATGTAGAAATTGCAACAGTAACCTGGATTCTGGCTGCCACCTTAACTAGTATCCAGTTATTTTAAAATAAAAGACAGTTGCAGAAAATTATATACTGAGGGCAGTCCAAGTTACGAATAGGATATGCTTTCACTGGGGATGATATTATTCATACTTGTATAACCTGCAACCACATTTTAATTAACACTTAATTCTAGATTCCAATGTAAAATAATGGCATCAACTTTTAATTTTTAAGACTACTTTCTTCATGGTACTTTTTATCTGTTCTCCCCCAACTTGTCCTTCAGTGTTTCCCTTGTCTATAATTCTAACACTGAACTACTAATTATAATTGGTTGATGATTAGTCCACTTAATTTTATTGCTCCATAACTTTGTAATTGTTTCCTGCATGAACATTATTTTCATCATTTTACCTTCCCTGGGGCAGCACAGTGGTTAGTACTGCTGCCTCGCAATGACATGGACTCAGGTTCAACTCCAGCCTCGGGGCACCATCTGTGTGCAGTTTTCATATTCTTCTTGTGTTTGCATGGATTTCCTTTGCGATGGGCTGAATGGCTTCCCTCTGCACTGTAGGGATTGTATGATTCCTTATTATCCTGGTTTGGTTCATTTTCCTAAGTCCCTTTCCTAATTTATAGATATTGCCATTTCCCCTGTTCAACTCTTCAATTGTGAATTTATGTACTCTGTTCAAGTGTAGCCAGTCATTGTTGACGAGTTCTCAGCTTTCCCAGAACTGGTATCATTGCCCAACTGGTATCATTACTTCTATTGTAGCATGTGGTGTATGAAATACTCCTGGATCACCAGGAAGCCCAATTCCTAATGCCTTAAATTCTAGTCAGTGCTTCAGATCAACTTGTTGGCTTACATTTGAAGCATGTTTCGTGGTTGTTTTCCTTTTCCTACTAAGTCTGTGCCAATCTACTTGATCTGGCCTCTACCACAGCAGTCAGGAGGCAACAAAAGTTGGGCGATCAGTTTCAACTGCAGAAATTTTGGAACACCGTGGAACTATTGAATCTCCTGTGCTATTTTCTTCATTTACAGGATGTGGACATCATTGGTTAGGTCAGCATTTATGCCCATTATGGGTTATTCTTCAGAAAGTAAGCCATCTCCTTGTATGAATGGAGTCTCTGAGGTGTAGGTATACACACAATACTGTCAGGGAGGAAATTCCAGGATTTTGACCCAGCAACAACAATATATTTATTTCCAAGTAAGCCTTGAATGACTTTCAGAAGAACCTTCAGGTGTAAGTATCCCCAAGTTTCTACTGCTCTTGTCTTTCTAGATGGTAGTGATCGTATGTTATGAACTACACTGATGTTAAGTGTGAGGAAATCCCAAAACCAAGAAGAGTAACTTGAAACATCATTTTGTAGAATTGTATGTGTGTTTTTGGTATTATCCATAGAATCCCTACAGTGCAGAAAATGTTCAGTCGGCCCAATGAATCTGCATCAAGCCTTTGACAGAGCATCTTACCCAGGCCCGCATAGACAGTCATCCAAGGCAGGAATTGAATCTGCGTCCCTGTCTCTGTGAGGCAACAGTGCTAACCACTGGGCCACTGTACCATGAGGAATGATATGCAACCTAGTAAGGAACAGTCCAATCTTTGTGTGAATGGTTAGTGAATAAAACAAATTTATTTTAAAAAGTACAAAACTATATAAGGCAATAAGGACTATAATACTCTACAACGCTTAAGAATAGTTATACACGCAATTTTACATGAATTTATCACTTAGTCCCCAAAACTACACGTTTGCCTGAACTTTGAGACACTTCTTTTCCCCAAACAGCATTCAATTTGACATAACTCTATGAGCTAAATCCAACAAGTAATTACCTCAACCAGATTGAGGTGGCCACATTTGAGAAAGTGTTCAGGTTCAATGAAGGCAAAAAAAGGCTGCCTCACTAGAGCTGCAACTTGCTGTACTTCTGATGTTTGTTGTCTCTTTCTCTTAGTGTTCTATAGTTATACCATGTCCTTCCCTTAGATTTTATCCTCCGTGGAATTAGCTTTTTGGCAGATGCATGTCATTCTCCACTTTGAAGTTACCCTTTCTATAACCCCATTATTTTTTTCTCATCACTTATATAAAATACTTGTTTCCAATGATAGGCTAATTCGCAGCTCATCAATTCTCTAGTCGTCTGTCTCTAATCAACTCCTTGTTTTTACTTTTTTCTTAATTTTCCCCAGTTTTTAACTCTCAGGTTTGGAAGTTGCTGCCTAAGGAATTTTGGTGAGTTACTGCAGTGCATTTTCTATATAGCTTACATGGCTGCCACTGTTCATCGGTGATGGAGAGATTGAATATTTGCAGAAGGGTTTGATAGCAATCAAGCAGGTAGCTTTGTCCTGGATGATATCAAGCTTTTTGACTATTGTTGGGGCTGCACTCATCCATTACACTCCTGACCTGTGCCTTGTACATGTTGGACAAACTTTGGAGGGGTCAGGAGGTGAGTTACTTACTGCAAGGTTCTTAGATATTGACCTTCTTTTATAGCCAAAGTTTTTATATGGTTATCCAGTTCAGTTTCTGGTCAATGATAACCCCCAAGGTGTTGATAGTGCGGGATTCAGCAAGTGTAATGCCATTGAATGTTGAGGACTGATAGTTAAATCCTCTTTTGTTGAAGATGGTCATTACCTGGCACTTGTGTGGCACAAATGTTATTTGCCACTTGACAGCCAAAGCTTGGATATTGTCCAGGTCTTTCTGCATTTGAACATGGACTGCTTCAGCACCTGAGTCAGGAATTGACTGTAATGGATATAATTATCAGTAGCAGGTCAGGAATGACAGTGAACATTGTGCATTCATCAGTGAACATCTCCATTTCTCACTTTATAACGGAAGGAAGGTCATTGATGAAGTAATTGAAGATGGTTGGACCTATGACACTATCCCTGAGGAATTTCTGCAGTAATGTCTTAGATCTGAGCTGATTGACCTCCGGACATCTTCCCTTGTGCCAGGTTCGACTCCAACCAGTGGAGGATTTCCCCTGATTCCCATTAACTCCAGTTTTGTTCAGGCTCCTTGGTGGCAAACCTGATCAAATGCTGCCTTGATGTTAAGGGCTGTCACTCTCAGTTCACCTCTGATATTCAGCTATTTTGTCCCTGTTTAAAAAAAGTCTATAATAGGGTGATCATGATAGAACCAAAACTGAGCATCTGTGAGCAAGTTATTGCTAAGTAATGTCATTTCATAACATTGCTCATTACCTTTTCCATCAATTTACTGATGATTAAGAGGAAACTAATGGGAAGGTAATTGGGTTGAATTTGTTCTCCTGTACAGGACACACCTTGGGCAATTTTCCACATTGCCAGGTTGTTGCCAGTATTGTGATTGTACTGGAACAGTTTGGCTGGGGCGTGACAATTTCTGAAGCACAAGTCTTAAGTACTATTGCTGGAATATTGTCGGGACCCAAAGCTTTTGCAGTATGTAGTGCCATCAGCTGTTTCTCGATATCACATGGAATGAGTGAATTGAATTGAACTGAAGACTGGCATCTGTGTTGCTGTGGACCTCCAAAGGAGGCCAAGATGACTCATCCACTCTGCAGTTCTAGCTGAAAATGTTTGCAAATACATCAGCCTGATCTTTTGCACTGATCCTCTGGGCACTTCCATCATTGAGAAGGGGAATATTTTGGAGTCTCCTCCTCCAGTAAATTGTTTGATAATGTTATAACGCAGAGGTTAATCCTCTTTACCTTATGTCATAATCTGTTAAAGTGTTTGAAAAGGTGTTAACTGTTCTACCTTAACATTTAGAGGTTCATTAACATACAAGCCTGACACTGGATTTAAGTGAATATTTAACTAACCAGGAATTTTAACTAAACAAGTAACATGTTAACTAAAGTACAATTTGACTGAAATGCTGTTTGAATAATACAAGGAACATTCATTACCAAAACAACAATAACAGGATTTTAGTTACTCTCATACAGCCAGAAATCATGCAACCAGGCTTGATGGAATTTGGAAGCTTTTGGAGTTCTTCTGTAGTTGTCTGCAGTTTGTAAGGGTTTTCTGATTCGGCATCCCTCTGTTAGATAGTTGGATAATTCTCTGAAGAGGTCTTTAAAATGACAGCGGTGGAGAACTGCTCCAGAGATTAATGCTGGTTTTTGGACTGGCTGCTCTGGCCTCTGGAGATATTCTTGAGATTTTCTCCTGATGGCTGTTGTTCTGACCTCTTATATGTGCCATGACCTCACAATTTTCTTGCACCTTGATTGATTTGATGCTGACACACTATAAAATTCAAATCTGAAAGCCCCTTAATTGTTGATGGTTCTTTTTAAACTTATAGGCTGGCAGAATGCAAAAGCCTGCCACCAGGTCAATGCTGATGCTGGATCCTTTTGAAACAAATGTTGCAATTTGTAGTCTATGTGCACTCTGCATTTTAGTACAGAAATCAAAAGCAACTTTTAAAGGGACCATACACTCTTTTCTTTCCCTCTAGCATTTTTTTACAATTCTTTTATATCTTTATAAACTCAACTTCACAACAATAGTCCACCATCATTAATAGCTGGGTGTAGCAGGACTTCAGAGTTGAGATTTAATCTGCTGACTATGGAATTGCTTTTTTCTGTCTATTGTTTACTGCTTATGCCATTTGGCATGCAAGTAGTCCTTTGTTGTAGCTTCACTAGATTGACACTTTTTTTAGGTATGTCTGATGTCGCGCTTGACATGCCCTCCTGTACTCTTCAATGAATCAGTGTTGATATCCTGGCTTAGTGGTAATGATAGAGTGGGTGAGATGCCAGGCTATGAGATTACAGATTGATGTGGAGTGCAATTCGGTGGCTGCTGATGGCCCATAGTCCCTCATGAATGTCCATATTTAAATGATAGATCTGTGCAAAGTCAATCCCATTTTATGTGGTGGTAATGCCAAACAACATGATGGGGGGTATCCTCAATGTGAAGACATGATTTTGTCTCCACAGGCACTGTATGATGGTCACTCCTACTAATGCATCTGCAGTTAACAGCTTGGTGAGGATGAGGTCAAGTATGTTTTTCCCTCTTGTTACTTTTCTCACCAACTGCCGCAGTCCCAGTCCAGCAGTTATGTCTCTTGGAACTCAGCCAGTTCCGTCTCTGGTAATATCTGAGACATTATTTGTAAGGTATGTACAGTTCTGTGAATCTGTGTTGTATGATTAGTCTGTGAGACAGCTCTCCCAATTTAGTGCCAGACCCCAGGAGACCTTTGCAAGGTTGATAGGGCTGTGTTTGCCCTGTAATTCCTGGTACTTAGATTAGTTTAATTCATTTTTGCATCCTTTGTAATGGCATGCTAGGCCATTTCAGAGGGCATGTGGCATCATGTATCGGCCAGATAAGGACTGTAGATTTCCTTCCCTAAAGGACATTAGTGTTAATTGTTCACGAGTTGGTTTATTACAACAGTCTTTTCGTGGTCATCATTAGACTTTTAATTCCAAATGTTTTATTCATTTTAAATTCCACCATCTGCTGTGTTAGAATTTTAACCTAGGGGTCTTCAGAGCATTATCATGGATCTTTGGATTATTGGTCTACCACCACCACCTCCCCGAACTACATTATTTGATGATTCCTAATTCTGTTCCTCCTTGAGTCATCTTTTGTTTGTTAGTGCCTTTGATATTTGATGGCCTTGTCCAAGGTCTTCATGCTGGAGCTTCAAGTCAATTTGTACAAGCTTCTCTGAGGACTTGTGTTTTATGTCTTTTCAACGTGACCACTTTCTGTCAAACACTAACTTAAAGAACTGTATCTCCTCTTGATGAATCAGATTGTCTCCATCTCAAATTCTGAGATTCTGAATTTGAGCATTGCAAGTTAGTGACGCTTGCCACAGGCCTTTTTTCCTTGAATCAACAAATGGTGCTCAGATCTTTGACACCTTACTGGGGCAACATACCATTGTCTTTTCTCTGCAGGTATTTTTGGATTTAGTTAGTTCCTTTGACCTCAAAGTTTCTTCACCTTGAACATAAATATCAGTTAGTCTAACTTTCATTCTCTCTCCCTTTTTATGGAATTCTGACTTTCACCAAACTCCGGTTTGGATTTCAACGTGTTCTCAGCTCACCCTGTTATATGCTTCTGGCTAGAGTTGGAATGCCCTCGGTTTCTTTCCTCAATATAAATTTGATGGACAACCCACCTTAAACTTGTCAGTCAACACCAAGGAACACCATTTTAATTAACACCTGGCTTTGACCTGTTTATAGTTGACTGACAGTTAATTTGCAACAGACTTGCAATTATATAAAATAAAATTTAGATTTAAATAAGAGAACTGCATGATGGAGAGACTTGAAGATTGGATGTTTTAATCATTACAACAAAGGAAAGATTTGTGTAGTGCTACTTCAAAATTCAAAGCGCTGTAATGCAGACGATGCTGATTCACAGGGGCCAGACAATGCTGTGGTTGCTACATGTCTGGAGTTCCTCATTAATATCATTAAGAAATGCTGTGCAAGGCAATGCTGCCTGCCTTTGGGGAATCAACACACTTTGTACAGAGCTGCTTGAAGTATTTCTACATGAATGAAATGTCCCCCCAAACGAATAAACAAAAGTTTCAAAGCAAATTAGATTTTAAAGTTGCACACTTAATTTTAGAAAAGCAAAATACTGCACATGTAGGAATCTGAAACAAAAATATTTGATCTTGTCTTGTCTTAACTTGGATTGACAATTTATTGTCTGTGTTTAAATCTAAATACATGTGAGCTCTATTAATGTTCTGAAAGCTTTTAACACCTTGTTACAAATGTAGGAAGGAAAATGGGTACAAGTTTGGAAGGATGGTAGCACAAAACGAACAGTATTTAATTAATTATTTGTGGGCCGCAGTGACTAATATTTAATTCCATTGACTGTATGGGTATAAGTATCAGCATCAGATCAGGTAGATCTGATAACACTTGATTTGCAACATCAGCTGAGACCTATTTCTGCCCCATGATATCTACAATCTCTTTCCAATAAGGATATCGTTGTGGGCTATAGGCATCTAAGAAAGCTATTTTCAACAGGTTTCAAAAACTCAGAACCACGCAACGGAATCAATCTTTATGTCATCATGGCAATGTTAGTTTGTCTTTTTGTTGCAAATTTACTTTTCTTGATTTCTGGATGCAAATTCCACTTTATGAACCAAATTTATTGGCTGTTGTCCCAATGGCAGACAGCAGGCGGAGGGAACCCCCACCTCAGCTGCTTGCGGGCAATTAACTGCCTATTATCATGGCTTATTAGTGCAGCAGTGCCACCAGAAGTGGTGGCCATTGCTGGATTACAACCAGTCCAGCACAGCATCCTGGATGCTGCCTTGAAACTGAGTTAAGTGAGGTTAGGGTTGTGGGGAAGTGAGGGTTGAAAAGTGTTTGTTGATGAGGTCATTGCCAGAGAAGGAGAGGTGAATGGTAGCCACATCTAAGGCCCACAGGATGCTCAATCAAAAAGGACCTCCACGAGCCTGGAGGGATGCTAGTGGCAATGGGAAAAGGCCTTCAAATGGCCTTTAATTGTCAACTTAATTGGCCTCTGAATGAGAAGGCTGTTGTTGACCTTGCCCTCTGCTTAGATAATTGAACAGTATTGGGAAGGCAATGGGCACTCCACCGCTACATTCAAATCTGTGGCAGTCCTCACTCATATCATTGTGACTTGCTCCCATGGGACACATTGTTTTATTCAATGTACCCTTCTTTTCTTCACCAGTAAAAGAGATATCTTTCCTCCCGCATGTCTACAATTGGTTGAAATTTACCAGAGCAAGGCAGAGTAAGTTAAACTTACTCCACCATTCAATTTCAAATTATTTTGCCTTATTGCTGATAGCGAGAGTTGTAACTGTGTTGTGAAGGCAATAGTGCATTTGGTTTGTTGGTAAACAATCTACCCCTTATTTCTGCAACTAAATTAAAGTTTGAGAAATAAACTGAGGAAGGACTGAAAATGATCGTAAGTTATGGACTGTCAAATGAGGAACAGAAGGAGAAATAATAAAAATTGCCTCAAGTTAGAGGGAAAAAAATCAAAGAAAAATAAGAAAATGTAAAAAAGAGAAAAAAATTCTCAATTGTTTCCGATAATTTGCCCACTACTGGAGTCAGGCTAACTCACCTATAGTTTTCAGGACTATCTCTCACATCCTTTTTAAATAATGGCACAATATTTGAGGATCTCCAACACTTTGGGACCTCAGCTGTATCTAGTGAGGATTGAAAAATGAGGCTCATAGCATCCATTATTTTGTCCCTTCAACAGCCTAGGATAGAATCCATCCGGATAAAAGCAAATTACTGCGGATGCTGGAATCTGAAACCAAAAAGAAAATGCTGGAAAATCTCAAGAAGTCTGGAACATCTATAATAGAGAAAAGAGCTGATGTTTTGAGTCTAGATAACCCTTTGTCAAAACTAAAAGGCAAAAGAAGTTGGAGATTCTTAAATTGCAGGGGGAGGGAATGAAAGATGAGTCATGGCCACAGAAACCAGGGAAACTAGTTGATAGCTGGAGAATAAAGAGTGTGAATGGCCAAATGGCGAGAAGCTAAAATGAAGATGTTGGAGAGAAAGACAATAAAGAAATAAGTGGTAGAGACGGTAAAAAAAGAAGGTAGAATGAAAACAAAGGGGTTGAGGTGGGGTAGAGCAAATAATCTGAAGTCGTTGAATTCGATGTTGAAACCAGGAGGCTGTAAAGGGCCTAGCTGGAAGGTAAGATGCTGTTCCTCCAGTTTGCATTGAGCTTCGTTGGAACATTGCAGCAAGCCAAGGACAGACATGGGCATAGGAGCAGGATTGTGTGTTAAAATGGGAAGCAACCAGAAGATCAGTGTCCTGATTACACACAGACCTAAGGTGCTTAGCAAAGCGATCACCCAGTCTATGCATGTTCTCTTCAATATTGAGGAGACCACATTGGGAGCAGCAAATGCAATACACCAAATTGAAACAGGTGCCAGTGAAACACTGCTTAACCTGGAATGAATGTTTTGGATGAGTATTCATTTGGATGAATGTTTTATGGTGAGCGTAAAAGAGATGAAGGGACGGGGTGTTGCTCCTTCTGCGATTGCGTGGGAAGGTGCCATGAGTGATGGGAGTGGTGTTGGGTATAGTGGAGGGGTAGACTCGGTTATCCCAGAGGAAACAGTCTCTATGGAATGCTGACAGATGGAGTGAAGGGAAGATGTGTTTGGTGGTAGTATCACACTGGAATTGGTGAAAACGGAAGAGCATTATGCTTTGCATGTGGAGGCTGGTGGGGTGAAATGTGAGAACAAGGGGGATTCTATTCTTGTTCTGGAGGGCTAGAGAGGAGGGGGTGAGGGTCATGGCACAGGAATTGGACCACATACTATTGAGAGACCCGTTGACAACTGTGGATGGGAATCCATAGTTGAGGAAAAAGAAGCACATATTAGTAGCACCGCTTGGGAAAGTGGCACCATCGGAACTAATGCAGTGGAGCTGAGAGAAAGGAATGGAGTCATTTTTCTTCCCATTCTTTTCCCCTACTTCTACGCCCCTTCCCTTATATTTTTTCCCTCTTTGCTTTTGCTTTTCTAAATCTTACCTCTGTCCCATCCATTTTCCTCCCCCCCATCCCCCAAACATCTTCATTTTAGCTTCTCTGCCATTTGGCCATTCATTTCCTTAATTTTCTTTGTGGACAGCTATTAATTAGTTTCCCTGGTTTCTGTGGCAATGATTCATCTTTTGTTCCCTCACTCTGCAGTATAAATATCTCCGACTTTCTATGCCTTTTAGCTTTTACGAAGAGTGATCTGGACTCGAAATATCAGCTCTTTTCTCTCATTCAAGATGCTGCCAGAGCTGCTGCAATTTTCCAGCATTTTCTCTTTTGATTATAATCCATCTGGTCCTGGTTATTTATTCACCTTCAAGAATGCTAGCTCCTCCAATAATTCTTCTCTTGCTATGCTTATTATATCTAATATTTCACACCCATTCTCATTTACTAGAATGTTCGCACAGTCCTTCTCAGTGAAGATAGAGCCAAAGGACTCATTGAGAACCTACTTATCTTTTTTGAATCAATGCACAAATGACCATGTACATTTCTGATAGGCCCTCTCTTTCTCTGTTATTTTGTTGCTCTTAATGTATTGGTAAAATACTTTGGGTTTTCTTTGATTTTACCTGCCAATGTTTTTTCATATCCTTAAACTTGGTGAGTCCACAACTGTGCAGGCAGGGCATTCCACGCCCTTACTACCCTCTGAGTAAAGAACCCACCTCTAATATCCTATTTCTATTTTACATCACCCCCGTACTTTTAATCTTCCTCTAAATATTCTACAGCATTGTGTTTTTTTTTGACTCATTCACTTTCTTTTCTGGTTTTGTTTAGGCCTGTATGCATCTGGATAACTGGGGGCTTTGGATTTAATAGTATCACCATCTTTGTGAGGATATGTCTAAACTGTGCTTGGAGAATTTCACCTTGAATGTCTCCCACTGATTTGACAGCTGTTCCTTCTAGTATCTACAGGATACACTCTAGTGGAGTGTATCCAGTCCACTCATGCCACTTCATCTCTCAACTTTGTAAAATTTGTCTTTCCCAATTTAGAATGTTTACTCCTGTTCTTTTTTTATCATTTTC
This sequence comes from Sphyrna mokarran, assembly GCA_024679065.1. Lineage (NCBI taxonomy): Eukaryota > Metazoa > Chordata > Chondrichthyes > Carcharhiniformes > Carcharhinidae > Sphyrna > Sphyrna mokarran. The sequence continues at coordinate 94,488,301 of JAGIQG010000003.1, forward strand.
CTTAGTGATGATAAATCTAACTATTTTATGGTCGCTATCTCCAAATGGCTCCCCACTGCTGTTTCTTCCACTTGCCCAGCTTCCTTTCCTCATACTAAATCTAAAATTGTGATTTCTTTTTTCCAATTTGGGAATTAGAACATAGAACATTACAGCGCAGTACAGGCCCTTCCGCCCTTGATGTTACGCCGACCAATGGAACCAATCTTATGACCCTCTAACTGAAACTATTCCAATGCTATCCTTATGCCTATCCACTGACCATTTGAACGCCCTTAAACTTGGCGAGTCCACAACTGTGCAGGCAGAGCATTCCATGCCCTTACTACTCTCTGAGTAAAGAACCCACCTCTAACATCCGTCCTATAACTACCACCCTTAATTTAAAGCTATGTCCCCTCATTTTTCCCATTCATTTTTCACAAAAATCTTAATTCTTTGGCTTTAGTTATTCTGTCCTCCATTACCTGTATACTTATTTGTTTTTATTACCAGCTGTTGGTAAAACTCTGAAAAAGAATAAGATGGGAATAGCAAAGGTAGTATGGAAGTATGTCTCTGATGTCTGCAAACACTGATCTTTGGGTGGAATCAGGATCATTGAACTTGTCAGGACTATATGCAGCTCTTCATTTAATAAACAAGATTTTTTTTTTGTTTGTTTATATCCAATTCAATCCAATCAAAGTCCAATTCAAAGTCTCAACTAGTGAGATATTCCAGATCCAAGCTGACAAGACAAGTTCACCACTTCCTATTTAGGGTTTGATCTACATAATCCAAGCTGATTGGAGCAGGCATTGCACCTCCTCCAATGCTTGATCTCATTTGCGTCTTAACCTAGATGCCGCTTTAAAAAATTGCTTCAAATGAAGCCTCAGTGTAACCTCAAGACTTCAACGAAATTCAGGACAGCAAAACTACATTTGATCTTAACCAAAAGCACAAGAAGATACAGTTCGCTTTTACATAGTGTTTTTCACATCCTCAAAATATCCGAGATAATTTGCAACCAATTAAATACATTTGAAACACACTCTGTATGAAACCGGAAAGAATCCATAAGTTTAACGAAATGGGAGGGAGGAAATGAATCACGAGTTTTAATCATATTTCTAAGGCAGTGAAAAAGTCATTGTATTTCAATATCTTTGTTATGGGAATCTGGCAGTCACTTGAAATGTTAATTACTGCAAGCTGCTTCCTCAAGCTGCAGAGAATACTCATTATGGTCTATTGTAAAGAAGGTTGTTTCAAAGACATTGATATGTGGATGTTTACTGGCAACATTGTTCTTTGACAGGGAAATATCACATAGTTTATCCAATGTGTTTGGAACAGATTTTGTTTTCATCAGTAAGGAGGGCAAGCCCTTTCAATTGGACATTTTTTAAAGAATATGTTTGATATATTAGCTTCAAAAGAATTATAATCTTTATTATTCTCATAAATCTTCCAAGGATTTTGAAAGCAATACTTGGGATGACTCATTCAAATTCTGCTGTCGTTCTGAAGATTGATAACAAACTACTTCATAAGGCTGTACTCAGGAAGCTCACCTCGAGTTCAGTTGTGCACTGAATTTTGGGAATAAGATCCAACTGTTAGTTTTAATAATTTGAGGACAAATAGTGACATTTGTTATTCCTGTGGTTCTGCCTTTTATATTTGATACTGTTGTAACCAACTGTACATTGCTCACAGCAATTAGAGCTCAGTAAATGGCTTCTCAATTTCTAGTTGCAACCAATGGACATCCATTTTAGTTAACCAACTGTGACAAATGAACATAATGTGTGTCTCAGTGCAGAGGTAACAAAACAGGTTTCACTCTCACAGGCAATTGTTTGAATCAGATTGGTTTGCAACCTCATTATCATATTAGGTCCTGTGATGAGTTTCTGAGCACATATTCCTATTACTAAGATGTCATGTATCCACATCTGTAGCATTGCCCAACTATACCTCAGTTCATCTTCTTCTGAAATCCACTTCCACTTCTAGAATTTATGATTCAGACACACTCCTAGTTGGTCTTTCATGTTCTGCTCCTTATATGTTTAAGGTTATCCAAAACTTTGTCTTGTCTAGACAGCTCTGTTCTAACTCTTCCAAGTCTCATTCACCTATCACCCTTGTGTTATACTGGCTGTACTGTTAAACAAACCTATACTGGCTGACAGTTAAACAAAGACTCAATTTTATTTTTTCCATCTTTGTTTTCAAATGCCTCCCTCACTCTATGTCCTCCTCCAGCCTCACAAGCTTCCAAGATATCGGTGATTCTGTAATTCTGATCTCTGAAATTGGTGGCAATCTGGAAGTCACTACCTGAAACCTCATAACACTTGAGAAGCATTTTGATGCTCATCAAAATGCATATAAGGCAATGGATGAATGCAAGAAAATGAGATTAGATGACGGATCTGCCTAGTAACAGCAGTAACAAGAATTTAACAAGGCACGATAGGATGCAACCTGTCCAGCAGCAGGTAGAAATGTGCCCAACAATAGCAATATCCAGCATTCAAAAGGTATTCAAAAAATTTGATTTCCGCAGTAACAAGATTAGTAAGCATTTAGACAGACCGAGGTGTAAATCACCTGTCAGTAGAGCCTGCTTACCAAGATGACTGAGACACCAGTGGAGGTATACACATGCTAATTTCTAGAGACCAGAATTTTGAGAGATGCAGACACTCAAGTTCTTAGAATGAAGAAACAAGTAGCTAAAATGGTATAATTGCCAGTATCCTCGAAACGAGCTGGCCAGTTTACATCTTGCAGCTGAGAGGCCAGCTTTTGAGTTGCAACCACATGGCTAGGCTTACAACTACGTCTGAGAGCCTTTAGGCACTTGGGTAGAAAGCAATTTCAATATTTAATATTCAATATCCAGGGAAAGATGTTTCCCAAACTTTGTTCTAGATCTTGTACTGTGTAGTAGCTATAAACTGGATTTGATTTATAAGTTTATTTAATTTGGATTTTGATTGGGAAAAAGCAAGTCTTGAGGAATTCAGGGATCACAAATATATTTTGGAACAAGGGGAATTTTTACATTAACTGTGTGTGTTTAGTAACTCATATACTTAATTGTCTTTAAAGTATTGTAGTGCTATTCATATATACTTGTCTTTTAAACAAATAGTTTTTAATAATTGTTATGCAATAACTGAACTGAATCTTTTCATTGAGATTTCACTGACCTCTCACATCATTCCAAAAACAAAACTACATGTCACCATGAGCCAATGTTCCAAATTGGGACACGTTTATAGGTAACATCAACATGCCTCATACTAGTTAGAATAGATAAGTGCTTGATGGCTGACACAGATATTCTGGCCGAAGGGCCTCTTCCTGTGCTGCTGTTAAACGTTATGCCTTGAGAATCTACATATTTAGTCATTTTAACGTTGCTGATCGTATCTTCAGCTGTCTCGCCTCCAAATTCTGGAATTCCTTCCCTCAACTTTTCTACCTCTCAACCTTTCTTTCTTATTTTAAGTTACTTCTGGAACCTATATCTTTAACAATGTTTTTGGTAATCTGTCCTAATATTTCCTGATATATCTCAGTGTCATATTTCTTTCATAATGCTCCAATGAAGCACCTTGGGACATTTTACTGTTATTAAAAGCACAATATAAATGCAAATTAATGTTGCTAAATTTTGTCAAATCCTTCATTCTTTTTATTCATTTACAGGAAGTGGACATTACTGACATTTATTGCCCTATTGCGAGTTGCACTTGAGAAGATAGTAATGATCTGCCATCTTGAACCACTGCAGTCTGAGGTGTAGGAACACCCACAGTGCTGTTCAGGAGGGAGTTCCAGGTGGTTGACCATACAACACTAGCTGGATTCTCAAGTCCCACTGCTGCCCGCGGTTTCCCGCCGACGTGGAGTGATGTTGATAAGACTTTGCATTTACATTTCCTTGTTAAGATAGTGAATAACTTGGACGGGTATCTCTAGGTGTTATTGTTCCTCGATATCTGCTATCCTCCTTCTCTTAGATGGTAGAGGTCATGGGCTTGGTGAGTTCCTATTGTGCATCTTGTAGATAGTACACACTGCTGCCTCTGGTCATTGATAGTGGAAGGAGCAAATGTTTGTAGTATGGATATTAATCAAGCAGGCTGCTTTGTCTTTGATGGTGTCAAGTTTCATGTGTTGTTGCTGTACTCGTCAAGGCAAATGGAAAGTATTCCATCGCACTCCGGACTGTGCTTTATAGATGGTGGACAGGCTTTGTGAGTCAGATAGTGAGTTACTCGCTGCAGGATTTCCAGCCTTTGATGACTTCTTGGAGCCATAGGGGACAAATTTTCCTGGTTCGCCTGCCATAGGAATCATAGTGGGCAAAGGGGTACCATGGAAAGATCCATTGACCTGGGCAGAATTTTCCAGCTTTGGGGTGAGTGCGGCTGGATAATTTTGCCCATGGTATTTATATGGCTGGTCGAGTTCAGTGTCATGTCAATGAGAACTCCCAGAAAGTTGAAAGTTTTGTGACATTTCTTTTAGTGTTCATTCTCTGCAGTTCCAAATGACTACTTTTCATATAAACAAAGAGTATGTACAGGCAGAGCTATACATTTGAAGGTTTTTTTTTCCTGAAAAATTCATGCTGGGGCTTGCATGACTAACCAAACTTAGCTTTTTTTTGGAGGAAATTCAGTTTTCCTCTATAATCCCAACCCTTGCACCATTTTCCTCTCAACTGTTTGTAGGCCAGGAATGCCAGTGTATTTGAACTGAGGGCGACAAATGGACTTCCACCTACTTACCATTTTCATCTGCTAGAACAAGGTCTTGGAAGCATGTTAGATTTGAGAATTATAAGGAAAATTGAAAGTAAGAATTCTGGAATATCCTGAAAGGTAAGCGTTAAACTTTTTCACATCTTCAAATGCCATAGCAAGTGCTGCATTGTAATGTGGATGTGTTTTAATGTAAAGATTTTCTTCTGAAGTTGAACTAACCCTCGTTTATTCATTCACTTACATTACATTGCTTTCCCAATGGTGAATGCAATGAATAACGTTCCAAAAATTTCCTGTCAGCCCCTGTGTGTCATCTTTTCCATTGTTTTAAATATATCTGGTTGATTTAAAAGTTCAGTTTGAACACTTGATAAAAAATCTAGCCACCTGAATCCTTACATGAAATGCCAGGTATTCTGCTTTAAAATTGAAATGAGCATATGTACAAAGAACAAAGAACAAAACAGCATGGGAAACAGGCCCTTCGGCCCAACGAGCCTGTGCCGCCACCCCGATGTTCCCATCTCTACCCATGATCCCTGTCTATGTTTATAGATCTATGGATTAAAATCCAAATTTGAGACAATTTAGGGAGAATTTGTTTTGCCAATGAGCCGAAGAGCACATCTTTGGGATGTGGGAGAAAACCGGAGCACCCGGAGAAAACCCATGCAAGCACGGAGAGAATGCGCAAACTCCCACAGACACAGGCCCAAATCCATGTATCTGCACAGCACAGCGATAGTCACTGAGCTGTCATGTTGCCCATCAAATGGTCCAGGTCAAGCATACACTAACAATAGTGAATAGGATCCTGTGTGTAAAGACCAAAATGGTGTTTGAATTCCCTCTCAAGATTGGTATGCTGTTGGTCAGCCATGAAAATCCTCAGGTGGCGTTTTCTGAGCCCATTGAAAGGTTCAGGCTTTGATGTCAACAATACATTTTAGATAAAACTATTTACACTTATTACTGCAAGTGTATTTAAAAGAGAAAGAAAACATATTTTTATATTCATAAACATGCAGGCATACGCATCCACCCCTTGAACTGATGGATCACAAAAATAAAAAGCACCCTTCCCCTATACTATCCATTATTCGTCAAAGTTTAATTATTTATCTGCTCAGTCAGCATTGAAAACCAATCTTACGACAACACTTGTTCTGTTGCTGTCAGATACCTTAATATTCCTTCCAGATTCCCCTACTGGAGATGTGCATCCCCCTGAAGTTCTGCTTACTAGAGTTCTCCTCCATCCTTTTTAATAGTGTAACATCTGGAGCCTGCTGACCAATGTCTCTGAGGATCTGTTTTAAAGTTAAAGTGATTGCAAATATTCAAAGAGAGTGTGTTTTTTTTTGCAAAGTAGTGTTCATTTTTATAGGGTCAAACTAGTGTAGTTGACTTTCAGCATTAGTAGCCGCTACAATCTTTTGTGCAACTTTAAAAGCATTGTGTTTGAAACTAGTCTCACCCACAAAACCAGCTAGTTCCTGACAAAAATTATCATTTCTGCAAACAGTACCTTCTACGTACGATCAAGCTGCTTAGATTAAGTGCAAGAACAATAATAGATATATTGTAAAATCTTTTGAATATACTTTTTCAACGTTATTAACAAACTGACTACTAATGTGACCAGTAAATGGATGTATATAATTGTTTGAGTTATTTTCAGTTATTTAAAATCACATTATTCCCAACTTGTGGACTAGATGTTCTGAGAATATACCCATATTTAGCTGTATAAACTACATTAAGTTAAAACTTCAAACGTATCAAGGATTTTTTTTTAAAGCTGTCTTTCTAAAATGCAAACTTGTATTGATCCATGGCAGATGTTATGTTCACTGATATGGGAATAAATTTAACCAGTTCTCAAATGTGGCACTGTTGTGAGCATAATGTGTGTTTAAATTGTTGCATTCAGCAAAAGCGTATCTCTAACCAAATTAGTGCAGGTTAATTGCATACACTTTAAGAGCTGTGTCTACTCCTTTTTCTCCTTTTCCTTTTCCAGTGCATGTTATTTCATAAAATTTAAACCAGTAATTAAGAAAGAATAATAAATTTGATCCCAGGGCCTGACCAGAACTGACATGCAGCATTGAGGCTGCAAAAACATACAGTACATGCTTTGTTTGAAAAGACTGACATTTTCATGATTTTTAACCACTGCTTTTGTAGAAATATAGAATGAATTGATTTTATTCCATTCGCTCAGTTGAGATTATAGATCCTTTCTTGGTACTCGCTATTCAAAATTCCAATAATTTTCATCAATGCATTTATAAATTATGACTCAAAGTGAGCGTGAAAAATTGCAGTTTTCATTTTAGAATCCAAAATGTACCAGGCAGTTTGTGAATTCTGCTGCATGTTGTCCTTCGATTAAAAATGAAATCGATGTGCACACGTACAAAAAAAAGTCAGACTTAGCCAGTAGAGGGCTCAAGTTTGAAAACGGGATGTCTGTGTGATAGATTGTCTGAGCTGATTTGAAAAGGTCAGTTAGGAAAAGACATTTTCCATTAATGATTATTGCTGTAATTCACTCTCGGAAATCACAAAGCAAATAAGTTAATGATTGAGAAAAATACTTGAGTGTTCCGTGAAAAATTATCAGTTAAAGTTGCCAGTAATTGTTTTGTGTATGAAGAGAAATTACTATCTTTTTGGAGCTTCTCTGTTGTTTGCACAGTAGAAGATTCCATGTCCTAATTCAACATGAATTATTTTCCTCTGTTTTCAGTTATAACAAAGAACAGTTTGTAGATTTGTATATGATCATGTGTGCCATGCTGTAATTACTCTAACCTGACCCTCTCCAGCATGCCAATGTGATGGAGTTTTGTGTAAGATGCTGCAGAATGTTTCTTTAATCCTTAGTGTTTACCGTTTTGAAATTTCTGAAAGATTTTTTAAATCTGTAAAGGTTACACAGGGGAGTTTGTAAGTCATGAAAAATAAAGTGACAGAGAATAGAGAAACAAGAAATATTTTCTCCTGTGGCAAGTTAAAAAAAATCTCAGTTTCAATGTGTGTTGGGAGAGAAAAGTTAGATTTTTGCAGAACAAAGCAAGACTCGCTGAGGGGCAGAATGAAGGATCACACTAGTCATCAAATGTGATTTATTGTCCATGTAATATGGAAGTGTGTGATTGTGTATGCAAATGTGCATTCACATCAACTAAGACTTTTTTTTAACAACAATGGGATAACTATTTCTTGTTCCTTCAATTTTTATAACTTCATCACATCCAGCAGAGAGCACTCCTAATTATAACATATCCTGCAACATTTCAGTTTGCCAAATCTCAGTGAAAGTTTTTCCCAAACAACCTCTTTAGTGAAGGGTCACACAGACTGAAAACATTTGCTCCACTCTCTCATCACAGATACTGTCAACCCTGCTGAGGTTTTCCAGTATTTTCTGATTTTTATCTCTGAACAATGTCCCCGTCTGTGCAATATTTTGACCAATTACCTATACAATCAGCATGAATCAAAATTATTACCTCAACTGTGTTTTAAAAAATATAAAGGCAGTGTTGCATGTGGAATTGCTCCTGCATAAGCTGTGGTACTTACTGAGAAAAACAGGGTAGCAATATGTGTTGATGTAGTAACTTTTAAAAATGCATTTTTCTTTTCTCATGCAACCACAGTCTCAGAATAGGAAAGATTCCTAAAATAAACAAGGTGTTGACAACCTATTACACTGAGGAGTACTGACTGTGGACCTCTGTTGTTGCTGCTTGCTATTCCACTTGTGGCCTGTGGTGTATGCTAACCACTGCTGGAATAACTTATGTTTTGTTTGAAGTTGAGTAAAACTGCATCATCACGGTTCAAATAAAATAACTGCCTTGATCTGACAATCTTTCAGAAGGTTTAAGGAAGTACAGCAGCCTAAGCAATTCACGCACCAGGGGGAGATCATTCCTTAGTATTTCGATTGATGAACCTCATCAGCAACTGGGAAAAAAAAATCTGCGAATCGGATTGTGGGCCATTGAAAATTGCAGAAACGTAATTGTAATACATAAAATGTAACAAGCTATGTTTTCTTTTTAAGAAGAGGAAAATTATACTGCACAGAATAGCAGTAATAGCTGAGAGATTTGGCAGAGGGAACTGCTTTTATTAACATTGACACATAACCTGTTGGTAAAAGGTACAGTCAGTGTTTGCTTTCAAAATCCTCTTCCTCAGATGTGCTGGTACATTAGTTATCACAAAATGAGATGAGTGCACTTTGTCAACATCATCTTTGCCCTAGCAGGAAATTGTTTTATTGCAGGAAAAACCAGAGTAATCAAACTGCCAGTATAGTAAAATAAATTACACGGTCGTGTGTGCCAATAACCATGCTGGTTTGAAACAGGACTACAGTGCAAACCCATTTAATGCACTGTGGCAAATAACATCTTCAACCTTTTGAAAGTTTAGTGACATTTAATTAAGTGCATATTCACATGAATAATGTTTTTTGCAACGCAAGTGTGGCTGGTTGGCTAAATGTCACTATTACTTGGGTCAAAGAATCTGTTGACTGTTCTTATATCAGAATAAACATTTAAAACAGCCTCTTAAATTTTTACCTTTTAAATTGTGTTCAAACATGACTGCCTTCATTCAGATATCTCTGACAAAACTAGTTTGGAGCAAATTAGGATATAAAATTTTATGTAAGATTTAAATGCCCTTTGCATTGAATTGCCTGCCTTATGATGGTTTTGGTATCATTTATTAAACAGGATATGAAATGATTAAATTAATGGAATAACTATTGAAACATTTATATGGGAACATGTGGGTAACATGTTACTGACAGTGAGATTGATGTTCATGTCAAAATAAAGCGGGCTTGTGCTTTAACATAATGCTTCTGACAATGAGAAACTACAAGCAGCTATTAGGATTTTCTAATCCTAATCTCTGTTAGGGAATCCAGTTAAGAACAGCTGAAGACCTTGCTGCGGGTCCATGTGATTCATGTGCTAATTGTGTAGGTGCTTCGGGAAATGCGGTTGAGAAGCACTGTACTTCCTGATTAGTGCCAGTGAACAGACACACAGCGCACAGTGTATAGCAGTTAAGTGTCTGGTCCCAGCTGAGAAAATGGTTCCATTATATCCCAGCTGCATAGACAATCCATAAGGGCCTGTTATGCCTGGTTGATCAGTGTAGTTGAAGCAGTGACTTGCTGAGAGACTGAACCTCTATTTGCTGTAACAGAAAAGTGGAAAGGAAACTGATGCTCTTTCCCATTTAGTTCGGTAAGTACATAGAAATATTTTGATAAAGGTTCAGCTTTATAGCATTGTGTAAACTGGATGTGCTGCTCTGCTCAGATGCTTAAAGGTGCAGCTTGCGACTGATGGAAATCTGTTAAGTGTGTGTGCCTGTGTTTAAGAAATGATTATTGTGTTTATGCTAACTCAACAGTAGCTGCAAATACCAGCCTTAGTTACTGTAAATGCTGTCTGTCTGCTGTAACCGTTAAGTAATACTCCATGTGTTATTGCTATCTAAATGGCATTTGATTTGCTTCGGATTCCTATTTCCTAAATCTTCAGTGACAGACTATTTTGTGGACAAATCATGTAGACTTGAAGACAAAAGGATGAAGAGAAAGTATTCTCTTTTTTTTGCAATCATAATTCTCACAGGCAGGAACAGATCCAGGCAAGTGGATAAAGGTATTTAGAATTGGTCTTTATTTCAGTAGTTGCCTGTATGGTGCTGTTAAGTATCTTGTAATATCCTAAAATCAAGACACCTCCAGTGGGATAGTCTTTGAGAGGGGAAGGATCTCCTCAAATTGTAAATTAATATTCAGAGCGTTTCCTTCCTCGGCTGTTGTAATTAAACTGACTCGGTAATGGATCTAAGAAAGGAAACATTCATGCAGTGTGAAATCTGAGAGATGTTATGTATATTAGTAAAAGGTATGTATTTATCTTTCATGAATAATAATTTCAACAAGATCCAATTGTACCAGGGAGCGTGAAGTATTAAGTGAAGTATTTCAGTACACAATTACAGATAACCAAGTTATTTTCTTTAATTTGCATTCCCAATGAAAGCTTTGTTGTTAATATAAGAGTGCAGATTTATAGTAAATTGGTTATCTTCCTCTTCAGATGTTAAATTTACGCGAGGTCAGAAGCACCATTTAGCTGCATGAAAAATATATTTTTTAAAAACTCCGATGATTAGACATTGCATTTTATTGCCTGAATCCAAAGACCGATGGACTTTTATCAACTATTTGAAAATAAAACTCCAAATGAGATACAAGTATCTTATTTTAAGTTGATAGTGGATCATTTTTTTCCAAGCTTGGAGAAATTATATTTGTTTGGCAGTATGCCAAATCAGAATAGATTAGAAATCCAGTTTTTAATACAAATGCTTAGTGAAGTAATTTACCACTCATTTCTGACCTTGTAGTGTTGGTCAGTTATTGTTTTGGACACATTTAATTGCCAAACAATTTACTACACGAACAGTATATGACTGTTCTCTAACCCTAGCGTCATAAATCTGTGATTACTCAATTTAATGCATGGATAGTTGTATGTCTGTATTTTAGCTGATCTGTTTTCTTGTTTTTTTGTTGAAAGTATATGTGTTTTACATTTATATTTTATACATATGTATGTATTAATCTCTTTAGAGTTTGCATATATTTGTCTATTGAAATGTAACTTTAGAACATTAGTTTGCAATTTGTGGGAAACTTGTAGATAGTACCAAAGATGTTTTTTTTTACATAAAGTTGAAAGTTTTGTTTTATTGACAATCAAAACAAATATAGGACAAAAAAATTGGAAACCGTAAAGCCTCGGTACAATGTCTTACCAGACATTACTGTGTCAGTGCCAAGCCTTTATGGTAAACCCGTTGGTAAATTCAATGATGTGATAACATTAGCTCAGATTTGTTTCACAGTAAGAATAATAATAAGACTAATGGCATTGACCATTATTATAGCATAACATTGGATTGTCTATACTTATAGGGTGGAATTTTATGCTATTCCCAGGAGCAGGAAACAAGATGAGTAACTTAATTGAGCATGAGACCAAAAATCAGCTTCCCAATAGCAAGATGAACATTTCCGGTTAAATTCAGGAAAACTTGAAGGTATGAGTGCCTTTGTGTGTTATGCAAGCTCATTAGGAGGCCAGCTCACCAGAATTAAATTTCCCATTCCAATTAAATTATTGAGTAATACAACAGGTTTACAACTTCATGTAAATGTTTGCAGCAAATACTGGATCCAACTGGCTGGATTTGGAGTGAGTAACTAGTGATTTTTCCTCTATCACAAGCATTGTTCAATTAGGCCATGGTCAGATTGTGGCTGTCTAAAAGGTATGTTTGTAGAGAGGCTGGCTGTCTGAGGGAGGGAGCTTGTGGCAGGGATGAAGCCAGGGAGGGAAGGCAAGGATGCAAGGACATAGATGGAAGAGCAAGGGCCTTGGGAGGAGGGGAAGTGGTAGGGGGATATTACGAAGAGAAATAGCCCAAAAGGGAAGGGTCAGTGCAGAAATAGCCCAAAAGGGAAGGGCCATGATGAGGTCCTATGGGTCAAATTAAAGGTATTGCAGCGCAAACAATCACAGGTAGGTAAGATGTTAGGACTATGGCCATGGAGTAGATGGTCTCATGGGCCAGGAAACAAGAAGATACTAAAAAGAAGGGGTGAGTAATTGGCGGACCAGTGGACATGGGGATAGTAGCAGATGTAGGCCTAGGGTTTGGGGGTGACAGAGGGAAGAAAGAGGTAGAAATTAGCATGCCTAGTCATCCAACTCCTAATTGTACATCATCCTTAATCTGCTCTTATATCCCAATTTGGGCTTTATATTAGAAAAATCAGCAGGTTGCCTTCAGAGATACCTTGCTGCTTTACAAACATGGCTGTGTTGGTGTTCTGTCAAGAGACTTGGCATTAAAACAGTGTAGATAGAAGAAATTGTTCCCATTGGAGGAAAGACCAAGAACGAATGGGCACAGATTTAAGATAATTAGCAACACTTAAAAAAGCAACATCAGGAAAATAATTTCAAGCAGCAAGTGGTTAAGATCTGGAATGTACTGTCTAGCAGTATGGTGGAGGAAGGTTCAATTGAGGCATTCAAGAAGGAAAGAGTAAGGCCAGGGCCTTGGTAAATTGTTCTTTTGAAGAGTTAGCACAGACAAGATGGCCTCCTTCGATGCTCTCAAAATTGAGGGAGCAATCTTACTGGCTGTTCATGCTGCGCTCCCGTCGCAGTGAGGTCAGAGAATTTGATGCCCAGCCAAATCTCCATTCACTGCAGCAGGATCTTGCCAGCATGAATGGCTATAATGTTCCAGCCTCAGTGTTTCTGTAAAATGTATCAAGGTATGAAATTGCATTATTTAATTTGTGTTACTTATCTACAATTTGCCCACTAAAAGCATTAGACAAGGTTAAGGCAGGTTTATTCAAGGTTAATTCAAGTGCAGATAAACCTTTAACGCAATGAGATAACTTAATTACCGTCAGACAACCTCTCTGGTACAGAACATTTATTTTTATAAGCATGCAGTCACATTCCTTCAGATTTTTATCATGGTGGAGTTTAAAATAGACTGTTTTTGGCTCATTTATTTATTTTCCTTCTAACGTCATTCCACCTTTCATTCTCTTTCATTCTACACAAGGTTTAACATTTCATTATGCATTCTAATTATTTTGTGCTTGATGAGACAATAATTTTAACAACAGAAACAAGTATATCTGAATCAGGCAGAAGGTTAACAAAAAAAAATCACAAACCCAATTCCAATTTCTATGCCCAAAGAGAGGTGTGACAAGAGGTAGACTGGCCAATTAAATATTTTTACTCAGGTTATGTCTACGATAACAGTCTACCCATCAGCTACAATGTTTCCTATCTCTATTCCCCACTATGTCCTCTTCCACTCCCATTTCCTCCCCACTCATTCTGATCTCTCTCTCATCCCTTTATTCCAATCTCTTCCTGCCCCCCACTTTGAACATTCACCCACGATCTTCTTCCCCTACTCGAATCTCTTGCCAGCCTGCTGCTCTGACTTCTTGTCCCCCCGTTGATATGACCTCTTGCCTCCCTGTTGATACAACCTCATGCCCTCCAGTTGCTCTGATCACTTGCCCCCCACTTCTCCGACCTCTTGCCCCCCTGCTGCTCCGACTTCTTGCCCCCCGCTGCTTCGACCTCTTGCCCCTTCCCCTTTCTCTGCTTCTGGTCTTCCTCTTGCTCGCCTTCCCCCTTGCTTGTCCCTCCCTTTTGCTCCCTTCGTCCTGGCCCCTCCCATCCTTTCACTCCCCTCCTCCTGGCCCATTTCCTTCTTTCGCTCCCCTCTTCCCAGCCCTTGCCCTCCTTTGCTCCCATCCTACCGACACCCCCCCTCCTTTCGCTCCACTCCTCCTGGTGCCCTACTCCTTTGTCCTCTTCCCACCTCCCTCCCCTCCTGATCCTGGTCCCCTTTTGCTCCACACCCTTTTGCCATGCCCCTTCTCATGCTACCAAGCTCTTTTTCCGCTTTGTGCTTGTTTTTCCTTTCTATGCTCTTTCTGCTCCCTCTGTGCTGTCTTTATCTCTCTGCATTCCCAACACCCACTTCCCAAACACTATGGCCCCTGCAAAATTCAGGCCATTTGGCTGAATTTAGTGCTGCAGTTGTTAATTTGGAGCTGTCATGGATTTCAAGCATCCGGAAACAGTTAACACAGCTATTACTATTTATTTCCTAGCTAGATTTGTTTATCCTTTTCTTTTCCCTTTGCTTCTGGCTGAAGGGAACTTTGATAATTTCCCTCAAGTACTTTTATTCATTCGGGAGGATTGCGAGCAAATGTGCACAGACTATTCGCCATAGGATTTGGTGTAATTGAAGTCAATGGATAGAAGATCGAAGTAGGAACCCTGTATTCTGTTCCTCTGTATGTGTTGCGGCTAATTGTGCTGCTGCTGCAAATATTTGTCTGAGCTAATTGATTCAGCATAATTTAGAAAGTGAATCTAGGACTTGTGGGCACTTATTGTATAAATGCAATAAATATCTCTTTGTAAGGTTGAAATCTGAATTATATAAACAGCACACAAGGGAAGGAATTTTCCCCCCAAAAAATTAAATGTCAGTATGGCAAGGAAACTGAAGTCTCCAATCCAGACTGGAGTCTTGTGGGACTCAATTATTTTTCTGGACAACAGGGAGCTTTGTAGTGGAATGGGCAGGACAGTGGGAGCACTCGGACACCATTTCAGAAAGTTGCCCCGAACTGTCAGTGAACGCGAAAACCTTCCCCCACCTCCTCACCAACACCCCCCCGCCCCACCCCCCGACCCCTGCCCCCCGACTCCTGCCCCCCGACATCGGATGTTCTCCTCTTGTCCCTCTTCAGTGGTGGCATATTATATTCCAAACCAACATGAGTTGCCGACATCAGGGCTCATCTGGTGGACCCTCAACTTTCCCCCATGGCCTGATCATTGCTCCCTATGCATTACAGACCTCCATGACCTGTCCTGCATGACCCCACATCACCCCGCCCCCCAACTTCCCGATTTAGGTAGACACCTATCATACCCCCATGTAATATAGCACCATTACAGTTCCCATTCAGCCCAACCCTCACTCCGGCCCCACCCCCTTGGCACAGTCTCTCACACACTGTGACAGGTGGACACTGCCCAACCATGCCCAGTGACTACCCACAGATTTCAATGGCTTCTGATTCCCCAACATGACCATGGTGTCTGGTCTCTATTGCTGGGGACTAGCAATGATTTACACTGGTGAGACGTCACAGCAGAGAGAAGGGAAGCATACATGAAGACAAAGAGATGGATGAGATGGAAACCAAGGCAATCTGATACTAATAAGCTTCATGCAAAGCTGTTATCACCAATGAAAAGGGATAGTGAAAATAGCAAACTGATTTGCATGGCCTTTTATGCTATTTCCACATCTTGCCACACTAATTGATGGGTGCGGCAAAGTTGTAAGATCACGCCTTTTACATTGAATTTGAAAAGTTGCAGATTCAAGACTGATCCAAAGGGATTTAAGCACATAATCAAGATTGACACTATCTGTATATTAACGAGAGAGCACTGCATTATTGGATGTACCATCTTTCAGGTAAAAGTTACACTGAGGACCTGTCTACCCTTTACTGAAAGATCTCAGGTTTCATGGAAGGAAATCAGTAAAATTCCCCCGGGTAGCCTGACCATCCCTCATCAGCATTGTTATATAAAGAGCACATTATCTAGTCATTAATTCATTGTACTTTGTGGGGCATTGCTGCATGAAAATTTGCTGCCATGTCTCTTGCATTCCAACAGTGAACGCTAATTCAAAAGCATTAAATTAATTTCAGAGTGCGTTAGAACAGCCTGAGTTTTTGAAAGGCGCCATCTAAATGCAAGTTAGTTCTTTCATATGATGTGCACCAGAATTTCCCTGCCAACCAAGGGAACCCACTCATTAACCTAGGGTGGAGCTTTCCAATTTTGAGGCGAGCATTGCTGAAAATCCCCACTTGCTATCTCTGATGCAAATTTGACATAACCAGCGCACCTTCAGCTGAAATCTTAGAATGAGCTAATCCAGGAAATAAACTCACTTCAGAAGATCCATAATGGAATTACGTTATTTTTTATAAGTGTAACTTTGCCACTTTTGAGCCCATGAAAAAAAAAGCACTGGAAGATTTATTGTACAAACACAAAAACTGCCTAGTTCAAGTGAAGCATTTCTTAGAGAAATTTGTAGTATCGAGCACCCCTCCCCCATTTCCAATTACAGATGGAATGGTTGCAATTCTGGATTTTCTGAGAAATGTAATTATTCCTCTCCCTCAAGGTAATGGTTAGCTTAGGACAGTATATAAGAAATAGATAGATAATTCTAATGTTCCCAACTTGTCACCCTGTTTGAAGATGACTGCCTATAAAAATAGCTAAGAAATCACCCAACAATTAAGTGACAATAGCATGAAGCTGAGAATGCGATCATCAAACTGCACAAATGCTGTTGCAAAGCAAAACAAATTAACTCGGGAAGAAATAGCAAATCTAAACTAAAAGGCTGGATAGCATCCAAATTGTCCCAAGACCATTCCAATTGTCCATGCAGTATCTGGGGAAAATAAAGAAACATGTTACAATCAGTTTGGTTAATTTAAAATAAACACAGATTATCTGCCCTTTCAAACAGCCCAATTAATTTGTTTGCATGAAGTGGAAACACAATTGTCCAAATGCCAGTTCATGCAATAGAATAATTTAACACGCTAGTACTAAATTACTAATTTCAAATTGTGCTTATCAAATGTCTTGGCAAAATTTGCGTAAATAACAAAATGGAAAGACAATGTATTAATGTTGCATGTTACAGTGGGGGGTATCTAAAATTAGGGGGAAACATTAAAAATAAGAGATTTCCCATTTAAGATGTAGATGAGGTGGAATTTCTTTATATAGAGAGGTGTTAGTCTTTGGAATTGGGTGGCACAGTGGTTAGCACTGATGCCTCACAGCGCCATGGACCCAAGTTCAATTCCAACCTTGAGTCATTATCAGTTCAAATTTGCACATTCTCCCTGTGTCTACATGGATTTCTTCCGGGTGCTCCAGTTTCTTCCGTGCTCCAGTTTCTCCCACGCTCCAAAGGTGTGTGGGTCAGGTTGATTGGCCATACTAGATTAACTCTAGTGTCAGGGGGATTAGTAAGGTAAATATAAAGGATTACGGGAATGGGGCCTCGGTGGGATGGAGGTCTGCGCAGACTCAATGGGCTGAATGGCTTCTTTCAGGACAGTAGATTCTATGATCCTAATTCCACAATGGAGTTGGGTCATTGAATATATTCAAAGCTGAATTAGATTGTTGATGGGAGCTGGGCAGGAAAGTGAAGTTGAGACCATAATCGGATCAGCCATGATCTTAATGAATGGCAGAGTAGGCTCAGTGTGCCAAATAATCTACTCCTGCTCCTATTTCTGTCTCAATTGCCCTTTCAGGCAGTGAGTTCCATACTTCCACCACTGTCTGGAGGAAAATGTTTCTTGTCAACTCCCCTTTTCACCGCCTTAAATTTACATCCCCTCATTATTGACCCTTCAAACAATAGAAAAAGTACCTTCCTATTCACCTATCCTCTGTTTCTCATAATCTTAAACAGCTTTATCATATTTTTATCAAGTCCCCTCTCAACCTTCGCCTCTGCAAGGAAAACAGTCCCAGCTACCCAATCTTTCCTCATAACTCAGATCTTCCAGCCCAGAGAACAATCTAGCTAACCTTCTCTACTGTGCAATCATATCCTGCTAATAATGCAGTGACCTGTATGCAGAATTCCAGTTTTGGCTTAATAAGTGTTTTATGCAGCTCCAGCATGACTCCCTTGTGCTCTATCTTGTGCAAATATTACATATGCTTTCTTAACCATCTTATTTATCTTCCCTGCAATATTCAGTGGATCTACAGTCCAAGGTCCCTGTGATTGTCAATATCTTCCAGGTTTCTACCAATCACAGTGCAATCCTTTCCCTTGTAGGCCCTCACACTTTACCGGTTGAATTCCATTGGCCTCTGCTCTGCCAGTCTGACCAGTCCATTGATATTCTTCCACAGTTCATAGCTATCCTTACTATTTACCACTCTCCCAATTTTCGTGCCATCTGTAAATTCCTTGATCATCCCCTTACATTTAAATCCAAATTCATTAATTTACACCACAAATACCAAAGGGTATCAGCACCAAGCTCTGCAGAACCCACTGCAAACAGACTTCCAGTCACAGAAACACGCATCCAGCATGGATCAGTTGGGCCAACGGGCCTGTTTCCATGTCGTATTGCTCTTTGACTCGATTACTCAAACATCACCCTCTGCTTCTGCCTCTCGGCCAATTTTGGATCCAAGGTGCTGATTTAGATCAGTCTGCTGTGATGGACCTGGTCAAAAAGCTTGTTAAAGCCCATATATAGATCATATTAACTGCATTATTCTCATCATGATTCCTGGTTACCTCTTCAAAAAAAAATTAGTTTTGTCAAACACGACCAAATTTTCACAGATCTATATTGATTGCCTGTTATAGATTTATGCATGGTAAACCTCTTGTTAGTTTGAATCTCTGGGTGAAAACTGCACATTTTATTTTTGTTACAACCCTCAACCCCTAACATAGTTAGGGTTTTACATTATCCCTGATGAATTTGTGTCTGTCCCAGTGCAAATATGTTCTGTCCCTTAGAATTATTTCTGGTAACTTCCCCACAACTGAGGTTAGACTGACTGGCTTGTAATTTCTGGTCTAGTGCTACTTCTCTTTTTTAATGATGAAACAACGTTAACAGTCCTCTGGCCAGAGAGGATTTGAAAATTACTGCTAGTACCTCTGATCTCCTACCTTGCCTCCCTCAATACGCTGAAATATATCTCGTGCAAGACTGCATATTTCAGGGCTGCTAATCCTGCTAGTACCTCCTCTCTCTCTCTCTCTGCTAATTTCCTTGAATATTTCACTGTTCTCCACTCTGTTGTCGACATCTGCACCGTCCTTTTCCACTGTGAAGACTAACACAAAGTATTCATTGAGGACTGTGCCCATCAGTCCACACGCACATTATCTATATGATCCCTAATTGGCACTGCTCTTTCCAAAGTTATTCTCCTGCTCTTTACATATTTTAAAAACCCTTATGGGTGTTCCTTTATTCTACCAACCAAAGTTTTTTCATGTACTGTCTTGGCTTTTCTAATTTTATTTTTAAGTTCTTCTCTGAGTTTCTTATTCTTCTTCAGAGACTCTATTTTGAGTTTTCAGTATTTGCATGGCCTTCATGTGCCTTGACATCCAGGTTCTCTGGTCTTAGTCCCAACCTTTGTCTTCACGGGAACATATTTGCCCTGGAATGCTTCCCACTGATTTGATAGTTCTATCAATAAGTAGTTGCTTCCTGTCCATTTGAGCTAAATTATGTATTGTGCTAGCAACATTAGCCTTCTTCAGTTAAGAAATTTTATTCCTGACCTATCCTTATTCATAACAATTCTAAATCTGAATTATGGCCACTCTCTCCAAAATACTCATCAACTAATAAGTTTTCCATTTGCCTGGGCTCACTCCCAAGTATTAGGCCCAGAATTGGCCTTTCTCTTGTTGGGTTTTGTGAATACTGGCTAAATGTTCTCCTGGATGCAATTTAAGAATTTTGTTCCATCCCTTCTTTGCAGACTAAAACTATCCCATTTGGTACTTGAGTAGTTAAAACTGTTTACTATTAATCAGACACATTTCTGAAACTTGATTACATATTTGATCCTCTATTTCCGAGAGCTATTGGGTACATACATTTTTAAAAATTAATTATTATTTCAACATGTGTAGCATTTTTATTGTTGCTCTACTGAAGAAAAAAGAAATAGTAAATGATCAGAATATATATATTTGTATTCACCATTTGACAGCCTGTGGTGAACATGTTGTGACATTTTATTAGTGGCAAAATGTAAACTAGGAAATAGGATGAAGTTGGTCAATCTGAGACATCTCACAGAGTACATTGCAGTACATCGTTTAACATGATGCAAGACATTAGTTGAACATTGGTCTATCCCAGCATTTATAGTACAGTGTAACACAGTATGCAGATTACTGAATCTGCATCAAACCAAGAATCATTGAATTTTATTTCTTTTATTGCTTTGCTAATATTGCAGAACTGTTAATATATCTGCTCCTTTGAAATCTTTGCTCTACTTGCATTGCCTATGCCGTTGTTAAAAAGCTATGATTGCAACTTTAATCTTCACGCTGAGGAACTTTCACATAGATTTGCAATATATAGCAACATTTTTGTCCTGCTTGCAACCAAAGTAAAAGCTCTGTGTGTATAGCCTGCACCATTGGTGGCAGCCAGTTAATCTTGAGAGTGAGATTTATTACACATTTGTATTTTGTTATGAATATATCTACACTTTTTATAGTACGTTTTTGATAAAGAAATCTGAACAGAGTACTTTTATCAAAGATATGCTAATTATGGACAGTCTCTTCCAACTGGTTAATTATTCAGGGTGGCTAATGGACCTAAAGACCATTAAATTGAATCAGATACTTCTTACACTAGGCAAATGTTAAGTGCCTCAATCTCTATGAAAAACAGACTTTCCATCTGCAGCACATAAAAATGTGTCTGTGTGTTTCTCTGCATTTATGCATACAATTTATCTTTTACAGTTAGAAATGAACTGCGTATTGAATGGTGACTATAGGATCACAATAAGAGAAGCCAAATAGAATCTGTTTTGTTTAAGAAACGTCAATGGCTTGACTCTATTTAAATGCACAGATATTTTCTGTAAATAAATAATCTATAATTATTGTGCCATGTGAGAGGATAATGTTATTGACTTTGCCTTAATACTTAACTATAAGTTAACAATAGCAGAAGCTACTTCTAAGATGCTATTTTGGTTTCAGATCAAAAATTATCAAATTTTTAACTGATAAATTGAGGACTGGATTTGTCTTTCCCACAAAGTATACTCCCTTGCCACTGATCATCTCTATATTTAAAGTGATAAAGATTTCTGTAAAAAAAAATGGGTATCATAATTTGAGACACAGACTTACTACTGCTACAAATATCTCAGTTCCATATTATTCACTGGTTTCGTCCCAATATCCAGAGGCAAAACTACTCATCAAATACACGAACTTTAGTAAGGAATCAAACCTGAGATATCTCTGATAATAACAAATTAAAACAGAAAATGTTGGCTTGGCAGCATGTTTGGAGACAGAAAGAGTTGTTGTTTCAGTTCTGTGACCTTTCATTGTCCTTTATTTCTTTGTTTAAGTCATTTGTAGAGATTGTGAATAGCTGAAACTCCAGCATTAATCCTTGCGGCACTCAACTGGTCACAGCATGCCAACTTGACAATGCTCTGTTTATCAGTACTCGCTGCTTCTTGTCCTTTAACTGTTCTTCTATCCATGCTGATATGCTACCCCTCCCCCCGCCCAACTCAATGAGCCCTCACCTTATGTAAGTACTTTTTTTATGGCACCTTTTCAAATACCTCTTGGAAATCCAAGTATACCACATTTACTGGCTCTCCTTTATCTACCCGAGTTACTTCCTCAAAAAATCTCTTTGAAAAAATTGTCCAACAGTGCTTCTTTCACAATACTATGTTGACTTTGGCTGATAATGCAATGATTTATTAAGTGGATAATACTTCCTTGATAGTAGATTCCAAAATGCTGGGAGCCAGTTTGGGTCAGCAAGCACAGAAGTGGCAGGTGAACGAGGTTTCTTCAAGATAGAATGCAGACAGTAGAGTTTTACATGTCTGGATGTCAGGTTTTTGAAAGACAGAATGTGGGATGCAGTCAAGAGTGCAATGAAAAAGTCGAGTTTGTAGGTAACAAAGGCAAAATTAAGGATTTCAACAAATATTTTCGGGGGCAAGTGAGGGAGCATAAAAAAGTTGCAAATAGGCAGATTATTAATGGTATGGGTGAGTGGTCAAAAACTCACCTCAATATCTAACGTGATACCAAGTTTGCAAACAGTGTGATTTTACTTCAGTTGCGAGGGAGAGGTTTGGAATCAATAATTAGGGAATGGAGTTTAGAGTAAAGACTGAAATTAATACTTTGTTTTTCTTGATATTTAATTGGAGAAAATTTCTGCTCATTCAGTATTGGATGTCAGATAAGCTTGTCTGAAAACAGTAGTGACATAAAATTGGCTGTTGTTAATGCCCTTATGAGTTTATTTTTAGATGATATTGCCAAGGAGCAGCCAGTCAATGGGAAATAGGTAGGATTCAAAATTGTACTCTTGGGGAAACCAAAGAAAATGATACAGAAACAATAAGAGTAGCCATGAAAAATAATTGTCTGGCAATGAATGGAGCATTTCCACTTAGTTGGAAAATACTGGTGAGGCTTTGGAGAATGATGGTGTGCTCAGTTGTGACAAAGACTACAGATGATGCCTTACCTTTGTCACAGTCACAGAACATGCCATTTTTGACTTTGATAAAGAATAGTTGGTGCTGTGTCAAAGGTGGAAAGCTGATTGAAGTCTACTTGTCACTATTAGGAGAACTGTGGACTGATATAATTGAAAAAATAAAAAGCATAAATTGAGCCAAATAAGACAATTGCTGTAAAGGCATAAATGGAGAACTCATAATCAGCTTTGATGATCCCAGTTAGGAAGAGAAATAATTTGCTCACGTTCCTCCTCCTGACCATTGCTCAAACATGTTTTTATTGTGACAGTGTTTGAGGAGATTGACCTCTGATACAATGTCTTCCACCAACAACAGTTCGTTAACCATCTAGACTTACCTATGGTCAGTGGTATCTGGTAAAGATACTGGAACATAGCCGATGTATTTGGAAAAGAATCACTGCTTTAGGGAAAGAAGGCATTTGCAATTTTGTATTGCAAAAATTAACTGCTGTTCACGTATATTCCTTAAGGCAAGAATTCAAAATATGCCAAACCAATTTTGTAATATTGGCATTACTATAAGCATTCAGAAATTGATAAACAGTGATTGTCATTTGTTCAGAAACAGCTGTTAAATATTGCCCCTGATGTTGCCACATGAGTTAAAAGTGCTGACTTTTTTGTCATGAAAACATTGTTTTGACTTGTGACTGAGTTCTGTGGTAAAAAGCTTTGCTTTGTTTGCTCAGTTGCCCAACATCAGGAACATTTCTTTGGAGGATGTCAGCCTTATGATATGGAAATCAAGCACTCTGAAAATGGCCGATGACATGGCTGGCACCATTATTCCATATCACTTCCATTTCTTTACTATTCCTGAAATAGATAACTTTGCAATAATTCAAGTTTGTTTTCTCATGCATGCTAGTTTTAGTGCATTTCAGTTAATGATGCAAACCCACAGGATAAAATTTTTTGTTTTTGTTTGCGGGGGTGCTTCTGTCACTATCAAATGGAGGGATCAGTGTTGGGGAACAGAATGCATTCTACTTTTGGCACTGATGGTTTGAGAGCATATTCTCACACCAGATGCAGAGCTCTTGAGCTACCAAATGTGACTTCCTTTACAGTATGTGAACAATCAATGTTTCCCCAATTGCACCACTGTGTAATTTCCACTTCTGACACCAGAAACCCTTGTGATGTTTCTTTGTACTATGGCCAACTGTATGCTAAGTCATGTTAATTATTAGTTTTGAAATCAATGACAAATGGTTACCACATATAAATTCATTTAATGAACTAAACATCGATCTCTGGCACTCTTACTGATGTTCTGGTTCAGAGCATATTGTTCACACAGAGCCATATGTATTTAACCAGTATTCCACCACACTCCTAGAGCAAATGATGCGAAGAGCTTTTAATGTTGGCAACAATCAAAGAAGGTAGTCAATTGCTTTCCTGTTCTCTCTCCATCCTCTTTCTCAGCTTAACAACATAGGAGTAAGCCATTCAATCCTTTAGACTATTACACCATTATTAGAGTGGAGAATGCAGAATGGAAGGCTGGCTAGGAGAGCATTAGAATAGAAAAAGTTAAGAAGTGATAAAACACCGATGAGCTCTAGGGTGAGCTGTGTGGAAGCAAGGATACGCAGTGTCCAAGTTGGATGGTTAACAGTAATAGGAGTTCATAGATCAGAGTTTAGCTGATGCTAAAAGAGGATGTCAATACTGTAAGTAGTTAGTTGAACCTGAGAGAGTGGCGATGGAGAGGAATAGAATTAGTGACAAAAGTACTTGAAGTCCACTTAGGTAACAATGATACAGATAGTGTTAAGCACAGGGATGAGAGAGAAATGAAACGCCTATTCCTATCTTTAATGTCCCTAATCAGGATGTTTTTGAAAAGGAACATTTATACGTTTCTTAACCCCTGAGAGTATGGACAATTTGAGCAATCAGCAGCAAGCTTTTGTGTGTTTAAATTAAGTTTATTAATTATTTGTGTGTTCACCTGAAAATCTATACCATTCACTCAATCTTTTTCTCTTTCTCTCTCTCTCTCTCTCGCTCACACACACACACATCTATTTTTCATAAAAATAGTTAAAAAAATTACTATGTTTCTACAAGTTATAAACAAAAGGATAGTTTGTAACATTCATGATCCTCATCTCAGAAAACACACCATGCTGCCCTAGAAAACACTCCGGCAGTATTGTCAGATTAATTCAAGTGATGAAGTTGTGTATTCTTCCAGAATCCTGGAAAAGGTGAACTCCTCACAGGTTACAAAGTTAGTTAGTTGTCATCTTACAAGGTTGATTCTCTATATTGCTAGACTTCAAAAGGAACAGGCTTGGAATCCTTATGATGTTGCATTCTCCAGTCTAAGATCTAGAGGTTGCTGCCATTTTTGCTGTTGCTGGTGTTATGTTTTGCAGACAGCTCTTGCAGATTAAAAATGAAAGCCAACATGGGGGCCTTACAATGTGGTTTCTCAGTTCTCCTGTCCAAATATGGTGTCTGGTGAGCTGATTAACCATAAGTTGGATTATTATTTGAAGATATTCACCCTGGCATTGAGGCAATCATTTTTAAAAAAGACGTATTCATGTCTAGAAATCTCTCCTGGATGGTCTCAAGAGATGGGCAATGACACCTCCTTAGCTTGGAATGCATTTTTATCTTTGAAACAGTATAGTCACATGATTTTCAAGTCCACTTTTCAAATAATAGCTTAAATGTTAGGATTTTAATAGTAATTAAAAGACAATATTTTTATTGGACATGACAATAGAAAAAGAAGGTGAAACTACCATTTTGTAGCCAGGTGTGGTGGTGAGGAGGCTCCAGCAGCGTCTATGCCACCGATCAGAATAGTAGGATCTCTATGTTAGATTCTACACTTGGAAGCTCATTAATTTGGCACAAGCGAGTTCCCCTCTGACTCTCCTGGTGGGCTGACAACTGCTTTATCTACCAGTTCTCAGCTGGCTGATTTGAAGATCCTGGTGTCATATTTAAATACCAGTCCAGCAATTATTTCAGCCTCCTCAGCTCATCTATCTTCATCAGATTCTGCAGGAAGGCATGGTAGTACAGTGATTAGCACTGCTGCCTCACAGCACCAGGGACCCGGGTTCGATTCCCAGCTTGGATCACTGTCTGTGTGGAGTTTGCATAATCTCCCCGTGTCTGTGTGGGTTTCCTTCGGGTGCTCCAGTTTCCTCCCACAGTCCAAATATGTGCAGGCTAGGTGGATTAGCCATGATAAATTGCCCCTAGTGTTAGGTGGACTAACCAGGTTAAATGCATGGACTTGGGTGGGATTGTGATCAATGTCGACTCAATGGGCTAAATGGCCTTCTTTTGCATTGTAGGATTCTATGATGTCAGCAACCCAGAGGAAAAGGGCTAGTAGCTTCAAGAGGAAGTCTGTTCCTTGATTCAACTACCCTCCACCCCAAGCCCATCACCTCTGAGATGCCCAGGTCCCACTTGGAACTCTATTCATTGCATCTGGAGTCGATGAACATAGAATCCCTACAGTGCAGAAGGAGGCCATTCGGCTCATCAAGTCAGCACCAACCACAATCCCACCCCGGGCCCTATCATATTTACCCTGCTAATCCCCCTGACACTAGGGCTAATTTACCAAGTCCAGTCAACTTAATCCACACATGTTTGGGAGGAAACTGAGGCACCCAATGGAAATCCACGCAGACACAGGGAGAATGTGTAAACTTCACATAAACAGTGACCCAAGCTGGGAATTGAACCTGGGTCCTGGCACTGTGAGGCAACGGTGCTTGCCGCTGTACTACCCTTTGCACACCCCCTTCCAGTAAATGATGTGGCATCTCTTTGATCCCCTTTTTGCATTCCAAGCATGGTTGAACTTCAGGCTTTTTTGCGGTGGCTGCATTTATCCAGTAATAAAAAGTCTCAAAACACTTTTTGGTTAAAGTCCAACAGGTATATTTCGTAGCAAATACCACTAGCTTTCGGAGCGCTGCTCCTTCATCAGGTGAGTGGGAGATCTGTTCACAAGCAAGGCATGAAAAGATACAAACTCAATAAATTGTGTCTTTATATGCCCTGTTTGTGAACAGATCTCTCACTCACCTGATGAAGGAGCAGCGCCCTGAAAGCTAGTGATGTTTGCTACCAAATAAACTTGTTGGACTTTAACCTAGTGTTGTGAGACTTCTTACTGTGTTTACCTGAGTCCAATGCCAGCGTTTCCACATTTTGTCTAGTAGTACAGTGGTGGACAGAGAGATGACACTGCTGAGTGGCACCAGGGACAAGAAGGCCCCTGAACTCCCCAACCCTAGCAGGGGACTGATGTGAGATAATGACACAGGAAGGTCCATGTGTCCACAGCACAGTGCTGCCCATAAAGACCAACTCAGCGCGGAGGGGTGGAACTGATCTGACCTGGCAGAATGAGGTACAGCTCAATAGAAGCAGCACAGCACTGTGGCAGAAAGTTGTTGCACTCACCCTGAACTGAGGACTGCCTTGTGCATCCCATTCATTAACAGTCGTATTTGATACTAAAGTAATTTCCCACTGATGTGTCACAAGATTGAAAGGCCCAATGGGATGCTAGTGGGCAGCTGTTTTAATGAGCATTCACGAGACACCAATGAATGTAAATGCCATTTGCGTCACCTGCAGTAGGGAGAGCGACCCAGCATTGGAAGAATTGCAACAGGATTTGACACTGGTGGGTTTCTGACTGACCACCACAGGTGAGTTGGGAGAATTTCATCCAGAGACCAGATCTGAAGGTAGATTTTAAAGAGCTAGAAAAGAAACTAGCAATCGGGTAGTAATCGCTGGAATATTCCTGGTGCCACCCTCTGATATAGAAATAGCAGGATAGAGTGAAAGAGATATTGCAGGAGGGAGAATTTTAGATTTCTATGACATTGAGACTGGTCCTTATAGCGATTGGGCCTGCACAGAGCTATTGCACCTGAATAGATGTGTGACCAATTTCCTTGCATATGGTTTGGTATTGATTTTGGGGAGGCTTTAAACTAACATGACAGAGGGATGAGAACAAAGACTGAATAAAAAGTGTAAAAAATTGACAGAGACAGAAAGCACTAGATGAAGAAATAGTAAATGTTATGTATGCAGCTATCAACTTATGGTGTCTAAAGAATCACAGGGTAAATGTTGTAACTTGAACACTGGGAACTTTTCATTGTAGACATGCAGTGTTGCACAGTCAGATCTAAGACTGACAACCTGGTTGCACATTGGGAGGAACTAATCCCCCAGGAGTCACTTAAAAGGGCAATACGCATCTCAAACATACACATATTACAGTAAGGTATTAAGTGGCATCAGGGTAAGAGGGAATGTAGCAGGTCAAAATTAGATTTGCTGTGCATGCATGTAAACCACAAGACAATGGTAAATAAGGTTGAGAAACTGTCAATGCAGATAGCCATATGGAAATGATGGAGCCCTACTCAGAAAAAGGAAGGATTTGATATTGAATATTCCTTTGCACAAGGTGCTCAGGAAAGATAAGAAAAGGAAGAAAGGAGGAAGGCTAACAAAATTACTTAAAGGAAATATTACAGTGCTGGAGAAAGCAAGAGGAGCCAAAGACAGAACCTATTGCTCAAGATCAGAGCCAGCAGAAAAACGGATATGCTACTGTTGCATTCTATCAGCCACCAAGTAGTTGGAAAGGTATGAAAGATCGAAATTTAAAGGAAGTTATGAACAGAGGACACTTGAGCAGGAGTAAGCTATTCAGCCACATTCAGTAAGATTATTGCTGATCAAATAGTAACATCAAATCTACACTCTGCCTGTTCCTGATTACCCATCACCCGATTGCTTTCCAAAAATCTGTCCATCTCTGCCTTAAAAATATTAAAAGACTCTTCTTTCCACAGATTTTTCAGGAACAGCATTCTAAAGACTTATGGCCTCTGAGTGACATTTTTATTGTCTCATTTCCCTTTTAAATAGGCAACTCCTTATTATGAAATAGTGACCTCTAGTTCTTAATTCTCCATAAGAGGAAATGTCCTCTTCACATCCACCCCGTCAAGATTCCTCAGAATCTTCCATGTTTCAATTAAATCACCTCTTACCCTTCTAAACTCCAGCAGACAGAAATCCAGTCTGTCTAACCTTTCCTCGTCCTCCAACAGAAAATTTTCTGAACATATTGTAGAAATCTTTATCCCTTTTTGCCATTTACAATTCAACTTTCCCATTCAACGTTCACATAATTAAACTCACAAATTATAACTATTCCATAATTCTAACAACCATCTTGTTCCTCTAAATCTTTCACACCCAGCAAGGAATTGCATCCTTTTTGTTCCTCAACTTGAGCAAATAGATTCTGGTTTTGACTCCCCTGAGACATCCTCTCTCTCTCTAGCTCTGCAGTTCTCAGTAATCAATACTACTCCTCCATTTCTTCATTTTTCTTTTTCCTATCTTTCTTGCATACCTTGTGTCGAGGAATATTTAATACTCAGTTTTGTCTCTTAACCTGGAAACTGATACAGCCCAACATTGTATTTCATGATAACCTGCACCTTTAACTCACCATGCTTATTTACTGCACAGTGCGTTCACATATATGCACAAAAACTCTGATTTAGACTTCATTGCTTTTTCAGTTAATCTGAACTCATCCAATAGTTTATTATTTCTAACTCTGATGCTATTAAAATTTTGTGCACTTTGGTATTCCTCCCTGATTGTATCTCTTGGTTCCCACACCCCTGGCAACTTAGCATAAACCTTCTTCAATAGTGCCAGCAAATCGCCCCATGAGGAACCCAGTCATAGCACTATTTGAATGGGGTACATCTGGCCTATATAGGTCCCAATGTCCCAGCAATCTAAAGCTTTCCCTGCTACACATCTTTCTAGCCATGCTGTTTTCTGCTTTATCCTCCTGTTTCTGTAGTTGCACATGACACTGAGAATCATCTGGTGATTGCTACTTTTAATTCATAGGACTCCTAGAGAGCAGAAGGAGGCCATTTAGCCCATCCAGTGTGCATTGACGTGTGGAAGGGCACCATACCTAGGTCTACTCCCCTGCCTATCACCATAACACTGCACATTGATCATGGCCAATCCACCTAACCTGAACATCTATGGATATGAAGGGGCAATCTAAAATGGTCAATCCTCCTAACTTGCACATCTTTAGACTGTGGAAGGAAACCAGATCACCTGGAGGAAATCCATGCAGATTCAGGAAGAATATGCAAACTCCTTGAACCAAGCACAATGGTTCTGCTTGTTAATTTCTTCTGCAGTTTCCTGAATTCTGACCACAGGACCATTATCCCTCTTCCCGTCTGCTTGTTGTTACAAATGTGGACCATGACTGCTGGATGTTCTCCCTTCCCCAGTGACGTGCTTGACCCTTGACTATGAAAGCAACACACCATCTTGAATTAATGTCTGCAGTCACAGAAACACATGTCCATTCTCCTAACTATTGACGGTCTATCACTATTGCTTTTGCAGCTTTCTTTGTGCCCCCTTAACAGCTGAACTACCTGTGGTGCCATGGATTTCCTTCTGGCAATGCTCCTCAGATAAATCATCACAGTCATTACTATTTCAAAATGACTACTGGTTGAGCATGCCATCTATTTGGGACTCCTCTATTACCTGACTGTTTGTTTCTTCTTTCACATTATGCATTAGAGATTTGGAAGAGGGACATGAATATATTATCTCCAAATTTGTAAGTGATGCAAAGTTGGGTGGGAAGGTGAGCTGTGAGGAAGATGCAGGGGTTTTTAGCGTGATTTGGACAGGATGAATATGTGAGCATATGCATGGCAGGTGCAGTATAATTTGGATAAATGTGAGGTTGTCCATGTTGGTAGCAATAATGGGCGGACGGATTATTGCTTGAATGGGTGTAAATTGAGACAGGTGAGCAAGACTTTCGTGTCCTCGTCCACCAGTAACTGAAAGTAAGCGTATAGGTACAGTAAACTGGAAATAAATAGTATGTTGGCCTTCAGAGCAAGAGGATTTGGGTATAGGGATAGGGATGTTGTACTGCAATTCTGTAGGGTATAGGTGGGGCCACACCTAAAGTATTATGTTCAGTTTTGGTGCCCTTATCTGAGGAAGGATGTCCTTACTACAGAGGGAGTACAGCGAAGGTTTACCATGCTGATTCCTGGAGTGGCAGGTCTGTCATATGAGGAGAGACCAAGTTGGTTAGGATTATATTCACTGGAGTTCAGAAGAGTGAGAGGAGATCTCATCGAAACTTAGAAAATTCTAACAGGGTTAGATAGGATGGATTCAGAAAGGATGTTCCCAATAATGGGAGAATCCAAACTTGAAGGTAAGGGGTAAACCTTTCAAAACTGAGGCAAGGAGAAATTTCTTCACCCAAAGGGTGGTGAATGTGCAGAATTCATTACCACATAATATAGTTGAGATGAAAATGTCTGATTTCAAGAAGAAATTAGATATTTCTCTCAGGACTAAAAGGATCAAAGGATATGGGGAGACGGGGGATCACGATATTGAATTCAATGATCAAAATGAGCAGACTTGAAGGGCTGAATGGCCTACTCCTACTTTTAGTTCTATGTTTCTGTTTGGTGGTCATCTACTCCCTCTCTCCTTGTATATCCTTAAACTGTGAGGTGACCATATTCATAAACATCCCAACCTTGTAGGTGCACGGCATTGATGCTATCTGCTACTCCAGCTGTTTAAACTGATGGCATTTCCTGGATAAATAATTATCCAGCAAATGGGAAGCATGCTGGAATTCCCACATTGTACAAGAAGTGCATTCTAGAGTTCACAGCAGCCCTGCTATCATTCTACTGGATAATAAACTTGGCCACTTCTATTCGACTTTAATGAGACTAAACTTTACCAGTACTAATAAACCTTACCAATATTTAATAAACATTTATGAATAAGCTAACACTAATAAACCTTACTCATATTAACAAAACTCAATAATATATAAATGCTTTAAAAATTGTGTAGTCTTTATTTAGATAAGATTTCACTTTTGTATTCTTGGGTTAGCACAGTGGTTAGCATTGCTGTCTCACAGCATCTGGAACCTGAATTTGATTCCGGCTTGTTCATTGTCTACGTGGAGTCTACGTGTTCTCCCCACGTCTGCGTCAGTTTCCTCCGGGTGTCCCATTTTCTGAAAGACGTGCTGGTTAGGTGCATTAACCATGCTAAATCTCTCTCAGTGTACCCAGACAAATGTTAGAGTATGGCAATTAGGGGATTTTCACAGTAACCTCATTGCAGTGTTAATGTCACTCTACTTGTGACACTAATAAATAAAGTTTACAATTTTATTTTTCATACCAAATTTTTTCACATTTTCCTCCAGCTGTGAATTTTTTGCCTGCTCAAATTATCTGTAGCCTTTCAAAAACCATTTGTACATTTCTTCTTGCTTTCCTGTACATACCAGCAAAATTGGCTAAAATGCACTTGACTCTTTTGTCAAAATTATTAATAAAAGTTGCAAGTAGTTGAGGCCCCACCACTGTTCTCAGTGACACAAGTTCGTTTGCCAACCTGGTAATTATTCAGTTATATCATTTCCTGTTTATTAGCTAATCCTTTATTCATGCTAATATATTTCATCCAACACCTTGAACTTTTGTCAGTGTGCAGTGGTTAATACTGCCATTTTACAGCAACAGAAACCCATGTTCAATTTTGGTTTGAGTGGCTGTTCGTATGGAGATTGCATGTTCTCCGTGTGTCTGTGTGGGTTTCCTCTGGGTGCTGCAGTTTCCTCCCATGTCCCAAGAAATGCCGCTAGTGGATTGGTCATGCTAAGTTGTCTCTTAAAGTTCAAAGATGTATCAGTGAGGTGGAATGGTTATGGTAAATGCAAGGATAGACCTGGGTCAGATGCTTCTTGGAGAGTCGGTACAGACTCGATCGGCCAATGGCCTCCTCTGCATTGTAGGGATTCTACTATATCCACCCTGTTTGCTGTATCCTAAAAGGATTCTAATTAAATTTTCAAACATTATTTCCTTTTCATAAAACTACATTGATTCTGCTGATTATATTTTGCTTATCTAAATGTGCTGCCACTACTTTCTTAATAATGGATTTCAACACTTCCCCAAAGCTGAATATTTGGCTAACTGACTCATAGTTTCTTGATTTCGATCTCCCTCCCACCCATCAACAGGTGTATTATGTTTGCTGTTTTCCAGACTGAAGATTTTTCTGAATCTCGGGAATTTTGGAAGATTACAACCAATGCTTCTGTTACTACTGATGCCAAAAATGCCCCGCGCACAGAACACTTCAGGTTCAGTGGACTTGTCAGCTTTTAGTTCCATTAATTACCCCAGTATTTTCACTGGTTGATACTGATCTCCTCCCTCTTTGATTCCTTGGTTTTCTCCCATTATTGGGATGCTTTTAGTGTTTTCTTCCATAAAGACAGACAAGATACTTGTTCTAATTTTCTGCCACTTTATTGTTTCCCATTATTAATTTCCCAATCTCATCTTCAAGGGACCAGCATTGACTTTCAACTATTTGCTTCCATTTTATGTATAGTTAGACATTCCTACTCTCTCTTTTTCGCTCTCATTCTAATTGTTTCATATTGTTAGAATTTTTACTTTTTGCGAGGTACTCTGAATTAAAGAAAAACTTGAAAGTTATCAATCCAATCAGTATTCAAGTGCAGCCAAAAGATTGGGATATTGAGTTTCATAAGAATTTGAGATGGGATATAACATTAAAATCAATGCAGTAAATGCATACAGCCATGACAAATAGTGAGTACAGGGTGATTGTTGTGCACAAACTGCTCTTTGTCTCTTTACTCAATGCTCAAGTTTTCTCAACTTCTGGACCCCCTATGAAATGGTTGTTTGGAGTATTTTTTCAGAGTTATTTTGCACTGCCTGCTGCAATGAATCCCGGCACTGTTTCTTAGTTTATACACTTTTTCAGAGGCAGATGCCAAGATAGATTGTTGACTAAGCCTTTTTGGACCTGTAAAAATTTGCTCTACTACAAAGTATCCTGTTGGATTCATCTTCTAAAGTTTGGCTTAAATATTCCACCATTTGATTGCAATCACCTGCTATTATTCCTCTGGACCTTTGCACATATTATTTGGTCATTTCAATAAATTTGTCCCCTATTACATCTCTAGCTGTTTTTACCAGATTAGTGTCATCTTCCCACTCATTCCACTATTAGTTCCTTGTGCCTGCTCATTGAATGTGCTGAATGCCCATTCGGTACATCTGTTTGTGTCCCTTATTAGGCTAGTGAACTTGACTTTTGTGCAGTGCAATATCTCAGACAGAATTAATGTTGTTGGATCATAGAGATATACAGCATGCAAACTAGCCCTTTGACCCAACTTGTCCATACCGACCAGATTTCTTAAATTGAACGAGCCCATTTGCCCATATCCTTCTAAATCTTTCTTATCCATCTTGTCCAAATGTCCTTTAAATATTGTAATTGTACCCCCTCTTCCACCTCCTCTGGCAGCTCATTCCATATGTGCACTATTCTCTGTGTGAGAAAGTTGCCCCTTTAGGTTCCTTTTAAATCATTCCTTGCTCCCAACTTATGCCCTCAAGTTTTGTATTCCCCTATCCTGCGGGAAAAGACTTTGGCTATTCATCTGATCTCTGCTCCTTATGAGTTTATAAACTTGCATAAGGTTAATCCTCATCCCTTCACTGTTTTACCTTCACTGCCTGTAATCATTATATTTTGTATGAAATTGGTGTATTTTCTTAGCTTCTCTGTGTGTGCTCCAATTAAATTATTCCAGCAACAAACTTTTGAGAGTCTAAAATTAAGAAGTCTATTTATTCTCAATCCCTTGAAAAGCAGTCTGTGAATGTCAAGGATATGGTTTTTCAGGTGAATTCAACTTTAGAACAGGTTGGGAGAATATTTCTCTTGGCATTTCTTACTTTTGAGGTATTGTTGTTGATTATCTGGTTACTTGATTGCTTGCAGCTAATTTGACCATTTTTTGATGGAATCTATGCCCGTCGGCAGCTTCTTGCTAGTTTTAACAGCAAACTATCACAAGTTCAGAAGGTTTACTTCCACCCCAAAAGGAAATTTGTATGATCCTGTGTTGCTGTTTAATGCATTGAGAACTTGAAATAGTCTGTCTGAATGACCCATTGAATTTGATAATACCTTTGATAATACCTTTTTGGATTAGTTTCAAGAAAGGACATTAATTTAACATCAGTCTTGAATGTCCCTTTTGTTCCCTTTTGAGACGGCAGATTGGTTGCAATCCACAAAAGAAGTTAGGTGACCTTCATCTTTTGTGGCCAGCTGTAAAACATAAAGTATGAAATTTGAAATATACAGGGGCATGAAACACCACCTCAGTACAGAAAACAAAGTAGAATCAATGACGTTTTTTACATTTTTTTTGTGAAACAATATTAAATGTAAGCATTCAATTTTAGTACACATTTGGACATTTATAAACTGTAATCTGGTACTGCAGCAGTTTTCTCTTCATCTCATATCCTTTCTCTTAAAATCCCCAGTGACGTCTTATCTGGTGAATGTTTATTAATATTGGTATGCCGGATTTTGGGAATTGTAATTGTAACAGACGTATGATTCTCAATGTGTTTAGCAGCTGGTGGAAGTTTAAACTGCATGCTGATTTCTGGGAAGAATCAGAATTCACAGGCTTGGGGTTGGTTTCAAAGCTTGCAGTACATAAGTTGCTTTGATTGCTTTGTTGTGCTGCCTGTGGGCTCCTAACCCTTTCATGGTCCTTCCACAACCCAAGAGTTGTATAATTCAGGTATGGTCCATAGATGATTTGTATTTCTAGGGTGATGGCGAGTTTTGTTATTAAACCTCTGTGAGGCATTTACCCCTTAACTTCAATGAGCTTGCAAGTTGAACTGCTGAGTTTAGGTGGATTTAAGGTTTGAATTTGGAATGATTTAGTGAATATCTCTGTTAGTTGTATTTGTATTTCCCTGATGGTTTAGGATGCATTGACTATCACCTTCTATTCCTTTGGGGAAGGGTTGGTCCACATTCATTAGGACAATGCTACCCACAGCGGCCTGTCCAGTTTCCGCTGCCCTATCCTGAGACCCTTCCACTGGGTGAGGCATTTCCCTCAGTCTTCTGGCTTGTGAACTTCCTCTGTACCCATTTAAATCTAGGAATAAATTGTCTGCAAACCAATCCTCTGGTTCAGTCATTTCTTTTGAAATCTACAAGTCATGCCCTGAACTCTGTAACCTCTGTAGGTTAGCCTCTTGAACTTTAGTTGGTTCTGCCTTTACCCTTTTTACCTTGGTAGATGGTCTCTTGGGCTCCAGAAAATCCTCTGACTTCCCTTTTATGTCCCACATATATATTGGCTCTGTCGCCTCCTATAAGATATCAAGGACTTCCACAGCACTCTGCAGCTGATCGGAATTTTTCTGCTTCCCTTATGTTTCCCCAGTTTCAGGACTGCTTTTAACCCTCTGGGCATAGCATTGTTACCCCAGCAAGGATGTGGATATTGTTGGCTAGGCTAGCATTTATTACCCACCCCTAATTGCTGTAGAGAAGATGGTGATGAGCTGCCTTTTCAACCACTGCAGTGCATGTGATGTAGGTACATCCACACTGCTGTAGGGTTGGAGTTCCAGGATTCCAGGAACGGTGATATATTTTCAATTCAGGATGGTGGATAGCTTAGAGGTCAACTTCCAGGTGATGGTGTTTCCAAGTGGTGTTTCCAAGTTTCTGCTGCTTTTATCCTTCTACATGGTAGTGATTGTGAGTTTGCAAGGTCCTGCCTCTAAGGAGCCTTAGTGAGTCCCTGTAGCACGTTTAGCAGATGTCATGGACTGCTACGTCTGTGAACCTTTGGTGGAAGGAGTGCATTTTTGTAGATGGGTGCCGATTATGCAGACTACCTTAATGGTTCCAACTTTTTGAGTATTGCTGGAGCAACTCTTCCAGGCAAGTGGAGAGTATTCCATCACACTGTTGATTTGTGCATTGTAAATAATGGACAGCCTCTGGGGAGTAAAGAGATAATTTACTTGCTGCAGAATTCCTGGTCTCTGATCTGCTCTTGTAGCCACAGTATTTATATGGCTGGTCCTTTAAGCTTCTGGTCAATAGTAACTCCAGGATCCCCACCAGCACCTCCCTGCCAAGAGGATTCAGTAATGCTAATGGCAATGGTTATGTTCTCTCTTGTTGGAGATGGTCATTGTCTGGTACTTGGGTGCTCCAAATGTTAGTTGGCACTTGTTAGCTCAAGAACGATAGTGTCTGGGTCTTACTGCGCCTACACATAGATTGCTTCAGTATCTAAGGAATCACAAATGTTGCTGAACATTGTACAGTCATCAGCTACCAGCTAACCATCTTCCTTTGTGTCAAATATGAGTCCAACCAATGGAGAGTTTTCGGCTGATTCATGTTGACGCCAGTTTTGCTTGGGATTCTTGATATCACATTTGATCAAATGCTGCCTTGATGTCAAGGCAGTCACTCCCACCTCATCTCTAGAATTCAGCTCTTTTGACCTTATTTGAACCAAGGTTGAAATGAGGTCAGAAGCTGAGTGTCTGTGGAACCCAAATAGAACATCATAAAGTAGATTTTTGCTGAATAAGGATGACCTCTTCTGTCACTTCCCTGACATTCAAGAGTAAACTGATGGATGGAGTGTGAGGCAGATCTGATTGCACTACTTCAGAGTTTTTGATAAATTACTGACTATTAATATTCAATACCCTTTTTAAAACCATATTTGGAGAATTGAACTAATCTTCTCTATGTCCCACTCCTGAATTGGTTAAAACAGAGTTTGAATTGCTAATTCAATGCATGTACTTAACTGCGTGTGACCTATTGTAAAAAATAAGCCAGCCACTGACAATGCATTCTGGCAAAGATGTAGACATTATGAATAGAAAATATTAAATGTAGAAACATTTCCATCTAGCTGTCCACTAATATAAAATCAACACACACAACCATTTCTCCAATCCTATAAAATTAAATAATATCCTGAAGAGTATCTCCTGTTAAAATTTGGTCATACAAAAAGTGAAGTCAGAAAAATAAGTATTCATAGATTATCCAAATGCTTTTTTACAGCTTTCCACAGTAGCTGGGCTTTCTTACTGGTGCAGTTTGTCTGCACTTGTGGATGGTTGATTCTCTTCTCTTTCTGAGACAGTGGATATATCCCGAACTCTTAGTTTTGCAGAAATGGGTTTTCAAATCTCAAGCAGCTGAACTTTGATGAGGGAACTTACAGAGAGAGAGAAGGGGAAAAGATGTTTTTCTTTCTATTTCTGTGTCAGTCTACTCCTAACTATTAATTCAAACTTTATCTTTTAACACCGAAAAGCTAAGTCGTATGACCTCCCTCTGGTTTTAATCAGGCTTATCTTAGCTACAGTATTTGAGAGCTGTGCATACCCTGTCTCCATAAAAGTTTGTGTCCCATGCACATGCAATGTCAAAACTGTTGTAGGCCAATGACCTTTGATTAGCGCAAGTATTCTTTTCAAAAAGTTTGAAATATATATGTATATATTTTATTTGTATTATATATATGCATAAATGTCCAGTTGATTGCATTATAAAGTAATATATTCACAAATAACAAATTAATATTCTATATTATACATCTTCATAACACTGACATTGCAATCATCTTACTGGCTTCTGAGCACCTGTTCCCAGCTGTGCTATTTCTACATTTCCGTTAAACATTTTCATTCAAAAATTCTGACTTGCAATGATTTTCTTTGATTTGATTTATTATTGTCACATGTATTAACATACAGTGAAAAGTATTATTTCTTGCAAAACAAACCATTCATAAAGAAGGAAATGAGACCGTGCAGAATGTAGTGTTGTAGTCATAGCTAGGGTATGGAGAAAGATCAACTTAATGCAAGATAAGTCCATTCAAAAATCTGACAGCAGCAGGGAAAGTTGTTGTTGAATCAATTGATAGGGGACCTCAGATTTTTGTATCTTTTACCCAAAGGACGAAGGTGGAAGAGAGACTGTCTAGGGTGCATGGGGCTCTTAATCATGCTGGCTGCTTTGCCAAGGTAGTGGGAAGTGTAGACAGATGGATGGGAGGTTGGTTTGCATGATGGATTGGGCTACATTCACAACGTTTTGTAGTTTCTTGCAGTCTTGGGCATATCAGGAGCCATACCAAGTTGTGATACAACCAGAAGGGATGCTTGCTATGGTACATCTGTAAAAGTTGGTGAGATTGTAGCTCACATGCCAAATTTTCTTAGTTTTCTGAGAAAGTGGAGGCATTGGTGGGTTTTCTTAACTATAGTGTCAGCATGGGGAGACTAGGAGAAGTTGTTGGTGATCTGGACACTTAAAAACATGAAGCTCTTGACCGTTTCTATTTTGTCCCCATTGATGTAGACAGGGCATGTTGTCCTTTAAGCTTCCTGAAGTTGATGACATTCTCAAAAGACAAGTTGTCAACTTTTCATAAATTATTTAGTTGCAGGTACATTGCCTCATTTTAAAATATGGTTATTTTCCCCATCTATTTCATCTTAATGCACAATCTGTTCCAAAAAGATGTCACACACTATGGTTGTTCTGCAATGGAATCGTAAGGTATTAGGGAAGTGCTCAAAATGGTCCTTAACTTTTAATTTGCACCCTTTTTGGTTCATGCCTGAAACTCAAACCAATTCAGGGCAGCGAGTTACAGTTAAATTGATGGGAAATGTCATTGAGTTAAATTATTTATCTGTGCTCAACTGAAGCATGTGGTCATTGGATTAAAGTGCAAATAAATCACAATCTGCCACAAAACCAAGAAGAGCAGATGGAGCTCAGAGAAAACTAAAGATTCTGGCGAAATGTTTGCTCCTGGAGAGAAATAGATTCAGAATAAATAGTTACAATTATCAAAAGTCCGCTTAACTGATGTATTCCAATGGTAAAAGAGAAGAAAGAAAGACACATGCACAGCTTGATTTCATTTATGATTGTGTGTAATACATGTGACAATGAAAAGTATCGCTTCTTGCGTGCTATATAGACAAAGCATACCGTTAATAGAGAGGAAAGGAGGGGTGCAGAATGTAGTGTGATAATCATAGCTAGGGCGTAGAGAAACATCAATTTAATGTAAGGTAGGCCCATTCAAAAGTCGGACGCTGTGGAGAAGAAGCCATTCTTGAGTTGGTTGGTATGCGACCTCAGACTTTTGTATCTTTTTCCTGAAGGAAGAAGGTGGAAGAGAGAATATCTGGAGTGAGTGGTGTCCTTAATTATGCTGGTTGCTTTGCTAAGACAATGGGAAGTGTCAATGGATGGCAGGTTGGTTTCTGTGATGGATTGGGCTACATTCACAACTTTTGTAGTTTCTTGTGGTCTTGGACAGAGCAGGAGCCATACCAAGATGTCAGACCACTAGAAAGAATGCTTTTTATAGTGCATCTATAAAAGTTGGTGAGAGTCATAGCTGACATGTCAAATTTCCTTAGTCTTCTCAGAAAGTAGAGGCATTAGTAGGCTTTCTTAACTATGGTGTCGGCATGGGGAGGACCAGGCCAAGTTGTTGGTGATCTGGACACCTAAAAATTTGAAGCTCTTGACCCTTTCTACTTCGTCCCCAAAGGACATGTTCTCCTTCATGTTTTCTGAAGTCGATGACAATCTCCTTCGTTTTGTTGACATTGAGGGAGAGATTATTGTTGCCGCACCAGTTCACTGGATTTTCTATCTCATTCCTATTCTCTGTCTCATCATTGTTTGAGATCTATCACACTATGGTGGTGTCATCAGGAAACTTGAAAATCGAATTGAGGGGAATTTGGTCACATAGCCATAGGCTATAAGGAGTATAGCAGGGAGCTGAGAACACAGTCTTATGGGGCATTAATGTTGAGGATGATTATGGAGGAGGCGTTATTGCCTATTCATTCTGATTGTGGTCTGTGAGTTAGGAAGTTCAGGATCCAGTCGCAAAGGGAGGAGCTGAGGCCTAGGCCAAGGAATTTGGAGATGAGTTGTATAGGAATAATTGTGTTGAAGGC
This sequence comes from Sphyrna mokarran, assembly GCA_024679065.1. NCBI lineage: Eukaryota > Metazoa > Chordata > Chondrichthyes > Carcharhiniformes > Carcharhinidae > Sphyrna > Sphyrna mokarran. The sequence goes on from JAGIQG010000003.1 coordinate 94,529,208, forward strand.
TGAGCTGTAGTCAATACATGGAAATCTGACATAGATATCCTTGTTATCTAGATGTTCCAGGATTGAGTTCAGGGCCAGTGAGATGGTGTCTATTGTGGACCTGTGTGATGGTAGGAAAACTGTTGTGAGTCTAGGTAGTCCAGGAGGTTGGAATTCATTCATGACATGACTAGCCTTTCAAAGCATGGATGTCAGAGCCAACGGCTGATAGTCATTAAAGCATGCTGCTTGGTTTTGCTTAGGTGCCGGATGATGGTCATCTTCTTAAAGTAGATAGGAACCTCAAATTGTTGTAAAGAGAGATTGAAGATGTCTGTGAATACCTCCGCTAGCTGATCCGCACAGGATCTGATTGCTTGTCCAGCTACCCATCTAGGCCTGTTGCTTTCCATGGGTTGACCTTCGAGAAAGCTGTTCTAACATCTGCATGGTGACCCCAGATACAAGTTTATCCAGGGCTTCTATGGTGGAGAGCATGCTCTCACTGGCCTGTTGCTCAAAACGAGCATGGAATGCATTGAACTTATCAGGGAGAGTTGTGTTGGAGCCGACTATTTTATATGCCTTCATCTTTTAACCTGTTATGTCTTGCAGACCTGCCATAATCTGTATGGCTAGCTTGGGACTCTAGCTTGATCTGGTACTGTCTTTTAGCATCTTTGATGGATTCCTTAGATCGTTAAAAATCAATTGCCAAGAAACATTGAGAGGAAATTGCTGGAAAACAGCAAAAGGGCCTGCAGACTCAGCCATTCCATTTGTCTCATATATAATGTTCCTTTAAGCTAAGGGTGAAAACTGGAACAGACTGAGTGAATTGAATTCTGGGCAAAGGGTTTGGTTGCTGTACATTGTTCATAGCAACTAAGGTTATCACCCATAAAGTTTATCCTGGCTCAATCAATGATTCCCGACCTATAATTTATCTCTTGTAAGCATAATGTTCGCAGAGAATTGTTTCATGCTTTTGCCTTCTGCACACCCCACTCTATCTGCTGAGACAGCACTGAGACAAAACCAACCAGCGATGTACAGCTGCTATAATTTACCTTGTTGATTTTCACTGTGCTGTTTCATTGCACTGTGGTGCCTACCTTACAAAGTTACATGTGATTACTTGACAGTTGCTTAATAACAGCTATTTTCCATTGAGTAATCATGGAAAACTTGTGTTAGCCAAGTACAGTACAAATACCATATTGATTTTTATCACCTATTTTTAATCCTTCAGTTTCAAAAATACTTTAAATTCAGTGAAACTACCTCTTGACATGTTAAAAGCCATTGTAATGCTCCTTGATCTCATAGGAACTTTAAACAAAATCTCATATCCTCTGTTGATCTATTTAGTTGCAAATGTGATGAGATGAACAATTCAAGGAAAACACAAATAATTTGGAATAAAATAATAAAACATTCACAAGGAAGATCTGATATTTTTGATATATCTGGCATTATTGATGTTGTATACTAATCAGCAGTGTACAGTTACAGCATTTGTAAGGTTGTGACAAACTTGAGGTTATAATCACTTTTTTTAAACCAGCATTCTGTGAACAGAGAATGTTTAAAATCAATGAAATTATCTACACATTCATGATTTTGCCTTTCTGATTCTGAGAAAGGAATGGGATTAGTGATTAACTGATGGCCTACATCTAGGATAGTAACGGAATTAAGAGTTGGAAATATTAGATCCAATGCTTACAATATTCCAAAATTTCCTGGATACAGAAATGGTTCCAGTGGATTGGAAAAATGCTAATATAATGCCGTTATTCAAAAAGGGAGGGAGGCAAAATGTAAGAAATTACAGTCCAATTAATTGGACATCTGTCATTCGGAAATTATTAGAATCCATTATTAAGGAAGTAATAACAATATTTTTAAAAAAATCAAAACACAATCCATCAGAGTCAGCATGATTTTATGAAGGGTAAGTCATGTTTGACTAATTTGCTTGAGTTCATGAAGATGTACTAAGCAAGGTCGATAATGGGATCCTGGTAGATGTAGTATATCTGGACTTCCAGAAGGCATTTAATAAGTTGCCATACAAAAGGTTAAATATACACGGTTAATTCATACAGAATTAGAGGTAAATTAGTAGTACTATTAATACTGTTAATAGTAACCAACAAAAGACAGAGTCACAATAAATGGACCTTTCTCATATTGGCAAAATGCAACTCATGGGTGCTATAGGTTTGGTCCGCAGACTGCTACTATTTACCATTTATATTAATAATTTGGATGAGGAGATAGTAGGTATCATAACCAAATTTGCAGATGACACTAACATAACCGGGATAGTAAGTTGCAAAAATGAAATAAGAAATTTGCAAATGGATATGGAGAGATCAAGTGAATGGGTCAAAATCTGGCAGATGGAGTTTAATGTATATAAATGTGAAGTTATTAATTTTGGTAGGAAAAACACAAAGACAAATTATTATCTAAATGGAGACAAACTTCAGAATGTTTTGGTAGAGAGGGATTTGAGTGTCTTCATGCATAAATTGCAGAAAAATAGTACACACGCGAAGCACATAATAAGGAAGGCAAATAAAATCTTGGCATTTTTTGTTAAAGGATTAGAGTATATAGTGAAGTGTTGCTGTAACTGCACAAAGTATTAGTGAGACCTTACTTAGAACACTGTGTATAGTTTTGGTCCCTGAAGTTGAGGAGGGATACATTTATAAATGGTAAATAGTAGCAGTCTGCGGACCAAACCTATAGCACCCATGAGTTGCATTTTGCCAATATGAGAAAGGTCCATTTATTGTGACTCTGTCTTTTGTTGGTTACTATTAACAGTATTAATAGTACTACTAATTTACCTCTAATTCTGTATGAATTAACCGTGTATATTTAACCTTTTGTATGGCAACTTATTAAATGCCTTCTGGAAGTCCAGATATACTACATCTACCAGGATCCCATTATCGACCTAGCTTAGTACATCTTCATGAACTCAAGCAAATTAGTCAAACATGACTTACCCTTCATAAAATCATGCTGACTCTGATGGATTGTGTTTTGATTTTTTTAAAAATATTGTTATTACTTCCTTAATAATGGATTCTAATAATTTCTGAATGACGGATGTCCAATTAATTGGACTGTAATTTCTTACATTTTGCCTCCCTCCCTTTTTGAATAACGGCATTATATTAGCATTTTTCCAATCCACTGGAACCATTTCTGTATCCAGGAAATTTTGGAATATTGTAAGCATTGGATCTAATATTTCCAACTCTTAATTCCATTACTATCCTAGATGTAGGCCATCAGTTAATCACTAATCCCATTTCTTTCTCAGAATCAGAAAGGCAAAATCATGAATGTGTAGATAATTTAATTGATTTTAAACATTCTCTGTTCACAGAATGCTGGTTTAAAAAAAGTGATTATACCTCAAGTTTGTCTCAACCTTACAAATGCTGTAACTTTACACTGCTGATTAGTATACAACATCAATAATGCCAGATATATCAAAAATATCAAATCTTCTTTGTGAATGTTTTATTATTTTATTCCAAATTACTTGTGTTTTCCTTGAATTGTTCAACTCATCATATTTGCAACTAAATAGATCAACAGAGGATATGAGATTTTGTTTAAAGTTCCTATGAGACCAGAGGCCGTTCACTAGATTGACTCAGGAGAACAGGGTTTAGGCAGTACTCACTGGAGTTTAGATGAATGAGAAAAGATCTAATTGAGGTGTACAAGATGATGAGGGGTATTGACAAAATAGACATGAGAGGATGTTTTCTCTTGTAGGGCTATCTAGAACAAGACGACATAGTTTTAGAATAAAGAGTGGAAGATTTAAAGCAGAGATGAGGATAAATTACTTATTTCAAAGGGTTGAGCATGGTGAATGCTGGGACATTGAGTGATTTTAAGAAAGAGGTGGATAGATTTTTAATTAGTTAAGATTTGAAGGGCTAAAGTGTATGGGCAGGAAAGTGGAGTTAGAGCCCAAAACTGATAAGCCATGATTGTGTTAAATGGCAGAATAGGTTCAAGGGGTTAAATTGCCTGCTGCTGTTCCTGTTTCATATGTTAACTATTGCATTTTGCTGGAAAATTGGTAATAATGTCATGCAATCTGCCAAAATAAAGATGCTATTTCTGCCTATCATCAAATTTGTTCAGTATGAGGTATATTTTATCAACAAATTATTAATTAAAATAATCAACGATCAGGGAAGCAGGCTCAAGTTTAAATAATGAGTTTTGCTGTGACACACACGGACTAGAATTTTGAACAATTGGCCTTCAGGAGACAAATGAATCCCCAAAGTCAGTTGTGTACTGCTTTTAACTTTGTGCCACTATTTGATACTTCAGTGAATGATAGCACAGAACAAAGACTGCTGGCCTTTGATAGGCCATGTTTCACACTGCCTGCTGACAGTAGCACAGTGGAAGAGTCAAAGGGCATGGGTGAAGCTGTAACAGGAGCCTCTTACCCTGTTAAATAGGAGAAGTCATTGTCACATTTTGGAACTGGTATTGGCTAGCTGGACATTTAAAATTATCATCCTATAGATTTTAACTTAAAAGCTAAAGATGTGGAATTTCACCAGCAATTTCTTCCAGTACTGCTAAGTTCACACATTGACCTGATTTGTATCAGTCAATTGGCCTCTTTTTTAGGTGTGAAACTGTTTGCTCTAAATTTGTCTAATTTGAAAGCAAAGAACTTCTGTGAAGAGTTTTCCTCACTGGGTGTCTGACATTTGGTTTTGAATATGGTTCATTTTTCTCTTGAAATTCTGGTCACAAGTTGCAATTACAGCATGAAGTAAGGGGATCATAAATCATTTAACTGAGCTCCATTTGTAGCTGCAATAGTTGCAACTCAATACTCTGTGTGGACAGGAGCTTATTCTTCTCTCAGGATTATTCAGATGAGCTTGTCTGAATAAATTGTTGTTTAGCAAACTTATAGGCAGCAAGATTTTAACAGACTGGGAAAGAGTTACAATTCCCCAGGAAACAATGATATGGGGAGCATTACAAAAGCTCTGATTCTCTCTCTATTTCCATCTCTTCCTCTATCCCTCTATAATTTGTCTCATCTTTGTCTTCTCTCTTTCCTCTTTCATTCCCCTTTGGGGTGGGGACAGGATGGGGGTGGTATTTGTAGAATGTGTGTGTCTACGTTGATGCAGTGCTGATTCAAAGTCAAAGCAGCACCACTCTATAATGAAAGCATTATGCCACATAAGTCTTATTCTGCTGTTAGTGTGGAAGTATGTTTGTAAAATTGCAGCCTATCGTTCTGTACTCTCAAGATGAATGGTTTGACTGGTCTGACTGAGGTACATTCTCGTTAAAAGTCCAATTTAAAAAATCGAAGGTGTCAAAGTTCACTCCCACCTAATTGTTGTTTAGCCAGAGACCTGTAGAGTCTGGAATGTGCTTGTCAGTTTCAGTTTCCAAATGAGACTTACACAGTAGCTTAAGATGGTAACGAAATGTGACATCTGTGGTGTGGTGTATGGAATGCTGATGTTATGTTTTTAATATACATCTAGCAGTTCTCCCATAGTGTTGCTGCCAATAATGCTGAGGATGTATTGTTTATATAGTGTAGTGAACAATATATTGTTATACTGTGCTATGATGATATAATAATGAAACTGAACAATATGAATATTTTTGTCAAGAAGGATAACATTAAACTTTGGGAAGAGCAAACATCTTTGTCACTGGTCACTTTTCATGCATACATTAATTCATGGGATGTGGGCATCTCTTGTAAGGTCAGCATTTATTGCCTGCCTTAATTTGAGAGGGTGGTGTTCAGCTGTTTTCTCTAACTGCTTCAGTTTGGTATAGAGACGCCAACAGTGCTGGTGGGAAGGGATTTCCAGGGTTTTGATCCAACAGCAATGAAGATATGACATACATCCAAATTAGAGTGGTATGTGACTTCAAAGGGAACTTCCAAGTGGTGGTATTCTCATTTACCTGCTGCTCTTGTTCTTAATGGTAGAGATCACTGGTTTGGAATATGCTATCAAAGGAGCTGTGGCAATTTTGTGCAGTGCATTTGTAAATGGTACATACTGCTGCCACTGTGTACCTCTCCAGTATCACTTATCTCTGTCACTAACTCAGCTTATCTGCCACTAAAGCACTCATCCAGGCCTGTTACTTGGAGACTGTACTTCAGTGACTCTTTGACCTTACATTCTCCCGAGCCTGTAGCTCATTAAACATGCTTCCTATTGCTATCTTGTACCAAATGTCTTCTGAAGACCTCTGTACTCACTGTGTGCTGGTTCCATAATAACCTCCAAGATAGGAACTTGTATTTAAATACCTCCAACTGCTAATTTCTCCTATCTCTTTGTCCTATAATCTTCCATCCCAGATCCTTCACCACCACTGCCACCCTGCTTCTGAAGGCTGATTCAGGCCCCCATCCATCCAGTAATGAATAACCCCAGGCTAATGAGTGGGCAACATAAGTAGCCCTCTTTCATCTCAGTGCGCCACAAGTTAGATATCAGGCTTGTTCACTAACCATGAGGCCATAAATAAAATTAAATACATTTAATACACACTGAATATTTCATAGAGTTACAGAAAATGCTTAATCATTTGTATGTTAGTAGAACTATCAGTAACTTCAAATGGTTGCAGAGGGAGTGCATAGCTCTCACAGTCTATGTTCAGTGCAATTAGCATGTATCTCACTTCACTTGCCCTTGCTTTACGTGCATATCTCTTCAGTCATACTGGTAGGAAAAAAAAGCTATGTATAATGTAGCAACTCTGCATGTGAGTAATGATCAATAAAATGTATTGTGGTTGTGCTTGGAACCCAGATAAGATGCAAGTAGCCACATGTTACTTGCTGTTGTTCTATCCTTTTGCCATTGTTTGTAACCATATTCTCAATCACTTCAGCCTCATGTTCTTGAACTTACTCTTTAGCTCCAATTTTGATTCCTCTTTAAAGACTTTATTAAAATGCACCTTTACTTCCCAGTAGCTCTTGCTTAAATTAGCATTGAATTGTTCTTGTATCTGAAGCAGCTTCAATGTTTTTTTACATATAATATCTAATATAAAGATAAGTTACTGTTCTTTCCTGTTCTTGCTTCACCTGTATGTTCTTCTACGATACAGTAAGCTTCAAATGTCAGGTTTATAAACCAAAAATGCCAAAACTTCGATTTTAGTATAGATGCTGTCTGACCACATACATTCTTGTAGCATTTTCTGCTTTTATTTTTTTTACTTTCACTGATCTATTTGTCTGTGACCTGAATATTGCACTAAATAACTAAACAGATACCTTGCTTCCTTTCTGTTGATATCCACATGTCATTTAAAACAATTGTTGCAATTAAAATAAATGATTCAAAAAGCTGCTTGGTATAAAGCAATCAAATTAGATTCTCTGAAAGATGGATACGGGGTAGAGCAAGGAGAGTGATAGGCCCATTACCGTGCTAACTCAGATTAATGTGGTTCTGCATTCATTTGCGTTGACACATACTTGCCCATCATTCAGATTTAATCTTAACTGTAAAGATTTAAAGCTTTTTGCCTGGCTTTATGATTGTTTTGTGCAAATGTATAAAACCATCTGAAACAAATGTTATGGAAGAAAAAGCTTAAAAGTGTCACCAGGTAGTATGCATGGTGTTCAGTTATTTAACATATTGATGTGACTATTGTTCTGGTTGCTCTATTATTTAGTACGTTTAAAGCTAGGATTCTTGGTCCCTCACAGAATTAAAGAATGTGGGAAGTGAGTAGATGGAGAAAATGGATTTGAAACAAAACAGTCAGCCATGATCATACTGAATGGCTGGACAGGTTTGATGGGCCATGTGAACTACTCCTGGTCCTACATCTTGTGTTCCAAATGCAAAATGCAAAAGTCCATTAAATCTTGATAGACCTTTTTCTCTGAATCCTCCATCCCATAATTGCCCTCTTCTGTTCAACACTTGATGCTTGTTGGCCTTTATCGCTGAGTTTAATGATGAATGGCCCAAGTTATGTGATTGTGCTTTTTGACTCTCTTATGAAGGGTTAACCCAAATTTTACAGAACACTGATTTGAATATGCCACAGCAAGGATTGTGGCCACTCAGAAATCTTGCAGCTAATGCCCAAAAGAAGAGATTTTGTTTCACTGAAAATAAGCAGAAATAGTTACCTCCATTTTCCATCATAAGGATTTAATTTTTCAAAAAGAAAATCAGGTTAGCAGAACCTGAAACTACAAATTCACATTGGAAGTTGAACAAATTGATGGTTGGGATTGCTGCTTTAAAATGGATGATGATCTTCATTGTGTTGTGCATGTTTTACAATGGCAGAGGGAGAAATTATATTTGGATGTCAGGCTTGCAGGTTTTTATTTCATCTATTTGCTTCTGTTTTCAGTGACTAATTGAGCATTAGTCCATTGAAATTTCAATTCAAACATTAGCAAAATTATTCAGGCGAGCCACTGACTGCCTGTTTAAAAATCCATCTCATCCAAGCTGCAAGCAATCAAAGTAAAACCATCAGAGTATTGTATTATTTTTCAGATCTTTTCATCACCTATTTTGGAAAATATTGAAGATGGAGTGATAAGTGGAGGCTTTTTGACTTATGGTCAACTCACATTTAATTAGGTATTCATTCATTTGTTTTCCACTGAGAATTGTTAGAGGGTGCATTATACAAGCAAGATACTACATTTGCTGGAATCTGAAACAGAAAATGCTCAAAAATCTCAGCAGGTCTGACAGCATCTATGGGGAATGATTAGAGCCAACATTTTGAGTCTGTATGACCCTTTGCTGTTAGGGTGCGCTATAAAGATGGACATGTTAAGTGACTAGTGGCTGGAGTGTGAGACTGTTACTATCTCAGTTGATGTTATAACTGATTGGGAAGATCCTAGAATGGATTGATCACTGGCTCAAAAGACTAACTTTTTTTATAACATGAAAGAACAAAGTCACAGGACTGCAAATTAATTTTAACATGAGAAAAACAAACATTTATTAAAGAGGGAAAATTGGATTATCATAAAATACTCCTTTACTCCCTTTGGATTAACAAATTCATGCAGATTTAAAGATTAATGGATCACAAAGTACATTTTAACCTACAATAGTCTCATTAATACAGAAAGTTCCTTTTCGTACAAAGATGACTGTGGGCAAATATACACACTCTGCTCAGTTTAATGTTTGTGCATTTTTCTACAGATCTCCCCAGGTGATCACATGGGAGTTCCCAAAATCCTCTCCCAAAACATACTTTAAAATCTTCCGTCATAATAAGGCTTTCTGCTAACAGTTTGCATTCCGAAATCCAGACCTGTTTCCAAATGACACTCTGAATAAAGCTTCCACTCCACTTTTAACAGCAAATCCAGTCTAGGATTTCACGCCAACCCTTGTTAACCATAATTAACTCTTGATTCTCAGACTGAATTAAAATGGCAGCAGACATTTGTTTTACCTTCTGAAGGCTGCTGTTCCATTTTAGGTCTGGGAACAGCAAATGTCTTTTAAACCTGGAACACTTTGTTTATTCTACCTTGAATTCTTCTGAGCAAATACCTTGGTCTTTATTCACTTAACTACAGACTTCTTGGGATGCTTCTTTTCATTTTTCTGGTTTCTGTAACCATCTGCTCTTCAGACTTCTGCATTTGCTTTCTTAACCATAATTCCATGGTCTGCTTTTTTCTTATAAAGCCAAGAGGGATGTTGTTTCTCTAGCTTTCTGAACCAACTTCTTCCATGAGGAGCAATGAGAGCTGCCTTCTCTGGCTACCTATCTCTTACTGCAATGAAATTAGCTAAACTAATACTTGAAAGCTTCTTACCTTAGAAGACTCCAGTTGCTAAGTTACACCCACGTACTTATGACTTTTATTTATCCTTCATGCTATAGCCCTCTTTTAGGACAATAGCAACACTGTTAGAACTTAACTAATCCCCACACACAGAAACACCTTTATCCAGCTTAAATCAGGCTTTTAGTTTTACCCGTCCAGACGTAGAAACACTAAATTAAGCCCACTTAAGCTTGTATCATTTTTAATGTTTACCAATAAAAACATAAATCCCTTAAACCTACCATTGTTTTCTTAATAGCAGTTAGAGACAGGAAGTCCTTTAGCTGATATCTTCATTCAATACATACAGTCAGAATTGGCAATCCTCCCAGTAAATGATATTTTCAGGCTTAAGAAATTGATAAATGTTTTTCAGGTCTATTTTACTCCACATATCATATCTGGTATTTTGCCACAACTTTTTTTGTTTGCACTTTGGGTCAAAGATGATGTTATTTGTACTTGATCAGAAGTGAGAGTTCAAAATTATTATCAGCAACATTTAAATGTTACAGGATGATTTCTTGAACATAAAGTCAAGATTATGTTGCAAAAATGGTGATCACCATTGATGCAATGGGGCACAAGGAGGTGAAAAGGAGGGAAGAAATTTAAACAATTATGATAACTAGAGCAAGAAAATTCTTGGAGTGAAAGACTGATAAATCCCCACATCCAGATGGACTTCATCCTCAAGTCCTAAAACCAGTGGGTAGTAAAATACATTGGTTTTGGTCTTCTCCAGGTTTTGGAAATGTCCCAGGTGATTTTACCTCTATTTATGAAAGTAGAGAATCAGAAAGCAAAAAACTACAGGTGAATTAGGTTATTATCTATTATAAGAATATTGCTGAAATCTGTTATTAAGGAGGTTATAGTTATTGGTTATAGGTTATAAAATCTGAATGCAATCAGGCAAAGTCATCATGGTTTTGTGATAGGGGAAATCATGTTCGACTAATTTATTGGAGTTCTTTAAGAAAGGGACAAGCAACATGAACAAAGAGGAACCAGTGAATGTGCTGTACTTAGATTTGTGCAAAGCATTTGACAAGGTGCCACATCAAACATTACTTCGCAAAATAAGAGCTTATGGCACAGAGAATAACATAGTGACATGGATAGAGGATTGGTTAGCTAATAAGAAATGGAGAGCAGGCGCAAATGCATCATTTTCAGTTTGGCAAGATGTGATGAGTGGAATGCCACAAGGATTAGTGCTGGGGCCTCAACTATTTGCAATGGAAGAAGGAATCGAATGAATAGATGCAAATTTGTTGATACCACATAGAAAGGTCAGAAAGTAAGTTGTGAAGGGAATAGAAGGAGTCTGAAAAGTAACATAGATAGGATAAGTGAGTCGGCAAAAATTGGCACATGGAGTTTAATGTGGAAAAGTGAGAATGTTCACTTGGGCAGGAAGAATGCAAAACCAGCATATCACTTAAATTGAGGAAGTTTGCAGAATTCTGAGTTACAGAGTGATCTGGATGTTCTGGTACGTGAATCACAGGATATAAGTGCAAATAATGCACTAATGCAGATGCAAGCAATTAAGAAAGCAAATTAAATGTTGTTGTTGCAAGGGGAGTGCAATATAAAATTAGGGGTGTTTTTCTCCATTTGTATAGGGTGTTGGTGAGACCACATTGATTGGCATACTGTTTTGGTCTCTTTTTTATTTAAAACAGGATATAATTGCATCAGAAGCAGTTCAGAGAAGGTTCACTTGACTGATCCTTGAGGTGGGTGGAGTTATTTTAAGAAAAATTTGTTGGGCCTTTATCCATTTAAGTTTACAACAATGAGAGTTGATCTTACTGAAGTATTTGATCCTGACTGTATCTGATGCTGAAAGATGCTCATTGTTGGAGAAACCTGAGCTAAGCAACACTGTTTAAAAATAAGAGGTCTCCCGTTTTAGATGGTTTAGAAGAATGTTTTTCTCTGAGAGTCATGAATCTTTGGAGTTCTCTTTCCCAAAAATTAATGGAGGCAGGGTCATTTACCATCTTTAATACAGAGGTGAGTAGAAACTTGATTAACAAAGAATTCAAAGGTAATCAGGAATATGCAGAATATGGACTTACGGAAGTAAGACTACAATCAGACCAATTATGTACTAATTCAATGGTGGAACAGGCTCAAGGAGCTGAATGACCTACTCCTGCTCTTAATTTGCATGTATACATGCCTGTAGCCCTTTATTGGCCCATGCTTCCATCCACCACCCCTTTTTAATTGCACTCTCCATGCCAACTCACCTAATATTCCCCAGGCATCCAGAAATATGCCATTACAATGATCTACATCCTCAGATTTATTGTAGTCTTTTGCATTGGATAAAATGCACTTAAAACAAAAACAGCATTGGTAAGATGATGCTATAAATCCAGTATTATCTATATTTTTCAGTTGTGTTTCATTTCTTATGTTGATATTTTGAATGCATTTTAATCAGAAGGAAGACAGAATGGGGAAAAAAATGTTTATTTTTAGTATACTAATCTTTAGCTCTGGAAATCGTTTGTTTGAATCACTTCCAAAGTAAAGAGATGAAATTCTCTTCTGTCTGGCAAATGTGTCAAAAATAATGAATTTGAGGGATATGAATCCAGCAATTAGTGAGAGCAGGAACACAGTATAAAACTGCTCTCACAGTACTGTCTTTGCCATATTTTATCTGCTGGACAAACAAGAGAAAGATATAGAATCAAATCCATCAGTCAAACCCTTTGTTTTTGCAGTTCAGAATGCACACTGTAAGTATATAGTGGACACATGCCTCTGAGTGTCAGTTTGTGTGGGGCAGCCATGCACGTTTAACAAGTGTGAGCTGGATGTGTGCCCGTAATTAGGTCTTGGATTGTTTCAATGATTTATTTGATCCCTGAAGGCATTGTATCAGGTCCAATTGTCTCTGAAGCCAACAGTATTCTAATGTGATGTTGGACTGAAGGTGGAACACCTGAACCAAAATACCACTTAATCCCCCAATGATATGTTTGTGAAAGATGGTCTTTTAACTTTGTGTTAAGCATGCTTTTGAAAAATTGGTGGAAACATATCTGATTATGCTAATCTTGACCTGGGAGTGCTTGATGTTGATGCTGAGTGCCAAATCTGAAATATATACTCAAACGAACACTTTTCAACAATATAATCACAGAAGACAGAATTTCTAATAATGTGGAAGTATTACTCATATCACTCCTGGATCTTTGCGCTGCACCCACTCATGAAGTATTGACAGCATGTTTGTGGGAATTATATTGTCTATTTACAGCACTGTACTCCCTCCGTACACACTGCTTACCAATTTATCATATGCCTGTGCCTTCTGATTGTGTAATGCTATCAATATTGCCAGAGGTTTAAAAAATAAACCCTAAAAATAGATTTTCTGAACTTCATGTCAGCAATATTTGAGAGTTGAAATAAAGCAGAACTTTTCCAATAACTTTCATTTTTCTAATACAGACCCAAGCTGATAGTTTTAATTACAAAGTAAGAATGTTCATGCAGTTCTGATATTCAATATGCACAGGTGGTACAAGATTTTGTAATAAAGAATTCATTTAAATTCTGTTGTCCAAGTCTTTCAAAATTAATATTGATTGAAGAGGTTAGAATGTCCGGCCCTTCTCTTGTGCATTGGTTAAGTGCAGTGTTTACGTTAGTGTCATCTATCAGGTCCGCATTAGTACTGTTCCTTCGGTTTCATGTACAATATTGGAAACCTTTGGGCCTCCATGATTGATGATACCATGCCTATTTTACTAACATAAAAAGGTGCTCGAGCATTGAATACGCTGCTGGATTCACTGCTCACTATGTTAGTATAGGCATCGAAAGAGATGTTCAGAACTCATTCCTCATATAGATTAGGCTCTTTGGATTGTTAGATAATGATTGTTAATTCTTGCTTGATGCCTCATTTCCCAAATTGGATTTTCCAGAACACATGGAATCCATCATTAAGAAATTAGTCATCAGACATTGATAAAACTATCCTATAATCAAGCAATCAACATGGTTTTATGAAGGGAAATGTGTTTCAAATGTATTAAATGCTTTGAGGATGTAATAACTAGAGTCGATAATGGGGAACAACTAGATGTCACCCATTTAGTTTTCCAAAAAGAATTTGACATGGTGCTATATACACCATAAATGTAACAATTCTGCTCAACAAAGGAGAGAGACAAGAAGCAGAGAACCATGGGCAGTTAGCATCACATCAGTCATTGGGAAAATCCTGGAATTCATTATTAAGTGAGATATAGCAGGATATATGAAAAATTAGAATAAAATCACGCAGATAATTCAATCAACATGGTTTGTTGGAAGGGAAATAGGTGTTCTGACAATTTTATTCAAGTTCTTTCCGGGTGTAAACAACAGTGTGCATAAATGGGAATCAAGAGACACAGTATATTTGGATTTCCAAAAGATATTCAAGTGGTTGTAATATAAAAACTTACCAGATAAAATAAGAGATTGCTTTAGGAGTAACATAACTAACAGGAAACAGAATTGGGATAAATGGGTGATTTTCAGGTTGACAAACTGTGTCGTTGGAAGCATCAGTGCTGGAGCTATTTTAATAATTTGGATGGGGAGTTTGAATGTACTGTAGACAAATTTGTTGACAATACAAAAATAGATTTGAGGACATAAAGGATAGAATTTTCCCCTGCCCCCTGCAGCATATTTAATGGCAGACAGGTGGGCAGAATACAGCTGGGGGATCCAAAAATCGACACTGTAGAATGATGGTGGGATCTTCCACTTCTGTCTGCTATGACAGTTCACAATTCCTTCCAAAGTCAGGTGTGAAACCAATTTGTATTGCACTAATTGGATGCAGTAGAAAATCACACCAGTCTAGAACATAACTGAACAAATGTGGACATGTAAACTTTGGGTCTGGTGCTGTCTCCAGGGTTCAGGGTGGGGGTCTCCAGCAATTGTGACGCTAAAGCACACAGCAGTGATTGGAGGGCCATTTGTGTGCTGGAGCTTCCAGCTTCAGTGTCTTTGAGAATGCTCATCAAAGAGCTTTTACACTATTCATGGAGTCCATCTTCTGTATTCAACAGTGGGTCAGTTACATATGATTGTCGTTTAAAAGTTGGCGTGAATCATTCAGCCTATCTTGCCAAACATCACATCCCTACAATGCAAATTTAATAAGGCCAGGTCCCACAATATATCACAGATTCCCAGTGAAGTTGTCATGGCAATATTGCCTGTCATTTACCCTGCCACAGGGCTGGGTCCTGCATAGGAAAATTTCATCCAAAGTGTCTGCAAAAAGATGGGGTAAACAAGTAGGCAAAATTTTGAAGATTGTTTATAACGTAGGAAAATTTGAGAGCGTTCTCTTTGGCTGGAAGAATAGAAAAGCAAATTATTTTTAAATGGAGAAAGAATGCTACGGTAGAGTGAAATGTAGGTATCTTTGCTTGTACATGAAAAGTTTATATACATGTTTTTGAAATGTATTCTTCCATGGATGTTGCTGGCAAGGTAAACTGATGAGTCATTGGATGTTGTCCATCTCTAATTAACATGAACTGAGAGGTTTGCTAGATCATTTAAAAGGGAAGTTAAAAGTCCACCACATTGCTTTGGCTCTGGAATCACAGCCTCGATCTAATAAGAACGGCATCTTTCCTTCCCTAAATGACATTAGTGAACCAGATGGGTTTTCCCCAGCAATGTAAACAATACTTTCAGGGTCACCAGTACTGAGACTACATTTCAATTCTAGATTTATTAACTCAATTTAGATGCCACCAGGTGCCATGGTGGGATTTGAACTTATGTCCTCAGAGCTTTAACCTGGTGTTAGGATCACAGCAAATGTTATTTGCTGAGCAAGCCAAATTCCAGAGAAAAACCTGTCTTACTGATCAGAAATTTTATTTATTGTATTTTGAAAACAGGAAGGTAAAGGTATTGACTCCAGAAGCATACAACTCCAGTAACACCCTTAGGATTTATTAAGTAGAAAATAAACTTAAGCACATAAGATTGACTACACAGTTAAAGTTGTCTTACAAAGCAATCTCCAAAAAAAACCCCACTTGGTCAAAAAACATGAGTATGCGACCATGAAACACGTCTCTCTTACACACCGTACCACAGGATTTTGTGTATTTAAGTAAACTTTTATCTTGGCAACAATTTCCTTATTAGATTTTCAACTATAAAATCCAGTAATGTTACGCAAGGCAAAGTCTGCTGTCACTTTAATAAATATATATCGCGCGACTCTTCAAACACTTCCACTTTGATGTGCAAATCCAAAAGGAAGATTCAGAAACAGACTGCTTCCAGAAAACAAATGCTTTTCTGGCTTGACTGGATCGCTATTTCAAATTTGCAACTTTCATCCCAGAGCTGTGGTTCCAGGACATGCCCTCCCCCTCCCCACCCAACACCCAGCACAGCCCTGCCCTGCCCTCCCAACCCCGTACAGCCACTACAAATTAGCTAAAAAGTTTTGCTTAAATTTACTTTTCCCTTTCATCCAAGACTCTATTTCCTCAAACACTCCTTTGAATTCAACTTTTCCAAAATATCAGAACTTTTCATGTTTGGATCAGTAACATTAAATGTACCTTCCTTTGTTTACTTACAAATCTATTGTAAGTAGTAAAATATCTTTCTCACTTCAGAACTTTTTTTTAAAATTCAACAGCTGAAAAGACAAGAGCTGACTTTATATCCTAGCTATGACTGTAACACTGCATTCTGTGCTCTCTTGTTTCCTTCTTTATGAACGGTATGCTTTGCCTAGCACTGAAGAAACAATGCTTTTCACTGCAAGTTAATACATGTGACAATAATAAGTCGATTCAAAGACTTAGTGCAATTTTGAAACCTAACCTATTTACAAGTAAATCCGATCTCAGAAAATCTCTCATTACAAATGCATAGACTAACGTTCCTCCATTTTAATTAATCATGGACACATACACACCCTGCTGCCTTTACAGAATACCGCCATGTTCCCCAAAACTTTTCAAAAAATAGCAGCCACGATCATACTAGACCTCTGTGTTACTAGCCCAGTCTAGTGAGATTATGCCTCTCACATAGCAACAAATGAGGAAGGCATTGCTGACCTTTTCGGAAAAGGGGATGGAATGCAAGAATAAGGAAATCTTGCTACAGCTGCGCAGGTTGCAGGTAAGAGCATACCCAGAGTAGATGTATAAAAAGGTTTTACTTGCACTGAAGGCAGTTTAAAGATTCCGGGGATGAAGGGGTTGTTCATATGAGGATAGTTTGAGCAGATTAGACCTATACCCACTGAGGTTTGGAAGAATGAGAGCTTTCTAATTAAACTGTTCAAAATTCTGAAGGGGCTTGATAGGATGGATGCAGAGTGGATCTTTCCTGTTGTGGGGAAATTTAAAACTAATTGACACAATTTCTGAATAAAGTGTCACCGATATAAGACAGAGATGAAAGGGCTTCTTTTAGTGTGTTATGAAACTTTGGAAATCTCTGTCAAATATTCAAGGCTGAGTTGGACAAATTTTTGATTTACAAGAGAGTGAAAGGTTGAAGGTAGCAGGCAGGAAAATAGAGTTGAGACACCACTGAGATCAGTTATGACCTTGATGAAAGGCGGAGTATGTTCAAAGATCAAATGGTTTACTCCTACTTCTGTTTGGCATGTTGTTACATTTCGGTAGTATAGGAACATCATCCATCCATTGAATACTTGGCTATATGAATATATTTAATATTGTTTTATACTTCATAATTGTGAATGTCCTTGCAATTTCCTCAAGTTACTCTTTCAGAATTGATTTCAATAAAGATTATTAAATCATAGGTGGAGGCTAAATATTCACTTTCAAGTAATAATTGATTATAAACCCTATCCAACTTAAACTGACATTATATCTTAAATTACATTTTAAATGTGGGATTAGAATGAACAACCCTCCTTACGTTGAAATATTTAATGAAACCAATTGCCTTTCCCTGGATGTTGAAAAATGGATTGTGCTCTCTGAACTCAGTAAGTGCTTTCAGATCTTTAAACTTGGTCAATACGCATTTTGTGTTTGTGTAGTAGTATTTTCAATACTTAATGAGGTGTAATATTCTGAAATAATTCAACATAATAGTAGATAATTTGGTACTCAATCAATGTGCAGTATCTTTTCCCACTTAGGTTTGTGGTTTTAAAACAAGTTCTGTTAGCATCAAGGCTTTTTGTGGTTCAGGAAAAGAAATCATGAACACAGGGAAACAATATGGTTGATAGGATGAGAGACTGATAGAAAAGAACTTGGAGCAATTAGATTTGAAATATATAAAATAGGAAGACTAAAAATTTATGCTTGTGTATATGATTTTATGACCTCAGGGATCCCTTTAGCTCATAGAGTTGCCTTACTTCTGGACTGAGGTAGCAGAATATTAAGAATTTAAAACTGGACTATAATTTGCAGTAGAGAAGCAATGAACCATGTCCACTGTTGGTTGGATTTGCCCTTTTCCCTTTAATACTGATATTACCTGCTGTGAACTGATAATGAGCTTATAATGATGCAATTAGAAGATTGGGCATCCATGATCTGAATGAACAACGTAAGCAATAGTGTGTTTCCTTAATCAATAAAGCAAAAGAAAAATAACATGAACTGCACAATCACAGAGAAGGAAGTACATTGGAAGGAGCCGGACTCCATCAGTGCATATGGTTTTAGTTTCGGAAGGATCATGGTCCTGTTCTGCACTGTTCTTTGATCTTTAGGCTTGATTAATTCAATGCCAAATCAGATCTATTAAGAGAGGGGAAGAAGATTAGGTTAAGAGATGCACAGAGTCATTGAAGTGACTCTTTGCACCATTCCAACATTGATTCCGTGACTGCTTTGTAGAGCATTTGGCAGGACTCCATCCCTGTAGCCCAGGAAGTTTATTACCCACAAATACTCACCATGTTTTCTTTTGAAATTATTTATCATTTCTGATTCATCCAAAAAAAACATTTATATTAATCTTACATTTTAAAATTCTTCAACAATTAAGGCTTTTCAGAATTAAATTGTTCATTTGTGCAGATAATTTTCAGTGTTAATTGCAGTTTGGCAAATGGCTTGAGGTTAGTTTGCACCTGTCATATGGTGACTAGTGGAGTGCCTCATGGTTCAGTGGTGGGGCCTCAACTATTTACCATTTACATAGATGATCTGGAGGAAGGGGCTGAGTGCAGGGTAACGAAATTTGCTGATGACATGAAGAGGAGTGGAAAAGCAAATTGCGTGGAAGGTGTGAAAAGCCTGCAGAGCGATCTGGATAGGTTGAGCGAGTGGGTGAAGACCTGGCAGATGGAGTATAATGTTAGCAAGTGTGAGAATAATGGTAAGACGGACTACTATTTAACTGGAGAAAAGCTGCAGCATGCGACGATGCAGAGGGACCTGGGGGCCTTTGCGCACGAATCGCAAAAACACAGTATGCAGGTGCAGCAGATGATTAAGAAGGCGCATGCAATGTTGGCCTTTATAGCTAAGGGGATAGAATATAAAAGTAGGGAGGTTCTGTTGCAGCTGTATAGGGTGCTGGTGAGGCCGCAGCTGAGTACTTGTGTGCAGTTTTAGTCGCCACATTCGAGGAAGGATATATTGGCTTGGAGGGGATGCAGAGAAGGTTTACTAGGCTGATACTGGAGATGAGGGTGTTGGATTATGAGGAGAGACTGAATAGGCTGGTTTGTACTCTTTGGAACTTAAAAGGCTGAGAGGGGATCTTATAGAAACGTATAAGATAATGAAGGGGATGGATAAGGTAGAGGTTGAGAGACTCTTCCTGCTTAACAAATATAGCAGGACTAGAGGACTAGAGCCTCAAGATTGGGGGGAGGTGCGGTTCAGATCGGAGTTGCGGAGGGGTTTCTTCACGCAAAGGGTGGTGAATCTTTGGAATTCTCTGCCTGATGAGGAGATGGAGGCTTCCTCACTGAATATGTTCAAGTCAAGAGTGGATAGATTTTTAATTGACAAGAGAATTAAGAGTTACAGGGAGAAAGCGGGAAAGTGGTACTGAACCACTACAGATCAGCCATGATTTTATTGAATGGCGGGGCAGGCCCGAGGAGCCGTATGGCCTACTCCTGCTCCATTTCTTATGTTCTTATATCAGTACAGCAAATTCATCTCATAGAATCAGATCATAGAAACCCTACAGTGCAGAAAGAGGCCATTTGGCCCATTGAATCTGCACCGATTACAATCCCAGCCATGCCTTACTCCCATTTCCCTACATATTTTCCCCACTAATCCCTCTAATCTATACATTTCAGAACACTAAAGGGCAATTTTAGCATGGCCAGTCAACCTAACCTGCACATCTTTGGATTGTGGGAGGAAACCGGAGCACCGGAGGAAACCTGCACAGATACGAGGAGAATGTACAAACTCCACACAGACAGTGATCTGAGCCCCGAATCGAACCCAGGTCCCTGGAGCTGTGAAGCAGCAGTGCTAACCACTGTGCTACCTACTGAATGCATATCAATAATTTTTTTTCTAAAAATTTACTTCATTCATAAAAATATCAATTAGAACATTGCAAGTATACATGTCAATAAATTGCAAACATTCAGAATAAAACATTTTACAGATTATAGTTATTTCATTTCAATTAGAACAGATCCATAAAAATCTCAATTAAATCATTGCAAATATACATGTCTGTAAATGGCAAACAGTGCATAATAAAATATTTGTACGGTTCTATACAATCTACAGTTTTTCAATATTTAAATTATATACATGGCTCAAAAATTACGGTGTACCGTTGTTGCTCAGATTGGCACTGAGCTACGCAGGTTGAGGACGTTCTGCAGTTCTCGGGCCCTTGGTCTGCCTCCGTTAAAAGACCTTATAGTGTGGCCCTTCCCCATTGCGCCTTTGCAGTGGCTGCCCCAAGCTTCAGCGCGTACCTCAGCATGTAGTCCTGGATCTTGGAATGTGCCAGTCTGCAATATTCGGTCGAGGACAGTTCTTTCAACTGGGAGATCCGCAAGTTACGGGCAGACCAAAGTGTGTCCATCACCGAGTTGATGATTTTCCAGCAGCAATTGAGATTCGTCTCGGTGTGCATCCCCGGAATCAGCCCGTAGAGCACAGAGTCCTGCATCACCGAGCTGCTCGTGACGAACCTTGATAAAGAGGTGTGTGACCGTCTCATCAGCCCCGCAGCCGCTTCAAGGGAAGCATGTGGTGCTATTGAGACCTCGAGCACGCATAAAGGATCTGTCAGAGAGTACCGTTCTCACCACCAGCCAAGCCGGATCTTGGTGCTTGTTTGTAAGTTCTGGTGATGAGGCATTCTGCTAGATGACACCGACAGTTTGCTCAGGGAACGATCCGACAGGATCCGCCATCTCCTTTTCTCTCAGGGCCACAAGGACATTACGTGCTGATCACTGCTTAATCGCCATGTGGTCAAAGATGTGTTTGTATTTCAATAATGAGGCAGACAAAGAGATATCATTTTCGCAAAGCTAACCGCCGAACTCGCACAACGTGGACAACACATTTTGTGGGTTCCACATTTCCCTTTGCCTGAAATTGCAGCAGTGTTATGCATGTAAATAACAGTGTCATTTATATTACTAACTTGGTGAGTAGAGATGAATTCATTATTCTCACTCCCGAGTTGGAGTTTGAATTTTGAAGTTATTATATACTAAACTGCATATAGCTTGATGGAAGAAATAAGCTAAAAGTCACTTGGGTAAAGATGCAGAAATCTTTAGCAAAAGATTAAAAATGTACAAATATGTCCCACTGCCCACTCATACAGAAGCAACACATACAATCTCTTCAGGCATGCACAAATAGAAACAAAACTCTGTAGAGAATCAAATTTTAAACACTTGGCGAAGTAAAGTTTCTTAAAAAATAATGACTTGCCGAAAGGCTTATTTGCAGTTGGAAATAATGGTGTTGATTCTGTGAAGTTAGTGTATCTTTAAAAGATTTTTTTCCTATTCAGACCTGTTGGAATGAAATTGTTCACTTGTGCAGATAATTTTCAGTGTTAATTGCAGTTCTCTACAGTTGTAAGCAGGCCTTTTTGGCTTCAGTTGTTTTTAATTATGGCATCAGCTTGTGTGGGGATGTCTTTGTGTTGCTGCTTAAACAGGGTTTGTTTATTTTTGCTGTGGGATCTTTTATGGCTCTGTATTATGAGGAGAAATCTGGTTCATAGTTTGACGAGCCCTTTCATTTTCAGTTCTCAGCTGCGGGTTTTAGTTCTTTTACGAAGGGACAACAAACCTCTTTCTGGTTTTGGAAATTCTGGACATTAGCCTAAAAACTTGCTGGAGGAGAAAATTTGCTGTCTGCTGTTATGGCTTGACTAGAGTCTACCTGGGGTCCTGGGAAGCTATTCTGTGTTCAAACCATTCTGGGTGTGTCAAAAGCCCTACTGCAATTTACAAGACTGAGAGTTTTCAATTCTCCAACTGAAGGACTCAATTCCAGTATCATGTGAGCATTACATTTTGCTGTGTTGAACACATTTGAAAGGTTTTGTCTATGGCAAGGGTTTTGTTTAATGAGAACATTTTGAATAGATTTGTTGAGAGTTATATATTATGATTTTTCTGTTTTTGTTTGTAATTGATAAAAGTTATTGCTAATTTTCTTTCCACACGTTAATTATACTTTTAAATTTGCTTTGCTTGATAAAGGCTCCCTAGTGGGTCATTTGAATCATACCTGAAGTGAAACATATGCCAATTCAAGGTGAAAAAACCCCATGATTCTGGCAGGCTCCCTTAAAATACTTTTGGAGTTTCTGACCTGCACCGTATGAATTCAGAACTTTGAGTTTTCAGCAATAAGAACCAGAATTTTATATTGTTTGAGTACATGTGCGCCCAATCTGGAAGCATGTAAAATCACATAAGAAGATATCAGGCAATGTCCTAACATTATGGTGCCCTTGTGTGATATTTTGTTTGACAAGCATGCTTCCAACTCATGCCTGCTGGCAATCAAGAAGCCAATTTAAATTAATTGAGTAGCAATTGATTGGGCTTTTACATTAGCTGTCTGTCTTTACAGTTGATGGGTGGGCTAATTGGCAAGGCGGCCTTTATGTTTTAGCTGAAACCTCAATCCAGGGTGGGATGAAAGCCAGAGGTCAAATAAAATTAGCCAACATGTCTGGGTACAGGGATTGGTGTATGACTGTGCTGCCCAGACATTCATGGTATGGTTTTTTCACTGATACTTATTTTGTCACAGTTCAGCAGTTCCCTCAGACAGTTCCTTAGCACTGGCCCTGAGGGAGCACATTGGGAGCACCAACACGCATACTCCCTTTTCTCGGTGCTCACCCTCTTCCAATCTTCCCCAACAGGGTGCATTTCACGATGGATGGCCATTAATTGGCTGACTCGTGTGCTATCGTATTAACATCACAGTCTTGGACGGGAGCAGGTTTCATATCCACCCCTGCCTTCCCCAAGAATAAAATTCAGGCTGAGACCTTCTGGTGGGTAACAACCGAGGATCCTTTTACACTGAAGAGCTGGATTATGTGTCCTCTCTCAAAGACCTCCATGGACCCTGGCCAGGATTTTCCATGCTTGATCACATTGGGTGGGTTTGTAGATGGGAACAGAAAATATCGGAACAAGTGTATAGTCACGTTTTATGTTGGTGTAACCACGTAATGTGACTGTCTCTTTTCCCCGTCAGTGAAGGGATACATTTTGGGAACATATATAGTTTTGTTTACAAGAATGGTGTCAGATAAAGATCCAGTGAGAACAGTAATCAGCTCAGTCATATACTTATTAAAGACCATTTATTGCAGTAAAGAAAAAACATACCCAAATAAGGCTATAATGACCTAAGTCAGTTACATACAAGAACTACTCACACCCACATGGTTTGAGTAGGAATTATCCTTTTGATCCAAAGTACATTTACAAGATCTGAATTCTTTCAGGATTTATCTCTTCCTAAACAACATCCAATCCAATGGATCTATAATTAAAGCAAAGGTTATAGTTACCACACTTTATACAATTGAATAGTTATACTGGAAAACATCGCTTCTTGATTCAGAGAAGATGTGCTTTTTTTAATTGCCTCCACAAAGCTTTCTGCACTCTTGCTTCTGATCTGCTAGCTTGAACCATCTTACAGATTGCTATATGGAATCTGCCCCCTATTTTCATGAAAGGAGCGTCACTTATATCATTGTTTCTATTTGAATCCCTCTGTATATTTGGCTGCCTGTCCCTGCAGTTTCAGTTAGTTCTAAATGATTAACATATATAGGTTTTGCCTGGATGGTGCAGACATCTATCCTATTTTTCCTATTAGCAGAACAATATATTTCTTTTGGTCTGTCTACAACTGCTAATCTCATTATTGGGATTCCCATTCTGTAAAATACCTTTTGAAACGGTGGTGGCTTTGAACTTACAGGCACATTCATGACACAGATTGAGAATATGATGGGTTAATTTGGAACTGCCAGCAAGTAAATGGAAAAGGCAATTCATAGCTGACTAATTTGCTAGAGTTTTTATGCATAGAAAGTGCATGAGAAAAGGCAACAATGAATAGGTATGTGGATTTTCAAAACGTGTTAAATAAGATTTAATTGGAGCCTTGATACAAAGAAAATTGTATTAAAATGAAGAATTGTACAGTATAGTCAGAAATTTGATTATAGACCGAAGAAAAAATTTATGATTGGAATGTTTGTGAACTACAATAATGTAAACAAAAGTTAGAATTGTTCTCATCTGAAATTGCAAGGAGCATTATGAATGCATGCAAATTGGAACTGCATGACATTGTTCAGATGATCATTGTGCAGTGCCTTTTGATATCCTTGCTCTGCAAGCAGCATGTGAGCCAGTTTAGGAATAGGCCTTCAGCATAATTAGGGGACACTGAGGATATGGAGGATGGTGAGGTAATGAATGGAATCTAACACTTATGTTCAATAGTAACTTATTAAAGAAAATTTCAGCTGAGCTCTCCTCCATTAATAGTCCATTCCAAAAATTGATCCATTACTTTTGACTTGAGTCAGCAGCATCTGTCCAAGTACTAAAATTGTACTCTTAGCTATAACCCACATTTGCAAGATAATCAAATGTTACAAGAATGTTCTGTTTCCAAATTGTGTTTTAATGGCTTATTGAAAAGCTTTCACACTGCTTGCCACCTTGTGCCTTTTTAAGAGTTCTACTGTTTCTACAAGCTGCTGGCCCAGAGTTTGAGGATTTGAATTCATTTTCAAATATCCTGGGGATAAAAATCTGTTTAACCTTCTGAAGCCTCTCCAATTCTGTTTACTTCAATGTTGGCCTGAGGAAACAGATAATTTCTTACAGGACTGCTGAGTCAGTAAACTGGTCACTATTTAAAAATTCTGCGACTAGCCTGAACAAGTATTCTATTACAGTAGCTGACTTCATTTGTAAGTGTGTAGAAAACCACATGCCAAAGAAGCAAACCTACGTGTTTCCCAACCAGAAACCATGGAATAACAGGGATATCCACAGCCTACTGAAGTCCTGCTGAGATAGTCAAGTCAGGTGATGTTGACCTATACAAGAAAACAGATGTCATCTACAGAGTTCCACCAAAAGATGGTACCAGACAAAGTTAGAGACCTAGGCTAGCAACACGGACTCCTGCCAACTTTGGCAAGGTCTGCACAAAATAATAGGCTACAAGATGAAGACAGATACAACCGCTGGCTCCAAGGCACCCCTCCCCAATTAACTCAACATATTTTATGTCTGTTTTGAGCATGATGTCAGCGCGAGCATGCCCACAATCCTGGAAGCCTTGGGCAAACTTGTACCCAAGGTCATCATTGTTGATGTCAAAGAATCCTTCTCAAAAGTCAACCCATGGAAAACAAGATGGAGTACCGAGGTTCTTCACAGACCAGTTGGTGGGGGGTATTTGCAGAAACCTTCAACCTCTTTTTACACCACTCTGAAGGGTCTACCTGCTTCAAGAATTCAACCATCATCCCAGTACCAAAGGAAAGCCAGGCAGATGCCTGAATGACTATCATCTGGTGGCTCTGACATCCATCAGTATGAAGTGCTTTGAAAGGTTAGTCATGGTATAAATCAATTCCTGCCTCCCTGATTAGCCTATTGCCACAATATGTCCACAGAAGACACCATCTCCCTAGCCCTATACTCAACCCGGGAATATCTAGGTAACAAAGACACTTATGTCAGATTCCTATTCCTACAAGGCTCATTTCCAAACTTCTTGACCTGGGTCTTGGCTCCTCCCTCTTCAACTTCATCCTAGACTTTTAACCCACAGAGTATAGTCGATAAGGATAGGCAAAAACACCTCCACGATCATCTCCAACACCAGTGCTCTGCAAGGCTATATCCTCAGCCCCTTGCCACGCTTCTTACACACGTCTAATTATATGGCCAAATTTTCTTTCAACTTGATTTTTAAGTTTGGGCTGATGACATTAACGTTATGCGTTGGATTTCAAACAATGATGACAAAATGCAGGAAAGAGATAGAGAATCTGGTGAACTGGTGCGAAGCAGTAATCTCTCTGTTAATGTCAACAAAATGAAAGAGATAGTCATCGACTTTAGGAAGCATATTGGACAGCATCTCCCTAAAAACATCAACGAAGATGAAGTAGGAATGGTCGAAAGCTTCAAATCTTTTGGTATCCATATCACCAACAACCTGTCCTCGTTCCTCCATGCGGATGCTATAGTTAAGAAAGCTGACCAATGCCTCTACTATATCAGGAGACTGAGGAAATTTGGCATGTCCGCCGTAACTCAGCAACTTCTGCAGGTGCACTATGAAGGCATTCCTTCACATTGTGTTACAGCTTGGTATGGCTGCTGCTCTGTCCAACATCACAGTAAACAACAAAGGATCGAGAATGGAGTCCAATGCATCACTTAAACCAACCACCCACTTCCCTCAACCTTGGAAAAGCAACCAGCATAATGAAGAACCCATGCATCCCGGACAAATGCTCTTCCATCATCTTCCATCCGGAAAAAGATACAAAAGTCTGAGGTCATGTATCAACTGACTCAAAAACAGCTTCTTCCTTCCTGCCATCAGACTTCTGAATGGACTTACCTCACATTAAGTTGATCTTTCTCTGCACCCTAGCTATGACAGTAACATGATATTCTGCATTCTCTCTTTTCCTTCCCTGTGAACGGTATGCTTTGTCCATATAGTATGCAAGAAACAGTACTTTTCACATGTGACAATAATAAATCAGATCAAATCCTAACATCGGCTCTTTGGCAGATTTTGCTTGTAATGCCCCTGTGTATTACTTGATGTTTGTGCTACATTAAAGGCATTATCCAAAAGTGATTGTGAAACTGTCAGATTGCCACATGAAAAGCTCAACTAATTCACAAATATGGCCTATATGTCACTCCAATCCTACACTAAAATTGTTGACTCTAACATTCTAGCAACTCAGCTCACTCAAACTGTTATCATTTGTTCAGGAAGAACACCCACTTTCTTCTCAGCAATTTGGAATGGGCAATAAAATGCTCGCTTGCCAATAATGCCATCATCCCAAGAATGAATTTTTAAAAAGGTGTTGTGTGATAGGAGCTCTTCCTGTGTTAGTTGCCTGTCGTCTTGAGTATAAGCTTCTTCTGCAAAAATGTTGGGAGCAACAACAAAAACAGCATGCACATATATTGTGCCTTTAACACAGTAAAATGTGCCAAGGTGCTTCACGTGAGCACTTAACGAAGTTTGACATCGAGCCACAGAAGGGGATATTAGGACAAATGGTCAAAAGCTTGATCAAAGAGCTAGATTTTAAGTAAGGTCTTTAAGTAAGGAGCAAGAAAATGGAGGGAGGTACTTCCAGAGCTTGGCCTAAAACAGTGAAGACTTGGCTGCCAGCGGTGAATGATAAGGATGCACAAGAATTAAAGCAATGCAGTGATCCTGGAGAGCAGCCAATGGCTGGAGGAGGTTAGATAGTGAGAGATATTGTTTTATTTGGAGCAAACAGAGCCATGATCAGTGAATGATACAAGGTGTGGGTTCAGATATAGATAGCAGGATATTGGATAAGCACTTGATAAGATATGGCAGGAGACCAGCCTGGAAGATCTGACATGCACACTTTCAGCTCTGTTTACAATAAACTTAGAGAATTTTATAGTCACTTTTTAAAAAATGTTGTTATTTCATTAAGTTTACTGACATCATTGAATTATTTTGATGCATTCCAGAGCCACAGCAATGTGGTTGATTTTTAGCGACCCTCTGAACTGGCGTTGCAAGCCACTCAGTTGTATCAATCGTTACAAAGTCTCAACGAAGAAATGAAACAGGACAGACAACCTGGCATCGACCTAGGCTCTTAGAAAGACAACTGCAAAACAAACAGCTATGTTGACCCTGCAAACTCCTCCTTTCTGACATCTGGGAATTAGTGCCAGTCTGAGAGCTGCCTCAGATTAATCAAGCGACAGCCTGGCATAGTCATTCTCTCAGAATCATACCTTACAGATAACATCCCTGACACCATCATTACCATTCCTGGATATGTCTTGTCTAACCGGCAGGACTGACCCAGCAAAGGTGGCAGCAGTCAGGAGGGAGTTGCTTTGGGAGTCCTTAGCATCGATTCTGGAACCCATAAAGACTCATGGCTTCGGTTTAAAAATGAGAAAGGAAACTTCTTATTGGTTACCATGTACCATCCTCCTTCAGCTGATGAATCAGTACTCCACCATGTTGAACAATACTTGAAGAAAGCATTGAAGATGAGAAGGGTGCAAAATGTAGTCTGGATGGGAGAAATTACCATCACCAAGAGTGGCTTGGCAGCAGCACTATTGATTGAGCTGGTCGGGACCTAAAGGATATAACTGCAATACTTGGTCTACAGCAGGTGGTGAAGGAACCAAAAGAGGAAAAAATATACTTAGCCTCATCCTCACCAACTTGCTGGCTCCAGATGCACCTGGTCGTGACAGTATTGATAAGATGACCATCAACAAGTCCTTGCAGATATGAAGTCCCACCTTTACATTGAGAATAGCCTCCACCATGTTTTACGGTACTATCACAGTGCTAAATGGGATAGATTTTGAACAGGTCTAGCAACTCAAGACTGGAAATCCATGATGTGCCATGGGCCATCAGCAGCAGCAGGACTGTACTGCAGACAATCTGCAATCTCATGGCCCACCATATCCCCCACTCAACTATTACCATCAGGCCAGGGGGAATTAACTCTGGCTCAATGGAGAGTGCAGGAGGGCATGTCAGGAGAGCAACAGGCATACCTAAAAATGAAGCTACCAAGCATGACTACCTGCTTGCCAAATGGCATGAACAGCAAGTGATAGATAGAGTTAAGTGATCCCACAATCAACAGATCAGATCAAAGCTCTGCAGCCCTGCCACTTCCAGCTGAGAATGGTGGTAGATAAATAACTCACTGGAGGAGGAGGATCCAGAAGTATCCCCATGCTCAATATGGAGGAGCCCAGCACATCAGTGCAAAAGATAAGGCTGAAGCATTTGCAGCAATCTTCAGTCAGAAGTGTCTGGAGGATGCTCCATCTCAGCCTCCTTCTGTGTTTGCCAGCATCTCAGATGCCACTCTCCAGCCTATTCAATTCACTCCATGTGACATTAAGAAATGGTTGGAGTACTGGATACTGCAAAGGCAATGGGCCCTCATAACATTCTGGCAATAGTACTGTAGACTTGTGCTCCAGAACTTGCTGCTCCCTGAGCCAATCCCTTCCAGTACACTTACAATGTGGGAAGTTGCTCAGATATTTTCTGTGCACAAAATGCCCGACAAATCCAACCCGGCCAATTACTGTCCAATTAGTCTACTCTCGATCATTAGAAAAGTGATGGAAGGGGTCATCAACAGTGCTATCAAGCAGCAACTGCTCAGTGATGCCCAGTTTGCATTTTGTCATTGTTACTGAGTTCTTGACCCCATTACAGCCTTGGTTCAAACATGGACAAAAGAGCTGAATTCCAGAGGTGCGGTGAGAGTGACAGTCCTTGACGTCAAGACCACATTTGACTGACTGTGTATTAAGGAACCTTATCAAAACCGGAATCAATGGGTATCAAGGTGGAAACTCTGCTGGTTGGAGTTATAACTGGTACAAAAGAAGATGGCTGTGGTTGTGGATGTTCAGTTATCTCAGCTCCATAATATCTGTACAGGAGTCCCTCAGGATAGTGTCCTATGCCCCACCCATCTTAAGCTGTTTCATCAAAGACTTTCCCTCCATCACAAGCTCAGAAGTGGGGATGTTTGCCAATGATTGTTTAGCAACATTCTTCTCAAAGTGACACAATCCATGTTCAAACGTGACAAGATTTGGATAATGAGAATGAGAATAATAACTTTGCTGACAAATGGCAAGTAACATTCCTGCCACACAAATGCTAGGCAATGACCACCACCAATAAGAGACATTCTAACCACTGTGCCTTGACAGTCAATGGTGTTACCATCACAAAATTCCCCATTGTCAATATTCCTGGAGTTAACATTGATCAGAAATTCAACTGGACTCGCTTCATAAACACAGTGGCTACAAGAGCAGGTGAAAGGTTAGGAATATTGTGACAAATAACTCACTTCCTGACTCTTCAAAGCCAATCCACCATCTACAAGGCACAAGTCAGGAGTGTGATGGAATGCCTCTATTTGCCTGGATGGGTGTAACTCTACCAACTCTCAAGAAGCTTGACACTATCGAGGACAAAGTCTGCTTGACAAACACCCACTTCCTCTACCATTGGCACTCAGTAGCAGCAGTATGCACTATCTACAAGAGGCACTGCAGCAATTGATCAAAGATACTTAGACAACACCTTCCAAACCCGTGACCACTTCCATCTAGAAGAAGAAAGGCAGCAGATACATAGGAACACCACTATCTGCAAGTTGCCCTCCAAACGATTTCTGACTTGGAAATATATCACTGTGCCTCTGTAGTGATAGAATCAAAATCCTAGAATTTCCACCCCCCCCCCCCCCACAGCTCTGTGGCTCAGTGGAATGCAGTGTTTCAAGAAGTAGCTCACTGTCACTTTCTCAAGGGTAATTCAGGGTGGGCTATAAATTTTGGCCAGCCAGCGATGCCCATGTCCCGTGGATGAATAAAAAAAAATTATAAATTGGAAAAACACAGTGAACGATGTCCCTGACATTGGTATCTGTGCATGCTGACAGATACCAGTAAATCAAGTGCTCGGGGGAGGAGGGGGGAAGGGTTGGGACGGGGTGGAAACCAACTGTTATGAAGAAAGTAGCAACCTTTAAGAGAAGGCAGGAAATAGATGCAGTGATGCCCCTGCTGACTTGCTAATCCATGGGAAGTAGAGAAGAAAGAAAGGTCATGGTAGAATACTGAAAGTTTGTGCGATAAGAATGAGAATAATAACATGAGTCTTAGCTTCACATGCTGGTGCACTTGAGATTTTTTACTACTTTCTGTACAAAAGCCACTTGTAGAGAAAACTCTATTTATAATCACAACTTACATCATCTCTTGGTCTGCCTGTTCACCAATTGGCCTCACTGCCACCATCAAAGGAAAGGAAAACCTCCTCCCTCCTATGAGCTTGATCTACATGCATTTTCGTGACTAAAAATGCGAGGTCCCAATTGGACATGTCTCGTTGTCTTTCAACTTCTACACATCAGCAATATTGCTTTATAGCCGCCTCCTCCTGCCCTCTCTCTCCCTACTCCCCCCTGCACCCCCCAAACCTAATTTATTTGCTTTAGGTCCTTCAGAACTTGTAGCCACATTTGATTTTCAATCTCTAGATCAGCAAACTGCCTTATATTGAACAAGTTTGATGTTGGCAACTTACCCACCGTTTGCAAGTGAGGGATTACTTAGAAATTGGGTTAAATTGCATGCTGTTTCATCTGAATGATCATTACTCTTGCCCTGCATACCTCCTATCAGTTTTGTGCCAAGAAATGAGATCTAATGTTTACAGTTTTAGGACTTTATTAAACAGTATTTTACAGTCACAATTAAAATTTACTTCAGCCCTGTAAGTGTAAAGATATTATAATACGGTGATGACCTGCATCACAACACTCAAAAAATAGAAGCTGGGTCCCACAATGTCGCTCTCTGAATGAGCCCACTTCACCAGAAACTTCAGCTCCCAAAGAATCAGAGCTCCCTTCTTAAAAGGATATAAAAGAAAATATAAAACACGAGGATTCCATGGAAATGGATCCGTCCCCAGACATGGACATTTCTCACCACCCCCTCCCAACCCCAACACAGGAATCCCCATCATATAATTCCCCAGACATGGAACCTCTACCACAGAGCTCTTGGCATCTTCCCTACAAAGCATCCCCCCCCACTCTTGGCACTGCCAGGGCAATGTCTCTTGGAGGAAGTAGTGTCAGAGTATTGCCCAGTCATGACTCTCTTATTGCTGTGCGCATTCAGCACGTTCTGGTCACCAAGTACACCTTATTGGAGACATCATGATTCATGTTGGCATGAGGATACACTGATGTGAATGGAAATGAATAGTTCAACACTGGGGTGATTATCAAGATTTAAATGTCTAATGTGCATTCTAAATTCAACATAAATGGGGTCCCAATTTTTAAAATTGGGATACTCACTGCATCAATGGCAGGGACAAGGACAATTGAGCAGGGAAGTTCTATCAACGTAACATCATTTTGAGTTTCCTGTTTGATTCTCCATCCCTTCACCATTTCTGCCATCACCCCCCCCATCCACCCCACAAAATAGGAGCAGAAAATCACCCCCCACCCCACAGTTTTTAAACCTTGTTTAAATTCTATATACTCTATGTTCTTTGAACTCTATATTTATCATAATGTATGCTATTGTTGAGTTTAAGATAGATGAGATAAGATTCTTAAAATTTGTTAAATTATCTAATGATGGAATTATGTGAAGTTCTTTCTGATCAAATGGGATGGATGATTCAGATCAACAGAACTTTGAGTGAAAAATAGGCATTATATGTTTACCTTTCAGAATCTATATATTTTATCTATATCTTTCAGAATAAAGTTTTCTCTTTGTGATGAAGCAGATGAAAATCTTGCTGAGGCCTGAAGAATTGGGCTAATTTATTTATTTTCCAACAGAATAGTTCCAATCTATTTTGAAGTTTATGTTTTAGTGGTAAATGGGGATTCAAGCTGCTGTAGGTCTCATAACCTTCAGCCAATTAATTTCTGAAAAACACTGTAGAAATGCTTCCATGCTGTTTGAAAGATCAAGTTACAAATTCTATGAAAAATGTTGTTAGCAACTTGTCATAAATCAGAAAGTAGATATGTTCATCAAAGGTTGTACTGTCAATTGTTGCATATCCTCATGGTGAATGAAGATGTAAACTTGTGGTTTCAGAAGATATTGAAACAATGATAGACTATTACTTCATGTATTTGGTGCACAAGTATTAGGTCATGGATTTTGCCCTCATCAGCGATAAACAGATTCATGATCGAACATTGATTGAAATTATTCAGATTTGTACTTGATCAGCAGCGAGGAGCATGTTGACCAATGTCAATGAGGAGTGTGTGAGAGTCTGACAGCAAATGATAAAAAATGGCACCTGAAACACAAGACTGAAGAAAAGGAAATATCTTAGAAATAAATGTTAATTTGGGGTAGCAACACGTGCCAAATATGTCATTTGGAATCATGCTTTTAAAAAGAAACCAGTTTATGAATTTATTTATTTATGAATCTATGAAGAGTTCAGACATTGCTTTAATAATATATCTGTGCCTTGCTAAATATTGTTCGCAGTTTCAAATAATTGACTTTTACCCGGTGCAAATAATGCATTTTTATTTAAAGCAATTATAATTATAAACAAGTTCTTAGTATTCATTTGGAATGTTGGATCTGTTATTTTCCTAATATAACATTAATGCCACATTAAACTGTAAACTATTGTTTTAAACTAGAACTTCTGATAAGCATGTTAAATATTGAACATTCTAACATTCTATATTTGCTCCCTTGAGCCAGTTAGTGTTGTAGACCAGGGTGGGAGAAGCAAAGGGAAGTGTTTCAGGATCACTTTGAGGTTGTCATGTCTGTCGAGCTACCTGTGAATGGTGGCACCCTCATTCTGTGGAAGCATCTTATGTGATAGGTGAATTCTTATGATTTCCTTCTTAGGTCTTCCAGAGCAGTGTTTTTCAAACTGGGAGTCATAACTCGCACACGGTTACAAGGATGTTGAAAATGGGTCAAAATGTGGAGCACATGGGTGGCACTCTGGATCGCTGGAAGGGACAATTAGCTGAGACAAAAATGGCATCCAGTCCATACATCGTAATTGCATCAGCAGAGCACCTGTTAATGTGAATGAATCTGCATGGGAAGAGGGTGTGTTTAAATGGAGTGATGGTGCTGGGTCCATGGTTTCCACCTTCTCAGAAGTTTCTGATGATATCACTCCTTTCTGGGATCCTCTCTGACACTCTTGGACATTGGTTTTCAAACTTTTTATCCAGCAACTCAACTTTACAAAATGGCCGCCCCTCATGACTCACTGATCAGGCAAGCTGCAGTGTTGCTGCTACAGTTGTGATCTAAACAGGATTTATTATACATTTAAAATGCACCTTCTTATCTTTTCCTTTCATAAAGTGCACATGACTTGAATTCTATCAGGCAATAGTAAACTTTTTCTCCTCATGCTGGCTGTCATTGTCATTGTAAGAGATTCTTACTGTCATACCACCTGCTACAAAATGTGCACTATAAACAGAACATCCTGCTTGTTTTTGAACAAGATCACAGAACCTCTCCATGATTTGAACACATTTCACAATGTTTTGAACGGGATGACACTGCTCCACGTTTTGACCCATTTTCAACATCCCTGTAACCGTGTGCGAGTTATGACTCCCAGTTTGAAAAACATTGCTCTGGAAGACCTAAGAAGGAAATCATGAGAATTCACCCATCACATAAGATGCTTTCACAGAATTGCGGTTTCCCAAAGCCACTGATGATTTGTCATGCTGTCAGGAGAGGTGGGGCGTACTCATATCTTTTTCACGTTTTCTACACGTATCCCCATTTCTCCATTGTTTATTTCTTCATGCGACACTGCCCTTGCATTGTTGATTGCTGCCTACTTCATGGCAGTCAGTATGACAAGTTGGGGCACTCCTGCAACTGTGCAGGCCCCCTCTCTGGTGCTGTACTTTTCATCCGCCATAACAAAGGAAAATAATTGCCCTTCTCATGAATTCCATTTAAATGAGATGCTGTGTTTTTTAATGCTGCAAAGCGTTAGGGATTTGAGCCTTGCAGATGGACCAGTAATTATCTTGGGTGCACAAATCTCCTATGTTTGAAAGTAACAGGCATGCTCAGATTGCTCAGTTGTTGTTTCTGCTGTTTGGCTGTAGATCCAGGTGCATGTCATTGGATTGAAGGAAGTAATTGAATTTCTTACATAATTTTGCCCAGACCCTCCTTCCAAAGCTGCATCTGCTCACTTGCTCTTTCTCCACCAGCCAGACCTGTTTAGCCTGCTGACTGGAATATCTTCCACTCTCAAACAATTTCTCTTCGATTATTTCACACCATTTGTAGAATCATCTCAAGAACAGTACCGTTGAACTTTGGGGTTGCCCTGCCTCAGATGCCTGTCCACGCCATTTCCTGCTACATACTTCTCTCTGCCATTGCATTTCAATATTGGTTCAATTTCGAAATTGAGCCTACACTTTCAAACTTTGGCACTCTTCTCATATAAACAAGTCCTTGGTATTCATTCAGAATGTTGGATCTGTTATTTTCCTTGAACAACTACCAAACTCTCTCTCCCCCCACCCTGCATAGACCAGTTCAAACCAGTATTCTATTTTCCCCATTTTTCCAAAATGTGTCACTGAGTCTAAGCTCTCTGGAATTCAGATCCCATGACTGCTTTGATCAGGGAATGGTGCTGATGTCAGAGTTCTGACACTTAGCTCCTGAAGTACTAATGCTTGTGTCTCTCATGTAATCATAGAATCCTACATGCAGAACATGAGTATTTGGCCTATCGAGGCTGCACCGGCAGCAATCCCAATCTTTGTAATTCCATGTATTTATTAATCTCCCTGTCACTAAGAGATAATTTAGTCAGGAATCACTTCCCAGTTAAAGAGCTGGCTTGAATCACTGAACTGACCATTTTTTGGTGTTGATGTCTCCCACTTCTCCTGATCCTCAAGGTTGTCGCAGATTACCATCACCCCTTCCTGGTGGTGTGGAGCCAACATTCCAGTGCCACCCCCTCGGAAACTCTGTAACGTATGTCAGCTCCATTACTGAACATTGTTCAACCTTCTGGTGCTGGCCAAGGAAATCGCTCTCATGGGGCATAAGCACTAGCATGGAACTGTTGGGTGAATGGTCACTTGCGCTGCTGTTAATTCTATGTCTTATCTGTTTAACGTTATCAAATGAGATGTGTGAGCAGAATTTGTTGTCAATCCCTAATTGACCTGGAATTGAATGGCTTGCTAGGTCATGATTCGAAGATGCCGGTGTTGGACTGGGAAAAACACAGTAAGAAATCGTAAACTCAATTTACAAAATAATGATTATTTTGTAATTGAGCTTGTGTCTTTATATACCCTGTTTGTGAATAGAACTCTCACTCACCTGTCGAAGGAGCAGCAAGCGCTTCGAAAGCTCGTGGCTTTTGATACCAAATAAACCTGTTGAACTTTAATCTGGTGTTATGAGACTTCTTACTGTTGCTAGGTCACGTCAGAGAGCAATTTAGAGTCAGCCATGTCTTGAGTCGCACGCAAGCTGATTATGGATCGTAGAATTTCTTCCATTACTGAAGTTGATGGGATTTTATCACAATCAAACAGCTCATGGTCACCATTACTGATTTATCACAATAAACTATAGCTTCATGGTCACCATTACCGAGACTAGCTTTCAATTCCAGATTTTTTAATTGAATTTAAATTCCACCAGTTGCAGTAGTGGAAGGTGAATCCATATCCCAAGATCGTTACTCCGGGCTTCTGGATTACTAGTCCATTAGACATTGCCATTATGCAGCTATCTCTTCTCACCTGTCACTTTTATAGTGCTTATTTGGGCAAAAAAAGATGCCAATTGCTATCCAAAGAGGTTTTCAGGTTACAGAAAGTTATACTGAGAATCATTTCTAGATTACATTTGCAGTTTGAAAAGAACTGAATTGTTGGTTTCTTGTCTTGGGCTTGTTATTTGAAAAGTGGTCAGTTTGGACTCTGGAATATAAAAAAAGTGACTTTGTAATCTCTAAATTCAAGACAATTAGGTCATCTCTGGGGGCATTATTTGCTGCATAATCTGGTGCATTTCCAGCATTACTGTTCAAGGCAGAAGAATGATGTCTTTGTAACAGATCTTCTGGCAAATTAAATATTTGAATGGAAGCATAACAATGTTGAATCATTGTCCAGCGTTTTCATTCCATTGGTTAGGAGGCACATGAATTAGAAACACAAGTAGGCCATTTGGCCTGTCAAGTCAGCTCTACTAGTCAATAAGATCATTGTTGATCTGTTTTTGTTTTGAATTTCACATATTGTGTGGTGTATAAGGAAGGGATTGTGTTGTTTCGAGTTATCAACACCATAGTATTGGTATCAGGTTTTTAAATTCAGTTTGATTCATGTAAAGATCAGTGGCTGTCATGTTGAGGAGTGAAACATCACAGGGTAAGTAACTGGCTTGATTTGGAAGAGAAGTGACAGAAGATGGAGAGGAACAACTGTGAGAATGAAGGATGCATATGGAAGTTACTGCAGTGGCAGCGGATGTAAGATCAGGTCTGGGTGTGAGAAATGATTTGGACGCTTTATAGTAGAGTAATATAAAATCAACTGGTTTTCCTCTTCACTTGAAGAAACTCAAAATACAATGTGACAGATCACAGCACATAACCAAAAAAAAAGTTGGACAATAAGTCACTGTGAATCCTGTTTTAAATTAAGCTGCAGTTTTAGTAACACTGATCAGGAAATAACAGGACTGGTGGAGAAAAAAATCTTGTTACAGAATAAATTATTATCTGAAACCGTGGCAGCAACCATATGTTATGAAATACACAATGCCTGTAGTTCTGCTTGTTAATATTATGCTTTTGGAATTTATACTGAACCCCAAATCAAGAAGGATGTGTAAAGTAGGCATTGGTGCTAAAACTGTAATTATGAATCTTAACGTCATCAATAAATAGAAGTTAGATAAATTAATTTTAAACTACAACATTGAAAGATATAGTATATAATTCACTGAATAAATTAATCCATGTTCCCAGTTATGAACAAATAACTAAATTACTTAAATTATATTTTCATTATAATGCTTTGATTGTTACACCTCTTGCATTTAAAGGGTGGGATGCACCCTTTAAGACACACTGGACGTGATTTTTCTGGCCATGGTCAATCTAAATCCAGAAAATCCCACTCGAGGTCAACGGACTTTTTCATGATCTGTGTCCAGCACACTACAATTTCTGTAGTGGGCGCGAGGGCAAAATTCTGCCCACTGTGTTTTATATATTGAGCAGGTTATACTAATGTGGACATTGACATAATTTTTCAACACATCTTAAAGCAATATATAGATGTTGTTACAGTTTCAATACAAGTCTAGATGATAGAAATTGACACTTATCCAGGAAATATTATGCAGCAGATATAAATTTGTGTTTGCAGTTTCACCTTAAGTAAGCTACCACTTCTGTTAAATTAGCAATGAGTAGCAAAATATCAACTCTTCACAGAAATTTCAAAATATTTCAAAGTTATATTGTTTTGTGTTCTGTATTTCCCTTTGTGGTCAACAGGGAATCAGTTGAAATTTGCTTTTCCAGATTGCCTCAGGATCTGAGATGAAACTGAACCTGCCAAAAACTTTGCAAACATGCTGGATAGAAACAGGTATCCATGCACCTATTTTTGGATGTAAAAAGGATAGTTAAGTACAGATTTATGATGATTTAGACAGATGATGGTGCCATGCTAAATTTGCAACATCCTTTGATTAGGCATTCCAAATCGATGACTAAAACTGCCATAAGGTTCTTTAAGCCCTATAAAGTCAAGGAAAATCCAAAGGTATTTACAAACTAAGATAAAAAATAGAGCCTATTGGATGGAAAAGAAGAAACTTGTGTGAGAATTGAAGGTTATTCATAATGAAGCAGATGGATGAAGAGGGTCACTGGATGAAGCATTATGAGGAGCGGGTAGGCAGGTGGAGATGAAACAGATGAAATCAGCCACGATCGTATTGAAAATAGGGCAAGCTTGAGGAGTTGAATTGCCTATTCCTGCTCCTACTTCTTATGTTTTATGAAGAAGTTGGAATTGTTTTCACAAAAATGGGGGATGATGCAGACATCATAGTTACCAAGAAGTGTAAAATATTAGATAGGGTAAACATAGTGAGGGAGAATTATTAAGGCGTTCAGCATTTTTAAGTATAAATTTCTTGATCTGGATGAAATGTATCTGAGGTTGCTAAGAGAAGGGAAGACATATTGGCAACTCCATTGTTTTCTTATCCTCTTTCTTGCATGTGTGGTACTGAAAAACAGGTAAAATTGTACCCTTGTTGAAAAGAGGAGAAAGAACTGGCATAATAAATTACAGACCAGTCAGCCTCAACTTAGTGATGGGAAATGATTGCAAACAATTCTGAGTAATAGTATAAATTTGCATTTAGGCACAAATTGACCAAAAGCAATACTATGGACTTGGTAATGGAAGATCATGCCTGGCTAACATGGAATTTTTTTAAAGAGGTAATAACAAGGGTCTTCTGAGTTACCACATTTAATGTTGCCACTAATTTCAAGACCACCCGATCAGCTGTCTCAGCCATGTCCAATCCTTCCACTAGTCTATCTACCAGACTTGCTTGAGTGCTCCCCCCACCTTAGTCCTGAAGAATTTGCATCTTTTTGTAGTTCCTTTTATCTCATCTGAGCTTATCTTGTCTACGTGATCCACCTCCTATTCTTTCAACTCTGTTGCAGCCTTGCAAATCTGTTACCATCTTTCCCAGACCACTATGTTTGAATTCCTTCAATCAAGTTTTGCCTCTGTTCCAGGTTCTTTCCGTACTGAAACAACTTTTATCAAAGGCAAATGTCTCAAAATTCCATCCCATGGCATCCAAATGACTCCAATCTGAGGATATGTACCAATCAACTCAAGAACAGCTTCTTCCCTGCTGCCATCAGACTTTTGAATGCACCTAACTTGCAATAAGGTGATCTTTCTCTATGCCCTTTCTATAATTGTAACACTACATTCTCTCCTCTCTTTTCTTCTCTATGAAATGGCATGCTTTGTCTGTATAGTGGGCAAGAAACAATGCTTTTCACTGTCTGCCAACACATGTGACAAAAATAAATCAAATCAAATCAAATCATAGATTTGTGATAAAAATAAACTCCTCCCTTTGCCTTTCTCGAGTTGTATGCAGCTTTTATCACATTTAACCACGCCATTTTCCTCCAACACTTCTGCACTTCCAACCAACTGGGGAAGATTGCTTTCATGTAATTCAAATTCTCAAGTATCTAATCATAGCCAGAGCATCACTTGGAATGGCTTCTCATCCTGCTTTGGCACCAATACCTCTTCAGTCCCCATAACCCATCTTATTTCTCATCTACATATCTCCCTCAGACATTGACAATATCTAGCTCTACCACACTATCCTCTTGACTACTCTACTGTTGTTAAATTACCAGACTGATTATCTGTGGTAATAATTTGATTTATTATTGTCATATGTATAGTATATAGTGTTTCTTATGCAGCATACAAAACTTGCCATACATAGGGAAGAAAAGAAGAGGGTGCAGAATGTAATGTTACAGTCATAGCCAGGGTGCAAAGAAGAATCAATTTAATATAAGGTAGGTCTATTCAAAAGTCTGATGGCAGCAGGAAAGAAGCTGCTGTTGAGTCGCTTGATACATGACCTCACACCTTTGTATCTTTTTCCCTAGCTGAATAAGGTGGAAGAGAATATGTCCAGGGTGCGTGGGGTCCTTAATTATGTTGGCTGCTTTTCCGAGGCAGCAGGAAGTGTGGACAGAGTCCGTGGATGGGCAGTTGGTTTGTGTGATGGACTGGACTTGGTTCACAACCCTTTGTAGTTTATTGCACTCTTGGACAGAGCAGGAATCATACCAAGCTGCAATACAATCAGAAAAAATGCTTTTTGTGGTACACCTGTAAAAGTTAGTAGAGCTGTAACAGACATGCCAAATTTTCTTAATCTCTTGAGAATGTAGACACATTGTTGGGCGTTGTTAATTATAGCATCGGCCTGGAGAACCAGGACAGGTTGTTAGTGATCTGGACATCTAGAAACTTGAAGCTGTCAACCACTTCCACTTCATCCCTGTTGATGTGGAGACAGGCATGCCCTCCACAATGCTTCCTAAATTTG
Source organism: Sphyrna mokarran (assembly GCA_024679065.1). Classification (NCBI taxonomy): domain Eukaryota; kingdom Metazoa; phylum Chordata; class Chondrichthyes; order Carcharhiniformes; family Carcharhinidae; genus Sphyrna; species Sphyrna mokarran. Next base: position 94,570,673 of record JAGIQG010000003.1, read on the forward strand.
ATGACTATCTCCTTTCTTTTACTGACATTGAGGGAAAGACTATTGCCATCGTACCAGTTCATCAGATTCTCTCTCTCTTTTCTGTACTTTGTTCATCATCATTTAAAATCCAACCACTATGGCAAATTTGAAAATTGAGTTGGAAGGGAGTTTGGCCCGAGAGTGATGGATGTATGAGGAGTATAGTAAAGGGCTGAGAACACAACCTTGTAGGACACTGCTTTAGAGGATGGTTGTAGAGGAGACATTGTTGTCTATCCTGGCTTACTGCAGTCTGAGAGTTAGGAAGTCTAGGATCCATTCTCAGCGGGACGAGCTGAGACCCATGTCACAGAGTTTGGAGATGAGTTTTTTTAGGAATAATGGATTCGAAGGCTGAGCTCTGGGTCAACAAATAGGAGTCTGACATAAGTATCTTTGTTATCCAGGTGTTCCAGCGTTGAGTGTAGGCTCAGGGAGGTGGCATCTGCTATGGACCTTTTGTGGTAATAGCCGAACAGGCAATCTGGGAGACTGATTCATGCCATGACTATCAAAGCAATGGTGAATGTCAGAGCCACTGAACTATAGTCATTAAGACACACCACCTGGATTTTCTTTAGTGCAGGGATGATGGTAGTCTTCTTGAAGCAGAAAAGGACCTCAGATTGGTGTAAGGAGAGGTTAACGATATTTGCCAATACCCCCACCAGCTGGTCTGTACAAGATCTGAGTGTTTGCTGGGTACTTCATCCAGGCCAGTTGCTTTTAATGGCTTGACATTCACAAAGGCTCATCTGACGTTGGCAATGGTGACCTCGAATACTGATTCTGCCAAGCCCTCCAGGGCAGAAGGTGTGCTGTCGTGATTTCTTGCTCAAAATGGTTGAGTTCATCAGGGAGCAGTGCGTTCATGCCAGCAATTCTATATGCCATCATCTTGTGGCCTGTTATATCTTGCAGACCTTGCCATAGTTGATGGGAGTCCATGTAGCTAGCCTGAGACTCTAGCTTGGTCCAATGCTGTCTTTTAGCATCTTTGATAGATTTCTGTAGATTGTGTCTGGACTTCTTGTATAAGTCAGCATCATCTCGGATCTGGACTTTAGCAAGCAGTGAATATCTCTGTTCATCCATGGTTTCTGATTGGCAAACACACGGATTTGTTTCTTTGGCATGCAATCTACTATACACTTAATATGTTTGATGTTTATAGGCATGTTTATTTATTGGCGTATTTAATGTGGCCCTTCAAGGGGCAATCCTTTGTGGGCTACATGATTAGGCTGCACCCTATGAGTGGCTGCGTGGGAAGCCAGGCTAATCTGGAGAGATGGCGAGCATGCTGGGATAGAGAGAACCTTCATGTGGAGCCAGGGAAGAGAAGGGAGTAGACTTGTGCATGTATTCTGTCAGACCCTTATCCTGTATGTAGTTATTCTTATTTAATAAACTCTTCGTTGTGGGAACCACATTGAGTCGCCTCCAGTTACTGCATTATTGAACATCCAGTAATTGGCAGGAGGTTTAGAGAGAAAGTGACAAGATTTCTTTTTCCACCCACAGGGTGGTGGGAGTCTGCAACTCATTGTCGGAAGACTGATAAAGTTAGAAACCCTCAACCAATTTAAGAAAGTGCTTGGCAAGGCAATTAGAGGTGTATAACCTCCCCGGCTATGAACTGAGTGCTGGAAAATGGGATTAGGAAGGATCTCTTTTGGTCAGCCTAAACGTGACAGGCCATAGAGCTGTAAATCCTCTGTGTTTTGCTGTAAATGTACAAGTTAAGGAACTGATTCTTATTAAAGAACAAATTTTCTAAATTTATTAGGGATGTGAGGCAGATTTTGGGCTGCCTTTATGAAATAATGAGGTAAACATAATAACTCATCCTGGGAGCTGGGAAGAACGAGTGTACTCACATGATTTCACAGGAATTACATTTGGAATTACAAAGGTGCTCCACATGCACCCTTTATCCTCCTGTCCAAGCCTTCCTTAATACCTTCAAGCCTGCTGAATCCCTTCACCCAGGACTGACGTGGCATTGATACTATTGCTCAAGCCATCTATTTGTGGAGGCATATCTCACACTGTTAGCTTGTGCCGAGTATGCAGATCAGGCCCAAGGACTGATCTTTCCTTGATCCCGAGAACCCTTGGTTTGTGCATGTATTGGACACACATAGCTGTGTTTGGTCTGGATGCATTCCCAGGTCAAAAAATAGCATCTTGCAGCTGCCGCATAGATCTGAAATAGGAATCGGATTTATTCTTTCACTCAGAATTCCAAATTAATTGTCAGTCAGATGCTTGAAAGCTGATTCCTTTAGAATCCAGCCATCTCCCAGGAGAATTAAATTTTGTAATTTTGTTTATGATATCTCTGTGTAGCTTAATCTGCCAACTTTAAAATATTCTCAGCTTTGATTTTTTTTTGACTGTGACTGTTGTTATGTTGAATCCAAATTTACTCTATCTGATTAAATTACCAAATTTTTATACATTTGGTTCCAGGTTCAGTTGTTACAAGGTATGACTAACTAAATCATATAATACTGTCTACTGTCAGAAAAATAGAACATAGCAAATTATCTGAAACTCTTATGGGAAAAGCACTGTTTATTTTGACAAACAGTGAAGCAGTTTGAGGACCAGTTACATCTGGTTCTACAGTCATAGAAGAGGCCATTTAATTCTCTCAATCCTGAGACAGGTAACACAGAAGTTTATAAATTAATCTTATCTTTGTTAAAAACATCTTTAAGGTGTATGTTAACTAACACTTCTTGCAGTTGGTATTTGTATGTTGTTCAAAGTATATTAAAATAATTTAACAACCTCATGTATTTCCTAAGTATCCGTAGTTAGTCTTCTAAAATTTGCATTCCACTTAATTAACCACAGTTAACTGCTGGACAAGGACGTGGGTTATGGCGCAGAAGAGTGAACAGTGCAGGTAACTGACAAGAAAAGTTTGATTGAGAGAATTTTTCTTCAGAATTAAGAAAATGGGATGAAATTTTCCAAGTATTAATTTGTTACAAGAATAAAAATGAATTATTTTCTTGTAGCACTAGGTTTTAAGGGAAGAGGCTGCCCATACTGGAAGAGTAAGGTGTATTATCTGAATGTCAGTGAATCTGTGTTAGTTGTGTCTTCATTGGTAGCAGTTTTTATCTCTGAGTTAAAAGGCCATGGGTTCAGTGACATGAGCACAAAAATCTAGGCTGATATTCCAATGTAGGTCTGCGGGAATGCTGCACTTCACAGACTCTATCTTTTACCTCAGATGGATGTAAAAGATCCCATGACACTATTATGAAGGAGAGGAGAATTATCCTTCATGTCCTTACCATCAATCCCTCAATGCAGTTAAATTGCTGCGGATCCCACATTACAATCATTACATTTCAAAATACTTGATGGGTTGTAAAGTGCTTTGGGGTGTCTTGGGGTCATGAAATGTGTTGTAAAAATGTAAGTCTTTCTTTCTGTCGAATAGCAGCCTCCTTAGAGAAAGTCATAAATTGATTTAAACTCATGAGGGTTCTGGATAAAATAGATGGGAAGAAATTGTTCCCATTGACAGAGACGGTGAAAGGCAGATGCCATCGATTTACGGTGAATGGCGAAAAAACCCAAAGGTGACACAAGAAAACATCTGCAGACAGTGGTTAGGATGCTGAGTGCACAGTCTGAGATTGTGGTGGAGACAGATTAAATTGTGGCTTTCAAAAGCAAATTGACTGATTATCTGTGGAGCAAAATATCACAACAATGGGGAGAATATGGAGGAGTGGGATGAAGTAAGTTGCCCTTGAAAGAGCTGACACAGACAGGACAGACTGAATGGACATCTGTGCTGCAATCATTCTATGATTCTATGGCATTAAATGTTAAGAAGCAGAATTACATCAAATATTAGAATTTGAAAAATAAAAATCTTCATTAGTAGAATTAATGGTTAAAATACTGCTTCAACAAACATTGATCTAAAACTATTCTCCTTTTTTTCCTTCTCATTACAATAGTCATTTATTTATGATTCTCTAAGGCACTGAACTAGTTCACTGTGCTTTTCTCAATAGTAAATTAATTAACATGAGCCATGATTTTCTGGCTATGTTGCACCTGGCACAGAATGCCTTACAGTGGAATAGGGCTGGAGAATCACAGTGAGTGATTTATTGTCTTCAGCACTGTCCCAAACCTATCAATATCTTCCCAACCACCCCTCCCAGGTATAAAGGCATGAACCAGCCTATTCAAGGCTAGATCTTCCCTGCTGCCGGGATTTTCCAACTCTCAAATGCAGTGGGAGCCTGGCAAGATTCATGATGGTCTCCATTCACAGAGACCAAAGTGTGATGGCTATGCCGAGGGAAATTGGGGGCCATTGAATCCCGTGGTGGTTGGGTAAATGGCCTGAAATTGCCCATCTGGCAGTGCCAGTTAGTACCCTGGAACTGACAGATTGGCATTGACACGTGGGACTACCCAGCTAATAGGGGCAGTGCCGAGGGTAGATGGGCCTTGTGGAGGGTGGAGCCTGAGGGGGCTGGGGAATGCAGTAGTGGGTGGGGGGAACATTTTCATGAAAGGAGACCCATTAGGAGGCCCCCAATGTTGACTGATGATGATTGGTAGGGTAGGTGTTGGTAAGCATCAGCTCAATATGGGGAGAAGGAATGCTGACCTATATTTGTGGGGGAAGGGAGAGGGTGCTGAATTTCAACTTGAGATTGGAGGTGCCCGATCTCTGTGAAACTGGAATTACTGGCGTGGTTTGGCCTCAGCTCCATCAGAACCGATGCACTCCAAAAGATATGGGATTAAACATGGGAAAATTGTGATCTGATTTCTGGTGCAAATCAAACAGGTTTTCTTATCCAAAATGTGATGGGGGGGAGGGGATGGTTTGCGGGACGGAAGGCGATCTTCTGAAAAGAATTCTAAGTGCCAAATCGATGAATAAATGGACGCAAGTTCAAAATACAATCTTATGAGAATGTCACTTTTTTGGACAGCAGTGTGATTCTCAGCAGTTGAGGGACAGAGCCAAAGCTTGCTGTTGAAGCTGACTTCTGACTGCTTGGGGTACCATTGCGCAGGCACTTTGATCTGCCAGTGAATTGGGAGATCTCCTCCCACTATTCCCCACCCCCATCCACAGACATCACCTCCTGCCCTCCAAAATTATCAGTGGCACCGTAAGCCTGCCATAGCCACATGTCACTGGCATCAGGATCTTTTGATAGTTCCCAGTCACAACTCCCTCCGCGGCTCACTCTCACAACCCTGCCCTTGCTGGTCTCTCTCTTCTGCCAACCACCACCTGTTTGTCGATCAGTCCTTTTGCTAGTTTCCCACCCTGGTACCCGCAGATCAATCCCAGTCTGCAAAGCTCCCCCAGTGTTGAGCCCTCTCCCCACTTTGCAGAGTTCTTCACTTGCCTCCCCTCGTGACAGAACTCACTTCCTCTGCAGATCTCCTTTCCTTCCTCTACAGAGCTCCCTCCTTGCCGCTCTTTGGTCATAGCTCCATCCTTCAGGGCCCACCCCCTTGCACTACCTCTGGCACAGTTATGGTGCCCACTGGGCACTGCCAGGATGGTTAGTGGGCAGTGCTAGGGACCAGTAGGCACTGCCTGGCTGTGACCCTGCCTCTGCTCCAATTTTTCACTCTGCTTGCAATCTTACCAGCTCATCAACGCCCAACTCTCTGGACCAACGTGATTCCTGTCCAGAGTATTAGACCTGGAGAATCCCTCTCATTGTTCCAGGAAACTGCAGATGCCAGCCATGACAGGGCCTGCATGTCAAGAGAGTTGATCTTGCTACCTGTAAGACCCTATGTTGGAGTTTAGGCTTCTTGAACCTGAATTTCTGTGCATAAGTCTTTTGTCTGTGGTCACTGTAAAGGGAGAAATCAACAAACAAAGCTGACTACATGCTGTCTAAAATCTATTCAACTGTCAATTCAAGAACAGTTAAAAAGAATAGACTGAAATTAAATGGAAACAAGGCTTTTCAAAGGATTTGAAAGGATTTCAAAGGTTTTCACCTTTCTATAAAGTCTCAAAGACTTGAAATAAATACTGTTAAAAGAATAAGGCTAAATGAGCAGCTGTGGGGAAGGAAATCCCTTCCTCCAGTGAAAGTGACTAACCTCTATCTGTCAATGGACTTGAAAGAGGTCGTCTCACATCTGCAACTTCTTAGGATGAGAGGAAGGGAAATCCATTCTGTTGAATGGAAGCTGCTGGGATTTGAAAGCCTGCTGGGTGTCCAGGAGGCATAGAGATGAGAGGGTCCAGCCCACTTCAAATCTTTCACAATCAACACACCAGAATGAAGACTTTGATCAATGAGATACCTGAAATCATCATGCCCGAAGCGATCTTCAGGTTTCCAGGGCTAGAAGGGACAGTCTAACCAAGAGATCCCCAGTCTGTGCCCACCCAAGCTCCATCACACTTGGAGGACTCTCTTGCGCAGCTTGGCAAAGGCAGAGGGCACATGCTCATTGCACTTACCTTCTTGACCCCTCTCCTCCAAGCCCCTCAAGGTTCAACACCACAAGTTCACAATTATTATTTGAATGGGATTTCAAGCCCACTAATTGCATTTAAACCAGGCTTTTTGAATAATTATTGGGTGGGAACCTGCTCGGGGCTGAGATAGTGGCCCTCGAGAACCACAACAGGTTCGTCACCCGGCATGAAACCTATTTTTCTGCCAACGCCCAATTCTCCGGGCCAATGCGATTTCTGTCATGGGCTAGCAGGCCTGGAGAATCTCCCTCCATTATCAGACAAATATCAGCCATGTCTTGTCCTACATGTCAAGAGAGTTGATCTTGCTACCTGTAGCTCGTGTGTTGAGGGTTTTGGCTTCTTGGATCTGGATGTCTGTGTGCCTGTGGAACAACATATGCCTAAGGCAAAAGCAGCTGGCGTTGCTGCTGTTGGTGTTAGTGTGCTTCATCATCATCATCAGAACTGCATGTAATTTCTGGATGAGCTACTCATGCCAGGGTGAAGGTTGGCAGCAGGGAAGTACTGCTGCAACACATTGAATGAGGTGCAAGACAGGTGAAGTTAACTTGCAAAAAGTTAGCAATCACCTGTCAAGCAATGAAAGCACTCCCTTAGAATGAGCGTTCTGAGTAGAAACCTCTGACCTAACCATGACTACTGCTCTTCAGTTTCACTGACCAAAGCCTTCCCAGTATGTCAGTTTCACTGAAGATGTACTCCCCCATCTTAATGACCTTGTTGTGTTCCTACAGATCGGCTTCACAGTCTGCTGCATATTCAATGCAAAATTCTTGGTTAATATAAACTTAATTGCCTACTGGAATATTAATTGCTGTGGAATATTTCATTGCCTTTCACAACAGCCGCATGGAGTTCCATGTGTGCCCTCAATTCCATCCAGGAATAAAGTTTAGCATCCTGACTCATACAATATAACTCACTGCATGGCCATTATCTGACATACTGCTTTGTGGATCTATAGTCTCTTCCATTTATGAGATGGGTTTCAAAATTTAAATAATTTATCTATCCCAACAGTGCTCAGCCCCTCTAAAGCCACAAGTAAAGACAGAGAATTCTTCTCATTCTAATTTGCTTACTAATCCTTACAGTTTTAATCAAATATGAATAAATTTATGCATCTCAAAAGCAATTCAAGCCTATCTATAGAGGAAAGTCACGTGACATCACAGATTTTTGCTGTCAATGCAGATTTGTAAGCTTTGGACTTATTTAGACCCAGAACTGTGTACAATTCTGGTCACCCTATTATAGAAAGGATATTATTAAACTAGAAAGACTGCAGAAAAGATTTACTAGGATGCTATTGGAGCTTGATGTTTTGGCTGTTCATAAGAGGCTGGATGGCTTGGGACTTTTTTTCCTGGTGCATAGGAGGCTTAGAGGTGATCTTATAGAGGTCTATAAATTAATGAGGGGCATAGATAAGCTAGATGGTCATCACCTTTTTCCAAAGGTAACAGAATCTAAAACTAGAGGGCATAGGTTTAAGGTGAGAGGGAAGAGAGATGCAAAAGGGTTCAGAGAGACATTTTTTTCACAGGAGATGACTGTATGGAACAAGCTGCCAGAGGTAGTAACAGAGACAGGTACAGTTTTGTCTTTTAAAAAGCATTTGGACAGTCACGTGGATAAGATGGGTCTAGAGGGATATGGGCCAAACGTGGTCAATTGGAATGAGCTTAGTGGTTTAAAAAAAAAGAGGCATGGGCAAGTTGCACCGAACTGCCTGTTTCCATGCTGTGAACCTTTATGACTCCAAGGGATTTCAAGATTAGCTTGTTTTTTGTGCCTTCATAACCTACAAAATAAAAGGCAAAAATTATTTCATCCAAAGTTATTAATTTATAAAGTAGGTGTGAACTGCATTCACTGATCACACATAGAATGCAATTGACAAAATTGTCAAAGGAATGTTATCATTTAAAATAGTTAAGGATCAAAGTTCATTTGAAGCATTTGTGTTCACTAAAATCCTCCAATTGCCACAGCTTGCCGTAGAAATTGCTTGGAAAATTGGCTATATGCACTGCAGAATTCTGGGGTTCTGGCTGCAGCTAAAGGCCAATTTATCCAAGTGGCTTTTCAAACAGTACAGGCTTTATTCTAACTTATTTTTCATGGGTCTTTGCTCAAGAAACTGTCAAATCAATATAACAAGCAGTGTATAAAAGCAACTTAAATGGTGCAAAGCCAATATGAAATGCCTTGAAGGGGATAGGAACTTGAACATGAATTGTGAAATCATATTTTCTGAATATTTAACATATTGGTACCAAATTGCACACTCCATTGTTTTAATAATGGCATTGGTGTATTTAACATTGCAATTAAAAGTGGCAGAGAATGGAATTTGATGGAAACATTGCTCAAAGCAATTTTCTTATTGTTGATTTCAGATGCTGATTGAAATGTTACAGAGGGCTATAGAAATTTGGTCTCAAAGTCAGACAAACAATGCAAGCCAAAATTGATAATCCTCTTTATTGTTGACTAGAATCCTGCTTGAGCATGAAACTGGTATTTGAGCCATGGGATTTCAATCATGGATGTGGCTGTAAATTGTTTCCAATTAATTATATTTTATCCCCATGTCTTGGGATTCTTTACACAGTAAGAAGTCTCACAATATCGGTTGTTGTGAGACTTCTCGCTATGATTACCTCAGTCCAATGTTGGTATCTCCACATCATAACTAAGAATCTTTGACAGAGCCACTGAACTAATGCATAGAAGAGAAACAATAAATGTCATAGAATTGAATTTTGGAAAACTGTTGATAAGATTCTGCGCAATAATTTATTCCATGAATTGAGTATGGAATTTAGAGAGAACCTTAAGGCATGGAACTTAGCTGGAATAACAGTGGCATTCTTAAATTAAAAGGCAGTGACAAGTCATTTTCTTCAGAGATGGCTGCTAGGATATGGCTTTTTATTCTATGACATTACATGCTTGGATTTGGAAATATAGAAAATATATCCAAATGTGCAAAATTATGAAAATTAGAGCAAGAAATTACAGAAAAATGAAGGTAAAGTAGATGGATGGAACAATATCAGATGCAGCAAAGGATGAGGTAGCATGTTTTGAACATAAGCATTGTAAATGGAAATACTGTCTGAACAAGGAAGCACTAGGGGGTAGATGAATAAAGGGACCTAGGTACGTAAGTTATTAAAAACTAGGTCGCAGATGGCAAACGCAATCAGGAAGACTAATTGGATATTGGGCATCACCACAAGCAGTACATAATATCAAAGCAACGAATTGTAATAGGATACTATGCTTCTTTACAAAACAATAAAGCAAGGGCTTGTATGGAGTGCAAGTCAAACTTCATCTATCAAACTGATAGATTATATCTTGGACACTCCTTCCTTGGCCAACAAGTCCTGGCAAGCAAATTGAACACAGTCTTCCAGCTCACAGGTAGGAATTCTGCAGTTATAATTAATTCTACTAACAAGGATTCCATACTTCTGCAGTGGATGCAGGTTAAACTAGGGGCACTGCAGTCAAGAATGGATATATTGGCTTTGGAAAAAGTCCATCAACAATTCAGGAATGATAACTGGGATGAAGGAATGATAAGAGGTTGAGTAAGCTTGAATTTCATTCACCGGAAATCGAGGGCTGGACGTTATGTGTCAGTTTGTAGCACTCCTGCTTCTGAAATAGAAGGCTCTGGGAGCAAGTCCCAAATAAAGGCTTGATGCCAAGTTCAAAATAGGCCTATAAGCTTGCTAAATATTCTTCCAATACTCTCTACAAAGTTCATCAAGGGAAAGGGTATGGGATATTAAGGGTATGGGATTTGAAGGAAATTGAGAGATGTGATATGGAATAAGATGGCTATGAAGACTTGCTCAGTTCAATTGCAGAACTGAATATAGTTGTATCATTTTGTGACTGATGTGCAGAGAGGACGTGGCAATTATTGATTCAATTTTTCAAGGCCTGCTTCTTTCAGGTAAATCACTTCAACTCAATTACATCCAGAACTCCCTGGATAAGAAAAAGCATATGGAAGTTAAGGTAAGGAAGGTAAAGTGTGCTTATGACAGTTATCAGGTAGAAAATAAAGTTGAGAACCAAGAGGAAGATATAAAGTTCAGCGTGGGAGGGTGGGGGTGAAAATGCACATTACAGAAGCCAAGAGGGATAATGAAAATGATTAGCAGCCAACATAATGGGGAACGCAAAGTTGTCTCTAGGCATATAAATGGTAAAAAGGTGGTAAAAAGAGGAATAGGGCCAGTTATGGATTTTAATGGGAAATCACATATGAAGACTGGAATATTAGAATCCAGTTACAAATCAGTCAGTTTAATATCAGTAGTAGACAAACTTTGAAAAACAATTATTTAGGATAGAATTAGTAGGCAAATGGAAAACAATGTGGGTTGATTCAGAATAGTCAACATCAATTTCTAAAGGGGAAATTGTTTCTAACTAACTTGCTGGAGTCAAAGGGAAATCACACTGTTAGAAATATGGCAGAGAATTCCACCCTGTGAGAGCGCTGAACAGAGTGAATAAGAAATAACTACTCCCGCTTGTAAAGGATCAAAAAGGTGAGGCTATAGATTTAAAGTGATTTGCAAAAGGTTACTGTTCCTAATGTCACAATATAATGTCACAATGGGTTACAATGGATAAAATGCTGATTGAGTGAGCTGGCGCAAAATAGTGAGCCAAATGACAACCTCCTGTGGTGTAGCAATTCAATGATTCTGTGATCTGTTTTCTTTATTTGTTCACGGGGTATGTGCATTGCTTGCTGGGTCATCATTTGTTGTCCATTCCTAATTGCCTTTGAACTGAGTGGCTTGCTAAGCAATTTCAGAAAACAGTTAAGAGTTAACCACATTGCTGTGGGCTGCGAGTCATGTGTTGGTCAGACCAAGAAAGGCTGGCAAATTTCCTTCCTGAAAGGACATGAGTGAACCAGATGGTTTGTTTGGTTGAAGATTATTCTAATCAAGGATATGTTTTACCTCAATGCTGAATTTATCATATTTTACATCTATAGAACGAAGCCTATTAAAAGAGTATTCCAAAAAAATGTACCTTTTGACAAGAATCTATCTTCTTACAAAACCTTATGCAGATTTGGAATGCAGATGGGGCAAAGACAGAGAATTAATTAAACTTATTAACAAGTAACAAGCTATTATCAAGAGGAACACCATTTAGGAATATAGAGAAAGGGCATGTGATTTTGGATTGAAAATTTTTACAGGGAAGATTCATTTGGGATCTTGGCTTGATGGGCCAAGTGGCAATTCCTGATCCCTAGAGTTATCCCTCACTGTAAGAGTGGGAGTATGAGTCAACAATGCTCCTTAAAATACAAGTATGTGAGTGGCTTGTTTGGATATTTGGAAGTACATGGAATATAAAGGGTGTTTTGGTGAATCAGTGAGGCTCTGATGATACGAGATTCAGTCATTCTTTAAGTCACTTGACCTCTGTAGAAGCACTTGGGTAGCAATTAGAATTATCCTTTGCTTCATTGCCAAGAATTGTCCAATCCTTCTTATTGGCATAAAGAGAGTTCAATTTCAGACTGATCACAACAAGAGCTGCAATCTTTCTGTCCAGATTTCAACCTGAATTCTCTCATGGTTTAGCAATTGCTTTGTATAGAATGGATGACGAAGATAGCTCATGATTTGTCAACCAGAACCAGCCTGAATGCACAAATAAATGATAAGGAACAGATGCATTCCAAATGCAGTGGTTTTGGATTATGTCAGTGAGCACATGTGTTACACTGGCTGCCTGTAGAATTAGAGGATATGTTGTGCTACATAGCAGAGCACAGAAAATTGAATTATTTGGAAGTGTATTTGTTTTGAAAACACAGCAAACACTTAGGATGCAATTAGGGTTAAGTACTTGTCATGGCACTTGGAGCGTGATGTACTCCATTTCGAGTTTTAGAACTGTTGCATTAAGTGAGATAACTGAACACGAGAAGTATTAAGAAGAATACGTCTCGGAGCATATGGTCAAGAAGAATGGTGTGCCATGATGTGAACCCTAAAAAAGCTTTATCTTTCAAAGTGCAGAGTTTCCATTTATTCAACAGTAGAAGAATTAAAGTACATTAATTGGAAATAATATTATCTGTTATCATCACACATCTCCTCAGAATATCTGATGCGTTTGACTACATCCGATCAAAATATATATATTAGTCACTGGCTTTCAAATAAATGCAACTTAATCACAAGCAATTGTCTTTGTTAGGTGAAATTGTTCCAAGAAGTGAAGGAAATCTAACAATGAAATATTTTTAGCAACTTTTCATGACTTTCCTTTCCAGGAATGAATCTTATACAATGATAACATAATTCAGGCCACAGTGAAAACAATTTAAATGGTATAATCTCCAATCTCCCTCCTGTTCACTTGTACCATCTGTTGTCAGGCCTTGCCATCAAAAGAAAATAAGGGAAGGGCAAGGATAAGAAATGATTATTGTTTTGTAAGGGTGTGCAATAATACAACATTTGTACAATTAGTCTTTTCCAAATGTTGGATTATTTATAAAGGAATTATTGAAATTCAGATTTGGTAAACTAAAAATCTATAGTCATACAAATTATTGTTTTTACTGATAGCTGAATTTATCATATGCAACTTATTTACTATGAGATTAAACTTTTACATGCCCTCGATTAGAATTATCTTCAGTCAAGCATAGTTGGTGTGATTTCCCTTATAGAAGCATTCCTGTGAGAATTCAAGCAATATTTGGCCATGTCCTTTCTATACATCAAAATGGTTCAAGTGTATTCAGCTCTACAATAAAATTGAGTACATTTTCATTGCCATCTTATCTGCAAAAGACAGGTTCCATGTTTCTCGTCCCTATAGTTAATCTGTACATTTTTAGATGTACTATTACTAGATAGAATATAATTTATATGTTTATGTAAACATATAAAGTTAATAATCTATACTGTCTTTCATTGTGGCTTTGGAATTGTGATCATTGCATGTAAAAGTGGTCCACTCTGTACCATGACTTTGGCATGGTAGCGTAGTGGTTAGCATTGCTGCTTCATAGCTCCAGAGACCTGGGTTCAATTCCCGACTTGGGTCATTGTCTGTGTGGAGTTTGTACATTCTCCCTGTGTCTGCATGGGTTTCCTCCCACAGTCCAAAGATGTGTGGGTTAGGTTGATTGGCCATGTTAAAATTGCCCCTTAGTGTCCCAAGATGTGTAAGTTAGAAGGATTAGTAGGTAAATATGTAGAGATATAGGGTAGGGCCTGGGTGGAATTGTGTTCGGTGCAGATTCGATGGGCCAAATGGCCTCTTTCTGCACTGTAGGGTTTCTGTGACAGTGGCTTAAACCCTGCCTCCCTGTTATCTAGGGCTTGGTGCTCACTGTACTCTTCTCCTTGTTCTTCTTCGTCACTGCTTACCTGAACTACACTTTAAAAGAGCATTCATGTTTTCATCGGCATGGCGCCAGAGGAGTGGAAAGCATTCAGGAAGGGGGTGATCGCATATCGAACTCACTAATGGTAGTCGAAACCAGTCAAGTTCATGCTAATAAGCTCGTGCCTGAAGTAGTTCTTGCCATTAAAAAGGGGCTGGGAAGCTCGCAAACTGTTTCATGCCAGATACAAATTGGATTTTTAGCTTTGCATGCTATTTACCCAGCTCACCACCCTAATCACTGGGTGCAGCAGCATGGTAAGATCATGCCCTATGTGTCAATAATATGAAAACTGGAGTGGCATGGTCCTGCACTTAGTCATTTTTTGGGAGATTGGTGAGTTGTGTGCTGGTTTTGGGAGGAGCAAAGCATGAACATACCAGTGAGCCTGGCTGCAAAATGATTAGGTGCCACTTTAGAAGGAATCTGCATTAAGAGAACCTTTACCTCTCTCCAAGAACATTGGGAGCACCACCCACCCGCCTGCCCCCCCGCATCTCCCCCCGCCCCAGCAACGGTGGCATGTTCCCTTCCCCAGCACAGATCACGAACCATTTGGCCTCTCTCAATGGGTCCATCTTCAGGACCCTCAACGTGCTGTCCTCATGACCACTGACATGACCTTCTTTCATCATCCTTGACATGCCTCCTTTGCATACTCCACCCATGGCGCAGTGGCACACTATTCAGCATGATCTGCGCCAGGCACGGCAAGATCGGAAAATCACCCCCAATATCTTTGCTTCTGTTTGTGTCATCAAACCACTGTAGGTTCATCAGAAAGCAGATTGAACACATTTTCTCTGCAACACGAAAATGAATCAGATCAAAACTGATGTCTTAAAAAAAAGAGTGGAATTTTATGGCTCCTGTCACGGCAGTGGCAGGGCTATAAAATGCAGTGAGCTGTTCGAGACTCCACTGACCTCAGCAAGATCGATTCCACCCAATATTTGAAATTGCTATTGTTTGACTCAGCACCCGTTATGCCAGGGCACTGGGTTAAAGGTCAATTGATAGTTTTCAACAGATAAGATTCTCCAGATGAAGGGCTCAATTACATGTTCACTGTCTCCCATTGGGAATTTCCTCAATGTTGCACCTTCACCCATCCAATGCACAGTACTTGGTTCCAGGAGAAAAGAATCACAATTAAAAATGTTTAATCACCAAGGGTTTTTGGTACCACTTCCATTTCTCAGTCTCTCATGTGAATTTGCTTCTGTTAATGCCATTGATACTAACAGCAAATCTTATGGTCCTTTCAATTCTTTGAATCCAACACATGGGAATTTACTCAGTGGCATCAGGCGAGGATCTGAAAAAGCGTTTTGACAGTTTCAGCCTGGTCCCCATATGTTAACCATCATTTAACATTAAACTCTAAGTCATTGCTCTTCATTGTTTCAGAAGTGTTCAAACTGGTCACACACAACAGGTCTCATTTCAGCATTCAATTAGACAAGATCTTTTCAACTGTGAGGAAGCTCCTGATGGAAAAGTGGGAGATTGATTGGCCAAGCTCAAATGCCCCTTAGCGTCCCAAAATGAATAGAGTAGGGGAATTAGCAGGATAAATACATGGAGTTATTAGAATCGGGTCTGGTGGGATGATCTGTTCAGAGAGTTGGTGATGACCCGATGGGCCGAATGGCCTGGTTTTGCGATGTAGAAATTTTGTGACTCTATTTGTGTCAAAGCTTTTATTTGGGCCCTGTTAATTTGAGATTAAACTAGTGAAGTATGACACTAGAGGTTCAAATCTTTGAGCAAGACACATATGAAACTAAATACCATCAGTGCGTTCCTAATCAGTCACAGTATATAAAGTAGTCAGTTTAATACGTCCTAATCTGCAAAATCAAAAAGTACCAGAAGCAATGAAGATCAAAAGTGTAAGATGCTGTTTGTAGTTTAGGGCTCAGGTACTGAAGAGACTCTTTCCCTGTAACAATAGATAACTACTTATTCAGTGGTTATCTTAACTGCAGGATTATATGGTCCACACAGACAATGCCTTCATGCTCCATTTTATTAAATATAGGGCACAGTCTTAGAAAAAATAATTCTAAGTGCTGAATGAGCAAGAAAGTGGGGGAGAACCATGTTGGTATTGGGGTGAGCAGCAAACTTATGGCACTTAGTGCAAAAGAAAGTGCATTCTTGTCAGTGGAAGGATGTGGGTGGGGGGATGGGTGGTGCAGGCATCCCGATTTCCCAGTGCACTGGAAGATCTGTCATGCCACTGCCCCCCAGCCGACACTGGGACGCCCCACTGATCACTTCCTGTGCCAATTTAACCCTCCTACCCCCACTCTCCCTGTGTACCAGTCTCCCCACTATGGATATTGCCACCATTGCCTACCAATCAGCCCCTCTGCAGAGTTCCATTCTCTACCCAATCATTGCCCCTGAAGAGTTTCCCTGATCATCACATCCTGCAGAATTCCCACCCTCACCGATTACCACCTCTGCGGAGCTCCCCACCCTTGTCTCCCCCTGCCATTGCCCCACCCCCACTCAGGCCCCACCTCACCTTGGCACTGCCCCTGCACAGTTATGGTGCTTGGTGAATACTGCCAGATTGGTGCTGTCCCATGGGTACTACCTGGCTCTGACCCCACCACCTGGGGGCTTCCGATCCCACCAGCAAGGCATCACATCTAGTTTCTGCCGATGGGGACCAGCTGTGATAGGCAAGGAGGTAAGTGCAAATTTGTTTGGACAACAGTATTTGAGACTCACTAATCACATGTAAAACATGTTCTAAATATTTAAATTTGAGTTTGCCAGCAAAAGAGGACTAGTACAATTGGAGAGGTGCGAAACCAGGCACGTTTCTGATTTTTTGCCTCTGATCCAATCGTATTATCTCACCTCGCCGAACAATGAGCAAGACGAGTTAAAAGTTCACCTTCATCAAGTTTAGAGGAAAATCCACCCAGTCAGTCAGTTCCATTTGACTTTTTTTGAAACATTCAACGAATTTTTGAATCTATCTAACTAAGGATGTCTCCTGTGTGTCTGACTGAACAGGGTCTAATCCAGCCCAAATCCAGAACAAAACATCAGGTGAATCCTTGGCGTCCATTTTCGAAATGGTCTTTAAACTATATCTAAACTTAACAAAATGTGACTTGCAAAATGCCTTTTCTAAAAAATTGCAACATCATAACTGCACTCCATAACTATAATTGGTTCCATATATTTGAAAATTGAGTCCACACATCAGAAAAATAAATTCCATCATAAAAGAAATGATTCCCCAATGACTTCTGTCAGCCATTGAATATCTGTTTATATTATCAGCTTCAAGTCTCCAGCAGAAGCAATATCAAAATTTTGTAGAAATTGCTAGTCATTTTATTCAATTTTCTACCATATCCTCTGGTGGAAATATTACAAGTGACATTTAGTTGCTCAGTACAAAATCCAGTAATCATACAGAAAAAGAGCTCGGTGTTAAGAGGATGACAGGATCAATTTTGCAGAAACAGCAGTTATAGCTATTGTTGTAATTTTGCTGCTGCTTTGTAGGACTTGCTAAGAGAGGTGATGGCCAGCTCAAAGCAATAGTGTTCTGAACTCTGATTCTTTCATCTGTGTACATAGTCTTTTTGTAGTTACAGTTGCATGATTACATTTATTTAATGCAAGCTTAAAGATGGTGGGTGCACCTTGCAAAACGTAAGGGTGACAATAGGGAAGGTGATTTAATTACAAGTTGCAGGCGTCTCATTCAGAACTTTCTGTCCAAAGCCTTGAGATCATTTTGACATTTAGTGATTGATGCTTTGCTCTGCTTGCTTGCCAGTTATTTTTGTATAACTTATGGGATCAAAACATTGATGTGTTAGTAAATAGGAAGCAGCTCAATTCATAGCAAGTTGGCATCATTGCCAATATTTTAAGGGAGAGCAATGCAATGTGATATCAGAAAAAAACTGTTTCCAACCACAGTGGAAAAAAATCAACTCGTGTCTCAGCAAAAAGCTGCAATTGAATATTATGAATAGAATTCTGTGCGTGCCATTGTGAAGTTCTCGGAAAAAACTATAAGATTCAGAATTGTAACTGCACGTGCTTTTAAGATATAAATACTTTTATTCTCCTCCTGGACACACACTTTTGGCATATGTATGTAGTACCCTTAAGAGGACAAAATGTACAATCAATTTTCATTAAACTACAATTGCCATGTTGGACCATGTGTTGCTTTTGGTGGATAGTTGCAAATTCGAACAAGTGAGCATCTTCTATTATCACCAAAGTAATAACCATGATGATCATTCAATATCCTCCAGAATAGTGAGTTGAAGCCAAGTTATGTTCTGAATTTAATATCAGTAAAACTGGTTATCATTGGTCAATTTGTGTAAACATGGAACATCCCATAATTTACTTTTCCTATTTTAATAAGCTGGATGTAAAACTTTATATCCAAAGAGCAAAAAAAAAATTACAGCAAAAACAACTTGCATTTTCCTTTTTTGGGAACTGCCTGTTTCCCATCCATAATTGCCCTTTAGGTAGTGACATTGAGTTGCCTTCTTGAACATTGGAGTCCTTCTGGTGTAGGGATGGATGTTCCAAGATTTTGATCCCACAATAATGAAGGAACAGTGATACAGTTCCAAGTCAGGATGGTGTGTGCTTGCACGGGAACTCTCAGCTCAGAGGCTGGGAATACCAAGGTAAGTAATCACTTTTCAACTCCTCAAAGCTTCTCCACAATCTTTGAGTTCCCCTCAAAGTCACACACCCTGACTTTGAACTACATCACCATCCCTGTCTTTTGGTCCAACTGTCATAGGATCAAAAAGCTGGAATGCCCTTCCCAGCAACACTCTGGGTATACCTGCTTCACACTAACAGTAGTGTCTCAAGAAGGTGGCTCACCACTATCTTCTCGCATGTAATTGAGGAGCGATAATACACTCTAGCCCTATTAACAATGCTCACAACCAAAGGTTGAATTTAACCAAAAAACATTTGATGTGGGAATTCCAGAGCAAGGCAGCTGAAAGTGTGGCCATAGTGTTGAGAAGATTAAAACTGATGTTGTTCAAGAGGCCTGCATTGGAACAACACAGCTATCTCAGAGAGTTTAGATCTGTACAGCTGATCTTCACTAAACAGCCGTTAAACCTGCTGAGCGGTAGTGCTGAACAACCACCAGTTGTTTTCCACATTGGTGTCAAAAAAAGAAGCAGAAAAAATGGTGTGGTCATGCAGTCAGAATTTAGGGAAATGGCTAGGAAATTAGCATGATGTGGAGATGCCAGCGTTGGACTGGGGTAAACACAGTAAGAAGTCTTACAACATCAAGTTAAAGTCCAGAAGGTTTATAACCTGATGAAAAAGCAACGCTCTGAAAGCTAGTAGTGTTTGCTGCCAAATAAATCTGTTGGACTTTAACCTGGCATTGTAAGACTTATTACTAGGAAATTAGCAAGTAGGACCTTAGAATTAATAATCCCTGGATTACTTCCAGTACCACGTGTAAGTGAGTATAGAAATCGGAGTATAAAACAGATGGACACGTAGCTGGAAAAATGATGCAGGAGAGAAGAGATTTAAATTTTTGGGACATCAGGATCTGCTCTGGGAGGGATGGGACCTGTCCAGACAGATTGCATCTAATAGTGCCAGCACTGACTTCCTTCTCAGTTGATTAGCCAGTGTAATTCACAAGGCTTAAGCTAACTTGGCACGCGTATGAGACCTAGCAGGTAATAACAGAGAAGAATACAAAGTGCACAAAATTCTGCAATAAGTACATAGCATTAGCATAGGAAGTAATAACAAAGTGAGGTCAGAGTCAGGAAAAAAGTAATAAAATCTAAATCAGGGTTACTATGTACATATAGGAATACACAGAATGTGGTAAGATTGTTGAGTTATAGGAACAGATTGGAAATATAATGTGGCTGTAACATAAACCTATATCAAAGAGGGACAGGATTGGATATTAAATATTCCTGACTACATGGTGTTCAGGAAAGAAAAACAGTAGAGGTGGTGGGAGGGGGAGTTGGGTGCAGGGATGGCAGTATTAATTAAGGAGGGCATTGCAATGCTGGAGAGAGAGGGTGTCCGAGAGGGGTCAAAACTGAATCAATTTATCTAGAGCTCAGAAACAAAAGGTGCAATTACATTGTTCTGTGTAGTCAGTCCAGTGAGACCATCCAGACCACCATCCAGTGAGAAAGATGTAGAGGAACAACTTTGAAAGGAAATTACAAAGAGACTGAATGATAATAGATTAATTATACTGTGGGACGTCAATTTTCTCAATATTGTCTGGGATAGTGGTAAAGGGTGGAGAGGAGAAAAAATTCCTTGTGTGGTCAGGAAATGTTTCTTGGACCATTTTTTTTAATCATTCATGGAACAAGGGATTGGTCATCTCTAGTTGCCCTTGAGAAGATGGTGCTGAGCTGCTTGCTTGAATCACTGCTATCCACGTGCTGTGAGTTGACCCACAATGCTGTTAGGGAAAGAATTCCAGGATTTTGACCTGGCAACTGTAAAGGAATGGCGATATATTTCCAAGTCAGGATGGTGAATGGCTTGGAGGGGAACTTGCAGATGGTGGTATTCCCATTGTCTACTGCCCTTGTCCTTCTAGTTGAAAGTAGTAATGGGTTTGGAAGACGCTGTCCAAGGATTTTTTTTTGTATTGCTGCAGTGCATCTTGTAGATAGCACACACTATTGCTACTGAGCGTGAATGATTGAGGGAGTGGATGTTTGTCAACGGGATGCAAATCAAGCAGGTTGCTTTGTCCTGGATGGTGTCAAGTTTCTTGAGTGTTGTTGAGTGTTGTAATTAACGCAGTTGACTTTAGTGGGTAGGGCATACCTGGGCAGTTTTTCAAATTGCTGGTAGATGCCAATGTTGTAGCTGCACTGGAACAACTATGAAAGGAGTACAACTAGTTCTTGAGGACAAGTCTTTGCTATTATTATGGGAATGTTGTCAGGACCCATTGTCTTTGCAGTACCCAGTACCTCCAGCCATCTCTTAAAAGCATATGGAGTGAATCAAATTGGCTGAAGACTGGCATCTGTGATGGAGACCTCAGGATGGATCTTGCACAAGACACTTGTGGTTTATGATATTTCTGCATTACCTTTGGTGCTGATGTATTGGATTTTGCCAGCATTGATAATGGGGATATTTGTGGACTGCCTGCGCTTGTTAGTTGTTTAATTATCCAAATTATGGAGCATGGATGAGGCAGGTGGGGAAGTGGATTTTGAAGGTTAGGTAAAGAGCATCAAAGGGAGGAGGGTGGTTGGCCAAATGCAAACAGGGCATTTTCTAAATGATGCGCCTCTCTCTTTCTTCCCATCTTGTCCACAAAATTGGTTTTAAAACTGCCTTCTTACTGCCACTGACCTGAAATAAGGCCATAGGAGATAGGAACAGGAGTAGGCTGTTTGACCCCTCGAGCTTGCTCCACCATTTATTTGGATCATGGCTAATCCAACATTCCTCACATCCACTTTCATTCCCTTTCCTACAAAATCCTTGATTCCCTCACTGATCAAAAAATCGATCTATCTCAACCTTAAATATACACAATGACTCTGCCCCATAGCTCTCTGTGGCAAGGAGTTTCAAAGATTCTCAACCATCTTAGAGAAGAAATTCATCTTCATCTTCGCATCAAATTGGTGTCTTTTTATTCAGAAACTATGCCCTTTGGCCTTGACTCTTCCATGAGAGGAAATGGCCTCTCAACATTTACTCTGTCGAGCCCCTTAAGAATCCTCTATGTTTCAATGAGATCATTTATCATTCTTTTAAATTCCAATGAGTTGAGTCCCAACCTGTTCAGCTTGCCCTCATAACACGATTCCTCCACATGGGAGATCCTGCTCGTAAACTTTCTCTGAACTGTCTCCAATAAGATAATAGCATGTGGGCTGCCGATTTTGGTACCTGTCCACCTAATATTTTATGGGAGTGTGTTGGGCATGGATGAGAAGGCAGTAGACTAACCAACCATCATATTTTAAGTATCCTCACTGAAAACAAATTTGGCGGAAGTGGGGGGAGGAGGGTAGCGGTTTTAGAGGAGTTCCAGCCCTGTAGATACACGAAGAATAGACTCTGCTTACATTCTTTGCTGCTTACATTCTTTTTCTCTGCATTCTAACACTGCAGCAATCAATCTATTATTGATTGACTACTTGGTGAAATTATGAACATTACTTAGCAAATGTGCCCATTTTATGACTGCACAGTGAGATTGGCCAACTTTGTTGTGCTTTGTCATATTTTCTGGGATTTCCCTGATGATTTCAAAATACAATTTAGTTCTAAATATTGCATGTACTGATACCATTTCACTGCAAAGAGAGGGAATGGGACTGCACTGTCTTAATTAATACAGTGATCTTCAGTGAAAACTGTACAGCAATTACTGAAAATTAATATTCAGCACTGTTAAGCTTTGCAACATTGTGCATCTTTCTTTGCATGTTCTTGGAACCAGCACTCTTGTTCACTGCATCTATCTAAAAATAGTGAGAATAAAAGTGGCAATGAGCCAAATAAGATTAGGTGGGAGGTCCAGTGTTTCATGTGTGTCAGAGCAGACCCAATGGGCCAAAGGGCCTCTTCTGCACTGTACGATTCTATGATTCTAAGTTGAGCAATAATTGCCTTATAAAAACTAAAGGGATAGAGCGGTGAAGCAGCCTGCATGCAATTAGTGCAGACATTTGTCCTATCGTGTAATTTGTTGGATGCATTTTTTCGAGAAAGCTGGGTTGGCCTCTTGAACATGTCAGATAAGGGTCTGATGTGTCTTCACAGCTTTCTTTTAAAATTGAGCAATGATTAGTGTGGCAGGTGTTGGGTTTTCACTTTTCAGGAATCATTAGCAGTGCTCCTGGGTTGCCAATGAGAATAATATAAGTTTTTCAGGCTCTGCAGCAGTCTCAAAGACCATTGTCAGCCCCCGCTCAACCCTCTCTGCTTACTTTTATTCCTCCAAATGATTTCTTCTACCTTCTTTTAATTTTCTCATTCTCTCTCTGGATAACCTCCTCACTTCCATGAGTGATTTATCCTGGAATTATTCAGAAGCAATTAAATGGTGACTCAGTAGGTTTTGATAGAAAAATGAGTCTCACTATCTCTACTTGGTGCTATTTTTACAATGCAGAAAATAAAATGATTCAGTTGTAGCAAGCATAATTATCTCACTTGTCTGTGTTATCAAAATAGTGAAATGATACTCAATTCCTCCGGAAACCTTCATTGAAATCTTCCACCTATAACTGGAACTATCTCATTACGTTATTTTTTTTTCCCTGAGAAATACGTATTAATCGTACATGGCCCTTACTAAACCATGGAAATATTGAACTCTAATTGTTGTGATCCATTCTGCCACACCATGCTAAAACAAAATTCTCTCCCACCTGAAAATTTTGTGAGGCTGAAATTTAGGCATGAGTGCAGAACAGGTGGTAACAAATCCATTCACACTTTATCATTGAAGTCGGAAGCTGCTGTTGCACTTGTGTACCTCACTTATTGTTCCTCTGACTCCACACCCATGTTTTGTACCAGGCAGAACATTGGGGTTAATCTTTGACTGAAAACAAGTGTCCACCTGGAAATCAGACTTTATCATTTAAAAAAAAGGGAAAAGGTGTTTAAAATGCAGAAAATAATAAAAAATAGTTTAAATGAAAAGTAGATTGACGTAATTGTCTCTAATTTTTTTATCTCTACTAAAATTTATTTATTACTCACAAGTAAGGCTTATATTAACACTACAATAAAGTTACTGTGAAATTTCTGTAGTCTCCACATTTCGGCACCTAGCCGGGGCAATGCATCTAACTAGCACACCTTTCAGACTATGGGAGAAAACTGGAGCACCCAGAGGAAACTCATGCAGACACTGGGAGAATGTGCAAACTTCACACAGACAGTGACCCAAACTGGGAATCGAACGCGAGTCCCTGACACTGTGAGGTAGCAGTGCTAACCACTGACTCCATGCATTAAATACTGTTGATTCCAAACAGTTATTGAAATAAAGATACTTTTTCAAATTTGTTTCTTGATTGCAGTTAGGATTAAGTTGCTTTCTTGGTTGCACTTTCATCAGAGTCTGATTTTGCTTGAAGCATTTTCCCTAAACTTACGCACATGATTTATGATGACACTTCATATATTGAGTGAGTGCTACACTAGCAGATAGGCTATCTTTTGGTTTAGATGGTTCACCAAACTCCTGATTGTCTATTCAGGTCAATGTAGAAAATCCTCTCACCATTCTAGAAGAACAAGGTGGGTGTCAATGGACCTTGAGTGGTAAAATTCCGGCCAATATGTCAAAAGCTCTTTGGCTAGCATTTACTTTAAGATTTCTAAATGTCATAGAAAATGGTAACATTCAGGTGTGTTCTCTTGTTTTATTCCACTGGCTTCAGTAAAAAGAATACTTTTTTTTTGTATTTTTCGATAAAATATCTCCATTACTACAATATTTCCAGCAAATGGATAATATATCTCTAGTTCACAACTTTACTGTGAAATCCATCATATTATTCTTTCCTGTTACTCTTCAATGCTTGTCTACATTTTTGTTTTTAATGATCCGAATGAACATGCATGAGTCATGGAGTTTATAGCATGGAAACAGACCCTTCGACTCAACTTGTCCATGCTGTCTTTTTTTTAACCATTAAGCTAATCCCAATTGTTTGGCTTATATCCCCTGTATGGACTCATTTTATCCATGTATCTGTCTAAGTAGACAGGGCGGCACAGTTGCACAGTGGTTAGCACTGCTGCTTCATAGCTCCAGGGACTTGGGTTGAATTCCTAGCTTGGGTCACTGTCTATGTGGAGTTTGCACATTCTCCTCGTGTCTGTGTGGGTTTCCTCCAGGTGCTCTGGTTTCCTCCCACAGTCCAAACATGTGTGGGTTAGGTTGATTGGCCATGATAAAAAATTGCCCTTAGTGTCCTGATATGTGTAGGTAATAGTGAGGGATTAGTGGCTAAATATGTGGAGATATGGGGATAGGATCTGAAGGGATTGTGGTCGGTGCAGACTCAATGGGTCAAATGGCCTCTTTCTGTGCTGTGGTACTTCTATAATTTTCTGTGATTAAATGCTTTTTAAAAGACTAAATTGTACCCCTCCTCTAGTACTACCTCTGGCAACTTGTTCCAGACACTCTGCACCCTCTTTGTGAAACAAATTGCCCCTCTGGACCCTTTTGTATCTCTCCCCTCTCATCTTAAACCTATACCCCTGAGTTTTAGACTCTCCTACCATTGGAAAAAGGTGCTGACTATTGAGCTGATCTTGAGTTGTCTTGAGGGTTCAAATTCTCATGAATGCTGACTATTAATTATCAAATAGTATCTGTATAGGTTATTTCTTTGTTCATCATTGGAACATGGGCATTATTGGCAAAACTAGCAAACATTAACATGAAATAGGAACAGAAGTAGGCTTCTTGGCCCTTTGATCTGCCATTCAATAAGATCAGGGCTGATTTGACTGTAATTTGCCAGTTATCCGATAATCTTTCACCCCCTTGTTTGTCAAGAATTTATCTATCTCTGTCTTGAAAACATTCAAAGGCTTTGCATCCACTGATGTTTGTGGAAGCAAGTTCCAAATATTTACTACCCTCTGAGAGAAAAAAACATCATTCCATCTTTGTTTAGAATGGGCGACCACTAGTCTTTAAGTAGTGTTCTTGACTCTCAAACATGAGGAAACATCCCCCCACCTCTATCTTGTCATAACCCCTCAGGAGCATTTATTGCACATCCCTAATTGTCCTTGAGAAGATGACGGTGGGTTACTTTCCTAAGTTGCTAACATTTGTATAGTGTAATGCTGTTAGGTCAGGATTTCCAAGATTAAACCCAATGACAATGAAAGAATGTTGTATGACTTGAAGAGGAAATTTCAGGTGGTGGATTTGTCCTTGTACTTCTAGGTGGTGGAAATTATGGGTTTGAGAGATGTTGTGGAAGAAATATTACTGCATGTCTTGCGGAGGATACACATTGCGACAATGGTGCACCAGTGATGGAGATACTGAATGTTTAGAATAGATGGGGTACCAATCAATGTGTGCTTTGTATTGGATCATGTTGACCTTGTTGAGTGTTTTAGGAGCTTCACTATAAAGGCAAAAGGAAAGTATTGCATTATACTCCTGACTTTTGCATTTGAATGGTAAAAAGGCTTTGATGACTCAAAAAGTGAGCCACTCACTGCTGCCTGTCTCTTCAAATGATTTCTATTATTTTACTTGTTACTGATCTTTCATTAATGCATCTGGGTGTACCCAAGGCAGATTTGGGAACTTTTCAGTGGAAATGATATTGTCCCAGCCATTCATCATTGGCACATATGTAATGATACTTTATGGGTTTCCTTTTTTTGTCTCCTTGAAACTTCCTGGGAAATGCACCAGTCCATTTTATTTTCACTTTAAATCTTCTCAACATAGCTGTGTCTCAAATTTAATAGAAAATACTGGACATACTCAGCAGTTACGATAAAAACCTGAAATGCTAACTCTTTTTTTTCCTCTATGGATGCTGTCAGACTGACTGACTACTTACAGCATTTTCTGTTGTTACTTCAGATTTACAGCATCCACAATGCTTCACACTTGCCTTGCCCCACAGATTTCAAAATCTAATTTCATGCTAGGTATGGTATAAAAGCTTGCTGGGAAACCACTTCCTATTTTAACTATTTAATCTTCAGTTTAAGAGTCATGTCAATCATTTAGGATTCAGAACAATGTTTTAGCTTTGAGTAACACCTTATGCTGCATTCATTTCCCTGGGCTTTTTCAGACCTCTAACATCCTTTTTAATTTGTTTTCCAAGATTTCAAAACTCTAAAGTAAACTAAGTTTCAGTGTGTTTTTTTTCTTTCACCTTCCAGTGTTAATTGGCTTATTTTTAAAGGTTTTTGTGCAAGTGCTTATCTTGAGTACATTCACATTATAGTTTTATCATAGTTTAAGTTTTCCTTGCAACAGTACTTAATTTCAGTTTTGTTCCTGTTCATTGGTCATTTTTGGTAATGATGGCTAGTTAATTTTGAGTTGAATTGCCTCGTAGCCATTGTTGCTTATGTATTATGAATATTATTTTGACCTTCTTCTAAAAACTCGTTCTGAATGCTGATTATCTGAGCTGAGATCCCTACTGCATTAGGTTAAAATAGATTCCTATACCATATTTGAGTTTCAGTTAGACATGGGATCCTGAG
Source organism: Sphyrna mokarran (assembly GCA_024679065.1). Classification (NCBI taxonomy): domain Eukaryota; kingdom Metazoa; phylum Chordata; class Chondrichthyes; order Carcharhiniformes; family Carcharhinidae; genus Sphyrna; species Sphyrna mokarran. The sequence continues at coordinate 94,597,960 of JAGIQG010000003.1, forward strand.
GGGACTTGGTGAGAGCCTGATGGATGTTTCCTCATGTGGAGGAGACTAGAACTGTGGAATACAGTTTAAGTATAAGAGGTCTCCTTTTTCTGAAATAAGATTTTTTTTGTTCAGCCATGGTGCAGTGGAGACTGGATCATTGGACTTATTCAAGTTTGGGTTAGATAGATTTTTGACTGATGAAGGCCTCGAGGTTTGTGGAGGTTGGGCAGGAAGGTGGAGTTGAGATCATCGCCAGATCAGCAATGATTTTGATGGATGGTGGAGCAGGTGCAAAAGGCCGAAGAGCTGACTCCTGCTCCGATGTCCTATGTTCCGACACTTGTTTGCATCCTTTTCAGGAGGTCTGCACCAAAATATAATTCTTGACCTTGGTTTCTGTTTTCTTGGTAATTTTGTTTTCTGTCCTTTCCTAAGATATTGCCAAATTATTCTGAATACAGTTTACTGTTTTTATGTAGTCCTGTGTACCAAATTCACTCTCATCCTTTGGAATGAACTATGTTGAATAAACTCCCAGCTAAACATAACGGACTGTTGGGCAGAGAGGGATCTGAATGACTGACTGCGAATGGAAGCGAGAGCTGTAAGAGCAAGTACACAGACAGATGACAGAAGTTTTAGAATCTTGTAAGCGATATGACCAAAGAAACCTAAGTGTTGAGGATAAATAATCCAGGATGTTGTGTTAGATTTCTCAGTGTGTTTGTTTCACCATTGGGAAAAAAAGAAGTGATTTTGTAGAAATCACTCCCGAGGAGATTAAATGGGTTGAATAGAATATAGATTGTGCATAGCCCATTAAAGAAAAGGGCTTTATAGAGCAAATAGCCCTTTTCATTCCAAACTTTGTTCTTATGGCTACCTTTGGGATTTATAAAATGATTAATGGCATTTTAAGATAGGTTGAAATCTGAATCGTTAATATTGAGCTCTACCTACATTCTTGTGCAGCATGTCATTATTCATCTAATTGCACTTTTTTTTCAATCTGTTTTTAAACTTTCCACAGTGGTCCCAAGAATATTCAGATCACACAGTTACAAACCTGACTAATTACATGTATCCCTTTAAAAGTAAGGAAAATGTGTTGTACCTCACTCTGCAGTCAGATTCCACATTCACCCCCACCACGCTCTGATCAGAGTCGACACTTCTCCCCCACTTAACAGTCAGTTGGTGCTAACATGTGCTGAGTGGCAGGGGGCATGGCCAGAACACTGGCTGGCCATGTCCTTCTCCCCCAGAGGTTGTACTCACACTTACGCCGTCAGGAGATTGCATGGCAGGTTCACGTCTGAATGAACCTGTTGTAAACTCTGTTGATATAACATCATGTCAGCATGGTGTGAACATAATGGGATGGGTCAACATCTGGCAGGAGAATGTTTAATCCATTGAAATGCATGTAAATTAGGTTCACATCCATTGTGGGCATAAACCTGGTCATGTTGCCAGCTAGGAGTGGTACAAATTGGAAGTCATGACCTCGTCGGCGAGATCCACAGCTTCTGAGCTTCACTACATCTTGAATCCATCCTAGTAACCTTGCAGTGGGCTCAACGTCCTGCCTGTGGTATTGGTTTGGCCAACACCTATAAAAATTTGATAAAATAGAGCTGCTCTCTTGTATTCACCACAGCTGGCATTTACATTGCAGTGACCTTTTTATTCATGTCAGGAAAATGATAAAATTAGAATTTCCCATTTGCTTTTTGAACCTTTTACTTTTCCACTTAGTAAATGGTTGAAAGCCATTCACAACACATCACAACAGTTACCAAAATGCTACTTTTACAGCTGTGGTCGGCTAATCAAACTCAATTGGTTTGCAAACATCTGTGAAGTTATCTATTCACTTAATGTCGCAATACACTTGATCTAACTTATGTTACCTTCACAGAATAAGGGAAATGTTTTAATTTTTAGATTCAGTAAATGCAGAGGTCCATAGAATGTATGATTCAAAAAGGAAGAGATAGGCCAAATTAATTTTTCTCATCTTTGCTTTTTTTTTATTTGACTATAGTGAGATGTCAGAGAAAGGACAGAATGTTGTGCTTAAGCATCTTGGCCAATTAAAATTATATTTAAGCATTTGTGGCTCATGGCCCAGAAATGGCACATGATGAACAAAGAACAAATAAACCTCCATGAATGTCAGAGTAAGAAGTTCAATTAAAGAAGCCATGCACTTTTGGAGATGCATTCTTGTCTCTTTTGTAGCACAAGAGCTTTGTTGTATAAGGTCAATAACAGAAGAGTATGAAATCTATAATTCATGACTTCTGGGGAAAATATTCCTCATGTTCAGCTGACTGAAATGGATCACAATTATTGCAGTGAATTTCTGAGAATGAAGTTAAGATTATGTCATGGAAGGTCATAAAACTGTTGGACTTGATCACCCAGTCACAGATGCAGGTGAAGAGCATTAGAAATAGTGATGCCAAAGAAAAATGCTGCAGGCTTGGGTACCTGAACTAAAAAGAAAGACAGAAAATCATGGGAATAATCAGCAAGTCAGGCAGTGTCTATCGAGAGATACAAAGTTAATGTTTCACATCGATGACCTTTCATCAGAGCAGAGGGAAATTATAAATGTAATAAGTTTTAAGTGAGTGAAAAGGCAGAGGGTGGATGAAGAACAAAAGCAAAGATCTGACATAAGGTGGAAAACAGGGCAAGTTAAGTGACAAAAGTGTTGGTGGTGCATAGCCAAACGGAGTGATAATGGGACCAGTAAAGAAACAAAATCTGCCTGTGACAGGTATGAATTGCAGAATGATGACCAAAAGCAAAGCCATAGAAAGTCAGTAATAAAATAGAGATCAGAAGCTGAAACTGTTGAACTTGATGTTTGAGTCCAGAAGGTGATAAAGTGCTTAATCAAAGGGTAAGGATATTTGAATAGTGGGATTTTCTTTATTGCCAACCAAAGTGTCGGCGACAAATGCATCCTTGCTAATCACAGTGGCACCACAGCCATTTCAGGAGTAGCATTTATTGGCAAGAGATGGAATTTCAGCCTCACTTGGATAGAAGCGCCATCTCACATATCTGCTGGTCAGAGAGATTGGTCGGCATCTCTGCAGACCCGGCAGTGTTAATGGCCAGGGCTGGGACCACAAGATTTGAAATCCATGATCAGCTAAGTATGGGGATGGGGAATAGAGTGGGGAAAATTTGGAGGAGGTAAGGCCTACGGAAGTGGAGGAAAGGGGTGTGGTTTTTTTTGAGGTCAGGATGGGATGAAGAAAGAGCATTCATGGAGGGCAGACCTTGGGTGGGTGGTTGCCAGGTAGGCAGAGGTGACCATTCATCCTTCAAATTGAAACCAGGCAAAAGCAGTCCTCGTATGACTAAATTCAACTGGGGTGAGGGTGGGCACGCCATGCCATGCTGACCTTTCTGACCTTGGCCAACTATAGTGTTCAAACGTAGCTTGGCGTAACTCAAGAAATAATACCTCATTTTCAAAGAGGTGTTGACAACTTTCCAGAATTAAATTCACTGTTGTAAGAACTTAATCTTTGACCCTATTTTATTTCCTTTTTTCCTCTGTGATTTCAATTTTATTCTCATTTTCTTCTTGTAAAGTTTCCTGATGATAACTGTTCATCATTCTGCCATCCATACTCATGCAGGCACATCTTCTTTATTTATTTGCTCCATTACCACTTCTTTGGCCCCATACTATCACAGAATCCCTACAGTGCAGAAGGAGGCCATTTGGCTATCAAGTCTTCACACACTGACAGATTCCCCATTGGTGAATTCATGTATCTTCATATCTTGAGACGCTTCGGGGCAATTTTACTGCAGACAATCCACCTAACCTGTACACCTTTGGATTATGGGAAGAAATTGGTTAACCAAGTCTTGGAATTGAAACCAAGTTCCCGGAGCAGCCACTGTGCCGCTGTCCTCTTTTGCAATTTAATCTCTTCTATCTTCCATCCTTTCTCTGGTCTTCCCTTTTGTTCTTTTTTTACTTTCTTTCATTTGCTTAAAACCGATTGCATTTCCTACTTTTCCCAGATTTGATGAAAAGTGATGAACCTGAAAAATAAATTCAATATCGCTGCTTGACCTGCTGAGTATTTCCAACATTTTTTTGATTTTGCATGAACAAATAGTGATTTGATGCAAACCTTCCATTTTTTTATTTTTTTTGAACTGCGGAATTATGTAAAAAGCTGAATATTAAGTGATTTTGAGTGTTTGAAATTCAAGCAGTTTATTTACCAGGATGACACACAAATAATTCAGGCCTGTGTGACTGCACTAATTGTTCTGTGCTAACTACCAAAGGCAATTGATTATTCCAACATATCCACAAACATCCCAATATTATTCAATCAGTTAATGTGCTTTTTTCTCAGAATGGAATTACGCTCCCTTCACTGATAATAAAATTCTTACTGAAACAAAGGTTCTTTATTTCTTTAACTTTTAAAAACATAATTGTGCTTGATTTTGTTTTCCATCAAAGTTTGAATGCTGGACAATAAACTGTGACAAGCAATCTTTGGCTTTTGAAATCCAATAGTGGTACATGTTCCGTCTGCCTTTCTGTCATCATATGACCTCCGCCATGAGGGAATCTCTTTAAGCTCCCATCTTTACATCCGTTCAATAAAGACCTTTCACTGAGGCACACACTGAGAAGCTATGCAGTGTGCATACACAAAACAAGTAATTTATTCAAATGTTCAGCTTTGTGTTACAAAACTTTTTTTTTGAAGAGGACAGTGAAAGACCTCACAGGTAGAAGAAAGCACCATCTGTTTCTTGACAGGAGTCTTCCCCTCAGTTTGTATAAATCAATTTGAAATCTTACCAAGCCTCGTATTGAGTAAAAGTTGCAGCGGGGTCCGGCATAGAGAAACCCTTCTACTATTCAAGAAAGCACACCACAAATATGTTATCTAGCAAAAAAAAAATTGGTTTTATGAGCAATCGAGTGAGTAGATCTATAATAATGAAGTATCCAACTGAACTTTTATATTGGGAATCACTTCTCAATGTCATTGAGTGAGCCAAACTGCAGAAATGATGAGCTCTACATGCAATGCTTTCTCCAAACTGAACTAAATTGATCTCTTAAGTCTAACTTATTCCAATTGCAAAGATTTTACTCCAGCGGGAGAAAATGAGCTCTTTAATTTTGTTTCAGAGAGTGTTCAGATGCCAATTCTTAGGTGAGGTGAAATCATGGTGGTTTGACTGGCACTGTCATTCTCATTTGAGATTTGTTTCAACATAGAACTAAAACAATTTCCTCTTTTGTTTTTAAAAAACAGGATTTTTTAAAGCCCATTTGATTTGGGGTTTGGATAATGCTGACAAGGCTAAATTTATTGTTCTCAGTTGACCTGACAAGATAGCAACGGACCATTCAAGATAGTTACTCATGGAGTAATGGTACTTCAAACTGAGGCTGTTGACAATAATGAAATAATACTCATTAATGACCACACCATTGTGGAGAGATACCTAGCAGTCTTTGGTTCCAGTTCCTATGTAAATAACTGAGATACTGCAAAGCTTCCTGTGGATCATGCATATTGCAACTATGTTGCACCAGTGATAGAGATCAACGGTTGGTATTGGCAAAGCTTTTGGCATTCCCCACTCATCACACTGACAGCTGACCATTGATAGTTTTTTTCTGTTTGACCAGAAATCTGTTGCACTTAATTTCCAGGATAATATCTTATACAAGGGACTGGTAAATGTCTCTGAGCAGTGCAAGCATGGCAATGTCTATTCAATCAATCAGACAATAGAATCTTCACTAGGTATGCAGTGTAAAGTAAACATTTGATTTAATTGATTGAAAAATCATCTGCAGAAACTGAAACAAAGAGCTGAATTTAATACTTTTCTGTTTACAAGTTTGAAGGCAAGGGGCATGTTAAATCCAAAAGGCAACTGATCTGCCTACCCGTGCTCCTACTGCAATTGAATCAGTGGTGGGATGGGATTGGGCAGCCCGTCTGCCAATGGGTCAGTTGAGGTCCATAAGTAATGCCTACTCAATACCCATCTCATTGCTGTTGGCATTTGATGAGTGACGGCAGATGGCTTCTGAACCCATTGATTTGATAAAAATGTAAATTCAAATTCTCAAACTGTCATTGAAAGATTCAAAGTTATTGTCTCTGGATTATTAGTTTAAACTTCTGGTTTACTAGTGCAGCAAAATATCTGAATGAAAGCTTGGAATTTGGTTAAGGACAGGAAGAAAGTATTTGTTTTGCTCGATCTTTCTATCCCTCTCACCCTTTGTAAAATGATAGAATCCCTACAGTGCATAAGAAGCTATGCAGCCCACTGAGTCCGCACCAACTCTTCAACAGAGTATCTTACCCTGTCTCTCTCCTCCAACCTGTTCCTTTAACCCCATACATTTACCATGGCTAATCCACCTAACCTTTAGAATTGATACAGACTCTACAAACAAAGGAGCTTTTTTTTGGTGAAAATCTGGTAAGTTCTATTCTATCCCTAAGGTTTAAAACTGTACAACTTTTTATGAAAAGCACCATGAATAAATAATTGTCTGAAACATATTAAAGATGGCAGTACAAGTAAAGGTGCAGCACGTGGGAGCTCCTGGATAATATTGTGATCCAAAGCAAACATGTCTGCAGTAAATGTTTGCATTTAGAGGAAAATAGGCTGAGAGTCATTGAGCTGGAGATTGAGCTGCAGACTCTGCAACATATCAGGGAGGCAGAAAATTACTTTACTGCTTAGGACCAGGAGGTAGTTACATTTTTTACAATAGGATCATCTGATTTGGTCGGTGGTCAATGGAGAAGGAAGGAGACTGGAGCTGCAAGTGAGGCAAGTAATGGGATGCAGAGTGCAGGAATATCAGCTCTGAAATTATCCAATTAGTTTCAGGTTCTCTCTCCTTGTTTGGATGAGAGTGATGGTAGAGGGTGGATGAGCAAACTGATCCTGGCACTATGGTGCATGATGCCGTTCAGGTGGGGGAAGCAAAAACAAACAGAACAGTAACAAGAGAGAGTATAATGAGGGGATTAGCACTGTTCTCTATTTTGACAGCTGTGTTTCCTGCCTAGTGTCAGAGTTCAGGACATCTGCTCGTGGCTGGAGAGGAACTTGTAGTAATCAGCGGAGGATTCTGTGTTTGGGTTCCAATTAGGTACCAATGAGATAGGTGGAAGGAGGTTCTGCATGAAGAATACTCCGAGCTGGGCACCAAATTAAAAATAGGAGTACCTCAAAGTTAATAGTTTCTGGATTATAATCTGAGTCACAAGCAAATTGACGTAGGGTATATAAAATTGGAGAAGTTAATGCATGACTCAAAGACTAGTGTGGGACACATGGATTCTGGTTTGTGGGGCACTGGCACCAATACTGGGGAAAATGGGGGCTGTATCATTGAGACAGACTATATCTGAACCATGTCTGGGACCGGTGTTCTTGTGAACCACATTACTCGGGAAGTAGAGAGAGCTTTAAAGTAAATAGCAGGGGCAAAGGATTAAATATGGAATGAGTAGAGATGAGGGAAGAGAGCAAAATAGTAATACGGGAAATGAGGGTTAGAAAATGAACAAAAGGACACAGAGGAAAAATACCCCAGAATGCACAAAGAATTAAGACTAGATTTTGAGAAGGTAGAAGAATAGAATAAACAGAAAGCTTTGTTCTAAATGTATGTAGCATTTGTAACAAAGTTGACAAACTGATATAACACATTGAAACAAATAAATATGATCTGATAGCCATAATGGAGACCTGCCTGCAGAAAAATTGAAGAATAGATGAAATTCAAGAAGAATAGGAAGCTACACAAAGGTGGAGGGGTAGCACTGATGATCAAGGATGGCATTGGTGCATTCATTGCAGATGGCCTTGGTTTAAGAGATCAAGATATGGAATCAGTTTTGGTGGAGGTGACGAAAATAGGAGAAAGAAGTCACTCGGGAGTGGTCTACAGGTCCCCTAACAATAACTACAATGTAGAGAAAAGTATACAAGAAGAAATATTGGATGCTTATGATAAACAGACAATAATAATCATGAGTAACTTTCATCAAAAATTCAAATTGATAGCAGTATCTTTTGAGGAATGCTTAGAATGCATTCAAGAAAGTTTATTAGAATAACATATTTGGAGTCAACTATGTTCACAGCACTGTAATGTGTGCACTGCACTGCCATACACTTCTGCAATTAAAGACATTTTATTTACAAAAGTGAAGGATTCAATGTATATCACTAGATTTCTCCAAGTTTTGAGCCACCCAAATCCTCAGAGTTGAATTTCCAGAAAATATATTGTAGCCTCGCTATATATTAGGCAAAATAAATTCCCCTTGAAGTAAATAATGGCAAGTGACTGATTTTATTGTAACTAACTGTTGTTTATTACTATATCATCTTTGGAATATTAAATAAACTCCATATGGACTAATTATCACATGCTCATACAATTATCATTTCTTTGTTCATCTATCAACTGAAAAAGCCAAAGACTTGAAAGGAATGCAAACTGTTTATGTGCAAATGAAATGGATGGAAAATTTCACCTATATTCCACTTGTACTTCTCGAACATCAATTGAATTTTGAACCAATCCAGAAAACAAATATTTCCTGGGTATGCAGTTGAATAATTAGAGTTAAAGGGTTATAAGGAAAAGCTGTGATTTTCTGAATTGCCTTGTAGATTTGAATTGGGGTTAAAATGTAGGATAATGATTATCTCCCATTTTGCTCTTCCCTGCTTCTGCATTTGGAATTGGAAGCATGTTTCTGGAGTTTTTGATTTTATTTTTTGCACTTAGGGACATATTTATGAAATCCTAAGCACCCAACTGTTAACAGCGGCAACTTTGAACATTTATGCATCATGTTTTATGTATACCAATGAATGTTTGTATTTGCGGGGTGTCATGGGGCTAAGGGAACCAAAGGCACATGTGGGCAGGCTACTGTAAGGCATTTGAAGGAAGCAAAAGAGACAGCCAAGCGTCTCAGTTTAAGAAAATAGTTCCAAAGAACAAAGAATAATGGCAAAATGATGAGCTTCCATGTTACATCAAGAATAAGAAATAACCTAGGGTCAAAGGGAACAGATTGTGACATATGGCTGGAGAAGATTATTTTGATTTGATGTGTTATTGTCATGTGCATTTGGATACAGTAAAAGATATTGTATCTTGTGTGCTATACAGATAAAACATATCATTCATAGAGTACAAAGGGCAGAAGGAAAGGAGAGGGTGCAAAATTATTTGGGTAATGTGTCCAGTTCTGGTTACCAGAACAAAAATGAAGCATTTAAACACAAGAGGCATAAAAGAGTTGCAAGAGTGAGCCATTTTGTAGGAAGCCATAAGGAAAATATTTGTGAACCACTTTATTGAAGCACTAAAAACGGTTATATGTACAGAAATGGCAAACACAAATTTAATTCATGACTTGTTATGATTAGGACAAACGATCATAGTTTAAACAATGAGAAGGGAGCTATAGGGTTACTAACAGGAAATTCTTAACACAGATTCCTCTTAACTCTACTAGAATTATTCAAGTGATGATGGATTACAGGCATATGGAGAAACTTGAAAAGTTGGACTGGTTCTTCTTGAAGCAGAGAAGACAAAGACAAGATTTGATAGAGTTTTTTTAAATCATAAAGAGTTTAGATAGAACAGATAAAGAGAAACAGTTTCCAGTGGATAAAGAGTCAACAACCAGAGGGTACCTTTTTAAGATGAAATTGATAAAAACAAAGAAGCTTGAGGAACAAGGAAGCTTGAGGAAAAACGTTTTTATGTAGCCAGTAGTCAGGATTTGGGATGCTTTGCCTGAGAGGATGATGGATGTGTCAGTGATCGTCTTCAAAGGGAATTGAATCAATATTTGAAGGTGAAAGTACAACAGGGACACTGGATTTGGAAAAAACTGGCTAAGTGTTGATAGAGCAAACATTTTTCTTCTGTGCTGCACTATTCACTGATTCTATGTAAAGTAGGATTCCACCAACAATAGTGAGAACAAAAACTCTGGAATCATATAGTAAATATGGATCTCATAACGGGCAATACAGTGTGCTTAGATGGATGAATTAAAATCATTACTTCCATTATTGAGTTTTACAAACCAAGGTAGAGGCCGTAAAGTTGATGCACTGTGAGACTGTTGAGAACCCATTTGATAGGAGTATTCGACTTGTTGTTTAGTTTCCTCCCTCTCCTGTGGTTTTCACCAACATACAAACCACTCTTCAACCAATCTGCTTCACTGCATGTGAAATCAAGCAATAAAACACATTTGCTAACCTTAAAACTATAGATCCTGACAACATCCTGCTTTATGCTGAAGAACTGTGTTTTTTTTAAAGGGGCATTTAAATTTGCTTGGTTTACAGAAGCTAGTGACACAAAAAAATGGGAATGTCCTGCTTTTCTCCATTTCTTTTGGACTTTGCCATTGGAGATGGGGACCCGTTTTGCTGCTTGGGTCTCAGGCAGCCTGAGTCACAAAGGTTGGTGAGGCAGGCACTTCAGCATAGGTAAGTAAGTACAGAGTGATAACCACTGCTGATTGCTTCTCCAAGGAAGTTACGGTCCAATATTAATTGCATCAGAATGGAACACACAGTAAAACTTGGCACATTTCCAAGACCATTTCCAAGATCAGGTGGAAGATAATAAATTGGGTAACCAAAACAAATGTTCTAAATTCCCTCTCCAGAAGGAACAGGCAGGGTTATCAAGGCTACCCATCTCATTGTGTTAAGCATTTACCTGAATGCAGAGGACCATGCCTTTGGTCTCCAGTGATGCATCATACTGTGGTTTAGAAACCAGATGATTTTAATTGCCAACATATTTCATCTTTGGAGGTTACAAATTGACAAAAAATGCATCCTTTATCCAAAAGTGTTGACATCTAAGATAGTTCATTTTCCTTCAAGTGCATTTTTTAAAACATTACTTCACAAATCAATTGGGATTAATCATACTATGGGCTTGAGAATGCCAAAGGAAATGGTCTTTGTATCATAAAAAATGCTCTGCCTTTTACATTATTCAAGAGGGAATCTAACTTTCTAAATAGAAATTTTAGAAATTTGTTGCAGGATTGTTAATGGATATTAGATCATTCTACACTGATTTTTAATCACATGTAAAGGAGAAAATTAAAAACTTTCTATTCATGGTCAGGTAGTGAGAGAATAAATCTGTGCTGTTTAAATTAAATTTTTTATTTTTATTTTTCCACTTGCACAATCTCACTTTTTATCTTGTTCTCCATCCTCACGCCCTAACCCTCTTCCACTCGACAAGGGCCAACTGCCACTTTCTTGTACTCTGCACTTTTGTTCTGCCAATTGTACTTCCAATATCTTAATGGACACTCTTAGCACCATTTTCAACCTTTATCGTCACCATTTACATTCCCTTGTCATTTTGTGTGTTATTCCTTTCAATTGCATTCGCCCCTTCCTCACAGTATGATTCTTGTCCAATTTTTCTTGTTTTCAGCTCTGACAAAGAGTCATGCTGATTTGAAACATTGGCTGTACTCTCTTTCTACTGATGCTGTCAAACCTGCTGAGATTGTCCAGCACTTCCTGTTTTTGTTTTAGATTCCAACATCCAGTGCATTTTGTTTTTATCTTGCTGTTTAAATTAATTCCCCTGCTATCCATGTCAGTGGGTAAAATTGTAAGACATAAGCAGAGGGCAAAGTGGTATATGAGATTATGGAGGTGCAAGGTATTGAGAAGTGTGAATACAAAGATGCAATAAAAGGACAACAAATGTTAGAATGAATGGAGAGAGTTCTGCATTTTGGAAATAATATAGTTTGTAAAAGGTGCACAATAAAAGGTTAGCATTGAAGTGATTGAATGGAAATAAAGATTTGGGCATGAATAGAGCTGACTTGGAGTGGAGATAGGCAATATTGCAGAGGATCAATTAAGCTTATCTGGAAATGAAAAGATAAGGAGAAAATTAGGTATGAAGTGTAGTTCAGAATTGCATCAAGATGCCAGAGTTGAGTATATTTTTCTTCAGACTAATTGAGTGTCTACAATAGGAAATTCAATCAATGACAACAATAGCTTCAGAAATCCTGAAATTCAGCTGAAGGGAGTTGTGAATAGTACTAAGAGCTGATCCTCAACAGACAGACAAAATGATCCACAAATGAAGATAGGTTTGAGAAGTGTGATAAAGGCTTAGTGAGGTGTCATCACATCAGCAGGCTGGTCCAGAGTTTACAAATGTTGTCATCAAGGTTGGAACGCTAATTTGGGATGAAGAAGGACAATGGATTCTTAGGGGAATCAACAAGTAATAATATGATGGCAGGAGAAATCATTGCTGGAGATGTACTGGCTTTTATTCAAACAGGTAAGAGCAGAACTCTGCAAGTGCAGTTGTGTGTTGAAAAATGGAAGAAAGTCAGAAGAGCAAGATGAAATGACTAACTGTGTCTAAGAAGTACCAATGCAATCACAAAACATTTAATTCACAAATTTAGATACGATAATTCTGGTTTCATGAGGTGCCTGCATTCAAACGGAGATGTGGGAGAAATGAACACTGAGATAGCAGTGATCCAGAACTTACTGGTTCACCAGCATTGCATTTTGGAGACCCCAAAATTGTGCTGGGGAATCCTTTTAGAATGTTCCCACTTAAAGGTTGACAAGAAATTGTCCAGAAGGCCTTACTTTCCCAGAACAATTGTGCTGGGAATCATCTCACAAAGCAATTAAATCATTATCTTAAGATGGTTACTTGGAAAGAATTAGAAGAGAAGAGAAAAGCACTTCTAACTTTAGAATAACTACTTTAAACACCCAAACTGAGCTTGCCTGCGGTACCCCCCACACCCACTCAACCAAGAACCTCCCTGCCTTGAGCTGATAAAGTCTCCTTGCCCTCATCCAACCCCTCCCCCTTGGCTACCCCCCATCAGGTTTCCCCTGCCACTTCAACTCCCCTCTCCCAGACTGGTCTCCTGTACCATTGCCATTCTGACACCTCCTGTCTTAATTTTATAGATGAAAAAAATGTTTCTTAATTTCCCTTCTAAATGACCTGGCTATAACTTATACGCTATACCCCCTCAAGTTAGACACCCCAACCAGTGGAACTAATTTCTCTCTACCCTTAATCTTGAAAAATTGATTCAGATCATTCCTTAACCTAAATTCTAGAAAATAACCCCCCAGCTTTGTGTAATTTGACCTCATAATTTGGTAAATTTGTTTTGCATTGCCTCCAAGGCCAATATTGCTAGCACGAGGGGACACAGCTTTAAATTAAGGGGTATGAGTTATAGGACGGATATCAGAGGTAGGTTCTTTACTCAAAGAGTGATTAGGGAGTGGAATGCCCTGCCTGCAGCTGTTGTAGATGCGCCAAGTTTGGTGGCGTTTAAGAGGTTAATTGATAAGTATATGGAAGAGAAGGGAATGGTTTAGTTTGGAGGGGCATTGCTTTTTATTTTGGTCGGCACAACATCGAAGGCCGAAGGGCCTGTTCTGTGCTGTATTGTTCTATGTTCTATGTTCTATGTTCTAATATATCCTTCCTAAGGTGTGGTGTGCAGAACTGGTCAAAGTACTGTAGATGTGGCTAAGCAGGACTTCGTATAATCTTGAATTTGTAGATGAAATTGGAGTTTAGAATTGAGAGGTAGTGGAAAGGAGATCTAATAAGTGCAGGTGTTTTGCTTTCTCTCATACTTCCCCCATTTTGATGGCATTGACTGATGTCAGAGTATGATTCTACCAATGTCAACAGTTTTTTTGTATTTCAGTGAACTGATCACTCTCACGACAATTCAGAGATATTTATACATCTAAAGCTCAAGAAGTATCAACAACAAAGAAAGAGGCCTTTCAGCCAAGTGGGTACATGTTAGTGTTTATACTCCATATAAACATTTTCTACCATTTTTCATCTAATCACTTTAGTTCTTTCAGCTTCGTGTATTTATCCAGCTTCCTCTTAAATGATTCACTGCTAATTGCCTCAACTACATCTTGTGGTGATGAATTCTACATCTTGAACATTCTCTACGTTGAGAAGGTTCTCCTGAATTCCCTGTTGAATTTGTAGGTGACCATCTTGTATCTGACTTCTGATGTAAACTTCTCTATGTTTATCCTTTCCAATCCTTTTTGCTACATTAAACGCCACAATTAAATTACGCCTCACTCTTGTATTTTCTAGAGAAAAGTGCCCTGGCCTGTCTAATGTTTCTTGATGGTATAACCCATTAGTTCGAGTATTAGCGAAACATAGGAACAGGATTAGGCCACTTAGCTCTTCAAGCCTGTTCTGCAATTCAACAAGATCATGGTTGATCTAATTCAATCAACCTACCATTGTCCTATATTCCTTGATAATTTTGGATAGCAAATATCTAATATCTATCAATATTGGTTTAATAATTTACAATTGATTTTATAGCTATTGACATTGATGTCAGAGAGTTCCAAACTTTTACTGACCTATGCGTGTAAAACTATTTCCTAATTTCTCTTCCAAATGACTTGGTTCTAATTTTTCACACTATATCCCCGTCAAGTTAAAGATACCAACCAATGGCACCATTAATAGCTTGAAAATTTTGTTCAGATCATCCCTTAACCTTTTAATTCTAGAAAATATTCCCCCAAATTAGTGTAATTTTACATCATAATTTGGTAAATTTGTTGACATTTCCTCCAAGGCCAATGTAAGTGTAGAACACAGTACCAGGACTTTGTACAATTAATGCCTGACTTCTTCCTCCACCATTCTATAACTCTAAATATAAATATCAACATTGCATTTACAATTTGATTATTACTAAAATCATTTTCATTTCCAGCTTTTCACCATTTCAAAAATACTTTGGATGGGATTTTCAGCCTTTCTGCAGCATGTCTTCCAGCGCAATGGTGGCTCACCATGAGCCAGAGGCAGGATCTTCCAGTTCCACTGATATCTATAGTGCTTTATATGGCTTTCTCATCCTGCCACCGGGCAACCCATTGTGGAGAGTCACCTTTGGTGGGACTGGAAGGTTCCACCAGTGGAAGGAGTCAAAAAATGTTCTCCTTGTTCATTCCTTTCAGTTCCCAAGTGGAACTATTCACAGGTTGCTTTAATCTTTGTGTCAACAATTTATTTAGTATGTGTCTTTAAATGGAAGTTCTCATTTTAAATAGATTCTATCCCATCATCAAAATCACTGACAAACATAGCAAGCATTTAATCCCCGAACAATTCTTGTCAATTGGAATACCTGACATCATCTCTACACTCTGGCTCCTGATGCCCAACACCTTTCCGAATCAGGTCAATCATTTCCCTTCAATTTCCTGGGCTTAACTTTCAGTTAGTTGGCTCTTGTAAGGGCCTTTATTGAATACCTCCAAGAAGTTCATGTAAATAACATCAATATCCACAACTTTAGGCACCTCTTCAGAAAATTATCTTGACACATCAACCGTGATTTATCTTTTACAATTCTATGCTGGGTTTCTCTGATCGCTGAAAATTTTCAAGATTTTCAATCACAGAAAGAAACAAACATTGCAATGGAAATATAATCAGTTAGTAATGGACAAGATATTATCACAGGCAGCAACTGAGAAATGATAGAAATATTAAGCCTTAGCATTTTTCAGACAAATAAGACTACCAAATATGGCATCAAGAGATGAGATTAGAAATTAAACAACAGCATTTAAAATAATAAGAGGTAGAATGTTAATTAAACTAATCAAACTTAAAGAGAACCAATCTCTGGCTCAGACAGATTACTTTCACACATTTTAAAATAATCTAAAGTGAGAACAGAGGCACTATACAGATTTGTTATAGTTCATTAGAGTTAGATGCTGAGCCATAAGATGAGTAGATATTTAATGTTTTTCTTGTATTTAAAAAGAGAAATAGATATATCCAAGGAACTATTGACCAGCCAACTTAACATTAGTGATCAGAAAAATAATAGAATGTCAACTGGAACCTGGACACTGTGGTAGGCTTAAAAAAATGGCACCCCGATTCTGGCGCTTCTAAATTGCTGGAAGGGCAGTCGAATCGGAAACAACCCTATCAGCGATACATCATGGCATCCTACTGTTTGAGATTTGTTGTTCAGAATGCTGTCCGATATGATGGAGAAAATTGCCATTGCCGCTGACGGGTTCAATGCTGCTTTTCCTGTCCACCGTTGGCCTTTGCTGATTTTCAGGAAAATCTCACCAAGATGCAAAGTAATTATTCAACATATTCACCATTTAATTACTTCCATTGACAATATCACTGTTGTCAGTTGTCAAGGGGCCCAGTTTTCTTCCGATCACCTCTTTTTCTGGATATGCTTGTAACTTTTTTTTACATTAATTAATCCTTTGTTGTTCTTTGCACTTATTTGACAGCATTTAACATAGAACATAGAACAATACTGCACAAACAGGCCCTTCGGCCCACGAGTTGCGCCGATCACATCTACCAATCCACAGACCTATCTATAACACCCTATCCTATTCGTTTCCATGTACTCATCCAGAAGCCTTTTAAAAGACCCCAGCGAGTTTGCCTCAACAACCTCCGACGGCAGCCGATTCCATTCGCTCACCACCCTCTGAGTGAAAAAATTACCCCTAACATCCCCTCTGCATTTGCTTCCCTGCACCTTAAATCTGTGTCCTCTCATAGTGACCATTTCCGCTCGGGGAAATAGTCTCTGAGAGTCCACCCTATCTATTCCTCTCAACATTTTATAAACCTCTATCAGGTTGCCTTTGAACCTCAAATTTGTTGCATTTTTTCACTTTATTTGTATGTTTTTTTTTCAGTTTGTCTCTTCTGTTGTTTCTTATCTTTTTGTTTACTAAATTTTCATTTTGGCAGGTGGAGCTCTTGCCCTTAGGGGGTATAAGCTTGTTAAAAAGATTTTTCCCCCATTTTAAAGTTACAAAGCCAATTCACAGAGTGGACAGTACAAATCCTTACTCCATCTCCTTGCTTGTTCCAAAAACCAATTCAAATTGAGTCCAATTCATGGTCCCCACAGGAGAAACATACAAGATCCAAATGACAAGACAAAACATTGGTGTGCTTGATCTGACATTTGATCTTACTTATTTCTTTTTTGAACATTTTCTACTCATCTTTTGTAATTTTACACATTAACAGACTCACCTAGTTTACTCTAGAATATCTTTGCCTCATGACATTGAATTCAGTTCCCCTAAATCTTCAGTCATAAAGTGGAATTTTACAGCCCCTCCCATCAACAGGATTTTCCATCTGCTGAAGTCAATGGACTTTTGAACGACATGTTGTGTTTTCAGCCCCAATCCCACTGCAACAGGGTGTTAAGATTCTGCCTTTAGTAACTGTTTTGCATTTCGCCTTTTCAAACGTTAATTGATTTTTGAGGAAGCAACCCGTTGATAAGGGTAATGCATTTGATGTGGCATATTTAAAGCTTAGCAAGGCTTTTTAAAAAATCTTTCATGATAGACTGGTCAAAGAAAGTAAGGGCCCGTGGGATCAAGGCAGAGCATCATACTGAATGTAAAATTAGCTGAGTGGCAGGAAGCAAAAAGTGATGGTAAAGGCTTCTTTTTGTGACTGAAAGTCTGTTTGCAGTGGGATCCTGAAGGCTTGGTGTTAAGATCCTTGCTACTTATGGTGTACGTTAATGATTTGGCCTTAAATGTAGGAGTATGATCCTTTTGTGGGTGGCACAAAAATTGGGAAAGTGGTAAATAGTGAGGAGGATAGCCAAAGACTGCAGGAGGATTTCAATCAATCGGTCAGATGGGCGGAGAAGTGGCAAATGGCATTCAACCTCAGAGTGTGAGGTAATGTACATGGGGATGGTTAACAAGGCAAAGGATTACACTGTATGATAGGGTCCTGGAAAGTACTGAAGATCAAAGAACCTTGGAGTTCATATCCACAGATAGATAAGGTGGTTAAGAAGGCATATATGATACTTGCCTGTATTAGCCAGGGCATAGAATATAAGAGTAGGGAGGTCATGCTGGAATATGAAAAATAAAATTAGTATGGTCAGATCTTTGTTGATGGTGTGTTTAAAGGCCTCCTTCTGTGCTGTAAACATCTAAGCCTATGAGTTACATTGAATTAGATCATATTATGAGCTCTATTAGATACATCTGGTTCATTTGTTCATTCTTAGACCTAACATCAAATGAGCTTTTGTTATTTCTAGATGTATTGTTCACACAGCTATCCCATGCATAGTAAAAGAAAATCACTACCTTTTTTATGTGCTGGTTTGTTTGTCCCAATCTACATGACATCCATTTACATGCTTGTTCGACACTTAGAATTGTTTTGGTAAGATCATCTCCTTATCACTTCAGAAATGAGCTATCATTTTTTTTTTTTAAATTGTCCTATTACTTTATTTTGCTGCTTTGTGATCTGTGTATCCCCCTTTTCATCTTTACTCCACTTAGGCACTTAATTGCAAAAGAGTATATGATCTCTTTTTCCAAATTGAAGCAGCCCACCTTTCTGTATTTACTATACCAGACCATACACCCCCTCCCCTCCCAACCACCACCACCAGAAATTTGGCACTTGTCTGCAAATTTTGAAATTGTATTCCAGATTCCTGAGTCCAAGTCATTGGTGTAAATAGTGAATAGTGGTCACAGCATGACTTTTGTGGAATATTTTGCCAATTTGAGTAATTGATAACACTACATTCCCATCTTTGCCTGTTAATTGTGCTGCTCTGTATGGGTTGTTTATATTTTCCAGTAGCAGTCATAGAACGGTGGTTGGAAATGGAGGCTCTGTCCATTTTTCACTTCATTATTCCAGAGATAAAGATCAGTTATAGCAGCTCCCTTGCTTGCATGACTGAGATTAGGCAGTTCAACTCAGACTGGGTATTGAGCCTGGGATATTCTGAGATTGGCTTTCTTAGCTTAATACATTTCTTTACTTAATAAAGGAGATAGTTATCCAATTTGTGTCATGTTCATCAGTAAAATAACTAAGTTGGTTCAATAGTGACTTGTAGGAGAAATACACCCCTGTGTGTATGTGTATGCAAGTATACAATACTGCAGATATATTATTGAGCTTGTGCTAGTGTTGTGTATAACAAATGTTGAGAAGTGTTGGCAACTCTTTTTCATTCCCCTTCAAATGATGCATAAAACTGGTTTAAAAGATATCAAGTAGGTCAAGAAAAAAAGATCAGTTGAGACTCTCAGTAGCCAGTGGCCTTAAGGCGCATTGTCATCCATGCCCTGAAATAAAGGCTTTGAGATTAATCCCAAATCACAACTAGTTTTAATGATAGAAATGTTGGATGTTTACATGGGCAATAATAATCTCTAGAATTGATCTCTAGAACTATGGCAATCACCAAATTAAATTTCTGTGCAGTTTGAAGGTCATGATAAAATTCATTAATGTAATATCATTGCACTTCTAAACTTCAGAACAGTTTGCAAAAATGGTTCCATGCAAAATGATTGTCTCAATTAACCTTTGGAAAGTTGTAGGTGAATTTCAACATCAAAACAATTTTCACATTTTAAGGAATTGTGCTCCTTATTGAGTCACATTTAGTGTTCAAATTATCGCAAGCATGGTGCTACATTGTAACGTATAATTTGACAGGCAATTTAACAAAAAAACTCTGTCAATTAGAGAAGGAACAACCAGTAATCCCTAACTCGGATGATCAGCCATGATCTTGTTGCATGGCAGAACAAGCTCAGTGGGCTGAATGGGCTACTTCTGTTTTATGTTATGATGACTGCTAATTACAAAGGCTGTTATCTCGCAAAATGATTGTATTTTACAGTTAATCTGCAGAATCGCTATTGTCTTTACCGACATGTGAACCACTCGGGATATCAAACTAGCTGATTTATCCAATCAACCAAAAGTAACAATATTTTTAACATGCATTTGCATTTAAAATCATCAATGCAGACATTTTTATTTTCAGAGAACCTCTGCTGGTTCTATTAAGTGTTCCAATTTTACGACAATTTATTTAGCAGAAATCAGTCGTACAAATTTCCTTCCAGATACCATAATTAGCACTATGATTCATGGTTTCATTGTTTAATTTTCAGCTTATTTTTTACATAATAGAATTGTACCAAATCATAGAATCCCTATGGTGCGGAAGGAGGCCATTTGGCCCATCAGGTCTGCACCAGCTTTCCGAATCCTATCACTGTAACCCCACTTGTTTGCCATGGCCAATCCATAGAAACCAGATTATCCCTTGGAGATCATGCAGTCACAGGGAGGACATGGTGCCAGAGTTAAGATTAGCCGCATTGGTGCATTAAATGCTATGCTCCTACCATTGAGAATAGAATTATAATTTGTACTCGATATCCGTATGGTTAAATTCTTGATCTCAAACTCAATTTCGTTCATGAAGCATGAACCCACAAGACATAACAGTACTGGGAGCTCAAAAAAAGCGAACGAAAACAACGGGAAAGGGGAGAAATAGTAAAATAGAGAAAATAAATCTGATAATTTATAAATAGATGGTTGTAAAAAGTATAACTAATAAAAACATTTAAAAAATTAATTGTGAAAAAATGTATTCTATAAAAGAAAATCTACCAGAGGTTGCAAGATATTTACAAGGTCGGGAGTGGAAAGGGGGTACACAGAGTCAATAATTTCCACAGTACCTAATTTTGTCAAATGCTCAACTGGTTCATGCACCATCATTTAATTCTCAACTATATGAAAAAGACCTGAATGCCCCTTTGGCATTTATCCATAGCTTTTTGCTATGCTATCTGTTGACAATCTGAGTGTGTGATGCTCCCATGGTTAACACACCTGCTGATATTCATTAACCCAATATAAAGAACTCCAATATAGAACTGTGTCACACCAACAAATGACATCTTGAGAAGAGAGATGAGTGGCTGTTTAAAAACTGGATGAAAGATTTCATGTCAAAATGCCAGATAAGCCAAAAGTCAACTCTGAGTAGATTATCGATAACATTATTTTGGAATTGGGTCTAATGGTACCGGTTAAAACGAAGAAAACACAGGCCAGTAATGTTTCTGTAATGTTTATTTCGTGATAGTAACATCTGTTCTGAACAACACTGTGTATCTAAAAGGTGAACAATTCTGCGCAATGGCAGAACTGCTGGCAAATATATATTTAAACAAAAAGCTAGTTCCCATGGGTTTATTGCTCACTGTATACTGAAATGCACTGATGCACTTTCTGTTGATATGCTAATGTGTTACTAGGGTGATTGTGAAGAGATTCAGAATTATTTTTTTTGTGGAATGACTGAAGAGGAAAACTCACTACAACCAGACAGTAAACATATTCATAAAACCTCCTTCATTCGGACTCTGGCCTCTATTATATAGCTGTTGTGAGTAATCAAAGACAGGCATCAGCTTGACTAGATTTATGGACGCAATACATATTAAAAATATCAAAGCATTACTTTAGTTAATAATTGTCAATACTATGTTGTACAGGAGAAATAACATGGTTTTGATATGCTGTGAATTGAATTTACTTTATGGTTATATCTGGAAATTAATAGTTATGATGTGATGGAGAATGTGGTCCTCTTCTCTGATGGAGAATCTAAAGTGATTGCAGTGATTTAATAAGAAAAGTTTGTTTGTGGTGATTTGTTTATTGTATGATCAGCCGTCAGCTCCATGGTGATAAACAGAGAACCTCATGGTATTGATCGTGACTGAACCAATTAGAAAGGACAGTAATAGCAGACACATATTATTGATCATGTTTGATCTATTTAGATTATATTCAATGATTATTAGTCGCCAATAACGAGATACAGTGGAATTTTTTTAATGTGTAAGTGTGTAATTTCCGCATTAATAGCCTTCCTTTTTAGGTGAATGTGGTGCTGTACCACAAACTAAACAATGTTCTTAACTTGGAGAACATATTAAGTGGAGAAACATGGTCCAAATGGCCCAATAATTTGACTTTGTGTCATTCATCCTTAGAAAAAGACAGGAAATGTTTTGTGTTGATGTTCTAATAGTATGTCCAGTCTGGCAGAAAAACATAAATGACTGTATAATGAAAATAGAGATATTTCACGCTCTTTAATCACTCATTAATCAGGCACCTTCATAAATTAAAGTCAGTGCATATGCAGACGATTAACTGAGATTTGTGTTTGAATATCTTGACTGACATTCAAAATTAAACAAATTTTCACTTCCGGCAATTTTCTGCATCTTGCTATATTGATGAGTAAAATAAACTAGAGGTCCTTTCCTCCACTGCCATTTATAAATGGTATGTAAACAAAACATTGAATTGCTGTTGCTCATAATATGACTATTTGTTGACTATTCGTTTGGTTTTATAAAAACTGAGAAGTTTTGCATGAAACTTAGTTCCTTTTTATTAACCTGTCAAAGCCTGAAGACTGATATGATAAAGATGTGCTCAGTTAATGTTTCTTGGCTTTTGTGGGTCACGGCACACAGGGGCTTTCAAATGGCAGAGGTACTCAAATTGTATAATGAATATATAATCAACAACGAATGGTATGTAAAGTGGTCATTGAAGTGATCAAGTACAGTTCTGTACAGTTAGTCATGATATTATAAAAACACAGAGAAATTCCTATTAATTTCTGTTAAAGTATAAACAAAATTGTAAATAACCAAGCAAGGAAAGGTGCAAGAATACCTGCTTTTCCCCATATCTCAGTTGATCATAAGAGGGTTTTCAAAAAAAGTTGTAAGGATCTGTATGCCAATTTCATGTATGACTTTTATGTGCAGTAAACATAAGGGATGTAATTTTACCACCTTGCTACATTTGGCAATCCGCACAGCAGGCTGGGAAAATAGCATGCAAAGCTGAGAATCTGATTCACATCCGAGGTCAAACAGTTCGCTATTTACTCAACCCCTTTTTAATGGAGTGAATTGCTTTGCATCCCAGAAAAGGCATGAAACTTATTAGCATGAGACTGACTGGATTTCAGTGACATTAGCAAGTTTGGCACACGTACTTTTCCCCTCCTGGATGCTTCTCCCCTTTCTGGCATGACATCATGTCGGTGACAATTAGTACTCTTTAAAGTGTACTTTAAAGTGTGGTTCAGGTGCAGCAGCAGCAACAGAGAGTTAGTAGTTGGGTGTGGTGCGGTATGGGGTGGCGAGCTTGCACGGGTGAGGGATTTGGAGGGGCTTGTGCCAGTCTGGAGCTCAGGCTGGGGCCTGCCACTGGCTTGGAGCTTGTGTTGTGCATAATCGTCCTGCTGCTGAACATCCCCTGAGAGATTGCATAAGTGGTCAATCCAAATCCCAGTAGTGTTGCAAAGGTCACCCTGCCATCTGTCTATTGGACAGACATTCCATCCCGGGCCCCATTAACAGTAATACGTACCTATTTCCCCAATCAAGGGAACTCAGTAGGTGTTAACATGTCTTCTCACACTGCTAGGATTCTGCAGTGCTCGCTACAATGGCCACCAATCATACAAAAGTCATGAGGGTGTTTTTTTGTCATTGGCCTGAACTGTGTGCCAGGTAGATACACACAGGTCCGTGCTTCAGTATTGCCAGTGGAGCTTTCTTTGCACCAATAATGGATTTGCACTAGCACTTATACACATGGCAAAGCTCTGAAGCTTCTTAGCAAGTATTCTCTGAGTTTGGGCTGTGCTCTCATAGCCCACAGCCTTGGCCCGCTGTGTCCTCAGCATGCTCCTAAGGCCTCCAGCCATGGTCCTCTGAGAATCAGCCATGCCCTTGATCCTGCCACCCACGGCGATCATTTCCTGCCCCAGGCTTTCCACCACTATTGCCAACTTTGCAGTTTTGGGCTGGCATCTCTTGTGCTTGAAGGCTGTTGGGACTCCTCCAAACAGCTTCACTGCTACAAGAATGTTGCTGCAGCACCTCCTGAAATCTCTGGCCCTGCCCCTCTATCCTCTGCAGCTTCTGGAGAATTGATCCCAGCAAATGTCTGCGTGCCCGTTCACTCGAACATTCCCACTTCCACTTCGAACATGTCCCATGTAGTTTGCACATGTCAACTATTTAGTACTTTCTTCTGAAGTTTCCTCGGAGCCTTCCTCCGATGTATTGATAGGGGTCTCAGCAGGGCCTGGAAGGGGAATGCCTACTTCTGATGACCAGGCCTCATTGGTTCCACCTCCTGTAAAACAATACACAATGCAAAACAGAGACAAGTATCTAGGCATGTTGCAACTTTGTTGATTAAGGTCATATGAATGAAAGTTTTGTAGCCCCTCACGTCTGTGGTGCATGCCAACATGACTGTAGGTCATGGCTCTTTCCTTGGCTTCCCCTAACATCTTCATGGTATGCTCCTCAAACAGAGTCAGGAGACACACTCAGGGACCCTATGTCCGGTTTTCTCCCACTCCCTCCTGTTATAGGCCACCTTCTCCTGTGAGAACAACAGGGAGGATTGAAAGTCTGATGGATAGGGAGTTTGGACTAAGCTGTGCTTCAGCAGATGGGCTGTGATAGGTGACAGAGGGCTTGGAGGCAAGTGCTAAGAGGTCAGGTGCTGGGAGGCCATGGAGTGTCAGGGAATGGATCAATGTGGACATTCCAGTGTCGCAGCTGGGATTGATACCAGGATGGGATGTACACTGAGTCTTGCTGCCTTAACAAAGTCATTCGTGTTGTTTCAGCATTGGGCACCAGTCCTCCATTGTCAATGTCCAAGCACTCACTGCCACTGCTTCCCAGGCTGCATTGTCATTTCGACCCCTGGGCTGTCAATAGATTTGGGTAAAGAAGATGGCCGCCTTCTCTCTTTGCTTTGGAATTTGAAGTCGAAGTCTTTGCAATTACTTTGTCTGCTGTCCACAGCATGATATAAGCAGACAACATCCAACTTATTTGAGAGAGAGTGAGAGCTGATAATGTTTTGATGCTTCAGATGTACCTTCCCTGGACTGGCACAAAGCCAGCAGGGTTTTGACTAGCTATTGATATCCAATGAATAATAATCAATAATCTGTTGCCATTAATAAGAGGTTCCACCTCCCATGGTCAAAATGTTGATTATATACACAACACAGACAAAAAGTCGTCCTGAACACATTCCTTGTACGTAATTAATTTCATGAGTCCTGAAGACAGAATGTCTAAGGCTTTATGGTTCTTGCTGTTTAGGGTTCTATTTTAACAAGGGATGGAGTAAAATAACATTGAATTTTCAATGTAATCCACTTTGAGAATCTTCCAGAAACTTAGCCAGCATGCAGTATCAAATTTCAGATGACCTGTGACAGCCATCTCAAGTCAGTGACTTGGCAGGCCTGTTAGTCAAAGGTTCAAATCCCATAATGGTCACTAAATCTCGAGCAGCCAAAAACAGAGTGTGGGCCGGCAAGATCTCAATTTGAGACCATCCCCATCCCTCGTCAGTCACATTGTAATATTTTAATGTATTATTGAAAGGGATTCAACTCATAATGTCTCCTCCCCTCCCAGTGGCATGATACCACACCAGCATGGGGCCACTGATATTAGGGTTACCTTCCTTCATTGGGAAGGAATTCCCTTCTGCATGTGGGAGTTTGGTGGTGTTCCCTTTTGCCCTCGGAGGGATGGGGATGAAGGAAGCAGATAGGTTGATGTTTGGGAGTGGAGAGATGCTTTTCTTAAACTTTGAGATTGGTGCACCGTTCACAATCCTGGTATTATTGCCCTGTTTTGGCCTTGCTCCTCCAGCTGGCTGTGTGATCCTGTCTAGTATTTTGAAGTTGCACAAAATACTGTTAAATTAGACGCGAAAAACCGGCTATGAAACCAGCGAGTTTCTCACAGCTTTTCTTGCCTGATCTAACAGTCTGCAATTTTGGGAAAATTGTACCCCATGTTTAGTAGTTGAAATTACCTTTTCAAAAAAAAAATCCACGCATAACTCCAGCGGGTGAAACTGATGTTTAATATTTGACAACACCACACGGTAGCAACACTGTTGCACAGTTTGCTGTGTGATTAAATGTGTATTTCAGCGGTTCCTTCTAAATTCAATTTGAAACAGTTATGGTTTGAGTTTGTATAAAATACAGGGTGAGATTCTCCACCTACATGTTTCCCAGCAGTAGGAGGCGGTGTGCTCCTTGCTAGCGACGAGATTCTCTGGTTCCACCGCTCTCAATGGAATTCCTATTGATGTCACCCCATGCCATTGTGAAATTTGTGGGCAGGGGTGCACTGCTGGTGGGACCAAAGATCCCTGCTGACATGAACAGCTGGAGAATTTCAGCCATAGTCTTATTTCTAATTCATATATTGCTTGTTAGTTGAATTATACAACATATAGAAATTGGACAAAATATCACATTATTTAAATGAACATGTTTGAAAGTTTAATTTATACAACATTGTTTATCTATAGCATAATTAGAAGTGACAAAGAGCCATAAATTATCATCTTGAATGATTCTTGGGAATTATTGTCAGAAGAAAGCATTTGCATTTATTTCAAATCATGAATAGGGAAGAAAAAGGGAAAAAAAAATCACACTCAGTAAGTTATATCTGGAGCTGAGCATAGTCAAGATTTTACATGAATATTAATTTACTAAAACAAATGGAAAACACATTCATTTTTTCCCTAACTCCATAAATTAGAGAAGCTGAACTCACACCTGTGGAATTGAACGTTATTAACATGTGATGCTTCAGTTTCGATTGCAATGTCCCCTTGCGCAGCTGAGCTCAGTAATTCTGCCATGCGCCCACCAATGATCTAATCAAAACTTACTCTTTTAATCAATATCAACCATATTAATCTACAATTGTACAACAAATAAATGAAAGGAAATTTTAAAGTTAGTGTGAATCCTTTTCTATTTTAAAATTGTCTTTGTAATCTGTTGGTAGTACGTGGTGCTTCAACTTTGCTCATGTTTAGAGATAAAAAACACAATTCCTGCTGTACATTTGTGAAGCGTGCTTCATTAGCAGTGATTTGTTTTAAATTTGAAGACAACTGACACCCATTACCACCCAGTTGCTTAATAAAAACATAGAAAATTGGTCAGATAATTTTATGGTTTGTTTAGCTGTGACAACTAAAGCAAAATATATTTGAGGTGAAAACAATGACATTTCTTTTTGAAATGAGTTAACAGGCCAAGGTCAGTCACTGAGACCTTTATAATTTTTTTTGTGCGGTCAGCATTGCCGATTGTCATGAGCTGGTGGAGTAAGTTGTCTGCTTCAGTGCAGAATACAGTATCTTCACCTTTTTGCTCTAGAGAGTTTCTTTATTGTTAACATCTGTACATTACTCAATTGTTGAGCTTTTGCCCTCGTTGCTTGTACAGGGGATCATGTTTACAAGAGAAGCAGAACCGTCTGCCATTCCTTTCACAACATGCTTGGGTGCTGTGCTTTTGATTATTCAACCTGAATAGATAATTGCATCATTTATTAATCACCAAATCAATTGCTTTTAGCTGGATCAGCCAAACAAAATGCCAATGTCATTGGTGCATTCTGATGGTAGGCAGAACACTAGATGCTTGCTCTTAATTCTTTTTCAAATTGGCTTTTCCCACAGATTAGAGATTGTAGCTTGAAAAGGAAGTCTTCTATTAACTGCTGATTGTACGGGAGGCCTATTTGCCCTTGGCAACTGAAGATGATGTTGCTATGGAAACTACTGTTACTACAATCATTCATTGGCTGCCTTGCAGGTAAAATATCTCATTAATACTTTTGATCTGTGCATGGCAAAATATCCATCATCTATTGAATAATGCTCTCTTTTTTCTCTTTATAAAATGTTTTTAAAAAGTGCAATTATGTTGGTTTAATTTGCTCTTGAGCAGGTTTATTTGGAATTACCTGATGTGTTCAAGACATCCAGATTAATTTTATCTAATAATAATCTGTTAAGAAACCCCAAAACAGGCTTCTTTTAAAGCAGTTTTTTCCCACACTGACAGGGGAATTCCTTGATGGCTTTTGAACCATATTCTAACTAAATTCTATACTATATTGTGAAATTATTTGCATTGGATAATGTGAATTGAAACATAGTCGATTATGATGCATGTCAAAGGCATGCTGTCTCTAAGTCTACTGTATGAGAAATGTTTATCTAGTAAATGTTGTGTATCTTTGAATTTTCATGTTTATAATTACTGCTTGCAAAATTAGGGGTGAATTGGAGAATCGTAATATTTTAATACAACAATTGACACATATATTTTATATAATTTTGGAATTTCTCAAGTCACTGTTGTCAAAGAAATGCTGCAAATTAGTAAGTTTTTACACTTGTAATCATTAGATCAGACTTAAGTCATCAACTGAAAAAAATATTGATACATAATGGATTATATTAATAACAAGTTGATATATGTTCAGTCATGATTTCATTCCATAATTTAAAATGGAAATTGATGATTAAATCCTTGTTTATTTGAATAATTTTTTAAGTTCCTTCAGCATCAACATTATTGCTCTTTTGAAGATTCTGAGGAGGAGGTAAATTTCTTGGAATAGCAATGAACAGTTTGCTGTGAAAGCTGTTTTCGCTGCATGGAGTTGTTGCCAAAGTTTGCACCATGACAGATGTGGAATCTGCTACTGTGCAAACAATTATGATACCATTTTCTTAAAATTTAAGTTTTTGTTTTGAAGTTCAATTTAAGATTTTCCTTTGGTCATAAATGTCATGAGAGTGACAAGATTGTATCGTGTATGTCATCCACAGAAAAGCTATGTAAAAGTGGTACTTTGAAGGTTAGAGTGTATTTTCTTCATCATTGCATGCTTTTGGCATTAAGTGAGCTGAAGCACTCAGCGATTTTCATCTCTGGATCCGTCTGTTGGATTCCTGCTGTCAGCCTTCTAAGACCAGCTGTATCGTCTCCCTTTGAAATAAACAGAAACATGAAAACGACATATGCAATAATAAATGTGCAGTGGCCAAAATCTGAGCATTAATGACAGCTTCTTGCTAGTTGAATAGAAATATATTTGATTATATTACATTTTAACTTTTTCAGTGTAATTCTCCAAATCTTAAGTTCTGAGTTTTATTATGTTCTTTGACAGTTTCTCACCTCATTATACTTTTTATTGTACTGAACCAAAAAAGTGATCTTTTTGCTCTGATAATGTCCCTGCATAGATTTGAACATGAACATAAGAAAAGAAAAGTAATTGACTGATCTTCTTCCACCTGATGCATGCCTATATTTGAGCTGCAGAAGGGAAAAACAAATATGCAGAGACTAATTCCACCATGGCCTGGACTGCCATGACTCTATCTGTGTTGGAATAGAGGTGAAATGTCATTAAAATTGCCAGTCAAGATCGAATTCTCACATTCTTAACCCCATTCCCATTTCAAAATGTTTTGTCAGTGAGGGATATGGATGCTAGCTCCATTGCAGGGTGAACATTTCAGATTCTCAGCTATTTTCAAGACATAAGACTGCCTTTTACAGAGGGCATGGTCTATGGCAACTTAGAGTAATCAATCACATACTGGGGGAAAGCCTATTCTGTTGTTGGAAATGACCAAAACACGTAGGCATTCAAAATTCCCCCTTGCCATCTCATAATCAATCAAATACAGTTGAGGAAACCTTTAATCCATTTTGCATTACTTAATCTTGTTTAAATAAATGCAGAGGCATTGAAGAATCACTTCAAAGAAAAATTGAGTTTTTATTTAAGGCAATAACAATGTAATTCAAGAAAGATTTCTCTTTGCTTTTAAATGTAGAAAGCAGACCCCAGCTGGGCTGAGTCTGTTGGTCAGTATTAGAGCTCAGCCAAACAGAGCTAGTGAGGCCATATGGCAACTCAATCCAGAGAAATAAGTTGAGCAGATGGTGAGATATCAGTTTTTCAAGATGAATGCTTGGCTGAACTCCAAAAATATCTAATGATTCAGCCTTGCTAGTGTTTTTTTTATTCAGTTATAAAGGAAAGCTTTGATGGATTAAATGCATTATCACTTTGAAAAAACATAACATTTATTTGCAGAGGTTGTATATTGTCTATATGTTTAATAAGACAAGAGTAAGAGACTTGAAATAGTTTCATAGAACATAGAACATTACAGCACAGAACAGGCCCTTCGGCCTTCGATGTTGCGCCGACCAATATAAAAAGCAATGCCCCTCCAAACTAAACCATTCCCTTCTCTTCCATATACTTATCAACTAACCTCTTAAACGCCACCAAACTTGGCGCATCTACAACTGCTGCAGGCAGGGCATTCCACTCCCGAACCACCCTTTGGGTAAAGAACCTACCTCTGATATCCGTCCTATAACTATCACCCCTTAATTTAAAGCTGTGTCCCCTCGTGCTAGCTTTCTCCATCCTAGGAAAAAGGCTATCACTGTCCACCCTATCTAAACCTCTAATCATCTTATATGTTTCAATAAGGTCTCCTCTTAGCCGCCTCCTTTCTAACGAAAACAACCTCAAATCCCTCAGCCTCTCTTCATAAGACCTGCCCTCCATACCAGGCAACATCCTGGTAAACCTCCTCTGTACCCTCTCCAATGCCTCCACATCTTTCTTATAATGTGGGGACCAGAACTGCACACAATACTCCAAGTGCGGCCGCACTAGAGTTTTGTACAGTTGCAACATGACGTTGCGGCTCCGAAATTCAATCCCTCTACCAATAAAAGCCAAGACTCCATATGCCTTCCTAACAACCTTCTCGACCTGACTGCCTACTTTCAGGGATCTATGCACATACACACCAAGATCCCTCTGTTCATCTAGACTACTAAGAATCCTACCATTTGCCCTATACTCTACACATTTATTATTTCTGCCATAGTGCATTACCTCACACTTTTCCACATTAAACTCCATTTGCCACCTCTCGGCCCAGCTCTGCAACTTGTCCAAGTCCCTCTGCAAACTATAACACCCCTCTTCACTATCTACCACTCCACCGACTTTAGTGTCATCTGCAAATTTACTAATCCATCCTTCAATACCCTCATCCAGATCATTTATAAAAATTACAAACAGCAGGGGCCCCAAAACAGACCCCTGAGGTACACCACTTGTCACCGAACTCCACGATGAATATCTCCCATCAACCACCACCCTCTGTCTTCTATCTGCTAGCCAATTCCTAACCCAATTAGCTAAATCACCCTCTATCCCATACATCTGCATTTTCTGCAAAAGTCTTCCATGGGCCACCTTATCAAACGCCTTACTAAAGTCCATATATACCACATCAACATCAGGATATCCACAGTGGAAATTTCAATGCCTTACTTTATTGAAGGTAAGGTAAGAAGAGCAATGTTCTTCAAAAGGCATTTTTGAACAGTATGTGTGGCATTAGAAAACTTGCTATTATTATATAGCTGATTGTTTGTGTACCTCTTGCATGCTTGGTAAATAGGGAGCATGGAGAGCATAAGTGATAGGAAGAACCATGGAGATTAAGGAGGGTTGAGGAATGAGGTCCTGAGAGTCTCATACTCAATGATTACAATGGGACTAGTATTACAGGAAACAGAAGCAAACATTATAACGTCTGGCCTTGCCATCTGCTCTTCTCCATTGCTACATGCGCCTGATCTGGAATTGTGTGCATGTGCTCCTGCAGCATAAAGATGGTGTTGCAGAGATGGGAAAATTCCTGAACTCCATATCTATCTCCCTCATGAAAATCCAACCTGATACCATTTTTAGCTGCTATTCATATTGACATGAAGTTGTGAGATCTCACCATCTTACAGCTCTGAAACATGTCAAGATGTAAATAAATGTTAAAATGGCCTGCTAGTGATCTGCATCTACAAGTTATAGATTAGAGCCTTCCACCACCATATAAACTAGGTCATTGAAGGTGGTGTTTCTAATGTGTTTGGTGGTAAAAGTGACAAGCCACACCTTTGAAACCTGGTTAGATTGAATTCTCCTCAGCCCTGCTGATGGGTTCAATGATGGGTAGAAGC
The DNA here is from genome assembly GCA_024679065.1 of Sphyrna mokarran. Classification (NCBI taxonomy): domain Eukaryota; kingdom Metazoa; phylum Chordata; class Chondrichthyes; order Carcharhiniformes; family Carcharhinidae; genus Sphyrna; species Sphyrna mokarran. Next base: position 94,629,993 of record JAGIQG010000003.1, read on the forward strand.
GTAGAATTTGGCAGTGGATCAAAAAAATCAGCTTTACACAAGCGTGAAGTGACAACGACATCTTCTGCTGACACCCGCTATAGCAGATTGAGAAACCTGCTGGAGGCTTCTGTGAAACGTGTTTGCATTCTACTAATGGTATGCAGATGAAGGTACTATACTACCATCCACACTTAATTCTCTACAGCAAAGTAGGAAAATGCAGTTGTGCGAAACATGTTTGGAACAACACAGTGTGTAGAATAGTGGGACTCACCTGAATCATAGAATTCAGAGAATCATAGAATGCGGCAGTGCAGAAAGAGGCCATTCGGCCCATCAAATCTGCATCGACCACAATCCCAGTCAGGCTCCATCCCCATAATACCGTGCATTTACCCTAGCTAGTCCCCTGATACTAAGGGACAATTTAGCATGGCTAATCCAACTAACCCTGAATATCTTTGAACAATGCCTGCGGCTGCCTTTGGGTTTCAGGAAGAAGGTCACTGGTAGCCCTGGATGCAGTAGGTGAGTGGAGCATGAACAGATAGAATTTCCTGATTTGGTATCCTGGGGCTAGGGAAGGAAGACGCTCATCTTTTGGACTCAATGTTCTTGGAGCTTCATTTTCATTTTCAGGATGTGCATCTTTATTTTTCAGTAATCAGTAGTATTTCAATATAGCATCTGGGAGAGGATTGGCAGCCATGTGCCATCTGTACCATGGAACATCTAGTTGCATAATTAATGAGGTTGGGGGGCCAAAAGATTTGCTGTGTTTTTCCACTGGCCTCCACAGTGGGAACCACTCCATGTTCCCATCCTTGCAATGGAACTTCATCTCCAGATGGGAGAATTCTGCTGGGTGGCATGGTCGTACAGTGATTAGCATTGCTGCTTCACAGCTCCGGGAACCTGTGTTCGATTCCAGCTTGGATCACTGTCTGTGTGGGGTTTGCACATTCTCCTCGTGTCTGTGCGGGTTTCCTCCAGGTGCTCCAGTTTCCTCCCAGAGTCCAAAGATGTGTGGGTTAGGTTGATTGGCCATGCTAAAAATTGCCCCTTAAGAATTCTGAGATGCATAGGTTAGAGGGATTAGTGGGTAAACATGTAGGGATATGGGGGTAGGGCCTGGATAGGATTGTAGTCTGTGCTGACTTGATGGGCTGAATGGCCTCCTCCTGCATTGTATGGATTCTATGAAATATTGAACTTGTAAAGAAATTCCTTGTTAACTTGCCTTTGCTTCATACCTCCTTGATTGCTTTACCTAAAAAAAATTCCACTGACTTGAACATTTTAATTGACGCACCACCCAAAGTTCTGAAATAAAATTAACTTCACAAATTAAAGATTTGTTCCAGACTTGCCCCTAATGTACTTCTTAATGGTCTATCTTTAATTTTAAGATGATGATTCATTATTTTGGATTACCTTACCAGGGGATGGCACAGTATCTCCCCTACTGAAGTGCATGAATGGTCAGAGGATTTTTTTAAAAATCACCTCTCAACTTTCTAAACTCAAGGGGATACAATCCAAATTTACGCAACCTGCCCTCATAAATTATCCATTCAAGATCTTACATAATCCTTGTGTAACTGCTTCACAGATTATAATGTAACTTTCCTGAGATTTATGTTCAAAGCAATACTCAAAATGTGCTCTCAACAAAGCTCTGTACAACTTGGCGTCACTTCTTCCATTTTGCCTTCCAAATCCACAATTACCATCATTCGACATGTGCACTCACTGAATACCTTTGTTTCTTCATGATTCCTTGTTTTGTACCATTGACAAACTATTCAGGGGTTGGCTTTCTCAGATTCAAAGTGGATAACTCAGTTCCCACATTGAAATCCATCTGTGTAAGATATATCACTTAGTTTGTCCTTGTAAATTCCTGCTGCCATCAAATGGCTAATGCTGTTTCTTAACTTAGTGTTAACTGCAAACTCGATTTATGATTCTCTATTATATGTCTGGGAAACTATCAATAACAAATTCTACATATGTGTTTCCTTCGCTATTTGAGGTGCTCTGTGAATCATATTGAGTAGCATTTGGCCCTTTGAGTTGGTAATAGTTCTTGAGGAGCAATCTAGTTAATCCACTCTTCTGGAATATTTACCTGGAATATTTTTCTTCTTCTGGCTATTGCAAATCCTCATGACTCAATTTTGCTCAAAGTTGAGCATGTGGGATTCTTTCAAAAGTCTTTTGAGATTCCATATACAAGATCAATTGCACTGCATCTTCCATATTCCTTCTGTTATTGCCTCAAAAAGCTTTTTAGTCAAACGTGTTTGCTTTTAAACCAATGCTGTTTGTTTTTGTTTTTGATCCAATTCAATCCAATCAGATCCAATTCAGAGTCTCAACAAGTTGAGACATTCCCAACCCAAGCTGACAAGACAGGGCCCTCGTCTCCTGTTCCAGGCCCAATCTACATGATCCAAGCTGATTGGAGTAGGCACAGCTCCTCCTCCAAGGCCCGATCCCATCCACTTTTAAAAATTGCTTCAAATGAAGGTGAAGTGCAACCTAATGATCTCAACCAAGCACAGTATGTTAATACTAGACCTGATGCTCGCCAAAAGGCTAATTTTTTTTTTAATCAGGTAAGCATTACCTTAGATACAAGATGATTATTTAGATGATTGTTGTTAACTAGCTTTATACGACAGAGCTATTTTTTGTTCCCTCCCGTTACTATTCCAGTTGTTATTGTAACTGGGTGGAAATATCCCAGAATGCAACAACGGCTTAAAAGACCATAGCTTTTAGAACATAGAACATAGAACATTACAGCACAGAACAGGCCCTTCGGCCTTCGATGTTGCGCCGACCAATATAAAAAGCAATGCCCCTCCAAACTAAACCATTCCCTTCTCTTCCATATACTTATCAACTAACCTCTTAAACGCCACCAAACTTGGTGCATCTACAACTGCTGCAGGCAGGGCATTCCACTCATTTTATTTTACTTTATAAAACATGGAGGAACAGAGGCATAAGACTGCTAATTAATTTAAACAATAAGAAAAAAATAGAAAAATTGGATATAATAAAATATTCCTTTACTCCTCCCTTACCTTAACAAATGCATATAGATTTAAAGATAATACAGATTACAAAATTATATTAAACTACAATGGTCCCATTTACACTGTCATTTTTAAGTACACAGATTGTTTGTAATAAAATAACACACATTCCCTCAACCCAAGTTACTGTCAGTGAATTTTCCCTCAGAATCCCCCCAGGTGATTGTCATGTGAGAGTTTCCAAATTACCCTCCCTGAGTATTCATAAGTATGTGTTCCCTTCATGGTTTGCATTCTGCAATCCAGATTAGGTTTTCTACATCACATTTTCAAACAAAGCTTCTGCTCCATTTTAAAATAAGTTCAGACCAAGATTTTTTTGTCTTAACTGCTGTGCAAACTGTTCACATTTGTTTTAACTCTTGATTCCCAAATTGTATTAAAAAGACATAAAACATTTTATCTATCTCTGAAGTCTGCTTTCCCATTTTAAATCTGGTTACCATAATTGTTGTTCAAAATACTCTGTTCATTTAATTTCAGTAGCCTTAAACATTCTTTTTCTCCCAATTCCCTGGTTGTCTGGACTGTAACTTGCTCTTTAGGAAGACTCTCTTTTGCAGCTCTAGTCCTGTCTAGTCTGTCTTCTGGCAGAGTTGAGAGATATTCATTCCCTGATGTCCTGTCTCCAACTGCAATCAAATTAGCGAAACTAAAATTTCCAAATCTTCTCCACCCCAGTTGTGTATACATTTTATCATTCTTCATGCTGTAACCCCCTCTAAACACAATAGAAGCACAGTTGGAATTTGACCACCTCCACATATACATGAAGCTTTATCCAGCATGAATCTAATTACAAGTTTTACCCTTCCAGACATGGAAACATTAGATTAAACCCACTTAAAACTACACCTTATTTCTAATGATTACTAATACAGATGTTAATCCCTTAAAACAATTTTTGTTTTCCAAACACTCATCAAAGTAATTTGTAACCAAAGATTACATTATGTACTCAAGTTCAACAAGAACTACTGAGAGATAAAAAAGCAAAGACCCTAAATATTAAATATCTGGATATTTAATTTAGCTAAATGTCAGCCTTGTCTCTCTCATCTCTGAATCAGAGGTTTTTGGTTCAAATCCACAGTACTGGAAAGCTCAATCCTTATAAATGAAGCTGAAAATAAGAAAAGACAAAGGATTTTGTCCTGGTTGATCTTATAATGACTTACTGAAAAATTCATGGAATCATTGTGTATTTCCTCTACAGAAGAAGACCATTTGGTCTGTTATATCCATGCCAACTTTCTGCAAAAGAAACACAGTTATTCCCATCCCTCAATCTTTTCCCCATGTCCCGACTTTTTTTTTCTCTTCAGACAAAGTTATGATTGAATCTGCCTCCATCATGTGTGCTGTCAGCAGTTCATGTTGGATCCTAATCGTTCATTACGCAAAAAAAACGTTTTCCTCACTTTTCCTAGTCTCTTTAAATTGTGCCCCCTGGTTCTCAAAATTCCATCATTGGAAACAGTTTATCCCAATTTACTCTGTGAAGAACTTTGAACACAACTGTAAAAACTTTTTAAAATTTTTTTCTTCTCTAGAGACAACAGTTCCAGCTTCTCCAATCTATCCATGTAACCAATGGAACCATTCTTGTAACTTGTTTCTCCATGCTCTCTAATATCTTCATATCCTTCCCAAAGTGTAATGCCCAGAATTTAAATATTAGATTGAATCAGTGTTTGATCATAAATTATAATTATTTCCTTATTTTTGTACATCATGGGTGGGATTTTATGGCCTTGCTCGAATAAGACTGGAAATTCCTGCCCAAGGTCAATGCACATTTCCATGGTCCACCTCTCACCCGCTCTGATTTCATGGCGGGTCAGGGGTTATTTGTAAAACTGAGAATATTTTATCCTTTGCTTACCTTTTTTGAGCCAACTCTGTCATCTTCAATGATTTGTGCATGCACACCCCAATGCTCCTCTTTTTTGCATTCCCTTTACAACTGTATCCTCTTTGTATTTGCGTCTCCTCCTTCCTCACAAGATGTATCACTTCTCTGCATTAAGTATCATATGCCACATGTCTGCCCATTCCACCAGTCTGTCAATGTTCTTTTGAAATCAGTAACCATCTTCCTCACAATTCATTATATTTCCAAGATTTAAGCTACCAATAAATCTTGAAATTGTTACCTGTGCAGCCAATTCTATGTCATAAATGTAGATAAAGTTAAGTAGCGATTCCAATATCAACTATGAGGGAACTCCATGGCATAGTTTCTCCAAGACAAAAAGGCAATCACCCGTATTACTGTTTGTTTCCCCTTACTTAGTGAATTTCGTATCCATGCTGGCACTTCCTCTTTTATGTCATGGACTTCAATTTTTTTGATAAGCCTCTGATGAGAGCTTGCCCAATCTAGCAAATCTTCCATTTGCATTCCACTTCAATGTTTTCCCCTTCCATTGCAGTAAATGATGATCACTACACATAAAGAAACACCATCCTTCACTTCTCTCCCAAAATGTTCATCTCTGCAGTATTTTCAGCATTATTTTGATGTCTTAAAAATGTCAAAATACACATTCCATTTCTGGTCTGAAAAAGTATAACTAATTTTCCAGAAATTTATCTGTACTTATTTAGGGAGCTTGATACCAATGTTTCCCCTTCATAGGTGACGTATGTTGTGCAGGACTAAGTATTACTGTGTTCTTTCTTAATGGAATGCATGAGAAAGCAACTGTTGAGTCAGTTGCCTACTGCTTGTCTAGAAATGGCACCTGGGCTCAAGTGGTTTCTACTTTTGTCAGCATGTCCTTCCGATATACCTGCTTTGGGATACAATGTTTTCATTGTGAGCTCAGCTTGGGTGTGGCTGTTAGGAAGCAATTCGAGAGGGGATTTGTAATACTGTGGAAATGCTTTATCTGTATAGACAGCAACATAATTCATTGGCAGCATTGCTCAGCCCCCCAACCATCATGTCCACTAATGTGAAGTTAAGCAGACCCCATCACATAAGTGACGCAATAGAATATCAATCTCTTACTGTCTTTCAGTCCATCAGCCAGCTCTTTGAATGAGGGGATCACATTACAACCAAGGGTCTGTTTGGCAACTTGGGAGTTACTCAGACTCAGACATTTGGATCTTTGCCATGAAACATTTTTCTGCAGATTGTCACAGATCTGCTACTTGTTTCAAGTCTTCCTCCACATTTTCAAAGCTGTTCATCAGCATCTAAAAACAGACAATTTGTGGAAACCCCCACATACCCACTATTTGTTGAAATGAGCTATTCACGTGACTAAGAGCCTCCAACAATCTGTAACAAGCAAAAAGCATCCTTATTAAAAGTCAGACCATTGATATTGAGATCCTTGGGCTCCCAGCAGGAAATATAAACTTTCCACAATCTCTCTCATACATATTCAATGCTTTGCTCCTTGAGGCTGAGCACATTGCTTCATCTTTTAGTGCTCCCAGGTGTACTAGATTTCTTCTTGGAGCACAACACAGACGAAAGGGAGACATATTACAAAAGATCACTAAATGCAGCTCGACACAGAAAATACAACTGCAGATATGGCTATAAAAATGACACTCATATTGGAATTACAACCCAATTAAGGAGCAAATGCAAAAGCAAAATACTTTGGATGCTGGAAATCTGTAATAATAACAGAAAATGCTGGGAGCACTCAGCAGATATGTCTGTGGAGGGAGAAGTAGAGTTAATGTGTCAGATTTGTATCTGATCATCACAGCAAATGCAGTCTAGTGAAAATACCAACTACTCTTTTCTGACAGTACAGATCTTTGAAACCCACAGGAACACAAAAATCTCCTCTAATTGGTTATTGTCCATGCATCCAGTGATAGGACACTAAATCTTGGAATTTTGTCAGAACTCTTCCTTCTTCAGTGCTGTTCCTTTGGCAGAAATCCTATTTGCAGAGTGAAATTTACAGGGAAAAACTGGATAAAACTCCAAGGAAATTTCCAAAGCATGCTATCCAAACACAGGCACATTCCATGAAATATAATGCACAGAAAAAAGTGATGCAATTGGCTATTTCCTGGGAGGACCATTTAGATCAAAAATGGTAACTCTTTTTCCACAGATGCTATCAGACTTGCTGCGTTTATCCTTTTTCCTTTGCAGTGCTGACTGGTAATTCCTTGCTTATCTGTCGCCATAATGACTTTTTTGTTCCTTTGTTCCCATGATCCAGTTAGCCCCTTGTCTCTCCTCCTTCCACCAGTTGACATCATCTTAGAGTTTAGAACCATTCAAAGTGATATGCCAATGTTATTTAATTTACTTACCCTCCCTGTCCAAAAAAAACCATTGAAAATTTTAAGTCACTTATTTGTGCTTCCTTTCTCTTTCACAGGGCTGATTCTTAAAGCAGAGAGAAAGCATTGATTTTCTAGCCAGCTGGCCACATATGGCCATTAAATCATAATACTTTGGGCGCTGAAGATAGATTAGCTATCTTTTCTAATATATGTTTAGAGTTTGGATGAAGTCACCAATATGCAATTTTTGATATTCTTTTTATGCGTTGTGAGCTTTGCTAACAAGGCCTCCATTTGATTTGCATCTTTAATTGCTCCTGAGAAGATGGTTGTGGTGAGTTACCTCCTTGAACTGCTGTAGACCATGTATTACATTGTCTGGTGTCAAACTGAGCCATAGAAAACGAGGAAGTCCCTTGTTTAATTCATAATCTTTGCTGTGGTAACGTGTCTTGGTTAAGGTTGCAACTGCAGGAAAGAAAGGAAAAAATAAACTGAGGAAAACATTTGTATATTTAAAAAATGCAAACAATATGACTCTGATATAAATCTGTTAATCAGTTATCAGCATCAATTTAAGACACAACATAAAATGTGCTAATTTGTATTCCTACATAATGTTACATAGAACATGAAGAGTAGAAACAAGTCAACTAGTCTATGTTGGCATTTTTAGTCCATAAGTGTCTCCTCCCATTCCTTACCAGAATTTCACAATAACCTCATATTCCTTTTTCTTCCATGCACATGGCTAATTTCCTTACTCTTGATCTGTGCTTTCTGCTTTTTTAGTCATTTTTGTTTCATCAGTTCATTTACTCCTGACTCTGTTATAATTTTTGTCATCAGCCTACAGACTGATAATTTATCCAAAAAACTTCAAACTTTGACTTGTACTGCAATACTTATCTACCTTTTTGCTACCTTATCAAAGAACTTCATCAGATTAGCTTAGCATGATGTGACCTTTTGGAATACATGCTGACATTTTTTGTGATTTTTTTGTCTCTAGATAGATGCTCTTCACAAAAAACATTTTGGTTAGGTTTCAGTAGCTTCCCTGCCACTGACCTCAAGTTAACTGGTTTATAGCTCTCAGAGTGATATAGCTACCATTCTTTTGGTACAGAGCTGCATTAACTGTCTCTCTGGCCCCTGATAATGTCCCCTATTTACAGGGACCCTCTAATATTTCCCTCCTTAGTTTTCTCAGACATCCACGTTGGTGCATACCATCTGGACTTTTTGTCTTATTTTCTTTGAGTTTTGCTAGCTTGTCATTTATTTTCTCCCTTTCTATGCCTTAGTAATAACATTTTAAGCCCGTCCTTTAGTGACACATCTATTTGGTTAGTTGCATCAGTAAAAACTGAGAAGTAGTCATTCGATACATTATAATTTCTCTGTCATGTTTTGGAGATTTATCCTGATTGACCTTCAGTGCCCTATTTCAGCTTTTGTTTGGTTGTTTATGTGCCAAAGAATTTTATTACTTCGTTTTATATTCCTTTATAGTTTGATTATGTAATTTTTGTTTGCTGTCCTAATTCTTTTTTCTTTTCACTTTTGTCATCTTCTTTAGTCTCTAAATACTTCCTGCAATACTTTAAATTCAATTATCTTTACAGCTTACTTTTTGACTTTTATTGAACTGTTTCACTTGAACTATTTGATTCCCCTTTTAAAGATTTCACACAGCTCTCATCACTTTGTTTTTCAAGATATTTTCCAATTCAGTATCTATTTCACTGCTAATTGCATCTTTTGTTTGATTGCCACTCTTTATATTTAACCAGTCAAGCTACTTCACCATCCTATTTTTGAAAAGTGGTATGTTTTGCAATATCTTATTGCCAATCCCACTCTCTCCAGCTTAATTTCTGCATAATTAGCTATTTTCCAGTATCTTGGTCTTTGAGTTCTTATGTCCCTCTCAATCCTTCTCTTGGACCTTAATATGTCGTAACCATAACTGCTGAGATGCTTCAATACTTTTTTGCTCTCTTATCAATATCCATTATATGTCCCAGCTCTTCCCTTGTTGGACATCTCACACACTGAAATGAGAAGGGACTTTTGTATATAATGTAAAAACTCAATTTCCTTTTCTCACTTAGGCGTTTCTCCCAGACAATTTATTTTTGCAACATTAAAATCTCTCATGATCATTATTCTCTGCCTGCTACTTATCTCATAGATTTGTCTACTCATTTCTTCCATCATTTCCCTTCTGCTATTTGGTAGTGTATTGCATATCCCTGTTAAGATGAGTGATCTCTTATCTTTAATTCAATATATATTCAGTATCTATTTCACTGCTAATTGCATCCTTTGTTTGACTGCTACTCTTTATTTTTAACCAGTCAAGCCACTGCACCATCCTCCTTCTGAAATGTTTTATGTCTTGTAACATCTAATTGCCATTCCCATTCTCTCTGTAGCTATGTTTTAGTCAGAACATATCTAAAAATTATTGTCCTCCATTCATTAATTTTAGTTTGAATATGACAAATATTTTTGGACAAATAGTTTAACTTATCAATAAATATTATTTTCTCTTTGTTTTATGGTTAATTTGTCTTTCTACTCAATGGCCTGGATGTTACACACATCTGGCAGCTGTTTAAAGGTGGAAAGGCTTATAAAATCAGGCAGGCAGCTTGCCAATCACCATCCTGCCCACCTCAGGCCCCACCTCAATTTTTTCTGGTGGCAAGGGTGCCCCTTCCCTGCCCCCAGTTGGTCAGTTGATGCCAATTAATAGCTACTTAAGATCCTGAACCCACACCACCAGGATTTAGCCAGTGGTGAGCAAGGCCCACACTGTGTGTCCAGCCCAGCCAGGGATAATAGCATGCAAGGGTAGGGGATCCTTCTTAATTTTAGTCTGCAATACCCTCGTCAGGACCAAATACTTCCCAATCTCATTTTCTCAGTGCACACCTCAGCAAGCCCCAAATGTGATACTAGCTGTGGCCACCACTCTTGTTGGCTCTACTGATGTTGCAGGACTGCTGTTCTTTGGCCAGCAGCTCTCTGAGGTAGGACTTCCTGAGCTTTACGCACAACAATCTCACCTCCAATCTATTAACATCCGTGGATGGTTGTGGACCAGCCGTTCTTCTGCTAGGTGAAGTTCCCACAGATAGTTTAGTTGGATTGGTGGGCATCACAGCACCCCTCAAAAATGACCACATTCTCTGGTCTCTACGCATTCATATCATCTTTATTCTTCCCTTTCCATTTGAAATTTCTTTATTTTTTTCTGGTTCTTTTATTGTTAGATTTCTGTCATTTCTAGTAATTCCCTCCTCTGACCCCTCCATGTTTTTCATTGAAAATTTTGTTGCAGTTTTTGTTGTCCTTTCTACTTGGGCTTTGTTCCCAATCCAGTTCAGTTACAGCCTGTCTCAATGACACAACCCCTTCTTGTCCTGGAATTATTGCCAGTACCCATGAAAGGGAATTCCTTCTTCCCACACCACTCCTTAATCACGTGTTGATATTGTCTATTCATGGCGTAGTTCTATACCCATGATACACATGTGGCTGTCTAAATGCTTTTTTAAAAGATAAAATTGTACCCGCCTTTACTACTACCTCTGGCAGCTTGTTCCAGACACTCATCACTCTCTGTGTGGAAAAAATTTGCCCCCCTGAACACTTCTTTTGTATCCCCCCCCCCCACTCACCTTAAACCTTTGCCCTCTAGTTTTAGACTCCCTTATCTTTGAGAAAAAGTATTGACTATCTACCTTGTCTATGCCACTCATTATTTTATAGACCTCAGCTTCCTACGCACCAGACAAAAAAGTCCCAGTCTATTCAATTTCTCCTCACAATTCAATCCATCAAGTTCCGGTAGTATCTTAGTAAATCTTTTTTGCCCTCTTGCTAATTTAATCCTTTCTATAATAGGGTGACCAGAATTGCACCTAGTATTCCAAGTCTAGCCTTACCAATATCTTGTACAACTTCAACAAGAAGTCTCAACTCCTATATTCAACATTCTGACTAATGAAACCAAGCATACCGAATGCCTTTTTCACCACTCTGTCCACCAATGACTCCACTTTCAAGGAGCTATGAACATGTACCCCTAGATCTCTTTGTTCTGCAACTCTCCCCAGCACCCTACCATTATCCAAGTAAGTCCTATCCTGATTCAACCTACCAAATGCATCACCTCATTTGTCTAAATTAAACTCCATCTGCCTTTCATCAGCCCGCTGGCCTAATTGATCAAGTTCCCATTACAATTGGAGATAGCTTTCTTTACTATCCACTATACCACCAATCTTGGTGTCATCTGCAAACTTACGAACCATGATTCCTATATTCTCATCCAAATCATTAACATAAATGACATATAACAGTGTACCCAGCACTGATCCCTGAGGCATATCACTGGTCACAGGCCTCCAGCTTGAAAAACAACTCTGTACAACCACCTTTTGTATCCAGATAGAAACTTCATCCTGGATACCATAAGATTTAACTTTACGCAACAACCTACCATGTGGTACTTTGTCAAAGACCTCGCGAAAGTCTACATAGATAACATCAATCTCACTGCTCTCATCGACCTTCTTGGTTATTCTTTCAAAAAACTCAGTTAAATTTGTGAGACATGATTTTCCACTCACAAAGCCATGCTGACTATCCCTAATCAGTCCTTGCATCTATAAATGCCAAAATATCCTATCTCTCAAAATACTTTCCAACAATTTACACATTTACAATTTGTTCAAGAAACATTTTGATCGATAGAAACTAATTCCGAAATCCTTCATGATAAAATGATTGAATGTACCCTCAAAGCTATGTTGGGGCAATAGAAATGGTTATGAATGCTCCTCTGTGTATAGTTTCAATGCTGGGCACTTCATTACATACTGAGATTGTCATTTGTGAGCAAGGTTATCCTGTGGGCTCTAGCTTGGTCATTCATCAACCAGAATAGGGTGACTGCGCACATTCTCATACTGACACTACTTAGGCAAGGAGTCAGTTTCCTGGATAAATTTAGATAAACCTTTTGCAGCTCATTAAACAATTAAAAATGAAATGCAATTACTTTCCACAAACAATTTGACTACCTGCCAGAACCTCAAGTGTAATCCAGCTCTACTAACAGAACTCCAGTTTGCAGAGAGAGAGATTTGCAGATATCTAAATTTGCAAAATTGATATCTTTGAGAAACCTTTAATCTCTATTATGCAATATGTGCCTGATATTAATTTCAAATTGAAGTACATCATTCATATTGTGTTCTTTTAAATTTATGAGTCAACCTCTGGAGTATATAATGAGAGATGGCACTTGTAAATGTATATAATGCACTGGATCAATTATGGTCAGTGTATACTTATCTAGGTGAATTTGTACTTGACTAACAATTTCATTTTCATGGAAATCACAGAATGTAGTGGATATTGTTACGATCCCAGTTGATGTTACTGCTGGACACAGTCCCAGAACGGAGCCCTGGCTTAAAAGGCCAAGATTGGAATGTTTTTGGCTCGCCGGCCACAGGAATCAGACCACACGAGGATGAAACATAGGAAAATCCATTGACCTCGAGCAAAATTTTTGGGTTTTGGGACGAGCGAGGGTATAACGTTTCTGCCCCAAAACTTTTTCACTTGTTTTGTCTAAGATGGATAAACAAAGTCACATGACTGCCAATTAATTTTAAACAGTAGAAATAATTGTGAAACATGGTAAGTTTGACTAAAATGCTTCACTTCCACTTGTTGTCAGAAATGTACGCAGATTTCAAGGCTCAGAGGATCATGGAATCCCAGAAGAAGGCCATTCGGCCCATTGAGTATGCACCACCTCTCTGACAGAGTACTTTACTCAGACCCAATCCCTGCCCTATCCCCATCATTCTGTGCATTCACTTTGCTAATTCCCCTAACTTACAAATTTTGGGGCTACTAAGAGGCAATTTAGTACGGACAATTCACCTAACCTGTGCATCTTTGGACTATGGGAAGAAACTGAAGCACCTGGAGGAAACCCATAAAGGTGCAATATGTGCAAACTTAGCAGCACATACAGAAGAATTTATTGTGCTCGTGAATGAAATGTAGCAAAATTAAATTGGTGTAATTCGCTCCAGTTAAAAAGTTAGCACTAACAGTTCAATATGCAAACTTGTCTGGTAACTTCGATTATTCTTTATTGTTTCTATTTGAGAGTTACAGTGCCATAAAATACTGCCAGAGTAATACCAATGATCTTGTGTTGACTGGTAGTATTGGGGGTTGGGGAGGGGCAGCAGCGTATGATGGAATAAAGTGCATCTTTTTGAAGTTGTTAATGAACCTCCTGTCGGGTATTGAGTTGAATAAACTTCAAAGAATCCCAGTCTCATCACTTCTGACTCTGTTGCACATGGGTGAACATTAATAGTGGATGGTAAAAGTCAGCTGTCAAAGTCACTTTCTTTTGTACTAGCCATTATCTTCAAGACTTTCTTGCTGAGATTGTTATATTCTGAAAAGAAGACAAGAATTACAAAGTCAGAACAGTCTGAATTCTGATGTAAATTTCATGTTTGCTAATATATTAAATACTTCATAGCCATGTGCACAAGATTCTGATGAAAATAACTGAGCTTGCCTTATGATACTGTCCCTGGCATTTGCTGATATTTTTCTGTTTTTCTTCACAAACTATTTTTGAATTTGGTCATTTAACCACAATTCAGTCACAGCTAATTGAACATGAAGTTTGTTACTTTTATGCTGAAATAAACATAGACAACAAAGAATCTGATTGAAAAAGTAACGTCAACTTATATTTTGTTTTGTATGGATGATATATTTGTAAATTCATAAAATGTTGGCTCCTGGGCAACCCTAAATTTAATCATTAGCAGGAATATTTTTTCACTTATTAAAAGTTAGAGAGATTCAATGTTTTAGCCTCAAGTATTCCTCTTGCACAATGGGAGACATTTTTTGCTACTCTTCACAACTGTGTGAAAATGGGTACTTCATTCTCTTTTCAATATTTTTCAAATGGAATACGATATATTCCTGAGGGTTTTGCTCTGACAATGTTACGTAGAGAGTGAAATGTAAGTCTCCTTCCTCTTTATATGCATTTGAAGGAATGCACAGGTGCATTCGTTGTGTGCTCGAATGTGCAACGAATGTGCACATTCGTTGTGTGCTCACACCTACACACATTCGTTGTGTGTAGGTGTACACCTACAAGCTGAGGTGTACTACAGCTAACACACCAGTGAGCAATCACAACAATCTTTCCAAGACAGTCAATTGTTAACTCCACAGCAAATACATAAACACCAATAATGCTTAGTATGCCAGACCAGTAGTTAAATGCATCATTTCAACTTTGCGATAAAGGCAAATCAAAATGCCAAGAACCCAAAAATGGTGGTTTGAGGGACAACTGACAGATTACCTAGCTTCTGAGGTCAGCAACAACGTTGCTTCTCTTGATCTTGTAAAATAAGACAAGAATTTATCTCATGCCTTTGACTACAGGACATCCTGAAGTTTTCTAGTCAATGAAGTAGTTTAGAAGTGTCATTACCATTGGAATTTAAGATGCCCACAAAGATTACTGGTCTTGGAGCATTAATTCCCTCTTGTTTTTCTGATGTGACTGTGCATCCAACATCATCAATAGGATATCTAGTAACAGTGAAGCCATCAGGCAGACTGATTCGTCAATCAGAATAAAAAATTGTCAGGTAACAAAGCAGGAAGTAAAAAGCCAAAATTATTATACACATTTTAATAATTTTGCTGAAAGCAAAGTGAATATACCTATGGGACGAGAGTAAAAGCTGAGATATCAAATAAAATTAAAACAAATAAAAATGATAGAATTTTTAAATATTCTTCTGAGAGAATGTAATTCAAAATTCTAAAATTAATTATTCAGAGCTAGAATATTTGTTCAGCAATAACATAACTTAGCACACTGTTAAAACGTCAGTTGCACCTCATTTACAAAGATCAACACTGAATGTGTTTTACAATAAGTAGTAGAGTGCATTGAATAGTTGAAACTCATATCAGTTAATTCTGTGTTACTTACATGAATGAAGGCTTTGTCAGTGCATCTGTGTTGGTGTAGGGTGCAGAGTATCACTGACAGCAGCTTCTTAGTTTCATTTGCTTTTGGAATGTTGGCATCATTGTCAAGGTCAACATTTCCTTCCCAACCCATTTAATTTCACATCAGTTAATGTTGTTTTTAAAATGTCTAAAGGTATCCAAGTGTCAATCCTGATTGATAGGAGCAATCTCCATTATCCAGTTCACGATGAAGACTTAGATATTTGCAAACATGGCAGGAACAGCTGTTGTGGAAAAACAACAGCCTCTCAGATGCAAATGGTTGGTTCTCAGGCTGCCAACAGGCTCTTCTGATCACTCACCTCTGAAAGCAAATAGGCTATTTTGAGCATTTCAACAAGGTTTGTTTGGGTTTGTAATATATAGAGGAATGTGGTCAACAAAATCACAGTCATATCCCTTTCCCAGATATTTCTTGGGAATCTTCCACACCTTCTTCCAATAGGGCATTGTCTGTGGGAAAGGGCATGAGTGCTGGTGGAAGACATAAAAAGGATAGCACAATGAGGTAACAGGGTTAGTTTTCACCTTTATCACTGGATGAGTAACAAGCATGCAGGCTCAATCATTGGCAGGCAATCTGAAGTGTTAGATTACCATTTAAGCAGTGAAGGTAAAAACTACCTTTGCCAAGGTAAGTATTGCATGTATGAATTTTTGTATTGATAAAAGGAACAGTTAAATACCATGATGAGTAAAGATAGCACTTTTAAATGTAAAGTTTGAAACTTCAATTTCACATTTTGCGATATAGTATGGAGAAAACAAAAGCATTATTTCTTGTGGTTGAAAAAGAACCCATATAAAAGAAGTTAAAGTTTATGTGAAGAGTTATGTGTTTTATCTTATTTCCAGGAAGAGACATGTACAGTCCTTAAAATAAATAACTATAACATTGTTTTAATCACTGGCTGATATGCTGCAGGAGCTATGTTCTTCCTTATTGTCTTACATGGATTGCTTTACTGTCGTTTTTATTTTGTAAGCATACTATTATAATTGGGTGAGGTTTCTCTGATTTATGCCATAATTCACTGCCAGTTTGATCCAAACATTAGCAATGGTTTATTTTGCCAAATGATCTGCTATATACCTCTGTCTCACAAATGTGTCTCTTTTCCTGGGAAATGAACATTGAACACCACTTTTTGGTAGATAATTTTGCAGCTTAATAGAGAACAGCATAATCTTGTTGATTAGAGAAGGAAGATTAGAAAGTGTACAAATGGCAGCATGAAAGCATTTAGAAATCTATTGGGAGAATGCTGTACAATTGGATAGCTAATGGTATAGACCATTATTGTTTTTAATGCATCATGCAAAAGGTCACTTGTCACTTTTAGTGATGCAATTCTGAGCTGGGCATTGATTGGTCCAAGTCATATTTCTGATGATGGAAGCGTCCAAAGATGTAAGTGATTTATTGTGGTATTCACTTTCTCAAGTATTGTCTTGATGTTGTGTTTGCATTTCTGGCTATCAGAGTTGAAATAGGTCTAAAATTGCACTCATGTCAAGATACCCAGCCTGATAATTGACTGGGATGTATCCTACATTACAGACAGATCTCTACTGATAGCCTTTCAGTTATTAAGCACTAAGATGCTTCTGCAGAGTTCACCAAAAAGCTTATCTTTAACAACTTCAGTAAATTGTTTCTTGTTCTGCCTACCACTCAATGCTTTTACACCAGCTCCAATTGTGAAAATGAATGCAACATGCAACTCAAGTCAACTTGAAGGAAATTTGCACATTTCCTGTTAATTGCTGCTTAGCAAGAATATTAAAAGCAAAAGTAATTGCTCCATCGGTGCTATACTGATTAATTTTCAGGAGTATTTTAGGAACTTGGGCAAATTTAGCATAGACTCCATTAATATTAACAAATTTACACCACCTTTATGCACGACATATGCAAATAGTATCTTCTGAATTCTCAGAGAAAATTAAAACACGAAGACAGCAAAATTAGATTCCATGGAGTTCCTGGTGCTGATGATGTGTTGGACTGAAGATAAAAAATGGTATAGGTAGCATTTTTGGCCTCTTCAGTTGTGGGTTGTAAAATCTCATCCTGGAAAGGTGTTTGTGCAGTTGAACCATGAGTGTAACCATGAGATGCATTAGGAGAGGTCAGAATGTGATGTCTATCAATTGTTTTTAGTTGATTTGACTCATTCCATTCAAGCTTAGGAATGCTTGGGTCCAGAGAAATTTTTTTCTAATCATTCATAGTTAAATATAAAACCTCCCTTCAGCATTATTAAAAGGGTGAAGGGTGCATATTAGGTACTTGGACTTGATCTGCTATGGAGAAGATGGTGGAAGTACTATCACTTGTTTTTAAGAGGGTAGTTGATGACTTAGTGCATCCATTTAGAGAAGGAAGAGGATTTGTCACCTAGGTCAGCAAAAAGTTTAGGAGTTGTAGCTACAGTGCCTATGACCTGCAACACCATCAAGAAGTAAAATGCTACAGCTAGCTAAGGAGGAATGAACTGGTCCCCATAATTCAGCCTCCTTGGACAGTTGCAATAAAGGTTTTTCTTTTTATTTTTGTAAATGATGATTCAAATCTAACTATATTTGCTTCTTAATAAAAAGTCAATCAAACCAGGTTTTTTTGAGTCACAAATGTAGTAAGTTTATTAGTAAGTAAATCTGAAGAAAAAAATACTAAATATGCAGCAATATACACACTCATGTACATTGCATCTGTTTGACATTAGCTTTTCATTTAAACACTTGGAATTGAATTACAGTTCATGTACTTGCTCTTTCTTTCCTTTCAATCCCAAGAACCAGCTCCCAACAATCGATGATTTCTCTTGAGGTTCCTCCTGATGGAAATACACTATCTTTGTGAATGATTTTTAGACTGTTAAAAGATCAGGTTTTGCTTGTTGAGAGAGAGGGAGATTCTTTCCCTTTAGCATTGTTTTTTCAGATGATTTCACTTTGTTTCTGGCTTGACAAACTTCCTGATTGTATATTCCAAAAAGGAATTTGATTAACATCCTTGAAGTTATTGTTGTGGAACAAGTAATCACATTCTTGATCTTTCATCTCACAAACGTTTGGCATATTTCAATATTGTAGAAACCAACTGGAGTTGGTTTGTCATTTTGTTCTGTACAACAGGTTTTAAGTATCTTATTGGTGAGCAGTTTCATCAACTAGATAGAAATACAGTTGATTAAAGTCTAGCACTTTGCATTGTTAATACCTTTTTTTCCCAAAAGTGGCTAATAAAAGTGGACCTTGAAGCCTCCTTTCACCCTCTCCCCAGGCATGAAATTCCATGCAACATGTCAGGGTAGGTCTACAATGCAATCCATGTAGGATTTTTCCAGAAGAGTGGTCAATTTACAATCCCAGACATCAGGTGACTCAAGACAGCCATTTTTGGTCTGTTTGTTCTTGTATTTATTGTAAAAAGATTGAATTAGTTAAAGACAATGTGTTTTGGTTAGCTGGTGAAGTCATAGAATGAGATCTTCCTATCACAATTCCCATTGTCTTGACAAGAGTAAAGGTTACAGAGAGAGGAATCTCTGTGAGGGGGTGGGGAGGGGAGAGGTTGGTTGGTCTTGATGCTCTACATAGAAAGCCTCACCAATCAATTGTTTTCAAAGAGCACTTCTTACACTTCTGAATCACATAGGAATGATATCTGAGATGACTCAGACTCAATAAGGAAGTAATCCTGAACTGTTCCATTTCCCTTAACAATGCCTGGAGCCTCAGATGAGGATGGCATTGCTAGCGGTTTCAAACGTTCCAGCTAAATTAAACGACAGATGCACCATCCTTCTCTACGTCTGGGAGGTGATGGAAGCCATTTATGCAAAGTGAAGCCTTTACATTTGTGCTAACTCCAACAAAGGGAAGAATGATATTGGGAACTTGGCATTATCAGGATACTAGGAGTTCAGATAATACTTGGACCCACTGACAACATACATATAACTTTTCAGGCAACTGACCTAATAACAGGGATATTTATTGGATTGCCAAGGATTATCTTCCATCATATACAGTTGGTACGCAACCATATGTTGGCCGTAATGTCAGTGAATGCCTGCTATCCTGGCAACAACCATGAAGTCTGACATTCTTGCCATCTTAGCACCTCCAAAAGGAATTAGAGGATGGATGCTTAGAGACAAAAGAATATCCATCTACTTCTGGATGATGACAACCAGCACCCATCTGCAAAAAGACTATAGGCATATAATGAAAGCCATGAAGTCACCAGCAACATCATGGAGCAAACCTCCATTACTTGGGTTACTCAAGCAGAGCACTACAGTGCTGTGTATCACTATGTTCGTGTTGGTCTACTGTGTTCTAAACTATCACTCCATCATGTGGGTGCAGCTTTTGCTACCAGGCATCCATGATAAGATAGGAAGAGGGATGAGGTCCTGAACTCAGAATCTTAGGGAGTTAGGTAGAAAATTAGAAAGCAATATCTCAAGGGATCTCAGGAATACTCCAATACCACATGCTAATGAATGAGGAATAGGAGGTTTGAGCAATTGAACATATAGCTGGAGAATTGTTGTAGGAGTGAGGGTGTCAGATTTCTAAAGCATTGGGATTGGTTCTAGAGCAGCTGATACAAACTTACATCAACTAGATGGATTCACCTTAACAGAACCAGGATTAATACCCTTGCAGGAGATTTGATGGTGCTATTTGGATTTACATTGGTTTGTCAGAGGGTGGGAACCTGAGGAGGAGCCCAGAGAGTGGGAAGTGAATAGATGGAGTCAGAGTAATGGAAAAAGGAATGAAGTCTAAATCAGAGTTCAACTATGAATGCATGGAGTACAATAAATAAGATTGATAACTTGCAGTTATTCAGTGCAAGGTATTCAGTAAAGATCGGAAAGAACGGGTAACAGTATTGGTTAATGAGAGCATTGCTATGCTGCAGAAAGAGGATGTCCCAAAAATTCAATTATGTATTAATTTTACTGGAGCTAAGGAACAAAAAGTTGTGGTTTACAGAACACCAACTCGTGGGAAAGACGTAGAGGAAAAAACTGCAGGGAAATTAGAGAGAGATGCAAACATTGAGTTGTTATAATGGGGAACTTAAATTATCTGAATATAGACTGGAATAGAGGTATTGTAAAGGGCAGAGAGGAGTAAAGATTCCTGAATTGTTTTCAGGAGAATTTTCCGCAGTAATGTGTGTTCAGGCCAACAAGAAAGGATGCACTGCTAGACCTACTTCTTGGAAATAAGGTAGGCCAAGTAGGTCAAATGTCAGCGGGGAACATGTAGGAGACAATGATCGTGGTGTCATAATGTTTAGGATGATGGTAAAAAAGGACAATGGGTTATCCAGATCATAAATAACTGGGGAAAGCTGACTTCAACGCAGGCAAGAACAGAGCTGGGCCAAACAGACTGGAACTATAGGTTGGCAGGAAAAACTGTGCCTGAACAATGGGCTACTTCCAAAATTATTAATGGTCAGGAACAATTCATGTATAAGCTTTCAAAAGGGAAAGTTAGGTCAAAAGAATCCAGACTTCCTTGGATGAAAAGGGTGGTGGAAATTAGAAAATGTATGTTTATGACAGTATCAGGTAGAAAATACAATTGAGAAGCAAGCCGGACACAGAAGGTCCAGAGTGAAGGTTAAAAAAAACTAGAAGAGGGATTATGATAAAAGACAGTCAACATAAAGGAGATCCCAAAGTCTTTTATAGGCATATACATCATCAAAGGGTGGCAAAAAGAGGGATAGGGCCAATTAAGGACCAAAAAGGGGATTTAAATATGGAGTTGAGGGAATGACTGAAATGTTAAATGAATATTTTACATCTTTCTTTACTAAGGAAGCAAATGCAACCCAGGCCATGGTGACAGAGGAGCTAATGCTGTCACAAAAAGGGTTTAAAATTCCTGAGGTGGTGGTATTGGATAAATTATCAATAGTTAAAAGCTGACAAGGTACCAGGAACGGATGGCATGCATCCAGGAAAATTAAAGCAAGTGAGAATGAAAATTGTAGGCGCACTGGCCGTAATTTGTAAGTCTTACCTAAATGCAAGGGAGGTAACAAAAAAGATGAGTGAGGCTTATGCTGTTGATGTGGTCTTTCGAAAGGCATTAAATAAAGAGCCACACAACAGACTTGAGAAAAGTTCATGGAACAAATGAGACAGTCTTAACATGGATACAAAATTGCCTAATAGGAAACAGAGAGTAACAGTCAATGGATATTTTTTCGGACTGGAGAAAGATTTGTACTGGAGTTCCCTAGGGGTCGAGATTGAGACACCTGCCTTTCCTGATGTCCTTTAATGATCTAGATCTTGGTGTGCAAGGGACAATTTCAAAATTTGCATATGATACGAAACTTGGAAGCATTATAAACTGAGTAGGATGTAGTATAACTTCAAACTATATAGATGGGCAGATAGAATCCTGGAATCCCCACAGGCCAGAAGTAGGCAATTTGGCCCATCGAGTTTGCACCAACAATAATCATACCCAGGCCTTAGCCATATAACCCCATGTTTACTTTGCTAACCTCTCTAACACTAAGGGGCATTTTTTTTTAAAATGGCCAATCAACCTAACTACACACCTTTGACTGTAGGAGGAAACCGTAACACCAAGAGGAAACCCTCAAAGACACGGAAGAACGTATAAACTCCACACAGTCACCGAAGGTCAGAATTGAAGCCTGTCCCTGGTGCTGTGAGGCAGCAGTGCTAATCACTGTGTCATTGTGCAGATGAAGTTCAATGTGGAAAAGTGTGAGCTGATTGACTTTGGTACGGAGAACATGGAGAGACAATATAAAATAAAGGGTACAATTCTAAAGAGTGTGCAGGGGAAGAGTAAACAGGGTGTAAACATGATTAATCATGGCACGGTATGCCGAGAGAGCAGTTCATGAAGGGTACAGTATCCTCGGTATTGTTGATAGTGGCATCAAGAACAAGAACAAGGAGGTTATATTGAACTTGTTTCAGACACTAGTTACATCTCAGCTGGAGTACTATACACAGTTCTGGGCATTATACTTTAGAAGAAAGTGAATGCATTGGAAAGGAAAGAAGTTAACAAAAATGGTTCCAGAGATGAAAATCTCCAGTTATGAAGGTAGGTTGAAGAAAATGGGACTCTTCTCCTTGGGGAAAAACACGAAGCAGATCTGATGGAGGTGTTCAAAATCATGAAGGGACTGAGGTGATGCTTCTCCCCTGTAAGGGTCAAATCGCAGAGAAGGTCTAAATTACCTAGCTAAACAATCAGGGGTGAAGGTGAGGGATCACCTGAAAAACCTGGGATTGCATAGTGGATTTGACCCTGGAAGCTGACTGGGAGTATTAGGGTGCAAAACCTGTATTATAGTGATATGTAAGTAAATGTTACAGTTAACCAGAGTTATTACAGCTGAACAAAGTAAATGGGAAGGAACTGAATATGCTTGTAAAAGGATTGAGAACGAGTGTGCACAGATTTAAAGTGATTTGCAAAACAAGCAAACACGATGTGAGAAAAAATCTTTCCACAAAGAGTGATTCGGTTCTGGAATGCACTACCTGCAAGTGTGGTGAAGACTGTTTCATTCGAGGCATTCAAGAGGATGGCACTGCCTCACAGCACCAGGGACTTGTGTTCAATTTCCAGTTTGGGTCACTGACTGTACGGAGTCTGCGCTTCCTTTCCGTGTCTGCATGGATTTCCTCTGGATCCTCCGGTTTTTTCCCGTAGTCCGAAAGATGTGCTGGTTAATTGTATTGGCCATGCTAAGTTCTCCCTCAGTTTACTTGTCAGCATATTCTGATGCCTATTCTAGAGGATTTTCACAGTAACTTCATTGCAGTGTTAATGTAAGCCTACTTGTGATACTAATAAATAAACTTAGAAGAAAAGTGCAGTATTACCAGGAAAATGCAGAATGGCACTAAGTCATAATTCTAATTTGGAGAGTTGGTGTATACATGATAGGCCTATTGGCCTCCTCCTGCACTAGAACAGCTTTATGATTCTGTGATAACTGTCTGATATTCAGTGAAAATATTCCAATTAACAGGAATATGTTTCTTTATAACTACTTATTCAACCTTCAGAAACAGATGGTTTAGAAAGTGCACAACCTTTCCTAAGAACAGATGTTCATGACAAACATTGAATGTATTTTACAGAATCTGAAAGGCACGTTTATGATTTTTCAGCCTTTGTAATTGAGGACAGTGCCAGTTTTTAGTGCTTCCACACGAGCAAATAATTAATATGTCACAGTTAACTCAGAATCAACTAGTCAAATTTGTGGTTGACTGAGTCCTTATCTATTCTGTACCTCTTAATGGACGGGATATGTATAAGGAACCACTTGTTTATGAAATGTTGGTGTACCATTCTTTCTCTGGAGGGAACTTGCAACATTTGGGGGTTAGACTGAGTTTTACCTGTCCACCCTCTCAGTCTAGGAAATTCAAACCCCAGGAATCCTTGATTGGAGTTACAAATACAAGGACTGCAGCAGTTCAAGAAAGAAACACACTTCCACTTTTTTGAGAGCTATTAGGGACACATCCTATGAATGAACAAATAATCAGTTCTCGGGTTTTCGTTTCTTGGAAGAAGGATATGAAACACAGAGTATCTGATTTAAATCTGTGTTGAACACCACTCGTATACTACCTAAGCTGATTTCATTCTGTAAACTAATTATTGTGATTGAATGGTATTTGAATAATAAAGCAGCTGACCACTGAACAGCAACAGTCTAGCTCTGAGTCACCACTTAAATCAATGGCACCATGACTTCGTACATTTAGTCGTGTAATGAAAAGATTATTTCTCATTTCCAGTGTTCATTATGATAATAAGTGGTGCTCGGAAAAGCATTTTTTCATTGCACCCAATGGCAGTACTGAGTAATCCTTTGTCCAATGTTGGCTGCAACAGCAGGCTGTCTCTCAATTGCTACAACAGCACTTTAAATTTCAACTGAAAGAAAGTTCACCTTAAATTTATTTCGGGGACATTATCATTATGTGTGTAGTGCCATCACATTTGAGGGGTGGTTCATATCAATATCAAGTAGAAATTTGGAAAACTCAGTTTATTTGAAATTCTTAACACTTGCCTGTGACAAATAACCTTTATTTCTTTTCCCAGAATAGGGATCAAAACTCAGCCTCTGTAAATCAAGTATGCAGGTTGGTTGCTGTAACCTAGTCTGCATTTGGAGTAATAAACTCTGATCATGGCGTCTTTGTACAAGTATAATTTATGATGGTTGGTTCACTGTTGCAAAATATATTGGTGCTATTTTTGAAATTAGAAAGCTTTGACCTTTATTCTTTCCATGAAACCAGGGAGTAGCTTTAGAGGTTTCAAGATGGTTGTAAATATTGAAAACAGAAGCTCAGGTCTTTCAGTTTTGTTACAATTTTCAATGACACTGAAGAAAACTGCACCTTCAGTTATACAAGATCTTACTGATGGCACTTATTCCTTGGTGGGTAAAATGTTCATGCTGAAGATTTGTTTTTAAAGCATATTTCTTCCCTTGAGGAATTGTTATTTATATTCCTCCATAGATTCACTGTTTCCCTGAGTCCCACAGAACTGATCCTCATAATTATAAATTCTCTTCCATATAAAACTTTCATCTGGAGTATTTTAATTTCCCAAGAGTTGTTTTGTTCATTTAGCTACCATAATTTTTACATGTATTACACGGTGCTGTTTCACACGTAAATCCACAATCTCCCTGTTGAATGCGGATAACCTTTAAATTGCAGCTGCATATTTCAGGGGAGCTTCTCTTTATTTGGATGATTCATAACATTTTTCCCCTACTTCTGGCATTCTGCTCTGATGGACTGCCTCAATGGGCCACTCGGCCTCTTTTCTGTTGCAACCATCCACACCCTCATGTTCATTTTCTGGTGTTCTGTTCTCACAACTTTTCCGAGTTTCAACAAAGCTTTCTGATACATTTTTCAATGCATTTTGTTCCTAATAGAAAGACTCGATTGTCTCTATATAATATGATGAAATGTGTTATTTATCAATGTCCTTTTGACCATTAATGTTTCTTTGATGTCATGGCTATTGAAGTATCTTTCAATTTTACAGCCAAATGAAAGCTGAGCACCTTTGTCATGCATTTAACATAAAAAGCAATCTTTTTAAGTCCCTGAATTTCTTCAATGTAAGCCAGTCTTATTTCTTTATCTCAGAATTAAAACCTTAATCTGCTAAAACTCAACTTGCAAACAGCATGTGAAAGCAACTTGCTGCACCCTGTTTTGCAACGTAGACAAAACTTCCTTCTGATAGACAGTAGAGGACTGTCAACAGTATTTAGTTTGTTTTATGTATTTGAAGTAGTCTTCACATGACTGGCAAGAGGCAAACCTGGTGTTGTCAGACTTCTTATCTATGGCACTTTTCACCGTTTCCAAAAATATAATCATTCAGAACATGTTGGAAAATTTTGCTGTAATTGTGGTATTAGACTAACATTGCACCAGTTAGGTTTAGGAAATTCCAATATATTCTGGTTTTACATTAAAACCTGACAATTTCCTTAGCCAGTCCAAGATATATCTCCAAAAAACTCTTTGATGCCCATCAAAAACAAGTTTCCGTTTGCATGTAAATATTGTGTAGGTGCAGATAAATATTCGAAAAATAGTTTCCTGAAATTCTCTGACATTGGTGTAACCTTTATTTATGGAGTTGGATAACTATTTTCTTCGAATTGTAAAACATTTTATATCCATCATATTGAGACTTGCACTATATTCAGCCAAAATGCTATTAGTCAAAATTTCAGACCCTCAACACCACATACCTCTCCACATATTCAGAAAGACCTGTTCCACACAATAATCGAAGAGGAAGAACAGCTGAGGCAAGAGTTTTTGAGAGTAAAGTACAATCACGGAAGATGCTGACTAAATAAAATCATGGATATATAGGTCTTGATGAGAGATAACTCTTCTTTCTGCTTTGCTGGCTTTACTTCATAAAAGTGTGGTGGAAATTTTGGCCTACATTTTCTGATCAGGATTGAGACCTGAATATCCAATTCTGATTGTATAAAAAAATTATCATCCTCCAATTTTTTTGGAAAATCTTCTAATTGAGGATCCTTCCAAAATGACTCACTGCAGGAAACCTCAGAGGGAAAAGTGGAGAGAATCCACACTTTTATGGCAGTAGTTGCCACATTTTCATGAGTAAAGTGTTATATTTAAGAAGAGAAGCTAAGTGGTTAAGGGAATATGGTGGATGAAGCAGTACTGTGGGTAAGGTAAGTGGGTAAAGGACAGGGTTGGTAAGATGTAGGGTGGGTAGGGTAAGTGGCTAAAAGGATAGAATGGTTAAGATTTTATTTTCCTTCATGGGATATCAGTAGTTGGGCCAACAATTGCCATCCCCAATTGCCTTTGAACTGAGCAGCTTACTGGGCCATTTTCAGGGGGTATTTAAGAGTCAACTACATTGCTTAGATCTGGAGCCACACATAAGGTGTGGACAGCAGGTTTTTGTTCTGAAGAACATTAATGAACCAAATTTTTTTTGACAATCAGCAATAGTTTCATGATTATTGTTACACTATTAAATTTTAGATTTTTGTCTATTAAATTCAAATTTCACCATTTGCTGTGGTGGGATTTGAACCCAGCTCTTCCTGGCGATAAGCTTGGCTCTTTTGGATTACTAGTCCAGTGGCAATGTCGCTATGAGACTGCCTCTGTCAATGGATGAGATGGTAAGATAAGTGGGTGAGGGGTACTATAGGCAAGTGGGTATAGTGGATAAGACAAATGGGTAGGAGTGTAGTGGATGAAGGGTAGGGTAAAGGTAAATGGTTAAGAGAGAAACTGGGTAATGTAAGTGGGTGGGGGGGTGGGGGGTGGGTGGATGTGGGGATATGGTGGTGACATTGGATTGAGGGTGAGCTAAGACCTGAGGTAAGGGGTGGATTTGGATGGTGAGGTCAAGTTGGGCCAGAAAAGAATTGGAGGTTCTGGGGGTTAGGGAGGGAGTCAGGGGTTTTGTTATGAATGTTTTGGGGCAAGGGGTGGGGGAACAATGCTGGAAGTCACTTGCAGCTACTCGAGAGCTCGATTAAATTTTCCCGTCTGACATCTCCTAGTTAACTACTTAGAGTATAGATTTTGGGTGTTCTGCCTGACTTCCCTAACTCACAGTTGGAGACTTTGTTGGAGAATCCCTAGGACAAGTGGAATTGCTTATTGAGTGCTCAAACTTCTTGATCAACTCCCACTGAGTCAGTGCATTGAGACTTCTGAGTGGTTGCTGTGTGTATCTTGGGGCGGGGCGGGGGGGCGATTTGGTCTTTGACTATTTGGAGACAGATGACTTGGGCTTTTGTTTATTTGCCGAAGTGGGGATTTATATTACACTCCTGGTGAAGTAATGGAAGCAATGCTGCTGCATTTGCCACTAAAATCAAAATTGCAACGGATAGGATGTTAATTTTAGAAGGCAATTCTGAATAGTTCAGACTGCAACAATATTAGTAGTAACTGTCAACACATATTAAATAGCAGCCAATTTTACAGCATTATGAAGGTTGGCAAATTAATGATTGTAACTGGATGTAGTAATGGAGCCATAGGGTGAGATTCTCTGGTTCTGCCAGGGGTGGAAATAATAATTCCCAACCAAAATCTGTACGTTTGGCTGTTCTCCAAATTTTCCAATCCCACCCATGCTGATTCCCACCACTAGTAGAACCAGAAAATCCATTGTCTTTTCACTTGTATGTAGAATTGAGAGGCTGAACCAGAAACAAAGTTCCCTCCTGTTGCTCTGGCAATAAAATGTCAGAGATCACAACTGCATATCACTCTTAAAACTCAGATTTAACTGAGACATGTTTCCTTCTTAAATATTATACTAGCTTTAATGTTTCTTACCAAATCACTAAATCAAGCACGAATAAAAACAGAAAAGTCTGGAAATACTCAGCAGGTCAGGCAAGGTCTGTGGAGAGAAAAATATTGTTACTTCGAGTCCCTTCCTTTCATCAGCAATGTTACTTGTAATATTATTGACCTACTGCTCCAAAGTTTATTACAAAGGAGGTAAGATTGTTCTTTCAACAAAACCTTTGTCACTAGTTGTTTACACTACAGTTCTTTTTCCTGCTTTAACTAGTATTTGCATAAGATGCAAGTTGACATGTTTATTGTGTTCTTTACCCACTTCACAATATTTTGTTCTTTTTCATAGCTTTTTGCATAATTAGCTAAACAATACTTTAACTGTCCTTTGCTTCCTGGTCATAGTCATTGAGATTTATAGCATGGTAACAGGTCCTCCAGCCCAACTTGTCCGTACCACTTTTTTTTAACTACTAAGCTAATCCCAATTGCTCACATTTGGCCCATATTCCTCTATACTATCCTACCCATGTAATTGTCTGAATGCTTTTTAAAAAAAACAATTGTATCTGCCTCTAATACTACTTCTGACAGTTTGTTCCAAACACTCGCAGCCCTCTGTGTGGAAAAATTGCCCCCTAGATCCTTTTGTATCTCTCTCCTCTCACCATAAACCTAGTCCAGTGGCAATGTCGCTATGAGACTGCCTCTGTCAATGGATGAGAAGGTAAGATAAGTGGGTGAGGGGTACTATAGGTAAGTGGGTATAGTGGATAATTTTAGCATGCCCTACCTTTGGGAAAAGATGTTGACTATCTACCTGATCTATGCCTCTCATTATCTTATGGACCTCTATAAGATCACTCCTAAGAGTCCTCCGCTCCAGGGAAAAGAATCCCAGTCTATTCAGCCTCTCTGTACAACCCAAACCATCAAGTCCTGGTAGCATCCTTGTAAATCTTTTCTGCACTCTTTTTAGTTTCATAACATCCTTCCTATAATAGGGTGACCCAGAACTGTACACAATATTCCAAGTGTGGCCTTCCTAATATCTTGTACAACTTCAACAAGATATCCTAACTTCTTTATTCAATATTCTGATCAATGAAACAAAGTTGTTGAATGTCTTTTTCACCACCCTGTCTACCTGTGACTCCACTTTGAAGGAACTATCAACCTGTACCCCTAGATCTCTTTGTTCTATATCCCTCCCCAACATCCTAACATTAACTGAATAGATCCTGCCCTGAATCGACTCACCAGAGTGCATCACCTTGCGTTTATGTAAATTAAACTCCATCTGCCATTCATCAGGCCACTTGCCGAATTGATCAAGACCTTGTTGCGATCCTAGATAACCTTCTTCACTGTCCACTATGCCATTAATCTTGGTGTCATTTGCAAACTTACTAATATTGCCTCCTAAATTCTCATCCAAATCATTAATATAAATGACAAAAAACAGTGGACCCAGCACTGATCTCTGAGGCACACCTCTGGTCAGAGGCCGTTAGCTTGAAAAACAACCCTTTACAACCATCCTTTGGGTTCTGTCATCAAGCCAATTTTGTATTCATTTGCCTACCACACCCTGGGTCCTGCAATATATTTGTATTTCTTGATGAATTTATTATCAATGTATCACTTTCCAATCTGTTCGTTTCACTGTTAGCTCCTTAATAATCAGCATATATCTGATTGCATCCTTTGCAATGTCAGCATCAAAGCATTTCACAACCATCTCCCTTTCACCCAGCATAAACATCATTGACACAAGTAAATCCTCAATCCAACCACATCAGAATATTTAAAAGCTGAAGCTGAATGAACCACTGGGAAAAATTATTAGAATTTATTTTGTTTGGTGCGGCAATTAATAATTAATCCACTTTCATATAATGAAAGCTGTTATTCTAACCTGATCTGTGCAAATCAGTTTCATGCCATGAGAATTTGCTTTCAAAAAATTATTTTGATCACTTTACTCACTCTTTCATCTTGTTTGTAAACTTTCTGCCTAGTTCTCATGCTATAGTTTGAGTATTTTAGTTTTCTAATCTTAATATGTCCATTCCAATAAGATATTCATGTTTTTCATCAGGATAATGATCGCAAATCATTGTCCTTTTCTCTAGATTTATAATACAATATCAACCTCTTGGCGCATTTTGGATAATCAATTACAATGCCCATAATGTCACTCGCAGCATTTTCCACAGCAGCAGCAAAGCTTCAGCCCTCATGATATGGGTCGGCATTCCAATCAAAGGCACAATTAGTTGGGGGAGTGTGAATCTTTTATAGACATTTCTTCAACTAGATTATTGATTTGTATGAGTAAATTTAGAAAGAAACTATCTTGCATTTATTCTTACATTTGCCTTCCCCTGTACTCAGGACATTCCGAAGTGTTCCATTACTGATTAATTATTTTCCCAAATGCATTCAATGTACATAAGAACATACAAAATAGGAGCAGGAGTAGGCCAGCTAGCCCTTCGAACCTGCCCCGTCATTCAACAAGATAATGGCTGATCTGAAGTGGATTAGTTCCACTTTCCTGCTTTTTCCCCATAACTCTTAATTCCTTTGTCTATCAGAAACTTATCTACCCGTGACTTAAATATATTCAGTGAGGTAGCCTCCACCACTTCAATGGGCAGAGAATTCCGGAGACTCATCACTCTTTGAGTGAAGAAGTTCCTCCTCAACTCTGATCTAAACTGCAATCCTCCCCCACTTATTTTCAGGCTGAGCTCTCTAGTTCTGCTATCCTTTCAAGCGGGAAGAATCTCTCTACCTCTATCCTATCTAGCCCCTTTATTATCTTGTATGTCTCTATAAGATTTCCCCCTCAGCCTTTAAACTCTAATGAGTACAGATCCAGTCTATACTCGTTAGAAATATGTACGCAAATAGGAACCTCACAAGAGCGGAAGAGAGGTTTGAGTGATAGAGAAATATTGGACATTCCTCTCCCTAAACACATGCGTCTCTTTCTCTTTCTCTCTCTCGCACTCGCACCCCTTGCACTCGCACTCCTCGCACTCGCACTCCTCGCACTCGCACTCCTCGCACTCGCACTCCTCGCACTCGCACTCCTCGCACTCGCACTCCTCGCACTCGCACTCCTCACACACATTCACTCTCATCCTTAACTCTCCATCTCTCTCACACTTGCAGTGCTTTCTCTCTTCTTCATACAGACTCACCTCTCTCACATGCGCGCGCGCACACACACACACACACACACACACACACACACACACACACACACACACACACACACACATTCATTTCTCTCATACACACAAGCACTCACCTTTGTGTGCGTCTCTCTCTCACACACATTCACCTCTCTTGCACACACACACACAGACATTCATTTACACTCTCACCTTCTGTCTCTCTCTCTCTCTCTCACACAGACTCAAACTTACACTGCTTCCTCTATCCTTCACACAACTTACCTCTCTCTCACAAATTCACACTCATTTTTCTCTTTGACACTACACACACTCTTTCTCTGTCTTTCTCATTTTCTCTCATACACATATACACATTCACCTCTCTCTCTCTTTCTCACATACTCACCTCTCTCACACATTCATTCACACTCACATCTCTCCATCTCTCTCTCTCACACACTCACACTTGTACTGCTTCCTCTGTCCCAGACACACTGATCTCTCTCTCTCACCAAGTCACACTAATTTCTCTTTCTGATGCTACACCCACCCACACCCCCACACCCCACACCCCACACACACACATTCTTTTTTTCTCTCATCTCATCACACTCACCTCTCTCTCTCCCCCACACGCTCATAATCTCACTTCTCTCTCTACCACTTACACATACACATACTCACACTCTCACTCTCAACTCTCTCTCATACACAATCACTCTCACCTCGCTCTCCATTGCTTTGAAGCCACTTTCCCTCCCATCACTATTGCTTACTTCACCTCTGTCGTCTTCGCTCTGGGCTTTGCCTGGACCTTTCATTATGAACTTTGCCACTATTTCCAGCTTTCCAATCAGAGACAAGTTTCTCAAAGCATTGTTCACTGATAGTACGCTAGTCTGTCTATCTGTAGTCAATGCCGTGTGAAAATTGCCTTCAATTGGCCAAGCTGAAATAGTAGGTTTTTTCTCATTTAAAATGGCTGATTTACGTCAGATGTCTTGTATGGAACCTCAGGATTCCATAGAACTCAATTTAGGAAATGCTGCTGTGGCATATTTTACATTCTTCTTCTTAAAACCAGATGAAGAGAGATAGACTGGTTGTCCTCTTTTCTCACTCTTAGTTTGGTTCTAGAATATGTTTTAGATGTTTAAAAAGATGCTGTATTGCCAGTTTGGAAGAATAATTGAGTTAAATATGTAAAGGATTAGTGTTATTATGCTAAAGCCTACTCGGGTAAAAATATTAAAATGTCCAATTATACCCCACTTCCCAACTATCATGCACAACCCAAAACATTCAGAAAAAAATAGAACATTACACGTAAGTGAATATTGTCCAAGTTAAAGTGCAGATTAAAAAGAAATTGGAAGTGGATAAAGATTCAGTGATTGAATCTGGATATTAATCTAGATCTAGGTTCTTAAGCCAAGACAGTTGGTTAAAAATCATAGCTGACCCATCTCTATTCTTTCCAGCAAACACCATTACAGAAATCCAACAACTTTTAGTAGACTGTCTCTGTTGTAGAAAGATTTCAACTGAAAACAGGGCTCAAAGCTTTGATGGAATATTGTGGAGAGAGCAAGAGAAGTGCTCTCTATAGCAGTTAAACTGTCTCTGCCAAATCCAAAATTAAAATGTTACCTCTCACCATGCAGTTGTATATCCTAAAAGGAAGTTATTCAGCTCTTGCCTATAATAGCTCCTCTAACAACTTGATAGCCAAAGTGATTATTTTGAACGTTCCAGCAATGAATGCCTGAATGATTCATTCTTCCATTTGGATGAGATTGAAAGGAAGCTTTTTCATACCAAATTCATTGATTGTTGGGAGCTTCACAGATTGTGGTTGCAATGTAGCAAATTGACAACAGTTTTAGGCCAGTTCTGTTGTTTGGCAATGAAATATCCCTTATTTAAAAAAAGTTTAATCTGTGAAACTGACTGATGAGATATCACATTAATTCCATATAGCACACCTTCATGACAGACAGACACTATCTGTTTTAACGACCTATCCAGAAGATTACTCCATGAAATGTTGTACTTCCTCACTGAAGTTTCAATTTGATTTTAAGTGCCTAAGGCCTGCAGTGGGCTTTAAATTCACAACCTTGTGATTCACCGAGAAGGGAATACTACCAACTGAACCAAAGTGACAGATTATTTTTGTACTGTTGTGTATCATATTAAGATGAGAGTTGAGTTATGAGACAAAGTGGTGGCTGTGAAAAGTATGAGTCAATAGTGTACAAATTAATATTCTGTTTTGTGACACTTGCTATTTGTTGTTAGTAGCTTTGAAAACACATGAGGGAATTTAATTGCATAATTTTCTTCCTGCTGATTGTTCTTGATTCTGGTATTGTGCTGTTTTGATTCATTTACATTTCCTTAGTTAACCAAATTAATATCCAACTGCACCAATGAGTAGTTACTTGAGCTGATTTCATGATTTTAGGGTGAAGGAATCTGAAGCCATATTTGGAAAGGTGTAACACTACGGATGTACACTCAATGTAAAACTTACAGTCAGGAGATCATTTGACCTGCCATACGTGTGAAGGAAACCAAATAAATCTTCCGTTAACTCCAAGATGTCCTAATGTTTTATGGAGGCGATAGTGTGGCAGTAGTAACGTCACCAGGCTAGTTATCCAGAGGCCTGCCAGGCGAATGCTCTGGGAACATTGGTTCAAATCTCACAACAACAACTGGATTTTAATTCAATTGATAAATCTGGTATATAAAGCCAGTCTCAATAACGGTGACCATAAAATTTTCATTGAGGGTCAAAAATGCCATCTAGTTCACGTATGTCTTATAGGGATATATCCAGTCATCCTAACCTAGTTTGATCCATATGTGACCCACACCAATGTGTTTGGCTCTTATCTGCCTTCTGAAAAGTCCCTACAAGCCATTCAAATCAAGGGCAGTTAGGGATGGATAACAAAAGCTGACCTCGACACCCCATGACATCCCATGAAAGAATTTTGTTTAAAAAGCAGGTATTGGAACAACAATGGTGTTTCGAGGAAGAAAACAATTTCAGAATGATATTAGTTAACATTTTGTTTCTGTCCAGCAGTCTAGGGCCTAATAAAAAAGGGTAAAGTGACACATGAGTTGAGCTACAGAGTGCAGAAGTTTTGTGGTTATGTTATATGATTTAGAAATCTGGCCAAATAATCCAGAAAGACAAAATCAAATCCCACTATGGATGTTTGAAAATTGAACTTCAATTTTTGGAAATAGAAGGAGTTAACTTTCAGGAAAAGTCACCACCAAGCTATTGAATTATCATAAAATCCCAATTGCTTTCCCCCGCACCTTCACAGAATGTCACCTGCCATCCTTCGCCAGTCTTATCTATATGTTCAACACAAAAGTGGCTAAATCTCTGAAATGGCCTAGCAAGTTACATAGCTTTATTAAACAGTGACATGCAGGAAGTTTAAAAGGATAGATTACATTTCAAGCAAATGAAGGAAGTCCTCGTGAATGAAAATTAGTTTTCCCTCCAGCAATCACACCTGAAAGTGAATAAGAAAAAAGCCAATAATATTTATCTACATTTTAGGCCCTGCAATTCTGTTCTCAATCTGAGAACAACAGATGCACCAGCTGGCCAACATATAGATTTTACAGCACAAACATTTTTCAGGTGCAACTGATTCTCATTGCCTTTTTAGTACCTGAGTTTCCTCATTTCTAATAGCGAAAATTTATGTTTTCAAAAACTGCAATTTATACATTTGTTGTGTCTCATGTATTCTTTAAATTGTTTCTTACAAAGAAATCCAGTGAGGCATTGGAAAATATAGCTGAGAATCTTGTTTGACAAAATTCTTTCATCTTAAAAGTACATTTAGGTGGTTCTTTTATCTTGACCTCAACTGTAAATATCTTGACACCAGATTTCTAGCAATACCATAAGTTCAAATGCTAAAAGAAAATAATCATTGAAGATTGTTTGTCACCATATTGTATACAACTTTGAGGTTTGCAAAAAGCATTTTACTTCAAAGCTCATGTCATTACTCATCTCAGTGTGAACATCTGGTGTGTTATCCCTGTACCAATCTGGAAAGCAGTTAAATCCCAAGTAGCTGCTTGTAAAACTTTGTTATGTCACTCGTGAGCAAGATGTCCCCAGTCAACTTTCCAGGTATACCAGGAAGATTAATCTCTCTCTTCCTGTGATGATTTCCAGAATGAGTCACAACAATTACCTGTATCCAGTGTTTGAGACTTAAGCTGTTGTTTAAATACAAAAGCTTCCATTGCCAGTTCATCTTCAACATTCGGTATTTCTGCAAGTGTAGTATCAGAGCACCTGGACTCACCTTCTAGCCTAGACCCAGCACAGCATGCTTCATTGCCCTAGGTGCAGTATAGGCAGTGGCCATTACTTCTGATGGTGCTGCGGTAATGGAAGCTGCTGGCCTTTGGCTGGCAGCTCTCTTAAGTAGGACCTCTTTATCCAGAAGGATGGAAGTGTTGTGTCATGTTAATGCCAAATTGGCTATTAAATGATCGTGGGACAGTCGGGTGTTCCCAGTTCTGTACAATCCAGACCATCAGTTCAAATCCCACTATGGTAGCAGAGGCAATTTAAATTCAAATCATAAAGTAAATCTGAAATAAAATCTAGCCTTGGTAATGGTGTCTATGAAATTATTCAGCTTTTGTAAAGTGCCCTCTGGTTCACTAATGTCTTTAAAGGAAGGAAACTTGCCACGCTTGCTCAGTCTAGCCCCCATTAACTCTAGACCACAATGTGGTTGACTTGTAACTGTTCTATGAAATAGACTAGCAAGCCACTCAGTTGTATTAATCCACTCTAAAAAAAATCAAGTAAGAGTGAAATAAGGCAACTCACTTGACATTGACCAAGTAACTGGATACGACATAGGCACCCCAACACATCTCTACAATGGACACATTATTATCAATTTGAAGACATCCAAATTATAACAGCATTTCTTTTGTAATGATACTGATTGTACATGTCAACCAATCTATACAGCCAATTATGCCACTTCTGTTTGCCAGAATCATTCATATGTACAGTCTTTGCACCTTGAGCTGAACATCTTAAGAAACAAAGAATTCTCCATGACTACCTTTTCACTTTTACTATTAGTATGCAGGTTAAGGTTGGACTGGTTATGTTTTTATTTGTTATGAAATGTGGTGAATAGCAGTGTGAATTCACACCTATGAACTTTCAGAGAGAACAAGCTTTAGATTGAGATAAGGCCAGATTGGTACCTTGTTCATTCTTAATTTCTCTTTCCCCATGATTGCAATAATTGTTAGTTCTCTTAGCAACACACCATTCCCTATTCAATGTAAATTATGATGACTACAAATGTGTCACTATTGATTTAGTTGACTCTTTTGGATCTATGAGCTTTGTTGTTTTTTAAATCCCTGAAAATTTCAGAAAATCTGCATCTTTTTGTTAATTTGCCCTGTGGCTATGTTGTAAAAAAGATGCACTACTTGCTGGATTCAAACTTTAACCATTTAAATGGAGGCGCATATGATGAAGTGTCTGGGATATAGATATCAATACATTGATATGAAATATTGAAATTGAAATATAAATGCATACGTATTAGTTAGTATTTACTTGAAATTAGCATTCACATTGACTTTTTAAGAAGGTCAGAATGTATAATCAAATGAAAGAATTTTTAGTCTCATCACTGACCTGTCAGCAACTCTGATTTCACCTTATACTGGCAACCTTTAAGTTCTTCTTTCAGGCTTTAATGAGTGAGCAATTTCTTGTCGGTCAGTTGGAGAATTAGACCTTGATTAACAATTCAGAAACAGAACTCTGCCCATGTTGATTTGCGCACTGCTTGGTTTTTGTGTGACCCTTCACTCTCTTTAGAATTTTTTTTAAATAGGAAAAACGCTCATCCTTGCCTGCTCTATCACCAGGCCATTTTAGATACTCTTCAGAGTTACTACTTTCCATTCTGGCAG
Source organism: Sphyrna mokarran (assembly GCA_024679065.1). Classification (NCBI taxonomy): domain Eukaryota; kingdom Metazoa; phylum Chordata; class Chondrichthyes; order Carcharhiniformes; family Carcharhinidae; genus Sphyrna; species Sphyrna mokarran. Next base: position 94,667,583 of record JAGIQG010000003.1, read on the forward strand.
ATTTGACTTGTTTCCTCAACAAGCAGATTAATGATATTTGGTATCCAGAGCATTTAAATGAGGCTGTAACCTCAGACTGGCACACAAAATGGGTATCTTACTTTGTGTCCATTTTGATGCCAGTTCAACTTTTCCCACAAGAAGTAGTTGGCAGTCTTTTGCACTCCGTGAGACATCACAGGTAAGCTCAATCTTGTCCTCGTCTATTGGCCAGATGCACAATTTGTAGCAGGATCACTGGTTAGCAAGCAAGAGCAGGAGCTGCCAGCTGAATTTCCCCCTCTAAGGCCCAGAGGCACAGAGGCCAATTGGAGCACCCATATGGTCCACATCAACACAAATCAAGAATCGAAACTGAGACATTTTATCTAATATGGCTGAGCTCCAGGCAGTGCTTGTCTCATCCATTCAATCAAAGAACTAGTGTCTCTTTGTTATTCCTTTTTGGTTTAAAAAAAGGATTAAGACAAAATTATTTTAGTACTTAAACATGAATTGACATTAACATGTGCCAGCAATTCCAATGTTCCAATGCACTCTCCCACAAGAAACCTGAAATCAAAATATACAGTGACTTCACAAAATATGTGCCTGTATGTAAATTCTTGCAAATGTAATTTAAAAATAAACTTGTACAGTTGGTATCTATCATTATGCTGTCAGTGCACTTTGCAATTTAAAATAAAAGTTAAAGAACCACTCTTGAATGGATAATTATACAGTTTATCTCAGGGAGCTGTGATTCCTAAGAAGCTACAGTATTTTTCTGCTAATTTATTTAACTGTAATAAAAGACAATATTTTACAATTATGCTGTGATGAATTTGTTTAGAAATGTTAAAACATTTGATCATTTAATGTAAATTATTATTAGGTAAACATTGCACATAGAAAAGGAAAATAAATTGAGTATAAGTACAATAGTTTATTTTCACATTGACAGTAATGAAGTGGTACATGTGCTGGTACATGTTGAAAATAGGACTTTCTTAAAATGTGACAATGAAAAGGGTAGTTGCAAGTATACTTGACAAATAGAGGATGAAACGTTTCTGTTAGAGAATTTTGACATAAGAAGAACATTTAGATAACTTAGATGTTATCCTGCGATGTAAGTATGAAAACATTAGGAATTAAGGAGTGCATATTATTAGATATGACGTGAAAAATAGAATTCCATGTCTGTCAGTCAGAGGAAGCCACATAGCAATCTTTCCACTTGTTGAGTTTATTTTCTGGTGACAACTTGCACAAGTGAAGGTTTGTTCAGACATGACAATGAGATTTTGATGCCTCTGTAGCTTTGATCAAAGAGAGATGATCTATAGAAGGGAGCGTGAGTTTGTGCGATCCAGTGAGAATGTTGTGAGTCAACTTCATCTTAACAGTATTATCATTCTTTCTTTATTGTTGACCCTAATAGATTATTATCAATCCAAAGTAAAATATATGGATCTCACAGTGCAGCACAATAAAGTTCAAAGATCACATCAGACAGCAACAGTAGAACTAAGCTGTATTTGTGTGACATCATTACCGTACAAAAATGCACCATCAGTTTCAGGAGTGAGAGAGAGAGAGAGATATGAAAATGGATGATTAAAATCTTGTTAAAAGAAAAGAATTTTAAGGAGAGTCTGAAGGAGGAGATACATATAGAGAAACAGACAGATTTAAGGAAAATATTTCAAAGTTGACTGAAGGTGTTCCTGCTAATAATGATGGATCCCAAAAGAGGAGAAGCATGAGCAGCCTATATCAGAGGAAGAGTGGAGGGGGAAAACTGTAGCTGTGTGGTACGTTAACTCTCCTCATCCTCCTCAATGACTTAATCTCTTCGATAGTAAAGAGATTTCATGATGGGAGATTTCTAAGGTGGCCATGCAACATATACTCGGAAACAGTTCCTGGTGATGCTCCAGCTACAATCAGACAGATAAGAGTAGATGCAAACAATGACAGTCCCACTATACTGGACACTAAAACCAAGGCGTTGGGTAAAGATGGCATGGTTATCTGTATCAAAGGCTGAAAGTGGTCTCAGAAGGGCAAGACATGGTTAGAGTCATACGCGATGTTGTTGATGATTTTGTTTTGGTGATTCAACAATGAGTAGAATTCTATTGTAGGGATTGAAATTAGAAGTTGCAGAGAAAAGGGCATGGATCTGAAAGACAACAACATATTAAAAAGGAAAGGAAACTTGGAGATGGTAGTTTCTAAACTACCAAAGGTAGTTTAGGTCAAAGGGTTAAGCAAGTGTTTTGAGTACAGCATGTGAACATTGTGGTTTTTAAAGATAAGGGGCATTGCTGAGGAGAGGCAATCATTTACAAAGTCAGCATGGAGAACAATAAAGAAGGTTAGTTTATCAGATTTTCAGTGAGAACAAGATCACTGGAGCATAAGATGATCTCTGTTATATTCAGTCACAAACTGAACTTCATAACATGACTGATACTATTAGAGATAATCAATGCTTATTTTAGTTTTAGACATATAGCAGTCAGTGGGCAGAGTGGGCACATTGTTGGTATTTTATTCCTGCAATCACACCCAAGTTATTTTGAGATCTCATTTCCAAGTTGGTTATCAATGATACCAGAATGAATTATTTGTTACAAATCATTGGTAGGAGACCCTCCTCAGCTAGTTCTTCTGTAAAGATCTTTGTAATTCTTTCATGCGACATGGATGTTGTCAGATGGACCAGCATTTTTATTTCCCATTCATAATTGCCCTTGAGAAGGTGGTGAGTCACCTTAAAGTTTACTTATTAGTGTCACAAATAGACTTACATTAACACTGCAATGAACTTACTGTGAAAATCCCTTATTCGCCATACTCTGGCGGGTACACTTAGGGGGGACTTAGTATGGCCAATACACCTAATCAGCACTTGTTTTGAACTGTGGAAGGAAACCAGAGCACCCAGAGGAAATCCTCGCAGACATGAGGAGAACTTGTAGACTCACGCAGTCAGTGACCCAAGCCAGGAATTGAATCAGAATCCCTGGCACTGTAAGGCAGCAGTGCTAACCACTGTCCCACCACGCTGCACTTTCTTGGACAGATGCAAATTGTGATGAAGTATTCCTACAGTGCTGTTAGGGAAGGAGTTCCAGGATTTTGGCGGAGCGACCAGGATGATGTGTGGCTTGGAAGACAACTTTCAAATGGTATTTTCACGCCTCTGCTGTCTCTTATCCTTATCCTTCCAAACCTTTGTGTTGTAGTTTGGAAGATACTATCAAATGAATTGTTGAAAGTTGAAAAATGATCTGAGCACTTGCAGGGTGTTAGGGGTGGCAAAACAAAGAAATTCCAAGGGTGCTTTTCAAAAGCCAGCCAGGGGCTAGTACATGTTCAGGGGGATTCACTCCCTACCTGTTTGTTCTCCACAAAAGTAATAGTTAAGTTATCTTGGACCATTATTGATAGTCCTCCAGCAAACCCTTTTGAATCATTGGTTTAGTTATTTAATATTCATATAGATAGCCAAGCATCAGTAACATGTGTTCTGTTTATCTGCAGCTCAGAATTGCAGTAAGGTTCCTGTGCATGTTATACGTTGCCTCCAACCTAAAAGACATGGGCTGGAATCATGTGGAGACAACAGGTGACTTAGCTGTCAGCTGGAGATGCGAAAAGATCCCGGTGTCATCTCTTTACAGCATGCTGATTATTTGCATTGTCTATGCTGAATCTCCCTTGGAGTACCAAAGTGTGGCTATTAGGGGATTTTCACAGTAACTTCATTCCAATGTTAATGTAAGACTACTTATGACACTAATCTATGCCACATCTTATACCACTCAGGATTTAACAAAAACAGAAAAAGCTGGAAAATCTCAGCAGGCCTGACAACATCTACAAAGAGAGAACAGAGCCAAGTTTTGAGTCTGGATGACCCTTTGTCAGAGCTGAAGGGTCATCCAGATGTGAAACATTGGCTTTATTCTGTCTCCACAGATGCTGTGATATACAGATGCCGGCGTTGGATTGGGGTGGTAAGAACTCAGTAAGAATTTAGCAACACCAATTTATAATCCAACCGATTTATTTGATAGTAAAAAAGCGAGCTTTCAACACTCTGTGTCTTCCTCAGGCAAATGCAGTATTCTGGTCTGCAATAGCACACATCAGCACAGACAGTCTGTCTGTGCTGATGTGTGCTATTGCAGACCAGAACACTGCATTTGCCTGAGGAAGACACAGAGTGTTGAAAGCTCGCTTTTCCACAGATGCTGTCAGACCTGCTGAAATTTTCCAGCATTTTCTGTCTTTGTTTCAGATTACAACAGCCACAGTATTTTGCCTTTATCCAGGCATTTAACAAGCCTGGATCAAGCACCCGTGATGGGAGCCTCCAGCTATACAGAGGCTGAGGCAGTTCTGTATCCAGCAGTGGCCACTATGCTAGCACACCCACCTGAGGCCTTGGATCGAGGAGGGATCAAGGCATGGATGACTAATGGCAAGAAGATGACATGGGGTAGAGAAAACGTGGGAAAGGTGGTCAGCAGTAACAGAAGAGTGAGCGACTTTCAATAATCCCCCCTTTCCAATGCAGAGTGTCTTGATCAAAGGTATGAGTACCTTTGAATAAGCGATCCTGGCCCCAAGAGCCCATAAGCAAGAATACCAGGACAGTAGGATGAGGCTCATATATTGGCATTTGGTGACGGCAGAGCAGAATGACATTCCACGGGGTGGAGGCAACCGGGTAAATGCCTCTCCACGACCAAACTCACCACAAGGAAGGGCAAAAGATTCTGCCCGCAAACATTCCAGCCGCTCCTCTTAAGATCCTACCCAGCATGACAACAGTCATAATGTCAATATACGTGTAGCAGTCGGTGCCAAACTATCTTCAGGCTGTGACCACCTTAGTTACAGACATTTACCATTTGCCCTCAAACCTTTTTATACATATTTGGATGCTTAAGTGCCTAACAGCTTTTTATTAAAAGCACTCCCACCTTGTGCAGTAAAAACCATACAAACAAGAAGATTTCAGGTTAAATTGCTCATTTTTGTGTTGTGAACTGCATTTGGCCAGCGCACCTCAGGCATAGAATATGAGAACAGGAAGGTTTTCTTGGAACTATATAAAATATGGGTTGTGCAACAACTAGAATGAACTAGCTAACCTCATGTTTGCTGTTAGCTATCCAGTACTTCTACTTCTACTGGAAAGTGTATGCACAGCTTTAAGAAAAGTTTTTATAGATGCATATGCATACGCACATACGTGTACTATGTGTGCCCTCTTGGTTCATGACTGCAGTTCAAATCCAAAGCTAACCTGTCCCATCTCCTAAGGCTGGGTTTCACAAAGTTGTCTCAGCACTCTGATTTTAATACAGACACATGTTTGATCTTTATGGTGGGAGGAATTCTGCTGAGAAGAAACGTGAGAGTGAGAAGCCAGCAAATCAAAGACTTGCAATTTTATACTAACAAATTAACTAAAGCTCACATCCAAGATGACTTATATCCCAGATCATGCTGTGAACAATGAAGGAATGATAGCCATTCATTGAATTTGAACTTGCTGTTAATCTCACTCTTATTCTCACAGCAAAATCTGGCCCATTAATTCAATGTTAAGAATCTAAATTGCACAATTACATAGTCAAGTAATGTTTTATCAATCAATATTTTATAATTTGCATGTGCTTTATTGCATTGTTTGTTGAGATAATATGTAATAAGAATATTTTTGTAATCACTTTGGAACATCCTTGCTGATGACTTCCACTGGCTGGATGGATCATGCTGAGTTCAATAACCTTGTTAGAAATTGCACACAGTGAGCTTCTCTTAAAGCTGTAATACTATAGGACAATTTTTTAAAAATAATTTTTTTAATCTTCAAATCAATCAGTCTGACACACAATGACCAAGGAAACAATTCTCCTGTGAAATATGTACTTTGCACCAACGGTTTTATTTGTTTTGATTTATGGGTGTGCACTTCTAAATTGTCAGCAATGCCTGAGGGGTGGAAGAAGTGATGGTTCAACTACAGTGGGCTGGCTGCAATTGGGACTGCAGCATTCCAATTAATTATCATTGCATTGACATTCAATATGAAGGGAAAAAAAAACACTAATTTATGGCACCTTGCTCATTCTGATTAAGTTTGCATTTCTTCTGGCATTTCACATTTGATATTTTCTGTTTTCTTAAAATGTCACATATTTCAAGATGCCATTTCAGGACTAATTCCCTAGTTGGGCACTCCCAGAAGGGGAGAGTTGCTTACAACGGGTGGTGTTTATAGAAACTTGTAAGCCCAGACATCCTAATTTTTTACTCTTCAATATAAATCTAAAACTCCAAGTTCGCAGTTTTACAACCAGTACATCCTGTAGATTTTTGATCAGAGAATTAGCCCCGGTATTTTGACAGTGTTATTCAAAAATAACCCAAGAGAAGTTTCAAAATTTTTCTTTTGTGTGTGAACTCAATTATCCAACTGATGCTTGGAGTGTTCCAAAGTTCATAACTGTAGCAATTTAAATGATAAAGAGGAGGGTCATTGTGATTTCCCATTTGAGATACATGGGTGGAATAGGTTCAGTTCCTGACAGGCTGCCCCAACACTGCAGAAATATGCTAAGTTTGTATAAAAAGCCAGCTTGGGTCACCAAGGCAACAATTCAAAATGCCACTTCCACTGCAATGCACATTTTGACATTTTTAACACGCCACTTGAGTTGCAGTAAACTACTGAACAACTGTGTATTGAATCCATCTGTTTTTACACTTGATGGTTATAATATTCAGAGATTTGTTCCCACTTTTGAGCTTTTTTAAAATTTCTGTAACTGTTGGTCAGCCTTTAGTAATTTTCCCAATTGATAATTGAAAAAAATTGCCATTTGAAGCTAATACTTCTCAACTTCTACTGTGGCGTGTGTGAGATTTATATTCTGAGAGTGGGTCTCCATGCAAAATCTTAATGGAAATGTGGCATGCAGGAATTTACGTGACAAGCTTATTTGAAGACTGTGCTGGTGCAGGACATTTGGATGGAGGAGAAAACCCAACATATTTGTCTTACCTATTAAAACACCCTGTGATGGATTTGCAATGTGTTTGGTGATGGAAATGGCCACATAAATACTTCACTATATTAATGTCAATCATGGGCTCCATCAGCAAGTTCCTCCATTGAATCAGTATTTTTTTTTCGTTCGTGAGTGTGGACTCAAAACCACCAGATACCCACCAATACTTCTACTTGTCATTTTGTGCTCTGTGCTCCATGTGCTGCTGAGTACTCAGTCAATGGAGAATTGCTATATGAATTCAAGAGTGAAAACGATGCCAATGCATGTTGGTTCAATGGAACTACTTTGTGTTGTGTTATGTGGCTATAACGAATATCAAGTGGCAATAAATGTCAGTTTCCCATCCAGAGTACTCGTCTGCCTTGAGGCCAAATTGGGAGAAGTTGAAATATTTCTTTTCTCTCCAGCAAGGTAGGGACACTTCAGAGGAGAAAACAAAAATGAATCCTCACAGTGCAGTAATGGTTAAGAATTATCCACCATTTCCAGACATGCAGAATACTGACTTCCATTAATTAACAAGTCCCTTAACATTATTATGATTTGATATATTCTATTTTAGTATTCTACTTTCATGGCATATCAAATAGTCATCAGAATTAGTTTACCATAAAAAGGAAATGCATAATGCAGAAATAGGTCAATGAATTGAATGTGAAACTCAGACATTAATTTTCACAGAGGCAGATGATAGCCTGGATTAGTCAAAGACATGATTATTGTCTACTGTGAATAATTTAAAATAATGCATAAACAAAGTTTGACCCTAACTCATTATGAAGATCAGTGAAAAATAACATTATGTGTATGTAAGCTGCTGTTTCTTGATTCCTGTTTTCATCGGGTTTTACTCTCACCCTGTTGTAGGACATTAATAATCACATCTGTCTCATTGTAGCCAAATACTTACACTTGGATAACTGTATTTTGAGGATAGTGAAGTGTGAGTTGCAATTCATTTTATTATTTATTTCTAAAATGCTTACTAAGGATTTGAGTGGAAAGTTTTCAGGCCAATATTGAATAAGCCTGGCTTCCAGTTTGATTCAACCTCATGACTGCAGAGGTGTACTATCAATGGCGTTGAATCCAAATGAGATATTGTTGTTGTTAGTGTTCATAATCAACACTGTGCTAACTAATTTATGCAACAAATAACTTGGAAGCAATTTATTATGTGGAAGTCTCAATAATATGAATTTTACTATTTTACTTTTTAAACATAATACCTTTATGGAAAAAGAATATGCAAATTATTTACATTGCATCAAAATACATTTTTTTTATGGGTCCATAGCTTTTGGTTCGCTAGTGTTGCATTTAGGACGTACTCCAATGATATGTTGGAAATTCCTTCAAGAAGTTCCCACAGAGTTTACTCAGCAATTATCTAGGAGTACTAATTTTCTCTGGACAGTTGCACTAGGCTGGGAACCATCCAACAGAAGTGATTTAAATTGTTAACTTTGGATGGTTTTGGCAGTTTTACCTGATGGTTATTCTGATAGAGTTACAAGGAAAACAAACTCTTTTAACTCCAGAATAACTATTGAAATGGCATGATCGTATAACGGTTAGAACTACTGCCTCACAGCACCAAGAACCTGGGTTCAGTTCCTGGCTTGGATCACTTTCTGTGGGGAGTCTGCATTTTCTCCCCATGTCTGCATTGATTTCCTCCAAGTGTTCTGGTTTCCCCACAGTCTGAAAGATGTGCATCTGTTGTGCTAAATCTTCCCTTTGTGTACTCAAACAGGCATTGTAAAGTGGTGACTGGTGGATTTCATAGTAGCTTCATGGTAGTGTAAATGTAAGTCTACTTATGACACTAATAAATGAACTTAAATTTCAAGCTTAAACATAAACACCCTAACCCAGCCTTGCAAGAACACAACACACAATGCACACCACTCATCTCCTACGCCCAATCTTGGCTGGGATCCCCATCCTCTTTGCCTCATGTCTGCTCTTCAATTCAGATTGGACACCCCTTGACTCTAGTCCAATCCCTTGACTCCAGTCAACCCACTCCTCCACTTCCAGCTTTGGTACGCACCTGCACCCCTTTCTCAGTCCGATCGCCACTCCCAGTCCAAACCCTTCTGCCCAGCAGTCAGAATCTCTCTATCCCCTTCCAGGTCTGATCCACGCTCCCAAAGCACTTTTCAATGAAACATACCTGCTCCCTTGTTCCTTTAAATATCTCCTTTACATAAGCTTCTGCTGCTTAAAAAAAAGGTAAAAGTTAGTACCTCTCTATGCCCCAGTTACTCAGCACTGATGCTGTTGGGGGAGCTGCACAGCTCCTGGTTCACCCAACTTGAGTGTTGAAGGCTTATCAAGACGGGAGCTGTGCATTTACTGCCAAAGTAAGTCTATTGAGAGGGTAATTCAATTGAGATTGTAATACAACTGGAATTGTAGAGTGTTGTTTATCATGTGTACTGCAAGGTGATGGAATGGGGAATTATAGATTATTATACTGTGATTATATTATCAACATTTCTTACCACTGTAGCTGTGTTTGTTAGGGAAATAGATACTAATCTGCAATGCATGAATGTTGAGGAATATGGTGAAAATACAGTGAATGGAATTAAAAGGTAGAGCAGTGTTACCTAATGAGAATGGTGGAGTAGTCCTAACAATGTATATTTTTATTGGTGCATTAAAGCATTTCTCATTAATCACTTGTATCAAAAAGAAGTTACTTAGTATTTTGTACTCCTGCAGCTGCCAAAAATCAATTGTAACTTTTGAAGTTAGAATCAAAAACAGCGGTTAGACATTTTATGCACAGTATAATTCACAGGGAGTAAAACAGTAAATATCTACTGATAAGAATTAAATCACCTCATATTAATTTCAAACTGTTAAGAGGAAAATGTAAGGTTATACACTGTAGTGACAAGCTATTCACTTCTAACAGCTCAACACAAAGGAAATGCAACCAGCAGTGGATCAATGGAAAATCAAATAATGAACTAATAACAGAGTCATAATTTTATTTACATAGATTGTGGAACAACATAACTCTTAACAACAGTAGTGACATTTCAAGCTGTCTTGTATTGTTAAGTGTGCAGATCAATAATGCTTTATCTTTTAAATATAACTTTTTACTGGGAAATCTCTATGTACATGTACATTTGTGTAGATATTGCATATAAAACTTGATTTTGAATGTAGACTTGTGTTAACATTATTTTACAGTAGAAACACAATAAAAATAATTATCTCTTCTCGACCCTTTGGCTGAGATCAAGCCTAAAATGGAATGCAACACCTTATTGTCTCAGCTTGGATCCTGTTTATCTTTCCTGTGGGAACTTGAATTCGATTCAATTAGAATTTGAATTTGGTTTTTAGAGCAAGCAAGAAATGGATTTGGATTCTGAGCATTGGTTTTGTAAAATTAAGAACAGAGTAAAAACAAATGATAGGATCACAGAAGTATATCTAATTTACCTTCCACAGGTTGATCTAATCAACATTGCTTCGAGTGTAAGAATGAAATTAAATTTTTTTCCACTCACATAGGGGAATATTTATTTTCTTGGTGTGTATCTTGCCTTTCTTTGAGAGGCAGACAGAATGTTTAAACTTGCACGTAAGAAAAATTGATTGCACTAACTGCAGATGAATTGCAGTCAAATATTCCTACTGATCTACACTTTGTATTTGAAGCTGCTCTTTTACTGTTGACTCAACATTTTTACATCTCCAAGCGGTGTGCAACACCATCCTGTGAATTGCATCTCCACATGAGGCACTCAAATCTTATGTGATAAAGACTCTTCTTTCCCAAGTTTGAAATCGTGGCTTAATTTATAAAAAATATATCTGGAAGTGGATTTATGAAAGATGACTCCATAATCCTGCAATTGTTTTGCAGTGGAAAGCTGCACTCATAGGTTGGGGTTGGGGACACATATCTTGGATAGCATGTTGGATAAGTCAGAGTGCCATTGTGTTCTGCTGGTTGATGGGAGGGCAAGCCAGTAAAATCATGAGAGAGCTGGAAAATTGGGGTTGCACTTAATTTCTTCCCTCTCACGATCTAACCAGTACCAGCTATCTGGCATAATCAACCTCACACCATTTTCAGGTGTAAGGTTGATTATAGTATTTAAATAGATTTAATTTCAAATTTAAATAGAATTAACCTGAGAAGGAATTGTCCAGGCTCATTTGGCGGAGAAGCCTTTATCTGGTGAAGATCGCATGTGGAACCAGAGGCTACTAAGGCCCTTGCAGAAGGTCAGAGGCTGACATGATGCCCCTTGGGCAGTGCCAACCTGGCCCCTCATTTGCAATGTAGATACTCAAGAATCCAGAGTGACATTTTTAAAAGTTGTCCCAATACACAGTGAGCAAATCAGTCCACCCCGACGAACTATCTCCATCGCCTCCGCCCCCCTCCCTCCAGCTCTATCTGGCAATACCCTGGCCTGATCTTTGCTTTTGCCCCTGAGCATTGCCCAGCGAGCGATAGAGGAACAGATATGTAGTTAGATTTTGGCAGGATGTAAAAGTAACAGGGTTGTTGTGGTGGGAGATTTTAACTACCCCTGTATTGATTGGAGCTCATTCACTGCAAGGGGCATGGATGAGGCAGACTTTATAAGGAGCATCCAAAAGGGCTTCTTTAAACAGTAGATTGTCCACTTAGGGAAGGGTCCATGCTGGATCTGGTATTGGGGAATGAGCCTGGTCAAGTGGTAGACATTTCAGTAGAGGAGCAGCTTGGGAACAGTTACCATAATTCAGTTAAGCCTTAAAGTACTGATGGATAAAGAAAAGTGTAGCCTTCATATTAAGGTGCTGAACTAGGGAAAGGTTAATTAGAACAAAATTAGGCAGGAATTGAAGAATATAGATTGGGGGCAGATGTTCGAGGGCAAATATCTGGCATGTGGGAGGCTTTCAAGTGTAAGTTGATAGGGATTCAGGACCGACGCATTCCTGTAAGGATGAAGGATAAGTATGACAAGTTTTGAAACCCTGAATAACGAGATATATTTGGGTCTAGTCAAAGAGAAAAAGGAAACATTTGTCAAGACTAGTTGACTGGGAACACGAAGCAAGTGTGGAATACAAGGAAAGTAGAAAGAAACTTAAGCAAGAAGAGGGCTAATCATTGGCCAGCAGGATTAAGGAAAATCTCAAGGCTTTTTATACATATATAAAGAGCAAGCGGGTAGCCAGGAAGAGGGTTGGCCCACTCAAGGATAAGGGAGGGAATCTATGCATGGAGCAAAGAAGATAGACAAGGTATTAAATGAGTACTTTGCATCATTTTCACCAAAGAGGAGGGCTTGGTGGATGATGAATCTGGGGAAGAGTGTGTAAATAGTTTGAGTTACGTTAATATCAAAAAGGAGGAGATATTGGGGTTCCTGAGAAACATTAAGGTAGACAAGTCCCCAGAGCCTGATAGGATATACCCCAAAATACTGAGAGACACAAGACACGAAATTGCTGGGACCTTGAGAGAAATCTTTGTATCCAAACTGCCTACAGGAAAGGTTCCAGAGGATTGGAGAATAGCCAATGTTGTTCCTTAGTTTAAGAAGGGTAACAAGAATAATCCAGGTAATTACAGGCTGGTAAACCTTATGTCAGTGGTAGGGAAATTATTGGGGAGAATTCTTCGAGACAGGATTTATTCCCACTTGGAAATAAGTGGACGTGTTACCGAGAGGCAACAGGGTTTTGTGAAGGAGAGGGCATGTACCATTAACTCGATTGAGTTTTTTGAGGGAGTGACGAAGATGATTTATGAGAGTAGGGCAGTGAATTTTGTCTATATGGACTTCAGTAAGGCCTTTGCCAGAATCCCTCATTGCAGATTGGTGCAGAAGGTGAAGTCACATGGGATCAGAGGTGAACTGGCAAAGTGGATACAGAACTACGTCAGTCATAGAATGCAAAGGGTAGCAGTGGAAGGGTACATGGCTGTGGTACATGGATGGCTGTGACAAGTGGTGTTCCTCAAGGATCAGTGCTGAGACCTTTGCTGTTCACAAAATAATGATTTGCAAGAAAATGTAACTGCTTTGATTAATAAGTTTGCAGACGACACAAAGGTTGGTGGACCATCAGAGGAAACAGGAGGACATAGGCTGGAGGCTTGGGCAGAGAGATGACAGATGGAGTTCAATCTGAACAAATGTGAGGCAATACATTTTGCAAGGTCTAATAAAGATAGGAAATATAAGTGAATAGCAGAACACTTAAGAGTATTGATAAGCAGAGGGATCTGGGTGTACAGGTACACAGATCACTGAAAATGGCAATGCAAGTGGAGAAGGTATATGGCATGCTTGCTTTCGTTGGCTGGGGCATTGAGTTTAAAAATTGGCAAGTCATGTTGCAGCTTTATAGAACCCTAGTTAGGCTGCATTAAAATATAGTGTTCTGGTCACCACACTGCTAGGAGAATGTGGAGACTTGAGAGTGGCCACAGAAAAGATTTACCAGGATGTTGCCTGGCATGGAGGGCATTAGCATTGAGGAGACATTGGAGAAACTTTGTTTGTTCTCACTGGAACGACGGAGGTTAAGGGGCAACCTGATAGAAGTCTTCAAGATTATGAGGGGCATAGACAGAGTGGATAATCAGAAGCTTTTTCCCAGGATGGAAAAATGTATTACTAGGGGGCACAGGTCTAAGGTGCAAGGGGCAAAGTTTAAAGGAAATGTACGAGGAAAGTTTTTTAACACAGAGGTAGTGGGTGCCAGGAGCTTGCTGCCGGGGGAGGTAGTGGAAGCAGATACAATAGTGATTTTTAAGAGGTCTTGACAAATACATGAATGGAATGGGAATAAAGTGATATAATCCCTCGAAGGATAGGAGGTTTTAGTTAAGTCGGACAGCATGGTCGGTGCAGTCTTGGAGGGCAAAGGACCTGTTCGTGTGCTGTAATTTTCTTTTTCACTGCACTTAGCTGGGCTTCAGCAGAAAGTCTCTTCATAAGACCATAAGACATAGGAGCAGAATTAGGCACTTTGCCCATCGAGTGTGTTCCGCCATTCAATCATGGCTCATATTTTTCTCATTCCCATTGCCCTGCTTTTTCTCCAAAACCCCTGATCCCTTATTAATGAAGAACCTTTCTATCCCTGTCTTAAAGGCACTCAATGACTTGACCTCCATAGCTTTCTGCGGCAAAGAATTGCAGAGATTCATTGCTCTCTGGCTGAAGAAAGTCCTCCTCACTTCTGTTTTTTAAGGATTGTCCCTTTAGCCTGAGAGATGATAATGGTTCACCAGAGACTCACCTTCAGAGGCCAGTTGGGCTTTTTGCCGTTCTGCCATCGCACCTTGATATGGGAGGAGGTGGACACTTTTGGAATATCTGTAAAGACAGGTAAATGTATCCAAATTAGATTTTTGACACCAAATGTCAGGAAACACAGCCTGTCGTTAACAGGGAGAGAGGCACTCACATGATGCATTCACATTGATGTAAAATGCAATTTTTACATTTAGGATATTTTCCTTTTGCTGCCGAACCCGCCCAACAGTGGGAGTGGAGAATCCCAGTTAGAGAGTCAGCTTCTGTGGGGCGTACTTTTACTGATTTACATATGTTTACTCATTAAAAGGCAGAAACTTAAAGAAGGAAGAAAAGATTGTTGGTGCAGGAGAAAATGCTCAAAATTCTCAATAAATAAATTAAAGAAAAAATGAACAGCTGCAAAATTGACAAATGATGAAATGGTGGATGTGTTTTATTCACATATCTTAATAAAATAGCTAATATATATCTTCAATCAAAAATCATGCAGTATTTTGCTCAGAGGCTGTAACTAATTTTATTTATAGGATTATTAAAAATTGTTTGATAAAAAAACAGTGTACCTGTATTCATTGAATTATCAATGGAACTGCGGTGTTGTATGCTGTGATTGTGCAGTCAAAGCATGTTTGCAAAGGGAATTATGGGAATCAGATAGGGAAGCCACATGTTTTTCCAGGGTTATTTTATTTCACAATATGTCAAATGATGACTGCTGCTATCATTTTTTCGTTTGTCACTGTTACCAATTTCAGTGGAAAAGTATTATGGCAGCAATGAGCTGAGGACATGGGATGTACCTCGATACATTCAAAAGTTATCCAGGAAGAACATTGAGCTTTAATCGATGTGGTATCTCCCATCTTTAAATTAGGTAGCTCTTACTTCTCCACAAGTTGACAAAAGAGCTTTATCAGCAAACTATCAAATGAAAATAAATGTTGAAAACCTGGTTTAAAAAAAAGATATGGTGCGTGAATGTATTTGAATATTGTGTGTCAGGAAGAGGTCTTTAAGTGAAAGAATATACATTCGAAAGCATACAAATTTCAATAGCATTGCAGACCAGAATGGTCCAAAAAAAACATGCATTCAGCTCAGTGAGGAACCTGAATCTAATTTATATCCCAGAAACATTAGATTTCAAATTAGAGTCTGTAGACCCATGAAATTCGTAAGGTTAGCAGCTTTATATCTGGACATAGGCAACTCACGTACTGTGATCAGTCTCCCAAAAATTCAGTCTATTGTGTTGTTGAGGTAGCAACATGTGGTTTCTGTAGCTGTATCATAATATACTTTTCACACTTAATTCTTAACTTATTGGATGTGGACATCACTGGCAAGATTTGCATTTATTGCCCGTTCTTAATTGGCTTTAAGAAGGTGATGGTAAGATGCGTTACTGAACTATGGTGATCTGTGTGGTGCAAGTACATCCACAGTACTGTTAGGCAAGGAAGTTCTACTGTTTTAACCCAGTGACACTGGAGAAATAGCAATGTAATTCCAAATCAGGATGACATGACTTGTAATGGGACTTGTAGTGGGACTTGGAGGTGATAGTACGTGCATGAGAATACTATCTTTGCTTCTCTAGACAACAGAGGTCAGTGTTTGAATGGTACTATTGAATAAACTTTGAGTTTCTGCTTGGACAGCTTATATTTTTATGGTAATGATATATATTATACGTGCACAAATGTATGAGTGTAGGTATACATAAAATATTCACTGTGTAAATGAATAGCTGTCAGATAATATGTTCTACTGAGGTGAAGCCAAAGCCAAATTTCCATTTTTGCTTGGACAATAAAGTTCTATTCTATTACATTTCACACTGCAGTCATGGTCTGCCACTGTGGAAGGTGTGAATAGAATGACAGATGAAGTGCCAGTCAAACAGGCTGCATTGTCCTGATTTATGTCAGTCTTCATTAGCATTGTTGGAGTTGTTCTCATCCAGGCAAATGGAGAAAATTCCGTCACAATCCTAACTTGCATTGTGTAAGTCGTAGAAAGGCTTTTGGAGAGGTGTGGTGAGTCACTTGGCACAGAATTCTGAACACCAGCGACTGTTATCACCATAGATTTAACTTGGTCCAGTTAAGTTAAATGTCAGTTGAGATCTCCAGGATGTTGATGGTGGAACCTCAGTGATGCCAATGGCATGGAGTGGTGGTTAGACTCTCCCTTGTTGGATGTGGTCATTGCAAGTGGAAATTGTATGGCATGAATATTACATATCAGTCTTCAGCCCACACCCAGGCCTTGCTGTATATGGTTACAGACTGCTTCATTACCTGAAGACTTGTGAACAGAACTCAATACTGTGTAATCACCAGTGAACATCCCTACTTTGACTTCAAAGTCATTGATAAAGCAGCTGAAAATGGTTGAACCAAGGACACCACCCCGATGAACTTCTACAGCACATTCTAAGGCTGAAATGATTGATCTTCATCAACCAAATATCACATCCTTCTTCCTTTGTGTTTGGTATGACTCCAGCCTATAGAGAGTTTTCTCCCTGATTTCCATTGATTTCAATTTACCAGTTGTCCTTGGTGCCACGTGTTTTAAATGCTGCCTTTATCTCTAGGACAGCAACTGTCACTTTGCCTTTGGAATTCAGCTCTTTTGGCCATGCTTGAATTAAGGTGAGACCTGAGAGAACCCAATCTGAGCATTAGCAAATGGGTCATTTGTTAAGTGGTGCCTGATAGAACTTTTCATGATCTTCCTGATGACTGAAAGTTGACAGATGGAGCAGTAATTGGCTGGACTGAATTTGCCCTCGTTTTTGTACAGAACATACCTGGACAATGATACACTTTGTCTGGTAATATCAGTGTCATAGCTGAATGGAACAACTTGACTATGTTGTTCCAAAGCCAAGTTGTATGGCTACAGCGCTACACTCAGGATTTGTTCTGGGCCTGTATTCTTTGTTCCATTTAATGTGCTCAGCTGTTTCTTGTTATCGCATGGAGTGAATCAAATAGACTGATAACTGGCTGTGATGGTGAGAACTTCAGGAGTAGGCCCTGACATATCATCCACTTGGACGCCTGGCAGAAAATATTGCAAATGCTTCAGCCTACCCTTTTATGCTAGGTTGTCTTCACATAATTGAGATTAGAGTTTCTTAGAGAGACACTTTTTTTCCTATTTGTTATTTAATGTCCACACCATTCACTATTAAGTGTGCAGTCTGCAACACTTCCATCTGATCTATTGCTAGTGACATCACTAAATCCTATTCATAGCATACTATTTCTGTTGTATACTGTGCAGATATAATTTCACCAGGTTGACATCTCATTCTTAGGTACCTGGTGCTTCTTAAAGCATGCTGTTCTATGTCACACATCAAACCATAGTTGGTACCTTGGTTTGAGGATAACGATAGAGAAAGGATCATTCTGCCATGAGAATATAGAGTTTACATTATGCTGCTGCTGAAGCCTCATGGATGTTAAGGTTTGAGCTGCCGATTTGTTCTGAATCAATTCCCTTTGGAACAACGATAGAATCATGCAGAGCGATAGAGGGTGTCCCCAATCTGAACATAGGATCACCTCCACAAGGACTGTGCGATGGTTGCTCTTACCACCATGTCATGCACAGCTGCATCTTGTTCAGGTTGATTGGTAAGGACCAGGTTGTTAGTTTTTTTTTTCCTCATGTTGCTTCCCTTACCACATGCCAAAGACCGATTCTAAGCTATCTCACTCATTACTGGTACTATCGAAACATTTTTGGTGATGGACATGGATGTCCCCCATCCCAAGTGCAGTACATGCTCTTGCTATACTCAGTGCTTCTTCCAAGTGGTGTTCAAAATGGAGAAGTATTGATTCATCAGCTGAGGGAATGTAACAGATCATAATCAGCAGAAGATTTCTGTATTCATGTTTGACTAAATATCATCAGACTTCAGGGGGTTCAAAGTTCATGTTAAGGACTGCTCTGCTATTTTTGATACAAATCCCCAGACATTAGTGAGGATGACTTTGCAGGGTGTGCCTTTGTCATTTTTAGTACCTTGGTCAGTGTTCAATGGCGTTTCCAGTTTTATTATTATTCAATTTCTTCAAAGTATTTTGATACATTGAATGACTTGCTCGAACATTTCAGAGAGCAGTTAAGAGTCAATCATACGGCCTTTGGTCTGGAGCCTCATCTGGACCAGACCAGGGAAGGACATTTGTGAACTAGATGAGTTTTTAAGACATTTCAAAGTACTTTCCTTTGTGATGTGATGTGACCAAAACATTTGGTCCCCCAATGAGAAAAGTTTGAAAGTTATTGCTGTATGTTTTGCTTTAACAATCTGTGAGGATGTTGTGTAGAATTACATAGAACTGCAGTACAGAACTGGTCTATTTGACACAACTGACAACTCGACATGAACTTCCTCCCATTCTAATTCTGTATATCCTTCAGTTTTGATTCTCCCTTGCATCCTAATGAGTTTCCTTTTAATGAATCAATTCCTTCATGCAGTAACAAGTTTCATATTTTAACTACTCCTTATAAGTAAGTATTGTTCCTTTGGCTTTCTTTTAGATTAATGTGTGACTTGCATTTTGATCACCCCTGATTTTTGGATTTTCCAGAAGTCTTAATATTTTCTGTGTCCATGCATTCAAGCCTCTTTAGAATTTTAAATAACTCCATTGTGTTACCACTCAGTCTTATCTTTTCTAGAGAAAAGAGCACTATCCTGTTTAGGTTTTCTGAATTATCAGTTGAGGACTTGCCATTCTCTTCCATTGTCAGGACGTACTAGTTTACAATTATGAAGCTACATTGATATACCTTCTATCCTTAAGCGGCAGCATTTTTAGTTGTTTCAAATTAAAGAAATGAAGAGTTGAGGATCTCTGCTTTTACTGGAACACTTATAGTTCAGTTTGCTTCTTTTCTCACAATTTTCCATTATATCGGTTGAGATTTCAAGTAACACAAAAAAATAGTTAGTGATATGTTCTGAATCGTAATTTGAAGGCACCATTTCAAAAAATTAGTTTATTTATTAACTCACAAGTAGGCTTACATTCACACTGCAATGAAGTTACTGTGAAAATGACAAAGAAACAAAAACATTGTGATTTTTAACAACCAAGTTTTTAACAAGTCAGTAATCACCCTAGCTTTCAAAGTAGTGGAATGTCAGATATAGAAATTAGGATGATTTGAGATAGATGGCATTGTCACCTTTGTATAAAAGGTTTGGTAAAAACCCAAAGATTGGTTTATTAAAACATAAATGCAGCAGTAGGCCAAGGAATTGACCCCAAGAACATTCCATTGTCAATTGCTTTTTGATACATTATAAACTAGATTTAGTTTTGTAAAGTTAAATTGCTGACAATCATCAAGTTCTCTGAAGAGCCTTGCAGTGAAGGGCCTTGCACTTACTTCATTTGTTGTTTCGTTTGAGAAAAAAATCTTTAAACTACCCAAGTCCTCATCTGTGAATAATTAATGAATTGTGGTTTTGCAAGTCTTTTCACACCCCGTAACAAACTGCAAGTGACAGTCGCTAAAACAGTTATCCTAGTGTATTAACAGCTGCACTGAGGCTGGTGATATCATGCAAGCCTTTGTCTCTGAATGGAACAGCAGAGATTGTGCATTTGTACTGTATAAAATGTTAGACACCTAAAAATATTCTGTTCAATCATGATTACTGAGTCAAGAGGGGATTCAATTTCACTTGATAAAATAAATGGGAATGCATCAAAAATGGTTACAGTTATCAAGGTATCAGTGTTTTTGTTTCCGAATAAACATTCTTTGTTGTTTTGACAATAACTGATCACTTTTGTTACCTGACGTTGAAGAATATTCACATCAACAGCAAGAGTAGAAATATAGTTTTTGCAATGTGTTTACTTCCATTAGAGACTCTCTCTAGTGTTAATTAATAATATGCAAATACCTTAGAGTCAGCCACAATTTAATGTTGGTAGCTGCCATTTTTTAGATTTTCCCTTAGTGTTTAATTCCCTTGAGTTTTTGCATGATAAATTGTTGTTAGTGAGAGATTGCTATAACAATGTCTGTGTGGATAGGGCAAGTAACTATGTCTCCTCAACTAATAAGATTAGAATATTCGAACAATCAGCACAGAATCTGAACGAGGAAGTCTATGAGTTAGAATGGTGAATTCATTGCCAAGGCGGGTAAACAAAAGCAAAATGAAGAGAAGGCAATAAAGACGAGACTGAGAGAGAAAGGCAAAGAAGTTACATAAATTTATTTTTTTAAATAATCCACCAACAACAGGTCGAAGCTGAAGAAGTGAGACTCCTCATTTTTAGAAGTAGTTTTTAGTGTCAGAAATGTTGCTTGGTTGTAATGAGCACTTACAATGAAATGGACAATCCCTAATTTCATGTCAGGGGAATGCAGATCAAAGAGCCATAAATGAAAGATATTCACTTATAAATCCAAGAGGGAATTCAGGACTCACTTGTTTATCCAAAGAATGGTAGGAATGTGGAATTCTCTTAGCATAGGAATCATTAAAACAGCAAAGGTAGATTGCATCTCAGACTGGAACTTCTAAATTTCCACATTCATGTGTGTATCTGTATTTGCTTAAATTTTACCCTGAACTGCACACACATAACAGTGAACACCGTTAATTCCTCACCATTATTCTGATCATAATTTCTGGCCCATTATAATGCCCAAATTATCATCTTCAAAGAAAAGAAATTCAGCAATTACACCTCTCAGTAATGTAATTTTAAAAATATATAGCATTCTTCTGATAGTATATAAGCTTTACGAATCTGTAATCATGAGAATCATAACATGAGCTGGTATATTTGCAACAGTAGCTCCCATGATTGACATGAGAAATCATTAGCTGACCTCTCAGTTGGGCTCATTGAATATGAGCTCCCTGAGGACTGGTATTTAGCCCACCAGGTGGAGCTCATATATCAACCCCTATATAAGCAGGATCCTGAGAAGGTCCATTAACCTTTTAGTCCCTGTTGGACCCTGTTGTATTCAGCTCATGCATGTGGTTATTGTTTATTTTCATTTGTGCAATAAAAGCATAGTTCCTTCACAGCTGACTCCTGAGTTGTTATAATCACCATGATTACACTTCAGATGTGTTTTATTAAGTTAGGTTGATTGGCCATGTTAAATTGACCGTAGATGCATAGGTTAGAGGATTAGTAGGTAAAATATGTAGAGATATGGGGATAGGGCTTGGTGGGATTGTGGTCGGTGCAGACTCAAAGGGCTGAATGGCCTCTTTCTGTACTGTAGGGTTTCTATGACTTCTTTCCATTAACTGTTCATTGTGTGTGCGGAGTCTGCATGTTCCCTCCATGTCTGTGTGGTTTTCCGCTAGGTGCCAATTTCCTCCCACAGTCTGAAAGATGTGCTGGTTAGGTGCATTGGCCATGCTAGATTTTCCATCACTCTATCAGAACAAGATCTGGAGTGTGGTGACTAGGGGATTTTAACAGTAACTTCATTGCAGTGTTAATGTAAGCCTAATTATGATACTAATAAATAAACTAAATTAAACTCAAGTGATTTAGCTATCCTAATTATGAAAGTTTGTTCTTTCTCACTGTGAGTTGCTGAGGTTTCCAAGTTGCCAGCAATTTGATTGCACCTGCAGTCTTGCCTTAATTGGACAGGAAGTTCATTGTCATAAATGCAGGCAGAAGATGATGAAAAATCCTATTTCTGTGCTAGTGCATCGCATTGTACAATAATATTGAGTCTTCTGAGATATCACCATATCAGAAGTTCATCATGCAAAAAAAAATAGTTTTGCCTAATATTTTGCATGCTACTTTCTTGAATATACACAAGTTAGCTTTCTGCTGTACCTATGAGGAAGCAAGAAAAGTGTATACAAAGATGGTAATGCTAATCTAGGCTTTCCTTCTGATATGAGGAAATGTTTTCCTTTAATCGCCATAAAGTTAGACTTGAATAATTGCATTTACCCCTTTGACTATCTCCATTCATGTAGCTCATACCTCAGCTTTCATTGTATGGTGATCTGCAGTTCTTTGCAATATCCACTGTTGCAGAAATTCCAAGTTGTAAATATCTAAATTGCAACTTTCGCCTCCATTTCTCCTCATATACATTACATCTGGGATAAAAGTATATCTGTTCCACCAAAACTTATCATTCATTTTAATAGCAAGCAGCAACCCTTTATTGTTGTTTGACTGGATACCTCATTGATAGCTTCCACCTAGCCACGTGACACTTACTAAGAATTGTCCTTCATCTGCATTGCAAAGAACAAGTGCTTGATTTTGGCTCATAACATTGGTGTTATAAATGTATGGAATGGATCCTTTTAATTCTAGGGTTTTACCAAGTGTGGGTTCACGTTCTTATTTACACTCTCCTTGGGCTGAATTCTATAAGGATGGTGGGATTCCTGATAATGAGTTGGAAAGCTGGGTCAACCTCACTTGGCTGTTTGAGAGAACTTCTGATTGTATTTTGGCCCATCTGGCAATGGATTAGTTGCTGTTGCGTATCCAGTGCCTTTAACAATGGGAGCCTGCCTCCAAAAACTGCTGGCAGCTCTTCAGTTTTAACTGCTTCACATGGACCGGTAGTCATTCTGGAGGCAGTACACAACTGAAAGGACAT
This sequence comes from Sphyrna mokarran, assembly GCA_024679065.1. Classification (NCBI taxonomy): domain Eukaryota; kingdom Metazoa; phylum Chordata; class Chondrichthyes; order Carcharhiniformes; family Carcharhinidae; genus Sphyrna; species Sphyrna mokarran. The sequence continues at coordinate 94,690,630 of JAGIQG010000003.1, forward strand.
AGTGATAGATGCTGTCCTCAAAACAAATGGAAGGGGTTGGCTTTCACTGTGAGTCTGTCAGGCAGGTGATGGTGAGGGGGATAAGAGGTGCCAGAGAATTGGTGACAGTAGGGATTAGTCGTCTTATGGGTGCTCGTTGCTGCTGGAATGTCGCTCCATGGACCACAGTGTGGCTGATTGAGAGAGCCCACTCCTCAAGTCCTCAGAGAGGAGCCAGGATTCAGCAAGTCGTCTCTATAGTAAAGGATTCACCTACCACTGGTAAAATATCAGTTAATTGTCCACCACAGTGATACAATTGGCTTCTAGGTAGCAGAGCTGCCCTCTACCATTCTGGCTGCTGGTGAGATGCCACGGCAGTAGGAAGCTGATGGGCATGCCACCTATGACACCCTTTCCCATTTTACAGCCCCCCAACACGTAGCATCCCCGACCACCCAGCCTGTACTTGGAAGGTGATACAACCTGGTCTTATGTGTACTGGTTTTGTAGTTAATGCTGGATGAAACAATGTGTGCTTTCTCTGTCACGTAAGACTTTGTCAAAGAGACTTCATGATATCACAAATAATGTTCATAAGTAGATGGCAGTGTAAGAGATATAGTGCTATCCCCACTGGATGCTGTATGTACCTGTCCCTTCCTGGAGGGTTGTCTTCCTCAATTCGCCATTTGAAAAACCTGTTGGGAACACCAAGAACATGATGTCACACCACAGATGAGGATCTTTGTCTGTGATAAGGTTTTCCAGTCGGAAGGCCTGCTGATTATATGTAATTGCAGTTAAATGGGATTCCTGTCATTGCATGTTATGTGGTGGGGACAGTAAGCAGGGAAATCCTGCCAGCATAAAAGCCATTTTGGGAGACTCCCCCAATTCTCTGCTCTGCCACCATTCCTGCCTGCTGAAAAGAGGGCAGAAAATCCTCTCCATATACATTAGTGATGATAGCAGAGTGGTTCGCACTGCTGCCTCACAGCACCAGAGACTCAGGTTCAATTCTTTAGGTTACTGTCTGTTTTGAGGTTGCACATTCTCCCTCTATTTGCATAGGTTTCCTCCCACACATAAAAGATGTGCAGATTAGGTGGATTGACCATGCTAAACTGCCTCTTCATGTCCAAAGGTGTGTTGGTTAGGTTGATTAGCCATGGTAATTGGGGTTAAGGAAATCGGGTGGAGGGCAGGCCTGAGTAAGGTGATCTTTTGGAGAGTTGGTGCAAACTCGATGGACGGGATGTCATCCTCCTGCACTTAGGGATTTTATGGTCCAAACTCTGCAAGCTCAACTGTCTGAACTTGATTAGATTAGCACTGCACTTCAGAAGTATTCTGTCCTACAGTCAGTTGGAGAAATGTACTTTAAAATTCGGGTGACAACTAAACACATAAGTAAATGAAATAGAGAAAGCTATTCAACCCATTTAGGTTACTCCTTCTGCTGACAACGTACATAAACTCTATCCCATTTATCCTCCAGATAAACTTGCCTAAAATTGTTTCTGTATTCTCAAAAGGTAATCAAACAGTTGCAGAATATCTATTAATCCCCACTTGTCCCTTATTCAACACCACCTGATTATTTATTGCAGATTAAATATCTGGATATGAGGAATGATTTAGTTATCTCTGTTCATACTTATCCTTGTATCTCTCAGTTATATCCCTAACCAGATATTTATGTGGATCTTTTTGAATGAGTTGATGTGCACTGTATTAACCACTTTTACTGATTTTGTTCCGAATATCAATGACCTGATGAAACAATACATTTCTTCTCATCTCTTCCCTGAGATTTGTTCATTTGGTACATATTTTCATGAGAGTAGGGTACAGCACATGTAGACTATCACCACATATGGTGCATCAGGCTGCTTTAATGAATGCAAAGCCTACAAATGCAAACTTTGCAGAAAAGGATTTGCTTACAGAAGTGTGTACAAGAAGCACAAAAAGACAAGGAAGACATTTCAAACAGCCCTGATTTCTTCTTACCACCTGTCCGTTTAAGAGGAGTGTTTTACTTTTAAAACATAAACGGTGGTGTGTTTCCCCAACACTTTGGGTTTTGTGATCCAATTTATTTTACGACTAACCTGCAGAAAATTCAAATTGGGGTTAATTGGGAAAATCATTTATTTAATATTTTCAAAATGTGTGAAAGGATTGTCCACAAAGCCCCATTCCATGTATTCACACACAAAATGGAGTAATCAAGAAAAGGAGTTTTATGATATAAGAACCACAGAGAAATGAATATTGGTTCAAGTGAACTCCATAGTTTAAAGTCAGAGTCCACTGAGGAATTATTTCACAGAAGTGCTTGCAATCAATTGGCTGAAAAGCAATGTTGTAGGATTCACTTTTCCATTGGGACTAATGTCACATGATGGGGTGGGCATGCAGGGTTCCAAGGAATGAAATCAGACAAACACCCTAGCGCCAGAAATAACAATGACAAACTCAGTCCTGTTCCACCCTGCAAATTCATCTTTACAAACGTAGAACGAAGAACAACACAGCACGGGAAACAGGCCCTCCGGCCCAATGAGCCCGCGCCGCCATTTCAATGTTCCCACTTGCACCCATGACCCTTGTTTATGTTGATGGATATCTGCATTGGAACCAAATTGGGGAGACTATTTAGGGACAATTTGTTTCACCAATCAGCCTAAGAGCACATCTTTGAGGTGTGGGAGGAAACCAGAGCACCCGGAGAAAACCCACGCAAACACGGGAGAATGCGCAAACTCCCACAGATGCCGGCCCAAATCCCTGTATCTGCATAGCAACAGTGATGGTCACTGAGTTGTTATGTTGCCCATCAACTGGTCCAGTTTAAGTATACACTTACGACGTGAAGCGATAGGCTACTCTCGAAAAATCTAAGAGCAGCCCTCTCACGACCCATCGCGTGTATGCCCCTTGTTTGGCAACAAGGTGGACTGAAGTACCTGTAGGATAAAAGAGAAATACATCAATAACATGCACAACTTATACAATTCCCAACGTCCAAAGTGTCATGATCCCTATTTATATCAGTCTACTATATCTCTCCGTCCCTATTCCACTCATGTGCCTATCTAAGTATCTCTTAAATAACTCCAGCGTGCCTGCCTCCAGCACCTTACTTGGCAGTGTGTTCTATACCACCACAACCCTTTGTGTGAAAAACTTCCCTCTAAGATCCAAATTATACCTTGCCCCCCCTCACCCTAAGCCCGTGGCCACTCATGATATTTGATTCCAACCTAGGAAAAAGCTTACCACTGTTTATTCTATCTACACCCTTCATAATCTTGTACACCTCTATTAAATCTCCTCTCAGTCTCCGTCTTTCTAAAGAAAACTGCCCCAATTTGCCTATCCTTTCCTCATAACTGAGCCCTTCCATACCAAGCAGCATTTTGGTAAACCTCCTGTGCACTCTCTCCAGGGTCTCTACGTCCTTCCGGTAGTAAGGTGACCAGAACTGGACGCAGTATTCCAAATGAGGTCTAACCAACGTTCTATGCAACTGCAACATTAAATGCCAGCTCTCGTATTCTATATCCCTTCCTATAAAGGCTAGCATATCATAAGCTTTCTTCACAACCTTCTCCACCTGTTCTACCACCTTCAAAGACTTGTGCACCTGCACCCCTAGGTCCCTCTGCGTTTTTATACTGTTAATAGGTCTAACCTTTATCATGTAACTCCCCCTACATTCTTTCTCCTGAAATGCATCACCTCGTATTTATCAGGGTTAAATTCCATCTGCCATCTATCTGCCCAATCTACCAGCCTACCTATGTCCTGTTGTATCGCCTGACACTGCTCCTCGCTATCCGCAAGTCCAGCATCTTTGTGTCATCTGCAAACTTGCTAATCACACCATTTACTCCCTCTTCCAAGTCATACATATATTACAAATAGAAGAGGTCCCAATACTGAGCCCTGTGGCACACCATTAGTGACCGACCTCCAGCTAGAAAAACACCGGTCCATACGCTTGGGGGCTTTGCCAAAATTTAGAGAGTTAGTCAAGCAATAGCATGATAGAGTCATACTCATGGAATAATAGCTTTCAGTGCTCTAGACAATGACATCTCCATTCTTGGGTTTGTCTTGTCCCAACAGTAGGACATTCAACAGCAGAGGCAAGTGGTATATGGAAGGGAGGGATTTGCCCATGGAGCCCTCAATATCAACTCTGAAGCCCATGAAGACTCATGGCATGAGGTTAAACATGGATAAGGAAACCTAATGCTGATTAACACCCATTCTCCCTCATAAAATGAATCAGTGGATCATCACTTGAAGGAAGCATTAAGAGTGGAAAGGAAATAGAATGTACACTAGTTAATGGATTTCAATGTCTGTTGCCAAGAGTGGCTTGATGGCTCCTCTATTAATCAAGCTGGTCAAGTCCTAAACGACATAACTGCTCCATCAGGTCAGTGGCTGATGGTGAGGGAACCATGAAAGGGGAAAAAACATACTTGACTTCATTCTCACCAATCTATCAGCAGCAGATGCATCTGACAGTGACATTATCTTTAAGAGTGACCACTGCACAATCCTTGTGGAGACAAAGTCCCATTTTCACTTTGAGGATTCTTTTCATTATGTAATGTGGCACAATCAGTATGTGAACAGGAATAGATTCTGAACAGATCTTGCAACTCATGTCTGGACAACAATAGGTATTGTGAGCCATTAGAAATAGAATTGTACTTCACAATCTGTAACCTCATGGCTTGGCATATCCCTACTCAACCATTGCCACCAAGCCAGGAGCTCAATCATGATTCAATGAAAAATGCAGAAGGACTTGCCAAGAGCAGCAACAGTCATGTCTAAAATGAGTTGTCAACCTGGTGAAGCTACAACATGGGGTTATTTGCGTACCAAACAGCAAACCCAGTAAGTAATAGACAAACCTAAGCAATCTCACAACAAACTAAATCTATTTTGGACGCTTGCCGCATCCAGCTGTGAATAGTAATGGATAATTAACCAATTCACGAGAAGAGGAGACTCCACAAATATCCTCATCCAGAATGATGATAGAGCCCAGTACATTGGTGCAAAAAATAGAATTGCAAGTATTCACAACAATCTTCAGCCAGAAGTACTGAGTCTTGGCCCCTCCAGAGGTCCCCAGCACCATAGATACCCTTCTTCAGCCAATTCAAATCACTCCATGTGATATTAAGAAATGACTGATGCCACTGAATATTGCAAAGTCTGTGGGCCCTGATAATACTCTGGCAATAGTGCTGGAGACTGGCAGATCCTGGAGTCCCTCAGGGAGTGTCCTTGGCCCAATTATCTTCAACTGCCTAATCAATGACCTTCCTTCCACTATTAGATCAGAAGTGGAGATATTTGCAGACGATTGTACGATTTTCAGCACCATTTGCAACTCCTCACATACTGAATCAGTCCATTCAAATGCAGCAAGACTTAAACAATATCCAGGCTTGAGCTTACAAGTGGCAAGTAACATATGTGCCACACAAGTATCAGGCAATGACTGTTTCCAACAAGGGAAAATCTAATAATTGTCCTTTGATGTTCAATTGCATTACCATTGCTGCATCTCCCATGATCAACATTCTTTTTTTGGGGGGGGGGGGGGTTAGCCTGCTTGATTGGCACCCAATCAACACAAAAATTCACTCCTCCTATCACCAACACATGGTAGCAGCAATATGTTCCATCTACAAGATGCACTGCAGCATCTCACCAAGGCTTCTGAGGCAGCAACTTCAAAATCCATGACTGCTAGCATCTGGAAGGACAAGGGCAGCATGAGAACACTACACTTGGAAGTTCCCCTCCAAGTCACTCACCAGCCTGACTTGGAAATATATCACCATTCCTTCACTATCCCTGGGTCAAAATCCTGGAACTCCTACCCTTGCAGTGCTTTGGGCATACCGACACGACATACTCTGCAGTGATTCAAGAAGGCAGCTCATCATCACTTTTTAAGGACATTTAGAGATGGGCAATAAATACTGACCTCACCATTGAAATCCACATCTCCTGAATGAATACCAAAAATATCAATATATTCCAATGACTGCAAGTATTCTTTAAATCTGGCATGATCATGGAGACTGGAATGACACATTTCGATTTGTAGCCAGAGTGCTGTGAGGTATCTTGATATTTGATTATCTGAATTGATAACTTCATTGTATTTATTGAAATATTTACTGAATAATACATTTTTTAATACCACTTCAGCCTTCCCCATAGTTCACCATGTGATGTGTTTATAGGTGCTGCTGTTATTGTGGCTCTGAAACCATTGTTGTTAAATATTTTATACGATACTGTTTGAATTCATCAATACACAGAGACAAGAAAGTCCAAGAGAATTAAGTAGTGGGCCATCTCATACAGGACAATTTGCACTTCATTTGTCATTAGAAAGGGGATCAGATGTTCTCTATCACTTGCCTGCAAATTCATGCTGATGCACTCGGTTTAATTTTGGTTCTTTCTTATAGAATCTGAACAGTGCAAAAGAGGCCATTTGGTACATCCGACAGAATATCTTTTCTGGACCTCTTCCCCCGTCCTATCCATGTAACCCCACACATTTCCCATTGCCAATCTATCTAACTTACACATCTTGGGACAGTAAGGGGCAATTTACCATGGCCAATCCAACTAACCAGCAAACCTTTGGATTATGGACAGAAATCGGTGTACTCAGAGGAAACTTAGGCTAACATGGGGACAATGTGCAAACTCTACACAGTCATCGAACCCGGATCTCTGACGCTGTGTTAGGTGCTGTGCTAACCACAATGCAACCGTGACTCTCGTGTTTTAAATTCCATATACAACATGTTGCAATTCATTTTGAGACTTTATTAATGTTGCCATTAAATGTTTCTACCATTTATCTTTGGCTGTCCATGTTTCATTTTCATGTGACTGCAAATATCTTTTAAGATCAACATCTCAGCTCATCTCTTTCATCAACAACAGGCCAATAATCAGGTCATGCAGTTAACACAATGTCCAAGTACAAAGATTTTTGACTGCTGGTTATATTATGCACTTTTATGTAATCCTCTTGACTTTACTGGACCGTGGCATAAACTAGAACTGCTAAAAGGATTTATTAAACAGTAAATGGATAATTGAACTAATTCAGTGATGCATTACAAATCCACAGTTGTTGCTATCCCACCTCACTTTAAAAAAAAATCACGCCAGTTGTGCTAAATTGCAACATAAATTGCACTGGGTACGGGACCTCTGAATATTAATATTTTTGTAGTAGCTTGTTGTTGATCATCCACACAGTTATTCTATCTTCATTCTCATTCTCTCTGGCAGTTTTAGACAAGACTACTCAATTGGAACAAGGCAAGTTTCAATATTATTTTAAAATTTGCATGGGACAGAGAAGCATGTCTCTCGTAAAATCAATTGGAGCTGTGGATCCAACATATATTTGTACAAAGCCCTTCATATTTTTATCGTGGCTGTTCTCCTGCAATAACTTGCTTATTTTAAGTCTTTAGTGCATCAACACAACGGGGAACATCATTATGAATAGACTCAGCTTTGAGTCACATCATATAGTATGTGAGCTGGTCAGCAAGATCATTATAGAAGTCACTTGATTTGTAACCTTGGAAAACTATTGAATGGCAGCAGAATGTTCATTTAGCAGTGGTCAACTGCTCACTGAATTCAAATGAGGACTGAACCCTAAAATGAATCTTGCTTTGAGCAGAAATGTACCACAGATGTCCTGCCAACTTTGCATCTGTTTCCTTCTGTCAGTTTGCATCCCTCAAATGTTCACAATTTATGGTCCACAAGCAAGGCTTCACTTATGTGGCAGATTGCAATAGTTTCTATCTATCTGAGAGTATGCAACCTCTGCGTTTCAGTGTTATAATTTGCTATGAAGAAATGATTGAATGTAGCACAAAGGGATTATCTTTGCTTTATTCAAATTTATTTAGAAACAAATGTATGCAGTGACACTTTAGCGCAATGTGCTAGTTTCATCAGCAATCCTCACTGATGCAGTTCAAAAGGTTCTGCTACCTATTACGAGATTATAACTTCACATTTGTTTGTGATCTTTGTTGTCTTTGCATGGATTTTTTTACTCCACTTGTTGATTGTCTTTTACAGTCTAGTTATTCATTATATGATGTACAACCTGTAGGTGGATGGCTAAATTTGAGATGCGTGATTCTAGCTTAACTCATCAAAACATAATCTACTATCATTTCTGGCTCACTGAAATAGAGTTCTTTCTCCCTTTAGAATTTTGCAATATATTTCCTGTGCAATTACATAGGTTGTCCTAATCTACCTGGGTCTTGTGGCATACTTTTCAGATGTGCAGCTACTTCAATATGTTTTATTGAAAAATGATTCACTTCATTTGGTTGTTTAGGAATCATGAGTCATTTTGCTCAATGTATAATTGAAAAATTAGGATTGATAATAGTACTCAAATGATAATATTCCATATGTACTCTACAATTAGGACATGGGCACCTGTGGTAAGTCCATCATTTGTTGACCATTGAACTGAGGCCAGTTGAAAGCCAAGCACTTTGCTGGCAGTCTAGAACCACATGTAGGCCAGACCAGGGAAGGGTGGCAGATTTCTTTCCCTCTTGGATGTCAGTGAACCAGATTGCTTTTTACTGCAATTGATGATTGTTGCCATGATCACCATCACAGAGACTGTCTTTATAATTCCAGATTTATAAATACATAGAGCAATCCAGCCATTTCATTTTTTTTTCAAATTACAACATTTGGCTGGCCAATTTTTTGAATCCTGGTATATTTGTGGTAAGTCAGCCAAGCAATCACAAAAAGCAAGTCATATCAACATAGAATATAGGAAATAGAAGCAGGAGGAGGTCATAAGCCTCTTGGAGCCTGCTTCACCATTCAACCAGATTATAGGTGATCTTCTACCTCAACATCATTTTCTTGCATTATCCCCATATCCCTTGATGTCTTTAATATCTAAATGGTTCAGTTATGAATATTTTCAATGGCTGAGCATCTGTAGCTCTCTGTGGTAGATAATTCTAAAGGCTCACTGACTTCAGAGAGAACACGTTCCTTCCATCTCAGTTCTAAATGGCCTATCTCTTGAACTGCAACTGTGTCCCTGGTTCTAAACTGCAGACTCAAAGTAAACATCCTTTCTACATTTAACTTGTTTAACCCTGTAAGAATCTTGTACTTCTCAGTGCAATCAGCTCTCATTCCTCAAAACTGTAGAGAATATAGATCAGTGTTCTCAATCTTGACCTACAAGACGATTCTGCCATTCTATGAATCAGCCTGGTGAATGTGCTTTGCATCTTCTATTGGCAAGTATATCCTTCCTTAGGTAAGGAGACCAAAACTGTGCACAATACTCCAGATACAGTTTCACTGCAGCAAGACTTTTGTTCCTGCACTCAAATCCTCTTGCAATGAAAGCCAACATACTATATGTCTTCCTAATTGCTTGCTGCCTCTGCATTTTAGTTTTCAGTGACTAATTAACAAGGACATCTAGGTACATCAAAATTTCCCAATCTCTGATCATTTCTGTTTTGCCTAACAAAGTGGAAAGCTCATATTTTCCACATTATATCCCAACTGCCATGATCCTGCCTATTGACTTAATCTGTTAGATCCCCTTGAAGCCTCTTTGCATCCTCCTCAGAACTCACATTGCCACTTAATTTTGCATCATTAAGCAGGATTTTCCATCCCTTCCCACTGGTGCGATATTCTGGTCCAGCCAAAAGTTGACTCCCAGTGGTGGGTTGTCCAGTGGCAAAGAACACAACCAGTCATTGACTTTCGCAGGATCAGAACATCCCATCGGCCACCTGCACTGCTGGGAAAAACGCTGCAAAGGATGGGGAGGGGATGTGGAAAATCCCAGCCATCAAACCAGCTTCTTGTTATAGGGATCAGTACATTCTTATCTACAAACTTTTTGACTCTTTTAAAAGATGTGACCCTTCTATTCAGCATTCCCAGCAAATGAAAATGAACAGTGTGATGTCTTACATTTATATGTCTCTGAATTTTTTTTTGCAAGGATCTGATATATAAGAAAGGTTTCAGCTGGATCTGATTAAATGTATTTTTGCAGATAACAAAGAAGCATTGCCTTTTCATGTAAAAATTATGACATTAGAATGAACACAATGCAGACATTCCAGAAGGTTTGGAATCTTTCCACTATGTTTGCCCAGAAGCAGCAAATTATATGCTATGATTATCTACCCACATGTCGCAGCATGTTGAAATTTATTTTAATGAAGTTTAGGTACACCGGTGCCATTTGAAGCAAACTGAAAATAGGTAGGAACAAACTGTTTTCAGAAACCTTGTAGTCAAGTTGAGTATTAAAACCAGTTGTTAAAGCTCAATATTATTACTTGTGCAGCTTGTGAAAGCAGCGAGGACATTCATAAAAGTAATTTGAAATCACATCTGCTATTCCTGCTGCATGACAATGGTGACTTATCCATGCTGGAAGTGAATTTGTATGCTGAAAATTACCTGCGAGAAGTTTTGTCATATACAGGTGCTGTCTCTTTTCAAAGAAAAGGTCAACTGCACATCCTTGTTCACTAGCTGTGGAGTAAATAACTCACATCAGGTTTAAATCTTTGCAAAGACTGTCAGCAGAATTGGAGAAAGAAATTTATTATTTTGTAATGTATCATATTCTTATTACAACCTGCTACTAAATTAATTCCAATGTTCCATCCTGCATAGTTCATATCACAAATGCACATTAAGTTATATAGCAACTTTATTTTACTGCCTGTCTTATAAAAAGCTGTAAATATGCAAATATTCAGTAAAAAATGTCCGAGTTGCTCCTTTCAGTGCAATTTATTTACAGCTTAAGCTTGTATTTTCTACCCAATATTTCATCAAGCTTTTGCCCAAGTAATTTGCATTTACTTCATTTGTGTTTATTTCCATCTCTTTAATATAATGTTGCTTCTGAAAGCTGTAATTCATTTATCCTCAGCCTGTTTGGAAAGAACTCGTGGCTGCTAAATTATTACATTGATAAGAAAATTGCATGCAGGTTATTGAAGGTCTTATCAGGTGTTTACTAATTGGTTTTATAGCCCCCAGACTAAACTAGTGGTGCGATGAACATAATAACTAAAGAATTTCAGAAATGATGCATAACTAATACCTTTGCTTTCAGCATGCCAGAATGTAAGTAATTCTGGTAGATTGTGGTTAGTCAAGCAATAGGTGTACAATTGTGAAAATATGCAATTTTTTAATTTGTCAAGTCACTTGACAGCAAATTGCATAAAGTTGCATTTCCTGCTCTGTATTTATTATTTAAATTGTCTTTGGGTATTCAGTATGTGAGAAATCATTAATGTTGAGAATGACAGTAATATTCTGATTTGAAATTTCCAAATTTTTATTGACAGTATAGGGGAAATTTCAACATATTTGCACAAAGCAAAGTAGATACTTAATCACGATGCAAAGCGAATCCTTAATGGAAAATATTGCATTAAGGACAATAGATGTATGGGAACACAATTCTGTCAAGTTCCCCTCTAAGTCGCATACCATCCTGACTTGGAGAATTCACTGTTCCTTCACTGTGACTAGGTCAAAATTCTGGAACTCGCTTCCTAACAGCACTGTGGGTCTACTTACACAACATACCTACAAGCAATTCAAAAACATAGCTTACCATCACGACCTCAAGGGCAATTGGGGTGGGCAGTAAATGCTGGCATTTCATATGCAAGTACAATATACCCATTTATCCTCTTTTTAATGATTTCCTAACAGTCCCTCCTCTGGAATGTGTTTCCATCTATAAAAAAAAATGACCCCATGCCAAGTTACAGAGCCTTATAAATTTCCGGCAATGGAACTTGCTTAGAACCTCTCTTTAAATTACTCTCAAATTTTCAAGCACAGCAGGAAGCAAGATCTTTTTTCTGGTGTATCATTGCAATTTTTGAGCATTTTAAAAGAACTCGCGCCTCAAAACTTCACTGTTTTCTATTGCTTTTAAAGCATTTTATGGCATCAGTGTAACTAAAATTGAAAAACTTCCCTGATTGCATATTGCGTGATAGGGAAAAACAATGGTCTTTAGAAGAGGTTGCTAATTATGATTTGCTGAATGTACGTATGTTGATGATTAAGTGAGTTGAAATTTTAACGATGATATGAGATCAGTACTTTCTTTGGGCCACATTATTTATGTAGATTTAGATCCAGTTTATATATTTGGGGATACGAGACTAACATGATAGAAAGATATGTTAAGAATCCCACTGGGCAGCATGGTGCTGCAGTGGTTAGCACTGCTGCCTCACAGCATCAGGGATCAATTCCCAACTTGGGTCACTGTATGGAGTCTGCACATTCTCCCCATGTCTGTGTGGGTTTCCTCTGGGTGCTCCATTTTCCTCCCACAGTCTGAAAGACATGCTGGTTAGTTGCTTTGGCCATGCTAAAATCTCCCTCAGTGTACCCAAGCAGGCACCGGAGTGTGACAACTAGGGGATTTTCACTGTAACTTAATTGCAATGTTAATATAAGCCAAGTTGTTAAATGTGAAGCTATCACAGAATCCAGTAGTAACTTGGAATAGCAGTTCTTATTGGTGTATATTTTCAATTTGGTGTAAAGTGAGAAAAGATATGCAAACCAGGGGGACACAGATAGGGTTCTGTTCTGTTCAATTAATTTCAAAATATTTATCAACTTATAAAAAAGTCTTTCTTGTGCACTATAATACACTGCAAGAAGTCTCACAACATTGGGTTAAAGTCCAACAGGTTTATTTAGTATCACAAGCTTTCGGAGTGCTGCTCCTTCATCAGGTGAGTGGAGTGGTGGGTTCGCAAACACAGCATATATAGACAGAGACTCAATTGCAAGATAAAAGTTTGAATGAAGTCTTTACAGGTATAGACAATGCGAGTGAGGAGAGGGGTAATCACATACAATACACTACAACAGTGCACTTAACTGCACTAATGGCTGTGCATTATGGTATTTCACGAGGTTACTCCTTGTTTTCAATTACCTACATTTCCTGAACTCTGAAGAAGCGCTCCCCCACCCCCCAAGAAAATATTCAAGATATAGCTCTGAGCTAAATCCAGCACATAATTACCATCCCCACAGGTTATTTTCCAAGTTTGGGCAAGCCAGCTTCAATATTCAACATAGAGATCCTTGTCTGTTTTAATTTTAATTTTTATTAGACTTTGAGGAACAACTTGCTTTTGGGAAAGCCTGCTTTCTGCAAATGGGCATGGCTATGATGGTTGCTTTCCTTCAGCTATCTTGCCATGGATATATTTATTGCTTTTTCCTTTTGATGTTACCCAACTGTGGACCAGATTTTTAGCTCATAAGTGCCAATTTCCTTTTCTCTGCATTTTTAAGTCACCTCTTCTAAAGACCATTGTTTTTCCCTGTCACTTAGATCATCAATAACTTGCTTCTCAAATACACCCATTCAGACAGCTGTATTTATCAGTTCCCATTTTATCTCCATTTCTTGTTTTTATTTTTAGCCCAGTTTAATTTTTAAATCTTGATTTCCCTCAATTCTTTAAAATTAGGAGAAGTTTGACATGGATCCAGAAATGACAATAATTCTGGGTGCAATTTCTAAATTACAGGATAATCCAAACTTCAGTTTGTTCTACAGTGACTCACTGTTTAAAAGGTTCTGGAACCTTCACCCCACAACCATGATGTTTCCAATGCTGTGATTGAGAAGATCCTTTATTGAATAATTTATTATTACTAACACTTCCTCTTTCTTGTGCTTTCTGCCTAAAGTCAGAGCTGACCCACAGTGCCACAACTTCCACCACAGTTAGAGCAAGAGGGCAAGTTTTAAATTCACCCCAGCTGGAATTGGCACTGTTGGTACCAACCTGATTGACATCAGCTATCCAATCAACACAGCCAACCAGCCTATCAAGGAGTCCAAGTTGCTATGGCAACAGACACTTTTCACATGCATTTAGTAATTTGGGGTTATTCTTAATGATGGTAGAATTTCTCTCCATTATATGGTTGGCCAGAAATGTTTCCTCTTAATGTCATCGTGAGCATTTGTTAGAATGATCTACATGTCAGTATCACTTTAACTTGTTATGAATGCATCTTCTTTGACCATCAAGTCCTGAAATGGGACTTGAACCTACAGTTTGTGGCTCAGAGGCAGGGACATTCCTTACTGTCCCACAAGACTTAGTTTGGAGCAGTCTGGTGTACAATGACCTTGATAATTAATATCATTGAAAGATGTCTGTTCAGTCCCTTCAGATTTATAGAACCTTAGAATCATGGCAGAGTAAAAAGAGGCCAATCAACCTATCAAGTCTGCACCAACTCTCCAACAGAGCATCCCACCCAGTTCCACCTCCCTGGCCCTAATCCTGTAACCCCATGTATTACCCCTATTAATTCCTATAACCTAGACATTTTGGAACACAATGCGAGTGAGGAGAGGGATAATTTAGCATGGTCAATCTATCTAACCTGCACATCTTTGGACAGTTGGAGGGAACTGGAGCAACTGGAGGGAACCCATGCAGACACTGGGAGAACGTGCAAATTCCACACACAGAGTGATCCAAGCCAGGAATCGAACCCGGGTCCTGTAGCTGTGAGGCAGCAGTGCTTGCCTTTGCACTGCCCCAATTCAGGGCAATTAAAATCAGTAGAAATTAATATAATAAAACATAATGCATTTTGGAAGGTCTAAATGCATTAGACAGGTAATATACAGTAAATGGCAGAACTCTTTTGGTCATCCTTAATTGGTTTTCAAAACAGTTGATTCTCAAACCTCTTGTTCTATGTGACAACATTTAAAGCCTCTCCTTTTACTCTAATACAATCTGAACTAGTTTGGTCACAGTTGCATCACTTTTCTCCTGGAGATCCTATTTCTCAATGGAATGTACATTATTTGAGAATTATGAAATATTTCTATGTACATTCTCCATTGTTTTTCAACCTTTTAATCTGTTTTTCCAAACTACATCACCCAATTCATCCATCTTAATATTTATTTATTCCTGTAATGTGAAATTTGTTGGAAAAGCCAGTATATGTTTTCATCCCTAATTACCTTGAGAAGATGGTGGTGTGTTGCTTTCTTGAGTTGCTGCTGTCCAGGTGACTTTGGTGCACCCATAGTGCTGTGACGAAGGGAGTTCCAAGTTGTTGAACCATTGACACTGAAGGAATGAATAGGTTCTTGCAAAGCCAAATGGTACTTTTGTCATATTCAGTGCTTCAGTTGATGCTGGAGATCTGTCTGGTTTTATTATTGCTGTTGTGGTTTTGATCCAACTAAGTGATTTGCTGAGTCATTTCAGTGAATACATAAGGATTGACCTCAACCACATTATCTGGAGTCACATGTAAGCTAAACTTAGTCGGTGCACAGTGGTTAGCACTGTTGCCTCACAGCGCCAGGTACCTGAGTTAGATTCATGGCTGGGGTCGCTGTCTTTGTGGAGTTGGTACATTCTCCCTGTGTCTGCATGGGTTTCCTCCAGTTTCCTCCCACAGTCCAAAGATGCGCGGTTAGATGCACTGGCTATGCTAAATCCTCCCTCTGTGTACACAATTAGACACTGGAATGTGGCGACTAGGGGATTTTCACAGTAGTTTCAATATAGCGTTAATGTAAGCATACTTGTGACACTAAAAAAAATTTAAAAATGACTGATTTTCCTCCCTAAATAACATGAATGAACCAGTTAGATTTTCATGACAAACCGATAGTTTTGTGGTAATCGTTATTCAGATTCGTTTTTTGTTCCAGATTTTTTTAATCACCTCACCTGAAATCTTATTCCCCTCTTTTGATTTTAATAGTCTGTCTCCAGCCCTAGTTATTCAATTTGGTAGGGCAATGTTTGAAATGAACTAAGTCTCAAGGAACAAACTCTCTCGTTCCACATTTCCCTGTGTATCAAAATCCCTATCCCCCATGACACTGCATGAGACACACATTCAAATCTCTGATTTGGTGGACCAATTTGCATGTGGCCCAAGGAGTGATCAGCCAGTGAGTGGTTTCACTGATAAATATTTCATATGTTAAATTAGCTTGCATCAGTTTCTTTCACCTTGGTTGGTTTTTGGAATAAGTAACTGTCTTTCTTTGGTGCGACAGATTCCACCCAAATTGACTCAGACCTTGTGTCACATCAAGTTATTAAATCTGATCAGTACCAAGTTCTCCTTTGCTTGTGGTGTTAACATTCCCATCTATTTATTTTCCCTGTCATCTTTAAATAATTTATACCTTGCTGATTGAAGCTCTTGTCTGTCCTCAGGCTCCTCCGTTAAACCAATTATAGCCATCCTCTTATAACATGCACAACCTTCAAGCTCCAGTGCCCTATTCTGCTGCTCCAAATGCTGTAGAACATTTTGTTTGTCACAGTTATCTCTTGATTTTATAGTGCTTCATCTTCTTTCTTGTACCTGCTTATTCCAACCTTTTAGGTGTTTCCTAATATACTTTTTTCACTTCTAGTTTATCATATGATATTTCTTGGTTATTGTAGTATTCCAAATAAGCAGTTTTCCCAGTCTATTTCCCCTAAGAAACAAAGATTTAGTGAAAAGTCAACAGAGGTTATATATCCTTCTCTTTGAAACAGGGAGTTAAACTTCTTTTTGTCATTGTTTTTAAAATGGTGAATGTGTCTAGTTTATATTATTATGTGTGAATTTAGTCAAGATAATTTCCCAGGTGGAATGATCAAGAAATCCATTAATCATGACAAACGATCACCAAACACTTCTCAAATCATTAACTTGGCATTTAACTAGTTCAGTGATTCTGCTGTGATCTGTGTCATTGCTGCATGATGTGTCTCAAAGGAAAAGGAGATGCTGCTCAATGTGCCTACCAGGCTCCACATGCCATCAAAGTTCCTCCCTTGAATCCCTTTAATATAGTTTCCACCCTGTTGGGTGTATTCAGATTGCACTTTATCAGTTACCATTGCTATCTTTTGTGATTGTGATCACAATATGTTATTATTCTTGACATAACTGTTGATCATCAACCATCCCATCCTTCTCCACCATTCTCTCCCCATGTGCGCCTCAAACTAATACTGCCCCAGCATTGTTTCTTATATTTTTGATGCACTTAATAAGTCTGAACTGAATTTTCTTCCTACTCTGAATCACTCACATGAATGTTGTACCTGTTGCTCCTTCATGTCTTTGTTGCCTCCAGATTTGATTATTCACATACAGTCTTTGCTGGTGTCCTAGGATCTACCCTTCATAAGCTTGTCAGCCAAGACACTGCTGTCTGTGTGCTATTTCATTACCAAGTTCCTATTAAGTCTGTCCTCATTAACCTATATTGCCTGTCAATTGAGTCGGATCTCAATTTTAGAATTCTCACCCGTGTTTTCAAATTCCTCCATGACCTGGCACCTCCCTAACTCTGTGATCTCTTCCAGCCCCACACCCTTCCAATATCTTCTAATTCTGACCTTTTGAGCATCGCCAAATTTATTTGTTCTGTAAATGGTGACCAACCCTTCAGTATGTCGATGCTGTAAATTCTAGAACTTCATCCCTAATTTTAATGTCCTATTTTTGATGCTTTGTAATTTGCAGACATGGAATCACTTTGATTATGTATGCAATTGACAGCCTGCTTTAACTCCCTGCCACTATTCTTGATGCATTGAGTACCAGAATCCTGTTTGACTGCCCAGACCTTTTCAAACTTTGGATGATTAACAGTTTCCTTCAATCCAACTTTTGAACCATCATGGTGTTCACCTTCATTGTCATACCTGACTTTGATATAAGCGTCAAATCAATTATCTTTTCCCAGTCAATATCCAAGCTGCTTACTCCGACCGAAAACATTACTTACCTCTTGTCTACCTCATTTATGAGAATGAATTTAATGGCCACCTTGATGGCCCCATTCACGAGCCAGAAAGCCTCATCACCATCGTTTTTGGAAACCCTGACAGAAGTAGTAGTCTAGTAGTTAGTTCACTGGCTGCCATTGAAGCTTCTGCCTCTGAAAGGTTGAAGGCTCACGTCTGAGACTTGCTCTGCAGTCCTTACAATACCATTGGAAGCGATGGTCACTGCTAGCACTGCAGCGGACAAGCACCACCCAGCGTTGAGAAGGCTTCAGAATCAAAGTGGGTCTATGGGGTTCACCAAGGTCAGTTATCAGTACATGCTGAAGGAAGAGAGGCAGGTGGGATGGAGGGAAGAGGGAATAGATCATGAGGATGGCCCATTAATTTGCTATTTAAGGTCCTCAATTGAATCCTGGGCATGAAGGCTATCTTCAAACTTCCCCATCTCTACCTTAATCAAGAGAATTGAGAAAACAACTGGCACTCCACTATCTTTCTTCCCTCCCATTTCCACAGTCACCTCTGGCTCTCAGTCCTCTCCTAAGTGAAGAATTAAATTCCCTCCCCTATCCCTGAAACATTCCTGCACCCATTTATTGTCACTTGCTTCAATCACCCCAATCCTCTATCAGCCTCCCATGACTTTTAAAATTTGTTCACGTCATCTTGTTCCTCTGCTAAATCATTTGCTGGCTTTTCAATTGCCTGCATATAATTCTCGAAATCCTTGATCTTAGCTGTAGATTCATTTGTGATCTCACTCCTTAATACCTTATTCAGCTGTATATGCTTTTATTTCATTTGACACTGGAATCTTTTACACCTCAAGTCTTCTCTTACTTTAGCTGTAGAGTTTTGAGTCTAATAATTTAGGATATTAACACCAAAAATCCCATCCCTGTTCATGGTTGGGATTCTCTGATGCGGCTGAAAGTGGATGGAGTTTTCTTTGGAACTTTGAATTCATTTCAGGGATGGCTGAGGTCTATGCTGGAGCACATTCTGATATATTTTTAGCCATGATGTTGATTTAGTGAATTTTGGTATTCATTCTGTGGTTGGTGTTTAATTTAAATGTCCTAACAGCCACATAATTGTGTAAAATTATTACAAAAACAATAAGAATTGCTGGTCAATTTGTGAAAGTCTAGCTTCAAAACTGGCTTTCCAGCAGGTGGAGAGAACTAAAACAAGGGAAAAGTCTACTTGAGCTCATGTTCACAAATTGTCAGTTGAAGATGCATCTTGTTTAACTTCACCTTCTAACCTCTAACAGGTTAATCTATGGTGCAAGCATAATGAGAATGAGAAGACACTAAAATATCTAAATTAAATGTTCAGCTTTATTAGATCAGACACCCTGCAAAAAACATGATTACCTGGCAATACAGTAAGCCTTTTCGTGTAACTAATAATACAATGCCCTTATTAGGCTACCTGATTACACAATGCCTTTGTATCCTAGTCTTACATATGCACGTACACACATTCATATCCTTTAAACAGATATGAATTCTCTATAGTCTACTCTTACTTGTGATAATGGTTTGGCAATACAATGCTTAAATATATTCTTAGCAAGTGGTCATACAATTACCTGACTAACAAACTCCTTTTGATTGTAGATATTCTTCTTTCGATGGGTCAGTTTCCCTTAAATAGTCAAACTGTTGCTCTGATTGAAGTTATTAGCCTGAAACTCTTAATTCTGTTTCCTTCAACAGTTACTCCATGACCTGTTGAGTATTTGCAGCAATTTTCATTTTTATCCCTTATATTATTCCAATGACGTCCCAAACGTGCTTAAAAGCTCAGCTGATGATGATTCAGACTTCCTTTGGACTCATAGAACATAGAACACTACAGCACAAACAGACCCTTCGGCCCATGTGTTGCGCCAATCACATCTATACCTACCAAGCCACAGACCTGTCTATAACCCCCTATCCCATTAGTTCCCATATACTCATCCAGAAATCTTTTAAAAGACCCCAGCGAGTTTGCCTCTACCACCTCCGATGGCAGCCGATTCCATTCACTCACCACCCTCTGAGTGAAAAACTTACCCCTAACATCCTCTCTGTATTTGCTTTCCTGCACCTTAAATCTGTGTCCTCTCATAGGGGAAATAGCCTCTGAGAATCCACCCTATCTATTCCTCTCAACATTTTATAAACCTCTATCAGGTCGCCTCTCAACCTACGTCTCTTCAGGGAGAAGAGTCTCAGCTCCCTCAACCTATCTTCATAAGGCATGCCTCCCAATCCAGATAACATCCTTGTAAATCTCCCCTGCACTCTTTCAATAGCTTCCACATCCTTCCTATAGCGAGGCGACCAGAACTGTGCACAGTACTCCAAGTGGGGTCTGACAAGGGTCTTATAAAGCTGCATCATTACTTCCTGACTCCTAAACTCAATTCCTCGATTAATGAAGGCCAGTACACCATATGCCTTTTTGACCACATCCTTCACTTGCGAGGCCGATTTAAGAGTCCTGTGGACCTGGTTCCCAAGATCCTTCTGCTCTACAACATAGCTAAGACTCCTATCCTTGATATTGTAACTTGATATTCCTTTAATACTCCCTTGATACTTCTTTAATATTCTTCCAGTGACAGGTGAGGTGCCCTTTAAAGATCTAGTTTTGAGCACAGAACAGATATTGTTCTCAAAATGAATCTGTTTTATTCTTAACTCCCATTCCCCTTCTGACATTTGATTCACGTGACTGCAGTACTTCTTCCATCGATGATCAGATTCCTTCCTTGTCTGCAGCCACATGTTTACCTGACAAGCTTCTTTTATAACTTCTTTTCAAGGGTGAACAAGATGTTATATTGGCAAGTTCTCACTGGCCTATTGATGATCTCCTTTGATCATGACAATGTGAGCTCACGTTTTGTTTCAAAAACTAAAGCCAAGTGACACTGTCCATGTGTTTCTCAGCAAATTCCTTCGTCTGAGACCTTATATACACGGATATCTTCACCTGACTACACATTGTTTTCTATTGTTGCTTCTTGTTCGTGCCCTCTGATTTTGCTGTTTTGCAACAGCCCTGCAGGTTTCAATGATAAAATTGTGTTTCTCCCCTATTTGCTTGTTCTGGTTGAAAACTCAGCTTTAAGGTTTTGTCAGAGGTTTACTTTTCCTTCAGTCTGCCCATGACAGTATTGATTGGAGTGACTACTATATTTTCCTTGTGGAGACAGCTTCCCTTCTTCTGACTGAGGACACCATCTATTGTTGAGCAGCACTGCCATTTTTCTAGTTGAATGGATTCAGCAGAAAACTAGACATCCTTGGGGCACTGCAGGTAATCAGCAGCAGTTGAATTGTACTTGAGCTTATGGCCTGGCACATCCTTCACTCTCCAATTACCTTCAAGCCTGGGGACCAATCCTTGCTTATTATACAGTGCAGAAAAGTGTGCCAAGTGCAGCAGTAGATGTATCTGAAATGAGATACTAATCTAAAGCGGCTACACTACAACACTATATGCATGCCAAACAGTAGGAGCAACATGCTTTAGAGAGAGCCAAGTGATCCAACAATGGATGGATCAGATCAAAACTCTGCTCTCTTGCCACATGCAGTCATGAATGGTGGTGGGCAATTAAACAACAGGCTTCAAAAACATTCACTTGCTCAGTGATGGTGGAGTCTAGAATGCCAATACAAAAGGTAAGGCTTTTGCAAGTACCTTCAGTCATAAGTGTCAAGTAGATGATTCATCTTGGTCTCTACCTGAGGCCCTGTCATCACAAGTGCCGGTCTTCAGCCGATTTGATTCGCTCAAGGTGATACCAAAAATGGTCGCACGTACAATATAAATAAATTCTGTGGGACTTGACAGCATCTCTGCTGAAGAGCTGAAGGCTTGTGCTCTAGATCTGGCGACACATGTAGCCAACCTGTACACCTATAATATTGGCATTACCCAGCACAGAAACATCATCCAATAGAAAGCAGAAAAAATCCAATCTTGAAATTACTGCCCCATCAATCTACTCTTAATCATCAGCAAATTGATGGGAGGTGACAATGATAGTGCTATTAATTATTTGCCAACTGTCTACTCACTAATGCTCAATTTTGGTTCCAGCATGACCACACAAGTTTGGACCTCATTGGAACCTTAAAAAAATGAAAGAAGGAGTTGAGTTCCAAAGGACAGAGTCATCAGAAGAACACCATAGTTGCAGGATGAGCAGACTATATCGTCCAAAAAGTTATTCCATCATGTGAACTCACCACTCAGCATTTCACAAGCCTCTGCACTGTCATATAAGTACACATTTATCAATTTTGCCATGAGAGTCACACATCAAGACAGCATTTGACCAAACTTGGCATCAAGGAATTCTTGTGAAATTGAAGTTCATGTGAATCAGCAGGAAAATTCCCACTGCTTGTGATCATTACTAATAAAAAGGAAGATGGTTGTGGTTGTTGGGAATTGCTTCGGGAGTTTCTTCAGCTGATATCCTAGGCCCAACCATTTTTATCCACTGCATCAATGATTGTCCCTCCAAAGTACTGGAGACTTTGCCTGATGATTGTGCAATCTTCTGTCTATTCATAGTTTCACAAAAAATGGAGCAGTCTATTCATATCTGCAGCCAGACCTGGTCAGTATCTGTGCAGCTTGTAATAAGCATTCCACACATGTGCTAGGCAATGTGCATGTCCAACTAGAGAGAATCTAATCACCACCCCTTAACTTCCAATGGCATTACCATCACTCAGTCCCTCGTAATAACATTCCGGGGGACACTATGGGCCAGAAATTTAACTGGTTAAGCTAGATGAGCACTGTGACTGCAAAAGCAGATCAGGTCAGGGAGTGAGTTTTCTGCAGCTACTCGCTCACCACCTGACTCTCCAAAGACGGTCCACTATTTAAAAGACACATGTCAGCAGTGTGAGAGAATATGCCCCATTTTCTGAGATGAGTGCAGCTCCAACAACACTCAAAAACCTCAACAACCAGTCAGAAGCAGCCTATGGTTGGTGCCCCATTAACCACCTTCAGCATTAATTCCCTCTGCAGTCATGGCAGACTCGTAATAGTGTTTACCTTCTACAAGATGTACTGGAGCAATTCACCAAGGTTCCTTCGAAGCAAGATATCCACTTGCTTTTGTGCTGTGTGTTTTGTCCACGTCTTGATGATAATAGTGCTTGATTTTTGGACCACAATATGGCTGCAGAAACAGTCAGTAGTAATTTTAAAAATCTGATTGGGAAGGAGCAGACGTTACAGAATCACAGCACGGTTGCAACAGAGGAGGTAATTTTGGGCAGTACAGTGGCACAGTGGTTAGCACTGCTGCTTCACAGCTCCAGAGACTTGGGTTCAATTCACGGCTTGGGTCACTGCCTGTGTGGAGTTTGCACATTCTTCTCATGTCTGTGTGGGTTTCCTTCAGGTGTTCCGATTTCCACCCACACTCCAAAGATGTGCAGGTTAGGTTGATTGGTCATACTAAAATTGCCCCTTAGTACCCTGAGATGTGTAGGTTAGAGGAATGAGTGGATAAAATATGTAGGGATAAAGGGATAGGGTCTGGATGGGATTGTGGTCAGTACAGACTTGATGGGCCAAATGGCCTCTTTCTGTACTGTAGGGTTTCTGTGATTTCTATGCAGTTTGGCCCATCGTATCTGCACCAGCTGTTTGTGGGAACAACTATATGCCACATTCACACCTTCTCCCAGTTAATCTGCACATTCTTCCTTTTAAGATAATAATATATTTCAAATCCCTGATCTCTCTCACTGAGAAAGACAAAAGCAGCTATTGCATGGAAACATCATCATCAACAAATTCCCCTCGAAGTAACACACCATCCTGTTTTGTACATATACTGTCATTCCTTCACTGTTTCTGGGTTATAACCTTGGCACCTGCTTTTTGACAGCACTGTGGGGACAACTACGCACAATAGCTAAACACATAATACAATAGCAAAGCTCAGGAAGGCTATTCAAGGGCAATTAGAAATGTGCAATAAATATTGACCTTGCCAGATCTACTCGTATCCTGTTTGCGAATAAAATTAAAATATGGAACAGATGTCACGCACTCTATCTGAAGTCCTGAATTTGCTATCTTTCCCTTTAGACAAGAACCAAACAATTAAAATGATGTTTCTGAAATACAGACAGAACATCTTGGATTCCCATATGGCAGATGTGTCTGCAATAGTTGTCAGCTGTTCAGTGAATTTATTTAAAGTTTCTATTTTAGACTAAAGTTGCTAGTTGAGTTTATTCAGGTCTTATTCACTACAAAGTCCAACAACCTAAAATGCCATGGTTGTGTTAGTTGGTTCGACAAAAGCATAGAACCTTCACCATATTAGAACATGATATTTAAGGGATCTATCCTTTATGTACATAATTTGTGAACCTCTTTATGACCTCCCATCTGTACACAAACTGCATTCACCTGAAGCAATTTTATGATTTGTTCCTCATATCTATTCCGTTGTTGACGGGTCTTTCTTCTATTGCACTGCACTCTGGAACTACCTACTAAATGACTTTATCTTCCAAATACTTGCTTTCAAAATACTGCCAGAATGCTTTTTCTTGCTCTTGACTTTTGGGACCACTTTCTCTTTTGCTTGTAGTTTCTGTTCTCCATTTCTTCCGCTTATTGAACCTCTGCCAGTTTCTACCACCTCACAAAATGCTTGAGACTTTTGTTTTAGTTTGTGAGATGCACTATTGAAATGTATGCTGTTGTTTATTAGATAAAAAAAAAATTAAAGTTGAGGTAGTAACAAACAAAGTTTAGCGTAAATGTTAATATAATGCAAATTTAAGAATAGAGGCAAAATGTTTCTTGGTTTCTTATGGTATTGATTTGAATAGTAATGTTGACGATTAAAGTATCTAAATTAAAAAAAAACTTTAAAAAATTTAGAAGATAAGTACTGTTTAAAAAGCAGGGATTAACTTCATGACACATTCCGGGTTTAGAGTCAAACAATTTTGGGAAAGTAACATAATCAATTGTGAGCACAGCTGCCGGTATTTGTTCTGGTACAAATAATCCCTTGATATCTTTGAAGGAAATGACATTTACTGACTAAAGAAATAGTTTATTCAATCTCTTCATTCAGCTGGATTCAAATATGAGTCCTTGGGATTACCCATTTTATTCTGTTATTCTGTCCTATATTTTGACCTGTCTTACCCTGTTATTATATCTTATAGACACAGCTGATCCCCATGTGCCTTGTTATTAAGCCATCATTTATAACTTCAATTTAGTTCAAGGTTTCACTTATCTGTTCCCAAATACATTTTTTTCATCTGAAGAAGGACCTTATCATAGGAGACAGATTATAACTGCTTAAGGGCAACTGTTTCTGCTGGTGTAAATATATGTATAAAAGAGCTTGTAAGCAAGATATCTACTTGCTTTTGTGCTGTGTGTTTTGTCCACACCTTGATGATAGTAGTGCTTGATTTTTGGACCACAATGTGGCTGCAGGAACAGTCAGTAGTAATTTTAAAAATGTGATTGGGAAGGAGCAGACATTACAGAATCACAGAACAGTTGCAACAGAGGAGGTAATTTTGGGCAGTACAGTGGCACAGTGATTAGTACTGCTGCTTCACAGCTCCAGGGACTTGGGTTCAATTCACGGCTTGGGTCACTGCCTGTGTGGAGTTTGCACATTCTCCTCATGTCTGCATGGGTTTCCTTCAGGTGTTCTGATTTCCACCCACACTCCAAAGATGTGCAGGTTAGGTTGATTGGTCATACTAAAATTGCCCCTTAGTACCCTGAGATGTGTAGGTTAGAGGAATGAGTGGATAAAATATGTAGGGATAAGGGGATAGGGCCTGGATGGGATTGTGGTCAGTCCAGACTTGATGGGCCAAATGGCCTCTTTCTGTACTGTAGGGTTTCTGTGATTTCTATGCAGTTTGGCCCATCGTATCTGCACCAGCTGTCTGTGGGAACAACTATATGCCACATTCACACCTTCTCCCAGTTAATCTGCACATTCTTCCTTTTAAGATAATAATCCAATTCTCTCTTGAAAGTCTTTATTGAATGTCCTTCCACCAGTCACTCAGACAGTGCATTCCAGGTCCCAACCATGATTCCATCTGACAGCACATCTTTATTTCACTGAATGTTGATAGTGTCTTTAAAAAAACTAATAGCTTTTTATTTGTATGGGAATGCCTCTAATTTCTGTCATTCCCAAATCTTTTTCCTCATCTTCCTGAATTACTTCCTTTGGCATAACTTATTAGATGATTTTTTTTTCTCATCTCCTTTCTTTCTCTTGGATTCTGTGATTCCAGTATTTGATTCCAATATTTGGAAAATAAGTTTTTTCATGTTCTGTCCTTGTCATTCAGGTTTCTTTTTCCTTAGTGACTCCTTTAACTCAATTTCACATCTCACTTCCTCTGCCTCAGAAAATAAAAACATTGCTCGTCATTTCCTCACCTTTCATCCACCTAGCTTCTGCAATTCTCAAACTTGCTACCTTTTCTCCCATCTGTAATGCAATTCAACCATCATGCTCATATGCATTTACTCACTTTTCAAATAACTGTACTTCTAGTTACTGCCAAATTGGAGCTCAAAGGAATCAATAGTATCAATTGTTATTAATGTCCTTGTTGTATCAGTTCTGTACGACTCCAAGCACTTCTTTCAAGGTATACTGCGATTTTTATGTACTTCCTCTAATCTAGTTTCTGTGTGATGGTCTATACGTTGGAGGAAACATTGCAAATTAGGAATGCCATAAAGGAAATACTGCATATGCTGGAAGTCTGAAATAAAAGACTTCTGGAAGTACTCAGCAGGTCTGGTAGCGGCTCTGGAGAAAGAAATAGAGGCTAATATTTAAGGAGGCAAAGTGGTTGGACAGTGCTGGTTGGAGAGCTGGCAAAGAGCCTCACTTTGTCCCTCACAGGGAATGTGCGCCCAATTCAGTACCACTCAGATGTTTACATGTATGGTAGTAGGATTTCTCTAGTATTAAGGACCTAGAGACAGAAATTCCACCTTTGAAGTGCTCCTGACAAACAGATGCTAATAGCTGTATTGAAAGACAAAGCACTGGGGAGGCTATTATTGCTGTCAGTACAACAGCTACCCATGGCTTAGAATTGCCACTGAATCCTAAGCCACAGGTGAATGATGGCAGGAGGTCATTTGTAGGAAGGGTGTTGACAGTAATGGGGAAAGGATTTCAGCAGCATCTCCCTCCCCTTCCCAATGCATATCAAAGTATTTCTTCAATGCAATAATTGTTTCTGCTTTTACCATCTTTGCAAACAGTGAGTTCCTGATCCCAATAACCCTTCATGTGAAGAAAGATTCTCCAAAACCCTGTGCTAAAATTTCTGTTTAATTTATGATCCCTTGTTATTGAATTCTCTTTTTTAGAAATGTAGAACAGCTGTCATTCTCTTGTCTCTTTACTGTCCTTTGACCGCTGGACTAATATCACTGTGATGTATCATATGACAGCTTTTCACGTTTCATATTTTTCTCTTTTTAAGTTGATTTATGCAATCAAACTCAGTAACAATTAGTGCTTTCTGTATTTGTATTACACCTGTAAAGTAGCCACAAAGTAGAACAAGTTTCCTCAGAGATATATTCTCAGACTAAGTTTGACACTGAGCTTGATGAACAGATAGTAGTCCTGTCTGAAGAGATAGGTTTTGAAGAGCATCTCAGATTACTACTTTGTGATACCAGTCAGCATTTATGACTCTTGCTTTTCCTCATTGTGTTCTCAGCCCTCTGTCTTTTGTACTCTCTGATACAGAGACCATGTTTTCTTTGTTTTCAATTTTGAAGCCATATAAAAGTTCAAAACATTCAACTGTTTTCCTCGCAGATCCTAAGTTGCAGTAAATTTTCAGCATTTTCTCTTTGTTCTAACTGGAAAATGTCTAGTTAGCTTTTTTTAATATTAATATAGAACCAAACTTATCAACAAATGCCTCTATGAATTCACAATGATCAATTGGGAAGTGCAACATGGCTCTTGGAAAAAATACCCATTTTGAGGAGAGCTGCTCCAATGTAAGATTACAAGATGTGACCAACCTGAATACTGATGTCTGTCTTTGGGTGTAGTGCAATATTCACATTAGGATGTCTGGACTTAGATACATCTTGCTGATTAACATGAATATTTAAAGTGTGAATATCATTCCACAATTTCAGAGGAAAAAAGTGATGAGATTGATATCCCAAAGTATGCTGCTCAAATCTATAAATTCTTAAGACCATTACTTTTTAATTGCAGTAAGTATTTACACATTTGGATCTGTACATAAGGTTAGAGCTTCTCTTCCTTCCAGATCTGGATCACTTCTCAGCCGTGTGATCTGACATCATTATGATATTGCTATGGCATCAGCATCATGTATGCTACTGAAGTTTTTTTTTACTCTCCATCGTCCCCAACGCCTTAGACTTCACAGGGCTTGTCTCTGAGGTGTTTCGATCAATCTCTCTGATCTCTTTCTGATCTCCTTTTGAAGTTGAGGATATTTCATATTCTGCCTCTGTAGGTGCGAGTGTTCTCCTCCTGGGTAGCTGCATTCTTGGAGTATATCCTCCTATTTCTTCATCAGGATCTGAGGAGTAATCCCAAGTTTCCATTGATTTTATCTTTCTTATGCTACACTAGTCTAAATTCTGTATAATCATGGTTGTGCAGCTTTCACAGTGACTGTACCTTCCTTCTCTTGGATTCAGACCCATAATCTCTCCTTATCTCT
Organism: Sphyrna mokarran; assembly: GCA_024679065.1. Lineage (NCBI taxonomy): Eukaryota > Metazoa > Chordata > Chondrichthyes > Carcharhiniformes > Carcharhinidae > Sphyrna > Sphyrna mokarran. The sequence goes on from JAGIQG010000003.1 coordinate 94,719,368, forward strand.
TGGTAATTCTGGTACTCTTTGTAATTAAAGTTTTGAGTTTTTTTTCTGTAATTCCTTGCATACTTTTAGTCTCTTGTGGTAATTCACGATGATACATAGAACATAGAACATTACAGCGCAGAACAGGCCCTTCGGCCTTCGATGTTGCGCCGACCAATTATGAAAAAAGCAATGACCCTCCAAACTAAACTATTCCCTTCTCTTCCATAAACTTATCAACCAACCTCTTAAACGCTACCAAACGTGGCGCATCTACATTTAAGTTTGTGGGGCTAGAGATGGAAGTTGTATGCTCTGTCTTCTACATTATTAACTCCGATGATGAGAAGCCATTTTGTGGTGGCAAGGTTTGATAACTCTAAAGAGCTAAGTTATGATCTTCATTTTCTTTCGATAATGCCTGACGGTTTATACCCATTTCTCAACTTTTTCATTTGCTTCAGCATAGGGAGTTCAACTGTTTAAATGAATTAAGCCATATATGTTTGGACAGTTTTAGAACAATTCATTATAATATTGTGAGCCATTGTCAGACTGCCACGTATCTTCAGGGATTGCCGTGATACTATGCAATTTGGTTTTTTTTCCATCCACCATGAGTGACAATCAGGAAGGTTTTCCCTTTAAATTCAAATAGGTCCATTCTCAGCTGCTCCATGGCCTTGATGGAATATTAGAAGGTAATAGTGGTTTTGTTTGTTCTGGTTCTTTGTGGCACAATTAAAATAATTAGAAATCGTTTCTCCGATAACATGAGTAATGTCTGGCCACCAAACATGATATTTTGCCATATCATGTTTTGGTGATCTTGGTGAAGCTTCTGAAAAATTTGAAGTCAGTATGACTATTGTCTCATGAAAGATTAATTGACTCTTAATAATGCAATAATTTCTTAAAAACATTCAGTAATGTATTGCATAAAATGCTGCTTAACAAAGTAAGAATCCATGGTGCTCGGCATAGTATATTAGCATAGGTAAAGGATTGGCTAACTAACAAAACCCAGAGAGCTGGGATAATGGGGACATTTTTTAGTATGGCAATCTATAAATATGGAGTTTCATAAAGAGATCAGTACAAGGGCCACAGTTATTTACAATATCTATTAATGACTTGGATGAGGGAAATGAATGTACTATTATGGATGACACAAAAATAGGTGGAAAGTGAGTGGTGAGAATGACGCACACAATTTGTAGAGGAGTATAAGTTAAATAAGTGGACAAAAACTTGGCAGATGGGATAGATTGCAGGAAAACATGACAGATATATTGGTATGAAGAATAAAGGAGTTAAGTATTATTTAAATGGAAAAAAACTGCAGAAAGTTGAGCACATAGGGATTTGGGTGTGCTTGTACATAAATCAGAAAAAAAGCTAACATGCAAATTCATCGGGTGATAGGGAACACAAATGAAACTTATGACCTATATTTCAAAAGGAATGGAGGATAAAAATAGGCAAGTCTTGTTAAAACTATACAAGATACTGGTTAGGCCACACCTGAATACTGTGAACAGTTTTGGTACCTTATCTAAGGAAAGATCTGCTGTCATTGGAGGCAATCTAAAGAAGGTTTACAAAGTCCTATGTATGGAGGGATTTACTTATGAGGGGAGGTAGAGTAGATTGACCTGTTACTGGAGTTTAGAAGAATGAGAGGAGACATAAAGGATACTCAGGGAGCTTAACAGGGAAGTTGCTGAGGGGTCGTTTCCTCTTGTGGGAATGTTTCAGACCAGAGGGCATAATCTCAGAGTAAGGGGTTACCCATTTAAAACAGAGCTGAGGAAGAATATTTTCTGAGGGTAGTGAATCTGTTATAGTTTTTACTGCAGTCAGCTGTGGAGACTATGTTATTGTATTCAAGGCTGAGATAGATTTTTAATCAATAAGGAATCTAGGGTTATGGGGATGAGGTGGGAAAGTGAAGTTGAGAGTTATCATATTAAACCAGTCATGATCTCACTGAATGGTGGAGCAGACTTGACGGGCTGAATGGCCTACTTCTGCTTCACCGTCTTATGGTCTAATGACAGTGAGGTGCTTGCACTGCTCAATATGTTGCTGTGGTATTGGATTAGTGGTGGTATAGTTTGGCCATCCTTCCAGGCAATATTCTCTGATTTGAAGACATTTTTTCTCTAATTGCTGGACTTGTTTTACCACTTGTAACTTTTTTGTAGTAGCTTATAAATCCCGAGTGATTAAAGATGTCTATGCTGCAACCTGATCAATAAAGTGCAAATCCATTTGTTTAGGTCTTTCTGATAGTATTCATGACTGTATGTCTGCTGTTGTTTGATACTTTCATTGAACATAATCTGTGGTAGAATCATATCTCAGAAACTTAGAAGTTTTGGTTCTATAATCACAGTTTGCTGCAGGAGATTACATAAGAACTAAAAACAAGAGTAGGCCGTCTAACCCCTCAAGCCTGCTCCACCATTCAATAAGATCATGGCTGATCTTTTCATGAACTCAGCTCCACTTACCTGCCCGCTCACCATAACCCTTAATTCCTTTGCTGTTCAAAAATTTATCTATCCTTGCCTTAAAAACATTCAATGAGGTAACCTCAATTACTTCACTGGACAGGGAATTCCACAGATTCACAACTCTTTGTGTGAAGAAGTTCCTCCTCAACTCAGTCCTAAATCTGCTTCCCCTTATTTTGAGCTATGCCCCCATTTCTAGTTTCACCCACAAGTGGAAACAACTTCTCTGCTTCTATCTTATCAATTTCTTTCATAATCGCATATGTTTCTATAAGATCTCCCCTCATTCCTCTGAACTCCAATGAGTATAGCCTCACTCTACTCAATCTCTCCTCATAAGCCAACCCTCTCAACTCTGGAATCAACCCAGTGAATCTCCTCTATACTCTCTCCAGTGCCAGTATATCCTTTCTCAAGTAAGGAGACCAAAACTGTACACAGTACTCCAGGTGTGGCCTCACTAGCACCTTATACAGCTGCAACATAACTTCGCTGTTTTTAAACTCCATCCCTTGAACAATGAAGGACAAAATTCCATTGCCTTCTTAATTACCTGCTGCATCTGCAAACCAATTCCTTGAAATTCCTGCACAAGGACATCCAGGTTCCACTGCATAGCAGTATGCTGCAATTTTTTACCATTTAAAGAATACTCCATTTTACTGTTATTCTTACCAAAATGGATGACCAAAATGACATTTACTCCATCTGCTAGATCCTTGCCCACTCACTTAGATTATCTATATCCCTTTGCAGACTTTCAGCGTCCTCTGCACACTTTGCTCTATCACTCATCTTTATGTCATCTGCAAACACTACACTTGGTCCACAACTCCAAATTGTCTATGTAAATTGTAAACAATTGCGGTCCCGACACACTGATCCCTGAGGCACACCACTAGTCACTGATCGCCAGCCAGAAAAACACCCATTTACCCCACCCTTTACTTTCTGTTAGTTAACCAATCCTCTATCCATGCTGATACATTATCCATAACACTGTGCACCTTTATCTTATGTAGCACATAAGATGTGCTATCTTATGTATTTATCTTATGTATCTTATGCCACATCTTGATGTGGCAGCTTGTCAAAAGCCTTCTGGAAATCCGGAGAAACCAAATCTACAGGTTTCCCATTGCTCACTGCACAGGTCATGTTCTTAAAGAATTCCACCAAGTTAGTCAAACATGCCCTCCATGAACTTATGGTGTGCCTTACCAATGGGACAATTTATATTCAGATGTCTTACTATTTCTTCCTTGATGATAGATTCAAGCATTTTCCTTACTACAGAAGTTAAGCCAACCAGCCTATAGTTGCCTGCTTTTTGTCTATTTCCTTTTTTAAACAGTGCATCACATTTCCTGTTTTCCAATTTGCGGGAACCACCCCAGAGTCCAGTGAATTTTGGTAAAATACCACTAGTGCTTTTGCTATTTCTCTCAGCATCTCTGTTAGTACTCTGGGATGCATTCCATGAGGACCAGGAGACTTGTCCACCTTTAGCCCCCATTAATTTGCCCAACACTCCCTCTTTCCTGATAATGTTAGTTTCTAGGTTCTCACCTGCCATAGTCTTCCTATCATCATTTTTTTGCATGCTTTTGGGTCTTCCACTGAGAAGACACAAAATACCTGTTCAATGTCTCAGTCATTTTCTCACTTCCAGTTATTACATTCCCCTTCTTGCCTTCTAAAGGACCAATGTTTACTTTCACCACTCTTTTTCATTTTATATATTTGTAGAAACTTTTGCTTTCTGTTTTTATATTCTTAGCTAGTTTACTTCATAATCCATCTTATCTTTCTTTATAGCTTTTTATGGCTTTCTGCTGACCTTTAAAGATTTCCTAATCCTTTAGGTTCCTACTGTTCTTTGCCATCTTGTATGCATTTGTTGGTGAGCGAATCCATGCTTTTGCCTGGCCTTTGTTTTTTCCTTTCAATTAAAGAAGAACTTGATATATTTAGCTCCCTGAGACACTGAAGTAAGAGTCAAAAGACTATAGGATTTCTTCATCAGAAGTTGAAGTCTCATCAACTTCCTGCCTTGCCATCATACCATCAGTCATAGAGCCTACTGCATAAAATAGAATACTAATTTGGTCTTTCTGATTATTGTTTATAATCCAGAAGTAGCTCTGTGCCTAGTCTCCAGTTGTCACAGTTCTATGTTCTGAAATGGTTCTGGGAATGGGAAAATGGATTCCATGTTTCTGTTGAACCCTGGAATTGCTCCTCCTTCTGTGTTGCTTTTAATACTTCTGGCCTGTGCTCACTGCTCTTCCTACTCTGGATCTGTATCTCAGCATGCATCTGCTCCTCCTCCAATATTGTAATGATTTGGTAATCTTAGTTTTTTTTCTTTTGCCCTTCCTTTGAGGATCTCTTTTCTTACCAGTCCTTCATCTTTTAAAAGTTTTCAGGGTCATTTACCCACTGCTATCATTATTTTTTAATTTTAGAGCTTAGGTGGGAGTTTCAGTGCTTGTCTATTTTTCCACAGTGCTCCTTCGAGTCTATAGTTTCCAGTATTCTGTATTTATAGCAAGCATTTACACTTGAATCTCGAAAAGAGGTTGGTGCATCGCATCTTTCCAGATCTTCCTTACATCTCAGTCATGGAATGTGACATCATAATTACATCAGCATCATGTGTAGTTCTGATGTTAAACCTTTCCTCTACAAATCAAACCTTTGATACTTCTGTCACGGGTCAGCTTAGGTCACTTGGCTGGTTAGTGATGCAGAGTGATGCCAACAGCAATGTGCTGGCTGAGATTATCCATGAAGGCCCATCTTCTCAATCTTTGCCCCTTACCTGAGGTGTGGTGACTTCCAGATTAAATTACCACTGATTAGCTTGCTTCCACAAAGGCAGCAACAATGTATGGTCAATTGAGTCTATGGTCCCTTTACTTCTGGTTGCTTCTATCTTCTGACATTTACATTCTGACATGGCATGACCAATGTAGGCATAAGTACCATTTGTCAGTGTCACTGTCCAGAAGTCCAGTACTAGGATTCGTAATTTGCAGATAAGGGGTAAACATTTGAGAACTGAGGTGAAGAGAAATTTCTTCATGCAGAGAGTGTGGAATTCACTACGCAGAAAGCAGTTGAGGCCAAAGTGTTGTCTGATTTAAGAAGAAATTAGATATAACTCTTAGGCTAAAGGGATCCAGGGACATGGGGAGAAGGGAGGGAGGATCAGGATATTGAATTTGATAATGAGCCATGATCATGATGAATGATGAAGCAAGCTCAAAGGGCTGAATGACCTATTCTTGTTTCTAATTTCTATGTTGCTAAGTTGTGTTTAACTAATGAGTTGTGAATATATGTTTCAGAACATAGAATAGAAAGTTAAGCAACAGTACTAATTGAATTGGCATTATTTCCCGACTGGCCTGAGAAGACAATTGAAGCTGTAACTTCAATCAGAGTAAGGCTTTAGATAAAGCAATTAGATGTACCAAAGAAGAAACTGTCATTGAAATAAAAGATTCCATGAGAAAATGTTCTTTCTCATACACCAGTGTTATAACTTATTAATTGCATTTTTGCAATCTTAAAAGAAGAGCTAGATGTGTTACCATATGTTGTAATATATCAGGTGAGATTTTATGGCCTCGCTCATCCTGAAACTGTAAAATCTCGCTCAAGGTTTTTGGATCTTTCCATGTTCCACCCCTTATCTGCTCGATTCCTGTGACAGGCGGGGCAGTAGAATTCAGCCAATGTTTTTTGTGCCCCTCTGAAGACCATTCCTGGAGTTGAACAATATTGATTTCTAAATGCCAGTTGGTTATGTGTTTTAAATATTTACGAGATAGCAACTAAATAAATTAATTCTGTAATATTGTTTACCTGAGCTGCTATACTCTTGGAAACACTCAAAGCAGAAAAATGCTGGGAGCAGGAAATGCCTTTTGCAATATAGTTCTGTCCCTGACAATGAACTGGAAAAAGAAGTATGTGGTGATATGGCCAATGCTTCAATTCAAATTGCTTACTGTTTCTTGACTGTTTTAACTTAAAATTGTCCTTTAAGTTGCGTATCACAATCCATGCACTGTACTAGACTCAGTGTTGGACGTGCTCGGGTCATTTGTTTGCTAACATTTAATGAGACATATTTAATATATGTCCCAATATTGGCAATGTAAAAATTGACCTGTTCACCTAACCAATCAGTTTTCTCAGCACTTTACCAAGATTCTCTGATTCATTTTAGTAACTGGCCAGTAGTAGTCAATGCAGAATGCGTATCAGTTTATTTGTTAATTTTATTACATTCTATCACATGTTTATTGTGGATACTTGCTATTCACTCTCAGATTTTTGAACCAAACTCCTAAAGCTCTTAATAGCAATCACCTCATCATTTTGAATATGAGGGAAACATTTCTAAGAATAAGTACAAGATTATGCTGCCAGAAATCCCTGAACACTGGGCTACAAGCTAAGAAAGGGGCAAATGTTTCTAACCTTTGATGGTGCAACTTAGTGACAAGTTGCGTCTGCTGAAACCAACAAAATTTTGTAGCAGTTTTGTACAATTTGTAATATCTAGGAATGTTATCATAAGAACAACTTGCAAGAAGTTGACTCTTGAGACTTTTAATCCAGCAAAGCAAGATTATCTCAAAATATATATTTCAAAAATAAGGAACTGAATTTTGAAACGTGAATATTTCAAGACAGTTTTTTATTTCACACGGCCATAATATAGCATTTATTCCACACACTAGATATCACAAACCACTAATTTTCCATGAGCCATTGGTAGTTTAAAAATAAATTTCAGATATGCGCATTCACTCTCACTTTGGTGAACACCAGCAGTAACCATAGCAACTCTTTATACATCACCGCCCCTCAGCATTCTGGAGTGTCAACAATATAAAGAAATTGCTGGCTGTGCATGATGCACCAAAAATAGCCATAACAAATTTGTCCCCTTGTAACGGGACCAAATCTTTTTGGAGAGATCCAGCTCTAATTGTCACACATTTCACCACTGTCTTTCAGAACTGTTGGTGTTACAAGCACTGAGATGGCAACTGAATCATGCTTTCCTGCATTAGCTGATAATAACAAAAAAAAGCACAGGAATAAAAATCACTTGATGGTTACATCTGTGTTTATTAACATTAACAAATAATGGAAAGTACTCCCTACAGCATTCAATGATATTTTTGATGAAGGGAGTAGGGAATTTAAAATAACAGTGCCACAACTATGTAGCAGCAACATTTTGCTCTCTATCTTCTAGTTGGCTTAATGGTCCCCTGAGATGAGGAATTTTAATCATAACTGATTGTCTCAGTCTTAGCAAGAATACTATTGGCTAATTAAAAGCTCTGCCAGCAGTTAGTTTATCTCTCCAATTTTATAGTGTGAAACAGCCATGAGACAACTACATTTCTCCTGATGGTGCTCCAGCTTTACACTTATCTCTGAATTATAAGCTCAACTACAATGCTTTCCTGTTCTGTACAAATACATTCCATGCCTGATTCACAGATGCGTAACAAATAGATATGCATCTAGTATGGCAGATTGCATGCATTATATGCCGGAGGTGCACCACCTGCCTTATCGGTAAAGACAGCAAAAGAGGCATCCAAGGTCTGTACCTTTCAAAGGTATTAACTCCATTGCACGTGCAGGTGAGAACCATATGTTTGTTTGTAGTCCCCTGAGCAAAATGGTTTCTCTAAATGCTGCTGGCATGGGCTCTGGACCAGCCTTTGGAATGTAGGACTCTGAAAGTGTTTCTGTTTTACAAAGTCCAAAAAGAGAATAAATTGAGGAGGATTCTGAATTTATTGAGGTATCCAAAAAAGACCATCGGATGTTGCAATTTCTGCCTCTTCTCACTTTGTGCAACAAGAAGAGTCGTGAACAAATTGCAGCTTGTCAGACATGGAACTCAGGAGAGCAGGAACAAAAACGCTGGAATAACTGACACTCGAGAGGAAAAAAAAATTGATAAGCAAGCATGTTATTTTATGCACACTGTGTGTGAAAAATCAGCAGAAGCAGACCTCAAGTCGCTGGCTGAGTGTAGCAGAGGGCACTATTGTGCATGCGCTGACTCTAGTAACAGAGACCTATCAACCACCCTCTGCTGCTCTCAGCTTGCCTCCGTGGCTTCCACAAAGCATCTCCCAACACAACCTAACACGAGCGCCCTGCCTGCCCGACTCCGTCTGCGATGAACTATCTAACCCCTACATGGCCATCCCTGATCGTCCCCCTTCCTTCCCTCCCATCGATCCTAATGCAGAGTGACAGCAGTTTCGCCTCCCCTCATCATACCAATCACAATTGCTGAGTGCGCAGTTCCCTTCACCAGTGACCAGTCACTCAGTGGGCCCCAGCCCCTTGTGCCCCACTGCCTGGTGCCAGGGAGCCAGGCTAGCATTACCCATATGGCACCTCCATTTTCCCAAGCTCCCTGGGGGGCCTCAATGACCTTTGGTTCTACCAGCAAGACCATCATGACTTATCCATATTGTTGTTTCTTGCCGGAGAGATCTCTCCGGCAAGAAAACCCGGATGATAGCGTTCAGGTATCGTCAAATCAATGCAAAATACATTTTAAATAAATTGAAATAATTTATTTAGCCTCATGCCAGAAATAGGTGTGAGACTGATCTCATTGGATTTTCAGTGCCAGTAAGATTGCGAGAGGTGGAAAGTTAGCATGAATCTGATTTCTCAGCTCTCTCGCGATCTTACCGGCTCACCCTGCCCATCACCTCCAGGGGTTAGGATATGAAGTTTTTTGCTAACAGATGGGTTTTGGTCTTTGCAACATTCAACCAAAACTCATTAGGTTCAGAAATTAGAGGCGGTGGAATAATAATGAGAAGTAGCTATGATGATAATGAAGTAGCTTTAACTGAAAGCTTACGCCAGCACTTTAAAGATTCTCAATAAGGAAAACCACATGAATGAACAAAATAGGAGGGCAAGAATGCTGGAAGAGAAGCTAGAGCACTTAAAATGCTGATTTGCAACAGGACACAGTTTAGAGTGTGCTCTGTAAGATTTGGTTGCTGCAAAGTTGCAGAGTTTTATGCTGGTCTGAAGTAACATTTACCCATTTCATCGTGACCACTTTTTAAACAGTTCAATTTGATTTTTTGTTAACAAAACAAGAAAGATGTTATCTGTGTTAGCAAAATTTGAGGAACTATAAAGCCTTGCAGGTTAAGAACTTTCCTTCATAAAAGCAAATTACTGCGGATTCTGGAATCTGAAACAAAAAGAGAAAATGCTGAAAATCTCAGCAGGTTTGGCAGCATCTGTCAGGAGAGAAAAGAGCGAATGTTTCGAGTCCAGATGACCCTTTGTCAAAGCTGGCTGTTTTGGTGTCAGAACTTGTTTTGTTGAGTATATGTAAAATCTTGCCTAATAAATTCTGCTTGAAGTGTACATATTAGTTATTTATATCTTGTCAAACCAGGCACAACTTGAAGACCCCATCATTAAAAATTCTGAACTTCGATATTTTAACCCCTAAAGGCAGAGATCAGAGAGGTGAATCACACGGGAGAGCTTTTGGAGAAAGGTGGAATGCTTGACTATACTCAACATTGTAGAAAATTCTAGAAAAATGATTTGATTTGATTTATTGTTGTCACATATATTAACATACAGTGAAAAGTGTTGTTCCTTGTGTGCTATACAGACAAAGCATTCTGTTCATAGAGAAGGAAATGAGAGAGTGCAGAATGTAGTGTTGCAGTCATAGCTAGGATGTAGAGAAAGATCAACATAATACAAGCTAAGTGCATTCAAAAGTCTGACAGCAGCAGGGAAGAAGCTGTTCTTGAGTCATTTGGTATATGACCTCAGATTTTTGCATCATTTTTCCGACAGAAGAATGTGAAAGAGATAATGGTGCATGGGATCCTTAATTATGCTGGCTTCTTTGCTAGTTAGTGGGAAATATGGACAGAGTCAATGGATGAGAGGCTGTTTGCATGATGGATTGGGTTACATTCATGACCTTTTGTACGTAGCTCCTTGAAGTATTGGGCAGAGCAAGAGCCATACAAAGCTGTGATACAACCGGAAAGAAAGCTTTCCATAATGCATCTGGAAAAGTTGGTGAGGGTTGTAGCTGATATGCCAAATTTCCTTAGTCCTCTGAAAAAGTAGAGGTATTGGTGAGCTTTCTTAACTATAGTGTCGGCATGGGAGGACACCAGGAAGGTTGTTGGTGATCTGGATTTTTAAAAACTTGAAGTTCTCGACCCTTTCTACTTTGTCCCCATTGATGTAGACAAGGGCATGCTTCCTGAAGCAGACGACAATTTCCTTCATTTTGTTGACACTGAGGGAGAGATTATTATTGCTGCACCGGTTCACCAGATTCTCTATCTCATTCCTGTACACTATTTCGTCATTGTATGAGATCCAACCCACTATGGTGGTGACATCAGCAACCTTGAAAATCAATATTGAGGATGATTGTAGAGGAGATGTTGATACTGTCCTTACTGATCATGGTCTGTGAGTTAAGAAGTTCAGAATCCAATTGCAGAGGGAGGAGCCGAGGCTCAGCCATGGAATTGGAAGATGAGTTTCGTGAAATAATGGTGCTGAAGGTTAAGCTGTAGTCAACAAATAGGAGTCTGCAATAGGTGTCCTTGTTATCTAGGTGTTCCAGGGTTGAGTGCACGACCAGGGAAATGGCAACTGCTGTGGACTTGTTGCAACAATAAGCAAACTGTAGTGGATCCAGGTAGTCCAGGATGCTGGAATTGATTCATACCATGACTAACCTTTCGAAGCACTTCATAATGATGGATGTCAGAGCCACTGGCCGATAGTCATTAAGACATATTGCTTGGTTTTTCTTAGGATGATGGTCATCATTTTAAAGTAGTTAGGGACCTCAGATTGTTTTAAAGAGAGGTTGAAGACATCTGCAGGATCTGAGTGCTTGTCAGGGTACCCCATCTGAGCCAGTTGCTTTCTGTGGGTTGACCTTCAAGAAAGCTGCTCTGACATTTGCAATGCTTATTGGAAGTGTGGTTCACGAGCACATAGGTGATAGGGGAATAGGACTTGCAATGAGTTAAGACATGAGCAGCAGAGCTTTGGGATTACCTTAAGTTAACAGAGGGTAGAATGTAGAAGAGCATCCAGAAGTACATTTGAATAGTTGAGCCCAGAGATAAAAAAGGCAAGAATAAATTTTTCAGACTTCCTAGAAATTCCTGCACATCCAGCACTGGATATCAATAAGTATCTGATAACTGACTAATGTTGCAAGTGAGAGGTGAGTGAGAGATAGAGCCAAATCCCAAGAGGTTGGGACAGAGAGAGGCAAATTGGGGGCAATAGTGCGGGTTGGAGAGATGGATGAGTGTGGGGTTTGGAGATGGAGTTAGAGAGGATCTTGGAGGGGCGTGTGGATTGGATGATGATGTGGAGATGCCTGCCAGATGATGGCCAGAGGAAAGATTGGGGTGGAAGTTGGGATTGGAAGAGATTGGAGGGGTGTTATGTGGGCAAGTTAGCTGAATGGTTTCTGATCACAGTGATTTCTCTGTAGCCACTTTGCTAACATCAGCTGATTGCGCTGTGATTAATTATCCTCAGAGAATCAGCATTAGGCCTTCAATTTCACCATTGTTACAGCCACTTTGCCTATTGTATGTAGGTGTAATGAAAGGCACATCCTGTATTTATATAGCATCTTTCACAATGTCCCAAATTGCATCACAACCAATTAAGTGCTTTTGAATTGCAACCACTGATATAATGTAAGCAATGTTATCAAATAACAGAGCAGGCTCCAGAGGCTGCCCCTGGTCAACCCCTGCTTGCAATAGATATGCTTTTATGTCATTCTGGCTTACTTGAATTCAACTTGGCTAAATGGCCTTAGTTGTTCATAATTATTTGTGAATAGAGTCTGCAGCAATGTTTCTCCAATGTCGGTCTTATGCACTGCATTGTACCTTGACCTAAATAAACTCCATCTCTTCCAGTTCAGTCACCACAGTTCTACATCATATTGTTTTTGGCCTGCTGCATTTAAATTTCTCAGACAGTGTCCATCTTAGAGGAATATTTGGTATTCGCTCTTGGGACATCCTGAAGTCTTATTGAGTGTGTCTTGATCTCCAGGACAATGCTGCGGTTGCCATCTTCTTGTACAGGTCATCATTGGAAATTATTTTTGGCCAGTAGATGTTTCTGACCTTAGGTAGGCAAAGGCATGACCTTGCATATGTCTGTCTTCACTGCCCTGCGGCATTCAGATCCATATATCAGGACTAACTTTATTATTGTAGACTCTGATTTTAGTTTGGACTTTCGGATGGTTCAAAGTCTGCTAAATGCAGCTCTAACTCTATTCAACCTTTATTATGTCCTCCTTAACAGCATTTTCATTGCTGACAAAGAACAACTTAATAAATTTAGCCTGCCATACGTATCGTTAAGTGATACAAACTTGTACCAATTACCAAGAAAGAAATTGTGTTTTGGGTTTGCCAGGCTTAAAGGAAAGGTAAGTTCAGGGGAGAACATTTTTTATTTCAATTGCTGTCACCACAGCTGTGCCCCTCCCCCCAACCTCACTCCCCCGCCCCCCCCACCTCCCGCTGTACCTCCAGTCCCCACATGGGTGAAAATAATAGCCTTGACAACAATTATTTTGATGTTTTAGTGAAGGCAACCATTGGCATTGCATTGCCAACTTGAAACCCTGTGGATTCACAGTGGGATGTTCCTCATTAATAACATCACCAGAGTTGTCAAGTGCCTTCTATCACAAAAAGAAAGCACTTTAAGCAAAAACAACTCCTCCTGGATCTTTCCTTTCTTTTAACAACTGTAGTCATTATGGAAAGAATTGAAAGAACAGGGGAGCAGGTGTTCCATGATTGCTGACCCAGGGTTTATGTTTCATTTCATTTCCTGTCTCTTCTTAATACTTGCTGGAGATGTTTCCCAGTAACAGATGGAAAACTGTAATTGTTTTTGTCAGTACTCGGTGGAAATCAGCTAATTGTGCAGTATTTTTGATGTGGAGTAATTTTTATAGGCATTCAGCTGATGGGTATTATAAATGACCCAATGAAATTCCTTCTTACTTCAAAATGAGTTTAGACCTTTACTTTGGTTCGTCATGGACAAGATGTAATGTGGTTTTGCACATCATTCATCTGTAATTGAGTGTTCAAACCAGATGTTTGATTTTAACATCACTGACAAACAGATCTCGAATTAAAAGGAAATTGTACCACAGACCAATACAATGTCAATCTGTATATCTGACATGTTGGTCAGTCAATCTGCATTGGAGAATCAGAAGTTGCATCAATGCTAGCAATAAATATCAATTATTAATGTATTTCAGTGGCTTTTTGTGATCTCCATTTGATCCTTACATTGTTAATAAAATCACACCCTCTTTAAATGAAACTGTAAACCATCCTATATTGTGGTGATTGGCACCTATGCCAACCTGCCCAAGTCTAAATATACTGGAAAACAATCTCATCAGCAGGGATTATGTGTTCCCTCTGTTTAAATCAGATCAAGCTTCTTAAAATTTCCAATTTCCCAGAACACTGTGCGGTGATCACCAATGTGTCCTTGCCTTTGGACATTATCTGGGTGCTCTCTTGACAGCTCTTCATTTAGATATTTCAAGAAGGAGGTAATTTCTAATTGGACCAAGTGTTGATCTGATCTTTCATTCTGCAAATATTGCTGGCAATGCTGTCCTACATATTTGTGAAAATTTCCTTCACCTAGTGGTCATTATTTGTTAAGATTCAGATTAAAAAATCTAACTGGAGCTTTGCTGGATTGCTGTAGGTCAGCATTGATACACAGTTAATTCCATGATTACAGATCCTGGCAGATCTTCTGGTAAGAAGTCTCACAACACCAGGTTAAAGTCCAACAAATTTATTTGGTAGCACAAGCCACAAGCTTTCAGAACACTGCTCCTTCATCAGATGAGTAGGAGTTGTGTTCACAAACAGGGCATATAAAGTCACAAACTCAATTTACAAAATAATGATTGGAATATGTGTCTTTACAGGTAATTAAGTCTTAAAGGCACAAGACAATGTGAGTGGAGAGAGGGTTAAGCACAGGCTAAAGAGATGTGTATTGTCTCCAGCCAGGACAGTTAGGGAGATTTTGCAAACCCAGACAAGTTGTGTAGGTTACAGATAATGTGACATGAATCCAAGATCCCAGTTGAGGCCGTCCGCATGTGTGCAGAACTTGGCTATCATTTCTGCTCAGTGATTCTGCGTTGTCATGTGTTGTGAAGGCCGCCTTGGAGAATGCTTACCTGAAGATCAGAGGCTGAATGCCCATGATTGCTGAAGTGTTCCCCAACAAAATCATAAAAATCATAGAAATCCTACTGTGCAGAAAGAGGCCATTTGGCGCAGTAAGTCTGTACTGACCACAATCCCAACTAGGCCATATCCTCATATCCCTACATATTTACCCACTAACCTAGGCATCTCAGGACACGAAGGGGCAATTTTTAGCCAATGAACCTAACCCGCACATCTTAGGACTGTGGGAGGAAACCAGAGCATCTGGAGGAAACCCATGCGGACATGAAGAGAATGTGCAAATTCCCTGCAGACAGTAATGCAAGCCAAGAATTGAAGTCAGGTCCCTGAGTGAAGCAGCAGTGCTAATCATTGTGCTATCGTGCCACCCCAAGAACAGGAAGAGAACACTCCTGCCTGTGATTGTCAAGCGGTGTTCATTCATCTGTCGTCGTAGTGTCTGCATGGTCTCCCCAACATACCATGCCTTGTGCGACCAAATAAACCTGTTTGACTTTAACCTGGTGTTGCGAGACTTCTTAATATTTTTACCCCAGTCCTAAGCCAGCATCTCCACATCATGGTTAACATCTTGGAACCATAAACTGCCAGTTCCAAGTGGAGAGGATCTGCAAAAAAATGGCACGTATCAATACAGACATCAAGTTTCTACAAAGATGCAAGAAAGCAGACAAGATGCCAAAAGGACTACAGATCATGAACCCACTCAGATCAACTTATAACACAGGCCACGGTGAGACAGTTTGCGATCGCACCTCTCTCACACTCCTCAACCACCTCACACACTAGCTCTATAGCAACAGCTGCATCCTGGAAACCAAGATAGAGTCCATATTCTCAACTTGCATTCAGGACGCAGACCAGCTGTGAAACTCTGCCAAGCAGACGAGACAAAGGAACTACGCCATCTATATGCACACCAAGAACAGGAAACTTGAGAAAGTTGGCATAACTACCAGCAACAACCAAGCCTCCACTGGTACCACAGCAAATAACATATGGAAGTCCATTGTCAACTTGTCGGACTACACACTTCAACCAGATGAAATCAAAGTTCCCAGCTAAGGGCTCAATTTCTGCCCTACCGCCAAAATAAACCCCATCAGTCTCTCAATGGACACAGACGAATTCATCAAGCAAATGAAGTTGCTAGAATTCTTCCATAAAGCCCAAGAAGCCAACAGCAAACACAATGAGACAGCCAATGAACCGGAACAACAGAGAGATCTGCGTGCAGCAATTGAAGAGGAAAAAGTCAAATTGGAGTCCACTGGAAGGCCACTGCCCTCGACATGTATGCTTCAGCCATCAGGACATGCATCAATGCCAGATTCATCAGCTGCTTGCACAAGACAACCCCAAAAGTTACCCAAGCACAATGCAATGCTACTCAGGCTCTCAAGATCAACCACAACATTGTCATCAAACGTACAGACAAAGGAGGGGCAATCATCATACCGAACAGAGCGGATTATTGAAAAGAAGTGTACTGATAACTAAACATCGAGGAACACAACAGATAGTTACCTGCAGATCCGACCAAAGAACACAGCTGTTAACTCAACACTCTGATCAAGTCCTTTGATCCGGACTTTCAGAGCGTCCTTGGTGCTCTCATCCCACATATTCCCTGCATTGGAGATCTCTCCCGCCTCCTGAAAATACACAAAGCCAACAGACCCGGCCGTCTCATCGTAATGGGCAATGGGGCCTTGTGCGAGAACCTCTCTGCCTACATCAAGGGTATCCTGAAATCCATTGTAAAAAAAGAACACCTAGCTTTTTGTCACAACACTATGAACTTCCAATGGAAGCTCAGTGTACATGGATCAGTTGAACAAGCAACACTCCTTGTCACAATGAATGTCTCAACATTCTACACCAGTATCCCCCATGACAATGACATTACTGCTACTGCCTCAGTACTCAATGCTAGCAACTGCCAATCTCCAGATGCAATTTTACAACTCATTTGCTTCATCCTGGACCACAATGTCTTCATCTTCTTCATCCAGACACACAGAACAGCCATGGGGACCAAATTTGCATCTCAATATGCCAACATCTTCATGCATAGGTTCGAACAAGACTGCTTCACTGCACAGAACCCTTAACTGATGCTATACACTAGATACAACATGACATGTTCTCCCTTGATGAATAATCACTGAAACAACTATATGATGATATCAACACCATCTGACTCACCATGGAATACTCCCCAGAATCGGTTGCATTCTTGGACACACGCATCTCCATCAAGGATGATCACCTCAGCACTTCACTGTACTGCAAGCCCATGGATAACCTCCACTTCTCCAGCTTCAACCCTAAACACATCCTCGACGGACAAGCCCTCCATTTACACAGGGTTTTCTCAGATGAGAGGATCGCAACAGAGACCTCCAGATGCTGAAAAATGTCCTCATAAGAACTGAATATGGCGCTTGACTCATCAGTTGACAGTTCCGACATGCCAGAGTGAAAAACTGCACCAACCTCCTCAGAAGACAAACACAGGACACAGCAGACAGAGTACCCTTCATCGTCCAATACTTCCCCGGAGCAGAGAAGCTACGACATCTTCTCTGGAGTCTTCAACATGTCATTGATGAAGACCAACATCTCGCCAAGGCCATCCACACAACCCCAGTTCTTGCCTTCAAACAACCGCATAGCCTCAAACAGAGCATTGTCTGCAGCAAACTATTCAGCCTTCAGGAGAACAGTGACCACAACAACCTATCACAGCAACCATTGCAAGAAGTGTTGGATCATCGACATATATGCCATCATTTCACGTGAGAACCCCATCCACCAGGTCCATGGTATATACTCTGCAACTCAGCCAATGTTGTCTACCTGATACGCTGTAGGAAAAGATGTTCCGAGGCATGGTACATTGTGGAGACCATGCAGACTACAACAACAGATGAATGAACACTGCTCAACAATCACCAGGCAAGACTGTTCTCTTCCTGTTGGGAAACACTTCAGCAGTCACGGGCATTCAGCCTCTAATCTTCAAGTATTATGGATTACCACTGCAAACCATTTTCCATACACAAAAACATCCATTGCTTCCTGTCACTGAATCTATTTTGGATCCCACCTGCCATCTTTCCCTGTATACCAAGAGATCTTCCTTTGCTGGCCAGGCTGCCATGTGGGATCTTGTCCCTAGAACCATAAAATACCTACAGTGCAAAGGAGGCCTTTTGTCCTATTAGGTCTGAACCGCCTCTCTGAAAGAGCATTTTACATAGCCCTGCCTCCCATCCATACCCTTTCCCCATAACTTTGCACATTTACCATTACTCATCCACCTAACCTGCGTATCTTCGGAATAAATTCCTCATGAAATCGTGTAGATAATATCTACTACACCACCCTCAACAATCTTCTTTCCTTAAAAAATTCTGTTCAGTTAGTACAACATGATCTTCCTCGAACAAAAGCATGCTGATTATCCCTGATCAAACCGTGCTTTTCTACATGACAATTAATGCTACCTCTTGGAATTGGTTCCAATTATTTGCCCATCATTGAAGACAGATTGATCAGCCTATAATTTTTTGGCATATGTCTTGCATCTTTTTAAAACACTTTTAAACACACTCTTTTTAGAACTGTCATTTGCTATAATCCAAATTCTTGCAAAAGCCAGGATGAAAATCCAGACTCCACCCTCATCCTCTGCTCAGAGCATTGTAGATTCCTCTGACTTAACTATATCTTGTATATAAGATATATGGAAATTTTAGAATGATTTTTTACTATAACTATCTAATTACTGTAGATTATCCTATTCATGTTTTTTCTTTACAAATTATGTTTATTTACTGAACACCATTTAAATAATGAATATTGTGTTTCTGAACTAATTTTGCAAACCTGTATTCTCAGGAGGGAACCAAATTCACAAGGTGCAAAGGTTGGAGAATAGAAGCTCTATCTCTGACCCACATTCCCTTTCTACTTGGCAGCCTCACCAGGAACACACAATTGTAGAAATTATTCCTCTAAGACTTGCAATGGGAGAAGAATTGCTCTTTTTCATGTTATTGTAAATGGGTTTCTGAAACTTTGTCTCTTTAGCTTCAGTGAAATATTAAACACATTTTCAGACCGCAGTTTCAGCTAATTTACAATTTTACTACACACTCACGTAGACATTCATGCAATTCTTAACAACTCTGTGTTAATATTAATAAGCATTGTAGTGTCTCAAAGCAAAATGTTCTGAATTTTGCATACCACACCATAAAACAAACAAAGAGCTGCAACATAACTGCACAAAAATGCTACCTAAGAGCAGGAATTATGACACTTAGGAAGAAACACATTTGAGATTGGAGCTCTTTGTAATAAGAGTTATGAAGGTTAAAGTGTGCCCTGATAGAGGCCTTCAATATTTTGAAAGGTCATGATATAGGAAGGAATAATAAATCATTTTTCACAGGGCTGGTAGCAAGAAAGTATCTATTCAAGGTAATAACTAAAAGGACTAAGGTGGAATTTACAAGGATTGTGATTAGAATGTGGGATTGTTGAACCAAGATCTTTAAATTAATGCAAAGAATAAATCTGATAATTCCTTACATAAGATAAGTATTCAAGTGTTTATATGTAGTGAGTTAGCAGAAGAGAAAGCTTGTAGATTGCTTGTTCAGATGATGAAAAACTCTGGAGAAGTGATGGACAAAATTGACAGTTTGCATGAATTTAACCAGTAAGGTAATATTTTAATTTTATGTACTATGACTGTGGTTTTGTATATTGTTTATATTGATGAGCACTTATCTTATCAGTCTTAAATAAGGGATCATTTGACAATATACTGCATATTTATAGTGTAATTAACACAATCAATGGATGTAGCAATGTTGTGCATGCAAGTTTCAGACCTCACCTATCTGCGTAGCTAGTTGAATGAATTTACACTGTTCATTGTGACAGAAAGCTCTGTGCAGACAGATATTTGCTTTCTGAATCATCTATTTTTAATGTTATAAGATCCCTACTAAATATGAAAAGTGCTGCAGAAGTGTGGCAGTTGAGTAGTTTAAATCTACTCTCAAAACTTATCCTTTTGTAAAGCACTTTGGTACACTTTTTAAGGTGTGGCCTAATTTACTGCTGCTTTTATATCAATGGTACCTTAAACCTTAATGTGAAAATTATTGTGCGCTAAACAAACAGCATTTCTTCAAAACTGTGATGGGTTCACTGCACTTAGCCGTATATTTCAATTTATATACTTTTTCATGTTGCTTTACTGATGTTTACTTCACTGATAATTACAGGTGTAGGAATGCATGTATTTTCAATCTTCAAGTATTGATTAAGAATAATATTTCAGTGCTGGAGATAGATGATGGCCTCGATGGTCCAAGGACAGAATCTATTCGGTTAAAACTGAGAAAACCTAGAAGTACTGTAATGACAATGAGCGTACTATAGCGCATACTATCGATATAGAGGAAGAAAATTGTGTGGTACAAAGCCTATAGGACACTCACAATGAGGCACTTTAATTCTCCTGAAGTAGCCTGAGTAGTAATACTATAAGTAGCAGAGAGGGACAAGGGTTTCTAAATTGTGTTCAAGAGAATTTTGTACAAGAGTATTTTTCCAGCTTAATGAGGAAGGATGCATTGCTGGATCTGACTTTGTGGAATGGAATTGGACATGTAGATTATGTGTCAATGGGGGAATGTTTCAGAAGCAGTGATTGTGGCATCATAAAGTTTAGATTAGCTATAGAAAAGAATAAAGAGCAATCCAAATCAAAAATAATTAACTGAAGGATGACCAATTTAAACAGGGTGAGAACAAATCTTGTGCAGTAAGTTGGATACAAAGATTCTTACAGTAATACAGTGGTTAACACTGCTGCCTCTCAGTGCCAAGGACTCGGGTTCAGTTCTGGCTTTGGGTCACAGTACGTGTGGAGCTTGTACGTTCTCCCCATTCTGCTTGGGTTTCCTCTGGATGCTTTGCTTTTCTCCCACAATTCAAAGATGTGTGGGCTCGATTGATTGGCTATGCTAAATTAACCCTGTCAGGGTTAATTAGCAAGATAAATATTTGGGGTTACAGGATTAGAGTCTAGGTGGGATTGTGTTTGGTGCGGACTCGATGGGTCGAAAGACCTCTTGTTCACTATAGGGATTCTATGATTCTATTCTATAAAAACTGCACTTGAACAATGGGTTATCTTGAAAGAGAAGTTAAGATAGTGTCAAAGTGCATTCCCATGAGAGGGAAATGTGAGATAAACAAAATTACAATTCCCTAAATGACAAAAAAGATGGAATAAAATGGAGCAGGAAATTGATGTGTGTAACAGAAGGTTGATTATAGAGCGAGAACCAGGCTGAAGAAAGAGGATGGGATTTTCTGGCCATGCTCGCCTCCAGGTCAGGAATTCCCACCCGAGGTCAATGGACCTTTCCATGGTCTGCCCTTGCTTGCTATGATCCCTACGGTGGGCAGGATGGGAAAAATTCCACCCATAAAGTACAGAAAGCAAAAGAAAAATAAATAAGAGCGCAAAAAGTATAAGAACAGACTGGCAGCAAACGTAAAACAGATTTGAAAAGTCTTTGATAAGCATATAAATAGTAAAAGAGTTGTAAAAGAAGGAGTTAGGCTGTTTAGGAAGCAAGAAGAAGATTTCTGCATGGAGGAGGGAGGCAGGACTGAGGTACTAAATGAATGCTTTAAGTACGTTGCCAAGGAAGAAAATGTTGCCTAAGTCATTGTGAAAGAATAGGTAGTTGAGATACTGGATTAACTAAAAATTGATACAGTGGTGTTAGATAATCTTGCTGCAATTAAAGTCGATAAATCACCAGGATTAAGTCAAATGCATCTGGGGATCCTGGGGGAAGTAATGGCAGCCGTAATCTTCCTATCCTCTTCTGATATAGGTGCGTTACAGAGAGCTGGAGAACTTAATATTCCATACCTGTCATGAACACTAAACTTAACAAAATTATTTTGCTTAAAATGCACCTTTAAGTGAAATGGTTCTGAAAAAGGGGGTGGTGAATTTCTAGTAGTGACCTCAGTTTGGAGAAACGTCCGTGTCACTTCAGGTTGCTTTGGTGATTGAAGTTGAGACGGGAGAGAAACATAAATCGAAACCCATGGAGCTGTTGAGATGAAGTTTACAGCATCTCTCACAGAACAGAGAATAAGTTGATGGTGAGAAGTATGGGTAAGAGAATTGGAATTCTCCCAAGAAAACGTCTTCATTCTTCTATAGGAAATGATGGGAAGCAGAAGTAAAACACTATGGGGAAAATAGTTATTTGGAACAAACTAAATCATTTAAATAGGTTGGATACAGGGAATCCCTGGAATTGTTGATCATCAAGACTGTCTATTGAGAGGTGCTTTGCTGGTGATAATTAGATGTGGAAAACTCAGTGTGAAGATTTTTGAATGACATTGAAAGTCTTGACCTCATGTGGCCAGAAGTTGTGAACTCTGCTGAAGAGCTAGGAGTGACAATGAGACTGTCTCTTTATCTATCTTTATATCTGCCAGTATCATAGTCTAGAGGAAAAGAGTTGTATAACCTATGTTGGATTGTAAGATTGAACTTTTCTTTCAGTTTGATGTATCAGTTGCCTGTTAATTGAAGTTTGATCAATGTTGATTTTAATATGTTACTGCAGAAGTTTTACAAATTTAAATTTTATTCTTTTAGTTATTACTGTTGATTTCATGAAGATTCCTTTCTGTTTAAAAGTTGACAGTCTCTGTGGTGAATGGTACGTGCACTTGTTCAATAAGGGTGTAAATCCAACAACAGACCAGTAATTTTAACTTCAGTGATGGGAAAGCTTTTAGAAAAGTTACTCTGGGTCAAAGTTGCATAGAAAAGTGTGGCTTACTTAAGCTGCAGATGTGTTAAGAGACATTCTTATTTAATTAATTTGATTTGTTTGTGATTATTTAACAGAGAAGGTAGATGAGGGCAAAGCAGTTGATGTGGTCTATATGGAATTCCAAAAGATGTTTGATAAAGTGCTATAAAATATATTTGTCAGCAACGTTGAAGCCCATGGAATGGAAGAGACAGTGGAAACATGGATACAAAGCTGGCTGAGTGACAGAAAATAGAGCAATAGTGAGCAATAGTGATTGTTTTTTGGAATGTGAGGAAGATATATAATGGGGCTCTCCATTGGTCAATATTAAGATCATTGCTTTTCTTGATCTATATTAATGTTGAATGCAACTGCAAAATTTGCAGATGACACAAAACTGTGAAGGATTTCACAGGAGGATAGTGATAGGCTTCAAGAGAACATAGAGAGACTGGTGGAATGGTCAAACATGCAGTAGGTGAAATTTAAAGCATACAATTGTCAAGTAATTAATTTTGGGAGGAAGATTGAACAAAGAACGGCACAGCACAGGAAACAGGCCCTTCAGTCCTACAAGCCCGCCCCACTCATTTTAACACTCAGTGAGTGCCTTATTCAAGCCTTTGGTCGATCGTCGACGTTTTTGTCTACCTCTAGTGGACTCCACAATAAAGGTGGTGCAAATTTAGGGAATTATATGTATGCCAGATTAAAGGAGATTCAATTCAGGGACAACTTATTGACACCATTGAGTGGAGGCAATATAAGATAAAAAGGACAATTATAAAGGAGCTGCAGGTAAAGAGGAACCTGGAGTGTTGTGTTGTCAGTAGCTGGGGATGCAGAGATGAATTCCATTCAAGAGGTACACACAAGTTTTGATAAAAACAGTGGCATAGTTTATTTTCGATGTGTACTGTACAGGTTCCAATCCATAACAGCCAGCAGCCTGTGGAGGCCCCTGGTGATGTCATGGAATGATCACATGACCATCCTCTTGAAAGGGGCCATGCCATACACAGTAATACCCCAAATATATAACGTCCTTTCCCCTTTACATCACTCCACCATCACTGCCCAGATCAATTATGGAGGTGTTTATACATAGCATCACCAATTTGGGTACACATTAAGCTAAGCACGATCAGTAGGAGAGCTGAATTAAGAAACCATTGAACCTTCACTAGCTGTATCTGTCGCTTGGGCACGTCACTAGGTATTTCTTCCTTTGGCAGGACCATGGTATTGTTCCTAGTAGGGGAGTTGGCAATGACAATAAGATTGCTTTTCCTTTTGGGCTCACCTGATGCTATGATAGTAGGAGGCCCAACACTAGGAATTAGAAAGGAACGTTTGTCTTGAGCTGGTTTTGCAAAGCCGCTACAGGTGGCCAGCAATTGGTTAACATGTCTCTGAACCAGTTCATCTTCAGTTTGGACAATATAGGGCCAAATCGAGCCAAGAAAATTGCAGGTACTCACTTCTTCCAGATAGTATAGTTTGTGCTTACATTTGCTCCCCTTGGCAAAACAAGTGGCATTTTAGCATTCACTTGTCTCCTGGCTATTTGTGACTGTTGGTTTCACTCTACCTTTGCTGATGTCACTTGAGGTATTAACAGATGCTGTCCTTCAGGGAAGATGTTTTAGTTTCTGTTGATATATGCTGTTGGGAATTCAAGATACGGCAGTAACTGTGTCAACTTCCACTTTTACTGGTTGCCCATTTGGCATAGATAGTGTGATATCCCTTGACCACATTCAGTCTGAGCTTCTCATCAGACATCTGAAACACCTCTTCCTGACTGCTGTCACTCTCATCAGCCACGTCAGAAATTCTTTTTACTTAATTTGTCTGAGCCCTCTTTTTTACCTGTTTTACCTGGGGCCACACCACACTCAGTAGTCTTCTGGATACACAACAGGGAATATATGTGCATAAATTGGTAAAACTGAAAGACCAGATTGAAAAAGTAGTAAGTAAGGCAAGTGGGATCCTGGACTTTATAAATAGTGCCAGAAAATACAAAATCAAGGATGTGTTAAAGCAAACTTTCATAAGGCATTCAGCTTAGTGCATTATAAATAATTCTGGAGCCACAGTTCAGAACAAATGTGAAGGCTTTCGAGAGATTGCAAAAAAGATTTACAAGGATGGACCTGGCGTCAGAGGCTTCAGTTACATGAATATATTGACAAAGCTGAAGTTGTTCTCCTTAAGCTTGAGAGAAGATTGATAGAGGTGCATTCAAAATCATAAGAATTCAGGTCAGAGTGGTTGGGGACAAACTATTCTTACTGGTGGAGAAGTCAATAATCAGAGGATACCAATTCAAGTTCAGTGATGAAAGAATCAGAAGCAATACGAAGATAAATGTTTTTATGCAGAGACTGGTTAAGATCCGGAATGTGCTTTCTTAAGTTGTAGTGGAGACGGATTCGATCATGGTTTTCAAAAGGGAATTTGATTTTTATCTAAAGCAGAAAAAGATGGGAGGCTATTGGGAATTAGCAGAGGAGCGGGAGAAGCTGAGTTGCTCTTGCAGATTTGCTAGCACAGACACAACAGACTGAATGACTGCCAGTGCTGTAACTATTCTCTGATTTATAATTGGCTCAATTTCTCTAATTACAGAAGTTGTTAGTTCATTAAATTTTTTAAGGCAGTGAATTCTATCGTAATTTTAGTTTATTTAACTGCTTCATTTAATTGTTATTAATTCATTTGAATGGTTGCTGGGGCTACTTGTACTTTGTATCATCATTTTGTTTCCATGTTGTCCTTTTTTGAAGCATCTATATTCCAGAGTCTCCACAGATCTCTTTGTTCCAATATTCCAAATCAGTTGGCAAGAGTGTAGTGCTACATGATGCACTCTTTAATTTTGAGATGTCAAAAAACCCATTCCGATTTCGTACTGTCAAGCCCTGATTTTCTCCAGTTCTTGGAATTTGCCAGCTCTGAGTTTAAATTTCTTCATTACTTTGTGTGGTGTGTAGAAAATATTCACAAACTGCATACATTTCATGTAAATCAATAAGTAGCAGTTCATAGATTATGGTTCAGAATGTATTATCAGCACTTCATTGCTTTGGTTCCTTAATGAAAGATGAGAAAAATCAGAGGCAATTGAAAAGAATTAAGGGAAGGATGCATTGGGTCAAAGACAATCCTTAGTTTTTTGGCAGTCTTGCTCAGAGATCTGACAAATGAGCAGATTAAAAACAGTTAACTTGAACATGGACATTTGCTGAATTGGGAATTTCTGTATTTTGACATTATACTTGCTCTTTCTTCTTGACAATTTTCAGGACTATATAGCTTACTATTTTCATTAATTATTTTTCTTTAAAAAATGATTCTCTAAACAAAGGACAGCTTGCAATCAGCATGAAAAAAATAATTGAGCAAACTGACAGGTATGTTCATAAGCAGAAGTCTCCAATAAGACCTGTTGGCTGATGCCATTGAAGCATGCCCACTTTCCATTTCACACACCGCAGGAGGTGACTAAAGGGCTTCAAAGAGGAATCCATCAAACTTGTTTTTTCATCAATTGCTGAAAACAATATGCAATGCATTCATTCTAATTAGGTAGACCATTCTAATTTGCATTTATTATTCTGCATCTGATCCTTTGCCTCTTCCCTACCCCCCCTTTCAAATTTGAAGATTTTTGATTGCTGTGTCAGTACGTCTCTTCAATTTTTCTTTTATCCTGGGGTAGTTGTAGTTGTAGTTGTTTATCGTTCATTCCAGAGGCACAAGGCTGATGTTGGGATCAGGCCCAAAATGTAGAAATTGAAAGAATCCTGAACAGGGAATAGTATAATAGCTATTCGGAATAGCAGAATAAATATAAAAATGAATGCCATGACAACATATATTTTTCAAAATCAAGGTTGGGCGTCAATTTTTCTCATTGTAATGGTGTTCTCCTTGACTTCTCCCTTTACTATTATGCAGTTAAAGTATGTTATAAATATTCAATTATTTAAGAATCGGATTTAATATAGATATCTCAGCTTGCTGGTAAACATAAATTTTTGATTGGCTTGCATTAGCCATCTAGTTTTTAATCAGCAAGAAATACAATAATCACTGAATATATTTGTCATTCAATAAATAATTTAGGCATGCATCTGATTTCAATATAGCATTCATTGAGACTAGAAGTCTTAATTAATACAAACTTAATCACTCTGAATTTTCTGTCATTCAATTTTTGCTGAATCATTTAATATTTTCCATGTCAATACCATGGATTCAGAATGTTTTCCTTTAACTTGAAGCTGTTTTTAAGTTTGAACTTTGGTTCCTGCAAAGGAATTTAGTTTAGAAATTACATTGCACTGCAATTACTTCTTGTGCACTAATTAGTCCACTCTGTGAGCATCGTGCACACATTTCTGGTTGGAAATAAACTACAGGCAAAATTGGATAAGTTCAATGATGATCATTAACAAACCTGACAAGGATCACATCAGCCCAGATCTATTTCTTTTCACAAAGGCTGTCTGACCTACTGAGCATTTCCAATCTTTTTCCATTTTTATTCAGATTTCTAGCTTCCACAATGTTTTTAGTCTTGAAAAAAAGGCAGGCAACTTCCCTTCCTACCCCGCCCACTGATAAACTGCCATAATGTTCCATCCCCACCACCCTGGGCCCAGTCACCTCTACTTCCCCAACAGACATTACTACTTCCATCTGAGCCACCTCAACCTCCCAGGTCCAATTGCTGATCCTTCCACACTTACCTGAAGATTGCTGCAAAGTCGACAGAGACATGGTTTAATTGTGCTTCAAAAAGCAGCTGTGTCAGGTTTACCAGCTCTCTTTGCAATGAGTCCTGAGGTAGTACTGATATAAGTGGACTCTCCAGTATCACCATTAAGACACACGATTCAATCCTTACCATCTTCCTGCCCCACCTTTATGGAGATGCACACAAATTTCTAGATTTTGCTGTTAACAAAAAGTAACACATAGCCTTTCAGAAACTATAACTACACAATGTTATAACTTGAACAAAACAACTTTTGGACTCATCAATCAAATTATCTTGATCAAAGAAAAAAAAAACAGACGGTTGCTTTTTCTGTGACAAGTGCAAGATATCATGAATGCTGGAATGTGAAATAAAAACAAAAATTCTAAAAATACTCAACAAGTCAAGAGTTAATGGGCTAGATTTAATATAACCTGTTGTACCAAGAAGCATGACAGCACAGGCCCTCTTTGTCACAGGAAACGCCCACATCAGTTCCCGAGTGGCAGCAGCAAAATCTCTCCCAATGAAGTCAGGGTAGAAAGGGCTGATGTGGATTATTAAAGAGTCCCTGAACCACAGCAATTTAATGGTGGTTCATGGATTAATTGGAGAAGGCCACATAGCATACCAACACTCTCTTAATTTTGGAATATTATAATCAGTTGACCCATTATCTGCAATGCCATCTCCTTTAAGACTCTAGAATGTAGACCATCAGGTCCTGGGGCCTTGCGTGCCTTCACTCCCAATAGTTTGCTCAGCATGTTTTCCCTTGTGATGATAGTTCTACGTTCCTCCCTTTCTAGAACCTCTGCATTTTCTGTTGCTGTTGAGAAAATGCTCATGTCTTCTGCCGTGAAAACTGAGGCAAAATATTAATTTAGTGTCTCAAACATCTCTGCATTCCGTGCTATAAATTCCCCAGCCTTATCTTTCAAGGGATCAAAATTCACATTAACTACTCTCTTCCTCTTTATATACTTACAGAAACCTTTGTTGTTCATTTTATATGTTGTGCTAGTTTCTTTCACAATTTATCTTTGCCCTTTTTATGATTTTTTTAGTGATCTTTCTTAATCTTCAAATATGTCACCAGCCTTTGCAATACAATATACCTTAGTAATTGTCTTTATGTTATCTTTAACTTCCTTTCTTAATGATGGAAGTCTTTCCCTCCACTTAACACCTTTTCTCTTCCTTGGAATATATTTTAATTCAGATGACTTAAATATCTCTTTAAATATTTGGGACTTAATAAGGGTTGTGGGCTGGTGAGGGCACAGTCAAAGGGATTGGGAGATAATCAGGAGAAAGGTGAGTGGAGGGTTGTCAGGAAGCTGGGATTGAGTGGGATGAACAAGTGGCTGGGGTTCCCATGGTAGTTGGAGGGTAATCGGAGGTGTGTAATTGGTGGGGTGGAGGGGTAGCTGGGGCTGGGGACCATATTAGGAGAGAGGGGTTAGATTAAATCTGGGGTTTGTGAAGACTGCCTGAATTCTGTAATTTAAATCGGAGTATCAAATGGTCCTCAGTGCAAGGTAATTGCCCAAAAGAAGCTTGAATCTCCTGGGCAATCGGACCCCAATTGCCCAATTGGCACCTTATAGTGATCTCCCCACTACCTCTACCAACACCACCAAGTTATTTTTAAGGTACCTATCATAGGTACAAAACCCCAGAGACTGGAAGTTAGATGCATATATTTGAGAGGCTAATTTAGAGATCTGATTTCATTTGCATTACTTTACATTTTACAAGAATGTCTAGTTCTGATTTTGAATGATAGGTTAGAGGCAATGATAAAATTACCATTAAGCCTGAACTCACTGGATCTTACAGAGCATATAAAGCAGAACATTTCCAGATTAATTTGATGGCTGCATTTATGTGAAATAATAACTAGGTTCTGGAACAGTGTATTGTTGTAATTAATATTCACTTGAAATGTAGTATTATACTTAATTGTATTCCTAATTTAAGTTAGATGGTAAAACTTTGTTGGTAACTCATATACGACTGCATTGCTTATTAATTCCCACTATATTAATGAATAAACTATAGTCTCTGCACACTGATCCATTAATCACTCATAAAAAACATATTGAAATGCATGAAGGCAATGAGCACCACAGATGTAGATAATTCTTGCTAGAGATAATTAGATAATTAAATATGTATGTTTCTGCAAACTATTTCCTATTTAATGATTGTATAAAAAGTTATAATTTCAGCTTATGGATGTTGTCATTCTTTCCATCACCAATGTACACTAGTAGCAGTGTTTGTCATTTACAAGATGCATTGCAACAACTCACCAAGGCTTCTTCAGCAGCATCTTTCGAACTCTGAACCTTTACTACCTAGAAGGACAAGGACAGATAACACATGGACAACAAATGCAACCTTTGTTAGCAACACTCTTACTTCATAAAATATTTTTTAACCATGAAATGTATCACATTCAGTCTCATCAGCTAACTCACTAATGTAGATTGTAAACAGCTGAGGTCTAATCTCTGATCATTGAGATATCCCACATGTCCCTGTGCCAACATGAAAATTATGTTTATTCTTATTCTCTGTTTTCTCTGCATGAACCAATCTTTGATCCATGCAAAGATCTCATGAGGCTGACTCTTGCATATACCTTTGAGAAATTAAATATACTACATCCATTGGTTCTTCCCTATCCATCATGATAATTACACCATCTAAATAACTCCAATAAGTTTGTCAAACACAGATTGCCTTTCATAAAACCTTGCTGACTCCACCTAAATATAATGTAATTTTCATGTTACGTGAGTAATGAAATTACCAAAGTAGTACTTTGGAATGTTGAATGCCTTCTCCTAGTTTTAGA
This sequence comes from Sphyrna mokarran, assembly GCA_024679065.1. Lineage (NCBI taxonomy): Eukaryota > Metazoa > Chordata > Chondrichthyes > Carcharhiniformes > Carcharhinidae > Sphyrna > Sphyrna mokarran. The sequence goes on from JAGIQG010000003.1 coordinate 94,749,748, forward strand.
AGGAGTTAATTGTCTACTATTTACTTTCACATATTCAAAAAACTGGGAAAAGTCAGCCAAAACTTGGTAAATTTTGTCTTCATCTTGACAGTTTGATGATCAGAATGTTAGATAAATATTTCAATTCAACCAATTTCTTATTTTTTTCAACTTGGAAAATGTTTAAGCAATGCCTGGTCAATTTTTCTTTGTTGAAAACAACTTCTGTTAATATTAATAACTTAGTATTTTGAATTTTGGGAGCATTCTTATTGTTGTCAAAATTGCTCAATGCATCAATGTCCTTTTAAAATAGGTTGTCAATCACTTGTGTCCTTGTCAGTCACGACTGACATCTCTAAATTTAGTCTTAACAATGAGTTACAGTAGATGAATAAGATGTCTTTTATCTTATTCTTGGCATGTATCTCGTTGTGTAATTAGCCTTAATGACAGCAATCTTACATTAACTGGATAAGTTCTGTGGATGATTAATAATCACCATCAAGACTTCTCCATGTCCATTTTTGCCAAGTGACACTCACTCATTATGTAAATTTGTTTCCTGTACCAATGTGCACTCTCTTTTAGTTTTACTGATATTATCTGATATTCATTAACCAATTTACCCAGATTCTTTTGAAAGTTGGCAATAACCCCCTACATTGGTCATTTAGTCAATAGTTTTTTTTTCATCAGCAAGCTTTTTAATACTGCATGTATCTACATCTATATCCGTTTTAAAGTAGTTGAAACATCAGAAGGCTAGAAACAAGACCCTGGAGAGCTCCATTAGTTGTTTCTGTGATAAAGCCTTTTTCCTTGAGTCATCTCTTCATGCATTCTGTTGAAAGGTCATTTTCAATCAAGCTGGCTACTTTATCAGAATTTCTGCTTGATATTATTCTCTAAAAGAATCCAAGTACATTAACTATGGAGCACTCATCCACTAATTTACTTTTTTGCTGAAATAAATCAATAGATTTTTATAGAAACTGAAACTGTTCAAATTCCTCGACTGGCAACAAGACAATTTGGATGAATACTGACAGCATTTTTTACACTAACTGATCTAACATTTTCCAGTTTGTATCATTTTCTGGACACAAGTTACCTAAAATATTCTACAGTACTCGGGAATAACTAAGATTGGAAACAAAAATATTTTGATCTTTGGATGAACAGGTCTGAACAGAGCCTTATTGAACATTTACATTTTGGCAGTAAAAATGAAAATTGAATCACTATATTCAAGTGTTCCATTATTTAAGATGCTGGAAAACATTTTTTTGGCAGCATTTGTTGAAGATCTAAGTGCAACATAGATAGATGACATTTGATATATTTATATGACATTCCTATAACTGTTTTCAAACAGTTGCATTAACCTACTTATTGTGGATGTTTTTATACCTCCATTGAGATGAGGGAATATCGTGAAGATATTTAGTATTCATTTATTCCTGAAAACAGCAATGTCTTGGCTAGAATGATCAAAATAACATGAAATAATCAGATCACATTTTTCAAGACCAGTTCCAGTGTATTAGTCATACAGCAGGATAACCAGTCAAACCTGAAACATGAGACAATGCAAATATTTGGAACACAATGATAAACCTTGAAATTCAAAATAAACCAGCACTGAATGAAACGTATTTAAACAAAATAGCTGTAGACAACTTATTTTCAGATGCTGAATTCACGAGACCATGACAAGTTCTTCGAAACTTGTTGTAACATTCTGAAACATGGGCTGCTATTTTATGGGGTCTGATGGAGAAAGCTGGAAGGCAGGTGAGCTGAAATATCAGGAGAGTGGGAAAAGGCTGAATGTCACCATGGCGTTTTGACAGCAACAGGGAAGATGGCAGACTGCTCACCTAACCAGAGGGAATTGTACTTAAATTACCCATCGCTTCCCACTGCTGGCATTTTATTAGTGACTGTTGTAATCTTGGCCAGGTTTGAAAATTACCTGCTAGATCCTGACCACCTTGCAGTTCCTGAAAGGCCTTTTGATTAAGCACCCTGTAATTCATGGAAATCCCCCATCCACATGGCAATACCCTAACTGCTTCACAAACTACCACTTCACTTGCCAGGGCCATCTGCCCAACTGATCCCAGCCCAAATAGATTTTTGCACGGGTGGCATCCATGCTACTTCTCTGAACTAGGTGCAATCTCGGCAGTGGCTGCCACTGGCCAATAACCAACAGGCAACCCTGACAGAAACACTCCATTCCACACAGGGCAGATTCATGTTGCATAAAGTCGATTAGAACGTAAGAGCGCTACTGGATCACCGGGACAGTATCCCACTGGAGCTTATCATCTTGTACAGTCTGCAGCCCCAGAAATGATAGAATACAAAGACCACTACAACTGCAATGTCATTGGTAAGCTACCTGTAATACACCAGATGAGGCAAGGGGACTCAGCACTACCAACAGTTTGTGTTTGAAGAAGTGTACCAGTAGCCACGAAGCAGAAAGTGGTGAATTGGATGACACTGGGCATCAGAACTCCTATAGACGAGATCACAGAATAAGTTTCAGCAACGGTGGCTGCAATAAAGAAAGATGGCACTGTCGGGAATTGCATTGACTAAGTTCACTTAAACAAGACACTGCTTAGACTTCACCCCCATGAAAGCAGGGATACAAACAATAGCTGACATGTCTAATGTGAAGCTTTTCAGCATTCTGAATGCAAAATGCAATTTCTTCCAAATCCTGCTAGGTGAAGAATCCACAGAAAATTTCCACATTTATTGTTCTGTCGGCAGATACCATTTTCTTTGTATGCCCTATATAAGCTGCTCCGACAGTGAAATATTCCAATGGAGGATGGAGCAACTCTATGCAAATCAACCCTACAAAATTACCATCAGTTGAGATCTTGATTTGGAATTGTACTGTGCAAGAACATGTTGCATGTTTTCATCTCATTTTTGACACAATCAGGACCATGTAGCTAAACCTTAATCCTGCTAAATGTCGATTGGGCCAACTAGTTCCGTACATGGGTCACGTATAGCTGATGGGGCAGATCCAGATCCAGACAATACAATAGGTCTACGACAGATGGTCATCTGCAAGGACAAGCACACTTTTCAGTGCTTTCTTAGTATGATGAATTATCTTTCTAAGTTCATTCCTTGTTACAGTGAGGTCATTGGATCCCTTCATCAGCTTTTCCATCAGGATGTTGATCCACTACAGATCAGGAGATCGTGAAGAAGACGTAAACATTATGACCATAGAGCTAATAGAATCTAGGAACTCAAAGATACCTTACAGGCTGATACCATGTGCAGACAAAGGCATGACATCTTCATGAGACAGGAAGCACCACATAACAGTCTTCAAAAGATGCAAACAGACAGCCTCTGCTCTTGGATTTTTTTCAAGAGTAGCCGAGTGCTTCATGTCGTTGGTGTACGCTTGACCTGGACCATTTGATGGGCAACACGACAGCTCAGTGACTATCGCTGTGCTGTGCAGATACATGGATTTGGGCCTGTGTCTGTGGGAGTTTGTGTATTCTCCCCGTGCTTGCGTGGGTTTTCTCCGGGTGCTCTGGTTTCCTCCCACATCCCAAAGATGTGCTCTTAGGCTGATTGGCAGAACAAATTCTCCCCAAATTGTCTCAAATTTTGTTCTAATGCATAGATCTATAAAGATAGACAGGGATGACAGGGATCATGGGTAGAAGTGGGAACATCGAGATGGCGGCGTGGGCTCGTTGGGCTAAAGGGCCTGTTTCCCATGCTGTTTTGTTCTTTGTTCTTTGTTCTCTAGTGCTACAATACATTTGTGCCCCCACGAATGTATTGTATCAATAGACACCTCCCAGCACAGATCTACAATGGAAAACAAGGGCCCTCACCAACACTGAGATTTGTTCTGCTCCATTTGAAAAGGAATTCCTCGCTGACTTCTTCACTTATCAGAAATTACATGACTTAATATATGGTTATCCTGCAAGTGTCAAAACTGATCATCAGACACTTACAACTATTCTAAACAAGTCTTTTCACACTGTTTTTACACAGCTGGAATGCATGATGCCGATGCTACAATCTGTGTCACTTGCAAAGGTCATAAAGAGCTGTACTTGACTGATGCCCTTTCCAGAACCTTCCTATCCACTACAGATCAGGAGATTGTGAAAAAGACATAAACATTGTGACCATAGAGCTCAGAGAATCTAGGAACTCAAAAATGCCTTACAGACTGACGCCATGTGCAGACAAAGGCATGACATCATCATGAGGGGCAGTCTTGAGTTGTCAAGGGACATTCCCCATCAGATCCACACATTCTTTGCCAGCAGAGATGAATTCACTGTACTGGACAGACTGAAACTATGTGGCCAGCAATTCATTATCCCAACTTCTCTCCAAAGATGCTAAACCCAGCAACTTCACCAAGGGCATCCAATCCAGGATTGGAACCAGATACAGGGCAAAGGAATCATTATATTTGTCTTCCATGTATGCCAACATGGGAAGGAAAATATCCAGATGTGCATCAGGCAATGCACTTAAGCCACAACAATCAGAAGAATGAAGGTGCTGGATCTCCCAAGGTCATTTACGAAAGCAGATATTTTGGAATGAAATAGTAAACAACATTTGGTGTTGGTTGACTCATTCCAGATAGTTTGAACTTTACTATCTGCCAGAGATTAAGAGCAACCCAGTAATAATCAGGCTCAAGAGAAACTTTGCCACACACCTCAGAGGCATCCCTCAGAGGCTGATGACGATTGCCATTTCACTTCCACTGATTTTAAAAGCATTGCACACATGGGAATTTGAACATTTCAAAATCAAGTAGGGACGATATGCTTAGCCAAGGATCTTGTTGAAAAATGTACATGTGATCACAGATTATTATGCTCACTTCTCAGCCTGAGAAATGAGCCATGACAGCATTTACCCTCAGAGTGACAGTTCACCAGGCGCACCAAGACCACAATTCATACTGTGGATACCATCTTGCAGTTCAACACAAAGCCAATGTGGATGGCGACTTCATGGAATGCTGACTAAGGGGGAAAAGACGCAATGGCAGTAACATCCACAGCCTACTCTAATATCTAGTCAAATGGTTTAGATCCAAACCACACTCGGCCGTCTCAAATTGGCAGTTATATGCCATCAAGATTCGTAAATCAACCCTGGTTACGAAACAACCATAACTACTTTAAATGACTCAAATTATGATGAACTCCACCAAAAAGTAAACAAAATTCAGAACTGTCTACTCCTAAATGTGTGAATTTTATATCTGCAATTAAGAATTCCCACAGATTTATCATAATTAGAATCCTAACTTGGCCTGATTACATAAATTCAAGTTCTCAAAACTTATATAAATGTGGATAATTTCACATCATTCAGGTTGACACTTGTTAACTAAACACAAAATTAACCAACACATGCTTTAAAAAGGAATATAAAAACTATGCCATTTTCTGTTCTTTCTTCAGGTGCCTTGTAACAATATTGAAAGTTAATTCTCACAGTTAAACAAAAACATTGAAATTTTACTCTAACAAATCAATAGCATTGTTTCTTCCACTTGTAAGTTTCAAGCATTTACACCCACACTAGTTTTCAAAGAAGCAACACTAAAATATTTCAGTCTTTCAACAGTAAAATGAAACAGCATTTTCGTATTGTCCCAATATGCATTAATTTATTCCACCCTCCCCCATTAAACCAATTCCAATAGCTGTTATTATCCACATTATTGTGTTCTTTTCTGATTTAAAATCTGAATATTCTGCTCATATCATTGCTGCTATCCACCAGGTTGGGTTTTCACAAGGTCACAAGGATTCGGAAAATATTTTAAAATGTCAGACGGCATTCAACTCTGGGATTTCTTACTCCATTCTCTATCACTGGCTTTCCTCTGTAACTCCACTTTTTCTAATTCTGCCTGATTTTCTCTTGTCTTTGGGCTTGCATCTTTCTCAGCCAGAAACCCTATGGCTTTAATTTATCATGGCTTAGTGAGAGAGCCCTCCATCCGCTTACCAATTTTTCCACTGGATTCACAGCCCGTTTTCTCTCTAACTGAAGTTTCTTTGTAACTCAAGCTTCTAACACCTTATTTTTTTCAAATGTTATAGTTAGTCACTTACTCTTCCATACTGTTAGTGGATTTAATCATTGTGTCAATTACCCAGTCCTCCTATCAGGCTTGCCAAAATTGTAGGAAGTTTTGCCTGTTGCTGAAGTTTGGAATTGTGATTAAAATCTCATACTAAATATAAACCTTCATTGGGAATTTTTAAACAAAACATTTACAGTTAAATCATTCAGTTATCCCTCAGGCAGCTGATTCGAAATGACATCTGAGTCACTTAGGAATGAACTTTGACTAGGATCCTCCTGCTTGTTTCACCAGGATGCTCCCTTTCGCTATGTATCTTCTGTTTTCTTTCTAGCTACTGTTTGGAACTTTTCAGAGCTTTATATAGAATAATGTTTCATTTGTCTTCCATTAGTTTTGCCATATAAGGACTTCTGATCACCCATTTGATTCCATTGATTTCAACCAGTTTGCTGTAATTAACATTCCTACTGGCGGCGCGGGCTCGTTAAGCCGAAGGGCCTGTTTCCCGTGCTGTTTTGTTCTTTGTTCTTTGATTCAGCAATATTACTGCAATTAACAAATGGCAAGATAATTTGCAAGTATTGCACCAATTTGCTTCTGCATTACACTGTTCTGAATATGCAATGGGCCTGTTAACCATTTCCTTACTGTGGCTATAGTAGCCTTTTTCCTAGGATGGAGAAAGCTAGCATGAGGGGACACAGCTTTAAATTAAGGGGTGATAGTTATAGGACGGATATCAGAGGTAGGTTCTTTACCCAAAGGGTGGTTCGGGAGTGGAATGCCCTGCCTGCAGCAGTTGTAGATGCGCCAAGTTTGGTGGCGTTTAAGAGGTTAGTTGATAAGTATATGGAAGAGAAGGGAATGGTTTAGTTTGCAGGGGCATTGCTTTTTATATTGGTCAGCGCAACATCGAAGGCCGAAGGGCCTGTTCTGTGCTGTAATGTTCTATGTTCTATGTTCTATAACACAACCATACTCCAAATTTTTATTCTCTCAGGTGACCACAGGAGTTGTTGGAGTACTGTCAAACAAATGTTAAATGTCTAATAACTGACATTTTCTAAAGTAGTGATTTTGCTGACAAAGCTACTTAACTATCTTTATTTCAGAAATAGTGACTACAGTTTCATTTTAGAATTTTCATAGTCATCATTATGATCTATTTGAGATGTGTAGTGTAAGCAAAGACTGTTGCAATGAAAAGTTAGGAAATCTCCAGCTGCAAAATAAAAAATAATAATTGTGTAATCAATTGATTTCTTCATTATTGATGCAATTGCAGTTTATGTATAGATGAATAATTTTATCGCACCTTAACTATTCGTAACATTGCTTAAACAGTTAGTGGAAGGAACAGCATAGATGAATTCAATTTTGGGTGTTCTCAGTGATGCAAATGGACAGCTGGGCAAAGTGCCTAGGAATTGACATCAAAGCAGCCTGTCATTTATAAATGTATGAATAAACAATTGATTTGTTTTCTTTCCATATGTAAGAATGGCATTTTGTGCTGTGCTAAATTACAACCATTGACTACACTTCTGAATTACTTAGTTGGCTTGTGAATATCAGTTAAGTTTGTGCATCTAGTTGATTGTCAAGCTTCTACTTTTCTTCGCATCTTCAAGAAAGAACATTGTCATTGTTAATTTGTAAAGAGGATTTTGGACAGTCACAATTTCTGGAAAAGCCAGGTAGCTGTCTGCTCTGAAAAATGTTGCCATGTCAACATATTAGTCATTGCAGTAGTTTGTATTGTTCTTGACACAACATTATCATAAAGCATTTTTGGAGAAATAGTTGAATGTTGCAGTTTAATAAAATTAAGTTGGTTCACAGCAGATGTGACTGACTGGGGCTGCTTTGGCACCATTCTCATCATCACGGCCTCTCTTTAAATTAGGGAACTCATCCCAAAAAATGGTTTACCTTCAACCCCACTCTTAAAGAATTTGCTTTGATCAGAATTTATTCCAAAAACAAGTGGGGCAACAGCAGTGTCCATTATTTCTGCCTAAAGTGGGCACTGACTTCAGGTAAGCGCCAACAGTTAGACATGAGAATCCAGACCATGCTGTTTTGAGATGTGTCTCTCTGCCATAAGCCACACACACCACTGATGGATGGCATTTTATTCTCTTCTCTATGTTGATTTTGGAGACAGAGGAAAGTGAATCTGTTGGAATGGTGGCAGTGGGAATACTGTTACCTTCCTGACACTACCTCAGTAAAATCCTTGGCATGAAGGCTGATGAAAGGCCTCGCCCACAATTGAAGCCCACAAGTGGAACTCAGTCAAGGGTCTCTTTCTGTCACCGCTGTTATTATCTCAACAGTGGGGTGGACCTGTCACCACACAGGAAGCACAACATGTAAACTTGTGGTCATTTGGGACAGCATGGTGGCATAGTGGTTAGCACTGTTGCCTCACAGCACCAGGGATCCAGGTTCAATTCTCGGCTTGGGTCATTGTCTGTGTGGAGTTTGCACATTCTCCCTGTGTCTGCATGGTACTCTGATTTCGTCTCACAGTCTGAAAGATGTACTGGTTAGGTGCATTGACCTGAACAGGCACCATATTGTGGCGACGAGGGGAATTTCACAGTAACTTTATTGCAGCGTTCATGTAAGCCTTACTTGTGACTAATAAATAAACATTTCTTTAAAGGTATGGAAGTCCCTTATTCAAAGCCATTCTGCCCAATCAAGGTACCAGCATCAGTAAGGGTGCTTCACTGACAATTAAAACCCTGCTGTTTGTTCCCTCACCCGTCTCCCCCTTGATCCTCAACTTGCATGGTCCAGCATGGTGGGCTGGCAGCGGTGGCGGGGGTCGGTGTTTACCCAGCTTCTGATAGTTCCCTCCAAAGATATTGTGGGTCGACAGTGATTGTTTGGGGAGGAAAGGCATCTGATGCCAATGGTAACTGTCAATGACTCTTTGAGGAGGAGGATGATGACTGTTGGGGGTGGGGAGGTCTGAAGTTGATGATGACTGTTGAGGTGAGGGGGGGGGTGGTCTGACATCAGCAATGCATGTTTGGGTTGTGGGAAAGGAGAGGAATACCAGCTTTGGGGGGCTTTGCCATCATGTTTAGGTCCTGCCCCTCAAAATGATGGTATGAAACATGTACCTTTTTTTAAAACAAAGTGCCAAAGATCTGATTCACTGGAGTAAAACATGCCAGTTTTCAGTCAGTCCCCGAAACTTACTGTGTTTTTGATAACATTCTGCCCTACACTTAAAGAAGTTAACGATTAGTGCCAGAGACATTGTTTGGAATAATGAAGTCGTACCACACCAGTTAAAGGTCACTTAAAGAGAAATATCACATCTAATCTTCTCTGGTGAATTTAATAATCATAGAAATTTCACGCCTTTCAATACATCTGAATGGGGAACCAGAAAGCAAGACTTTCTGTCGCTTGCTCTGGTTGAGGTGACTCTGCAATGCTCCAGCTCAGTTGGGTTTATTTCCTGCAACAACAATCACCTTCCCTGTGCATGCTGCTGAGCAAAAGAATTGTCATCCTCTGATTGACTGGCAAGTGTTGGATTTTTCCTGTCCCCGGGCACTGACCCCATAAAGGGCTGGCTAGGTGGTGACCTCCCAACTTCCTGAGAGGATGGTAATAAATGGGCTTTCCCAGAAAGAGGATGTGCAAGTTTCTCACCTGCTCTCCAGTCAGCAGCCCTGTCACCTCCATAAAACTCCTTTGACGTCTTGCTTTCTGGTTCCCCATTCAGATGTATTGAAAGGCGTGAAATTTCTATGATTATTAAATTCACCAGAGAAGATTAGATGTGATATTTCTCTTTAAGTGACCTTTAACTGGTGTGGTACAACTTCATTATTCCAAACAATGTCTCTGGCATTAATCATTAACTTCTTTAAGTGTAGGGCAGAATGTTATCAAAAACACAGTAAGTTTCAGGGACTGACTGAAAACTGGCATGTTTTACTCCAGTGAATCAGATCTTTGGCACTTTGTTTAAAAAAAAGGTACATGTTTCATACCATCATTTTGAGGGGCAAGATCTAAACATGATGGCAAAGCCCCCTAAAGCTGGTATTCCTCTCCTTTCCCACAACCCAAACATGCATTGCTGATGTCAGATCCCCTCCCCCCTCACCTCAACAGTCATCATCAACTTCAGACCTCCCCCACCCCCAACAGTCATCATCCTCCTCCTCAAAGAGTCATTGACAGTTACCATTGGCATCAGATGCCTTTCCTCCCCAAACAATCACCGTCGACCCACAATATCTTTGGAGGGAACTATCAAAAGCTGGGTAAACACCACCCCCTGCCACCACTGCCAGCCCACCATGCTGGACTCAGAGGATACCTCTCCCTACTCCGATGGGAGTTGGCATTTCTCCACCTGCCCCCTTGACCATCGATTGGATCATATCTCTCCCCTCTCTCCCTCTCACACAGTCTGAGCTGGCACCCGTCTCCACCTCCTCTCCCCCTTCCTCCCCCACTTCCCAACGGACCATCAGTAGCATTCCCTACTCCTCTATCTGTTCCCAACCACTACAACATCTAACAGTTCCTTTCCTCTCCCACCTCTCCTCCCTCCAAAGAGACTCCTTCTGGGGCCTGCCCCTTGGTGCAGTTGGCACTGCCAGGCACTTTCATAATTTTGAGCAGTTGCCACCGTTCTTGCAGATAATATGTGAGGTTATCCACTTTAGTGTGAGGTTATCTACTTTGGTAGAAATAATAGTGGGAGGGATTATTATTTAAAAGACGAAAAACGTCAGCATGTGATGGTGCAGAGGGACCTGGGTGTCCTTGTGCATGCGTTGCAAAAACCCAGTCTGTAGGTGCAACAGATGATCAAGAAGGCGAATGGCTCGTTGGCCTTTACAATGAGGGGGATAGAATATAAAAGTAGGGAGGCCTTGTTGTAAACGTACAGGGTGCTGGTGAGGCCACAGCTGGAGTACTGTGTGCAGTTTTGGTCGCCACGTTTACGGAAGGATATATTGGCCTTGGAGGGACGTAGAGAAGATTCACTAGGCTGATACTGGAGATGAGGAGGCTAGCCTATGCGGAGAGATTGAGTAGACTAGGTTTGTACTCGTTGGAGTTTAGAAGGCTGAGGGGAGATCTTACAGAGACATATAAGATAATGAAGGGGTTAGATAGGGTAGTGGTAGAGAGATTCTTCCTGCTTAGAAAGGATAGCAGCACTAGAGGGGGGAGTGGTTTAGATCAGAGTTGAGGAGGAACTACTTCACTCAAAGGGTGGTGAATCTTTGGAATTCACTGCCAGTTGAAGTGGTGGAGGCTATCTTGCTGAATATATTTAAATCACGGGTAGATAGGTTTCTAATAAGCAAGGGAATTAAGGGTTATAGGGAGAAAGTGGGGAAGTGGAACTGATCCAATTCAGATCAGCCATGATCTTATTGAATGGCGGGGCAGACTCGAGGGGCTAGGTGGCCTACTCCTGCTCCTATTTCTTATGCTCTTGTATATAATTTGTGTGTGCTCAAAAATCATCTGAATCTTTCTTTGCTTCTATTGCTTTCTGATTTGACATTCAAATAGTGAGTTTTTAATTTGATTGGCCAGCAGATCAATAATCAGAGCGATATGCTTCCCAGTTCTGATGTTCTGTGGAGGATGCTGTGATCTTTTAACCTCAAATTTGCACGAAGTTGCCATGGAAAAGCTCATGGAAATGAATCAAGCAAGGACATGTCTAATGCTGTCGGTTCATCAATTACTGTAAATTTTGACCTTGTGTACCTTTTTAATGTGAACTGAATCATTACATTTCCATCTCTAATAATTAGAGCTGACATACTTCTTGATAAACTTGACATCTCTCTTTATTCCTTTAAAAATATAAAATTCCAGAAACAAAAGTCTGTAGCCTGTGCACTATTAAAATGTATGATTTATTTGATTAATTATATGCATGCAAGCTCTATGAAATCTGCAGTGGTAATTATGCATCTTTGAAAAATATTGTTGCTACCTAATTTAGAAAAATCCCAGTTGTACACTATTTAGGACATTTCCGTTATATCCCTATCCCAAGTGGATGAGTTTGCATACCAGCTCATCCTGCTAAAAGATTGTCTTTGTTACTTATGCCTCCTGGTAAGGACATTTTCTTCTCATGTAGCTTCATTGTCTTGTTTCCTGTCTGTTTCACCTTAAGAAACTATAGGCAAAGGAGACAACCTAAGAGTTTACTCTTGCAAACTGGCATAAATATTGCTTCACTTGACATTTATGCATTTGTCATTTAGTCGATCAACTGTAAGTCAAAAAAATCATGCGGAAATCTGTACTTAGATTCTGAAAACTAGGAAATGTTTTAAATGCCGTTGTGGAAGATTTTTACTGAATCAGAAATCTTAATTGGTAACAGTTCATCAATTCTTATAAAACATGGTATTTCATTTAGAAGTTAATTATAAAGATCTTGGCCTTCTATATTGAGCATTTGGAATCAAGGGCCTTGAAATTTGGCCATGTTGCGCCCATTTGTCAGACTTCAAATGGCCCAAACTGGCAGGCAAGAAGTGTGAACACATTATCAACTGAAAGTGTGCCACCCAACATTTGAGATTGGTGGCAAGAGCACAAGTCCAATCAGCAGAGTATTTAATTTAATTCTTTTTCCTCAGCGTGTTCATGATATTGAGCATTGGTAACCTAATAATTCTGATCATTGTCCCCGCTCATTGACTTCCCCAAGTCTAAAATTAAGGGTCTTGCCCTTGCTTCCCTGCAATGATAGAACATAGAACATAGAACACTACAGCACAAACAGGCCCTTCGGCCCACAAGTTGCGCCGATCACATCTATATCTACCAATCCACAGACCTATCTATAACTCCCAATCCCATTAGATCCCATATACTCATCCAGAAGTCTTTTAAAAGACCCCAGCGAGTTCACCTCTACCACCTCCGACGGCAGCCGATTCCATTCACTCACCACCCTCTGAGTGAAAAATTTACCCCTAACATCCGCTCTGTATTTGCTTCCCTGCACCTTAAATCTGTGTCCTCTCATAGTGACCATTTCAGCTCGGGGAAATAGCCTCTGAGAATCCACCCTATCTATTCCTCTCAACATTTTATAAACCTCTATCAGGTCGCCTCTCAACCTACGTCTCTCCAGTGAGAAGAGTCCCAGCTCCCTCAATCTATCTTCATAAGGCCTGCCTCCTAATCCAGGCAGCATTCTTACATCAATACCACGGACAAAAGAAGAAAACAGAAATTGATCCATCAGTTCAATTAAAAGTCTATCTGTAGGTAAAAAAAGTTATTGTGAATAACTTTTGTACTGTTTTCCTTGCTTTCTTTATCCCCCACCACCAAAATATGCTCCTATGTGATGGTTCCCAGTGGTTCCGGCCCCATTCTTTTCCAAATCCTTCAAAGATCTGAATTTCTTCAGTTCTGGCCTCTTGTAAATCCCACCAATATTTGTCCACCATTGGAAAACATGTAGGCAAAATCTTCTATGTTTTTCCCTAAATCTGATTGACTTTTTGCTCTTTCTTTAAGACTGTCTTTATAACCCAGCTCCACAAACAAGCTCTTGTTCAACCCTCTGAGCATCATCTCCTTAGGTTTTGCCTCCGTTTTGCCAAATAAGCTTTTGACTTCACAGATGATAAGTAGACTCAATAGGACATATTCTAATATAGTCTATCGAACACAGGAAACAAATCACAAATATATAAAAACAATACAAAAAATGCCATAAAAACAAACTAACAGTGACAGAATAATCACATACATTGTATTAAATGGAAAACAGTATTAGTCTTAGTAATGTGTGAAGGAGCTGATATGTCTATTAGCTCTGGAGTTCAACAGCTGGATAGTTTTGAGTTCCTGTGGTCTCCCAGAAGACTCTTCAATACCAACACTGAATTTTCAGACAGATTGGTTGATAACTTGTGGAGAAGTGCTGTCCCACCGGTGTGTACAGGGCATTATCTTTGGTACGTTGATACATATTCATTCAGAATTTTAGTTGTTGGTTGGTTGTGTCAGACAGTAGCTGTTTGAACATTTATTTGATTTGGTGCAGTAACAAACTGTGATAGGTTTGAGGGATCCATCTGGAAAGTCTCTTGACTCCTAATAGTTATTACTCAAAACTTGTGTGACAGTTCAGGAGAGATTGTCAAGGACTGCTCTTTTTTCCTGAGTATGTTGCAATATGTGATCTTCTCCGTTTTATTTTTGCTTATGCGAAGAATGAATTTACTCCCATTTATTTTTGATGAATGAATTCCATAAATTGAACTGTGAACCCAATTCTAAATCTGAACTGATGTTTAAAATAAAGCCTTAGAAAATAAACAAGCAAAGGACAAAATTAATGTATGCATCAGATTATTTCCTTGTGAAGTGTTCTTCTCAGAATTGTCTCTGCAGGTTTGTTCAACACTCTGTTAAAGGGTACTTGATAGTATTTTAAGTGGCAAACACTTGTGCACAGTTAAGTCCAAAGCAACAAATGTTTTATGCTGTTACATTTTCAGACTTCTTAATATTGCCATCTTTTGATGATTCTGTGACTGATTCTTTGATACACTGGCACTAAACATTTTTCAGACAGGGTGATAGTGAGGAAGCAGCAAAATGCACTTTGGTCTAAGTTGAGTATTTATTTTTGGGATCTCATTAAATGCTGCCAACCTGAAACAGGCCGAAAGCCAGCAGGCTGGAAAGCAAGTACAAACAGGCAAAGGCTAAGGGAACACCCACCTTTGGCAAACATAACCAATTAGAATGGTTTTGCAGACAACTGCTGGAGGCCTAGGAAAGTGCCTGAGACAAGAAGGGGCCAAGGTTTTTCTTTTGGGAAAACACAGTAAGAAGTCTCATAGCACCAGGTTAAAGTCCAACAGGGTTATTTGGTAACAAACGCCACTAGCTTTCAGGGCTCTGCCCCTTCGTCAGGTGAGTGGGGAGTTCTGATCACAAACAGGGCATATAAAGGCACATACTCAGTTTACAGAATACTGATTAGTATGACAGTCTTTACAGCTATTCAAGTCTTAAAGGTGCAGAAATGTGAGTGGAGATAGCATTAAGCATAGGTTAAAGAGACGTATATTGTCTCCAGACAGAATAATAAGTGAGATGTTGCAAGCTCAGGTGAGTCATGGGGGTTACAAATAGTGTGACAGGAGCCAAGATTCCAGTTAAGGCCATACTCATGGGTGCGGAACTTGGCTATCAGTCTCTGCTGTCGTGTGTTGTGAAGGCTGCCTTGGAAAACGCTTACCCGAAGATCAGAGACCGAATGCCCCTGAACTGCTAAAATGTTCGCCAACAGGAAGAGAATAGACTTGCCTGGTGATTGTTGAGCGGTGTTCATTTATCTATTATCTTAGCACCTGCGTGGTCTCCCCAATGTACCATGCTTCGGGATATCCTTTCCTGCAGCGCATCAGGTAGACAACCTGAGCCCCGAAAGCTAGTGGTGTTTGCTACTAAATAAACCTGTTGAACTTTAACCTGATGTTGTGAGACTTCTTACTGTGTTTACCCCAGGTGAATGCCAGTATCTCCACATCATTTTCTTTTGGGATTCAGATATTGCAGGGCTCATAGATCAAAATTTTACTCTTAGTAGTCAGCAGGTTGCAGAACAGTTTCAATGCATGACCAAAGTACGAGAATGTCATGCCGACTTCTCCAGTCATACTCCAGTTAAAATGCAGTCATGATCTGATTGATGCAATAGGGCCCTTATTTGTAGATATTTATGTGTCTGTTGCCTGCTTTGATGGAGTGAAAGCAGAACATGGCATCTCATCTGATGTATAAACCTCACAGGTTAAAAGCAATGCTGTTGAGAAAGGCTCGATCGAGTTCACTAAGTTTAAACATCTCATTTGGTTTCTGCTGAGGTGTAAGGTTAAAATCAATAAAATCAGATCTACAGATCTGTGGTTTCAGCTTCCCAAGCTGTCTAACACAGGCACTATCCATATTTAATTTGAATTTCACACCTGGATAACTTGTTGTATATTCCCTGTATTACTTATTTTTATTTCAGAATTCGATACTTTGTATTCGATTTTATTATTTAGACAAAATCAGTACTTTAACAGCAGAATTTTGTTCAAATATATTGACCTGATTGGGTACTCCTTGCACTTTATTTCAATTAGTCCATATTCCCCTAATGTTGCAAGTTCCAGATTTAAATCTTAAGTCCTAATAGGGCCACATTAATGATTAAATGTTTGTTGAAGACTTAAAATTATTAGTTTTGGAAGATTCAGAAATTCTTGAGTGAAATTTGTTATGTAGTGATGCAGTACAAATTATGTGACAGGACAGTGGTTAGCACTGCTGCCTCACAGCGTTAGGGACTCAGGTTCATATCAGAGTGACTGTATGTGTGGAGTTTACACATTCTCCCCATACATGCATCAGTTTCTTCTGGATACAGAGAACAAAGAAAATTACAGCACCGAATGGGCCCTTCAGCCCTCCAAGCCTTCATTGATCATGCTGTTCAACTAAACTAAAACCCCCGAAGAGAACAAAGAAAATTCTGGTTTCCTCCCATGATCCAAAGCTGTGCAGATTATGTGGATTTGCCATACTAAATTTGTCCCTAGCGTCCCAAGATATGTAGGTTAGATGAATTAGCCATGGTGGATGTGTGGGGTTATGGGGATGGGTAGCGAAGAGGGCCTGAGTAAGACATTGAGAGTTTGATGGGCTGGGTGGCATCCTGCACTGGGGGGACAATATGTATCTACATAGATTCTACAGGAACAGGCTGTATTGTGCACTTCTACCTGCATTGTTCCTTTAAGAAATGGTGCTAGGTGAATGAATTTCTTCCTCTCTGTCTTTCATGTATATTATTGTATTCATTAAATTGTACTTCCTGCTGTTGATAGTGTGACACAATGGTCAGCACTGCTGCCTCACAGCACTAGAGACCCAAGTTCAATTCTGTCCTTGGCTGACTGTATTGAGTTTGCTGGTTCTCCCCGTGTCTGATTGGGATCCTCCAGATGCTCCAGCTTCTACCCACAGTACAAAGGTGTGCAATTTAGGTGTATTGGCCATGCTAAATTGCCCATCTATCCAAAGATATGCAGGGTAGGTAGATTTGCCATGTAGCGTAACAAGGATGGGGATGCATGAGTGGGTAGATGATCTTTCGGAGAATTACTGAAGACTTGCTAGGCCAAATGGCCTCCTTCTGCTCTGTAGGGATTCTAATAGGCAAATTACAGAACATGCAGTAAAAGGCAATCTTCCAGCAATATTGGATTGATCAGCCTTATTACTTGTCAGATATTCGGTGAGAATAATGATGGAAATATATGGCAAGCCTATCTATATCTTGTAAGAATCTTCCCAACATTTAATCTGTCTTTATAAGTGCTATCTGAGCTGCCATATATTTCTAGTATTTTCTGTTTTTGTTTCAGGAATTGTGTTGTGATAATGACACTGGACTAGTCACAAAGATGTGCAGTCTAATGCTCAGAGAGACAGGTTCAAGTTCCCCCATGGTAACTCTTGAACTTAAATGCAATTGATAAACTTTGAATTAAAATGTAGTCTATGGCGACTACAAAACCATTGCTGATTACCATAAAAACCCATCTGGTTCAGCAAAGTCACTTTTGGAAGGAAATCTATTGCTCTTACCTGATCCTGCTTTAATGTAACTCCAAACTCTCAATAATGTAATTGAATCTTAAATAGTGCAGCAAATCATTCAGTTCTAACAAAGCTGACAAAAATGTCTGAAATTAGGACAACAATAAACATCAGGAGGACAATGGAAACAACAGTGTCAAAACCAGACTTGTCACCCTTGCAATATTCTTCCCACTAACCTCTGGGGGATTGTGCCAAAAGCAGGAAAGCTGTTGAACGAACAGGTCAAGCAGCACCTAACATAGTCATACTTTCCAAATCATACCTTAAAGCCAATGTCACAGATACCATTGTCACTATCTCTTGGTATGTCCTGTCCAACTGGCAGAACACACATCAGAAGTGATAGTAGAGTGATACAGTCAGGAGGGAATTATCCCTGGGAGTCCTAAATATTGACTTCAGTCACCATGAACTTCCAAAACATCAGGTCAAACATAGGCAAAGAAAATTCCTGACGATTAAGATGACTGCCCACACTACTGCCATTACATTCCGTCCCCACAGCTTATGAAACAATATTCTTCCATATTGAATATTACTTGGAAGAAGCACTAAAGGTGACAGGGGAATGAAATCTATTTCATCCATCACCAAAAGTCTCTAAATAGCACCGCGACTGACAGAGCTGGCAAAATCCTCTAAGACATGGCTGCTAGATTTGGTTCTTGGTGAGTGGCAAGTGAACCAACAAAAGGGAAATACATAATTGACCTTGTTCTCACCAATCTGCCTGTATCAGGAGACAGATGTAATTTTAAGTGATCTTAAAAGTTTATTGTTAAATGCTGAAATAAGGAATAGAATTAAGTGGGCTCAATTTTTGTGTAAATAATGGCACGACAAAGCTGGATTCATGTTAAACAAACTTCTTTGTATGTATAGGGGTTTTAGTTTTAGTTCAAACAATATTATGCTGAAAGAGAGTTTATAATAAGAAAAGTAAGGACGAGCTTGGGAAAAGAATGGGATGTTGCTTAGCAACCAGGAGCTTCATTTAGAGAGAAGTTCTTTTGAGTTTTGGTCTTTAACTGGATCCTAGCAGCTGGAGATAGGAACATAGAAAGGAAACAGCTCTCCGCTGTCCTTGAAGTAGGAAAGGTATACAGTGGAAAAATGAGCAATAAAACAAGCTCCAAAGAAACTAAAGGACAGTTAGTTGTAGAAATTAGAGGTTTCCAAGAAATTTGAAGTCAAAGGAATGAAGAGAAACTGCCAATCGAACAAAGTACTGGTCAAAAATGAATTTGGAAGTGCAGATGTACATGAAGTTGGCTAGGGAAAAGCCAGACAGATCTGAAACAAGTGTAAGGTTTGGTATCTGAAAATCCAGTATCATTTTGAGGACCTGAGTTTTTTTTTGTGTAAGTTTGGATGCAATTCAAGCCAAAGGATTATTGAAAGGCGAGTAAACCAGACCAGAGGTGAATTCTTGCTGAAAAAGCTCAGATGATCTGTTTGATGGGATAGCTAGAAAATGTGGAGATGGATTCTTGATGAAAGTATTGTTTGACAGGAGGTTTTAAAGCATGTCTTTTTGAGAGTGGAGTTTGGAAACACTTGAGTTACAATTATCTGGCAAGGAAATTGAGAAAAAATCCACAGAAGATTGATTGAGTAGCATCTGCCATTGTGATTTAGAGTGGGGCATTGTCTGATCACAGTTAATCTGTTGGGGTACAGGGACTGTGTGCCTATTGAGAACATTATAAAATATATTGTATAACCTGTGTTACCTTTAAATCCTGTGTACATTTGTGAAGATGACAGGGAATGGAGGTGTGTTGTAAAGGAGTCAATTTTTTGTGTTAAAAACTAATTGACATTCTTGTCTCCATGGTTCCATTCTGGGATCTCCCCGTCCAGTAACAACATCAACTGGGATCATAACACCTGTTAGAGATGCATGTGTCCATGACAGTATTGATAGGAGTGACCACTTCACAGCTTTTGTGGAAATAAAATCCCTATCTTCACATTTAAGACACAGTGCTTCATGTTATATGGCACCAGTACCATGTGTAATGGGATGGATGCCAAACAAATCTAGCAGCTCGAAGCTGGGCACCCATGATGCTTTGCAGGCCATGATTAGCAGCAGAATTTTATTCAGTTGCTTACTGCAACTTTTTGACCCTCAATGGGTTTCCCAATCTATCATTTCCAACAAGTGGGAGATCAAACCTGGTTTAATGAAAAATGTAAGAAGATATGTCAGGAACAACACCAGGAATACCTAAAAATGTGGTGTCATCCCAGAGAGGCTACATCCCAGGACTATTTGCATGTCAAACAGTGGAAACAATGTGTTATTAGTCTCTTTTCAATTATATTGTTAAGTTTAAGAGAAACATATGATAGCTGTTAATTGCCTTTGATGTAATTAGAGGATAGGTGGATCATCACCCCCAGGAATGACTTCCTTTTGATGTTTTTTAGTTATTGTGCCCCATTCTGGGCTGTCACTCTTCATTTGTGCATAACTTATTTCTCATTTAACCAATTAAAAGAGAATAAGTAGAGAATCCGCCCTTTTCAGGGACTGCCATCCAAGTCAAAAAATTACTGTTATCTACAGATTTCTGAAAAGCACATATAAACAGGGAACTGTCCCATAAGGAGCTATCACCCTCATCAATTAACATTTTTTTGACCATTTGTGTTCTGACTGTGTGAAAAGACAATATTAATGTGGGGTAGCTGGAATACTGGATTCTGAAGGAGGAGAATTTGAGATGAAAACCAAACCTCTGTCAATGGAGAAAAGCTTTGTATTTGGGTTTCAGCTTCACCAACTGCCTTGAATCCCATTACCACATGCGATGGAGCTGAGGTGCCATAACCAATGGATCAGGTCTAAGTCCTGGAAATAAACAGTCATGAATGGTGATAAACAAATTAACAAGTAACAGGATGACGCTCCACAAATGTTCTCGTCCTCGAGGCTGGGGAAGCCCAGCACATCATAGCAAAAGACAAGGTTGAAGCATTTGCTTCATAGTTGTCAACCATATGCAATGAGTGAAGATCCATTTTATCCTCCTGCTGAGATCCCTAGCATTATGGATGCCATCTTTAACACCAGTTTGATTCATTCAATGTGCTATCAAGAAATCACAAGATATACAGGTTACGTGGATCGGCTGCACTAAATTGCTGCTTCATTTCCCAAGATGTGTGGGTGACGTGGATTAACTATTGTAAGTATGTGAGGTTAAGGGGAAAAGGTGGGGAAAAGGCCTGCATAAGATGGTCTGTCAGAGTTGTTGCAGACTCGATGGGTCAAATGGCTCCCTCCTGCACTGTAGAGATTCTGTGATTCTAAATGTCTGACTACACTAATATAAAGCAAAGGCTGTGGGCCCTGACAATATTCCTGCGATAACACAAGGATCAGTACTCCAGAACTAGCCACATTCCCAGCACAGCTGTTAGGGTCTTGTACAATGCTGGCATCAACTCACCAATATGGAAAATGGCCCAGCAATGTTCTTCCTGTAAAAAATAAAAGACAAATCCAAACCTGGAATTACAGTCTACAAGCAACACTTACTCAGCAATAATTTGCTCTCTGGCGCTCAGTTTGGGTAATGCTAGGACTACGCCGGTCCCAACCTTGATCCAAACATGGACAAAAAAAAGCTGAACTCGAGATGAGAATGATTGCATTTGATGTGAAAGCAGCATTCGTGTGCTTTAAAGGAGTTCTGGGAAAACTGGGGTCAATGAGACTTAGGTGGTGGTGGGTGGGGGGACTTGCCACTGGTTGGACTCGTACCTGTCAGAAAAGAATATGGCAGTGGTCGTTGGAGGTCAATCATCTCAGTTCTAGAACATCATGCACGTGTTCCTAAAGATAGTGGCTTAAGCTCAACTATTTTCTGCTGTTTTAACAATGGTCTTCCCTCCGTGATACTGTCAAGTATGATAATATCTGCTCATGATTGCACAGTGTTCAGCTACATTCATGACATATCAGATACTGAAGCAGTCTTCATACGTAAGACATAATGCAAGACCCAGACAACATCCTGGCTTGGGCTGATAAGCATGTAACATTTACACTGCATGAGTGCCAGACAATGACCATCTCCAGCAAAGGAGAATTTAACCATCTTATTATTCACTGGCATTACCATTGCTGAATCCACCCAGTATTGACATTCTGAGGATCACGTGACATGAACTGAATTGAATCAACCATGTAAAAACACTGTGGCTGCAAGAACAGATCAAAGGCAGGGAATTCTGTGGCTCGTAACTCACCACCTGCCTTTCCAAAACCTGTCCATGATCTAAAAGGCACAAGTCAGCAGTGTGATGGAATATTCTCAACTTACCTGGGTAAGTACTAGATGAACAAGAAGCTTGACACAATCCATTACAAACCAGTCCATTTGATTGACACTTATTCACCGTCTTGTATATTCACTCCCTTCACCAGCAATGTACAGTAGCAGCAGTGTGTACCTTCTCCAAGATGCACTGCCGCAACTCATCAGCACTCCATCAATCTTCTTCTAAACTTGTGACCCCTATGACCCAGAAGGAAAAGGGCAGAGAGATGTAGGAACACCACCATCTCTTGAATTCCCCTCCAAGCCAAACATCATCCTGACTTGGAACTATGTTACCATTTTATCACTGATGTATGGTCAAAATTCTGAAACTCCCTCCCCAACAGCACTGTGGGTGTTCCCATGCCACATGAACTGCAGAGGTTCAAGAAGGCATATTATCATACCTTCCGAAGTTCAGTTTATGACGGGCAATAGATGCTGGCCTAGGCAGCTAGAATAAATTTTTAAAAATCCAGTTGTTTCTTAAATATTTTATCTGGAGAAGAGTTGTACTTTTACTGCATTATTTTGTTTTGTCTACTTAAATATACTCTCTATATTTTGCATTCACTGTACAGTACCTTATTTTGTTTAGTCCACCCTCACTGAAATATACCTCATTCAAAGTAAATGATTAAGTACCAGCGGAGCAATCATTTACTTCAGCCATTGTTTAATGCAAAATTTCCAACTATTCACATGAGAGTTGACCTCAGCTGTGAGGTAGCAGATTTATATCAAGATGGTATAAATGGCTAATGCAAATCTCCTGCTGTTTTTTTGTAAGGACCCAAAGCAAATGCTTGTGTTGAGTTGGTAATTTAATATTGTGTGCGCAGCATATGAAGTGAATCTGGGCAGCTGTTGGAAACTCTTGGGAGGATACAGTCAACTAAGGACATCCTGATTGAAACTGAATATGATCCTCATATAGGTCAAGTTTAAAAATATCTTTCTGACTGCTTGTCTTTATTGTTACCTGAGAATGTTCCTCTTTGCCTCATTCTTCCTGGTGAGACACCATCTCGGTATTCATTGTTTAATTGCACAGGATTTCACCCAAATATCTTACTTCTGCTCTGTGTGTTCTCCGTCTATGAGGAATTTTACAGATTTTGCCATTGTGCTGGCTTTATAATGCCGGGCACTAAAAGTGAGGCAGTTTTAAATATCAAAACGTATTTTAATGACCCTTAAGTCATAACTTGAGTCCTAAGTTAATGATATTACAGCAAGAGCTCCCAAAATTGAAAGGGTCTTGAGGGTGATACCTTTATTCGACCGTGGTATTTTTGTAATACATCTGCCTTATCAAGCCACAGGAATACATTCATAGTCTTTTCAGGGGATATTTATCCTCAGCAACACATTGTCTTGAGACATGATTTGTGATTAGTTGTACCATGCTTGAGAAGAAGAGGTGACTTTGAACCAAAGCTGTCACTATTCCTTGGTGTGTTTGGGCTTGTAGACGAATTCATCAACTTTAATTGCATCATATAATGAGTGAAATGAGGTGGACTTAGCCATTTTTTGTCTAACAATTATTGTGTTCTGATATATTTACATGCGTTCTGCTGAATTAGCAGTTCTCACATGGGACATGATAATTGCAAATCCACTGACAGTGGCACATTATGGAAATTAAACAACAGTTGCAACATCATACGAAGGAAGTGGGCATAAGATTCTTCTCTGATCTGCATATGGGTCCGCCGTCTTTCAAATTTGCCTACCAACCTTGTTACAATTCTTTTTCGGGTTTCTCCAGTTTCTAATGTCCATCTCAATATATTGGCCAACTCTTGTTCATAATTTCTGAACCAGTTCTAGACAGTGGAGAAAATGCCTTTTTGATAAATTGCAGACAACTGTTGCTGTCACTGTCGCACAATACAATCTTGCCCAAAATAAATATGGATAAAACACTTCCAGCACATAGACAGGATGAGCAGGCAACATATGGATGCCAAGTGAAAGTCTACAAGGCTTTTACTAGAGATATTGTCTGCACAGACATGTCAAGTAGCTTACTGCCCTCATAGATGGTTAGAATAGGCTGGTTGGGAATGTGGCTGTAGGCAGTCAGGGATTATTTTTTGTCCTGGATTGTGAAAGCATAAGCGACAGCTCAGTCCTATGAGCCAAAAGGGTCAATTATCACTTATAGGTGGTAGTGAAGAGGCACTACAAAATTAATGTTGCAGCCTCCTTCACATAAAACCAAGAATATGAGGCACATCCAGCATCTTGCTGGATGAAGACAGGTAAGTATGGATCAAAGTAGATTATGATTGTTGAGTGAGGTCTGAGGATGTCAATAGGCCAGAGTATTTCGATTCTTGTTCCCCTGGTTCTTGTAAAATAACTTAACCCTACCTTTACAGGATCACTTTACCTCTGTTTTCTCAGGGATTGATCAGGGAGTATGCAGACACACTTCTGCATGATCTCAATAGACATCATAGAAACTCAATTAATATTAAAATGGATCTAACACTTAGAAAAGGCAACCACCTGTTGCATTATGGTAGGGCCTTTTCAAAATGGCATCAGTTGCAATGGAGATGCGAACAGGATGGTGAGTTAAACATCAGTCAGTGTTTATTCCATTGTATCAGCCTGTTGGCACCAGTGAGGACAAGTTAAATGAGCTGTCTCTATGAAGACATTCTCTTGGATGTATGCAATTCAGTTGAACCACAGAAATGCCATCAAGATACTGTGTGTGTGTGTGTGTGTGTGTGTGTATACCAACATTAGACTCTGGAGGGGAAAACTTTTATGGAGCTTGCAGAATGGGAAATTGATGGT
The DNA here is from genome assembly GCA_024679065.1 of Sphyrna mokarran. NCBI lineage: Eukaryota > Metazoa > Chordata > Chondrichthyes > Carcharhiniformes > Carcharhinidae > Sphyrna > Sphyrna mokarran. Next base: position 94,774,717 of record JAGIQG010000003.1, read on the forward strand.
AAATTGAACATTACACTAGCTTGTGACAAGTTGATAATTGCAATGAATACTTAATTAACCTGAAATGGTTTTCTGGAATAAAGTTCATGGCACACAAGCCTTTCAATTACATCCAGTTCATAGTCAGTTAAAGGTGGTATGCAAAAGTTGGCTGAGTGCAGTAAAGTAAGAAAATTTCCACATTGAATTCTGTGGCACAGGGGGTGGGTAGTGAATTGTTGGTGTTTGGGTGCAGTGAGGTGAGGCGGAAGTGAGGGTGAACAAAGGTTGCTATTTCTGTGCAGGGGGGTGTGGTGAAGGGAAGAATCAAGTACCTTGGGTGTGGTGGTCCTGTAAGGGAATACAGTTGGGAGATTGGATATAAAGATAGATGAAGCATTCAGAGGGAAAGGTTAGTGTAATCAGTGGTGGGGTCTTGAGAGTCGAATTGTGGATGCTGTTTGGTGGAGGGAACATTCACAGTCAAAGGGAAGTTATACTCAGAATGAGGATAGATCTGGATTCAGGGTTGGCTATTGAAAGATATCATGGAGTGAGTCATAAAAATGGACAACACACACAATGGGGCATAATGAAAGATTAAGGGTCAGAGTAGGCATTAAAGATCATGGATGTAGGCATTGGGAAAGGGATGAAATGCACAGGAAATAAAGGATAACTAATAATGGGTATTTAAGGGTAAGTAAAAGAAGGGAGAGGAAAGGCTATGTTGGTGGGCCAAGGTTGAAATCTGAGAATAGAACATTAAATCCCAAAGGTCACATGCACCAAAATGTTAATATCTCTTAACAAGTGCAGTATTTCTGAATAAAAGATCAGTTGCAGTGGGAGGAGATCCTGACCTGATACCCATCATAACTGGGGGGGTGCGGTGGGGGGGGAGGGGTGCATCTGCCACTGATCATGCTCTCTCCTCACCAGCAATCTCCTCCACAGCTACCTCCTCAGTACCTGTGAGGTGCCTCAGGTTTAGAACTCATTCTCCCATGCATCTTTTCTCCCTGGCATCATGGATCCTGTTTGACCAAGCGACATGACAAATGACCACTTTGTCTGCATATTTCCCCATCACATATTTAGGTTGGTTATTCACACATTGCATTAATGCGCACACAGAAGGCTAACTTCTACATGTTTTGGCATTAATTGCCATGGGGCACTTAGGCTGATGACATGTTCACTTTTCTGACGTTGCTGTTAATTCACAAATGTACCTTATTAAATGTCCAAACGAGAGACTCCTATTGAAGATGAGATTCTGGCACATCACCTTATGAATTGACAGTCATATGCTGGTTTCCTGCACTGGACCCAGGTTTGATGATGTAGAGATGCCGGCGTTGGACTGGGGTAAACTCAGTAAAGTTTTACAACACCAATTTTAAATCCAACCAATTTATTTGATAGTAAATCCGCGAGCTTTCGACCTTTACACCTTCGTCAGGCAAATGCAGTGTTCTGATCTGCAGAAGCACTCATATCCACACAGACAGTTACAGATTGCTGATTAGAATGCGAATCCTTACATCTAACCTGCTATTCAAGTGTTAAAGTGGCTAACAATGTGTGTGAAGGGAATCCTGAGCATTGGTTAGAGAATTGTGTATTTTCTCCAGACAGCACAGTAAGTGAGGTTTTTTGCTAATCCAGGCAAGTTACGGGGGTTACAGATAGTGTGACATGAAGCCAAGATCCATGTTAAGACTGTCCTCATGTGTGCAGAACTTGGCTATCAGTCTCTGCCCAGCAACGTCCCCGGAGCGGAGAAGCTACGACATCTTCTCCAGAGTCTTCAACATGTCTTTGATGACGATGAACATCTCGCTAGGGCCATCCCCACCCCCCCACTTCTTGCTTTCAGACAACCGCACAACCTTAAACAGATCATGGTTTGCAGCAAACTACCCAACCTTCAGGAGAACAGTGACCACAATACCACACAACCCTGCCACAGCAACCTCTGCAAGACATGCCAGATCATAGACATGGACGACATCATCAAACGTGAGGATACCATTCACCAGGTACACGGTACGTACTCTTGCAACTCGGCCAACGTTGTCTACCTAATACGTTGCAAGAAAGGATGTCCCGAAGCATGGTACATTGGGGAGACCATGCAGACACTACGACAGCGGATGAATGAGCATCGCTCAACAATCACCAGGCAAAACAGTTCCCTTCCTGTGGGCGAACACTTCAGCAGTCATGGGCATTCGGCCTCCGACCTGCGGGTAAATGTTCTTCAAGGGGGCCTTCGTGATACACGACAGTGCAGAGTTGCTGAGCAGAGACTGATAGCCAAGTTCCGCACACATGAGGACGGTCTTAACAGGGATCTTGGCTTCATGACACACTATCTGTAACCCCCGTAACTTGCCTGGGTTAGCAAAAAACCTCACTTACTGTGCTGTCTGGAGAAAATACACAATTCTCTAACCAATGCTCAGGATTCCCTTCACACACATTGTTAGCCACTTTAACACTTGAATAGCAGGTTAGATGTAAGGATTCGCATTCTAATCAGCAATCTGTAACTGTCTGTGTGGATATGAGTGCCTCTGCAGATCAGAACACTGCATTTGCCTGACGAAGGTTGTAAAGTCGAAAGCTCACGGATTTACTATCAAATAAATTGGTTGGATTTAAAATTGGTGTTGTGAAACTTTACCCAGGTTTGATAGCAGCAATGGTCTGATAGAGGGCCTTTGAAAGCCATCTCCTAGAAAGAGCACATCCTGCCTTTCCCTGACACCTTGAAGGAGAATGTGCATCATTGGACCATCAGGCTTGTCTTTCATCAGTCAGTCATATCTCCAAAGAATATGGTACTGTCAGTCTATGGATCATCCTGTCAGTAATGCACAGCCTTTCTGTTTGAACAGGTAGCTCTTTAATGGACTGGAAGTAGATACCGCATTGTCAGATAACAACAGGTTTCACCAATGAAAATCTTCTCCTATTATAAACTATGTGATTTCTAGGCACATCACTGGCCTTTAGAATTTTAATTTTAATCGTGTGGAAAAGGGAATAAAAAACTGAAAGTGATGCAAAGGTCTGCTTCTGATGTTGGGAATGTTGACAGCTGCTGTCCCCATGTCGCTGTCATTGTGTTTCTGAGACCATATGCAACAAACTGTACACCTGTTTCACAAAACATATGTCAGATTTTCATGAATTTTAAAATCACATTTTCATGTTTAAATAAGCAAGTGTGTCGACTTCCAATCCTCATGGAAATTACGATTTGCATTTTGTCGGAAATGGTTTTGCTCATGTAAGCTGGAGTGAATGAAAGAGAACAAATTTGTAGACAAGATGTTAAAAGGAATTTCTTTAGAGGGAGTAATCCTTTCTTTCTTTCAGTGACAGCTTGTCAAAAATATTCCAACAATATTCCAACGAAAAGCAATCCATTGCGTTATGTTGTTCTGTTGACAGACAAAATGAGTTTGCTGTAAATCTTGGTCTCAGTTGTTCGTGATCCCATGTCATTGCCATAGCTATGGTGGAACTTAAGTTGTGATCTGCTAGCCTGCTCAAAGTTTTGTTGTATCAGAGTGATCAAGGTCAGACAATATAAGTAGATGTGGCAAATACGGTGGTAGCATTAGTGCATTTTAAGGAGGGATACGGCTACTCGGAAGAAACACTGCATACTTGATAATGTGATCCTTCATGACCCCAGCTAAAATCAATACTGACAGCCTGATTTCCACTAATCTTTACTGCTTAAAACTTGTCCATTTCCCCTCATAATAATCCCTTGATCTTTATGATGGGTACTCCATTTTCCTGGGACCAGGCACACACTTCCCAGGCATGATGTTCATCATCCAGCAGATTTCTGCCCCGGTTTTGTTGCTGGACCTAAGAAATTTGAAGGCAATATTGTTCTGAGCCTTATTTGAATTACCAATCTGTTTTGCAACAGTTAGCTCACGAACTCCCCAGGCTATTATGAGCAGGGACAGCCGGTTAGAATTGTAGATATTGAAATGCACGAATAATGGTTTTACTGTTTCTCTTTAGCAATTCAAAATACAGCTCTCATGTAACCTAATACTTGCTAAACGTTAAAGGGAAAAAAAAAAATTATGTACAATGGCAATTCGCTCTGCGACAGAGCATGAAGGTGAGTGAGAATTGTGCTCAAAGCATAAAATGCTTTTGTCTCTATTTCCTATATTTTAAGGACTTGGGAATATGGGACATTGGAACAGGAGCAAACCTTTAAGCACTTTAAGCCTGCTGTGTCATTTTATTAAGATTGTGGCTGATTTGCTTTGGTCTCAACTTCATTGCCCTTTTTGCCCCTTTACTCCCTTGCCAAACAAAAATCTGTCTGATTCTATATTGAATAAATTTAATGACCCAGCATCCACTGCTCTTTGGGGAAGAGAATTTCACTTATGAATAACCCTGAGAGAAAGAAAAATTCTCTTCCATTTCAGTTGTAAAAGGCATGCCATTTATTCCTAAATTGTGTCCCCTCATTCTGGTGCCCCCAACGAGTGGAAACATCTTCTTGATATCTAATTTGCTAAGTACCCTCAGAATCATTTATGTTTCAATAAAATCGCCTTTCATTGTTTAACTCTGTAGATATAGGCCAAATTATTTAACCTTTCTTCATAGGATATGTCCTTCATCCTAGGAATGAATGGAGTGAATTTACTCTGTACCACTTCAGACATAATTATGCCCTTTTTCAAATAAGGAGACCAAAACTGTACATAGTATTTCAGATGTGATCTCACTAGTGCTTTTTACATCTGCAGTAAAACTTCTTGACTTAATAATCCATCCCCCTTGCAGTTAACATCAACATTCCCAATTGCTTTTCACTTTTCTTGCTGGCTTGCATACTAAATTTTTATGACTTGTGAACTAGGCCACCCAGATCCTTCTGTACTATTGAGTTCTGCAGAATCTCTTCATTTAAATAATATATCGTTCTTCCATTCTTCCTACCACACTGAACAAATTCACAATTTTCCACATTATACTGCATCTGCCAGATTTTTGCCCACTCACATAACCCTTCTAGATCCCTTTGAAGACTCCCATGTTCTTTTGCAACTTAATTTCCTACCTATCTTACTGTCCTCAGTAAATTTAGCCGCCATATATTTGATTTTTTTTAATGCAAACTATTCATGTAGATTGTAAGTACTTCAGTCTCCTGGGGCACATCACTTATTACAGCTTGGAAACAGGAAGTCATGTATTTTCTGTGTTTCTTTAAGGAACATGTTACGTTAGCTATTTTCTAAATTCGAGACCCTTCCAGAATTCAAGGAATTTTGAAAGATTTTAACCAATGCATCTACTGGGCAGAATTTTCTCAGAAAAATTCCAAGTCTCAAAGGGGGTGAGAAAACAGAAGGTTTTCTCAGCCATTTCTCCAGTGAGGTAGATGATGGTAATTTATGGCACTGTGTGCAGGGTAAGTGGCCGTAATGTGAATCTTGCCAGTAAGGGGAGGGGTGGAGTCTCAGCTCCACAGGAATCTAGCTTCTGAGCTCTAAAGACATCATAGTACAGGAGCCATGATCTCCCAGAATTCTTTGTACACAGCTTATTGGGGGATCTGCCAGTACCGTTATCCTGTACCTCCCTCCACCATGTACATCACACAACCTAATTGCCCTCCCACCCCAATTGCCACCTTGGCTGATTGCTCCCTCCTGATCATCACCATAGCTGATTGCACAATGCCTCACCCCTGATCTCTATTCCCTGATGTGGAGTTGTTAGAGTTGGACTGTGGTAAATACAGTAAGACGTTTCACAATATCAAGTTAAAGTCCAACAGGTTTATTTGGTAGCACAAGCCACAAGCTTTCGGAACACTGCCCTTTCATCAGGTGTGTTCACAAACAGGGCACACATAGACACAAACTCAATTTACAAAATAATGGTTGGAATGCGAGTCTTTACAGATAATCATGTCTTAAAGGTACAGACAATGTGAGTGGAGAGAGGGCTAAGCACAAGTTAAAGAGATGTGTACTGTCTCCAGCCAGGACAGTTAGTGAGATTTTGCAAGTCCAGGCAAGTCGTGTGGGTTACACATAGTGTGACATGAACCCCAGATCCTGGTTGAGGCTGTCCTCATGTATGCGGAATTTGGCTATCAGTTTCTGCTCAGCGATTCTGCTTTGTCGTGTGTTTTGTATGTGTGGCAGGAGTGTCCTCTTCTTGTGGGGGAACACTTCAGCAGTCACGAGCATTCAACCTCTGATCTTCAGGTAAGCGTTCTCCAAGATGGCTTTCATGACACATGACAACGCAGAATCGCCATCCACCATTGCATTCCATTGCCTGGCAACAAGATACAACATGTCATTATTGAGTGGATGAAAATATTATCGTGCATCTCATTATTCATCACTACTTCTTCTTTTCCACTGCATCCCATTCTTACTCATAAATCATACATCTAGATTGGCTTGATGTTCTGGAAAAAACAGCATACAAGAAGCCTAGCATTTAAGCTAGGGCACTGGCAAAGGATCATCCACCCTTGAAAAATTGGCTATATTCTCTCTTCATAGAGATTGTCAGATCTGCTAAGATTTTCCAGCATTTTCTGTTTTTGTTTCAGATTCCTGCATCTGCAGTATTTTGCTTTTATCTGAGCATTTATGTTTATTTCTGTCCTATGAAATATTTACATGTTTTGCTGCATGAAGCATTTTGTGGTACCTCATGAAAGGCAGCCATATTTCATCCCCATCATTTCCCATAGAACATTATGGGTTTCCTACTGGAAATCCCCCTTGACTTTAGAGAAGAGAGGGGCATTGAAGGAATGTCAGACTGGTTAGGTCATGCTTGCCATAAATGGTGTCCAATTTTTACCACTTCACATCACAATATTTAGACAGAGGAGCATTATTGGAGTGATTCAGCCAATCCACAAATTGCAGTCTACCCATAGTATACCTATGCTGCAATCATCACACTACCAGTAGCTGAAAAGGCCCACAATTCATGGGACAAGAGAAAAGAAATTGGCAAGTGGACTCTGGCTGAGGTGTTGCCATGGAGAAAGCAACGTGGAATTGTAGGTTCCCAAACTGCTGGGTAATTAGGATAAATTCATAAACAATAGTTAGGTGGTAGATAGAACTTCTATTTGAATTGATCGTAGCATCTTAGTGTTTATGCTTGTGAGAAGCAACTTGACTTAATATGCCTGGAGTCATTGTCTGCAAACAAAAGCGATATGTTCAAGTCTTATGCCAATCATGAATTACTCAGCGCTTGGGGAGCCTATAGTATCCATTGCTTTCTCCATGGAAATGCCTCAACAAATCAGAGGCAACTTGCCAACCAAAAAGCAGCTCATTCTTCCTGTGGTATAAATTGTTATTATTATTGGAAATTTGGCATTCTCACATTTATTCTCATTGGTACATGGTGAAAAACTTCAGCAACATATCTTTCTTTACAGCAACAAAAGCCAAAATTGGAATGATAAAAGTAGCCTTTGCCAAGGTAGTCATTTTAAATCTGTCAGACTGAACTTTCCAGAACAAAACTAAATTAAATCAACATCATTCCTTTGCTGAAGGATTGAATGGAATCTAATTTTCTGAATGAGACCTGATTTTTGAATGGGAACTGATTTTTGAATGATTTCTACCCCATATATTGCTTGAGCATGCGTAAGGTACTGAAATGCCTTAATTTAGAGAATAAACACTGTAAATTGAGAGTTTATCTTTAAACAACAGAATAACAAATGTTGCACCTGTGAATTTTACAACACAATTTTCATATTCTTGAGGAGACCGTAATTCTCTGGTTTAAAAGAAAACAATTTAAATTGCAATAGTGTTGTAGCATCCCAGGGAATCAGAGTGTTTGGTTTCTTCGACCAGCAAACATTATTTTAATAAATGGAGCAACCAAGGAACTGGTCTGTAAATAAAATTATGTAAGATTCAGTGGAGAGGCATGGACTGAGATATTTCAACAACATGTTCATTCTGACTGAACCTGATGTATTCTGAATCTGAGTTCCGGACAGGTTAGTTAGGATTGAATTCCACTTTCGAAAAGCTTTCAATTATATTGTCCTTCGATAATCAAGAACCTTTTGTTTCCTGTCTGAGTGTAGGCATACTGTTGTGCCAATGACAGTGACTTCGTTTGACATGGAGAAAGCTTTTGACGTGCAAAAATGTCCCCCATTTATTTTCTATCCTACAGAGCATTGGCTTTGTGGATGAGTTTAGCTGGTGCGTGCAGATTCTTTGCCGTTTGTCAAACGGCTATAGTAACAAACCACTCAATGTCTGCTCTATTTGAATTGAGTCAAAAACTGTATCATGTTATTTTTGCTTGCTTTTGATTGTAGTTTGCTGGTGAAGAAAATGTCTTTACTCCAGAATCAAAATTGCCCATGTATATGACGTTAATGTAGTCTCTACATATCCTGTTCACATGTTTGAATATTTTCATCAATTCCAGTAGATTAATTCATTTTATGAAAGCGGTTCATCAGTTTATGGACCTCTTGGAACATGCAATGAATCTCAATGTCTATCCACATCTTTGGCCTGCTATCGCTCGCCAGAATTTTTGTTGTTTTTTTGGGAAGGAGAATCAAGGTATTGGGGAATTTCAGCATCCATACCCTAAATAGCTGAAATAACACTGACTCTGTCGCTTTTGATGTTGATTTTCAGATCTAGCTGTCTGTCTTTGGATCTTAGGGGTAAAATTAAATTAATTAGAATGGGAGCTGTTCATAACATTAGTGTTTCTGAGACTCTCTCTTGAACTTGCTCTGTTTATTGAAATCCAAAAGTGCCTGAGAGTGAATAGATTTGAAAGACTTTGAAATACCTAAGCTTTTCTGCATATTGTTTCACCTTCAAACAACATCTTTTATTTTGTTTAAATTCTTCTCTTTGGTGTCTGAAAAATTGGCTAGAAATGTTATTCAGAGGACAATATGTGCCTTCTGTTTTTTTAATTTCCCGATGAAAAAGAGAAATTCTGGAGAACAGAATTTGGAATTAAATATGATGATGAGATGCCTGCCCAGTAAATATTTCACCATTGAGTGAGAAATGATTGCTTTCAACTATTGAATACAATGGGAACGGAAAAAGTACTAACTGAAGGGCATGATACAACTGATATTGATGAGGATGTTAATACCATGGTGGGACAAAAGAAAAATATGGCATCTTTCCCAACCTTAGGACTTTCAAATTCATGAAGTATTTTTGATCTGTAAATCCTTACTGCCCTATAATCCAGTCCTTTTTTTTAAAGTGGGAATTTCTGTGATCCTGTTAAAACAAACGCAGGGTCATAGAATCTGTACAGAAAGAGGCCATTTGGCCCATCGAGTCTACACTAATCACAATCCCATCCATGTCCTATTCCCATAGCATTACTTATTTATCCTACTAACTCTTTGACACCAAGGGCAATTTCGCATGGCCAATCCTGTGATGTGATCCTAGTAAAAAAATCTCCGGATGTTTTACAATCCTGTTAAAAAAGACACGGGATGTTCAATTTATAGCCCACATTTTGAAGAAGGTGTTATGACAATGATGACCAATCAGCTGATGACATAGCTCACATTAGTGTAGAAGATTGTCTGATAAGTTACATGCACTTTATGAAAGGGAAAGCTAAAAATTAGGAGAGAGATTTATTTTAAAATGAACCGAAATTCCATTTAGCCGTTGTACTGCAACTTGCCTGGTCAGTGCATCTCGAATTTCCCTCTGTGAAGGCAAACTATAACTTCAGAATTTGATAAGTATGGTTGTTATCTCACAATCCAACTCATTACATTTCCTGTGTACATAAAAATATTTTGCTGTTGAACTAATTTCAAAATGAGATGAAATATGAAAACAGGAAAAAAATTGAAACGTTTTTATTATTTGAAAAAACTTATGGTTGTATGTGAGGAAGGATAATTGACACATTAACCACAGAATGCAATGGACACAGTGAAATGTAGTTCTTGATTTATGACTTTTCCCACCTACCAGGGAACTTTATTGATGGGATGGTCATAGATAGAGATAACTGGCAATTGCTCTGTTAAGTTTCCATTTAAAAGCAACACATTGATCCGATGAGTTCTGCATTCCAAAGGTGCATCTTAAACGAGAAATCTATCACAAATAAATGGCAGATAATTTTCTGTGGATGGCTGATGCACTGTAGATGACTGTATTTTCTGATTTCAAGCATTTATTTTGAATATATATGTTGATGAGAGGAGTTTGCAAAATTCTGACATTAATTTATTTTGTGATGGAATATGGCCCAAATAAATTGGAAAATGGGCCTGAAATGGACTCCCTGATGTTTAAAACGTTAGTCCAAAGTGAAGAGATTATACTTCATTACACAATCCACTTTGGTCACGAAGGATGGCTGTTTCGTAAATTTTGGTTGCTGAAAAATTATTTGAAAACACTGCTCTAGTTAGTAATTGACTGTTTTGGTTTTACAATTCACTGTTTACTGGCTTTTTAGATTGCTATTCAGCATCCTTGGCTCCTTTAGCATCATCCTAAATGTTAACATGCTGAACAATGTTTGCTCCTACATGCAATATTCAATATTCATTAAATTTCATCTGCCATTGTTTGGCCAACCTATTGTTTTCAGATGTATTCTGTAATTTCTGGACTGTTTTTCCTACTTCAGCATAATTTGCTTTTCATTTCAAATTATTGATACAAATGAAAAAAAGGCAGTCATCCTAACATAGCCCAAAAACACACCACTTAGTCGTTGCCCCAAAATACCCAACCCTATCAGCCACAAAGGCCTACACACACTTGTATCAAATGTAGCTTAGTTTGTAGCAGACTTGCCTCTGAGCCAGCAGCCTATTTATCAATCCCCACTTAAGAGACTTGAGCAAATGATGCTGTACTGTGGGGATGCCTCACATTCAGAGTCACTGACTTTTATATGTGACATTAAACCTATCTGCTCTCTTAGGTAATTGTAGCACAATTTCGAAGAGGAGCAGAGGACTTCTCTTTGTCATGGCCAATATTTATCTCTCAACTAACACCTAAACAGGTTACCCTGTCATGAATTCGATTGTTGCCTGACGTGATAACTGTGGCTACAGAAAATCCCATTTTCTTTAACAGAATTGGTTTATAGGGCAGTAAGAATTTACCTGGTGATTCATTTTCAGTTGGGTCATGACTTCCTCTTCGAAAAACCCTGAGCGAGGGGATGTTGCAGAGCACTCTGGTCAGATTGCACCTTGCTTACTGCCTTCAGTTTTGTTTGCTGAAAACAAGCATTGGAAGCAGAGCAGATTAAAGACTTAATACCACTGATCTGTGCTGTCAGTGGTATAGCTGGAGATGCTTCATATTTTCAGTTTAGATAGGATGTATCCAAGAGATGATTTTATCAAGATGCAAGAGACAATAGTCTGGAATAGGTTTGTCTTGAGTCAACTGAAATTAAACATGGAGTACATAGAACATAGAACATTACAACACAGTACAGGTCCTTCGGCCCTCAATGTTGTGCCAAGCAGTGTCCAATCCCAAGATCAAGCTATCCCCTCCCTGTCATTCTGGTGTGTTCCATGTGCTCCTGCAATAACTGCTTGAAAGTTCCTAAAGTGTCCGACTGTACTCACAGTAGGCAGTGCATTCCACACTCCAACCACTCTCTGAGTAAAGAATCTATCTGGGGCATCCCTCCTATATCTCCCATCATGAACCTTATAGTTATGCCCCCTAGTAACAGCTTTGTCCACCCGAGGAAACATTCTCTGCTTGTCCACTCTATCAATCCCTCTCATCATCTTATAAACCTCTATTAAGTTGCTTCTCATCTCCTCTGCTCCAAAGAGAAAAGCCCCAGCTCTCTCAACCTTTCCTCATAAGATCTACCCTCTAAACCAGGCAGCATCCTGGTAAATCTTCTCTGCACTCCCTCCAATGCTTCCACACCCTTTCTATAGTGAGGTGACCAGAACTGCACACTATATTCCAAATGTGGTCTCACCAACGTCCAGTATAGTTGCAGCATAACCCCACAACTCTTAAACTCAAACGCCCTGTTAATAAATGCTAACACACCATAAGCGTTCTTCACGGCTCTATCCATTTGAATGGCAACCTTCAGAGATCTGTGCATATGAACCCCAAGATCTCTCTGCTCTTCCTTAGAATCCTGCCATTGACCCTATAATCTGCATTCAAGTTTGTCCTACCAAAATGAATCACCTCACATTTATCAGGGTTAAACCCCCTCTGCCATCTGACATCCTATCAATGTCTCTTTGCAGCCTGCAAGAACCCTCCACCTCATCCACTATTCCATCAATCTTGGTGTTATCAGCAAATGTACTAACCCACCCTTTAGCCCCCTCTTCCAATTCACTGATAAAAATCACAAATAGCAAAGGACCCAGCAATGACCTCTGTGGTACACCATTGGTTACTGGCCCCCCGTTTGAAAATTTTCCTTCTACCACCACCCTCTGTCTTCTGTGAATAGACAGTTACTTATCCAATCAGCCAAATTTCCTTCTATCCTACACATCCTTATCTTCATGAGTCTATCATGGGGAACCTTATTAAATGCCTTACTAAAATCTATGTAGATGACATCAACTGCTCTACCTTCGTCCACACACTTAGTTACCTCCTCAAAGAATTCAATCAAATTTGTGAGGCAGGACTTACCACTCACGAAACCATGCTGACTACCCCGGATTAAACTGTATCTTTCCAAATGGTCAAAAATCCTATCTCTCAGGACCCTTTCCATTAACTTAATGACCACTGAAGTAAGACTAACTGACCTTAATTACCAGGGTCATTCCTATTTCCTTTCTTGAAGAGAGGAACAACATTTGCCAATCTCCAGTCCTCTGCCACTATCCCATGGACAGTGAGACCCAAAGATCAAAGTGAAAGGCACTGCAATCTCATCCTTTAGCTCCCAAAGTATCCTAGGATGTATCCCATCTGGCCCAGGGGACTTATCAACCCTTAGGTTTTTCAAAATTGCTCATACATCGTCTCTTAGTACATCAACCTCCTCCATCCTATCATGCACTTATCCTCAAAAACGTGGCCCCTCTCCTTAGTGAACAATGAAGAAAACTATTTATTTAACGCTTCACCTAGCTCTTCTGATTCCATGCACAAGTTCCCACTACTATCCTTGATTGGCCCTAACCTCACCCTGGTCATTCTTTTATTTCTCACATAAGAGTAAAAAGCTTTGGGGTTCTCTTTTACCTGACCCACCAAGGACTTCTCATGCCCCCTCCTAGCTCTTTAACTCATTCCCAGCAACCTTATAACACTCAAATGGCCCAACTGAACCTTGTTTTTTCATCCTTTCATATGCATCCTTTTTCCTCTTAACATGACATTGAACGTCCTTTGTGAACTATGGTTCCCTCACTTGGCCATTTCCTTCTTGCCAGCCAAAGACATACCTATCAAGGACATGCAGTATTTGTTCCGTATAAAAGCTCCACTTTTCATTTGTGCCCATATCTGACAGTTTCTGCTTCCATCTTATGCTCCCTAATTCTTGCCCAATTGCATCATAATTTCCCCTGCCCCAGTTATAAACCTTGCCCTGTTATGTGACCCTATCCCTCTCTCCATTGCAATAATGAAAGACATCGAATTGTGGTCACTATCTCCAAAATGCTCTCCCACAAACAAATCTAACACTCAGCCCAGTTCATTACCCAGTACCAAGTCCAGTGAAGCCCCACCTTTTGTTGGCTTGTTCACATATTGTGTCAGGAAACTCTCCTGCACACACTACAAAAAGTGTCCCATCCAAACTATTTGACCTATAAAAGTTCCAATCAATATTTGGAGAGTTAAAGTCACCCATGATAACTACCCTGTAACCTCCACACCTATCCATAATCTGCTTTACCATTTCCTCCTCCACATCTCTATTACTATTTGTGAGCTTGTAGAAAACTCCAAACAATATGACTGATCCTTTCCCAATTCTAACTTCAGCCCATATTATCTCAGTCAGCAGATCACCCTCGAAATGCCTTTCAGCAGCAGTTAAACTATCCTTAATTCAAAATGCTACTCCTCCATCTCTTTTACCATATTCCCTACTCTTATTGAAACATCTATACCCTGGAACTGCCAACAACCATTCCTGTCTCTGTTCTAACCATGTCTCCACAATGGCTACTACATCACAGTCCCAAATACCAATCTGTGCTCCAAGTTCACCTACCTTATTCCAGATGCTCCTTGCATTGAAGTAGATACACTTCAATCCACCATCCTGTATGCCTGTACACTCCTGCAACCTTGGTACTTTCCTCAGTATCTCATGACCCTCAACACTGGCTTTTGGACTACATCTCATTTTCCCATCCCCCTGACAAATTAGTTTAACCACCCTCCCCAAAAAAGCAGATTTCCCTCCCCGGATATTGGTGCCCCTCTGGTTCAGGTGCAAACCGTCCTGTTTGTACAGGTTCCACCTTCCCCAGAATGTGCTCCAATTATCCAAGTAAATGAAACCTTCTTTCCTACACTATCCCTGCAGCCACATGTTAATCTGCACTCTCTCCCTGCTCCTCAACTCACGAGCATGTGGCACTGGCAACAAGCCAGAGATAACACATGCTTTGTCCTCGCTTTCAGCCTAGTTCCCTAAATTCTTGTTTTAAATCCCCATCCCTCTTTCTACCTACATCGTTGGTACCAATGTGCACCACGACCTGCGACTGATCCTCCTCCCCCTTAAGGATCTTGAAAACATGATCCGAAACATCGTGGATTCTTACACCCAGAAGGTAACATACTATTCGTGAGTTTCTTTTGCTGTCGCAGAACCTCCTTTATGTCCCTCTAACCATTGTGTCCCCAATTACAATTGTTCTCCTGCTCTCCTCCCTTCCCTTCTGAGGCATAGGGATGGACTCAGTGCCCGAAATCCAGTCACTATGGCTTACCACTGGTAGGTCATCCTCCTCAACAGTATTCAACACAGAATACTTGTTGCTGAGAGGAACAACCATAGGGGAGTCCCGCACCGGCTACTTCCTCCCAGCCTCTCTCACTGTCACCCATCTATTTTCATTTTTTGGAGTCTCTAAATCCCTGAAACTTTTATCTATGATCACCTCTGCCTCCCAACTGATCTGAAGTTCATCCAGTTCCAGCTTCAGTTCCCCTGCATGGTTTTTGAGGAGCTGGAGATGGGCGCACTTCCCACAGATGAATTCAGCAGGGACACTAATGGCATCTCTCACCTCAAACACCCTGCAGGAAGAATATTGCACTGCTTTCACTGCCATTCCCTCCAGATAAAAAGGAAGAAAGATCCTGCCTGATGTTCCTTTAATCTAAGGAGGTGAGGAAATAAGTGAAAAAGAAAAAAGAAGAAAGCTTACCTGCTCTCACTCCAAGACTTTTTTTTAGGTTAGAGGAGGGAGGAGACTCTTGAAGTCTAGAATTTCAGGTTTCCTCTCTGTTCAAATTTATTGGGGGGAAAGAAGCTTTTCTAGGTGTAACTGGGGCCTACTTCGGATTTTACAATCCCAGTAGGCTAAATGTTCCTCTTTGTATTGAAGAGGACTGAAGAGAGGCAAATGTATCACCATTTAAAAAGAACAAGAGGTTAAAATTGAGAAATTATATGTCCATTAGCCTGATTTTTGTCTCAATAGGTTGTGGAAGTGTTGATTAAAATGCTTTGTATTACTCCTCTCTGTGGAAAGGATTATTAACGATCTCAACATAGTTTCTGTAAAAGAATGTCACTTGTCTTTAAATTGTTGAGATGATTACTTGGCTGGTGAATGAAAGTATTGCAGTTGATTGTGTACACTTGGAATATTAGAAATCTTTTGAAGAGGTGAAACATAGTAGGTAACTTTATAAAAAGCAGTGTGTGACTTTGGAGACAAACATAGAAGTGCCCATGTGACTACTGTCTTTGTTCTACCAGGTGGTAGAGGTTGTGGGTGCAGGAGATTTTATTGAAAAAGCCTTGAGAAGTTGCTGACATGCCTTTTATAGATGATACATGCTGTACACTAGGAGTGGAGGGAGTAAATATTTTAATTGGTGGATGGAACACCAGTCAAGCAGGCTGTTTTGAACTGGGTGGTGTTAAAATTCTTGAGTAAGGTTCCAGATCCAAAGGGGGTGATTTGTATACATCTCCCAGCACTCTGCTGAATGGCCACATGATTTTACTGAGAAGAGCAGCCACAATGACTAGTCCATTTCGTCCACTTAAGACACTTAAATTGCACTGGCATCCAATCTAAGCAACTGGACCCTTCTTGTTTTGTTCATATATGTGTTTTTTTTTATGAGCTGACTGTCTCCAGTGCCAGAGAGCACAGTAACATTAAAATAGCATTGGTCTAAGAAGTAAGTACCCTGCTTGGACTATGATTTCCTTTCTGCGTATTTTTGTTTGGCAGAAAGAACCAAAATTTCTTTCAATATCAAATCTAATAGAGCTTTTGCTGATTGGGCTTTTTAACCCATTGTTTACCATCCAAACCAACATTGTGCCAGAGATAAATTTTTGTTTCTGCTGCATTTTGCAAACTTTTTTCAATTTATCTGCTGTAAATTGAAGTTGCCTATTATTTGTGTTCCTGGACGCAGTTCTTTTATTTGACTCCAATTATCGAATCTGTGTCGATAACAAATGTTTTCAGTTTCCTTTTGATCAAGTGCCTTATCCTTCTTTCCACCTATCTGCACATGGACCAGAGAGATTTAGCTCTCCTACTTGTAATCAAATTCCCTTTCTCAGGAAAGGTCAGGAACCTTCCCAGTTTTTCTTTTCTCTCTACAGAGTGATCAATACTCATATACATTTGTCCAACCAGTATAATCATTAAAAGGGGATTATGCAATGCTTTTATCACAGGCCCCATCTCCATCAAAAAACTGCAACTTCCCTATTTTCTTTTCTCAAAGTTCAAGCATTTACATATAGAGCTCCGAGATATCAATTTCCTCACTCCTTGGAGTAAAATATGTATTGATTATTTTCATTCTTTCTCTGTGTAGACATATCCTTATAGTATGCATATTTAACAGATGTATCAGCATCTCCACTTGAACTGTCATTCACCAATTTCCAATCTGTTCAATAACATTCAGCTTTTATATCTTTTCAGTGTTCGTCACCCTTCGCCTCCTTCTTAGAAGATCTGCTCTGCATACCCTTCCTCTATCTTACGCATTCAAATGCTTCATTACCATCTCATTTAACCCCTGTGAAGACATGATATTGATTTGATTCAGAAGAAGGTAGTGGAAGAAGTTTTGTGAAAATATGTTGGATTTTGTAGAAATATAAATCTGCAAGGCACGCTCTTAATCTTTCAGATCCTCCTTCTCCTGATGTGGTTTGACAAAAGGCATGGTAATGAAAGATTGCATGATCATACGGAATTATCCTGTGGCCTAGTGGAATGTATATGAATGATTTATAAATAACTTGTCTGGAAGTCAGCTGCTCAATGTAAAACTGATCACCTGTTGATATAAGTTAAGGTGTTACAGTACGAAAGAAACCGTGCCTGTTTCTAGAAATAAATTAAAACTGTTAAACAGAATATTAAGGCAGTTCCCAAGGATATTTTTATATTGAGTTATACAGTCACAAATCATTTATTTAATTTGTTTGGTCTTGAAGATTTCTTCATGTGTTGCATGATGACTGATTTTCTCAATATTATAAATTATGTTACTTATACACTCCGTTTCTTTTCAAAATCATGTTTGTTTATTTAAGGTTTAAGTCTTTTTATTTCATTCTTGTTTGATTTTAGTAGAATCGGTTTTTATTCATACGCACAAAATACCATCCTTGGAGTAAAGTTACATTCATCCTATTGTGTTTTGAAACACTGTCAACACACTCAGAAGTCACAGTTGCATAGTATGATAACAGTTTCAAAGGTGAGCGAATGCCAATGTTTGTTCATTGCTTGTCTCCATGAATAAATATTCTTCAATGAATATCCATGATATTCATCAGCATTGAATGTAATTTTAATTGTTAACTTATTTTAGTTGGTAGGAAAATTTCCTCTAATTCAGATCATTGAAGGTTTGCAGTCCAGTGCTTAAAATATCGACAAAAGTATTGAATTCGAGAGTTGAGGTGAGTTCGACTGCCCTTGACATTAAGATAGCATTTAACCGAGTGTGGCACCAAGGAGCCTGAGCAAGCCTAGAGTCAATTGAAATCAGCGACAAAACTCTCCACTGGTTAGAATCATAGATAGCACAAAGGAAGATGGTTCTGGTTATTGGAGGTCAATGATCTTGGTCCTAGAACAACACTGCAAGACTTCCTCAGGGTAGTGTCCTTGGTTCAACCGTCTTTAATTGTTTCACCAATGACCTTCCCTTCATCAAATGGTCAGAAGTAACTAACTGAAAAGGATCAATAATGTAAATAGAAAGAAAAATCAGACAATTCTGTAATATTCATGTTGGAATATGAAAAGAACAAAGATTGGCAAAGAAAATCATAAGGGAGAAATTAGAGTACAAGAGAAAGCTAGCTAGAAATATCAGAACAAATAACAAGAGTATTAAGGAATATTTAAAAAGGCAAGGAGTAAGTAAAGTAAATGTTTCTTTACAGAATGATTCTGGCGAATTAGTAATGGAAAGTAAGGACATAACTGATTATTTGAATACAGTATTTTGGATCTGTCTTCACTGAAGATGTTACAAATAGCATCCTAGAAATAAGTGTACATCAGGAGGTAAAAATGAATTTGGGTGATATGTAAGACCCAACAAGTTAGTATGCAGACACAGCAAGTGATTAGGAAGAAAATGAAATGTTATCATTTATTAGAAGAGGAATGTAATGTGAAAATAAGAGCATTTTGCTGCAGTTGTACAGGGCTTAAGCGAGATCTCATCTGGAGCATAGTGTATGGTTATAATAGGCTTATTTAAAGAAGGACATGATTGCATTAAAAACAGTTCAGAGAAAGTCATCGTCTGATTGATTCCTGTATGAGGAGTTTGTCGAGGAATTCCTGGAATGAGTAAAGGTTCAACAGTGTATCCATTGGTGTTGAGCAGAATGAGAGGCAGTCTTAATGAAAAAAATTCTGATGGACAGGGTCATAGAATCTCCACAGAATAGAAAGAGGCCATTCAGCCCATCGAGACCACACCACACAACAGTCTCACCCAGTTCCTATCCCCATAACTCATTACACAACAGCCAGTTTAGCATGGCCAATCCGCCAAGTCTGCACTTCATTGAACTTTGGTAGGAAACAGGAGCACTGAAGAAAACCTACGCAGACATGGAGACAACATACAAACTCCATAATGACTCACCCACGGCCGTACTTGAACCCAGGCCCCTCGTGCTTGAGGCAGCAGGGCTAACCACTGTGCCACCAGGCCGCCCCTGGTGATACTGAAATAATAAATCCCTTACTGGAGAGACTGGAACTAGGAGGGCACGGTTTAAAAAAAAATAAGGTCTCCCATTTAAAATGGAGATTAGGAGAACTTTTTTCTCTTAGAAAATCATACACCTCTGGAATTCTCGACCCCAGACCACAGCAGAGGGAGTGTGATTGAAGATTTTTAAGGCTGAATTTGACTCTTGATTGACGCTGGAGTCAAAGAGTATAGGGGACATGAAGAAAAATGGAGGTAAAGCCACAATCAATTCAGTCATGGTCTTACTGATGGCGGAGAAAGCTTGAGAAGCCCAATTTTCTACTCCTGCTCCTAATTCATATGTTGATAAGTGGGGGTGATGCATAATATTCACATTATTTGGCAAGACCACATCAACATTCAGACTTGGAGTAATAAGTGGCAAATTATATTCACACTACACAAGTGCTTGCCACTGACCATCTCTAACAAAGGAGTATCCATCGCCCCGTAATATTCAATGGCACTTCCATCATTGAATCCACTGTCAAAATCTTGGGGGTTCCCATTGACTGAACTGGATCAGCCATATATTTACTGTGTCTACAAGAGCAAGTCAAAGACTGGGAATCCTGAGATGAGTAACTCACTTCCTGACTCCCCAAAGTCTGTCCACTATCTAAAGGCTTCAAGTCATGAGCATGATGGAATAGTCTCCATTTGCCTGAATGAGTGCAGCTCCAACGACATTCAAGAAGCTCAACGGCATTCAGGACAAACCAGCTTGATTGATTGGCACCCCATCCATCATCATCAGCATTCACTTCCCTATATGAATACACAGTACAATCTGCAAAATGCACTGCAGCAATGATGTAGGCGACTTCAGAAGCTCCTTCCAAACCTGGAGTCACTGCCAATAAAAAGGACAAGGACAGCAGATGTAGAGAATGCTGCCACTGCAAGTTCTGCAAGCCACACACCACTGTGACGTGTAACTATATCGTTGTTAATTCATTGTCGCTGGGTCAAAATCCTGGTCCCTCTTCTCTTAACAGCCCTGTGGGTATACTACATCACATAGACTGTAGCAATTCAAGATGGTGGTTCACCACCAACTTTCAAAGGCAGTTGCGGGTGGCAATAAATGCTGATCTTGCATTTGATGAAGAAAGTAAAAATACTTCCATTCTGCTTGGTGTTTTCAACCATGTTTTTCTTGTCCCATTATCTTGTGGTAGGAAAACGTTATCAGAACCAAAATATGGATGTTGAAAATGATCTGTTCGCTTTGGACGAGTGACTTTGCTGCTTGCTCAGTGAAGCAGGATAACATTTGAAGTGAAGGGACCCTGGCAACATGTGTGAACTGTGAAAGAATAAAAAATTATAACAGGTTGAAGAAGAAATGTTATATTATTGTCAAGTGCTGTTTAACAGTGAATTTTTGAATGAAATTCTTCGTTGTGATTCAAGTGGATGCTAATGATTCCAAAATATAATCTGAGGAAGAACATAATGTTCTCCTCATTTTCTAACCAACATTACTAACCAACTAAAATCAGAAAAATGGATATCTCTGTCTAAGATGGCCGCATGTAGCATGTTTTGCAACATTTCTGAGAAATGTGCCAAGACATTGAATTATTTATTTAACTTAGTACTCTTTTTTAAATAAGTGCTGTAAAAGGTTTGAACAATGCACTTTTTCCTTGACAGATAGCCCACCCAATTTAATGTCACAAACAGATATAGACATTGCTTGCAATACACTTGTCAAGGTTAGTAACATGTAGAATGAATAGCAGAGGTCCCAGTATTGTACCCTCAGGGGCTCTGCAATTCACTACTGCCCAGATCAATCTATTACCAGATATAACAACTTTTTGTTTTCCATTGCCAAGCAAATCCTCCATCCAATTTGCAACTTCACCCTGGCTCCCATGTACCTTTGCATGTTGTGTCTCTGGTGACAGACTTTGTAAAGAAAATCTATTGAAAGTCAAGGAAAATGGAAATGACAATTCTTTCAGCCGCTAGTTCAGTCATCCACAAAAAAAATCAAGAGATTTCTTTGATACTGTACTCCCTTTTATAAAAATCCTAGCTCACATTTATTATTTTCAATTTCATTATTTTTCCATATTTCTCAGACACTCCTTGGGATTTTTTCTACTTTGAAGGTACTGGATAAATGCAAGCACTTGTTGTAGTTCATTCTGAAGTATTCCCTTAGTGGCTGGTTTCCACTATTTTACTCCTAGCAATGTCAGACTGATTGCACTGAATTTTCTTTTTAGATGCTTTGATCTTTTCACCTTAACTGGGACAAGTGATTGCATGTGGTACATCAGACCCTGCAAAATTCCAGTCTACATGCCATTTGTTATCCATGTATTGCTATTTTCCATATGATGTTCCAAGGTTGAATGAAAACAGTTCTTTCTCAGCCATTCTGAATCATAACAAATTATTCAATATAAAAATTTACACTCAGTGGTTGGAATTCTCTAGCCGTTTATGCTGACAGGGTTCTCTGGTCCTCGAGGCGACGTCCCTCTTGCTGTGGATTACCTGGCAGGTTGGGGCAGCTTCAAAGGGAAATGCCATTAACAGCAGTGGAACTAGAAGATCCCTCTGCCAGGAAACAGTGTGCCAACTAGGGGAGGCCAGAGAATCTCACCCATTATCTGATTTTTTGATATTGCCCACAATTCAAGTTCCTATTAAAGTTTTCAACCATAATACTTCCAACTTCTTTTCCAGATTTGATTAATTTAATATTTAGCTGGAGTATTATATCCAGTTTTGAGCATCACATTATGGAAGCATTAGAATAGGTGCAGAAAAGGAAAGATTCATCTGAATAGTTCCAGGAAGAGAAATTTCAGTTGGAGCACTGCAGCTGCTCTCCTTCAGCAAGAGAAGATGAAGTAGAGATTTGATAGATGTTAAAAAACATGAGGCGTTAGACAGAATAGAAGGGGAGAAACTGTTCCTCTTGGGAGAATGAGAAGAGGCCAATTTAACATTTGTGACAAATGAAGTAATAGTTACGTGAACATTTTTTTAAAAAACAGCAAGTGTTTTGGATCTGGATCCAGTGTTCAGGAAGTGTGATTAAGACAAGTGCAATCAAAGCCTTCAAAGGAGAATGGATATCTGAAGAGAAAAAAATGCAGGGCTTTGGGGAAAGAGTGGGAGCAGGAAGTGGGACAAGGTGAGTTTCCTTCTCAGACAGCTGGCATGGACAAGTTGGGCTAAATGTGCTCCTGTGCTATAATCATTCGAAGGTTATACGCTTTTACCAATATTCTAGCAGATTTATTGCCTGAGTGAAACCTCAGCACTGAGTACTGAGGGGATAATTTTTAGCTTGATGTATTCAGTAAAACCAGGTTGGTGAGTAGTCAAAATCACCCAGGTCATCAAAGCTGCCAGGATCCCTTCAATTCAAATATTAATCTGCTTCATCGAGCAGTTCATCATGCAAACCAGCATTCCATCCATTGACTTCGTCTACACATCCCACTACCTTAGGAAAGCAGCTAGCTTAATCAAGAACGCCATCACATACTCTCTTCCACTTTCTTCCATTGGGAAAAAGATACAAAAATCTGAGGTAAGATACCAATCGACTCAAGAAAAGCTCCTGCCCTACTGCCATCCGACTTTTGAATAGTCCTATTGTATATTAAGCCGATCTTTTTCTTCACCTGTCTGCAACACTACATTCTGCACAGTACCCATTTTTTCTTCCCTATGAATGATATATTTTGTCAGTGCAGCATGCAAGAAACAATAAATTTCATTATATCCCAATACATGTGACAATAATAAATTGAATCAAAATCAAAGGCAGTGATATCACCAATCCAAAGCAAGCAGATTTTTTTCAACATAAGCATGTCGGGTCCCAACAACATCTGAAGATTGAAGCCACTGTCACTTTCCTACTATGTGAAGACAGTGGGTCAAAAAGCCATAGCCAGAAAATACCAGACAGGTGTGACTATTTTTATTTTCCTCATGAAGAGTTCTTCCATACCACAAAAGTAAATCTCAGGCTTCTCAAGCCATCTACTGAATCTGTACAAAATTGACTTTTTTGGACCTTACAAACTGTTAAATCTATCCACCTATGTGTGCACGTGCATGCACATATGTGAACCTTGAAGGCACGTGTGAGAGGTAGAGGATTTTTATTCCCTTTATTTAGATCTGTGCTAATTACTATAAACACTGTTCACTCCTCCTTCAAGATCTTACAAGGAAACATGTCTGTGTGTTCTTTACAATAACAGACATGAAGATGAGTGGAAAAGCAAATTGCGTGGAAGGTATGGAAAGTAGATGGAGTATAATGTTAGCAAATGTGAGGTTATCCACATTGATAGAAATAATAGTAGAAGGGATTATTATTTAAAAGGCAAAAAGCTGCAGCATGCTACAGTGCAGGTGGACCTGGGGGTCCTTGTGCATAAATCGCAAAAACCCAATCTGCAGGTACAGCAGATGATCAAGAAGCGAATGGAATATTGGCTTTTGTAGCGAAGGGGATAGAATATAAGAGCAGGGAGGTCTTGCTGCAACTGTACAAGGTATTGGTGAGGCCGGAACTGGAGTACTGTGTGCAGTTTTGGTTGCTGCATTTCGGAAGGATATATTGGCCTTGGAGGGAATACAGAGAAGGTTCACTAGGCTGATACCGGAGATGAGGGGGTTAGCCTATGAGGAGAGATTAATAGATTGCGTCTATACTTGTTGGAGTTTAGAAGGCTGAGGGGGGATCTTATAGAGACATATAAGATAATGAAGGGGATAGATAGGGTAAAGGTAGAGAGATCCTTCCTGCTTAGAAAGGGTAGCAGAACTAGAGGACTCAGTCTCAAAATGAGGGGGATGCAGTTTAGATCGGAGTTGAGGAGGAACTTCTTCACTCAAAGGGCGGTGAGTCTCTGGAATTCTCTACCCATTGAAGTGGTGGAGGCTACCTCGCTGAATATATTTAAGTCACCAGTAGATAGGTTTCTGATAGACAAGGGAATTAAGGGGAAAAAGCAAGGAAGTGGAATTGATCCACTTCAGATCAGCTATGATCTTGTTGAATAGCAGGGCAGGTTTGAGGGGCTAGATGGCCTACTCCTGCTCCTATTTCTTATGTTCTCTTGTAACAGCACTTGAACAGTTAAATCCTCACTGAGTTAGTAACCATCCCTTTCCAAAGAAAACCTGTTGTGGCAAAAAAAAGTAATGGGAATAAAGGAAAACCATTGATCCCCTTCTCAGCTAATCATAACAACATGTACTCCACACTCTTTCTCCCAGAAGGCAAAATGAGAGAAGAATGGTCCAAAATTTTCATTTCTTGAGGAAAACCATTTCATTTAATGACAAAATTTGAAACTATTACAATTTTCAAAGGGAAATACAATTAAAGGAATGTTGAATATTGTTGGAAGAAACCACGTATCGTCAAAACTTATTGTCTTGCATTCAAAAGGGCAACTTGCAAGAATACTAAATGTAAAGGAAACAATAATTTATACTTCATGAGAAGAGAGTGTTGGTTGGTTGGCAAGTAGGCTCTGATTAGCAGAGATGTTGCTATGGAGAACGCACCAGTTACCTGACAACGACAGTTAACAGACAGTTGATTGCCAAGAATTTTTGAAGTTCGGATCAGGCAGCTTGACTTGTGTTCATCAAGACATTGCCTTGGGGAATAAAGGAGAGAATGGCTATTTTGTTTAATTGAGAAAGATACAATGTATGTTTGTTTTTTCATCTGTAAATATCCGCGCTTGGTGTTAACTTATGTAGCTTTTGGAATGTGTAAGTGAGCAACAAAGTGAGCCCAAATAATAATGTTAATTTGGTTTGTCAATCTAATTCTTAGAACATTCCAGATTGTTCAGCAAATGTTGTCCAATTGCAGAATCACATCTAATGTTAGATACATGTGCTGTGAACTGCCATCCTCATTTGTGGCTAGAATTCTCTAGTGCCATTAAAGTGAATGGAGTTTTGGCTGGAACACCAAATTCTCCATTCTTACTTGCAGTGGGATGGATATGGATGTGATCAGAGACTACTGCACTGTTTTCAGTTTTGCCACCATGGCTGGTGATGTATGGTATCTGTTGCAAACAGTGAATGTGATGTGTTATTTAGTACAATCCACCAGTCATTGGGATGTATGTCCCACTTACCTCATATCACACCAGCTCTGAAATTCATACATCACATGTAATACCTATTTGCATAATAGGTAGAACAACTTTTTGGCTTGGTGACAGAATCCCATTAATGGCGAATACCACTTGGGTTGCTTCTGCATAGTAGCAGCGAGAAATAGCTAGTTTCACCTACTGATTAAATATCAATGATATCCCACATTTCTAGGGTACTCTGAGATCAACTGGGCACTTTGCAGGATCAAAAGTGAAGGCTTTAGGTACATTCATGAATTTGTGCAACAAACAACGAGCAAGGGTCTTATCAGAGTATTATTTTGCAGGATGGCTTTGACGTGTTCGATTTCAGCATCAAGCTTGCTGTTCATTATCATGAATGTTCACCTAAGTTTGGCTGCCCTACTTGGGCATTTTCTCATCTCTGCTTTTTCATGTCTTGTTTACAAAAAACAATTGAACAGTCTCTTTTTTTTAATTATGTGGTCAGCAATAGGCATATCCATTTTCTCTTCTCATTCCTGATAAACTCTTTAGCAACTGAACTCCAGTTTTATTCTTACTATAGACATTAATTAATAGTCATACTTTTGCTTCTCATTATGATCGCTGCTCAAACCTTTAGTTTCAACTCTTGAAACCAATACTCGATATAAAAAGATCCCAAAGCATATCAGAATGAGAAACCATTTGCCAAAATTTTGTTCATCTATCCACAAAAACTCTACAGTTCCATTTGTTTCTTGAGTAATTTGAAGAATTTTATAACAATTACACTATCCAAAAAGTTCAAACAAAGGAATATAAGAAGAGAGGGAGGCCATCCAAATCCTCGAGTCTGTCCTGCCATGCAGTTACATCATGGCTGATCAGCCCCTCAAACTCTTCATCTCTTTTCACCATATTTCTTGACATCTTCACAAAACAAAATTTCAATTAGTCCAGCAGCTGTAGCCTGTTAGTGGGAAAGGTTCTAGATTTCTCTGACCCTTTGGAAGAATATGTGCTTCCTGATTTTCCTCCTCAATGGCCTTGATCTAATATTTTATGTTCCCTTGTGTGGACACCTCCCAAACACAAGGCAAAATATGAAAGTGAAGGTAGGGGATCCTGCCAGGGGTAATGATTGGGATAGAAAAGAGTGCTAGGTTCCCTCAAAATAAGGCACCAAGAGTATAAGTGAGGGAGTGGAAGGACAAATTGGCAGCTGGAAAAAATGAACAGAGGATGAGAGCTAAGTAGATAAGAGTATAAAAGTAGAAGACATTTGAGTGCTTGTCTTTTGGAAAGGATTCACCAAGATAAATAATTTAAATATCACCTGAATCCAACCAACGTTCCTTAATATTGGAGATTCACAAAGGTTTAAAATTCTGCTGATGATCTGCATGCTGCAGACACTAAGACAAAAGAGAATTTGATCATGAGCCAGGTATTGAAGAAGTGTCTTACAGTTATCTCTTTCATAGATTATACAATTCTTATCTTCATAATCTTTCGATATGTTTCGATATCTTTCAATTCATATCTTTCGATATGTTAAGAATATGGAAGAGAAGGTGACATGGTTTAGTTTTGGAGGGGCTTGCTTTTTATATTGTCGGGGGCGTCCACATCGAAGGCCGGTAAGGGCTGTGCTGTGCTGTAATTATTCTATAGTTCGTATGTTCTATGTAGACTCTACTAACAGGACCCAAGCTGTAATTGGACACCAGGTTCTGGCTACTGTGAGACAGCAATGCTAGCCACGTGCCATCATGGCCCGCCATGTTATGATTCAAATTCCAGCATCCACAGTATGATACTTAATTTTTTGTGATTTCTGCTGATTCCTCAGTTAGCGGCAGAGTTGCCAAACCATACATTTGGCTTAAGGTTGACAGAAAGCCTCTATATTGGGGCCAATTGTGGGCTCCTCGACATGGAAAGCAGCAGTTTGCAAATAAAGGAGATGAAAGGCATTTCTATCTTTAGAAAGCCTGAATACAAGAAAACACAGCTCTGATGAAGAATCACCCAGACTCAAAATGTTGGCTCTATTCTCACTCCACAAATGCTGCCAGACCTGCTGAGGTTATCGAGCATTTTCTGTTTTTATTTCAGATTCCAGCATTCACAGTATTTTATTTTTATTCTAAGAGACTACAGCTGCCAGCCCACCAGCGTAAGAGCAGGATATCCCTCCTTTGGGCAGCCTGCCAAAGGTTCTTGCTGCAGTCCTATGCCATAATCCCAATGCCGCTGCATGGCCAGGTGAGAACTGGCAAGATTTAGCTTGTTACTGTGTGTTAAATTGGGCTTAATCGGCCTTGAAATTATCTGAAGAAGCCACCTGTCAAATTCTGAGCAGCAAAATTTATTTGTGGGTGGGAAGGATACCAGCTGAAAGGATTGCTTGCCGGCAGCGTGTATTACCTGCCCACCCATCTCTATTTCTGCCCTCATATCGGGATGGAAATTCTGCCATCTTTTTTTCAAATTAGTCTCTTTTTGTTTTCAGTTCTCAGCGTTTATCCTTCCCTGTCAAAATCAATACTTTGTTAATGCAGAAGATTATGAATTCTTTTCATACTGCATGGAATATACAAATATTCACAGCAGAATAAATCATTTCCTTTCACTCTCAGGAACAATGGTGCAGATTAAATTAATTTGATCTTTTATTGTAAAGAATCCCTTTTTAATACAAGTGGGAGAAGTAATTCAAACATCGCTGCACATGACGCAACATGGTATACTAATCAATGAAATGTTGATAATGTAATGCATGTTTGGCAGGATGCCTGATGATTTGAAGCAAACTGTCCTACTCTTCGATATGACTGTCATAATTTCTGCACTGCCTGATATTCCATTTAAAAGCATAGAAGTGACTAAACTTTGAGAAGAAAGTTGATGAACTTTCTGCCATTTCTTTATAATTCATAGAAGGGTCACCCTTGCAATAATAATTTTTCATAGCATTGATTGATGACTTTGCATCAGTTTTTAATTTCTGAAGCTCAAGTTAATGCAATAAAAAAATTAATAAAAATTTGGAAGTAACTTAAACAAGAATTAAAAGCATCCAAACTACAGGCAATAAACAGTATTGCACCACCAGCTCTGAACACAAATGATTTATGAATTGTTTGACTCTGTTGTGAGCATTTTGCCCGCATGTCTCTTCTCCACACTTAAATTCGTCAGATAGATTTGCAGTAATGTTAAGAATGGAAAGGTAAGTAGCTCTGAATCCTCAGAGTTTAAGAAGAAAAGCTTTTGATACACTAAATCATACTATTTTATGTAATAGACTGAAAGAGTTTGTTTAATCTGGCAGGGTTATACCGTGATTTAATTCTTATCTAGATCACAACCTTCGAAAGACTGAAATTCTCAAGTCTGATTAAAGCCCATTTCAAAATGAAACCCCTTGTGTTCTATTTAAGGGCAATTACTGTTCTTTCGTTAAACTTTTGAACTTCAGACTTGCTTTTATTACATGATATATCTGTATCCTAATTAACAAAGTAATTCATTATTAATGTTTAAATCAGCTTGAAAGTTAATGGTATGAAGATAATCTCTGTGAATTGTGAGGCTCCAGAACTTGCTGGTCAATTTACACTGCTCCACTATTACCTCTACAAAAATGGAATCTCCCCCTTGGCTATCCACTATTTTTAAAAATCTGCAAATTGTATATTAATTAATTAATTATACAATAGACTTATATTCATAATGATGAGACATAATGTTTTATAATTTATAATAAGTACCTTCATGGATCACGAAATCATTGTTAATGCAATGCCAATCAGTTTCTCTGGCTTAGAATGGGAAGAATTTAATGTAGTCAATCTCAATGACGCATGTTGTAAATTGAAAGATTTTAAACATGCAAATTTTTAAAAAATCTTGTTTTTCTTTTTTGCCTCTATTGTTCCAGTTCATCTTTCCTATTCTTTTCTTCTCCTTTGGTACCTGATTTGATTCTTTCATCTTCTTAATCTTTTACGTCTGTCATTCTTCTACTTTCTTTTCCATCCTTAAATCTCATTGATTAGTTATTAGATATACTGTTGTCCTGCCTATAACCAATGTCCCAGATTCCCTGGTGCCCATGCCGTATAGTTATCAGCTGCAGTTTAAGCTAACTATGGTGTAAAGTAAAAACAAAATGCTGGAAAAACTCATCAAGCCTGACAGCATCTGTGGGGAGAGAGAAAACAGCTATTGCTTCAATTACAATATGATTTCTTCTTCAATTTGAAGACCTGCTGAGCCTTTTTCCAGCGTGTTTCTTTTTTAGATAAAATTTCAAACATCTGTAGTATTTTTGCTTTTATTGTGGTGAAAAATATTGAAACTAAAAGACGAAGGTAAACATGAGATTGATGATCGGATCCATTAATATGGACCATAGAGGGATGACATTACAGTTGTGGTCAGCCAGAGGCTGTGTGACTCTAGCTTTTGCTAGCATGATCCAGGTTATGTATCCCTTTTATTGGAACTGATTTTGCATGACAGATGCATTGCCACCATCACTGTATTTGCCTTTCTCCACTGTCCATTGCTCCTGAAAAAAATTGTACATCTTAATTGCTCGTATTAGATATCCTTTCTCCACAAGCTGAACCTTCCCCACCTTTTCTTAATTCTCAGGAAGCAAAACAAAAATGTTATATTTGGTCCAACTTCAGGTTCAGAACACCTGTTCAAACATTCTGATGGTAAACTGTGAAACTACATTCAATAAATCTGGTAGTTTGTGGGCCAGAGCCAGAAAATTCATCATGGAAATATTCTTGGATGTTTTGAAAACACAAGCCAATGGGAATGGGGCCTAACAAATGTATGATCTGACCTACATGTGATTCCAAGTCAATTTAACTACTAATGTTGTCCTCAGTGGACTATAAGTCAACAATCCCAGCCCAACAATGCAAAGTTGTTCTTCTGTATGAGATTAGCACCAAACCTGGAAATGCTATCTGATAGATTTGTCAAACAACAGCCTGAAATAGTCATATTGATAGAATGATATTTAGCAGCCTGTATCTCATTTAGCTCCATGAGCATTTTTTGATATGGCCTGTGCCACTGCAGTGTAGATGCACCAGGTGTGAAGGCATAATGGGGTGAAGTTGAATGGGAGTGGCTCAGACGTCCTGAATGTTGAGTCCCAAAGAAGTCTTATGTCTTGTATGGTTCAAAAAGATCAAGGCAATTCCTGTTAATCACACTGGAAATGACAATAGCAAACTCGGCCCTGTCGACCCTGCAAATGGCTCTGACTGACTTCTGGGAAATTTTAAAAACATTGAGAGAGCTGTCTCACGGACTAGTCAAACAATATCCTGGCATAGTTGTACTCACAGAATCATACCTTACGTATACTGTCTCAGACACCACAATTACCATCCCTCGGGATGTCCTGTCCCACTGGCAAGACAGATTTTGCAGAGGCAGAGCACAACAATATGCAGTCAGGAGGCAGTTCCCCTGGTTATCTTCCACATCTGGATCCCATGAAGTTTTGGGACACCAGGTTAAACGTGAGCAAGAAAATCACCTGCTGATTACCATACCATCACTCCTTAGGTCATGAATCAATACTCCTCCATGTCCAACACCATCTGAAGAAAGCACCAAGGATGGCAAAGCAAGATGTTCTCTGACTTCAATGTCAATCATTAAGAATGGCTCAGGAGCACAACTACAAACTAAGCCTGCCAAGTCCTAAAGAATCTAATTACTTGACTGGTCTGCAGCAGGAGTCGAGGAAATCAACAAAAACAAACTTGACCTCATCCTGCCAATCTGCCAGCCACAGATGCAGTGGTCTATGACAGTATCAGAAAGAGTGACCACTGCACAGTCCTTGTGGAGAGTTCTCTCCTCAAATTGAGGATGCCCTCCACCGTGTTGAGTGGCATTATCACCGTGCTAAATAGGATAAACTTTGAACAGGTTTGGACAACTCAAGACAGCAACCATGAGCTGCTGAGGGACATCAGGAGCAGCAGAGTTGCAGTGAACCAATCTAACTTCATGGCTCTATATAACCTTGACTCTACCATTACCACTAAGCCAGAGGATCAACCCTGGTTCAATGAAGAGTGCAGGAGTGCATGCCAGAATCAGCACTAGGCATATCTAAAACTGAGTGTCAGCCCAGTGCAGCTACAAACACAGCGCTATTTGCGTGCTGAACAGCATTAGCAGCAAGTACTAGAAAAACTTAAGCGATTTCAAAATAGGAGGGCCAGATTGTGCTCTGAATTAGCACAATTTGTGCAATTGTGCACAAATATCCCCATCCTCAATAATGGAGGAGCCCACCACATCAGTGCAAAACATAAGATTGAAACATTCAGAAATATCGTCAGCCAGAAGTGCCAAATGGAAGATCCATCTCAGCATCTTTCAGGAGTTCTCATTTATACAGATGCCAATCTTCAGCTAATTCAGTTCATTCAGACAATTAAAGAACTTACTGGAGGAGGAGACTCCACAAATATCCCCATCCTCAATAATGGAGGAGCCCACCACATCAGTGCAAAACATAAGATTGAAACATTCAGAAATATCGTCAGCCAGAAGTGCCAAATGGAAGATCCATCTCAGCATCTTTCAGGAGTTCTCATTTATACAGATGCCAATCTTCAGCTAATTCAGTTCATTCCATGTGGTATCAAGGTCAGCTAAATGCTATGGGACCCAGTATTGAGGACTTGCTTATCAGAACCTGCCACAACCCTAGTCAAGTAGATCCAGTACAGCTGCTGCACCGCCAACTATCCATCGATATGGAAAATTGCTCAGGTAAATGCACCAGGAGCAGGACAAATCCACTGCAACCAACTACCAAGCTAGAAAATAGAGAATAGAACAGCACAGCACAGTAACAGGTTTTTTGGCCCATGATGTTGTGCTGAACAT
The DNA here is from genome assembly GCA_024679065.1 of Sphyrna mokarran. Lineage (NCBI taxonomy): Eukaryota > Metazoa > Chordata > Chondrichthyes > Carcharhiniformes > Carcharhinidae > Sphyrna > Sphyrna mokarran. The sequence goes on from JAGIQG010000003.1 coordinate 94,807,274, forward strand.
GACGCCAAATTAAATTAATCCTTTTTGCCTGCCCTTCGTCCATAGCCCTCTATTCCTTGCATATTCATGTGTAAGTTATGTGGATTGGCCATGTTAAATTGCCCCTTAGTGTTCCAAGATGTGTAGGTAATGTGAATTATGGGATAAATGTGTAGGGTTATAGGGATAGAACAGGGGGTTTGCTCTGTTGGAGAATCAGTGCAGACTTAAAGGGTCAAATGGTCTGCTTCTGCACTGTAAGGATTCTAGGATTCTATGATTCTGCCTGTCAGTCTATCTTGATTATCAGTGAAGTGATGGAAGGAATCATCAACAGCGCTGTCAAGTGACATTTGCTTGGCAATAACCTGCTTACTGATGCTCAGTTTGGATTCCATGAGGTTCACTCAATTCTTGACCTTGTTGCAGCCTTGGTTCAAACATGAACAAAATAATTGAATTTCAGAGGGGAGCTTAAAATGACTAAGCTTCGATTGACATTAAAGTAACATTTGATATTACTTTAATAGCCTCAAGGAACCCTAGCAAAACTAGAGTCAATGGGAATCGGGGAAAATCTTCCACTGATTGGAGTCGTACCTGGCACAAAGAAAGATGTGATGGTTGGCGGTCAGTCACCTCAGCTCCAGAACATCGTTGCAGGATTACTTCAGGGTAGCATCCTAGGGTCAACTGTCTGTGGCTACTTTATCATTGACCTTCCGTCCATTCAAAGGTCTAAAGCTGGGGCATTCATTGATACCTGCATAATGTTCAGCACCATTTTCAATTCCTCAGGTGCTGAAACAATCCATACCCAAGTGTAACAAAACCAAATGACAAATAACATTCATGCCAGGGATTGACCATCTCCTACTAGAGAAAATCTAACCACTGCCTCTTGACACTCAGTGGCATTGCCATCATTGAATTCCCCACTATCAATATCCTGAGGATTACAATTGAACAGAAACTGAGCTGGACTAGCCACATAAATACTGTTGCTAACAGAACAGGTCAGGGGCTTGGCATCCTGTGTTGAGTAACTCACCTTCTAACTCTCCAAATCCTGTCCATCATCTACAAGACACAAGTCAGGATTACTAATTACTACCCTATTCACAAACATTTGCTCCTTTCACCACCAACACAGTGGCAGCAGTTTGTAACATCTACAAAATGCACTGCAATAATTCACCAAAGCTCCTGCAGTAATACCTTCCAAATCCATGACAGCTATCATCTGGAAGGAGAACGGCAGCAGAAGGATGAGAACCTGACCACCTGAAAGTTCCTCTCCAAATTACTGTCCATCTTGACTTGGAAACATATTGCCATTCCTTCAGTGCTGCTGGGTCAAAATCCTGGAACTCCCTTGCTACCAGCACTGTGGGTGTACCTATGTCACATGGACTCGTGTAGTTGAAGAAGGCACCATCTTCTCTATGGCAATTAGGGATTGGCAATTAATGCTGGCCAAACCAGTGATGGCACATCCCATTTTGAATTAAAAATAAATGTCTTCCCATCGATTAATTAATATTGATCATGACTTAAAGGAAGATCTACGCAAAGCTGGAACAGAATGCACCATTTTAGTTGTATTTTGCTACAAAAATCCTACACACCAAATCGATGTCCACACATCAGAATTGGAAGTCTGGTGCTCAGTCCCAGCACATACTTAAAGTAAAACAAATTAATGTGAATATTTTCCAATTTATGGCACTCAACTGTATCAAACCAATCTTTGTTTAAAAAGCTATAATAATAGGTTAAGGTGATTAGAAATATTTTAAATGATGTCATTTTAATTTATCCTGTATTTCCCATATTGCTGCTTCTGCATTGTGGTTATTGCCCTGATAGAGTTGGAATATTTTGGTAACAAGCACAGAAACCTGAAAAGGTCTTCCTAATTTATGGCAACTGTATAAATATCATTCTTTGGATATGTTTCAAGACAGAAGATCTTCTACTCATCAACATCAAATCTAATAGGATAATGTATATGTATTGCGAGATTATAACTGTTCTGCTATTATTTAGCACCTGCTCCACCCTGCAAAATTAAAATTATGAACAGTTTCCCTGAAGAAGAACTTTTATTATTCATCAGAATGTCATATAGAACCCGAGGACAAATTTGTGCAGAAGTGCAAACTAACTCCTCTAATCACCTGCCCAAGGCCCTATACTAGCAAAATGCTCATAGATGAGGAATATCATTTAGCTCATCTCAGTTCATCCAAGATGTCTATCCAGAAAGTCACTATATTCCCTACCCCCAGTCTCCATGTCTAATTGCTTCTTAAACGATTCCAGGATTTCTGCCTCCACTCCTCTATCGGGAAGCTACTGTAAATGTTAATCATTCAGAGTGAAGGACAACTTCCTGAAAGGAGTTCTAAAAATACCTTTAATAGTTGGAATCTGTGCCTCTTTATCCTACTTCCAGTTTACTATAACCTTTTCCATTCCTATAACGATCCAGTAATATACCCCATTTATATGTGATCAGTTATTACAAATTCTCATAGTCCTTTCCAAGCTGAAAATCAAAAATTTTCTCAATCTCTCCTTGTAGCTCAGGCACTTGACACCAAAGATTGAGATTAACTATACCTGCCTGGGATAGCAAAGAGTACCGGAATCCCTACACTACTGCAAAGAAAAAGACCATTCAGTCCATTGAGTCTGCACTGACCACAATTCCACCCAGGCTCAATTCCTGTAACTCCTTATATTTACCCTGCTAATCCCTCTGATACTAGGATTAATTTAACGTGGCCAATCAACCTACCTCACACATCTTTGGACTGTGGGAGGAAACCAGAATACCCAGACAAAATCCGTGCAGACACGGGGAAAGTGTGCAAACTCCACACAGACACTGACCCTAGGCTAGAATTGAACCAGGTCACTGGTGCTGTTAGGTAGCAGTGTTAATCAGTGTGCCACCATGCAACACCCACTAGACTGTTAAAGTTAAGCAAACGTCTCTCAGCTTTTGTCATTTCAATCTCGATTTGTCTTCTGAATGGGTCAGTAAAGGGGCAGAAGCAAAATACTGAAATTGAATGAAACTGAAGTTAAAACAGAACTCTGGCAGCACCAAGGGGAAACAAATCTCAGCCAATAAAGGAATCCACCTTGTTCTGATGGGGTCCTGCCGTACATATGCAGATTGAGATCCCATGACATTATCTGGCTCTGATGAGTATTTTAACAACAATCTGAACTGAAAACTTGTCCTGTTTTTCTGCTGCCAGGAAAGCACAAGTCAAAAAAAAAGCGGAAAAGATTATTCCAGATGAATTTTGAAATATTTATTTGGCCTTCTCAACTACAAAGCCCTAGTCATCCATTCTTGATACTGATTGCCAATGGATGGCCAATTTTCCAAATGTTGACAGATACATCCTGCCCAATTGCACCTGTTCTGGGCCAGTAATTGGCTTGCAGCATATTGATGAGACCTGGTGAATTAAAATCTCTGTAGCCTCAAATCTGCCATTGGCTGAAATCTAGCCAAAACCAAGGTTCTGATTGAATAGCCACTTGTGGTTAAAATCCCACGTCTGCCCGAGATATCAGTGTCTTTAACTCCTCTGTATAATCTCTACTGCTTGAAAATTTCATTTTTTCTCAGTGACCAGATTAGGACAGAGACTCAGCATAGCTTTCTCAGAGTTGTGCCCCACTCCTTTGACAATGTCATTCAACACTCCATTAGTTTTGATGATTATGGTTCTGCATTGATTGGACAGCAACTAATAGCTTAGTTACATTTTTGTCTTACCTTGGTGAATGATGATGTTGAGGTTATCAATTTATTAATTTTTTGCAATTTTCTGGAACATTTTCTTCACCTGTGGTGAGAGAGTAGAGCTGGAAGTAATTCATATCAGTGTGTTCTTTGCTGGTTTAAACAATAAGTGCATGTGTTTGCAGGCTAATGTTTATCTTCGTGGATGGATTTTTCATGTTCTCATGCAATAGCGCTGTTTGTCAATTAAAGTTTGTTCAGGATATTTTAGAATGTAGCTTCCTTCTACCCTGCATATTTATTGATTAGCTTTCTGCAAGGTGACACACTGTGGTAATTTACACACTTAAGAAAAATAGAGAATATAAATTAAAGCCATTCCATGAATTTCCCCTAGTTATAACATATAGTTTGGGTTGGATAAAGGTATTAATACTTACATGGGCTGGACTGTTATTCATGTTGCTATAACATTTCTGTCACAGCAGAATTAACAAACTAGTGAATGTCTTAATATACAGTAAGTGGAAATCTGCTCATACAGCATGTTTTCAAGCTTAAGTTTGCACTATTATTGCATTAAAAGAGGATGTTTTGAAGCTCCACATAGCAGGAGTATACAAGTTGCTCATTCAGCAGGCCTTTCACACAAGTCAGATAATTCCTCTAATGGGCATCATCAGTGTGAAACTGTTTACAGTCCTTTGTAGATATATAAAACAATGATTTGACTTGTTTTGGCTAAATCTTGAAAGCAGGCTATTGAAGCTTTGAATGAAATTGTGTGTTTCTGACTCTGATGTTTTATGAATGTGGATACTAATGCATAATAAAGAAAAACATAACTTGTAAACAAACCATAAAAGCAGAAGAAAACGAGAAAGAGGAGCAGCAATAGACCATACAGGCCTTTGTGCTTGCTGTGATGTTCAACTTAATGTTTCTGCCATTCCGAGTAACTTTTGACTTACCTATTGTACAAGAACCTGTCTATCTCAAACTTGTTTACAGGCAATGACTCACCTTGGGATTTTCTGCTCCCATTTATGTTGAGTGTGTTTGATGACAGGACTGGGAATATCACCGGAAAATCGCAATTCACAATGACATGAAAGCAGGACACAAATATTTCCAATTAGTGACCACATTTCTGATATTAAAATGTCGGGAATTCGTTATCATAAATTTACATATAATTATCAGACCCATATGCCCGAGTCATTCTCCCATGTCAAAAAATCCGTCCATAGTGGCATAGTCAGAATGGCATGAAGTGGTCTTCAAAGGCATGTACCTGGGAACTTGGAGGTGTAAATCATGGCTGGTGGGGGAGAGAGAGTCTGCAGGGGTCATGTCTGGGTAGTACCAGAGGTCTGGGGTCCTGGGAAGGCAATGGGTACCAAAGGGACCCATCTAGGTGAACTGATTTGTAAGCTGTGCACAGGGATGGCCTTCAAAAATGGCACACGGCTCTTAAAATGTCCGATTTATTGATGATGGGGTTGAATCAGAGGCTGTCTTGCCTGTGATATGTTGTGGAACCTGTTTTACTTTCAAAGTTTTGCACTATGTGTTGCAGAAAACCGTATTGCGATCAGCAGCTTCAATGTCATTTTGTCAGCCTTTGTCGATATTGGAGAAAATTCCAACCTCAGTCTCTGCAGCTCTCTGGGCTAAAGAGTTCCAAAGTTTAACCACTACCACAGAAAATAAATTCCTTCTCATGTCCATCTTCAAAGGATGAAACTTGATTCTGAAACAATTTTTTAATAGGATATGAGTGTAGCCAGCTAAGCTAGTATTTAGTGCCCATCCATAATTGCTCTTGAGAAGGTGATGGTATATTGGCTTCTTGAATTATTGCAGGCCATGTGGTATAGGTACACCCAGAATGCTGTTGCGTAGGGAATTTTAGAATTTTGAAGGAAAATCAGTATAGTGCAAAGTTAGGATGGTGTGTGGCTGGAGGGAAACCTGACGATATTCCCATGCGTCTACTGCTCTTGTCCTTCATTGTGGTAGAGGTCGCGAATTTGTAAGAATGCCAAAGAAGCTTCAGTGAATTGCTGCACTGCTTCTTATAGATGGCATTTGCAGCTGTGGAGAGAGAATAGAACCAACATTTCAAATCTGGATGGGTCATCCAGACTTAAAACATTGGCTGTATTCTCTCCTCACAGGTGTATCAGAGCTGCTGAGATTTTCTCACATTTTTTGTTCTTGTGTCTGTGGGTTAGATTCATTTTTGTTGGAGATGGTCATTGTCTGGCACTTGCATGGTACAAATGTTACTTGCCATCAATCAACCTAAGACTAAATGTTGGTCAGGTCTTGTGGCAGCAGGTAGACACACATAGCTTCAATATCTGAAGAGTTGTGAGCGTTACTGAACATTTGCATTCATCACTGAACACCTCCATTTCTGATGTTTTGATAAAGGGAAAGAACCCTGGTCCTAGATTCCTCCATGAAGGGAAATATTCTCTTAGCATCTACCCTATTACGCCCTCTCGGAATTGTATGTTTCATATCACTCCTCACTCTTCTAAACTCCAGATCTATTTCCACCTTCTCAACCTTTCTTCCTAAAAAGTTGTTCATTTCAGCAATTAACCTGTTCAGCATTTCCTGAACTGGCTCAAATGCAAGTATAACAAAACAAAAATATGCAATGTTGTAGACATGTTCTCACCAATGTCCTATACAATTGCAGTTTAAATTTTCTACTTTTATTCCATCTCTCTTGCAATATTTATTCGCCTGCCTAATCATGTAGTGCCTACACGCCAATCTTTTTGCATTTATGTATAAGGACACCCAGATCCTTCTGTACTGCAGCATTTTGCAGTCTCTTTCCATCTAAATATTTTGTTTTTCTATTTTTCTTACCTACATTGTAATCTGCCAATTTTCCCTCACTCATTTCACCTATCTATATCCGTTGGCAAACACTTTGTGTTCTCCTCATAATATGCTTTGCCAACTATCTTTGTATCATCAGCAATTTGGCTGTGATATACTTGTCCCTCCATCCAAGCCATTACTATAGTTTGGAAATAGTTGAGGCCCCAGCACTGATCCCTGTGGCACTGCATTAGGTGCAGTTTGCCAACCAAGCTGTTTTATTTTGTCTTCAATAATCATTAGATCCTGGAAGTAATGAAACAGAGATTTCATGAACATATCCAGCTTTTGTAATAACTTCCAGCAAGACGTTTGCTTTGCATAATTTGTGCATTCATGTGATCAATGACTTGTTTCATTCTCTTATTAATTCTGCATTTATTTGTAAATGTGCAGGTTAGTGTTCCTTGAAGTGCAATAAAGACAACTGTTTTTCTTGCGGAGTCAGAAGTGACCCTATTAGGATCTTTGATTGTTTTCAGGATATTGTTTTCAAGATTGCTGCAATCTGCAGTAATACTGTTTCAACTTTCACACTCATTTAGTTGTCAGATGATAATGACCAAATAAAATTCAACCCATATGGATTTTTTCTGATTACTGTACGTTCAGCAGATTGTTATAATTGAACAGTGAACATGAGATACAAATCCGTACAGCAGAACGATTTTTTCAGAGTGTGCTAGATGAATTTAGCTTTAATACTGCAGAGGGGAGGGGGCGGGGAATGATAATTTTACTGCAATATCATATTTAGCTTGTTTCCTTTTCCAAGTCTGCAAGCCATAGAAAAATTTTTGATTATGCATTCAATTTAAAGTCTTGACTTCTTGGTGAATGTTCAAAAAGCACCAGCATTGAGGGACAAAATATCACTTATAGTTGTTACAAAAAATACAATGAGCAACATTGCAAAACATGAGCCAAAGAAACTTAGTCACTGCTGATCGTACACTATTGATGTGATAGGATTTATGTTTATTCTCGAACATCACGATGGCCTGGAATTATGGTAGGAATTGACAAGTCGCCGGGACCGGATGGTTTCCAGATAGACAAGTCGCCAGGACTGGATGGGATGTACCCCAGGTTATTGTGGGAGGTGAGCGAAGTAGTTGCAGAGCCCCTGGCGATGATATTTGCGCCGTACATGAAAACGGGAGAGGTTCCGGAGGATTGGAGGATTGCAGATGTGGTTTCTACCTTTAAGAAAGGGAACAGGGAAAGTCCAGGAAATTACCGACTGGTGAGTCTGACTTCAGTGGTTGGTAAGCTGATGGAGAGACTTCCGAGGGATAAGATTTATGAACATTTGGAGAAGTTTGGACTGATTAGAAATAGTCAGCATGGTTTTGTCAAGGGCAGGTCATGCCTTACGAGCCTAGTTGAGTTCTTCGAAAATGTGACTGAACACATTGACGAAGGAAGGGCGGTGGACGTAGTGTACATGGACTTTAGCAAGGCGTTTGATAAGTTCCCCATGCAAGGCTTCTGGAGAAGGTGAGAGGGCATGGGATCTAAGGGGCTTTAGCCTCGTAGATCCAGAACTGGCTTACCGGCAGAAGGCAGAAAGTGGTTGTGGATGGGTCTTGTTCTGCATGGAAGTCGGTAACCAGTGGAGCACCCCAGGGATCTGTTCTGGCACCCCTGCTGTTTGTCATTTTCATAAATGACCTGGATGAGGAAGCGGAGGGATGGGTTAGTAAGTTCGCCGACGATACAAAGGTCGGTGGTACTGTGGATGGTCTGGAGGGATGTCAAAAGTTGCAGCAGGACATAGACAGGATGCAAGACTGGGCGGAGAAGTGGCAGATGGACTTCAACGCAGATAAATGTGTTGTGGTCCATTTTGGCAGGAATAATGGGATGAAGGAGTACAATATAAGGGGTAGGAGTCTTAGCTGTGTTGTAGAGCAGAAGGATCTCAGGGTCCGGGTCCATAGGACTCTTAAATCGGCCTCGCAGGTGGAGGAAGTGGTCAAGAAGGCGTATGGTGTACTGGCCTTCATTAATCGAGGAATAGAGTTTAGGAGTCAGGAGGTAATGATGCAGCTCTATAAGACTCTTGTCAGACCCCACTTGGTGTATAATGCGCAGTTCTGGTCGCCTCACTATAGGAAGGATGTAGAGGCTATTGACAGAGTGCGGAGGAGATTAAAAAGGATGCTACCTGGATTGGGAGGCAGGCCTTATGAAGATAGGCTGAGGGAGCTGGGACTCTTCTCACTGGAGAGACGTAGGTTGAGAGGCGACCTGATAGAGGTTTATAAAATGTTGAGAGGAATAGATAGGGTGGACTCTCAGAGACTATTTCTCCAAACTGAAATGGTCACTACGAAAGGACACAGATTTAAGGTGCAGGGAAGCAAATACAGAGGGGATGTCAGGGGTAGGTTTTTCACTCAGAGGGTGGTGAGCGAATGGAATCGGCTGCCGTCGGAGGTTGTTGAGGCAAACTCGCCGGGGTCTTTTAAAAGACTTCTGGATGAGTATATGGAAACGAATAGGATAGGGGGTTATAGATAGATCTGTGGATTGGTAGATGTGATCGGCGCAACTCAAGGGCCGAAGGGCCTGTTTGTGCTATATTGTTCTACGTTCTATGTTCTATGAATATCAGTAAGACTGCCAATGCTCACTGTTTTTAAGATGTAAATCACACAGCAACTCCCAGTACCTGTACGTGTGCAATTCAACATGGAAATCACAAGAATTACTGTCTGATTTTCCTTTCACCATGCTGGTACTTCAACAAGAGAATCAGCATTAAATCAAGTGAAGAACATGATGTTATATTACATACTAAGTGGGTACCCACTAACACACCAGAAATAGAGTTATTCAGTCTTAATTGCTGCCAAATGATATTTATTGCATTGAAAATGTACTTTTACAAGGATGGTATCTTTCTTCAAATTCTACTTTTTGTTGGCGATTTCAAAAAATGTTTTTCCAAGCAATTTTTTCCTTTCTGCTTAATTTCTCTCTTGATTCTATTTTTCTTAGCTCTGTTTATCTTTTTTACATGTCACTTGATATTAAGTTAATGGTCAGGATTTCGTCCCACACTGAACCCTCACTCCTCACTTCCCATTTGGTTGCTGTTCAGCAGTTTCATTTCCAGTGGCGAGGTGGCCTGCTATTAACCATTGCATTCCCTGGTGGCATCATTGTTGGAAAACATCTTAGCCTTCGATGTGATAAAAGATCCTGCCATATGAAGCCTCCTCCATGCCAGAAAACTGCCATGGACCATTCTATCTTTCATTGGCAGAGGTATGGAATACAAATTCGGGACATAATGATGAAACTGCGTAAGACACTGGTGAGGTAACAACTGGAATTCACTTCCTGAATTGGTGATGGAAGCAGAGACACTAAACCTATTTAAAAAGTACCTCGGTCTGCACCTTAGGTGCTGTACGTTACAAAGCTATGGAGCACTGTAGGACGATGGTATTAGAAAGAGCACCAACCTTTGGATTGGCATGGACAAATGCCCCCTCTAGGCTGTATAATTTTGATGGTTCTAAGGGGGACATGGAAATAGCCAAGAAATTCCGGCCAATTATCCAAACTCAACACTTTCGGGTTTAGATTCTACATATCTCCAGAAGTATTCTCCAGAAGTGATTCTGGAAACTGTTGCTGTCCCTAATCATAAGATCCCCTGAAGATAATGTCACATCAGACCAAAAGTTGCTGCACAAAAAGCCACAAAGTTTTGATGTCATCTGTAGGCATAAGGAACAGCGAGTACCATTAATTCTTTACTGATCACAAAAACCATTTAAAAGAGTTGACACATGCCTGTTTATTCATTGGAGGGTAGGGATCCTGCTCCACTCTGCTAACATCAAGACAGCCCAAAAAACAGTGCAGATTCTCAGGAACTTGCCTTTTTGCCTCCAATTATTCGAAGATGCTTTCATAAAGTGTCCTTGAACTCCAGTGGGCAGCAAAAATTAGCAGATATTAAAGACCTTGAAATCAGCTAAACAACATAAGGCATAAAAAATACCTTGAGCACAGAAATGTAGACAAGTGCTTTGGAAATGACAAAAAGAACATTTATTTCATTCACCAAGAAAAAAATCATAGAAACTCGATAGTGCAGAAGGAGTCCATTCAGCCCATCGAGCCAGCACCAACAACAATCCCACCAGGTTCCATCCCCACTACCCCACATATTTACCATGTTAGTCCCTGACACTAAGGGACAATTTACCATGTTCAATCCACCTATCCTGCACATTTTTGGACTGTGGGAGGAAACTGGAGCACCCAAAGGAAACCCACGCAGACACTGAGGCCAGAATTGAATTCAGGTCCCTGGCACTGTGAGGCAATGGTGCTAACCACAGGAAATGCAATTCGCAGAGTTTGTGTGATGGTGTTTTGTGCTTTAAAAAGTCAGTTGAATAACTCTGAATGTAAATAATACAGCTTTGACTTCATTTTAACTCTTTCACAACAGACACAAGGATATTTCTTATGTCCAGCATGACAGCTGCACATCCCTGAGCAATTGTTTAAATCTTCAAATCTGTGTTTCTTTCTTTATTTAATAAGTCAATTTTGTACTTTGTTACACTTTTATTATCCACTGCATGTATTATGAAAAAACTCAATCTTTATTTGAAATGGTCATAGCACAAATAGAAGTCATTTTCCTCTCAACTATCCTCTGATCTTCTTCTCCTCATCCTTCTCACTCTTGCTTCCCTTCGTCCTCTGCCTCTGTTTCTCAATTCCTTTCTTTCTTATCTACCTTGTCCAGTCTATCTCTTCCCTTTTCCGCTTCACCTTCTTCCCATTAGCCCTTTCCTACTCTCATCATTTATCCCTTTCTGCCTTCCTTCTCTGCCCCTCATCCTTTCCTCCCCTCCTCAGCCTGACCATTGTTCTAATCACCTTCCTTTCATTCTCTGACCTCATCCTTCTTATTTCCACCCTACTGTCTCCTCTATCTATCTCTTTTCTGTCTTATTCCCTTCCCTGACCTGAGTTCAGTAATCTCTTCTGTCACTGACCTTTCCTTAACTTAAAAAGTGCCCTTGGTCCTGACTCCCTGTGACAGACTGGCATGAGATTGACTATTATTTGTTTAAAAATCAATTTTCTCCTGAACTCAATTCAGCACTCTGCTCCTAACCTGACCATCTGACCTGTGAGTTTTAGAATCATCATTTGTCAGGGCATTTTCCAATAGCTATCAACATTCTCAGAACTAAAACCAAATCAGTACTGCAACACTGTATCTGCCATGACTTTAATATCAGCAGCCGAATTTAATGAGACCTGAGGAAGATATAGTTGGCTATCGTGTACATGTAAAAAGTAACTACAAATCCTGCCAAACAATTTCAAGAATCACTGTTTTAAAATTGCTCATAACGTTTGTGAATACTGCATTCTCATTTGGTTGTTTTACCAAAACAAACCAAATGAAAATAAAATTTTCTGTCAGTAATAGAAGCTGCTGGTTGTTCTGGAGAAAATGGTGGTACCTTTATAATTTTGAACAGTCGTATCTGAAACCACCTTATTCATCAAATAAACCTAAATATCATGCATTATGGCTGTATACTTTCCATGTGATCCCATATCTATCTGTATTTGCTGTACACAAAGCATTGCGCAGCAACAGCCATATAATGTTGCTGACATGAGAAGCTAGCATGTATGCTGATATGTAGGTTAATTAGGTTTTATCCACATTTCCTGTCAGTGACCCCAAGACAATTCCCAAATGCCACCACAATTTTTGTGAGCAGCAAAATCCTCCTAGGAGCTGCTTTGAGGCTATTTCCATCTGCTGATATTTGTGCATTTGTTTCTCAATCCAAACATACTGGATTACAGTTCCAAGGAGAATACTGTGCTATGCCCCTTTACACTGTTTCAGTGTTTTTTTTTCCCTGGTCTATGTCATCAAAATTTTTCTGTTAGCTCTAATTTCCTGCTTTCGGAATCCCCTGCAGCAGTACAAGCAGCAAAGGGCAAATAAGACAATGAGTGGTGAAGACAAAAGGAAAATAGCTTACATTTGTAGAACCAAGCAGAAGAGAGAGGTAAATCAGATAAGTGAGAAAAGGTGAAATGAATAGGAAAATAAAGTAGAGGAAAAAAACACAACAGAGAGTAAGCGAAGTAAGTGAGTATTGAAGAAGCATTGGATGAAAAGAATAGAAACCAAGAAGTAAATTCAAAATTGAGAAATGCAGGACAGGATAAGGTCAAGAAAAGTGAAAGATAAGAGGGTGGGGAGAATAGATAGTGCATACAGAGAAGCAGAAAATGAAGGAATAGAGGAAAGTTTTAATAGTTGATAAATTATGGTGGGGTGGAGTTATACAATATTATGTTGGTGCAAATAGGTACCTTTAGCTTTGTCATAAGCAGTTTATCTCAGGGTCGGTGTAACACTCCAGGAAAGGTGACCCTTGAATTTTTTGGGAAATAACATATTCAAAGAGATCAGCAAGAAAAGGGAGATTGGAGATGAGGTGGTAGTTTGAACGGATAAAAACTAAGAAAGTATCTGAACAATGTATATTTCTTTCTCAAATTAAAAATCATCCATCAAACATATACACACATACATATAACCTGAAAATGCATAACCGATCAGTGAGCGTAGAGAAAATACAGGTTAATCTTTTGTATTTAGCTCCTTCACATATAAAATATTGATGTTTTTCTTGCAGGTACTATGTTGACTCACCAGCTGTATTTGCACCATTTTCTGTTTTCATTTCAGATTTCCAGCAATTTACTTTTCTTATCAAAGTTATCTCTTTACAAATAATGATCTCAACAGTCGTTTCACTAAACATTTAACAGATGATAACTGTTGACTAACATATGCCAATTGTAAAACTACATACTCAAGACCAGAGCATCTTTCTGAACAGAACCAGTCTGTTGGCAGATTTGCCCAGCAATCACCTTTTGAGATATTTAGTTTCACATGGAATAAACAAGTGATATTTGCTGATCAGTCAATTTAGGGAAACTTCTAGCACCATAGTAATTGTTCATAACTACAGTGTAGCAGTGCACTTCGAGGAGTAATAAATTATAAGACCTAATTATTGTTTTGTACATTTTTTTGTGTTGCTGGGTCTGACTCAGTATCTTTTGCTGTTCCATAGATGCAGGAAAAATACTGTCCTTTTTAGTGACAGTTGTAGATTTCCTCAATGATTATTTTTCTGTACTCTCCATTTCACAAGAAGAGAGATCACTCCACAATAGAAATTACATCTGAGCTGTATCAGCAGCACACCAGGGTACACTTAGTGATGCTGCTTCTCCAGGGATGCAATTATATAGAGTCTGTCTCCCATGCCAAATGCAGAGTTTGAGTCACTGCATGCTAACTCTTTTATCTTTTATGTTGGATGTACACCACTCCAAATCAATAATATATTACAGTCCAATTTGTTCTATTTTCTGTTTTCCTATTGTAATAATTTATTCCGGTTGACATTTGCTGTGGAATTGGAGAGCTGATACTGTGAAATATACCTTATTACTTTGTGCTACTGGATGTGTTCCATATATCCTGCCATGATATTAATTGGCATAGCTGTTATCTTTTCCTATTTTGTGAATAATTCAATTAAACCAGCAATATAATCAGCAAGTAAGTGTAATGAGGACTGTAATAGTTCAATTCAGATAATTTTATCTGTCAGGAATTCTCAGAGCTTTTTTATAATTAGAACTGTAATGCACATGCTTGCTATTTGCAAGATTAGAAACAACATGCAAATTCTGAATGTCGCTTTTCATAAAAAGGATCTAACTTTACTATGATGACAAGTATCTTGAACAGTGCATAATTGAACAGCTAAGAAGTGTTGTGTGAAAAAAATCCAAATTTACATTGGACTGTTCAAATAAATACTATAAGCTGGATTATTTAAAAATAAAACACAGCGACAATTAAGTAAAGATAAATAGTTAAGGACAAAATTCAATTCACGTACAAATATTTTTAGGTTAAGCACATAATGTGTAACAAATTGATATGTAATTTCAGAAATATATGTTGAAACTAATTAGACAAACTTCTAAACAATATTAATTGTGTGTTTTTTTAATTATTTAAAAATAAATTTGCATCAATGTGAACAAAGTAAGTTGATTGACGTAGACTGATCATTTTGGCCTCTTACTGCCCCACTGACCTTATTTTTTTTTTATCTTGACTGTATATCTCTTTCTCTATGTCCAATCTCTTTCTACCTAAAACTGTGAATTACCTAATGCCTTATACCATTTTAACAATTACAACTTTTCTGACCTCTGTTCACCTTGATTGATGTAGATGCTCTTTGGGCAGTATTTGCAGTGCTGAAAATAAGTCTTGAGCTAATTTTCTCAGACTTGATTTAGAAGAGCATATATGTCTTATGTAGCCTTCTAAAAGATAAAAGCAAGGATGAGATTGAATGACCTCACATAAAAACGAAAGCAGCTGATGTGACAGTTATTTCACCTAGTCCTGATTACACTCAGTAGTGACATACAGTCACATCCCTGCGATTTCTTACTTATTGAATGTGAGTCAACTGGAATGTACTGATACATGATAAGGTCTGATGTAAATATATTTGATTTTGAAATGCTTTGTAAAGAATAAGTGTTGGACATGGCTGGTCAAGAATTTTGTAGAACTGATAACAATGTCTAATCAGTGCTTCAATTTTAACATGGTCCATTCCAAGACTTGGGCATATACTGTAGGTCCATTTCAATGTAGAAAGGGAAAGTTGCTATTTGGAGCTGAATAAATGAAATAACATGACTTTACTAATTAAACTGGAACTCCATACAATTAAAAGGTGCTGAATTGGGGGAAGGCTAACTACAGTCGGATTAGGCAGCAACTTATGGGAACTGATTCGGAACGATTGTTCAAAGCTAAGTCCATGCTAGGCATATGGGAGTCTTTCAAGGGAATACTGAAAATCTTGCAAGAAAGATATGTGCCGGCTAAGAGGAAGGATAGGAAAGGTAGGATTAGAGAGCCGTGGATTCTAGGGATATTGAAGACTTGGTTAGGAAGAAAAGAAAGACGTATGTTAGATCGAAGCAACTGGGAATGGAGAGAGCGTTGGAGGAATATAGGGAGAGTAGGAAGGAGCTCAAACGGGGAGTTAGAAGGGCAAAAAGCTGGAAATGGTTTTGGCAGATAGGATTAAGGAAAATCCAAAGGCTTTTTACTTCTATGTTAGGAATAAAAGGGTGGTTAGAGGAAAAATTGGACCTTGTAGGGACAGAGGAGGGGAACTGTGCTTAAAGCCTGAGGGAATAGGGGAGATCCTGAATGAATACTTTGCGTCAGTATTCATGAAGGAGAGGGGCTTGTTGACCAGTCCTGTCCCTGAGGGAGCTGTAGACCAATTGAGGGAAATATCCATACTGAGGAAGGAAGTGTTAGAGCTTCTAGATAGCATTAAAACTGATAAGTCTCTGGAGCCTGATGGCATTTATCCCAGGCTGCTTAGGGAGGTGCGAGGTGAAATCGCTGGGCCTCTGACGCAAATCTTTGTCTCTTCTTTGGACACAGATGAGGTCCCAGAGGACTGGAGAATAGCTAATGTTGTACCGTTGCTTAAAAAGGGGAATAGTGATAACCCTGGAAATTATAGGCTGGTGAATTTAATGTCAGTGATAGGGAATCTGTTGGAGAGGATTCTTAGAGATAGGATGTACAAGCACTTAGAGCGTTGCGATCTGATTAGGGATACGCAGCATGGCTTTGTTAAGGGGAGGTCGTGCCTTATGAATCTGATGGAATTTTTTGAGGAGGTGACAAAAACGGTCGACGAAGGGATTTCAGTAAGACATTTGACAAAGTCCCTCATGGGAGGTAGGTTGAAAAGGTCAAGGCTAATGAAATACAAGGACAGGTAGCTAGATGGATAAGTAACTGGCTTGGTAATAGGAGACAGAGAGTAATAGTGGAAGGGTGTTTTTCTAGCTGGAGGTCGGTCACTAGTGGTGTGCCCGCAGGGCTAAGTACTGGGTCCTCTTCTATTTGTAATACATAAATGACTTGGAAGAGGGAGTAAGAACATAGAACATTACAGCGCAGAACAGGCCCTTCGGCCTTCGATGTTGCGCCGACCAATTAGGAAAAAGCAATGACCCTCTAATCTAAACCATTCCCTTTTCGTCCATAACTTATCTACTAACCTCTTAAACGCCACCAAACTTGGCGCATCTACAACTGACGCAGGCAAGGCATTTCATACCCTTACCACCCTCTGGGTAAAGAACCTACCTCTGACATCCGTCCTATAACTACCACCCCTTAATTTAAAGCTATGTCCCCTCGTGCTAGCTTTCTCCATCCTAGGAAAAAGGCTATCACTGTCCACCCTATCTAAACCTCTAATCATCTTATATGTTTCAATAAGGTCTCCTCTTAGCTGCCTTCTTTCTAATGAAAACAACCTCAAATCCCTCAGCCTCTCTTCATAAGACCTGCCCTCCATACCAGGCAACATCCTGGTAAACCTCCTCTGTACCCTCTCCAATCCCTCCACATCTTTCTTATAATGTGGGGACCAGAACTGCACACAATACTCCAAGTGCGGCCGCACTAGAGTTTTGTACAGTTGCAACATGACGTTGCGGCTCCGAAATTCAATCCCCCTACAATAAAAGCTAAGATTCCATATGCCTTCTTAACAACCTTATCGACTTGATTGCCAACTTTCAGGGATCTATTAACATATACACCAAGATCCCTCTGTTCATCAACACTATTAAGAGTCCTACCATTAGTCCTATACTCTACACATTTGTTATTCCTGCCAAAGTGAATTACCTCACACTTTTCCACATTAAACTCCATCTGCCACCTCTCGGCCCAGCTCTTCAACTTGTCCAAGTCTCTCTGCAAACTAGAACACCCCTCTTCACTATCTACCACTCCTCCGACTTTGGTGTCATCCGCAAATTTACTAATCCATCCTTCAATACCCTCATCCAGATCATTTATAAAAATTACAAACAGCAGGGGCCCCAAAACAGATCCCTGAGGTACTCCACTTGTAACCGAACTCCACGATGAATATCTTCCATCAACCGCTACCCCCTGTCTTCTATCTGCTAGCCAATTCCTAATCCAATTAGCTAAATCACCCTCAATCTCATACATCTGCATTTTCTGCAGAAGCCTTCCATGGGCTACCTTATCGAACACCTTACTAAAGTCCATATATACTACATCAACTGCCTTACCCCCATCCACCTCTTTGGTCACTTTTTCAAAAAACTCAATAAGGTTAGTAAGGCACGACCTACCTTCACAAAACCATGCTGACTATCCCCAATCAATTCATTTCTCTCTAAATAACTATAAATACTATCCCTAATAATTCTCTCCAATACTTTGCCCACAACAGAAGTAAGACTCACTGGCCTATAATTCCCTGGAAGGTCTCTCTTCCCCTTCTTGAACAATGGGACCACATTCGCTAGCCTCCAGTCCTCCGGAACCACACCCGTAACCAACGACGACCTGAAGATCAGAGCCAGAGGCTCTGCAATCGCCTCTCTCGCTTCCCAGAGAATCCTAGGGTAAATCCCGTCCGGCCCAGGGGACTTATCTAACTTCAAACCCTCAAGAATATCTAGCACATCCTCCTTATCTAGTTCAATACTTTCCAGTTTGCAACTCTGTATCCCAGTGTTCTCCACAACTACATTTACATCTCCCTGCGTGAATACCGAAGAGAAATATTTGTTCAGTGCCTTTCCAATCTCTTCAGGCTCCACGCACAACTTCCCACTGCTGTCTATGACTGGCCCTAATCTTGTCCTACCCCATCTTCTATTCTTAACATATCTAAAGAAAGCTTTAGGATTCTCCTTAATCCTATCAGCCAAAGTCTTCTCGTGTCCTCTCTTAGCTCTCCTCAATTCATTCTTTAGCTCCCTCCTGGCTAATCTATAGCTATCCATTGCACTAACTGAGCCTTCGAGCCTCATCCTGACATAAGCCTCCTTTTTCCTTTTAACCAGCAAATTAACTTTTTTCGTACACCAAGGTTCCCTTACTCGACCATTTCCTCCTTGCCTGACAGGGACATACTTATCAAGGACTCGCAGTAGCTGCACCTTGAATAAGCTCCACATTTCAGATGTTCCCAGTCCCTGTAGTTTCCTAGTCCAATCTATGCACCCTAATTCCCTCCTTATGGCCTCCTTATTACCATTCCCCCAGCTATAACTACTGCTCCCAGCTTCATGCCTATCCCTATCCATCAATAAGTTGAACGTAACCGAATTGTGGTCACTATCACCAAAATGTTCACCAACTTCCAAGTGGAGTGATCAGCAAGTTTGCAGATGATATAAAGATGGCTAGACTTGCAGATAGTGAGGAATACTGTCAAGCGATACAGCAGGACATAGGCTGGTAGCTTGGGCAGATAGATGACAGATGGAATTCAATCCTGATAAATGCAAGGTGATCCATTTCAGGAGAAAGAATGTAGGGGGGAGGTATATGATACAGAACTTTAAGAGTATAGAAACGCAGAGGGACATGGGGGTGCAGGTGCACAAGTCTCTGAAGGTGGCAGAGCAGGTGGAGAAGGTTGTGAAGAAAGCATATAGTATGTTAGCCTTTGTAGGAAGGGGTATAGAGTACAAGAACTGGCCTTTAATGTTGCAGTTGTATAAAATGTTGGTTGGACCTCATCTGGAATACTGCGTCCAGTTCTGGTCGCCTTACTACTGGAAGGACGTGCAGATTCTGGAGAGAGTGCAGAGGAGATTTACCAGGATGCTGCCTGGTATGGAAGGTCTGAGTTACAAGGAGAGGTTAGGCAAATTGGGGATGTTTTCCTTAGAAAGATGTAGACTGAGAGGAGATCTAATAGAGGTGTACAAGATTATGAGGGGTATAGATAGAGTAAACAGGGTTAAGCTTTTTCCTAAGATGGACTCGAACAGCACGAGGGGTCACGGGCTTAGGGTGAGGAGGGTAAGGTATAATTTGGATGCTAGAGGGAGTTTTTTCACACAGAGGGTGGTGGGGGTATGGAACGTGCTGCCGAGTAAGGTGGTGGAGGCAGGCACTCTGGAGTTATTTAAGAGATACTTAGATGGGCACATGAACAGAATGGGAATGGAGGGGTACAGAAAACTGATTTAAAATAGGGATCATGAGCCTAGGGAGTTCCCTGGGAAGTGTGTAAATTGTCCATGATATTGATGTATTTGTTTTATCCTACAGGTATTTCAGTCCACCTTGTTGTCTAACAAGGGGCATACATGTGATGGATCGTGAGAGGGCTGCTCTTGGATTTTTTTCAAGAGTATCCTAGTGCTTCATGTCGTTAGTGTACGCTTGACCTGGACCATTTGATGGGCAACACGACAGCTCAGTGACTATTGCTGTGCTGTGCAGATACATGGATTTTGGCCTGTGTCTGTGGGAGCTTACGCATTCTCCCCGTGCTTGCGTGGGTATTCTCCGGGTGCTCCGGTTTCCTTCCACATCCCAAAGGTATGCTCTTAGGCTAATTGGCAAAACAAATTCTCCCTAAATTGTCTCAAATTTGGTTTTTAATCCATATATCTATAAACATAGACAGGGATCACGGGTAGAAGTGGGAACATCAAGGTGGCGGCACGGGCTCGTTGGGCCAAAGGGCCTGTTTCCCGTGCTGTTTTGTTCTTTGTTCTTTGTTTTGTGGTGCAAATTTTCAGATTATCACCTGAATTTAAAACTGGCGCTATGTACTGTCAACTGCAAAATAGACTGATATAGACGGACTCACAATGCCACTGCTACTCCAAGGCAGCAAGATAAAAATTTATCCTAGAGGGACTTCTTGGTAACATTAGAAGTGTTTTAATTTATTATTAAATGTAGCCACTGATAGAACAAAGTATTGCACCTCCAAATTGCAACTTTCCTTCTCTGCACTGAAATGATCTACAATTCATTGTCCATTGCTATGTCCAACAGTGTTTTGAAATGCTTTGTAAAGAAAATAAATACATTACATCAGAGCTTATTGCGTATCAGTACACTCCAGTTGATTCACATTCAATAAGTGAGAAATTTCAGGGATAGGACCATATGTCAGTACTGAGTATAATCAAGATCAGGTGAAATATCTATCACATAACATTTATTAGAGCCTAACATATGGTGTTACAGGTATTTTGAAAAAAAGTATATATAGTTAAAAAGGAATATCAATTTTTTAGGTTTTATTCATTTAAATATTTAATTACGTCTTATATTCAAGTCTTAATTATAAAATTAGTTATAATATTGAATGCTGAAATCCAAAAGAAATGCTTTACATATGTTGGTATAATCATGGACCAAACATGATGTCAAGATTAGCTTTCTTAGCAGTTTAACATTTTCAATAATTTCCTTCCTGCCTCCAATTATCTTGGTCTTTTTCTAATGGAGTAGCATTCTGCTTGCTCAGAATTAAATAAGTTAGTTAGGTCAAAAAAAGCTGCCACTGTCTGACTTTATCAGTGCTGGCTTAGTTCCAGAAACTGCAGCTGTGCTACCTGAACTAAAACAAAAGGTGCCAGCTGCAATCATTACCTCCAGTAACATTCATTCTTCCTCACAAGGACGGATGGGCCTGGCTACAGCCGTAATTTGATTCTGATTTAATATTTTCCATGGATGTTCTGTTGTTTCAGCTTGGTCTTGACTCCAGTGGGAACTAAAATGACCTACTGTGGCTGCGTTGTAGAATTGGCTGAAGGCTAAATGTTTGAACTTGGATTTAAAAATGACAACGGTGATTTTTCTATGAAAAGAAGTAACTAGCAATTCCCCAAGCTGAAGTGAACTATAAAATCCACGACAGTCCAATTTTTAATTTTATTCCAGTGAAGTGTATGAGGAATTTTATTTCTGAATCTTTCAAAAACACATTGGCTGTTGAGATGGAGCCAGAAGTTTATCCCATACAAAAAAGATTTGGTGATAGATGAATAAAATGGAAAAGTACATGGACAGTTTTATTCACAAAGTCTGGCTGAACCTGTATAATTTGAGGTTCCAACTGCGATTAAATGTATTCCTGGGGATTTCTTCACATGACTTTTCCCCATTAATTAGCCAATGCATCTATCCAAAAGAAAAAAAAGCCATTCCCCAATTGGATGATTCCTGACTGTTAGCCAAATAATGATTTTTTTTCCCTCTATTTTCAATATTTTTACATCTGGTATAGAGAAACATACAAAGAAAATTAAATTAAAAACTATATTTTTCAACATGTCCATGACTTTTCTCCAGGATTACGCATCGCAATGTTCTTCAACTGCTGGAGATGCCAAACTAATTCTGAACGTTTGACAACCCTTTGTATACCCTGATGTCAAAAATTAATCATCAGTGGAATTTACTGGAATCGACTCAAGTGGGAAGGCTGGAAAAAATTTGAGGAAGCCGCGCTTCCATTTCCCAGTGGCAGGAAAACTGCCCTACATTTAGTGAGTGGTGGAAAGGGGCCAAGATAGAAAACTTGCCTCCTAGCAGCAAGAAGACAAGTAGCTAGTTAAGGAGTTACTTTAAATATGTTATCTCTGAACCATCCAGGATTTAATGAGGACTCATGATTACATTGGCACACATTGGTCTCGTATCTCTCCAAAAAGCTGCCCAACAAGTCCTATCAGGATTGACAGCAGCTACCAGGGACATCTTATTCACACACATGAAGTGTCTGATGAAGGGATGTGGCATCAGAAAGTGGTGGAGATGTGAAGACTGTGATCTCTGATGACAGCATTGTAGCATCTTTGATGTTTTTACTTGAAACTGTCATGACCAAAATTAGCTGAGGCCTAACCAATGACTTATAAAAAATCCAGCACAACCTCTTAATTTTCATGTTGTGTTCCACTATAAACCTAAGTCACTGAGATAGTTTTTAACCTCTTTATCAACTTGCTCAGCCACAGTTAAGGATGTGTATATGAATACCAAGGTCTCAATGAGCATATGCACTTTGGATAAATCTGCCATTTAACATATATAAAATCTGAATTTTACAGGGGTGGGATGATTTCTCTTCCTCCATGCCCATTTCCCCCTGCTGCCCCTTACGCTTCCACGCCATCCCTAAAAAGCGAATTCAGTGCCACACTGATGTTCAACAGGCCTGTCATAGAACAATAACACTCTGCAGGTGATACTAAGCAGGTGAAGGTGAGACTTCTACACTTCAATGAGAGGAAGTCCCATGCTCAAGAGCTGCTGGCCAATCTGACTGGTTGGTAGATCTAGGAGAACTCAGTAGCAGGCACTGCAGGGACAGCAAGCAGGGTCATGAGAAAGAGAGATGACATCTGGAATGAGTTTAGGTCTCTGCTTTTTGAAACCTACTGACTGGGGAGAGGAGGAGGAGACTGAATTTTGGTGGGAAGGAACAAGGTGGAGGGATAACTGGACAATAGTTACGAAGGCATCCTGAATTGGAAATACATCACCATTGTCACAATAAATCACCATTCCTTCATTTTCACTAGGTCCAAATCCTGAAACTCTCTAACAGCAAATTGACTGCAATGGATGATGATGGCAATTCACCATTGCCCATCCCGTGGGCAATTAGGCATTGACAATAAATGCTGGCCTTTTCAGTTGCCGGTTTCAAGATGAGTTCGAGAGGATTGGTGGGGGGGGGGGGGGGGGGGGGGGGGGGGTGGTTGTCCACAATGAGCACAGATCATCTTTTGATAGGACATATTCCCTTTTTATCTTTTAAGTAGTTGGGCTAAAAAATCAGATTACTCATCCCCACCTGCCTGCCCACACTAATGGAATTATGACATGAGCAGCATAAATATATGGGTCATTTGGCTTGTTAATAAGCTCAAATGCCCATTAATTATTCTTCTGTAAAATGGTAGTAAATTTCAGCATCTGCCTATTACCATATTATGGGGACAGCTTGGCAGTAGGTAGAAAAGTGATAGGTTCCCCATCCATCATATGTTACCTCTAAATCCCTGCCCCTTTCTTATTAAACCTTGCATCATGCATCAATTTGTTCCTTTTTCATTTGTCATGATTTAGTCCATTTTGCTATTCTCTCGAACTCGTCCTGAGGCCGGCAACTGAAAAGGCCAGCATTTATTGTCAATGCCTAATTGCCCACAGGATGGGCAACAGTAAACTGCCATCATCATCCATTGCAGTCAATTTGCTGTTAGTAAGAGAGTTTCAGGATTTGGTCGTAGTGACAATGAAGGAATGGTGACGTACTTCCAATTGAGGATGCCTTCGTAACTATTGTCGTAATGATTGCCCAGCAGCTCTGGCATTCATCATCCATCCATCTATCATTATGAAGTGCTTTGAAAAGTTAGCCATGACACTAATCAATTCCAGCTTCCCAGATTGTTAGGATCCATTACACTTCACCTATTACTGCAACAGATCCACAGCAGACACCATCTCTCTGGTCCTAACCCCGGAACACCTAGATAACAAAGAAACTTATGTCAGACTCCTACTTATTGACTACAGCTCAGCTTTCAATACCATTATTGCTACAAAACTCATTTCCAAACTCAGTAGCCTGAGGCTTAGCTTCTCGTTCTGTGAATGGATCCTAAAGTTTCTAACGCACAGTCCACAATCAGTAAGGATGGGTGACAAAATCTCCTCCACTATCATCCTTAACCCCAGTGCTCTGCAAGGCTGTGTTCTCAGCCCCTTACTATACTCCTTATACATCTATGGCAGTGTGGCCAAATTCTTCTCTAACTCTATGTTCAAGTTTGTAATGATATGACCATAGTGGGCTGGATCTCAAACAATGATGAGACAGATTACAGGAAAGAGATAGAAAATCTGGTGAACTGGTGTGACAACAATAGTCTCTTCCTTGTGTCAGCAAAATGAAGAAGATAAACATCAACTTCAGAAGGCATAGTGGAGGACATGCTGCTGTACACATCAAAGAGGATGAAGTGGAAGTTTCTCAGTGACAAGATTACCAACAACTTATCCTGGTTCCTCAATGCTGATGCTGTAGTTAAGAAATTCCACCAATGGCTCTACTTTCTCAGGAGGCTAAAGAAATTTGGCATGTATGCCATCACTCTCAGCAACTTTTACTGATGCATGTGTAGAAAACATTCTTCTGGTTATATCGCAGCTTGGTATGGATCCTACCATAAAAAACTGAAGTGTCATAAATGAAGTCCAATCAATCACACAAACCAACCTTCCATCCATTGACTGTATCTACATTTCCCACTGCCTCAGAAAAGCAGCCAGCATAAGCAAGGACCCACGCACCCTGATAATACTCTCTTCCATCTTCTTCCAGCAGGAAAAAGATACAAAAGCCTGAGATCATGTACCTGCTGTGATCAGAAATTTGAATGGACCTATCTTATGTTAAGTTGATCTTTCATTGCATCCTAGCTATGACCATTATACTATATTCTGCACTCTCTTCTCTCCTTCTCTATGTTTGGTATGCTTTGACTGTATACTACGCAAGAAACAATACTTTTCATTGTATTCTAATACATGTGTCAATAATAAATTAAATCAAAATGAGTAACTTGGAGGACAAATTGTAGGCTGTAGTGTTCCCATGTGTCTGCTACCTTTGTCTTTTTAGGTGATAATGGTTGTGGGTTTGGAAGGTGCTGCCCATGGAGTCTTTGTGAGTTTCTCCAGTGCATCTTGTTGATATTATACATTTTTGCTACCGTGTATTAGTAATGGAAGGAATTAAAGTTTGTGACAGAATGTCAATCAAGCAAGCTGCTTTGACCTGGATGGTATTGAGTTGTTTGTGTGTTGTTAGGCAAGGAAAACTTTCTTGTCACATTCCTGATTGAAGCTTTTAGATAGTGGATAGGTTTTGGGGAGTGAAGAGGTGAATTACTCATTCCCAGTTCCCTGTATGACTGATCCAGTGAAGTTTCGGTTCAATGGCAATCCCAAGGATGTAATTAGTGTGGGATTCAGCAATGGCAGTTCCACTGAATGCCAGAGGGGGTTGGCTAGATTATCTTATGTTCATGTGAATGTGACTTGCCACTTAACAGCCGCATCTTATGTTATCCAGGTCTTACTGCATGTGGGCAGAGATTGCTTGATTATTTGATGAGTTGTGAAAAATAATGAATGTTGTGGAGTCAATGAACATTATCACTTTTAACCTTATGCTGGGGGATGTCATGTGGCTAAGCCTATTGATCTCTTACAATAACAGCGATATTTCTGAGCTAGGTATGACTTTAACAAATGCTGAATTTTATTCCAGTTCCTATTGATTCAGTTTTGTTCAGGCTCCTTGATGCCACATAAGTTGAAGTTCTCTTACTTTAGCTTCACCTCTAGAACTCAGCTCTTTTTCCATGTTTGGACCAAGACTACAATGTGGTATGGAACTAAGCATTAGTTGGCAGTTATTGCCATTTGATTCATTGTCAATGACACTTTCTGTGACTTTGTTGATAGTTAAGAGTAGATTGGATGTTAATTGGCCATTGAATTCATGTGGCTTTTTGGGACAGGACATATTATTTTCCATGTTTTTATGTAGATGGGGAGGCACTAGCAATGGAGAGGGGAGGTGATGGCATCGTCGTAATATCACTATACTAGTAATCTGGACCCAGGCTAATGCATGTGGGTTCAAATCCCACAACAGCAGCTGTTGGAATTTAAATTCAATTAATAAAGCTGGAATTAAAAGCTAGTCTAATGCTGAAAAAAAAACATTGTCAATTATCATAAAAACCCATCTGCTTCATTAGTTTGCTTCAGAGAATGAAATCTGCTTGCTGTGGCCTATATGTGACTCCAAATCCACAGCAATGTGGTTGAATCTTAAATGCTCTCTGAAATGACCTACCAAGTCACTTAGTTGTGTCAAACTACTCCAAAGTCTCAAAGGAATGAAATCAGATAGACCACCTTGCAATGTTCTAGGCTCTGGATATGCCAACAGCACACATAGCCTTATTGATCCTATTCTGCAAAATCCTCCTTACCAACATCTGACAGCTTGTGCAAAAATTGGGAAAGCTGTCCCAAAAATGAGACAAGCAATAACCTGACATAGTCATACTTTCAGAATCTTACCTTGCAGAAAATGTCACAGACACCAGCATCATTCCTGGGTGTGTCTTGTGGCACTGGGAGGACGACCCACAAGAGATGGCAGCACAGTGAAATATTGTCAAGATGGAGTTACCCTGGAAGTCTAGGCTGTGAATACAATGAGGTCTGATGGCATGAGGTCAAACATTGACAAAGAAACCTGATGCTGAATCTGCTTAATAAACATTGTTTCACAATTTCCCGCCGTCCCCTTCACACATCCTTCTTTTGATTGACCACCTCACAGTCATTGTGGCAACAAAATACTGTCTTCACATTGACTATATCCTCCATCATAGTGTGTGACATTAGCACCACACTAGATGGGACAGATATCAAATAGATCTAACAGGTTAAATCTTGCCATTCGTGAGGTACTGTGGGTCATCGTCAGCAGCAAAATAGACAACCACAATCTGTGACCTCATGACCAGGCATATCTCTCACTCAAAAGTTACCATCAAGCCAGGGATTGAGCTTGCTTAAATGAAATGCATGCTGGGAGTAGCATCAGGCTGATCTAAAAATGAGGTGTTTACCAAGTGAATCTACAACACAGGACCACTTGCATGCCAAACAGTGGAAACAATATGCGACAGACACAGCAAAGCAATGGCACAAATAACAGATCAGATCTAAGCTCTACAACCTCACATCTAGTTGTGGTCAGAGAGTCAGAATTCTGCAAAAAATAACTCTCCTCCTGACTCACCAAAGCCTGTGCACTATGTACATATATCAGGAGCATGGTGGAATACTCTCCACTTGCCTGGAGGAATGCATTTCTACACATTAAGCTCAACACCATCTAGGACAAGGCAACTCAATTGATTAGCAATCCATCTTCAGTATTTACTCCCTCCACAACTCATGCACAGTGACAGGAGTGTGTACCATCTGCAAGGTGTACTGCTGCAACTCACCAAAGCTCCTTCAACAGCACCTTCCAAATCTACCACCTAAAAGGACAAGGGCAACAGATGGATGTGAACGCAATCATCTGCAAGTTCCTCTACAAGTCACACATCATTCTGACTTTGAAGTATATCACCATTCCTTCATTGTCACTGGAGCAAAATTCTGGAACTCTTTCCCTAACAGCACTATATGTATGTTCTTACACCATATAAACAGCAGTGGTTTAAGAAGGCAGCTCGCCACCATCACCACCTTGAGGCTAATGAGAGATAGATAATATATATTGGCCTTGCCAGTGATACCCACATCCTAGGAGTGAATTAAAAAGATGATACTAGGAGAATGCTTCCACTTGTGGGACAGATAACAACATATTAAGATGGAGATCAGAGAGCTTTCTTCTTTCAAAGGGTCATTAGTATGTTTATTGGTCTTCCTCAGAAAGTAATGGAGGCTGGGTCATTGACAGATTAGACAGATTTTTGCTGGATAAGACAGCTAAGGTTCATGGGGTTAGACAACAAAGTAGAGCTGAGACAATAACTAGCTCAGCCACAATCAAATTGAATGGCAGCAGGGTTAAAGGGCTGAATGGACTACTTTTCCTCCTAAGTCCAACGTGAATGGTGGTGGACATGAAATAGGAGGAGAAGGCTCTAAATATTGCGTTCTCAATGATTGGGGACCCCAGCATATCAGGGAAAATTATATGGCTGAAGTATTTTTTAGCAGTCTTTAACCAGATGTGCCAAGTGGAGATCTGTCACATTCTCTTTCTGAAGTTTCCACCATCAACCAAGTCAACTCACTCCATGTGGTATCAGAAATCACTGAAGCTGTAGATTCTGACAATAGTATGAAGACTTTTGCTCCACAACTTGCCACATCACTGGCCAAGCTATTTCTGTATAGCTACAACACTGGCATCTACCCAGTAATGCGGAAAATTGACTGGGTACATTCTGTCCACAAAGTGACAGGACAAACCAACCTGGCCCATTACCATATCACTCTATTCATGGGCAATCAATAAAGTGAAGAAGGTGTCATTGATACTGCAGTCAAGCAGCATTTACTCAGAAATACTCTGCTCACTGACACTCAGTTTGAGTTCCACCAGGACCATTCACCTCCTGGGCTCATTACAACCTTGATCCAAATGTAGACTGTAAAGCAGGATACAAAGGATGAGATGAGAGTGAATTTAACCAAGTGAGGGATCAAGGAGCCTGAACAAAATTGAAGTCAATAGGAATCAAGGGGAGAGCTCACTAGTGGTTGGAGTCATTCTGAGCACAATGGAAGATAGTTGTTGGAGGTCAATCAGCTTAGTCCTGGGACATCACTGCAGAAATTCCTCAGGATAGTGCCCTTGGCCCAATCATCTTCAATTGTTTTATCATTGACCTTCCCTCCATCACAGGGGGAGGAATGGATATATTCGTGGATCATGGCACAATGTTCAGTGCTATTTGTAGCTCTTCAGATACTGAAGCAACCCATGCCCAAATGTAGCAGATCTAGATTATATCCAGGCTGGACTATTTAATGACAAGTAACATTCTTGCCACACAAATGCCACACAGTGAACATCTCCAACAAGACAGAATCTAACCATCTCCTCTTGACATTCAATGACATCACAATTGCTGAATCCCCTACTATCAACAACCCTGGGGATACCATTGACTAGAAACTGACCAAGATCAGTCACATAGATACTGTGGCTATAAGAGCAAGTCAGAGGCTAGGAATTCTGCGAGGAATTACTCATGTCCTGACTCCCTAATGCCTGTCTTCAATGCACAACTTAGGTGTGTGATGGAATACACTCCACTTCTCTAGACGAGTGCAATTCTAACAAAACTCAAGAAGCTCAATACCATTCAGGACAAAGAACACACCTAATTGTCACTCCATTCACCACAATAGACATTTGTTCCTTCTACCACTGATGCAGATTGGCAGCAGCATATACCATCTACAAGGTGCATAGCAACAACTTGCCAAGGCTCCTTCACTGGTACCTTCCAAATCTGCAATGTCTATCAGCTAGAACAAGAAGTGCAGCAAATGCATGGGAATACCAACTTTTGAAATTTCTTCCGCAAGTTACACACCATTCTGATTTTGAATTATATCACCATTACTCCACTGTCACAAGCTAAATATCTTCTAACAGCACTAAGGTGTTCCTATATATGAAGTGCAGCTGATAGCTCAACGCTTTTCAAGGGAAATTAGGAATGGACAATAAATGCAGGCTAAGCCAGTGACGCCCACATCCAATGAAAGAATATTAAACAATTTTGCATTATTGCTGTACTGCAATCTCAGGCTGGGGATATAATGATATTAATGAACCTTCTCTGTTAGCTCATCAGAGAATCAATTTAGTCAGGCATGATTTGCTGTGAACACATTCATTTTGCCTTTATTTGGCTAAACCATGCCTTTCCAAATAAAAGTTTATTTTGTCTTTGGTAATGGTTTTCAAAATCTTAACTTACCATCCTGATGGCTTTGTTGTTTTCTGATTTATTTCATCCCTTTTTTGATTTACATTAACAGTTACCTAGTTCTTTGGCACTGCTCTTATATCCAGCGACAATTGAAAGATTATGACCAATACTGCAGCTATTTCTGTTGCTGCTTCCTTCAGCAACTAGGATGTGTTCCATCTGAACAAGTTGATTCATCAATTTTCACTAATGTTGCTCTTTTTAGTTCATCATTTCTATTCTTACGCTGTCCATTTTTCCCCCTGTTTCCTCCTCTTTTCATGCAACTTTTATATCATCTGCTTCATTTGTGAAGGCAGATGCAAAGGATTCATCTTGTACTTTGCCTCTGCCTCTACGTTAGAATGTCTCCTTTGGTTGTTAATAGGCCATACTTATTCCCTAAGTAATATTCCCTCAATAAATGTATATACTTAATATATTTCTGAAATGTTTTACAGCTCAATTTAATACTGCTGCTAATCTTTTCTCAAAGCCTATCTTTGCCTCCTGTATTAACTTTTTCAATTCCCTCCTGCATTTTTCATTATCTTCCTGCTTATTAGCTGAATTTGCTTCCAACATTTATCATAACCCTCCTTTCTTTCTGTTTTATTTGAATTTTCGTTCCTTTTGTTATTGAGGGCACATTAGCTTTCAAAACTCTAAATCCTTCAAGTATTTCCAATTTGTGCCTGAACAATGTCTTCTCAGAGATGTCTCCCATTATTTCAAGACCTTGTATTGATGTTTCCAACTACCTGCACTTGACTGTTAACATTCACGTTGAAATTTGCTATATAGTTGGTTTAACTATGAGGAAGATAATAATGATGAACGAGCCACTCATTTGACAACATTTAGATATCTCAAAGGTATATAAATTGAACAATTTATAAAATAAGATCCAAGACCAAACAGACAAATTCAGAAACATGGTAGGGGCGGCCAAGAGGTGATAGAAGACACAGTTGAAGAAATGAATGACTCCCTATTTTGAAGAAGACTCCTATTATTTTGAAGAAGACTCCATATTGTTACATATGCAGTCCCAACCATAGAACTGACTGCAATGGCTTATCTACTCAGCTTCAGAATTTTTACTACTGAAAGTCAACAATGATATACCCTTCAGAAACTCCATCAACAAGCATGCTATCACATTCCACATATAGACACATGGCATCCAGATATACCTCTGCAGCACCTCCTCTGACCACTTCACTGCCTTCACTGTTCTTCTGGTATCTGGTCCTGGTTAAACAATAACAAGACTAAAGCCATTGTTTCTGGCCATGCTATGAGTTTTGTTTCTTTGTCAATAATTTCATTCCACCAAAACTGTCTGCTTGAATTAAAACAATTGGTTCACATCTTCAAACTTCTTTGACCTTTCACCAAGCTTCCAAATTTGTATCCTTGGCATCACGACTAGATAATATTTCCCCTGACCTGGGAGTGGAGAACAGAGGCTCAGTATAAGGAACTGATAATTTAGGATTATGGTAAGGAGAAATTTCTTCACTTAAATGGTCGGCGAATTTTTGGAATTGTCTACCCACGGAGTTTGGATGCTCTATTATTGAATGTATTTAAGTCTTACATAGACAGAATTTTGGTGTCTTAGGGAATCAAATGATATGGAGAGCAGATGAGAAAGTAGAGCTGAAGTTGAAGATCTACCATGATTGCATTGAATTGCAGTTTTGACAGGCTGCATGGTCCACTCCTGCTTCTGTTTCCTACATTCTTACCCTCTTATCTATCGCAACCTCTGTAACTCTTTCAGTCTATAGGCTTCTGAGTATTCTGCATTCCTTAAGCTCTGTCCTTTTGTTCACCCCTTCATTCCTTTCACCCCACTATTCGCAGATGTTCCTTCCGACACCGATAGCTCCTGACTAAGCTTCTGTATCTCTCCACTTTCTTTAAGATCCTCCTTAAATATTGATTTTTTTTGATCAAGCCATGAGCCACTTGTCTTAATATTACCTTTCTTTGACACAGTGTCAGTGACTGTCAGTTCTGTCAGTCAATGTCAGTTCTGACATTGAAGTGCTACACAAATGAAATGAAAGGTGTTGTTATTGGTGATATCAGTCACTTGTTAGTTATCTGTTACCAGGTATTGAACTGGTTATCTTTGGAGTATGACTTTCAGTCCTTTACTTGAGAACACAAAACACAACCCCTCTTCTTCACTCTCTCTTGCGTAAGTTGCAGCGTAGCATCTGTAAAACTGGAGGGACATGAATCAGAAGCATCTGTTGTGCAGGAATTACCCAGCACATGTTCCTCCTTTTGTGTTGCATGCAAAAATATTGAATTCTAAATAGCACCTGCTGTCCTTTAAATGACAGTCAGCTGTAGAACTAGTACTTGTGAGCTCACTGTATGGCTGGGAAGTCACGCTGAATACCGAATATATGCAAATCTCAATTATCAGGAATACACATTCATGCAAGTGCAGGTTCCCAGCAAATATTATGATCCAGCGAGCTTGTTTAAAATTAGAAAGTTAATTTACAAATTTTCAGTATTTGTCCTGATGAGTGTACAGAAACATTGAGTGGATGCAAGAGAAGTCTAAAAATCCATTCTGCCCTGCAGGACAATGCCTTATAATCATTGCATTTAGTTGATTGATGTGCGCATGCTGCTCATTAGGTTCAATGATCATCAAGGATGCTGTCAAAATTTCCCCTCTCATAATGTCACAATTTACTCCCATGCAAGTACAGTTAGGCCAAAATACTCACATTGTACTGTTCATCTTTATTTTCCATGTGAATTGGAATTTTCTGACTCTCATATCTGCTTCTTCTAAGAACAAAGAATTTTTCTTGATATAGCACCTCTCATGGTCTTGACCTGTTGCACAAATTTGAATTGCTGTCAGCATTGTAATATTCATTAAAAGTAAGACTTATTGTCTGAAAACTATACTTGATACTTCTGCCAAATTGCCATCACATTTCTAATATTAGGAAAACCATAGAATCCCTGGATATATACAGGTTATCACATTTGTAAGTTATGCTGTGGTTGGACATTGAGATGGGAAGTTTAAACAGCATTGTTGGTGATCGTAGAACCTAACAATCATGTGCAACATCAATCATCTAAAGTTAAAGAATATTCAAAGTAATGAATATAAGGTATTCTATAACAGAGCAAATTGATTTTTAGACTTGCCTTGCATTCATTTTTCTTGTACATTCATCAAGGTTTGAACCTGATGGTAAACATCCTTACTAAAAATAAGGATATTTATGAATGAACTCTATCATTTCAGACAAAATCACTGAGAAATTCTGGATTAGAATATTTGTTGGATATGAATTCACCAACAATCACATACTATTTGTCTTTGATCCTACAGTAATAATTGTTGAAGTTATTATTTTATATCGCAGAAGAAAATTAGTTTAATCTATTATCTACACCCAAGTTCAGGAGGTTTCTGTAATGCTGCTCAATAATGCTGATCATTGTTCAAAATCATAACAGATACTTTTAGTCTTCTAATTTCTCTTCTGTATTCTTTCTCCTTTGTATGTTAACACAAAGGACTCTATTCTCTGCAGGCAGAAAGAACAGATTCATACATTGCGTCTGTTTAAACAAAATAGGTGCCAGCGATTTTTTGGTTTGCTTCCCAGGATAATGCCTTCACCAATCAAATTCAACCTGCCTGGTTTGAATTTAAACAAAGCTTATCAATCAATTCAGTCATCAGTGAACTGATGCAGTTTCCATGGCAGCACCTGTACCAACCTGAGTCCACTTGCCAATCCATTAGCACTCTTTTTCATGAAGTACAAGTTGTTGTTCTCTTTACATTTAGTATTCTTGTGAATTGTTCTGATGACTGCAAGACATAAAACTTTGGTGATATGCATCTTTTTCAGCAGTACTCAAAATAGGTCATTTTGGAAAGCCTTTCACCTTTAGTTGATTACACACAAAAGTACATTTTGAATCCATTAGCGAAGTATGAGTGTCGGCTTGGTTCAGTGGACACTTTCCTTGCTTCTGAGACAAAAGGTCATTGGTTGAAGCATTTTTGGAGGAGCTGTTCTATGAATGACAAGTTAACCTCAATCCCCTCTGTCTGTTGAAAAGAGGAGAGGCAGACTCTTCTCCTGGGGTCCTGGCTACATTTATCTTTCAAACTTTACTACTGAAAACTGTTTAGCTGATTATTCACCACATTATTGTTTTAGAGAATCTTGCTTTGCACAAAATACCAGAGCTGTTTAACATCATTATAAGACTTGTGCTTCAAAGGAAATCATTCCATGCAACAAAAAAAAACCTTCAGGTATTTCTGGAGTATGTGGCATGCCATTATATAATCAAAACTGTTTGTACTTAAGGGCCTCTGTGATATTAATCAATTTATAAAGGAACAACCTTTTAAACTTGTGTTCAGCAACTCCATACGAGCTGCCTGATTATGAATGTCATTAAATTTTGATAGTTAGAAATATTTACTGATTGTTCAGTATTTTTCACAAATATGGATGTAAAGATGAAGAACCAAATTTTAGTCTTGATGACAGTTTGTTTTTAACCCATTGGGATAAATGTTTTGTTGTTGGTTGTTAACATGCTGAGATAAGCATTCATTGATGTTCCCACATATGCTGCTCTATTATAAGCACTGATCGTTACTGATGGATTCTCAAATTCATAATTCACCTTAAATGGCTGGCGTTTAGGAAGAAGCACAATTCCATGGAGTAGCATCATCCCATGAATTGGCAATTGACATGCAAACTAAGCTTGAAATTGTATTAATTTTCAAAATTTCTCAAATATTTTTATGTCATCGAATGTGGTGGCACTTTACAAGGCAGCTTTTCTAAAAGAAGTTCTTTGTATTAGAATATATTCCTGGATATATATAAGGTTGGTGACCTGGTGTATTTTACTCAGTTGAAAATGAATTCATCACAAAAATAACTCTTTAATAAGGGTTTAGCCCAGGACCTAATTTTAACAGGACAGTTAGTGAGGTTTTGCAAGTCCAGGCAAGTCGTAGGGGTTACATGAGACTTATAATCCCCATGACTTGCCTGGACTTGCAAAATCTTACTAACTGTCCTTTTTGGAGACAATACATGTCTCTTTAACCTGTGCTTAACACTCTCTCCACTCACATTGTCTGTACCTTAAGACTTGATTACCTGTAAACACTCACATTCCAATCGTTATTTTGTAAGATGAGTTTGTGTCTTTCTATGCCCTGTTTGTGAATAGAACTCTCACTCACCTGATGAAGGGGCAGCAAGTGCTCTGAAAGCTAGTGGCTTTTGCTACCAAATAAACCTGTTGGACTTTAACCTGGCGTTGTGAGACTTCTTACTGTGTTTACCCCAGTCCAACGCCGGCATCTCCACATCATTCTGTACATTTACCATGATTTAGTCATCTAATCTACACATGGTCAATATATCTAACCTACACATTTTTGGAGTGTGGGAGGAAATTGGAGCATCTGGAGGAAACCCACGCAAACATGGGGCACATGTGCAAACTCCACACAGTCACCCAAGGCCAGAATTGAACGCGGGTCCCTGGAGCTGAAAGACCGCAGCGCTAATGTGCCGTCAGTTATGTTTCCACATCATGAAAATTAGATGGAGCCCTGACCTTTCAAGAGAGTTTTGGTAAAATATGTCATTTTACTTTAATAGATTTAGATGATCCTCACTTCATATATTATGGTCAGTTTATTTTCTCCTAATATAAGCATCAGTTGTGCAATCCATTCGGCAACATAAGAAAAGTAAGAATTAGTAAAAGCCTTTGAAGTTTTTGAAATGTAAGGGTATCTGGCATAACAAGGGTTAATCATGCTGGAAAATCATGTCGTTGCCAATATGATGTAAGGAGACACGTTCTAAAACCAGGGTATGTTGTGGACTGGACAGAGACCTGTGTATTAAACATGGAGTTAGGTCAAAGTTGGGGCTATACCTTCCAACCGTGCATGTAGTTATGTGTTATCAATAATTTTTTAACATTCAACTGCACAAGACTCAGAGATGGGAATCTTATTACTGTTCACTCTGTGGGACGTTCTCATCCCACCATGTGGGAGCGGAGATTTGGCTAGCTGCCAAACTCTCCAACCTCTTTGCAGTGGCAGCATGGTGCGAACAGCCAGAAAGATCGAGTCCAGAACCTTTTCATGAGACCTACTGAACACTCAATATTACCATTTTGTTACTAAATTTATAACGTAAAGCTAGAAATACTTTATTCATGATTTTTCACTGTTAGCTACTTTGAAATCCTATGGAGTCCAGATGGCTATTAAGCCTGTGTTGCATTCAAACCAAATCTCCTGTCATGTGAAACTTAAGCAACTAATTCAGAAAAAATTAGGAAATGCAAAACTGAAGGTCATTATTAAATTTA
Organism: Sphyrna mokarran; assembly: GCA_024679065.1. Lineage (NCBI taxonomy): Eukaryota > Metazoa > Chordata > Chondrichthyes > Carcharhiniformes > Carcharhinidae > Sphyrna > Sphyrna mokarran. The sequence goes on from JAGIQG010000003.1 coordinate 94,843,926, forward strand.
TTATGACAAGCACTATCTGGAAACAAGCAAAAGAAATCTCAACCTTGAACATATAACATGCAAACGTTCTTTTGAGGAAACCGGTGGGTAAGAAATCATGTTTATCCCTGATATTAGAAAAAAAGAGGACATTTCAGGCATTTACAATCCTGAATGTTTTGTTGGCTCACAATGTCCTGCTGTTCATAACAGCAGGAGAACCATACAGAGAACCAGACAGATTCTTGACTGCCATTTTCCTCAATACTGATGTGATGAGATATAATAGCTCATCATTTACTGAATCTTAAACTCCAGATTTTCATCCACAGTACCGACAGAAAATGACCTGTAAATTGGTTATCTACATTCTGTTATACAGTTAAGTTTAAATTTTATTTATTAGTGTCACAAGTAGGTTTACATTAACATTATAATGTTACTGTGAAAATTCACAAGTTGCCACACTCTGACACCTGTTCAGGTACACTGGTGAATAATGGCCAATGCACCTGATTAGCACATCTTTCAGATCATGGGAGGAAACCGGAGCACCCGGAGGAGACCCTATAGACACGGAGAGAACATGCAGATTCCACACAGACAGTGACCCAAGCCGTGAATCAAACCTGGGTCCCCAGTGCTGTGGAGCAGCAATGCTAATCAGTGTGCCACCGGGCTGCTCATAGGTGGAATCAATGGACTTGCAGTTTGCATGATTCAGAATACCGGCTACATCCAGGGAAAGATTTAACCAAGTGTTTTCCAAGGAAATTGGAAGAAACCCTGCACTTTCAGCAGTGATGCCATCTCAACTCAGCTTTAACAAAAACTTGTGTAGTATGGCATAGTTCTCACTATTCAGAAAGACAATTGCATAAGTTAAGTGAGAGAATGTCTCTGTTCACAGCAGCTACTGGAGTGAATCTCATAGAAACCTGAAATCTTTCCTTATCATGTTGCCTTTAGTTATCATTCTGTAGTAAATCCCTTGTTCATTCATCAATCTATAAGCCTTATTTCTGACATGTTCTACTCAGGAAATTAGTATACCCTAGGGTATGGGAAACTTGACATGTTTTGGTTGTGCAGGATCCTATTTGATTTAAACTTGTTAATTTTTATAAGAACTCTGTATAAAACTGTTTTCACTCTGTTACTAAAATATAATTATTTTAGAACTGGCAGCTATCATAGAATCAATCAATCATGGGGCTGAAATAATATATTTAAACTGAATTCATTAGCCATGTTGGTTTTTCATCCAATGGTCTGCTCCCTAGTGATTCATATTTCCATTGTTACTGGCGGTAAAAATAATTGCAACACATATGAATACATTTCCCATAATTGTTCGTATATTGTGCCTTAAACAATCTATCCATAACTGTTGAGACCGGGACTTGAATCGTACTCGGTTCCCTGAGTTTAGAATCTTTACCTGAGCTACCATGATAGGATGCCTGCTTTTAGAATGCATGCCTGCTGACCTGAGTACCTCCCATACCATTTACTATTTTGCATTTCTATTGTACTACTTGGAGGACTTGATATTGAGGCAAAGCGGGCAGCATCCCTGCTTCTGAGTCACAAGTTCTGTGTTCAGATAATACTCCAGGACTTGTTGACCTTGTGTATATGGAGAGTTGAGTACCAACTTGTAAATCCTTCCAACATATATCAGGTGGTAATAGTAGGAGAGTTTCTTAGTCAGTCGTGTAATGCAAAGAAAATTAAAGTCTCTGCCATCACTATTCACAGGTCTGGATGACAACATATATGTAAAAGTGTATGGTCGGGATCTCTTCTCTCTCACTCTCTCTCTCTCTACCTCTCATCACCATTACCACTGTGACATCGCCACCCCACCCTACCATCATTATATAGTGTGTTTTCAAACAGAGGAAGCAGCTCAGCCATTGAATGCTACTTCAGTTCCGCTGAAGTCAATGCTGTTTTGTGTGAATTGCTTGCCTCACTGAAGATCCTTAGAGAGTTAGTTGGTTGGATGGCTGGTGTGAACCAGCTTGGTGTCAATGGAGGAAAGTGCGATATTTATTCTGGTTGGAGTGAATTCAGAACTTGCCTTCTTGCTACACTCAGAATGGGAATTATGACTCTATGGGCTGGAATCTGCCTTTGAGTAGAGAATGCAAGATTAAAGCACATGGGATTGGGGGAAGTATATTGAGATGGATAGAAAACTAGTTGGCAGAGAGAAAACAAAGAGTTGGAATTAATGGGTGTTTTTCAAATTGACAGGCAGTAACTAGTAGGGTGCCACAAGGATTGATGCTGGGAACTCAGTTATTCACAATATGCATTAATGATTTGGATGAGGGAACAAAATGTACCATCTTAAAGTTTGCAGGTGATACCAAATTGGTGGGAAGGGTGAACTGTGGTAACAATGCAGAAATCCTTCAGAATGATCTGGACAGGTTGGGTGAATGGGCTAATCAGTGTCTGATGCAGTAAAATTTGGATAAGTGTGAGGTTATTCACTTTGGAAGCAAAAGCAAGAAGGCAGATTGCTATATGAATGGTAGTAAATTGGGAGAGGGGGACCTGGGTGTCCTTGTGTACCGGTCACTGAAGGTGCAAGCGCAGCAGGCGGTAAAGAAGGCAAATGACATGTTGGCCTTCATTGCAAGAAGTTTCGAGTACAGGAGCAGGGGTGTGTTCTTGCAATTGTATAGAGCCTTGGTGAGGCCACTCAAGAGTGTTGTATGCAGTCTTGATCTTCTTTACTGTGGAAAGATGCTCTTGCTCCCGAGGAGTGCAGCAAAAGTTTACCAGTCTGATCCCGGGAATGGCGGGATTGATGTATGAGGAGAGATTGATTAAGTTAGGATTGTTTTAGCTGGAGTTCAGAAGAATGAGGAAGGAATCTTGCAGATTTATAAAATTCTAACAGGCTAGATAGGATAGATGCAGGGAGAATATTCCCAATACTGGGGGAATCCAGAATCAGGCATCACAGTGAAGATTCAGGGTAGATCATTTAGGACAGAGGAGAAGAAGCATTTCTTCACCAGAGTGGTGAGCCTGTGGAATTCATTACCACAAGAAATACTTGATGCCAAACATTAAATGTATTCAAGATGTGGCTGGCACTTGGGGTGAATGGGATCAAAGATTATAGGGGGAAAAGCAGAATTAGGCTATTGAGTTGGATGATTAGCGATGAATGGTGCTGAATGGTGGAGTAGGCTTGAAGGGTCAAATGGTCTCTCCTGCTCTTTCTTCTATGTCTTCTAGATAACACGAAGAAGAAATTTGGCTCTCAACTACATCAAAGCTTGATTCCTAATCTGTGCAATGGCAGTAATAAATGTTCTGTACTTGGTCTTAGCATTTTTAAAGTAGGTGCCTCAAAAAATACAGCCAGAGTTCTACGTATGTCGTTATCTAGTAATTCTTAACAGACAAGAGTTGATGTGTAGGTGACAATTCAATTGGATTTGCTGAAGATTTCTCACATCTGTGATTAAATTACTCATGAATATCTACTGTGCAGCCTTAAAAATGAAATATAAGAATTAACCTTGGAAGATTTATTGGAATACTGATATATGTGGGATTGTAATTCTGGCTTTAGATTCTGTCTATAATAAAAAGATAATAGGGGAATAAATGAAGGAGATTAAAAAAAATCTACCAACATTGTACCAGCCTGATTATTTAAAGCAGCTGTTCCTAAACTGTGTTTACGTGGTTCATGAAGACAATTCTGGGAAATACCCAGGAGACATGGTCTAATGATGCATTTCAGGTTTAATGTAAACTATGAACCATTTTTCTCATTTATTTTGCTTAATATATTTCCATTGTGTGTGTGCAGGTGAATTTCCTGGTGGACGTTTGCTCTATCTGTTACATTTTTCCCAAATGCAAGGGTATGTAGTTTATCCCAGGGCACAGATCCTTGTTCATTTGGTCATTAGTGATCCTTCAGTCCAAATTTTGAGCTTCCTTATGGTGATTAGTATGGGACCCTGAAAGAGCGTACCAACCAGGATGAGGAGTCAATCATCTATAACTGACCTTTTACTTGACATGCCACTGAATGCTACCAGTGGTTTCACGAGACAGTCATAACCTGGCTGTAGATGGACTTCTTGAGCGGGATTTTATGGCTTTGCTCATCCCAAAACCCTAAAATCCCACCCGAGGTCAGCAGACCTTTCCATGTTTTGTGCCTCACCCATTCTGATTCCCGTAGTGGGCAAGGCAATAAAATTCCGGTCATCAGGTCTGAATCAGTTGCTCCTGACTCTTGACTTCAATCACTGATTGTGGTCATGGAACACCCGTTCCATGGCTAGCTTCCCAAGGGAAGGAGACATATACTTTAGTCCTCCATAGAGAACCTTGTTCTCTTTGAATCTGGCTGCTGGTGATTGGCAAAGGAGCCAGGATGAGTTAAAGAGGTTGGATGGTTGTCTGTGCCATCTGATGCAACAGAAGACTGCTGAAAATGTAACCGATTTTTATAAGAAATGCAAAGTTCCAATTGTTTTTATTAAAAAAGACCAATCCTCTGTCACTCACTCAGAAAACATACAAATCATTCACAAAATATTATTCATATTCTTTATATATATGTACGCATGATCGTACTAACATATGAGGAGAGTTTTGTTTTGGTTAATAACTTCGTTTGATTTGTGTGCAGATACAACACAATAAACTGAATAGAAAATCCAAACAAAAGCCTTTAATGTAAACTGTTCCATGGAACTTAAAAAATAGAAGTTGACAGGAAAAGGAATGCAAGCCATGGAGAGAAAGATTAGTCGGAGATGACTAAAACCAAGACGTAATGATTTTCCAATTTGCTCCTAATGAAGCTGAAATTGGTGGACATGGAGAGGAAGCCAAGGAGAGAATGGAGCCATTGTATCAATAATAACTTTTGATTCAAACCATTATTTGTGACTCTAAACACTGTGGCCAGAATTTTCCAGCTCTTCTGATCAGTAGGATCTTCTGGTTCTGTCGACAGTGAATCGCTGCCACAAGTTTCCCGATTTCAAGGAATGCATAAAATTGGAAACCCCGTTGGCAGCAACAGAATCAGAAGATTCCACTGCTGGCCAATTGATGTCTGCATCCACTGCCACAAAATGTGCCATGTGGCATGTGAAAATTCCTACTCAGTGTATCCACGTTCAAATTAACAACCTTATCCATCATGTTCATGATAAGTAGCAGTGGTATCATCCTTTGGGTTCAAGCCCCATTTTAGGATTTGATGGCTACACAAGGTTCTTTTATAATGTGATGAACCAGGTTTACTATTAGCTTGTAAATCTTTCCAATATCACTGATGGCAGACAATGAGATTGGCAGAGTTTGCTGATCAGTGATAGTGCAGAAGGCAATGGCGAACTCTGCACTTCATGGCCGATTATTAAGGGAAGTCTAAGGTTGCCAACAAACTCTTCAGGCATGGTAACTGAAGGGGGAAGAATACTATGAATCCATTATTTAGAATTGTACATGTACATTACAACATATATATCTTGGTTATTAAAGGAATTAATATTAAAATATTAAACCAGTGTAGGGTATATGGACAGCAGATAGATCTGAAAAGTAAATACACAATTGAAGTTTAGGAGTTTCTGAATTAAAACGTATCAAATGTTAGTCTAAATTGATCAGAGGAGATGATTAATTGTGAAATAGCTGTCCCCACCTGAAACACTGACCCGGATTTGTATTTGATTTGATTTATGTTCAAATAAATTTATTTGATTTCTAGTATATATGTGTTTACTAATACATGACACGTGTATTAGTACACAGTGAAAAGTATTGTTTCTTGCGCACTATCCAGACAAAGCATACCATACATAAAGAAGGAAAGAAGAGAGTGCAGAATATAATGTTACAATCATAGCTAGGGTGTAGAGAAATAACAACTTCGTGCGAGGTAGGTCCATTCAAATGTCTGACGGCAGCAAGGAAAAAGCTATTTTTGAGTCAGCTGGTGAAGCAGGAGTCAGCCATGTCTCCATGAAACAGAATACACTGCAGTCTCTCAGTTCTCTTTGAAAAGTGAGTCTGGCTTGATGTTCATCCAGCTTGTTTTCCAGAGATTGGATATTTACTTGGAATAAGCTGGGGAGTAAGCATTCAGCTGCTTTGTTTCACTCTTGCCTGCATGTTTTCCACACGTCCTGGAGCTGTTGCTTCTTTTCATGCCTTGGAAACAGTGAGAGTAATATGCAGTATTAAGCATATTGGCATGTCCAGGTGAGGTTCTTTATTTTGGTCGGTGGAGGATTCACTGCAGTAATAATGATCAAAAACTCAGAATTTCACAATCATTACTTTTGTGAAACTGATAACTTTTGGGGTCGCAAAGTGCACAAATAAATGAGGAAATCCAGATACTGCTGACAATGATTCTAATTTCTCCAGAGGTGTGCTGTTACATTACCCACAAACTGCTATCAATTAGAAATCACTGAATTAATGAGAATTAATTTGCCTTTTTAATTTTGTAATATTGCTATTTAAAGTTCCCAAAAATATTATATCTTGTTAATGAGGTACAATTGGTGTTTTTAGTATTCCGTTTGTGCAATGTCAAATTTATCACTGATGGAAAGAACCCAAGTTTATAAATTGTTTAAAGTCTGTTTATGATATTTCAGCTTCTAACGTATTATGTCCCAATCATTTTTACTTTGATTTCTGTAACATTTAGAAAAAATGAAGGTTGATCAGAGCTTTTTACTTCCTAGTTTGCCTACCCTGCTTGATCATACCACTGTTGCTGGATACCTATCGATCCCCTTACCTTGTGACTGTTTGAATGATTCAAATTACTGAAGGCATTAATAACAAAATGAATTTTGCTTTAAATTTATTCTTGAATTGCATGAAATTACTTAATTTGATTCATGTTATCTTTATTCCTTGTTCTTCATGATAATTGATGCTGATGCAATTTGCAAGTAAACTTTTATCTGTTTAGAGACCCTGGGTAGGAGTTTTCCCTGCTGGTTTCTGAATCCTGCTGTCAGCCTCAGATTTGCATCAGAAGCCAGTACCATTTGGAAAACAACAACATTACCTGAAGTGACTCATTGCCTCTATAGTAATTGCAAGGATTGATGACCACCAGTTAGTATAATGAATGATAATGTTTTATTTACAAGCAGATAAACATACAGAGTACTTTCATGATGTTAATGCTTTCAGCTCTCAGAACTATTCTGGTTGAAAAAACCACACTCTGTCCTGAATACCTGTGCTTATTCCCCATTTGATGATTGGATCACATGATCCTCCTGACGTACACGATTTAAAGTGGCCAACTGCGACATCCCTCTCTCTTTAAGTCCCTTATTTTACAATAAATAATCTGTACAACTTCCAAAACAGGAGCAATAATGAACATTTTAAACACAAGTTTATCAGAAACTCAGTCTGTCAGGTTACTTTCTCTTTCTCTGGGAACGACAGTGCACAACTGGTTGAGATTCAACTGTAGAGGTAGCTTTGATATGACTTGCTTCACTAGGTCTGTCTCCTAGAATTTGTGCTTTACTTCTCACTATTTCTTCAGCTTCATTGGGAGCAGTACTTTTGCCTGCCACTGGCTGATCCCTTGAACAAACAACACTACTTTGTGGTATATTGGATCGGGCTATTGGGATGGCTCCCACATCCTCAAATGATCTACATGACCTTGCCTCACACTTTCATACCATAAAATGGTGGCAACAACACCCAAGAACCAACTTAGTCCATTTCTAAACTTCTTCACAAAAACTGTATTGTCTATCTCAAATGCTTTTTTCACTGTTGATATATCATCATGCCTTTTCTGGCAACTCAGCCTAATCTCTACCCTCCCTGTCAAATCTTGATCACAACAACACCCAAGAACCAACTTAGTCCATTTCTAAACTTCTTCACAAAAACTGTATTGTCTATCTCAAATGCTTTTTTCACTGTTGATGTATCATCATGCCTTTTCTGGCAACTCAGCCTAATCTCCACCCTCCCTGTCAAATTTGGAACTACCAGGTGCACCCAGTTCTCAAGCACCGGCCCTTCAGTCAGAGCTATTCTGGTAGTTGTGTGTGGGGTGGTTCTATACAGTAACAGGAACTATGCTATCTTAGTTTCTAGTGAAGCAGGTGGTGGCTTCTTCATAGCAGTCTTGAAAGTCTGAATGTGCGTTCAACCAATCATTTGAAGAAGGGTGATATGATGCAGTTTGGATATGTTTGACACCCACAGTTGTTATGACCTTCTGGAATTCAGCACTTGTGAACACCATTCCTTTATCTGAGGGTTGGACCACAGAAATGTTAAAGGGGAGTGTCAATACGCGCAGCAGCATGGCAATTGGAGGACCTTGACCTTTATTATGTTCTCAGGATCTCTTCAGTTCCAATTATATCGCAGTAATTTTTAGAAGTTGACAAAATTATTTTTGCTGTGTTTTAAGAAGGGATACCTATTTTCAAATTGGCAAAAGAAAAATCCATGAGCCAAGAATTAAAGAAAGACAAAATAAAACTATTTGATTCGCTTGAGTCTCTCCAAAATCAGTCCACAATTTGCATATAAACACAGGAAAGGTAATTACTGCTTGTACCTACTAATTATAGCAAAAGGCACTGAAAGTATTCTTTCAAATAATTGCAAAATGCATTAATTAGGCAATCGTGTTCCTCAGTTGTTTGTCACAATTATTTCTAAGCACATACAACCATGCATCTATTAAAATTAATCTTGAATCCATCAAATGATTTTCATCCTAAAGGTGGGTCGGAGGAGTTGGAAAAATTCCCACCTTGGCTTCAGTATAATCTTCTCAGTACAAGTGCCTGCAGATATAGGATCTTCATTGCTGGAGGCCAGATGTGGACAGCAGTTGGGCCAACTAACCTAGCTAGATATACAGAGGCAGCCACAGGGGCTATGGACTGTTTAAAAAAATCTACCTCAATGCTGTGAGATTTTGTCCCAAAGGGAAAACAAAGATCCTATATTCCTCCATGCTTATAATACCTTTAACTTCCAAAAACTCCCTAACTGTGACATCCCATGCCCCCAACACACACATTATTTCACTTCATGCCCCCATTGCCAAGATCTGCATTTCCACCTATCCCCATGGCCCCTCACGCCCACTTTACAATTTTTGCCTTTCCACCCATCCCTTATGTACCCTCTTGCCCTCTATGTCAAGCTTGTCCCTTCATACACGCCCTACGTCCTTCATGATCCCTATACCAAGCTATGGCATTTCCATCAACATTGAATGAACGTATTAACAAAAGCTGAGAGAAGAAAAAAAACCTGAAACAAATCATTCACTGAGAATTTTATCCTATTGAAAAGAATTTGAAAGTACAAAGTAATAAAAGTGTCAATCATCTGGGCCCTGTCAAGTTTCAAAAGCCACAACTGCTTAACTTGTGTAAACAAACATTATGAAATTGAATGCAGAGATCTGAGAGGCTCAACTGTCAATCAAACCAAGTTTCCTCTGAGGATTGAGTGTTCTATTATTAGAATAGACTTGACTGAGAGTTCAGACAGTTCTCATAATGAGAACACCTACTCTTCAGAGGAAACATTGTCTAATTGACAGCTCAGGCTCTTTGATTCCTCATGGCAATTTCACAATGTCTGTTGACATAACATAAGTAGTTTCAAGTGTTTGTGGTTTCTGGGTTGAGTATAAGAGCAGAGTTTGGCATAAGAGCCATGCAAGATCATAAAGATGGATGGAAGGGGCATAACTTGGCATAGGGAGCATGAGTGGAAACTTTTGAACCCAATTTTCCAAGAAGTCGCATCTAGCAGACTGGGGTTCTTGACCCAACTCCATGAAAATTGCTGAGGAGTAGAAAATACCTATCTCCACAAAAGAGGCAGCCAAATCAGTAGCACTGGATGCAGGCTTATGACAGGAATCAACATTCACATTTAAAAGTAACTCCTGAAAATTGCACAACCTGGGAATGAGACAAGGAAACCTAGAATCAGGACCTGCCCACCATTTTTAGAGGTTCAGGTTTTTGGTGTTTTTGATGTTCTGGTTACCACAGCAATGGTGAATTTATGATTGAGAGCTTGATAGTGCTGTTCATCAGCCACTAATGCCTCAAATCTTCTATCTTCGGCCAGTAGTGCATCTATGGAGTAACCTTTGACTTTCTTAAAAGCTTTGATGGATGTTGAAGGGGTGACAAGCTCCATCAATCTCTTTGCAAATTCATTGACATTGAAGTGGCATTTAGCTCCTTTGCATTGGCATTGTTAATAAAGATACTGATGCTTTCACTTGATTGTTATTAATATGAAATTATCTCGAGCCTGTGAATTCTGAAGTTAACTCAGAACTTTAGTTGAGCTTTGAGCTCGAAGATGTTATTCGATCTTTTTGGTCTTCATCACACATTTGTCCCTCATTGCTGAGAGCAATTATTAATTTGGTGGCTTTTTTCTTTTGATCCTGCACCAAGAAATTCTGAAGTGGGAGGTGTAAAACCTGGATGCTAGATTTCTTAAAAGTGGAGCTGAATTTTTGTTTGAAAAGACAAGTTTGGAAAAGCTGGAGTGGATTTTTTAAAAGTACAAATAACTGAGGGAAAACATTGTTTGAAAGAAGATTTGAAAGTGTGCCTTATGAAAGCAGAATATGAAATTGTTCATGTAGAAGCTGGGTTTAATGAGACAAGGTGGCTCACAATTTAAGAATCATCCAAGGGGATTTTGAGGAGAAACCCACATATAATCACTTGCGTTCGGAACAGATTATTTGTCTTAACACAACCAGTCTGAGTGTTTAAAGGAACTGTGTGTTACTGAAACCATTAAAGTCTAACATATACTTTGTAACATTTATGAACCTTGAAATCTCTGTGTGTTTGTGGAGTGAAAGGAGGAATAAACTAGTATTGTATCATAATCAAGCTCTGTTTTCTAAATCAAATGTTATGATATTTTTTTAAGCCAGTTCCATTTGAGGATCCTCCTGTCCAGTTATTACACCAACTGGTATCATAACGGGAAAAAGAAGATTCTTCCCTGGAACTGAACTGTAGAGTAAGATTGTAAGAGTACCTTCTGTCTAAAGAATTGAAACTCTGCAAGAAGATCCCTCCTGCTTGCCAATTCATTATCAAATGTCAGTTTGTCCTTGTGATGTTACTGGATTTTGGTGGCTGAGTGCTACAGAAATGGAGTTGCCAGGTGCCGTGCCTTTTTGAATGGGAATTCATACTTGCTGCCTATCTGCTGTTCCTGTGCTTTAGAGGACAAGTGCTTCAACTGTTGGTTCGTAAATGTACTGATAAAGGAAAATACTTGCATCTTCTTTCGCATTTCATTTTTGAAATAACATTTCTGATGCTTGGCTTTTTATTATATTATGACGAACAAGAATTTTGTGTTACAGGTCTTTAGATTGTAGAGGCGTGCCTTGTTTGGTTGTTTCAGATACATTATTGAAAATGTGCTATTGTTTTCTGCTGAGTTGCTACCACACCTTGATTAAGAAAGCTGATTGACACTGAAACTCAAAAAGCAAAATGACGGAGCTAACGCACAGTTGAGCTGAGGCCTGCTGAGGCTGTTGGAAGTTCCCTCTCTTGAACTTAACTGCTCTGTGATCCCTCACAGGCTTGAAATCTGCTGAGCAGGCTTTGACATTGCTCGGGTCAACCCAGACACTATCTTTGGTTCTGACAGCCTGACCTGGAAGGGAGCGGGAGGGGATGGGGGAAGTTGTTCAAGAGGTTGGGAGCATGGGTTTCTGCTGAACAAATAAAAGCAAAATAGCATAAATGCTAGATAAAATGCTGCAAAAACTCAATAGTTCAGTTCCAGGGAAGAATCTTCTTTTTCCCGTTATGATACCAGTTGGTATAATAACTGGACAGGAGGATCCCCAAATGGAACTGGCTTAAAAAAAATCATAATGTTTTATTTGGAAAACAGAGTTTGATTATGATACAATACTAGTTTATTCCTCCTTTCACTTCACAAACATACACAGATTTCAAGGTTCATACATGTTACGAAGTATATGTTAGACTTTAATGGTTTCGGTAACACACAGTCCCTTTAAACACACAGACTGCTTGTGGTAAGACACATAATCTGCTCTGAACGCAAGTGATTATATGTGGGTTTCTCCTCAAAATCCCCTCGGATGATTCTTAAATTGTGAGCCACCTTGTCTCATTAAACCCAGCTTCTACATGAATGATTTTATATTCTGCTTTCATAAGGCACACTTTCAAATCTTCTTTCAAACAATGTTTTCCCTCAGTTATTTGTATTTTTAAAAAATCCACTCCAGCTTTTCCAAACTTGCCTTTTCAAACAAAGTTTCGGCTCCACTCTTAAGAAATCTAGCATTCAGGTTTTACACCTCCCACTTCAGAATTTCTTTGACCGTTGCACAAACTTTCCTGACCAGTACCTTGTTCAGCCGTTTGGTCTCTGTTCACTTAATTTCACTTTTCTTAAGACATTTTTTCTGTCCTAATTGGCTGGTTATCTGGATTCTATCTGATTCTTTGGGAGGTGTGCCTCTTTGCAGTCCCCTCGTCCTTTCTAACTTTCTTCTGGCAAAATTTTTCATTTTTTTGTGTCTTATCTCCAAATGCAAAAGAATTCAGCTGAAAAACTGAACTCAAAAGCCTTCCTACTTTAACAGATATCCCAATTGCTAAGCAAAGACTTCATGCTTCTGCTGACTTTTATTTATTCTTCATGCTGTAACTTCTCTAAATATAATAGAAGCACAGTTTGAACCAAAACCAAAACTCCCATACATACAACATATTTGTCCAGCAAGAATCTAATTATAGGTTTACTCTTCCTCAAACAAATTGAAGTAGATAAGGAGGATGTGCTAGATATTCTTGAGGGTTTGAAGTTAGATAAGTCCCCTGGGCCGGACGGGATTTACCCTAGGATTCTCTGGGAGGTGAGAGAGGAGATTGCAGAGCCTCTGGCTCTGATCTTCAGGTCGTCGTTGGTTACAGGTGTGGTTCCGGAGGACTGGAGGATAGCGAATGTGTTCCCATTGTTCAAGAAGGGGAAGAGAGACCTTCCAGGGAATTATAGGCCAGTGAGTCTTACTTCTGTTGTGGCAAAGTATTGGAGAGAATTATTAGGGATAGGATTTATAGTTATTTAGAGAGAAATGAATTGATTGGGGATAGTCAGCATGTTTTTGTGAAGGGTAGGTCGTGCCTTACTAACCTTATTGAGTTTTTTGAAAAAGTGACCAAAGAGGTGGATGGGGGTAAGGCGGTTGATGTGGTGTATATGGACTTTAGTAAGGCGTTCGATAAGGTGGCACATGGAAGGCTTCTGCAGAAAATGTAGATGTATGGGATAGGGGGTGATTTAGCTAATTGGATTAGGAATTGGCTAGCAGATAGAAGACAGAGAGTGGTGGTTGATGGGAGATATTCATCGTGGAGTTCGGTTACAAGTGGTGTACCTCAGGGATCTGTTTTGGGGCCCCTGCTGTTTGTAATTTTTATAAATGATCTGGATGAGGGTATTGAAGAATGGATTAGTAAATTTGCGGATGACACCAAAGTCGGAGGAGTGATAGATAGTGAAGAGGGGTGTTATAGTTTGCAGAGAGACTTGGACAAGTTGCAGAGCTGGGCCGAGAGGTGGCAAATGGAGTTTAATGTGGAAAAGTGTGAGTAATTCACTTTGGCAGGAATAACAAATGTGTAGAGTATAGGGCTAATGGTAGGACTCTTAATAGTGTTGAAGAACAGAGGGATCTTGGTGTATATGTGCATAGATCCCTGAAAGTTGGCAGTCAAGTCGATAAGGTTGTTAAGAAGGCATATGGAGTCTTAGCTTTTTTTGGTAGGGGGATTGAATTTCGGAGCCGCAACGTCATGTTGCAACTGTACAAAACTCTAGTGCGGCCGCACTTGGAGTATTGTGTGCAGTTCTGGTCCCCACATTATAAGAAAGATGTGGAGGCATTGGAGAGGTACAGAGGAGGTTTACCAGGATGTTGCCTGGTATGGAGGGCAGGTCTTATGAAGAGAGGCTGAGGGATTTGAGGTTGTTTTCGTTAGAAAGAAGGTGGCTAAGAGGAGACCTTATTGAAACCTATAAGATGATTAGAGGTTTAGATAGGGTGGACAGTGATAGCCTTTTTCCTAGGATGGAGAAAGCTAGCACGAGGGGACATAGTTTTAATTAAGGGGTGGTGGTTTTAGGGCAGATGTCAGAAGTAGGTTCTTTACCCAAAGGGTGGTAAGGGTATGGAATGCCTTGCCTGCGTCAGTTGTAGATGTGCCAAGTTTGGTGGCGTTTAAGAGGTTAGTAGATAAGTTTATGGATGAAAGGGGAATGGTTTAGGTTAGAGGGTCACTGCTTGTTCCTAATTGGTCAGCGCAACATCGAAGGTCGAAGGGCCTGTTCTGCGCTGTAATGTTCTATGTTCTAAAAACAGTAAATTAAACTCACTTAAAACTGGACCTTATTTCTAATATTTACCAATGCAAATTTAAATCCCTTAAAATTACTTTTATTTTCTGAACACACCACAGATGTTATCAGACAATATGAATTTTTCCTGCTTTTCCTATTCTTATTCTGCAGCAAATCAAAACTATCCAAAGTCTAGGTTCCATGGATGGCCCATGGAGACGTTTGGGGGACCTTTTGGGATGAGGTGGTTCAGGAAGGGGTGTGGCATTGGATAGTCAATTTGGTTCATGACAGAGGTTGGAGCGAGATCAAGTATTCAATGGGAACATTTCCATGACATCTGAAATTGGGAGGTAAACTAGAGATCAGCCCATAATAATTGTGCCTGCTCTTAAACCGCACTGCAGCAACTTAGTTAAATACCCAACAACTACAGGGACTTGTACATTTCTATATGTGAGAACTTAAACAACACTAATGTGCTCTATGAATACAATTGAAGCTAGCTGAGAACTGATTCAGCATCATTCCATGTTAGTTGAACACAGATGAGATTTCAGCTGAACACTTGCTGGCAAATAAATGTTCACAACTGATGTGGTTTGAGTACTGTGGTGATTCATTTCAGATTGCTGACTTCACTTGGTCACTTTTAGATGTTTAATGATGACTGAAAGATCACTTCAGAACATAGAGTATCACAAGTTGGCACCGTTACGTGTTGAATTGTCTCAAAGTTTTAAGGTGGGGAATGCCTGCCACCCACCCACCTCCACTGGAAATTTATCAGGGTGAGGTAAGTTTTGGTTGGCCTGCCGTCTCTTGGGCTACTTAAGGCCTCCACCCAGAGTCACTGGGTATTTTACCAGCAGCAGGGATGCTCACATGATGTAGAAAGGCAAGGTAAACTCTGACAGCATAGCTGAGAATAGGATAACTGAACCTTCAGTTCAGGCACCAATTGACAAACAGAGGCTCCCCCAACCAGGACCCGCCCTCCTGCTTCCCCCATCCTTGTTACTCTATTGCAGCACCCGACCTCCCTCTAGTGACTCTAGTGAGTCTGCCTGACTGGCAAAACTGTCCCAGTTGTGTCATTATCCGGCCTCTGGCCCCTGGCACGTGGCAACAGTCTTTGCAGTGTACTATTTGCAGTCCCAATGATGGTGACTACTTCCAGTGGTACTGCATGGACTGGAGAGTTTTTCTTTTATTCTTTCACAGGATTTTGTTGGATGCCAAGGTGAGCATTTGTTGCCTATCCTTAAGTGCCCTTGGACTGAATGGCTTGCTAGATCATTGCAGATGATAGTGAAGTGCCAACTACATTACTATGAGTTGGGAGTCACGTGCACATCTAACTGGCTAAGGATGGAGATTTCCTTCCCAAATGCATATTTGTGAACCAGTTGGGTTTTTATAACAATTGTCATGGTCACCATTATTGAAATTAATTTTTGTATTTCAGATTTACTGAATTCAAATACCACTAGCTGTCTTTATGGAATTTAAAACCATGCCTCCAGAGCATGAGTTGAATCTCTGGATTATTTCATCAGTGATATTACAACACATCACCATCGCCACCAGTCACTAAACTATCGGTTGTCTGGCAGCTCTTATACACAGGACTTGCTAGCAGTTTGGAGCAGAAGTCTTGGTGAATTAAAATAACCTGCAAATGATAAAGTCAGGCTAGTACTTCTCAGCCCTGCAGATGTAGGGCACCCTTAACTTTTCAGTCAGGATAAACATTGCCAGCGTCTCCATGAACAATTCTCAGTCATGTCTGTATTCTAAATATGTTTCTCACCCTGCATTTTTCTATGATTATTATTGAGAAAAGAATACTTATACATAAACTGTTAAGCAGAAATAGTAGAAGGCACTAATGAGTTTTTCACAGTTTGTGTTGTTTCTCAGAGCTTTAATTGCAATTAAAATTAGCAAAAAGGAAGCTTGTTATGATCTGTGAAAACTGTAATAAATGATTCTTTGAAGGAAAAGGAAAGCTGGTTGTCCTCTAATTGTGATAGAATAATGAAACTATATCTGGTGATATGGAACAACCTTTGCACTGGAGCAAAGAATTGCAAATTGATATACATGAGAAAATCAATAATTAGTGTCTTAAAAAGATACTTCAAACAATTCTACCTACTTGTGGCAGTAGTGGTGGAAAGATTTAAGTTTCATGATATCTTACAAAGTAAGCCAAGGAAATTATCATAATATGCTGCCCGATGTCCAACATTGTTATAGACAGAGGCTTCATGTGAACTGCAAAGATTTGAAACAACAATCATTTGAAGAGCAGGAGGATAAAACTAAAAAGCAACATTGAACACCAGATCAACAATTGAAGCAGCAATTAGGTAGTTTACATGATATCATTTTACAGTTTCTTTCAGTGAACAGTTTAAATTGGCCAGTGTTGCTTTCTGTTGGTTACTGCAACCATTTAATTATTTCTGAGAACTGCATTTACCTGTTTGCAGAAATGATCATGCAAGAGAGGAGAAGTCCTTCTTCCTTCAGTATAGCAGTGTGTAAAATATATTTTTAAACAATATACTAATTAAATGCATATGTTTTTCTCTTCAATTTATCTATTGTAATTTATGAACCCCTCAAAAAGGTGCCTGTATGTTCTCAACTCCTATATGCTCTCTGTACTGGGAAGGATTGAAATTGGTGGGCCACACAAGTTTTGAGAGCCATGCCAAAGCTTGTGATTATCCTGCTGTATCTACTAATCTGCTTATGTATAGTAGACACATGTTCATGAATACAGATCTGAGCAAGAACAGAACACAGAGTATAATTGTGATTGTTAATGTTAGGTTAATTGTATTATCAAATTTAAGGACGTACAGTTGAAGGCCACTGATTAAGTAACTTGAAAAAATTTTAAAAAGATATCTGCATCTGGGGATCCCTAAAGAGAGAAACATACTTGAGGCCTTTCGTGTCTGATGATCTCCTCTAAAATATCATTTTAATTTGGATTGCTAAAATTCTGTTGAAATTTTCCTGAGTTGCAGTAAATCGAAACAGTCCAAAGTCTAGATTCTGTGAGTGGCTGGGGGGAGATATTTGGGGACTATTATTTTATAAACTTGTTAATCTTTTTGTTTATTTAATAAGGTCAAAAAGAGTATGAAAGAAAGACTTCCATACCCGGGTGCCTCTGGAGAAGCAGCAGACTATATCCACCAGCGAGTTAGAAGCCTTTTGCAACTAGTGGATCCCACAGGATGTGCAACATCAACCCTGGCAGTGACATTTTAATTTATTAAGTTTCCTTTGACCATTTTGCTTTTTGTGACAGTGCTCCTTTCATTAGCTAATTATTTTATAAACGTTACTTTAGTTTCAAAAAGAGCATATAAAAGAAAGATTTCCTCCTCACTCATGTGTCCCTGGGGATAGAGCAGGCGGTGTCCACTAGTGTTTTTGAGGCCTTCCTCATGATTGTCTGAAAATATTTTTTAAGAGACTTGAAGATGACCGTGACTTTCTCTTGGAACTGAGACTGCCAAACATCCATGGCAGTAGGAAATGCATTGCTTTACATCGCAGTGCATAAGTTGCCATTGCTGTTGTTCTTGTTCAACAGCAAGCAAACAACTATTAGTCAACTGTAATAAATCCTAGTACTGACATGGGGATTCCCTGATTGACTTCCCAGTAGGACTAGTAGAGTATAAGTTCCCAGGTACTTATTTTACCAGGTGAAACTCGTATCCCGAGCTCTTTATAAAACAGAGTGGGTCTATTCTGGTAATACTTTTTGTGCCTGTAAGCACTATTCCTTTACAGCTGACTCCTGAGTTATTGCACTAACCTAGCTATATTAACTTTCATGGATATCTTCTTGGAGGCAGGTGACTGCTTAATATGGTCCATAGAACATAATATTCTCCAATGGGGATTGAGTGCTCATATGTTTCCCAAGATAACTTAGATCGAATAGTCAACATACCAGACCTCTGCTTTGATTTCACCTTATGTTCTTTCTTACAAAAAAATATAGATTTATATGGTATCTTCAGATGTTTAGAAAAACATCTCAATGTTCACAGAGAAGGACCAGAAGCTTCCATTAGAACTAAAAGAAAGGAAGAGGTTACAACAAAGGCACAGGCACGGAAAGGAAAAAGCAAAGGAATGTGGTTGACTGGAAGGCAGAATAGATTAAATGACAAAAGAAATGGTAGTGCAAGAAGTCCTTATTCGTAATCTTGATTTGGAATGTTTTCAATTTCCTTCAGCTTATCTCCATAATTGTACATTATCAAGTTGGTAGATTTTTCATAATTAGACTAACTGCACTGAAATCAATTATATTATCACATTTTCATTTCTGATTTGAATCCATGTGAAATGACAGAGCAATAAAGAAGTTGAATTATTCCTTTATCCCCTGTAGTAGCTATTTGTTGTATTATGGTCGAAGATTCTTTTGACAGGAGATTAGTGGCTGCCCCTCTTAAAACGAAATGGAGATTGCATATTTGGCATTTATAACAAATAATATTCATACTATAATAAGAATGGAAAATGCTGCAAATGCTTGGCATGTCTTGCAATATCTGTGGGGAGAGAAATGGAGTTAATATTTCAGTCTTTCATCAGAACTGAAATGTTGAATATTTTCAGCCTGTTTTGTTTTTATTTCATATTTTCAGCATCACTATTTTGCTTTTGTGTTAGTGTATTTGCTGATTTGGTTCTCATTGGTGAAATATTGCAGGGGAGAATATTCGGTGAGTCAGATTTTGAGAACACATTTCTTCCAATTGTTTCAGCACTTGCCAAAATTGAACAGAAGCCTAATAATTGTAAACATGATGCACAGGAAGTTACATGTTGGTTTTGCTGAATTCCCTGTAAATTGACCTGGAAATAAGTAGTCAAAGAGAGGATATGACAAGGAAAAGATCAGTCTATCCCAGTTAGCCTGATGGTAGTGCCATATAACACAATGGAGAATATTGTCAGTTTGAAATGGAACTTGGTCTCCACAAGGACTGTGCAGTGGTGACACGTACCAATACAATCATGGATCGGTAAATCTGCTACAGGTATGGGCAGCACAGTGGTTAGCGCTGCTGCCTCACAATGCCAGAGACCAAGGGTTCGATTTTCAGCTTGGGTCATTGTCTGTCTTGAATTTGAATGTTCTCCCGATGTCTGCGTGGGTTTCCTCTGGGTGCTCCAGTTTCCTCCCACAGTCTGAAAGATGTGCTGGTTAGGTGCATTGCATCAGAGTGTGGTAATTAGGGGCATTTCACAATAACTTTATTGTAAGTCTTACTTGTGAACAATAAATAAATAAACTTTAAAAGTTAAGTTGGTGAAGTTGAGATCAAAACACTTTGTTTTTGTTGGTTCTCTCACCACCAACCACTGGGTGGAGTCTGGTAGATATGTCCTTCTGAACTTGGCCAGGCTGGTCTTTAACAGTGATACTGAGCTATGTTGGATAAAAGTTTCCTGAGAGGAACAGAAACATCCAGGAGATGTTATATTCAAACACAGTGTTTGAATCTTTGTCACAATAGAATGGCAAGATTTGGAACTTATTGCATTGCTTTGACTGAATGATTCTTTGAAGCTTGTCATCTGGGAGCCTTTGAAGATCAGCTCACAGTGTGTTGAAAGAGTTGGAAGTGGAAAACTAGAAAGACAGACTTCAAAGAAGATTCAGCACTCTAAGAAATAATTATGTTTTGTTTTCATTTTAAAAAATTGTAAACAGAGGTTTTGATATGTCCACAATGTTGTCATAACCTACAAAATTCCAATTTTTTTCAATTGCATGCATTCACAACACAGTTGTCCAATTACAAAGGCAATTTGAGAAGCTATTGTGTTGCACAATAAACTTTTTTTTCCAAGAAAAAAAATCATATGTTTTAAGCATTTGTGCCCTCCAGTATTAGTGTAAACATGAGTCAGTTTCTTTGCAACTGTTGTTAGCATACAGTTGCAATTTACTTGGAAGACAGATGAATAAATGTGGTTCCACTCAAAGTTTTCTCTACTGAAGGTTTTAATGGACATGAGGATGCAGGTCTTGTCATAATCTCATTGGTTGGCACACTTACTTCTCTGAATCCTGCTCATAGGACCTCATTTTTCCTCTCAAAATAGAGGAAATATTGGTATTACATGAACATTTTATGATTCATTGGAAAATATACTTGTCTGTCTGGCAATGTGACTTAAAACATTATTTCTTTATGTTGTCTATACCTGTGAAAGAGACAACAAGAGTTTTGAATGTCAATGCCAAAGAAGATGCCTTAAATGTAATTGGGTAATAAATATTAGCCAATTTTCACTTCCAAGTTTGTCAGTGAATCAAAGACTTGTACAATAGAAAATTAATGGAAATTAATTATTCTTTTGTAAATTACAAATTAAAAGGTTTTTTTTGACAAGTAACATCTTTTCATGCCTGATTTCTTTTGCTATTCCCAAATCTGCTTTGTTGGTACAGCTATTGCTCATATATTGTAGTAATCTGTGTCTGATGTATTCCTTCCAAGCTGCACATGTGTCATTTCTGTCAACTTCAATCTAATACCATAAAATTTCATTGTGTTTTGTGATTTAATATTAACACACTTGTTACTATCATCTCCGATGATTCTCTATTAAGGAGATCCAGTTCTTTGTAGATTTTGAACTGTAGGTATTTGGCAATTTAAGTGTGCAGATGGGGTTGTGTGTACTATGACCACAAGGTTGAATTAGTATGATGGATATATCTTCACCTTTCATTTGTCAGCCAGTCTCTCCAGTGCCCATTTTTCTTGACAGTTCGTTCCATCACCAATATTCCTGGCTGCAGTCTTTGATGTATATATTTGTTGGACATACACTTCAGTGTATTCTGAAATTATACTCCATCGCTTCAAAGATAATTTCCAAATGACAGTTCAGTATTTTACCATGTTTAGTTCAAATAAAACAATGGCAATGAGTTATACTGACTGTGAAAATGTTGTGCCTGTTCTTAAATGCCTAATTAAGTGAGATTGTTTCTTAACCTGAGTTGTTTTATTCTAATATGTTGGTATCTCAGCTGTTTCTCACTTTGAAAGCATCCATTGCATAATAAGTTTTAGTATATGTATCCCTTTGAAAGTGAGATTCTTGCAATGCAAAATCAAATTCAGTTTCTAAGATCGGCATGGTGTGGTGGCTGCTATATTTTTCTTCAGCTGATGTGTTGCCAAATCATTAACAAGCCCAAACAAGATTGTCAAGATATTGACACAATCACTTGTGGGGCGGCACGATGGCAGAGTGATTAGCATTGCTGCCTCACAGCAGCAGGGACCTGGGTTTGATTCTCAGCCAGGTCACTGTCCCTGTGGAGTTTGCACATTCTCCCCGTGTCTGCGTCAATTTCTTCCAGGTGCTTTGGTTTCCCTCCACAGTCCAAAAATGTGCTGGTTAGGTGAATTGGTCATGATTAATTCTCCCTCAGTGTACCCGAACAGGTGCTGAAGTGTGGTGACTAGGGGCTTTTCACAGTAACTTCATTGCAGTGTAAATATAAGCCTACTTATGATTAATGAATAAACTTTAGTACAATGATAGGCAATAAAAAAAATGTTTTGGTTGACAATTTTCCTGGTTGCATATTGGCTATCATTCATTCAAAAAAAAGTACTGGTAATTTAAGGATTATAGATGATCAAAATCCTATTGATGTGCACTAATCAGAATTTAAAAAAAAATTGTGAATTGAAGGCAGCAGGCATGCAATCAAAACACGGTATATCATTGAAATGAATGTCAACTAAATTGTTTCTCTTTAAATAGAATTTGCGACCTGAAGATTGCTCATATATATGAGCCTCAGATGGCAACTACAATGAGAAGTTCACAATCAAAGCTACTATTTATAATATCTTCTGCCTCATAGTTTTGTACTGCATTCCAATGAATAAGAGAGATTGCACATCTATAACCAGAGCCCCTGCTCCAGGCCAATGTTCTCAAAACCTTGATGAAGTGGCCAGGAGATCCAGCATTCTACCTTCACATTTTAAAATCTATTTGACACTTCACTGAAGTTATATTTTATATGGTGTAAGCCATGTAGTATGGAACTGTAACCCCCAGTGAGTCTTAGCTCTTTCAAGTTTGGAGTCCAATGTCTGACTTTTGTAGTTGCATGTTCTACTGAAGTGAGGTGGAAATTGCTTTGCAGCATCACAGAAGTGACAGTATAGCTGCAGATCCAAATACAGTAGGTAACTATGTGAACATTTGTGACTGACTGTATATTCTATTTTAAAGAATAGTATCATGATTTATTACTTTGGGTTTTAAATGTTGCATCATTTTTCATGCAGCATTGATAAATAATTAAAATTTCTTTTACCCACTCTGTACAAGCACCAATTCACAATGAATTAACACAATGGTTTGGAGAATAACCAAAATGAGGATCCATGACTATAATTTGTATAAATAACTTAACAATTCATTAAACTCCTGCTATGTTGACACGACAGTTAACACTCATTTGTTGTAATTGCTGTGGTATCAAGCATTTTAAGCAATTTGTCAGTAAAATATGTATGGCATAAAATGACAAAATGCTTAAGATTTATAACTTTGCGTTCTAACTTTGTAATTATCAAACCACCAGTAAAGTGTTGGTTTCCTTTTTGTGAATAAACTGACTTCAATGAGCAAGAATGACAATAATAATTGAAATAAATCACCACATGAAGTACGGTAGATGCAGAGTATTAAATTTTAGAACATAGAACATTACAGCACAGTATAGGCCCTTCGGCCCTCGATATTGCGCCGACCAGTGAATCCAATCTAAAGCCCATCTAACCTACACTATTCCAATATCATCCCTATGTTTATCCAATGACCATTTAAATGCCCTTAATGTTGGTGAGTCCACTTCTGTTGCAAGCAGGGCATTCCATGCCCTTACTACTCTCTGAGTAAAGAACCTATCTCTGACAACCTATCCCTCTCAATTTAAAGCTATGCCCCTTCATGCTAGTCATCTCTATCCGAGGAAAAAGGCTCTTACTGTCCACCCTATCTAATCCCCTGATCATTTTATATGCCTCTATTAAGTTAACTCTTAACTTTCTCTCCAACAAAAACAGCCCTATCCCTCAGCCTTTCCTCATAAGGCCTTTGCAATATACCAGGCGTATCCTGGTAAATCTCCTCTGCTTCTTTCCAATGCTTCCACATTCTTCCTATAATGCGGCGACCAGAACTGTATGCAATACTTCAAGTGCAGCTGCAACAGAGTTTTGTACAGCTGCAACATGACCTCATGACTCCAAAACTCAATCCCTCTACCAATAAAAGCTAACACGCCGTATGTCTTCTTAACAACCCTATCAACCTGGGTGCTAACTTTCAGGAATCTATGTACATGGACACCAAGATCTCTCTGCTCATCTACACTACCAAGTATCTTACCATTAGCCCAGTATTCTGTATTCCTGTTACTCCTTCAAAGTGAATCACTTCATACTTTTCCACATTAAAAACCATTTGTCCCCTCTCAGCCCAGCTCTGCAATTTATCTATGTCCCTCTGTAACCTGCAACATCCTTCTGCACTGTCCACAAACTCCACTGATTTTAGTGTCATCCGCAAATTTCCTAACCCATCCTCCTACGCCCTCATCCAGGTCATTTATAAAAATGACAAACAGCAGTGCCCCCAAAACTAGCGGTACACCACTAGTAACTGAACTCCAGGATGAACATTTCCCACTAACCATCACCCTCTGTCACATTACAGCTAGCCAATTTCAATTCCAAATCACTAAATCAGCCTCAATCTCATGCCTCCATATCTTCTGCAATAGCTTACTGTGGGGAACCTTATCAAACACTTCACTAAAAATTTGGTGAAAAGATATTGCAAAGATATTTTTTAAAAAGACAGGTGATGTCTTGGAGATTCTTTCTTCTCAGGCATCCTGCACCAAACAGATGAGGAGTCTGAAAAAATCCACACCCCTGCCCTTTGCAATAAGTACCCCTTCCCCACCTTTGCAGGGGCCTCACTGACTAACCCAGTTAATCCCACTCTTCTCATCTTTGTTCTGAAGCTCTGTAGCAAACATCTTCATTTTTGGACTATTACCCGGTGGTACTTACCGATAGAGTGCTGGCCTTTGATCAGGCTGCAGCTCCCCAAGACAGAGCACCTGTTTCACACCATGAAGAATGGCAAGAAATTGTCTCATAGAGCCGGCAATCCTGACAGCTGCCAGTGAGCCACATAATTTGGACTTAATTCTGATGGATCTCCCAGAAACAGAGTTGCAACCAGCTGTTCAGCCATTGAATAAGAACTATTGCAGCATTAGCAAATGACTCTAACTTCATTTTTATCAGCAAAGCTCACCTCATTGACGTGGTGATCAACATCTAGTTTACCTTTCCAGAAGAAGGTATAACCTCCACCTATTGCCTTGAGCTGGCTTTCCATTGTCTGTCATGCCTTGCCTAGGGCAGCTATATAAATGTTGAAATACTTTAGCACTTGTAGCAATACGCCATTCCAATCTGTTCAGGTTATCCATGAGGGTCCTAACGTTCGAAGTCCTGAATTTATTTTAAGGAATGTAAGATAACTGTGCATGAGTTCTTTTAACGTGGGTTGGCTGTTGAACATGATTGAACACACAGGCCTAATGGTGCAAGGCCTTGATCCAGTGGTAAGGAAGTCCAAGGTGACTGCACATCTGGCTCTGTCCTATAGTTGTAGACTCAGTAAAGTTTTGCAACACCAATTTAAAATCCAACCAATTTATTTGATAGTAAATCCACAAGCTTTCGACACTATGTTGTGCCTTCGTCAGGCAAATGCAGTGTTCTGATCTGCAGAGGCACTCATATCCACACAGACAGTTACATACTGCTGATTAGAATGCGAATCCTTACATCTAACCTGCTATTCAAGTGTTAAAGTGGCTAACAATGTGTGTGAAGGGAATCCTGAGCATTGGTTAGAGAATTGTGTATTTTCTCCAGACAGCACAGTAAGTGAGGTTTTTTGCTAATCCAGGCAAGTTACGGGGGTTACAGATAGTGTGACATGAAGCCAAGATCCCTGTTAAGACCGTCCTCATGTGTGCGGAACTTGGCTATCAGTCTCTGCTCAGCAACTCTGCGCTGTCGTGTGTCACGAAGGCCCCCTTGAAGAACATTTACCCGCAGGTCGGAGGCCGAATGCCCATGACTGCTGAAGTGTTCGCCCACAGGAAGGGAACTGTTTTGCCTGGTGATTGTTGAGCAATGCTCATTCATCCGCTGTCGTAGTGACTGCATGGTCTCCCCAATGTACCATGCTTCGGGACATCCTTTCTTGCAACGTATTAGGTAGACAACGTTGGCCGAGTTGCAAGAGTATGTACCGTGTACCTGGTGAATGGTATCCTCACGTTTGATTATGTCGTCCATGTCTATGATCTGGCATGTCTTGCAGAGGTTGTTGTGGCAGGGTTGTGTGGTATTGTGGTCACCGTTCTCCTGAAGGTTGGGTAGTTTGCTGCGAACAATGATCTGTTTAAGGTTGTGCGGTTGTCTGAAAGCAAGAAGTGGGGGGGTGGGGATGGCCCTAGCGAGATGTTCATCGTCATCAATGACATGTTGAAGACTCCGGAGAAGATGTCGTAGCTTCTCCGCTCCGGGGAAGTACTGGACAACAAAGGGTACTCTGTCCACCTTGTCCCGTGTTCGTCTTCTGAGGAGGTCAGTGCGGTTTATCGCTGTGGCACGTTGGAACTGTCGATTGATGAGTCGAGCGCCATATCCTGTTCTCATGAGGGCATCCTTCAGCGTCTGGAGGTGTCTGTCACGATCCTCCTCATCTGAGCAAATTCTGTGTATACGGAGGGCTTGTCCATAGGGAATGGCTTCTTTAACGTGTCTAGGGTGGAAGCTGGAGAAGTGGAGCATTGTGAGGTTGTCTGTCGGTTTTCGGTACAGTGAGGTGCTGAGGTGACCGTCCTTGATGGAGATGCGTGTGTCCAAGAATGCAACTGATTCTGGAGAATAGTCCATGGTGAGTCTGATGGTGGGATGGAACTTGTTGATATCATCATACAGTTGTTTCAATGATTGTTCACCATGAGTCCAAAGGAAAAAGATGTCATCAATGTATCTAGTATATAACCTTGGTTGGAGATCTCGTGTAGTGAAGAAGTCTTGTTTGAACCTGTGCATGAAGATGTTGGCATACTGAGGTGCGAATTTGGTCCCCATGGCTGTTCCGTGTGTCTGGATGAAAAGCTGATTGTTGAAGGTGAAGACATTGTGGTCCAAGATGAAGCGGATGAGTTGTAAAATTGCATCCGGAAACTGACAGTTGTTGGCATTGAGTACTGAGGCAGTTGCAGCAATACCATCGTCGTGGGGGATGTTGGTGTAGAGCGCCGAGACATCCATTGTGACCAGGAGTGTCCCTGGTTCAACTGCTTCATGCGTGCTGAGTTTCTGTAGGAAGTCCATAGTGTCAAGACAAAAGCTGGGGGTTCTTTGTACGATGGGTTTCAGGATGCCCTCGATATAGCCGGAGAGGTTCTCACACAGGGTCCCATTGCCCGATACGATGGGACGGCCGGGTATGTTTGCCTTGTGTATCTTTGGGAGGCAGTAGAGATCTCCAATGCGGGGAGTACGTGGGATGAGAGTCCGGAGGGTGTTCTGAAGGTCCGGATCAAAGGTTTTGATCAGAGTGTTGAGTTGACGAATGTGTTCTTTGGTCAGATCTGCTAGTAACTGTCTGTAGTGTTTCTCATTGTTTAGTTGTCGGTACACTTCTTCACAGTAGTCCGTTCTGTTCAGTACGACGGTGGCACATCCTTTGTCTGCTGGTTTGATGACAATGTTGCGGTTGGTCCGCACACATGAGGACAGTCTTAACAGGGATCTTGGCTTCATGTCACACTATCTGTAACCCCCGTAACTTGCCTGGATTAGCAAAAAACCTCACTTACTGTGCTGTCTGGAGAAAATACACAATTCTCTAACCAATGCTCAGGATTTCCTTCACACACATTGTTAGCCACTTTAACACTTGAATAGCAGGTTAGATGTAAGGATTCGCATTCTAATCAGCAGTATGTAACTGTCTGTGTGGATATGAGTGCCTCTGCAGATCAGAACACTGCATTTGCCTGACGAAGGCACAACATAGTGTCGAAAGCTCGTGGATTTACTATCAAATAAATTGGTTGGATTTTAAATTGGTGTTGCAAAACTTTACTGAGTTTACCCCAGTCCAACGCCGGCATCTCTACATCATGACTATAGTTGTAGGACATACAAATAGACATACTCCTATTATCATCCTTTCTCCACCCCACAGGACCTCTCTCCCTGGGATTCATAAATTGCAGTGGCAGTTGCATGAACTCATGAGGGTTACATTGACCTTGTGCTGTTAATGGCTGCGCTGCTCCTCTCTCATGAATGGTGTCACTGCTCCAGACAACACAATGGAGAGTTTCCATTGAGACTCATGTCCACAAGGACTGTGCAGTAATCACTCCTACTGTTGCTGTCATAGACAGATTCATGTTCTCAGGCAGATTGGTGAGGATAAGATCAAGTATGTTTTTTTTTTCCCCCTGAGTACCAGCAACCAAGTTATATCCTTTTGGACTCGGCTAGCATGGTCTGCACCTAGCCACTCTTGGTGATGGACAATGAAGTCCGCTAGTCAGAGCATCTTTTGCGCACTTTACATTCTCAGTACTTCTTCCAAGTGCCAAGTGGTGTTCAACATGAAGGTATATTGATTTAACAGCTGGATGGGGATGGTACATGGTAATTAGCAGGATGTTTCATGGTAATTAGTAGGATGTTTCATTACCTATGTTTGATCTGATGCCACAAGACTTCATGCAGTCCAGAGTCAATGTTGAGGATACCCAGAGCAATTCCCTCCCCTGTATACTACTGTACTTTCACCACTGCTGGTGGGCAAGACATTAAGAAGTCTCACAACACTAGGTTAAAGTCCAACACGTTTATTCAGTCGCAAATGCCACTAGCTTTCAAAGCGTTGATCCTTCGTCAGGTGAGTGGGGAGTTCTGATCACAAACAGGGCATATAAAGGCACACAATCAGTTTATAGAGTACTGATTAGAATGCAGTACTCTGTAAACTGAGTGTGTGTCTTTACACGCTCTGTTTGTGATCAGAATCCCCACTCACTTGACAAAGGAGCAGCGCTCCGTAAGCTAGTGGCGTTTGCTATCAAATAAATCTGTTGGACTTTAACCGGGTATTGCATGATTTCTTACTGTGTTTACCCCAGTCCAATGCCAGCATCTCCACATTGGGAGAAGATGTGCCCAGAAATGAGGATGGTGCCTTATAAAGTACAATTTCTGCTTTAAAAATAATTGAACTACCTTTTTTTTTCTGGCACCATGCTGGGAAAACCAAGAACAGCAGGAAATATCAGGGTGGCAGACAATTGAGGAAGATGGGATGGCAAAATAAAGTGAGCAGCAGGAAAAAGAGGAACAAAAGGCAGATGGACTGAAGTTTTAAAGTAACAGTAAAAGTTACAATTCAATAAAATGTAAGTTGTAAATTAAAACAATTTTGAAATAAAACTTTGGCTTATCAATTGTGAAGCAGTTTGGAGAAGAGAAAAATATGAACAAGATAAACTGCCCTGCGGCATCAACTGGAGAAAGAGATCTGGGTGAGGACACTTCGACAGTCAGAAGTGCCATGTCCTACTTGGAGGAATAAAGGCAAAATATAATGTCACTTACAGTCAGTTACGGGTTCAAAGTAATACTTAGACATTGTGCCCTTCTTGACACCTAAAATTGTGAATCAAGAAGCAAATGTGGTGGATTGGATTCTAGAAGCCCCGACACAAGACTATGCACTTTTGTAAAGTAATTAGAAAAAGATAGTTCTGTGAATTTTATGTGAAGCTGTGTGCTTTAATGAGAAGACAGCCATTTATGGAAAAAAAGGTGTAAATTCAAATTATGATTTGTTTGCAATACCTATCCATTGATCCCAGGAGTTTTCATTATTTCGAGTGGAAATTCACAGCTGGTTTTTTGAGATTTTAAATTGTCAAACGCAACCTGATCATTACAACTTTTCCGAGCAACACGTTCACATGTTGACAGCTGCGCTTTCTCATTATTCAGGATCTTCTAAATCTTATATTTTGAGAGAAACAGATGGGTGGGAAAAAAATGACATAGCCTGAATATGAAGTGAAGTAATCTTTGAGAAACACATCTTCATGTGTTTTATAACACAGCATAAGGTTTGTGACATTAGAAGCGATTTTCTTTTAAATTAAAATGGCATTGCTTTTTTGGGGGAAGGAGCAGAGCTCATAAAAATGCAGATGACTAATTATATGCCTTTCAAAAAATCATGGAAATAGAGTTGCACCATGATCACTGTATGATTAAATACTAGGCAATACACTCATTAATGTGTGCTGCAAATGATTTGATATATATTTGTACAAAGATAACATTTCTAAAACTGGAGGTGTTATTTAATTGAAACGACTCTTTCAATTAAATGATGTCATTAATCCTGGATGTTTTTAGCTGATTTTAACATTTTATAAAATTATCATTGGATGTACTTCATAAATCATGGGCTGCCATAGGTACAAACATCACTCTGGTTGACAATGGTAACAGTGATTTCTCATTCATTGTTTTACTGCTCATTCTAAGTCCTTAATTTGGAAAGCATCGAGCAAACCGAATATATTATCTAAAAATAGTATTTGGTTGTCATTGCAGCTAAAACTTGTTTCATTTACTTATTTTTCTCCCAATTTGTGTGAAAAATGGAAACAGGGATGCAAGTGTGCAATAATAACATGCAGACAATCATTCTGATGCAACACACACTATCTTAATATAAATGAAAGTGATGTGTGTTACCTGTGTTTTTTTTTATTGAATATAGTTTCGCAGTTATTTTATGTCTATTATTCCAGTGACTGATTACACCCTTATCCTAACAGTCCTTATGTGAGTAACCTAACATAATCTGTATCTTTTTGTTGACACAGAGAACGGCAAGCCACATGGGCCAGTTTTTATCCGTGAACCTAATGACATTGTGTTTCCTGTGGATTCCGAAGAGAAGAAGGCTACACTGAACTGTGAAGCAACAGGGAATCCAACACCACATTACAGGTTTGCTCACAATATCTTCAGCAGTACATTTTTTAATAAAAAGGAAGGCTGGGTAGTGTCCTTTAAAACATTCCTTGAAATATTCCACAAGATTTGGGCCGCCAGATTCAAGTCAGTATTTACAACAATATCTGGATAAGCTGAATTAAATGTAGCAGCTGTAAATCGGCATACAGAAGGATTAAAAATAGTAGGGTATTTGTATTTCAGTTAATTGGTAATTAATTAACATGGTTTGAGCATTTTTTTTAAATTTATATATATATATATATATATATATATATTATGTTGAGTTTGGAGTGTGGACTATCCCTTGAAGAGTGCCAGTTAGCTTCTTCCAGTATGGGAATCTTTTTGGGCAGTTTTAGACCTTACAGTGAATCAGTGTGCTGCTCAAATAAAGAGTTCCCACTGTTCAAGCTACCAAGCCTACCTTGTGATTCTTTATGCATCCTTAGTCCATAGGGGCATCCGCGATAGCTGCCTTTGTCCAATAACCTTATGTCCCTTGTCACTTGTTGCAGCATTATAGCTAAAACTGAAATTAACCACGCTGGGAGTAAACCAAAAAAAAATAAATCATTTCAGTCATCTAAATGAGTCATGTCAGTGTATTCCTCAAAAAAGCCGAGCCAGCTAAGAAATATGTTTTCACACAAATGACTGCAGCTGACTTGGTGTAATGTGATGTCAACAAAATGACTTGTAGATGAAAATAATCATCCTGTAAGTAATCCCTTGATGTCACACAGGGGACATGTGGTGTAATCTGAAGATAATGTTTTCTCAGATAAAAATTCTGAATTTGATACATTTTCCATGATCCCGTTTTAGCCTTAGAATATTATTGATCGCATCATTAGAAAGGATAAGAAGTAGTGTAGTATTGTGAAACATTCTATCAGCAAACTCAACAAGTCAATTGATTCTTTCATCACTATAATTCATCACTTTGGGATACTCTTCCGTTATTTTTACTTCATATACCTGCATTTTTGGACTATTTTAAACTTCCTTTCAACTTTCATCCCTATGCTTGCTGAGATACAGTAGCTCCAAATATGAAAACATCTTGATTTTAAAACTCTTATCTTAGTATTTAAATTCCTCCTGAGCCCTGCTGCTCCCTATCTCCGTTACTTCTTTGGCAGACAATCCTCTGAGATCTCCAGACTCTTCTAATTGTGGCCTTCTGTATAACTCTGATACTTCTCCACCATTGCTAGTGTGAACTTGAACCACCTTAGCCCTAAATTCTGGAATTCGCTTCCTGTACCCCTATGCATCTCTATCTCTCCTCCTTCCTTTTGAGTCAAGTAAATTATTTGAATAAGCTTTTGGTTTGTCTGTACTAGCATCCCTTTATGTAACTTAGTATCAATTTTTTTTTCTCTGACAATGCTCCTCTGATGTGTATTATTCAGATGCTTTACTACTGTATAAAGGCACTATGTAAATACAAGTTGTTGTTGATGATGATGAATTGTTATTTATTTAATCAGTCCCAACATCTTTCCACAGAACAAAATACTTACTGTATCAAAGCAAGCATTCACCTCATCATGCCTGTGCTAGCTTACTGCTTAAGAAATGCAAAACTAATCCCATTATTCCATTCTCCCCTTGCATCTTTCTCCACGCCTATTAATTTTCCAATTTTCCATTAATCAATATAAATGTTCAAATGCAAAACATTTTTTGTATTCTGCATGAGGGAACATTTCTGGAATCAAGAAACCTTTCAATTTCTTAACGAGTTGCCATCTGGATTGGCCCTGCTAAGTTGCCCCGCATTGTCCCAAGATGTGTTGGTTAGGGTGATTAGTGATCTGAGGAAGGATACTGAGGAAGCTCAATGGGTCAAATGGCTTCCTTCTGCACTGTAGCATTCTATGATTATATCACTGACTACTCATTTTTTCAAACAAAACTTTGCCTAATCCTAGAAATACTATTAAATCTCCGGAAGCCATCTTTGCTCCACTGGAAATGCTCCCAGTATCTTAAGAACATAAGAAATAGGAGCAGGAGTAGGCCATACAGCCCCTCGAGCCTGCCCAGTCATTCAATAAGATGATGGCTGATCTGTAGTGGTTCAGTACCACTTTCCCGCTTTCTCCCCGTAACCCTTAATTCCCTTGTCAATTAAAAACCTATCCACTCTTGACTTGAACATATTCAGTGAGGAAGCCTCCACCACCTCATCAGACAGAGAATTCCAAAGATTCACCACCCTTTGTGTGAAGAAACCCCTCCGCAACTCCGATCTGAACCACCCCCCCCCTTAATCTTGAGGCTGTGCCCTCTAGTCCTGTTATCTTTGCTAAGTGGGAAGAGTCTCTCAACCTCTACCCTATCCATCCCTTTCATTATCTTGTACGTCTCTATAAGATCCCCTCTCAGCCTTCTAAACTCCAAAGAGTACAAACCTAGCCTACTCAGTCTCTCCTCATAATCCAATGCCCTCATCTCCAGTATCAGCCTAGTAAACCTTCTCTGCACCTCCTCCAAGGCCAACATGTCCTTCCTCGATTGCAGCGACCAAAACTGCAGTCAATACTCCAGCTGCGGCCTCACCAGCACCCTATACAGCTGCAACAGAACCTCCCTAATTTTATATTCTATCCCCCTAGCTATAAAGGCCAACAGTGCATTCGCCTTCTTAATCACCTGCTGCACCTTCATACTGTGTTTTTGTGATTCGTGCATAAGGACCCTCACGTCCCTCTGCACCGTCGCATGCTGCAGCTTTTCTCCATTTAAATTGTAATCCTTCCTACCATTATTCTTCCCAAAGTGGATAATCTCACACTTGCTAACATTATACTCCATCTACCATGTCCTCGCCCACTCACTCAACCTATCCAGATCCCTCTGCAAGCTTTCCACACATTCCAAGCAATTTGCTTTTCCACTTATCTTTGTGTCATCAGCAAATTTCGTCACCCTGCACTCAGCCTCTTCCTCCAGACCATCTATGTAAATGGTAAATAGTTGAGGCCCCAGCACCGAATCCTGGGGCACTCCACTAGTCACCAGCTGCCAATCAGAATAGCACCCATTGATACCTACTTTCTGCTTCCTATTAGACAACCAATCCTCTTTCTAGTCTAACACCTACCCTCTACTCCCTGCACCTTAACTCCCTGCACTTTAAGTCACTTCTAACTTTTAATGGGAGATAGTTTAACATGTGGTGGCTGTTTGTTAGGTTAAGGAGCAAAAAAGTGCTAAGCGTGTTGGGAAACTGTCTGGAACTTCTGCATCTGTCCTATGTCTTTATTAGCATGGAGGAAATTTCTGTGGGATAATTGAGCCAGTGATTGATAATATTTTTAGAAATGACTTAGGTCTGTACAGTTAGTTAGATCTATCTATCTGCAAAGTCTTTCCTTTTGTCACTAATTTCTGTCCCATTTTCCATCATGAATTCTGATGTTGAATTTGATGATGGAAATTCCCAAATTGTTTCATTATGATGGCCTTCTATTCCCAGTTGTGACACTGCAATGCCTCAGTTTTGCATTGCTGAACTCCCCGACCTGTAATAGAAAACATTGTTGTGCTCCATCAACATCCACTTCTTTGTTTCCCAAAATGCTCTACATTTTTTTGTGCAAATAATATAGAAATAATTGATGTAATTGAGAGGAATAAGTTAATTTGAAATTAGGATTGAATTGCTTCTTTGAATTGTAGAAGTGCCCTTCCCTCAAATTCTTCTTTACCTGTTCATTAAAATAGATGGAGAGAATATAAGTAGATGCAATACAGAGCCATGGGATATACTTCAGCCTATGTTCATGTATAACATGTGATTCATTATTCTACTAAAAGCTTTTGTATGATGGGCCAGATCCAATATCTGATAAAAGTAGTATCAGTCACATTTATCAGATATTATCAATACACAATTTCTTAAGCTTCAAGAATGCAGTGTTCAAAGTTACAGCTATTTCATGTGCAAGCACACTCAACATTAACAGTATCACTTATGAGCATAAGTAAATCTTCATTGTTTTAGTGATCATGCTTTTGGAAAACTAAACTTTACCTAAATACCTGATATACTTTTACTTAGCAGAAGTTTCCAAACTTTGCTTTCAGCTATATATTGTTACGATGATTATGGCATTTCCATGAAGCTGACTGTGAAATGAATGCTACTTTAAAAAAAAGACAGCAACTTGAAATATTGACAATATATTTTCACAAAACGGGCATGAGAATGTCAGCTGATTTCTATTGTTTCTAATCAGAGAGAGAGAGTATATTTAGGAAGCTGAAAATTACTTCCCCACATATGAATTGACTCCTCAACATTTCAATACAAGTGCTTCAAAATTACAATGGCAGCGAGTCCTATTGGTCGCAAAAAGAGATGAGATTTCAAAGTCATTTAATGAGATGGCCATAGCTGGAATGTTTGTTGGGATATCAAACATTCTCCCATTGTGTATCAAATATATTGGCCTCCACTCCTTATATGAACAATGTAATACATAGATATTATCATCACATGACTGAAATTGACAGAAAGGGAGCCAGTACCTTATTAATCCAAACAAGGGAGCCTAACATAGCAACTTGGGATGAATACCTCACAAGGAAAGACGTTCAGCAAGTAAAATAAACTTTAGCTCCAAAAGACAGTGATCTTAGAAAAGAGAGCCAAAATTGTTTCACCTGCAAGGTTATGTTTATTCACTATAGGACTTACCACACTTTCATCTTAATATCAGAAACTTTCAACATCATTTGACTTAGGGAATCAGGGGACAGTCCTTCAGGCCTGTGCCTTTTGAACTGCCAGCTTAAAGACTGTAAACAAATGATCAGTTTCTTGTGTTCTGTTAGGTGCTTAGAGCATGTTATATCTCTAAAAATTATCTGATGTGTGCGTGTTTATAAAGTGTTTGCATTTCATTTGCAATACTATTCTCTCTCTGCTTCAGTGAGTAGGACTTTTTGCTCTATTAGATTGTTCTGCAAAGTTTTATCAAATGAATGGAAAAGGGAAGATCCTGGAGCATTCTGTGCCACAATGTCAATATTCTGTTCCATATGTTGCTGCTTAACTGGACTCTCAGATCAGTACAAACATAAGGAGTGTGACCAAAGTAGACCATTTGCCCCTCAAATCTATTATGATATTCATTAAGATCAGGACTAATCTGATCTTGACCTCATCCCTGCTTTCTTGCTGGTTTGCCCATAGCTCTTGACTTTCCAATACGTTCAAAAATCTGTCTGCCTCCACCTTAACCTTCAATGACCTAACTTTCACTACTCTTGGGAGTAGAGAAATCTATAGATCAATAACCGTCTGAGGGAAGAAATTCCTCTTCATCTTTATCTTAAATAGGCAATGCTATCCCCACCCCTCTGCTCCAACTACCCAGTTCTCAATTACCCCAGAAGTAGAAACACCCTTTCAGCATTTATTTTGTCAACCCCCTTAAAAGCTTATATGTTTCAGCAAGAAGCTTAAATGTTCCAACAAGTCATTAATTTGAGTACAGTTCCAATCTGATTACAATGGTTAGCACTGCTTCTTCAGAGCCCCGGGGACCCGGGTTCAATTCCAGCCTTGGGTGACTGTGTGGAGTTTTTTCCGAATTGGCATGGATTTCCTCTGGGTGCTCTGGTTTCCTTCCATAGTGCAGGTTAAATGGATTGGGCATGCTAATTTGCCCTTTCATGTCCAAAGATGTAGAGTGTTGGTGGATTAGTCATTGTAAATGTGCATGGTTATGGGGATAGAGTGGGAGGGTGGGCCTGGATAAGATGCTGTTTTAGAGAGTTGATGCAGACTCAACGGATCAAATGGCCTCCTGCTGCACTGTAGGGGTTTCTGTAATTCTAAAACTTTCTTGATGAGAACCCCCTCCACTTCATCCCAGGAATAAACCTGATATACCATCACTGAAATACCTCCAAATTTCCACCCATCTCAACAAATCAGCTGTTTCATTTTCTTGAGCATTTTATAAGAAAATGCAGGAAACCAAATAGAAACTAAGGGTTGTTCTGAACCACACACCCTAGCACATTGGTCTTATGGATGGGCTCTTCAATGCATTGATGCGCACGTCAGCCAGGCACGCTAAAATTGCTTTAATCTTCCTATGCATTCCCCCTTTGATCGCAGTCCACAGCAATTAGATAACTTGATTAATGAGTGAGAAGAAATTAATAGCCTGCCTCCTTATGGAAGTATCTCAGCCAGTATGGGTCAAGTCTTAATGATGGCATTCACCAACACCTGCCATGGACTCTTACAGGTCACTAATTCAATATGTGTGTGCTTGTGCTTCACAATGCAGACGACCATGGCAAAAGCATAGCATGCCAAAACTCTGACAAAAAGTCCTTTGCATATTTCTCCTCAAAAGCAAAGAAGTCTTGTCGGAAAGTGGTGTTGATCTGAGCATCATGTTATAAGCCTTTGCAATTGCAGATACAATCTCACCGTCAATCTGTTCTGAACACTCTACTCAGTATCCACTCCAGCAGGTTAGATGGAAGTATTACTCAGACCCAAATGTCGCCTGTGGGCCATTTTCAGACATCCCTAATATAAACATGCATCTTTATCCTTTTTCCCTGTATAGAACAAAACACTTATTTTGGTCACACTTCTGTTCCCTGGCATGTAATCCATTTCTCAGGAGGATTGAAAAATTACTCTCAGGTCACCATGACATTCCTCAATAGCTTAGGTTTACACGTCAGGGCTCATTAATGAGTTCTGCCACTTATTTTATGAAACTAACCCCTTTTCTAGTTATTGTGAACAATTCTTTGCAGCTCTCCTGTCTTCTCACTAATACCATCATTGGACAAAAGCAATACAAAATATTTATTTCCTATAGTTGTTATGGTTTCATCCTACATAGCTAGATTTCCTCATCCATCACTTTATTTTAGTTGTTTTTTCAATCTTAATATTTATGAAATCCCATTTTATTGCATTCCATTTTAAGTGTTAGTCTTTTTAAAAATTCAGTCTTAGTTATTATAATCCCCCTTTTCCCCTTTTGTTGCATTTTCTATTCTCCTCATATTAGTTCAATGTTAGTTACCATGGTTTTACTGCACGCCTTTATTTTATAATTTAATTTTAATCTTGCCATTAGTTTGCACAACCGTATCTTTTTAATGCTCAAAGAATGAATTTTTAAAAATTCTACCCTCCCAATCACTCAGCATGTTTTCTAATGTTTCTGCCCAGTTAATTTATCTTACTGAGGTTTATCTTTTTCCAGTACATTGTTAACATTATTCTTTAATGTTGCCACATTGAATCTAACTATGCTGCATTTCCTATTTCCAATTATTCACCTGCTATCATACAGTTTATTTGTTACATTGCTAAATCAAGCAGTGTTTCTTTTTTATTGGATAGGAATCACACTGATCCAAGGAGCAGTCTTGACTGGTTGGTAATAAGCATTACTCCCTTTGGCCACTTACTAAGTAAATATTTGTCTTCACCACCTGGAATAAAAAGCTATCTGGTTCTGCAAAGGATGTCTGATCCTCCTACGATATTACCCTCCTGGCAAGAACAAAACTCTACCTCAGTGTCTTTATCCCTGACTATTTAGTCACCACAGTTTTGTGGTATTATTGCATAAAAGCGACTGTACCATTTACCTTCCTATTATTTAACTCACGAGAACAAAGAAACAGTAGCTTGGCAGCAATATCATGGGGCCAGTAATGCTGCAGCCCAGAGGCATCCAGAAGTGTGAGTTCAAATCCCACCATAGCAGCTGGTGGAATTTAAATTTAATTAATAAGCCTGGAATAAAAATGAACTCTAAGTTTCAGGTGAGAGTTAAACTACCAGATTGTTGTAAAAAAAAGCCATCTGGTTCACTAATGTCCTTTAGGAAAGCCTAGAGTCCTCATTGAGTCGGCATGTGGCACTGGACCCATTAGCAATCTGTGGCCGCTGCAATAGGCTGGCAAACTGGCCACTTGTATCGTTCTGCCACAAAAGAGTCAAATAAGAATACAACTGCTCCTACCATCTCACATTAACCAAGGCATTAACAATGATGAAGATACACACTGTCCAGTTTTACCCTGCAAAATTCTTCTCACTGACCAAATGTACCAAAATTTGGAGAGTTGGCTCACAGAGTAGCCAAGCATTTGTTTAACATAGTCATAAACGCCCTGCATCACCATTCGGAAGTATGTAATGTCTCACTAACAGGGTCAAAGGTGGCAACACAGTGGTGTACAGTCATAAGAGAATTGCCCTGAAAGTCCTCAGTGTTGAATTTGTACCTGATGAAGTCTCATGGCATCCAAGTAAACATGAGAAAGAAACCCTGGCTGATTGCATCAATTGATGTTGAACATTACTTGGAAGAATGACAGAGGGCATTAAGGGCATAAAATATACTCTGGGTCGGAGAATTTGATGTGGCACTACCTCAGACCAAGCTAGCCATACCTGAAGGACATAACTGCCAAACTGGACTTTTGGCGTGTTGCAAACAACGACAAGGGAGAAAAACCTATTTGACCTGCCCATCATCAATCTCCCTCTTGCAGATACATCTGTGTTGAATATTGGTAAGAGTAATCACTTTTTGTGGAGACAAAGTCCTATCTTCGCATGAATGACACAATGATTTGGAACACCACCACTGTGCCAAATGGGAAAGATTTTGGATAAGTATACTCACTCAAACCCAGTTATCCATGAGGTTCTGTGGTGCATCAGCAGCCGCAGAACTGTATTTAATCACAATATGTCACCACATGGCCCAGCATACCCTTCAGTCTACAATTACCATCAGTGAGTGTAGGAAAACATGCCCAGAGCAACATCAGGCATATCTAAAAATGAGTTATAGTCGTATATCTAAAATATACAACTGCGTGCGTGCTAAAAGGCAGAAGCAGCTTAGCATAGACAAAAAAAAGTAATCTCAAGTGAGCAGATGAAAACTCTCAAGCCCTGCCACATCCAGTCAAAAATTGGGATGGACAATTAAACAACCTACTGAGAATCACAAACATAATCATTCTCAATAATCAGAAAGTCCAGCACATCACTGCAAAGGACAAGGTTGAAATATTTGCAACCAACTTCTGCCAGGATTCACTCAATATGATATTAATAAACAGTTGAAGGCCATGACAACATCGAAGCACTTGCCACACAAGTGCCAATAATTGACCATCTTCAGCAGTGAGAACCCGTACATGACATGCTCCTCATGAGGAATCTTGATGGTGGCTAACGCCCTCTCTCTTTAGTCCCGAGCCCAGTCTCTGTGCTAGTTGCCTGGCTCCTTTTTCTCCTCGACCCAACCTCTTCTGATGATATTGCTTGTTTGTGCTGGATGAGAGGTCATATTCTTAGTCTGAAAATTCATGTCCTCATTCATATCTCAACTTGTTGTAGACACCTTGCTGGCTGTACCCTATTGAACACAATACAAAGACAAATC
Source organism: Sphyrna mokarran (assembly GCA_024679065.1). Classification (NCBI taxonomy): domain Eukaryota; kingdom Metazoa; phylum Chordata; class Chondrichthyes; order Carcharhiniformes; family Carcharhinidae; genus Sphyrna; species Sphyrna mokarran. Next base: position 94,884,073 of record JAGIQG010000003.1, read on the forward strand.
TTCAGCAACACCATGGTGTACAGTCGCAAGGGTGTTGCCCTGACATTCCTCAATGTTGAATTTGTACCTTATGAAGTCTCATGCAGACCATCAAAGAACTTCCAAGTTGGTCTTCTAGATTTTGCAAACCAGAAGTAAGAACTTCCTATAAATTAGAAGCCAAGATCTCCAAAGAAATAGATACAATGTTAGTCAATGAAACTGCGTCAAGTCTTGGTCCTATTCTCAGGAGTTCACCAGCAGGATGCTCATATTTCCTATTTGCTCCAATTTGCTATGAAGTCCTCCTGCTTGCCAACACAGATGTTGGAGCAGCATTCCATGCAGTGAACTTAGAGCTCTTAACAGACCAATTTTGAGCTTTCTGATTAATTAATGCAACTTAGTACACTGCGGCTGTACCCATGAGGTTTGCAATATTAGTCTCCCCCCAATTCTCTGTTACTGCTTGTCTGCTGTCATTGATTTTTCCTTCTCTCCAGTAGTACTTATTGCATCATCAGGTACTATACTTCTTGATGCTCCCTAACTGATTCTCTGAAGTCAATCTTTCAATTCAAGTGTTTTCAGATTCTTAATGGATCCTTATGCATTGGAGCTATTTCCTGCAGTTTCCTGATGTAGAAACCTTCTACGAACATGGCAATATATCCTCTAACAAGAATGCTCAGCAAAAGTAATAGAAGAACCCTTCATTTTTCACCTTTAGTACTTGTTGAATAATTGTCTGTGGTTACTGACCAGCTTTAACCTAGGAGTCTATAAATGTGCTGTGATAAAATATCTTACTTCAATCAGTTTGGATTATGTTACTATTCACACCATGATGCTTCTGTCAAAGTCTACAAAACCTTTTAATTGAATGAATGATTTTTTTTTACCCTGGCTATAAGCTAACAATTCTTCTTTAATCTTATAAGGTACTAACAACACTTAAACTGAACAAATAATTAGCTCTGGTAAATTGATAAAATGGTAAGAGATTACAAAGGCAGTTCAGTCATAAGATAGTAGTTTGTCCACACTTGCTTTTTGATTATAAAATCATGATTTGAAACATATAAATGGGTAACATCAATTTAGATACGGCATTGTTAGTAAGCTGACACGTTAACAGCATAAGAAAGCTAGTCAATTAAACAGATTAAAATCTATATGCTTGTAGTTAGCATGTGTTCTTGTATATATCTTAATGAGCTGGTATGAATTAATTTGTTGCCTTCCTCTGGGGAGGGATAAAGGGGTGGAATTTAGTGGGGCAGTGGGATATCAAACTAATGACTGATCAACCTTCATGTGGAGTGTTATTGATTCCTGCTGAATCCTGTGATCCTGGGTAAATTCTCCTTCCAAACTCCTGCTAACAGCTGTGCTGCTGCATAAATTATTATCCACTAACAAATATCAGAAGGCAACTATATATATGATAGTCAAAGGCTTCTTATTGCCAACAAAACTCAGTTGCTTTCTCTGTAAATTGAATGCAGCCAACCTCAGTGGCCCCTGGACATCCTGCAGTTATATTGCGTACAGTTCTGGTCGCCGCATTATAAGAAAGATGTGGAAGCATTGGAAAGGGTGCAGAGGAGGTTTACCAGGATGTTGCCTGGTATGGTGGGAAGGCCTTATGAGGAAAGGCTGAGGGACCTGAGGTTATTTTCATTAGAGAGAAGAAGGTTACGCGGTGACCTAATTGAGGCGTATAAGATGATCAAGGGATTGGATAGGGTGGATAGTGAGAGCCTTTTTCCTCGGATGGTGATGACCAACACGAGGGGACATAACTTTAAATTAAGATGTGGTAGTTATAGGACGGATGGCAGAGGGCAGGTTCTTTACACAGAGGGTGGTGAGAGCATGGAATGCCCTGCCTGTAGCAGTTGTGGACCCGCCTACTTTGGGGGCATTCAAATGTTCGGTGGATAGGCATATGGATGATATTGGAATAGTTTAGGTTAGAGGGTCCACTGGCCGGCGCAACATCGAGGGCTGAAGGGCCTGTAGTGCGCTGTAATGTTCTATGTTCTATGCAGCATTAACTGTACTTTTCTATGTGTAAAATGGGGTATTATTAAAATTTTAATGCAGATATAATTCTCAGGAAAGATATGCCATGTTAATAAAAACTAATTTGAAAGTAAGTCATTTGGAAAAATAGTGTGCTGAGGCTTCAGTTTAGGACATGGGTTTAAACTGCATAAGACTGAAATGGGATTAGGATGAAACTGCTCTACTCCAAATCATGATTCAACATGTACATAAAAAATTCTCCCACATAAATTCAATCTCGAACTTTTGCCTCCCTTTCATCTGACCTTCAGCTCATTAGCACATTTCTGTCATGGTCCAACTGATATGAAGCTTCTGTACCTCTGTCTTCGATGGACTCATCCTAGCCATATGTCACAGCTTATCACTTGGAGCATGACTGATCAACTCATTCATTGGTAGATTTACTTTCACCATGCCAAGCTTCAGGGTGTCTCACTCTCTGTCTCTCTCCTAGAAAGCAATGACACATATAGGGACTTTAAAGAATAAATGAAGATTGGAAATAAAGTGCTAGTTTACAAAAATGGAGGGGTTGAGGGAAAGATAAAGGAGCTATTAAAAAATAAATATGATCCAGCTAATTTTCTGAGCCATGGCAGTAGACAAGGATGAGGGAGAACTCAAGCTCTGTGTATAATTAATGTTTTTTTTCAGGAAGGCATGTGTTTTTCTGAACCCCTGACAATGTGAACAATTTGAATAATCAGCAGCAAGCATTTTGTGGGTTTAAATAAAAATAATTATCTATTCAAGCATTCACCCCAAATATCTAGTGCAATGTGACTCACACTCACTCACACAGTGCAGTGCGTATGCACACACACACATACGCACACACACACACACACACGCACACGTACATGCACACACACACATTCTCTCTTGAACAAAATACAGTCAAAGAGAATAACTTGTGATAAATGAAAGAATAGATTGTAATTCATTGATTGGCTCATCTTGGAAAACACACATTACAGCCCTGGTGAACATCAGGGTTTTCACTCCTGAAGGATGGTTTGGGGTGAAAGTCAAATGCCTCAGAGATGTTTCATGATTCAATGAGATGGAGTAAGCTAGTTACTTGTAGTCTGGTCAACAGAAAGTTAGATTTCTGTATTGGTGAACTTGTCCAGGAACAGATTTGGAGACCTTATGACATGCAGTCTCTAGGTTTTAAGGTGTCGGTGTTGCAGCTCACGATGCTGCTGCTGTTTCGGTAGTTTTGTGTCTTGAAAATTAAAATGGGAGGCCAATATGGCTGCATATAATATAGTTTCTCATAGACTCTTTTTTTCCAAATATGGTGTTATTATGCTTCAGTGGTTTAGCCACAATCTGAGCTATTATTTGCAGACATTTAACCTGGGGATTTAGGACAATCATTGTCTTGGTTTCAGAACAACAAAGTTAGGAAACAGCTTTTAGGTGGTTTCAGGAGATGAACAGGGATACATCTTAGTTATTTTTATCCTTTTGAGACAGTGTGGCAGTTTGACTCCATAGACAAAGTTAAGTAGCTCTCGATGGCCATCTTTTGCAGCATTTTGATGTATGCTTTGAAAAGAAATGTCACTGCAACAAGATTCCACATTGATTGCACTTCATGTTTAAAAGTTATGAATTTACTGGGCATGACAGCAAGTTTCCTGGATTGATTCAAGCAGTATTAACATTAATTTTGAAACTCAAGTATTTGTTTGACCAGAATACCACTTCTAAATTGAAGTCATGATAGCCATTCCAATTAAAGTATGCCAAAGGTTTGATGGGCACAGACTCTGATTTTGCTGGGCAGCCAGCAAGCTCACCTCCTGAGGTCTTGAGAGATCTTGACTAATTTTCACATTCAGGCTCCAATGCTCAGCCAACAGTGACAGAGACAGCTGTCTAGTTGACAAGTGAGAAGGAATTAGAATGGCAGAAAACTGCCATTGGGGACCTGCAAGATAGTCCACACAGACCTGGGTAAGGGTACAGGACGCCCAAGGTTTGCTTTTGGGGCCTGAAGAAAACATTTTGCTGCTCCTGAGTCACAAAGAAAGAGAAAATCATTTTTTAAAATCATCAACTGGACAAATTCTCTCTCAGGATTTACCTCCCTGCAGATAGCTTTCCTGAAATTACATCCAGGTGCTCCCCCTGCCGCCCCCCCCCCCCCCACCAAAACGAACCACCACCTAAAATCAAAAATCTGACCACGGTTACAGAATCAGAATCCCATCTGTAAATTTAAGGGGCACCCCGTTATCTTATCCTTGTTGCTTGCATTTTAAAATTGCCATTGATTGGATCAGGGCAGGAAAGGAAAGGCTTTATTTCCACTCATAACTGACCTGCACCCTGCTTTCTATCCCTGACATTTTTTTCTAGTTGTAATAGGGCTGTGTTATCATCAGGACCTTACAGTTAGTGATGCCTTGTACTTTGGAGTATTGACCAGTGCTACCATTTTGACCGAAAATCCATGAGCTGAATAAACAGAAGGACATGTCTTCAGTTATCTCTTCAATAGAAAAGTGGTTTATTATTGCATATGCAGGGAGGACCTTGTGGCAGTACTGTTGAAAAGCTAGTGCTGCTGTAGATATAATTGACTTTATCTGCAGATTTTATTAGATGCATTTACCTAATATTCATAATAACCTATATTCTGAGTCAGAGCATGTCCATTCATTGCTCTTCTATCAGCCATAGATATTTAATTTTAAGGAAGACATACTGCATAAAAATAATATTCAGTACAATTTCTACATCTTCCTTGCTTGTTCTCTTCTTCATCCTATTTAATTGTAAGTGACTATATGTCTGGCAGAGAGCAATTTTCTATCACATGCTTTTGCTGTCTTGCCCTTGAAGTTTAGTGAACTCAAGTCTATTTGAGATTAAATAATCAATTTTAGTTTAGTTTCTTCACTTGAGTAATTTTGCACAATTGTATTATATTGGTTTAGTCTGCTCTTAATGAGTATAAATTAATGCTTTTCTTTTCATGAATACTTGGCACCATTTTTGGAGGGTAAGCTCAGATCAGTAATTTCAAATGATGTTCTGCCACTCAACACTTACTGGATTTTCATTTGGTGAAAAGGGGAAAATATTTCATGATAGATGAAATCCAAATGGAAATGAAAGAATGAAATTCAATTTCTTTTCCAAAAGTATAGTTGACCAAATTAAAGGTAACTTATTAAAAAATTATGAAGCCATTTTGGAAATAATTTAAACAATTTTAAAGCAGAGTGTCAACTTAGCAGAAAGTCACTGAAATTAGTTTTTCTTTAGGTTTTGAAACATGTATTCAACTTTCGAAAGCTACTTTTGACACGCTTAATGATGCATTTTAATCTCAAGAAGAAAACCTCCATCATATTTTTGTTTATTTTGGGTACTGAAGTATACGACTGAAAACAACAGTGTGGAGTGATTAGCAATGTCCACTTACATTCATTGCTACATCTTCTGGAAGTAGAATTACAAATACTAGTGATAACACACCTAAATCAGCCAGGAACCAAATTTATTTTAATAAAATGCTCGTAATGATTCATATCAAATCTTAATACAGTTTGTCAAGCAGCACTTAGAAGGGTTTAGTAACATATCTAGGGTTTGAAAATTATTTTTCTGCTATTTGAATTTATTTGAAAAGATCATGTCAATGATATTTAATAATATATTAACCAAATAATTGATAGTCAATGTGCAACACCCTTGCATATGAATGTCATTAATACAATAAGGTATTATGAGCTGCTGTAATTAAAACAAATTATCCTGCTCTTTGATAAAAGAGAGATCTAAATGGCATGCATGTACTATAAAGGGCAAAAGGCTAGATAGGCTTCAAATTAGTTCAATGAATTTAATCATGATTTCTGCAGGCAAGTTATTTTAGGAATACTTTTGAATTAATTTAAAACAAATTGTGGAGCATGAAGCTTTAATTTAGCATGAATTGGCACTAATTGGACAATCTAAGTTCAGGAAGCTGAAAGGATGGCTGGTATGGGGAAAATGGAATGTCATGTTGGCACAGTTGGTGGTGGTTTTCTGAAAATGAGGTTAATGGATGTTATTGGTGCAGCATATTGATGACAGCGCTATTATAAATCTAAGTAAATCATCTGATTCAGGATATAGGTAATCATTATGCTGTTACCATCCATCACCTTGATGAATTAAAACATGAAAAAACTGTTAATCATACATTATTAGTCATGGAATTGCATTGTAAATTATGTCTGAGTTCACCCAATAATTGATCATAGAATGAAAGAGGTTTACAGGGCGGAATAAGGCCATTGGCCTCTGCTGTCTTATTTGCCAGAGCAATTTGAAACTAATCCCAATGTCAGGCCGTCCCCACCTAGTCCTTTCTTTTCCTTGGCTTGTGAGTTTTATGTAACTTCCCTGTAAAAAATTGCACCACTTTCCACTTTAATAACTCCCAGTGGTAAAACATTTCAACCCACGGTGTAAATAATTTTTGCAACCCGTTCTCATGCTCTTGACCAAGACTGGAAACTAATAACATCTATTCACTGATTTCCTAAGTAAAGAAAACAATTTTTGGCATCTCAAAAATATTTATATTTTAAAATTTCTATAAACCTCCATTCAGCCTTTACTCTAGAATCTGTTTGGGGATGAAAGGGTTAATGTATGAGGAAAGATTAAAGAGTTTGGGCTTATCCTTAGTTAAGAAGGATGAGAGGGGATCTGATTGAGAAATATAAAATAGTAAAAACGATTCATAAACATAGACCAAATTTTTCCTCCTATGGGGCAACCTGGAGCAAAAAGTCACAGGTAAAGGTGGAGAGGTGGTAGATTTAACACCGAGATGAGGAGAAACAAGTACTCAGAGGTTGGTGAGTTTGTGGAATTCTCTATCCATAGTGCAGTGGAGTCTGAATCATTAAATTGTTTTAAGAATGAAATAGATATATTTCTGATAAAAAAAAAGGTGAAATGGATGTGCGGAACAGGTAGGGAGGTGGATTTGAGACCAGAGAGAGATCAGCCATGATCCAATTTTGCTAACTCTGCCAACTTCTACTCCAAACTCCAATGTTCCTATGTTTCTAAATAATCATAGTATCATGTCACTCCTCAACACTAAATCTTCCCATACCTGTGATCATCCTAGTGAAACAAACTGCAAATCATGCTCTTAAATTTTTGCATATATAATTCCTCAAATATAAATAAAAACATCAAAATATATTTGGAGTTTTATTACAGGGAGATTGGCAAAAGGAGTTCAAGTATAAGACTAAATTTATTGAAACACTTTTTAAGCCAGAATTAAAGTGCTGTGTGTTAATTCTAAAAAGAACTTCATATATTTTAATTTTTAAGTATTACAGCTTCAGTATTCCCACACACCTTTCAGTATCTTTCTGTCAATTATATACTCCTATTCTTTATTTTAATTCCAAAAATGTATTAACTTTTGCATCATCCATCTGTTTGCATTATCCGCCTGTTTGCCCAATCTGCTAATGTCGCTGTTTGCAATCTATTCGTTTTTTTGGCACTGTGGCACTACCCAACTTTGAGATTCATACCCTCATCCAAATCATCTGTTTGTATAGGAATAAAAGTAGACCCAGCACTAACTCTTGAGCTGTACCACTTTCAATCCTTTTCTAATTCACTTAACTCTATTTCCTGTCCAAAATTAGCATTTAATAAATGACAATAGGGTTGCAGAGATAAGCCAGTGTGATTCAGTGTGACATATAATGCAAACAACAGATTTTGGGATAAAATAAAATTAATGGAGGATAGAAAGCTGTCAAAGAAAGGAAGGGCACAGTTGAGTATAGAGTTGGGAAAGGCGTGAATGAGATTTTGACAGCAGTTGGGTGATATTTCAAATGTGGAATAGAAATAATATGGGATCAACAAAATATGGCCAAATAGAATGGTAATTTAATGACCAATGTAATTGAGCTGGAAACAGTGGCCAGAAGTAGGGATGGAATAAGTAACAAAGGTGTGGATTTCGTGATGAGGACAAAGCTGGTGGTTTCAGTCTTGAGGACATTTAACTATATGGCATGCAGCTCCTCCAAGACTGGGGCTGAGATTTTCTAGTCCCATCAAAAGTCAATGGACTTGTGGCTGCCTACCTAAATTTTCTGTGTTGCCCACAGTGGATGGAAGTGAAAAATTTCTGCATAGATGTCAGATAAACAGTTAGACAAAAGTGAAAGGTGGTGACATTGATATTAAACGTAAATAAAGAAGAAAAGAGGGTCACTGGAAGATCCTTAGGTATAGTGGCAGGAACAGAAGACTGTGCATAAGATCTTCTGGTTACAACCGGACAGGTAAAATCAGGTAATGCTACTTGGGAAAAGCACATTTGACCTTGTCAAAGGCTATAAGAAAGAAGATGAAAATGCCCCATATTCACCAGATATCATTTGCGACTTATAGTAAGGCCATGACATTTCTGTGGCTGGAGTGGAATCCTGAAGAGAGTTGAACATTAGATTTAGAAACAGGAACATAATTTTGGGTAGGTCTGACTTTGAAGTGGAAAGGAAGATTTTCTTTTGTTTTCAACCACGTGAATAAAACATAGGTTTTCCTTGATACTTTATCTTGATGGTAAATATTACTTCATTCCACACCATTGTGGAACGAAGATCCAAAATGCCGTTTTGTGGCATTAACATTTCAAGGATTACCTTTCAGTGCTTCAAAAGGGGCCAATTTAAATACTTTTTCATTAAAATAACCGGTATAATGAGTGGTCTCTTAATTTTCCTTCTTCAGGCTACATCCCAGAGAAAAAAAGTCACAGTGTCCTGAAAGGGCTGTGTTATGCCCAGTGAATGTCTTATTCATATCTGGAAATGTGGACTATGTCTTGTGGAAGCTTCTGGCACTGTTTTAAATATTTTAAAATGGACATTAGCAACTGCCATGACTCTGGTGACATTCCTTATTCAACACAGTCTATCTCAATCTTCAGGAAAGAACTAATTGAACCAAGCTGGGAAGAACCCTGCCCTGGAATAATTTTATGGAGGTGGGATAATGTCTGTGGGGCTAGAGGGCCAGGAGCGATATGGCAGGGAAGCAGTATCCTATCTTTTTTTCTGCGCATGTGCAGTTCGAGGTGGCGATCGGAGCTGCAGGATTTTGGGAACGTTAAGCCCTGCCCTTAGACTTCTGCAGCAGGATTTGGAATTGCTGCTACTTTTTCAGGCAGAATACATACGGGGTGCCTGAGAACGGGTCTAAAAGTCAGACCTGAAACATTCCCAGTTTCAAACCTGCCCAGCGCTTAGGATCAAAATGGTAAAACAGTGCCCTTAACCCCAAGATGAATACGTCACATAGGACAGCTGAAGATATTAGTTATTCAAAAATAAGTGTGAAAGACTTGGTTCCTAATTTTCTTTGTTCTGTTAACTCTAGACTTCTGGAAACCTTTTCTTCATTTGTCTAATTTCCTTAACTTGCTCATTTTAGGTTTCTGCCATCTGTTTTGTTCCCTTTTTTGCCTTCTAGAACTAACTGTTTGAGCTGGGAAACAGATTGCCACAGTGGTTAGCACTACTGCCTTATAGTGCCATGGACCTGGATCAGATTCCCAGCTTGGGTCACTGTCTGTGTGGTGTTTGTAATTCTTCCTGTGTCTGTGTGGGTATTCTTCGGATGCTCCGGTTTCCTCCCACAGTCTGAAAGACATGCTGTTTAGGTGCATTGGCCATGCTAAATTCTCCCTCAGTGTACCCAAACAGAATGTAGCAACTAGGGGATTTTCACAGTAACTTCATTGCAGTGTTAATGTGACACTAAAAAATAAACTTAAGAGTTATGAGAGCTGTCTTCTTTCTCATTGCCTATCTCCAACTGCAATTAAAATTGATAAAACTAAAACTTAAAAGCTTTTCTACCTTACAAGACCCCAGTTGCTGAGCAAGCCTTGTTGGTTTGTTTACTTTTCAGACCGTAGCCCTCTCTAAGCACAATAGAATCACAGTTGGAATTGGCACTAACCTCTACCCATAACCTCCTTTGTCCAGCATAGATCTGACAATAGATTTTATCCTGCCAGACAAAGAAATATTAAATTAAATCTTCTTAAAACTAAATCTTATTTTGACCGTGTATCGATGCAAATATAAATCCCTTAAAATTATCTTTATTTCCTAACACTTTTCCTAACAGCCTAATAACTGGTGACCAGGGATGAACAGCAATCAATATTTATTGACAGCAAGTGAGCAGCTCTTAGATTTCTATGTATCTTCCTGCAGTTTGGGGAAACTCTTGTGCTCTCGACACCCTGGGATCTTTTGTGCCCTTCCATGTGCCCTTCCGGTCTATAATAAAGTTTTAAAGTTTATTTATTATTCACAAGTCAGGCTTACATTAACACTTCAATGAAGTTACTGTGAAATTCCTAAGTTGTCACACTCTGCCACCTGTCTGGGTTAATTTACCTAACCAGCATATCTTTCAGAATGTGGGAAGAAGCTGGAGCACCTGGAGGAAATCTCTGCAAACATGGAGAGAATGTGCAAACTCCACACAAACAGTGACCCAAGCTGGGAATCGAACCCAGGTCCCTGGTAATATGAGGCAGCAGTGCTAACCACTGTGATACTGTTCTGCCTGTATATCCCAAGAATTAACTTCCATCACCAAGAAAGACAAGGTCACCAATTGATATCATCAATTCCCCCTGAATCCTCCTGCCCCATCACCTCCACTGAAATCACACACCATCCAGATCATAACATATATAACTTTCCCTTAATTGTAATATCCCAGAACTTATCACGTTCCTGCACAGAAGTTCAGGAAAAAGCAACTCAACACCACATTCTCAAAGACAGCTAGGAACGGGCCATGACTGCCAGCCTTGCCAGTTACTCCCACAGCCTTGAGAGTAATTTCCAAAAATCAAGATATCAGTAAGAATGAAGTCACTCAGTACTTCTGAAATGAAAAGAGGACTTGCAAATATATTGTAGGTTACACAAATAAAATTGGGAGAGTAAACATATTATTCATCAGTGTAAGTTGCTAATTACAGCTCAGCAACATGCATTTTCAGCAAATTGTAAGTAAAACAAACAAGCAGTGAAGATTTGGGTTAAGCACACTTCAGAGTGAAAATGAAGGCAAGGGATTGGTGTCAGTTACGTTGATTATGTAGAAACAGTGTTAGGAAATCACCGGTAGTTTTAAGAGATTTACATTTATATTGGCAAATGTTAGAAATAAGGTATCATTCTAAGTATATTTATTTTTTTTGTGTCTGGAAAGGTAAAAACCTATCGTTAGATGTATGCTAGGTAAATGTTAGATGTGTTTCTATTGAACTTGGAGAAGGCAGTGATGTGAAACATAAGTAAGCCAGCAGGTATACAGGCATTGTTTACAGTTGAAAGCCCTTGTATGGTTAAAAAAAAACTCTTAAGTTTTGGTTTTAACTAAATATATTGCAGTTGGAGACAGAACATTAGGGAGTGTATATCTCTTAATTCAGTCAGAAAAAAGACTGGAATGGACGAGGTAATTGCAATGATGTAGGTTTTCATAGAACCAGTTACTGTCCAGATAACCAGAGAATTGGGACAGAAAGAATATTTCGGGTGATTGGAATTAACTGATCAGAGACCAAAGTGCTGTTCAGAAGAACTTAAGAAAGAATAAGCCAATGTTCTAAGTTGGAGACAAGTGTAGTAACTAGAATTAAGGTGGGAAAGCAAACTTGAGACATAAAATAAACATTTGATGCCATTTTAATACAGCCAGGGAATTGAGACTTAAAGCAATTGCGAAGAGTTTGTGCAGCAGTCAAGACTAAGTAACCCCAGTGTAAATCCTGGACTGGACTCGACCCACTGTTAAAAGTGCAGTGGAAGCATTGTTTAGTAGAGTCATTTGGAACACATGAACTGGATTTTGGAATGGAAACTATTACTGTAAAGCATTATTATAGAATCATTGAACCCTACAGTGCAAAAAGAGGTCTTTCGGCCCATCGAGTCTGCACCGAACACAATCCCACCTAGGCCCTCCCCCGTATCCCAACATATTTTACCCATTAATCCCTCTAATCTATACATCTCTGGTCACTGAGGGGCAATTTTATGGCATGGCCAATCAACCTAATGCGCACATCTTTGGACAGTGGGAGGAAACTGGAGTACCTGGAGGAAACCCATGCAGATACAAGGAGAATGTGCAAATTTCACACAGACAGTGACCCAAGCCAGGAATCAAACCCAGGTCCCTGGAGCTGTGAAGCAGCAGTGCTAATCACTGTCCTACCATGCCACCATTGTGAATGAAGATTTTAAGATATGTGTTTTTGGGAATGGAGTTTGGAAACTCTCATGGCAATCATCTCGGAATATTCTGAAGAAAAAAAACACAGCAATTAACATGGATTCAGAGTGGAATGTATGTATGTGACCATAGCCAACCTGTATGCTTAAAAGGGACTTTGTGTTAATGTGACCATTGTAGCTTTGTAATCCATGTTAATCTTAAAATCTGTGTGTATTTGTTAAGATAATGGTGAGGGGTGGGGGGTAAAGGAACAATGTTTTTTTCCTTGTAAAACTCATTAGCAATCTTGTGACTCTGTTCCTCCATGTTTTATTTTAAAAAAGTAAACATTATGGCCTTTTGAGCTGGGGTTCCATTCTGCAATCTTCCCATCCAATTATAATACCAACTGGGATATAACAATTGACTGGAAAGGAATGCATTTTTTCTACATGCTTGCTTTATTGCAATCTTGTGCTTAGAGGGGATTGTTCAATAGAAAAACCCACTTGCACTGAATAATGTGCAATTGAAAAACACTTCACTTCCATTTCAGCTGCAGGATTCACTTTGAAAGCTACTAATGATTGACTAAAAAGTAGGGCCCAATGTTAAGTATGGTAGTTGGAGTAAGGAGCAAAACAAAAGAAAAACAATTTTTGACTGAGTATTAAAAACTCACCAATGAAATCTGAGTCACGTAAATTTGTTAGTTTTAAATTTACTAATTTAACTTTCATTTTGTTTTTTGCTTAAAAATTTAAAGTTGAAGGCACTATTATTCATTGATATTCATGCATGCTTGAAATATATTGAGTTTTGTGACAAAATTGACATATTTCTGTATTTTTTGTCTCAGGTGGCAAAGAAATGGCACAGACATTGACATAAACATCAATTACCGTTATAGTTTGGTTCATGGCAATCTGGTAATCAATGACCCAGTTAGGACCCAAGATTATGGAACCTACCAGTGCTTCGCCACAAATCGTTTCGGCACAATCGTGAGCAAAGCAGTAAAATTTCAGTTTGCATGTAAGTTGTGAGGTTTTCTTTCTACAACGAATGATCTTAGAACTTATAGCTTGCATGTTTATTTTTAACTGTAATTTAAGGAGTATTTTTCTGGGTTTACACCGATTAGGATGAACTTTGTCCACGGCCCTAAGACCATAATGGAAAATATCAAGCATATTCACCTTTAATCTTCTGTCCAGAAACTGTAACGAAGCCCATGGGGGGATAATTTGCATATGCTGGAATTTCTGTCTGAATCTCCAAGGAAGTAAAGCATTATAAAACACCATTCTTCGACAGGTCTCCATGGGTTCATATCCTGTACTTCTTATTGTATTTAATAATGCTTAATTTTGGAAAAAAAAAACAAAGCAGCCACCCTCATTCTAAAGGCAATTCTAAAAAACACATTTTATCTACAAATCAGTTGATATGAAACAGTTAGGAACATCCCTTTGGTCAGCGATTCATTTTATTTGTTCTTCCTTTGTTGCTTAAAATTTAGACCTCTTTTCTAATCTCAGAATTATTTTTTCCAAAAGAAAAAGTATTTTGGGATCTTTACATTTTATACCTCACATACTCCTGTTGTTATTAACGTGTTTTTAGTTTTGAGGCTCTTTGTATGCTTGCCAGGTTTGCTCTGTATGCACCCTAATAATATGAGGAATTATGGGCAAATTGTGAAATTAAAAGCATTGTTGGCTTTGGAAATTATAAACTTTATTAATGCATAGGGCAAATATATATGGAAACATTTTAAGACTGGTGCTACTGAACATCAGTGGGGAAGATTTCTTTTAATGCTGATGTGTAATCAATTTGCAAATAATTGTGGTATCGTTGTCATTGTTGACTTCTTGCAAAGTCACCAAGCCATTCTGCAGAAATATATCATGATTTCCTGAGAAATAGCGAATGTAGACATTTGTAATGTCATGAATACAGAGTTGCTGGACAGAATCTTATCCATACCAATTAATTTTCCTCTCTTTTGGCATATCTGGAAATATAGATGAAATGTAGTTTTCCTTCTGGCCTGTAGATCTGTAGTGAAAGCTGAAAATGTGATAACATACTTGGTATCCTTACATTTCTTTTACAAACACTTGCTGTAAAAATAAATGACCAGTTGGCATTGTTTATATTTGATGCAGTTTTGAAGGACTCAGTTTTGAAAAAATGAATTCTAAGACATACTGTTCTAATTGGTGGCTGACTTCACTTATGAACACTGTACAGCCAAGGCATTAATTACAACATGTCTCTGCTAGTGTTGGGAGATATTGTTAAGAATTACTCTTACCTTGAGTGAAATTAATGTAAGTATATTGAAGGGATAGCTGGAATTGTGAATATGGGAATCTTTCCCTTCTTTAGTTATGCACATTTTGTGCTAGCCAGGTGGGAAGGATGTTCAAAGATAGAGTCATAGAAGTCATAGAGGTTTACAGCATGGAAACAGGCCCTTCAGCCCAACTTGTTCACGCCACCCGGTATTTACCGCAAAGCTACTCTCAGTTGCATGCATTTGGCCCATATCCCTCTAAACTCAACTTACCCCATGTAACTGTCTAAGTGCTTCTTAAATGATAAAATTGTACCTATATCTACTACTGCCTCTGACAACTCGTTCCAAATTCTCACCAACTTCTGAGTGAAAAAAATTGACACTCTGGACCCTTTTGTATCTTTCCCCTCTCAAACCCATGCCCCCAGTTTTAGATTCCCCTACATTTGGGAAAAGATGTTGACTATGTTGACTGAAATTGCTGATCTGTGCCTCTCATTATTTAATAGACCTCTCTTCACCCCTAAGCTCTCTATGCTCAAGGGAAAAAGTCCCAGTCAGTCCAGCCTTACCTTATAACTCAAACTGTCAAATCCTGGCAGCATCCTAGTAAATCTTTTCTACATTCTTTCTAATTTAATAATATCCATGATATATGAGATGAATGTATTACCAGAGATTTTAAAAGTATATTAATATGAAACTAGCTTGTTGAAAACCTGAAGTCTAAAATATTTGGCAAAATTTCTATTTAAAACTTCATCTTCAGGAATAAATCAAAAAGAAATGGAGTGGAATGTTAAATAATATAGAAAATGTTAGAATTATGCTGCATTTTAATACGAAATTAATATCTAACAATCTTAAGATGGGAAAAGGAAGTGAGGTAGTTTGCCAAAACCATTAAACAAAAAATGTTCTTACCACAGTGATTTCTTCTGATTGTCACAAATTGGCCTAATATTTAGGCTTGGGCTTCATGTATTATGGGTCAGGAAGTTATAGACATCCCCTTGGTATCAGCAGCAAAGATGATTTTGTTTTCACGGCTCTGGTGTTGCATGCAGAGGTCCTGGGTTTGGTGGTTGGGAGGGGAGACCCAACTCCTGGTATGGCACAATTCACAATTTTAGAGGGGTGTACAATGTGGCATATCTAGGAAAGGAGATATGATCAGGAGAGGTGAGTGGGCAGTATGGGAATTTGACCCAGAAAGGGGAGAGACTACAAAGCAACATGATCAGGCCTCCAGTTGTGTTTTGGACAAGTCCCATTTTGGAAAAAAAATCTGTTTTCCAAAGTTCGATTTTTGGGACACAGGTGGAATACTAGAATGTCATGGGCTAGCATAAAAACGATAGGAACTATTCAGTTTGACAGGCGAATTCTTCCATCAGAGGTGCTATGTAATGCCACATTTCAACATGTAATGCAACTGGCCTACACTAACAGTGTTGACACATTTTATTACAGTGGAAGGATACAGCATTAAATAGAGGTAAAAAATGAAAAAGTACTGGAAATTTAGAAGTATTAAAACATTTATTTCCAGTGTTTGATTTTTTGACTATTTTTCTTTCTTGTGGAGTATTTTGAATTCATGCCAGAAACTTTCCACGCATAACAAGTTAACTGCTTCAGTGTAACTTCAAATGGCACATACTCAGAATAAACCTTCAGTGTAAAAATAATTACTGGAAAGGGATGTTCCTAACTGTTTCATATCAACTGATTTGTAGATAAAATGTGTTTTTTAAAATTGCCTTTAGAATGAGGGTGGCTGGTTAAAGTTAAAAGATTTGTCCTTTGATGTGACCCTCGTTTATTACACATGATTTGGAAAATTCCCAAGTATACTTGGATGAGCTTTTATTATATACTCGTGAGCATTCTGAATGAATAGTTTTCTCTAAGTGGTGTTATGCACTTGGTGCAACAGATTTAATTGCAGAACTAAATAATATGCGTGTGCTTATGTTTTGGGAATACTTCGTAACTGTAGAAAGTAAGTAGATAGATATCAGACACCTGCAAGTGATGTGCCTCTGAAATCTGTAAACTACCACTGCATAGTCAACCGACTTTGGCATTTGACAGGTCTTTGAGCATCCACTTCCCTCAAAGATCGAGAATTCCCATAATTGAGTATACTCAAAATAGATCAGTAGATTTTTAGTTGCAAGGGAATTACAAGGCTGAGGATAGTGGAGGAAGGTTGAAAAATAGTTAGAATCTTATTGAATGGTGGAGAAACTAGAAAGGACAGAATTGCCTACTTCTAGTTCTTTCTGCCAAAATAGATTGTCTGCAGTATGACTTTTTTTTTATCTTGAGATATGGGCAACAATATGGTGAAGCAATATTTATTTCCCATCCCCCGAAGGCATGAGGAGTCAGCGCACAATGAGAAGTTAAAGTAGCCACATGTAATATAGACTGAATAAAAATACCAGGCATCTCTCTGAAGAACATCACTGAACCAGCAACAATCTAACAACTTTGAATAGTTGCTTTGTGCTGCTATGTCATAAGTTAATACATTATTTAAACGATTAATTTTAGAATTTGTGATGGTGGGATGAGAATTGAATATTTCAGGGTTGCTAGTTCCGTATCGTAATCACTCAGCTACCGTACAA
Source organism: Sphyrna mokarran (assembly GCA_024679065.1). NCBI lineage: Eukaryota > Metazoa > Chordata > Chondrichthyes > Carcharhiniformes > Carcharhinidae > Sphyrna > Sphyrna mokarran. Next base: position 94,901,380 of record JAGIQG010000003.1, read on the forward strand.
TCATAATGATGTATTTTTCTACATTATTGAGACCTTATCCCATAACTGATTAGCTTGTCCATTGAAATATATGTGCAACAGCTAATCACTGGGGCCAATTCCACATTGTACCATTGTGAAACTGGGAATTATACCCTTTCACCACTCAACCTCTAAAGATGAATAAAATTACGTCAACTGCAAATGTTAAAAAATATATTTTTTGCCATGGCTCCAACAGCAGAGGATGGTTTGTTGAGGATGTGTTCACATTCATTAGAACATGATCAATAGATTGAAAACAGTTCAGAAATACTGACACAATGGTGTAAAAACATGTTGTAGCATGGTATTAAATCTCTGGACATAATTCGCTGTGATAAAAATGATTTCATGCTCTTTCTCTTCTTGAACAAAAGAGAGATTTGATTGGTGGGATGAAACTGGAGAATTGTTGTAAAAGGGACATGCTGTCTCAGCTTTTTGTCTTGCACTCATCAGGATAGCGTGCAAGGAACTGCCACCAATTTATACTGTATGAGAACAGAGTACTGATTGGTTGGAAGATGGATTCTAATCGATTGATGCATTGCCATGGAGAATGCAGCATGAAATAGTTAACTGCTCAGCTTTGTACAAATTTATACCAAACAGGTTGATTCTAGTCAGGGCATTGCCCTGGGTAATGAATTAAGGAACAACTGTCCCCAAAGTTTTTCTTTTGTTGGGAAAGGTGCAATAATGTGGATATATATGTTCTGTCTGCAAAGAACAGGCTCCTCTGTGGAAATCCTCATTCTTCTGCTTCTGGCATACTTCAAGCGTGTTTATGTGGGCCACACTGTGATCCCAACTGACAACCTTAAATTGCTTTTCCATTGGGATTGTTTCATTAGTACTGTAAAATCATAAAAATTGCATTGTGTGTTGGTCACTGTGTTTTGAATTTAGCAAGCTGGGCTGGTTGGGTATGATTAATACTTTGCCTGTTTAGAACAGTTGAAGGGATGTGCTGTTCGATATGATTTGCCAATGGCCAAAATACCTGGAATCAAGCCGGCACTGAAATTCATGATCTTCATTGGTCATTTATTTCATAGGCAGAACATCTTAAGCAGGTGGTTAGCCTTACTCAAAAATAAGTTATAAAATTGCTTGTTGGACTTGTGAAAGAATGACGAGCTTTCAGGTGGTATATATGTTAGGATCTGTTCTCATGGCTCACTGTATTCACATATGTGTAGGTTACCCAGGATACCCAAAAGTGATGTCCCATTCTGCCCTATCTTATCCATGACTGGCGGTGCACAGTATTAATTAGCCAAATGGTTGGACGAGTTGCTACAACCAGTTGTGAGCAAGTTCACCACGTACAGGACTCCCTCACCTTTGTGAAGAACATACTGATATTGATAGCAATGGCATTTTGATATGCTTGTTCAACATTGCCTGCCTATTCACCAATGTGCCACTCAAGGAAGTAATAGACACTTGTAGCATCACTATATTGAGGTGATTTAAATGCACAACCGATATCTAAATACACATCAATTGAACTTGCAAATTCAGCAACTTGTGCAGTTGAGTTCAGTTTGAACAAAATTATGTTTATCCAAACAAATGGTGTTGCCATGGGATCCCCTCAACCCCACCTCAAAGTCAACTTTGTCAGATTCCACGTGAACCTCCTTACCACGTGCATTTCCATTATGTAGATGACACTTTAACTCTATTTCAATCTGCAGCCGCCTGTAAGACTTTCCTTACACACCATAATTGATTTCATCTATTACCATATACTCCACATCTTTCTTCACTGATCAGTAGGTGTTTTGGGATTCCTACCATTCCATGCACTGTAGGATCAGCCTTAATGGCAACCTCGTAAATAAAGCCCAAGCCAACCCTCTCAACTCTGGAATCAACTTAGTGAATCTCCTCTAAACCCCTCCAGTCCTCCCTGTTAAGTGGAGAACACCACCCATATTGCAATTGCATGTTATCCGCATGCAGCGGCTAGTTTTATATATTGCTCAAATTTTTGAGACATGTCACCCTTCCAGGATAATCTGCATTAGGCTGAGCAGTTTTCAGGACCAAAAGTAGTTGCCTTAGGCTCATTCATGAGTTTGCAGGTATACAGAGTGAATTGATCTGATAAAGAAAGCCATAATTTCATAGGATGGCTTTGTTATGCCCCAATTCAGCATCAGTTCCAACTTCCGCTCTCTGTATGGAATTTGCACATTTTCCCTATGGCTGCATGAATTTCCTCTGGGTGCTGCAGTTTCCTCCCACACCCCAAAGATATGCCAGTTAGGTGGATTGGCCATGCTAAATTGCCTCCTTAGTGTCAAGGGAATTAACAGTGTAAATATGTGGGGTTATGGGAATGGAGCCTGAATGGGACCTTGGTGCCGGCTCAATGGCTGAATGGCCTCCTTCTGCATGGTAGGGCTCCTATGATTTTATTCTATGATTCATTCCCTAGGGCAATGTCTGGATCAATTAAAGTTGAACTGTGAATTTGACTAAAAGTGGGTTGTTAACTGTTCTGCTGTATTCTAAATGGCAACAACTCTATCAATCAGAGTCCAGTTGACAGCCAAACAGTACTCTTTTCTCATACAACATAAATTATTATTCCCCCATTGCTGTTGATAATTTCTTGGGAGCTATTCTGAAGAGTGCAAGTTGAAAAGTTCAGATAGCATATTTCTTTTTTCAACAATACTTGAGAAGGATTTGTCTCAGGTTTTCCTTAACGTGGTCTGTGTTCAGTAACATGTTCTATTCATAAATAACATATTTTCACATGGGAACCATCTTTAGGAAAAACTCTGATAATCTAGATCTCTGCAGACAGATTGACTGGAGCTCAATTGTTAATATGTTATCTGTTGAAAAGCTCCACACTTCAGATTTTACTTTAGCACTTGCGGAGATTGAAAATAATCCCTTGTGAAATTGTCAGAGTGGCAAATACACAGACTGAATGATAGTGGGCAGCTGCTTCAGCTGGGATGAAAATAATTTAGTTCTGAATCTGTCACTGGTCTAATCGTATATGTCTGAATATGAATGGCGTGCAAAGTTACTTTTGAGATCAATCTGATACATATTGCTGGTGTGGAATGCATAATTCAGGCAATTTATTGTTGGAAACAGCTGTCAAATTTTGGCAGACTTGGGAATAAAATGAAGTCTTCCAGAAATCCAGAACCCTTTAAAAAGATTGTTTTCTTCGGTGCAAAGGGGATGCAGTTGGACATGGTGGTGGGAAGGAGATCGTTCCCTTTTGTACACATGGATCCTGTTCCAATGTAACCTTCCTGCTTCACTCCCTAAAATCCTGGTTAGACATCTTAACATCTTGTTTTTAATATCTAAATTTGTGCACTCCAAGAATTACAATGTTAAAGTTTGACTACCTTGCAGTAAAGGCCTGGTGGCGAAACATTCGTTGAGATGCTTTGCTGACCCTTGGGAATCACAAAGTGTTTCATGATATCATTGAAGTGGGTGGCAAGCTAATTTCATGCAACTTCCTCATCTAAATAATTCCTGTGTTGCCCAGCATAAAACATGCTACTAACTGACTTCACACTCAATAGGTCCTGTGCAGCGCACAAAATGGAGCAATAGGCAAGAAAGAAGTTTTCAGATATAGTGCTAGAAGCAGTAGTTCAGAAGGTGAAAAAGAGAAGAAACATCATGTGGGAGTCCGATAGTCAATTCTTTGAGAAGAGAATGGAAGCAGGTAGCCCCAAGCATCTGGCAGCATTGCAGGAAGATTTTCAATAATATCTCATAGATATAGATTGCAGTTTGTTTTATTCATTCATGGGACGTGGGTGTCACTGGCTGGACCAGCATTTATTGACCACTCCTAACTCCTTTTGGGAAAATGGTGGTATGCTGCCTTTTTTAACTGTGGCAGTCTGTGTCTTGGAGGAACAGCGCCCTGCGGGATGGCACAGTAGCTAGCACTGATGCCTCACAGTGCCCAGGACCTGGGTTTGATTCCTAACTTGGATCACTGTCTTTGTGGCATCTGCACGTTCTCCCCATGTCTACTTGGGTTTCCTCTGGGTGCTCTGATTTCCTCCCACAATTCGAAAGATGTACAGGTTAGGTGCATTGGTCGTTCTGAATTCCCTCTCACTGTATTTGAAAAGGTGCCAGAGTGTGGTGATCAAGGAATTTTTACAGTAACTTCATTAAAATGTTAATATAAGCCTACCTGCAACACTATAAATAAACTTTAAACTGTTAGTGAGGGAGTTTCAGGGTTTTGATCCAGCGAAAATGAAAGAAACATGATATAGTTACAAGTCAAGATGGTGTGTAGAGAGCTTGCAGATTGTGGTGTTTCCATGTATCTGCTGCTCTGGTCATTCTTTGTGGTAAAGTTTGAGGGATTGGAAGGTGCTGTTGGAGGAGCCTTGGTGGGTTGCTGTAGTGCATTTTGCAGATGGTACACATTGTTGCCACTGTGCATTGGCGATGGAGAGTTTAAGGTGATAGTGGGGTGCCAATCAAATGTGCAGCTTTGTCCTGGATGGTGTCAAGCTTCATGAGTTGCACTAGTGCAGGCAAATAGAGGGTAATCCATCACTTATAGATGGTAGACAACTTTGGACAGTCAAGAGATGAATTACTCATTGCAGGAATTCTAGCCTCTTACCTGATGTAATAGTCATAGTCGTGGCTGGTCCAGTTCAGTGGTAACCACCAGAATATTGATTGTGGGGGATTCAGTGATGGTAATGCCATTAAATATTAACAAGGGATGGTTAGATTCTCTCTGTTTGAAAAGGTCAATGCATAACAACTTATGGCAAAAAATGTTATTTTCCTTCCATTTTCATGGAACATTTTCTACCTGGTGCACTGACATTTTTACATACAGCACAATGCACCACCCTGTCACTCACCATTAGCAATATCTAGTAAACAAGATTTGGGCCTAACATTCTGCTGCTCCACCTCACCCTCACAGACATAGTAATGCTGCTTATCTCACACTCATGTCCCTTGCTTTTGCACACTTCAAACTATTCAGCTACTACAAGCACATTTTTCAAACACGTCACAACACAATCACTGACATTGTTCCCTCTCCACTGAATTGCAAAGTGATCTCTAATAAGAGTGAGTATTGCCAAATTGGTGTGAACATGAATACTTGCATCACCTGAGATCTCCAGAGGAGGCAGTGACTACATCATGGAGCTGGCTGTATTGAGGACATTGTATCCTGTGTCTCAAGAAGAATCAGGATGGTATACTTTTGACTTTTGCTCCTTCTCAAATCCCACTTCAAATCTCATCTTGCTATCTGACATGCTATGAAAATTGTAGATGCCCTATCTATGGAATTCCTGCTTTCCATCCATGTCCTCTTCCCTCATCCCAAATTTTTCCTCCTTATTTTTGCGACTGCCAACTGGCCAGTCATTGCAGCCTCATGGAAAGATAGCTAAACTTGAACTTATTCAGGACTTGGATGGGGCAGCATTGATGATCATGGACAGCCTGCTTTCATTGTCAAGGAGCATGGAGGAGTTCTACTCCAACTTGATATATGACTTCATACAAAGCTTGGGACTCCAATCTTTGCAATTTAGAAGTGGTGCCAATCCTAACAACACATCTGAATGCATCCCTGATGCAGCATCTGTGATCAGTGGCTTAGCTTCCAATGTGGAAGGGTGAGAACCACCAAGCTTTTGAGCACTACTGGAAGCTCAGATTGAGGTTTGCATTCAACCCAGCTTTATGTAATGCAGGCTCAGAGCATTGCTGCCATGACACTAAATACCAGTGCTCAAAATGGCATGGAAGCTCTCCAAGGAAATCAGTCATCTGTCCTTCACCAGGTTGCTGAGGCTCCACCCTAAGGGTGACAACATTCATGCACCAATCACTGCTGTTCTGACAGTACTCTTAACATTGTCTCCCAAACAGTCCAAAGTTCTGCAGCCTATGCCAAAGTGGTACAGTCTGGGGCAGAGCTTTTAAGGCCTGGAGCTAGTTGAAGACTTCCTGAGAGACCATCTACAATCTCTCCGCTGAAAGTCAGGAGTCTTCCACCAGCAGTGTTGTAGACATGGTATAGCAGTACCACAGGCACATCTACCCACAAGAACTAAGTGGAGTGAACAATTCAGTTTTAATGTATTATTGTTTAAATTGTAAGTCTCCTCTTACTGTTAATGAAGTGAAAGTGTACAAACACAAACTTTATTGTCCATCCCTTGTGCCACCCAGTTATCAAAGACATTTTCTACATATACTGAAAACAAGGTTTGAAGAAACGTTCCGTAGAACCTCTTAAAATAGCATCAGTGATGTCACAGGACATCATTAAAAGGTTAATTTCTAAGTTTTTTTGTACCTTTCTGGGAAATTTGATCTGAAAAATAATGAAGATGATGAATAGAAATTTTTAACTTCGTCTTTGACAAGTTTCATTCATGTTCACTTCTGTGTTGCATTGTAACTTCAGACAGAAAAATAGAAAAGACACTTTGCTACACATATTCAGGTGTGAGTCAAGCCACTGACAGTTGTGTTTGAGTCGAATCAATTCTCTTTACAAGATACAGGAGCTGGAATTTTCTGATCCTGTCGTGGCAACTGCGGAGGCCAAATAGTGCAGTGAGTCAGTTAAAGGTCCATTGACGTAACTGGGAGACCCACTGGTGTGCAAAGCACCAGGGTTTGCAATTTTATTGATTTACGCTCAGCAGGACAGAACATTTCGTGTTTCAGTTCATTATGTGAAATGTGTGATTGTTAAAAACAAATTATTGAACCATATTTTCTTGTGGCAAATTATATTGTTAAATATTCTTTTGCATTAAATACAATTTTAAGTCATTGACAGTGAAAAGTTCCAAAAATGGCTACTTATATATTCGTTAAGTATAATGAAAAAGCATGTTATGAACATTTCAATCAGCACTATGTAAAAATGGGACACAAACAATCTATTAAAACAGTTTGCAAATCACAAGATCTTTGGCATTTGATTACTCAGTCTCAAGCAAATATCTAATTAAATGTGAACATTCACAGCCATTTGGGCAATTTGCACATATTTTTGTTTCGGGACAGACCAACATCAAAGAACCTTCAAGACCAATGTAATTCAATACCGTTCCCATAGACCAGAGTGAATGGTTCATTCTGAAAGAACAGCAGTAACTATCTCAAACTTTCAGCAGCAATAAACCACAACAAGGATGATAGTGCTCATGTTGATTCTATCTGGAAAGGACTTTGAATTCATATGTTGAAAGCCACTTTTTTCTGTTTGTGTTTAAAAATTGGCAAAAGTTGTTTTCAGAGAGCACCATTTAAGTGATTTAAATGATCAGTTCGGCCAGTCTGTGAATTTGACTTGAAGAAAGCTGCGAAACTCTCAAAAGATTGCTGCTGATTTACTTAATTGGGACATGCACTCCAAAACTAAGTCACACCTCCTTTATACACAATCTACTGATCATAGGCAATAAGGGAACACACACATTCTGCCTGTGACATCTTGCAGTTGTTGTAATCTACTTTTAACTCTATTATGCTTTACAATTCATACTATTATAACTTTTCTTGCCCCACTCCAATATAAAAATTGGTATGTGAGTGTTGTTTCCCTGTAGCATCTCAAATAATAACTGCAGGATCCTATGTATGCTTTGCTCTGTTTGCTTCATTAATGCAAAGACTTCATTTTAAGATTGAAATGCTATGCTTTTAAAGCTAACTTGACCATATTTTAAAATTCAGCAGGCATGCTGGAATTAGCTGGAGAAGTTAACAATATTATTTGAAAGTAAAATGTCAGGAAAAACAGGCTTTTCATAACCCAAGCAAAGTTTTTAGGTAAAACTTTTCATGACCACAGCTGCAAAATCTCATAACAAGCTGCAAAAACCTGTTTATGCAACTCAAGACAGTATGTGTCGAGCCATTGCAAAACACAGATAACGAATTTCATATATTGCGGTTATAAGCCCTATGTTTTCAGTTTTGAATCAAGTCTGTTTTTGAGACCTGTTCAATATGTTTAGAGTTCTTTGACCAGTAAGGACTTGCTCTTGCCAGTATCTCTATCTGTCTTTCTCACAGCAATTCTTTTCAGTTTCCTGTCTGTAATGTTTTAATTTTAAATTCTGCTCAATAAAAGACATTCATTGTATCAGTGCTATTTTCTGAGGAATGAATGGACCCCTACAATAACTAATTACAAAAACATCTTTCTCTTGAATCTGGGCTTTACTCCTACTGAAATGAAAACAGAAAATGACAAAAATATTCAGCAGGTCAGGTGGCATCAGTGGAGAGAGAAACAAAGTTATTGGGAAATTTAATGCATTTGACATGAGTTCAGCATACTAGTTGGTGAACTAGTGGGGAGCCCATGTTGCTGTCAATGGTAATCCCAGTCTTTCTTGGGATTCAGGACCATGGGGATGGAAATCCCACTGTTAGAGTTGCAGGTCAATCAGAGTTGGCTCCAGCCAAGAATGCATCCAGGTAAAGGCCTTTGATTGATAAGAGACCCAGGCCACAGGTGAGTTTATTTATTTACTTATTAGTGTCATAAGTGGGCTTACATTAAGACTGCAATTAAGTTACTGTGAAAATCCCCTAGTCGCCTACACCGAGGGAGAATTTAGCATGGCCGGTGCTCCTCACCAGCACATCTTTTGGACTGTGGGAGGAAACTGAAGCACCAAGAGGAAACCCATGCAGACACAAGGAAGGTGTGCAGATTTTGCATAGACAAAGATTCAAGCTGGAAATTGAACCCGGTCCTTGACACTGTGAGCCAGTGGTAGTAACCACTGTGCCACCATGGGAGTTGCGGTTTTAGAGGAAAGGACAGGCGAGTGGCTTTCAGTCCAGTGCCCAATTCCAGGTCCCTCAATCAGATATTTAAGTACCTTTGAATGGTGTAGCCCAAGCTGACCCTGAGAAGTTGGGTTTGCCTGGCAGCTTTCTGAAGAGTCAGGACATTTGTGTTGCCAGCGTATAATTCTTAAGCCACCACATTCCAGTAGACTTGGGGATAATTGGTGTCAAGTGGCTCAATAATCAGCCTAATTGAATCTCACCACAAGCAGGTAAGTTTCCTCTTTGGATACATTCCTTCCTCCAACTTAATCATGGAAAGTTTTCTGACCACCAGGAGACCAATGCATGAAGTGTCTTTTGTAATTAAACGGGCGCAGTCTCCATGTTTCCTGCTGTGATAGGCTACTTTTAATCCAACCTTATATTTATGGTTGATGAAATCACCAATCTGAAATTTATGGTGGGATTTTCCTGTCCCACCCGCCATGGGAATAGTAGCAAGTCGAACAGAAAATTCGGCAGACCACGCAACTGTCATGTAGGAATTTCCAGCCTTGGAGCGAGCGCCGGCGGAAAATCCTGCCTGTAAACTCTGTTTCTTTCTCCACAGATGCTACCAGACATGCTGAGTATTTCCATCATTTTCTATTTTTATTTCAGATTTCCAACATCCAAAGTATTTTGCTGATGCTGCAGTCCTGCTGGTTTTATTCCTGCTGCTTCATTTTGTGTGTAGAATACAAATGGTTAATGTACTTAAAACAGGAAACTTTAGCTGAATTGTAACTAGTGCTGTATGCAATAGAAACATACATCAATATTTGAAAAATTATTCCAAATTGGAAGTGTAGGTGGTGAAAGCATCAGGTTAAAAACTGTAATCATTAGTTTATGATTAATTTAGTCACTGTAGAACATTCTCAATAATTATATGATTAAAATGATTTTTCTTATACTCCCACTTTTCAGTTGTAACTTTAATTGATGTGCTTGATCTGAAATATCAAAGACATCCTAGTCTGTGTGAACAAGATTTTGAAAAATGTCAAGATATGTTTATTACACAAAGAACAACATGAATGAGCACTGTTTTCACAGCATATGTGGAATTACCAAGTCCAAGCTGTTTAGTGCAAGGCAGTTGAATGGTTGGAATCCAAATAACACACATTTGGTTACATATTGAATTTTGCCGGTTGAAGATAAAACATTTGTCCATTGTTACATTGCCACCTTCTACAACCTGTCAATCTACAGACAAAAATTGTTTTTCTCTTTCATTTCTAACATTCAATATGGGGAAGATAAGAGAAATGCTATTTGGAAGAGAAGGTGAAAAGTCACTTCTATACACTGAAACATACTAGGGTTGTTTTCAAATATATTTATTCTGGGAGTGATTCAAAATAATTATCCCTATTGCCTATTTTCTGGTAAAGTACCAATGAGATTCCATACCCTCCAGCCCCATCATTTAGCAGATTCTGCGCTTATCATCTCCTGCACCATGACCAAGCAATCTGTTGTCTCCTTTTTGGTTCATTACAGGCAGGGTATGTTCGTCTCTATTATGACTGTGCTAATGATTAGAGTTGCATCAAATTGAAGAACGTCTGTGTGAACTTTTACAGCTCACTGTTAAAATTGTTTTGTTGCGAATCCAGCAGTATTTATCTTCGGGATATTGGCCTGGATTTTCATTCTCCAGGCTGGTAGCAGGTACCAAGAAATTGCCGGCTGAACATGCATTCCACAGGAGAAACTGCTCACAAAGTTGGGAGCCTCGTTGCCCAGAGTTGGCTGCAGTCGGGCCAGACAAGTCAAGTGGCTTCCAGGGGACAGTTTAAAGGCTTTGAAGCCCTTAATCCCTCACAAACACTCCCCATTCCTGTCCATGCTATTTCATGAACCTTTTCTAGGCTTCCATCCGAGTTCAATGTCGCCTCATGCCTCCTATGCCAAACAATGCACCTCCATCCTTTCCCTATGGCCATTTATGCTACCTTATATGGGCAGCATGATGACACAGTGGTCAGCACTGTTGCTTCATAGAGTCAGGGACCCAGCCTTTAATTCCAGCCTTGGGTAAGTAACTGTGTGGAGCTTGCATGTTCTTCCTGTGTTTGTGTGGGTTTCCTCTGAGTGCTCCAATTTCCTCCCACAATCCAGGTTAGCTAGATTGCCCATGCTAAATTACTTAGCGTTTAAATCGTATAGGTAAGGTAGATTAATGGGATAAGTACGTGAGGTTATGGGGATAGTGCCTTGATGAGATGCTTTATCGGGGATTTGGTGCAAACCTATGAGCTGAATGGCCTCCTCCTACACAGTTGGAATTCTTTGGATTCCATAAATTTTACAAGAGAGCAAGCATCCCAATGTTTTAAAGTGTCAATAGATGAAATTTGAAGTACTTGAATCTTCTTATACTTGCATCAATAAACATTGTGTAATTGAAAGCAGAGATCCTAAGCTGCCAATCAATATTCTCTTAACTGAACCACAAGGAGCCTGACACAATGAAAATTACAGAGGAGTAAGAGCTGCTTATCTTAACACCGCGAGGCAGACTGGGAATGTGGGGTTCTGGCTTTTGACCTGAACCAGCCAGCATCCTTAAAATGCATTGGTGAAAATGGGCACAGTAAGAAGTCTCACAACACCAGGTTAAATCCAACAGGTTTATTTGGTACTACAAGCCACAAGCTTTCGAAGCACTGTCCCTTTATCAGGTGAATGGGAGATGTGTTTGCAAACAGGGCATATATAGACACAAACTCAATTTACATGTAGAAACTTGATGCCTGTGTCAGTATGCACAATCTTCTTGAGATCCTCTCCACTTGGAGTCAGTGGTTTGTGGGTAGAAACTTGATGTCTGTGGCAATATGCGCGATCTTCTTGGCGATCCTCTCCACTTGGAGCCAGTTTGCAAAAATGAGAACACCAGAGAATGTGATCAGGAATCCTTGAACAGGCCCTGGCTCCTATTTTTAAAGGGCTCCTATGTCATCCAGATTCAGGGAAATTCAGACCATTATGAGATTCTATTTTTAGTAATTATTGACTTTGGTTACATTTGTGTAATTTCTGCAGGCTTTATTCTTTCCCAGCTTACAACCTTAAAACTGCTTTGTTTTCACACAGCCTTTCAATATCCTGACTACACAGACTATACAGTTTTTGTAGATGAGATCAGACTATGAATAATTGTCCAATTATATGAAGGTGGTAAGGATGCATCACTGGTAACCTGCTTAATCTGTAGTCAGCCAAAAATCCGTATACATCCAGCTTGACTTATAAGATAAGTCAGTGCAGAAGGAGGCTATTCGGACTATTGAGTCTGCATCAATCACAATCCCACCCAGGCCCTATTCCCCATAACCCCATGCATTTACTCTAACTAGTTTCCCTGTCACTAAGGGGTAATTTAGTGTGGCCAATCCATCTAACTTGCACATCTTTGGACTGCAGTCTTGCATGATTTTTCTTTTTTCTTTTCACTATTCTGGGAACATTAATCTTAATTGCAACTCTGCAGCCCAACCTTGTTTGCGATAAGTGATCTCAACATAAACCTGGGATAAATCAGGAACCCACGTGGTCTGTATGTTCAGTCGCATAACGTGGAGTCTGTTTATTCAGTGAGCCATGTAGGAAACTGCCTTTCTTATCTATTCCATAGTGAATAGCTAAAGATGAATGGGGAATCGAAAAAAGCTGTGCCTAAATTTTCTTTGATTCCTGGCCAAATTCCAGTGGCAGAATACCTTCTGTTTTTGGAGTTCCACTACTCCATCAATGTATACTACTAGAGGCTGGTGTAACAACTGAATTGCCGCATGTCAACTTGCAGATGGATGCAACTGGGCACCCCTTTGAGACAGGAAGGAAACTGAACGCAAGAACAAAGAATAAAGTGCAAGAATAATAATTGGATTGACTCCCTTGCAAATGGGATGATAGAAGTTATAATGGTATCATGAGATTCGAATGAAGGCAGTGTTGTTTGAGTGGGAGTGGAAGAGGATCCTCGGTATAGTCCATTATCAGAAAGCTTTGGATTTATATCTGCATTACTGGATGCGTACAGGGGATGTATTCCCAATATAGCAGTTATCCACTAGCCCATTTTAATTTTGTCTTCTTTTGTCTCCCACAAATGCAAATTCAATGTCAAATAATTAGAGCCCCTGACTCAGAGATCTAAAACTTATTCATGGGTTGTTATAAGTCATGCTGACATTTCTTTTGGTATTGCATTTCCCATTAAATCATGCTACTTTATGGCTGATTTGGATCATTAGATTATTTTGAGTGACTTGGATGGATGAAAGAACTATTGCTAAACTATGAAGAAGTCAAATAACTTGTTAAACTGATTACCTCATTAAGGACCCCTCAAGAGGCTTTTTTTTTTGTTTTTATTCCAATTCAATCAAATCAACTCCAATTTAGAGTCTCAACAAGTTGAGACATTCCTGATCCAAGCTGACAAGACAGGGCTCTCACCTCCTGCCTTGGGTTTGATCTATATGGTCCAAGCTGATTGGAGTAGGCATAGCTCCTCCCCAAGGCTTGATCTCATTTGCAAAAAGCCAAGATGCCACTTTTAAAAATTGTTTCAAATGAAGCTAAAATGTAGCCTAATGACTTCAACCAAGCACAAGCATGTCAATACTACACTTAATCTTATTCAAAAGACCGAGAAGCAATAGGGAGACCTGTTGTGAGTTCCCATGCTCCCACCATGCCTATAATACTTGCAAACATTGTGTATTTTTAGTTTTCTGAGGAATTTCTAAAATATATTTATTGGAGTTTGTTGATGAATATTATTTACAACGTGGAATGTTGGTGTTGGTCGATTCGGCCCACAAGCTTTATTTCTCTTGCACTATTCCTCCTCGAGTATGTTCTGAACAGATGAACACAGCTTCAGGCAGTCCGTATTGTGCACTGCACTTTTAGCAACATCAGCGTCATCTCCCTCCTATCTCCACCCCATCCACCCCCAGCAATTTATTGCTTTTATAAGAAAGTTATGAAGAAAACAGCCAGACCCACAGGCTGAGTTATTATTTTCATCATGTTAACTTGTAAGCAGCAAGTTATTATCTGTGCTGACCATAATTTTATACTTGTGGGCTCTAAATTGGGTTATCTTTATCATCACAAAGGCATTGTGACATTACTTAACTCCATCTCTGCTTAAACGTTCATTTCAAATCACACCCACAGCTTTGCGTTTGTCTGTTCAAACTGTGATTTCCTGCCTTCCTGGCTGGCCTCCCTTTCTTCACCCTTCTGACAGTGTTGTGGAGATGCACTTCATTTTTCAGGGCATTTTCTGCTGTCATGTCCACAGCGATCTGCTGTTGCTGTCTTTTGTTGACTTACTGCTGCTTTCTGATAAGGAAATTGAGTATAATACTGAAGGCCATCCTTTAGTTCCTCAAGTTAGAATGGAAGTTCTCCTACAAGTTGGAATGACAGATTTGAAGTGTGATTCTGTTCAGCCAGGAGCCTTAATATGTAGTTGGAGTCAGGGGAACCTGACATTTTGTGCTCAGGAGCTCCCTGAAGAGAACCATGATTGTGTAACTTTTTCTATGATGGGCTATGGGTTTTTGCAAACCATGGCAAGCCTACACAGATTCAAAGCTACCTTGTGCATTGTGCCCATCATACCAAGCAGTGAACTGCTTGTGCACGTCATTGTTCAAAGACTTCTGCGGGATCAGGAGCGCATGAATGCATCTACAAGCCCTGCAAAAATCTTTCATGTTACTGCCAGGAAATTCTCACCTGTTCCCCACCCCTGCCCCTCACACCATACCCCCTTCCCTAAATCTATACTCTCATGGCTCTCTGTAGCTGCCCCTATTTCCTTACATACCTGCTTTTTGGTTCCTTGTGACAGCTAGATGATTTTCCACCACAGGAAAATGGCCATTTGCTGCCTGCAACTGAGTGGAAAAACAGTTTGGGTAATTGGGATGGAAATGGTGTTAAAAGCTTGGATTTAAGTGGATTTTTTGAAATATGCACAGGAAAACTTTTTTTTAGATTAATATTTAGAGGGCCCAATGAGGGATAACACAATGCTAAGGAGTGAAGCTGGACAGGTGGTTGAGATGGTGATGCAGGAGCATTTTAATGATAACAACCACAACATGGTACAGTTCAAGCTTGTTATGGACAAAGAAATAGTCAAGTTGCAAAAAAAAATAGTTTTGGATTGGAGTAGAGCGGATTTTAGTAAAATAAAGCAAGATCTGCCAAGGTAGATTGGGATGGCTATTTGTGGGAAAATCTATAGAAGAAGTGGGGCTGGAGAGGGATAGTGGATATGTTCAAAAAGAAAATAGGGAGGGTACAGGCCAAACATGTTCTCTTTAGGGTTATGGGAAGGAATAACAAGCCCAGAGAACCATGGATTATCAGAGATTTTCTAAGAGACTTCTGACAGGTGCAAGGGGAGCTAGTCGACAGAGATATTAATAGAGAATGCAGGATGGACTAAGAAAGCAATTAGGAGAACAAAAAAGGCATATGAGAATGTTCTGGCTAATAAAAGTAGAGAAAATCCCAATATATTCTGTATATCAAAGAGAAGAAGATAACCAGGGAATGAGTAGGGCCCATTGGAGACCAAGAGGGCAATCTGTGGGTGGAACCAGAAGATATTATAAGAGTTGAATGAATATCCATATCCGTCTTCACCACATCCATCTTCACCCAAGAGAATCAGAATGATGGTATGTAACTTGGAGAGAGACTGCGATAATAGCAAATGACTGCAGATACTGGAATCTGAAACAAAAATATGGCGTGGTGGCACAGTGGTTAGCCCTGCTGCTTCATAGTGCCAGGGACCGGGATTCAATTCCAGCCTCGGGTGACTGTGTGGAGTTTGCACATTCTCCTTGTGTCTATGTGGGTTTCCCCTGGGTGCTCTGGTTTTCTCCCACAGTCCAAAGATGAATGGTTTAGGTTGGTTGGCCATGTTAGATTGCCCCTTATTGTCAGGGGGATTAAGACTGTAAATATATGGAGTTTAAGTGATGGGGCCTGGGTAGGATTGTGGTCTGTGCAAGCTGGATAGGCAAATGGGCTCCTTCTGCACTGTAGTTTCTATGATTCTATGAAAATGCTAGAACATTTCAGTCAGTCCGGCAGTATCTGTGGAGAGAGAATAAAGCCAATGTTTCATGTCTGAATGACCTTTCATCACGGCCTTTGTTAGAGAGACTGAGGTTTCTGAGCAAATTGACATAAGGAGTGACAAGATATTGGAGGTATTAGCAGGCTTAAAAGTGGGCAGCTCTCCAAATCTGGATGCACTGTGATCGAAGCTGCTATGTGAGTTAAGGGAGGGACTCTTAAACAAGTTTTATTTCCTTCATGGTTACAGGGAAAGTGCTACACCAAAGTTTTCATAGCTGACAGCCAGGAATGAAACTGATAATCATAGAGCTGCCTGAAATCATAATCTTCAGGTCTGCCAAAGCTACAAGGGGCAGTCCAGTCACGAGCCCCACATCACAGGAGGGAGAGTGGCAAGGTCAACCGCTGGCTGCTAGCCCAAGCCTACTCAACCCTTTGAACCTTTGGGAGTTCCTTTCTCTGCAATTCTGTGGCAGCAGCAGAAGGCTGGAATTACTTAAGCACTGGACTTACTTCCCTGGCCCTCCTCAGTGCCCAGAGAACCAGGCACAGTGTTAATTCCAGGGGATAGTGCAGGCTTGGCATTTCAAACTGTGTGGCCTTAGAGTGGGGATCTGAGAGAGGATAGGAACTTAGTGGGGATCTGAGGATAGTGAGGGGGCTGAGGGGAAGATCTGAAGAGGGCAAAGGGAGTCTGTGGGGTGAGGGGGAGGGGGTGCTAAGGAAGGAATTGGGTCAGGACGCTCTCGTGTTTGTGTCATGTGGTGGGGGTAACCTTTATTTGAGAGATGGGGGGAATGATGCACTTCTTTACTGAGGGGTTGGTGGTGCTGTCCTAGACCCAACACCAAATCCCACCCAGTGCATTTCTCACTGGAGAGGTGAGTGAAAGGCTGGGAGCACAGGATGATGAACAGGCCATCAAGTCCATTAATTCTATTGCCGTTAGTTTCGGGCAGAAACCTGATCAGGGCCAGTGGGGCAAGGCAAGTAAATGCCAGTGGCCCTCACACACAGCAGGAATCCCATTATTAATCCCGATGCCTGATTCAGTGGCAGCTAGGGTTCCTGCCATTGGTTAGCGGGGCCAATGAATCCCCCTCGATGTCCCCGACTTGCTGTCCAAGGACACAATTAATCACCAAGAGTATCCTGTTTCTTGCATGGTACACAAATTTCGGAAACAATTTAACAATTTACTTGACTAATTTTGCTTCTTGCAAACATCTTTTTTGTTTATTTCTCAGAAGTGAGTGCTTTCATTGTAATTTTTTGTGTAAAGGTGGCCATTTATCAGAGTAAGAATTGGTGTTGCACCTAATGACACGCTTAAACACAATATAACTTTCTAAGAGATAATAATGCTGATAATACAGATCCCTTAGGCCCTGTGTTTCAGAACAGCAATTTTTGTTCCGTTCATTTAAGATTTTCATGAATGCAGTAGGCATCCGAATGGGTTTCCTGAGCACCTTACCTAATTAGTGCCAATCCAAGTCAAATTTTAGGCAGTTTTGCATAAAAGCTTGTGTCCCCATGGAACTGGATTGAGACCTTTCAAATATATGTTGAAACATAAGCTGAACAAAAATCAGAAACAATAAGTCGTGCTGTTTGCCTGGTGTCGAGTTTGTTAGATCAACAGCAAGGCTGAGCAATGTGCCCTTCTTTGAAAAGTTTTACTTATGCATGGTCCCTATCTAAGTTACCAATGAATTGCACAGAAATGTTCTCTGCAGTGAGTTCCTTCTTTCAAGTGATTCATTATTGTGTTGAATGAATCAAGTATGTAATAACATTTGAAATATACATTCATGTTCATGTTGACACAAGTGTTATCTTTCTTGCATTTGACCCAAGCAATGCAAATAGAATGTAGTGAATTAAAATCATATAAATTCTACTTTTTAGAAGCCACCTTTCAAGTACTGAAAAAATATTTTACTCCAGAACTTTGCAATACTGAGATCAGTAGCAAACATTGCTTTTTAGTGGTGCTAATCTCAGTGTTACTATTTTCTGTTTTCCTAATTACAACACCCTGCAGTTGACACAGTGGTGAGTCAGCAATGTCCAAACGCTTTTTTGAAAATATATGTATGCCTTCACGCCTGTGATGTTAGAGCCAGACAGAGGAAGGAGCAACATTATCTTCATTCATTTCACAGTTCCAGAAAGTAAAAGAGCTGAAGAATTCATCCAATTTCATTTAATCATTTTTAAATATCTTTATGCCATTTTACTCACATCAAGAGTTTTTTTTCAATGATGGCATAATCAATTCTCATTGCTTACTCTCACATTTAAGATATTATTTTACTTTCATTGAATCCGTTTATAATCAGGTTGTCAGAAAAGGACACCAGTCTGCTGAAATAATGGTCGTTCATTAATTGCAAGTGCCTATAAAATCTGAAACTGATTGAGATAATTAATGGCTTGAGGATTAGAAAAATTACCCTATCAAAATGTTATTTTATGGCTTAATATTACACTGTAAAATCCACCTGCAAATTTTATCAGCTCAAAATTAAACTACAAAATGTTACTGAAGAATTGCAGTCCAAAGATGTGTGGGTAAGTTGATTGGCCATGCTAAAATTTGCCCCTTACTGTCCTGAGATGTGTAGGTTAGAGGGATTAATGGGTAAAATATGTAAGGATATGGGGCTAGAGCCTTGGTGGGATTGTGGTTGGTGTAGGCTGAGTGGCTTTTTCTGCACTGTAGGGTTTCTATGATTTCTGTGAATTGTTCGAATACTGATTGTATTATAATACAATACATAATACAAAATGAATCTATTTTGATTCATCTTTATTAATCTGTTTTGTTGACAGAAAATGGAAATGGGATTATTTATAATGTGGATCTAGCTATCTTCATTTGGAAAGAAAGTGCCAAATTTCATTTTTGGCAAGGTTGGGTTAATCTTAGGCCACTTTAAAAAAATTTTTAGACAAACACAATTAATTTACCTGGGATTTCACTCGCAACATGCTTGTTAAAAACCTAATTTTGATATTAGAAATGGTGTCTTAAAATACGTACCGTATTCAAACATAATTAATGTTAAAGCACATTATCCTTTCAAAAAGCTATTTTTCTTAAGTTGCTGGAATTGTGAAGTTAAGGGGGCATCTCAGACCATATAAATGGTGGGACCAATAGTTTATCTCCTTAACCGCAAAAATTAAGGATTGAGAAAGAAACAAAGGGATAACAGGGAAGGAAATTATGTGAATCAAAGTCAAATCAGGTAGAGGAAGATAACTTGACAGGTAAAGAAAGATTGGATGAAGAGAAAGAGAAAAAAGAGACAAAGGAAAAATAAGAAAATATGAAACATTTTATTTAAAAAAAATTCAGAAACAATTTACTATTACTTGTTAGAATAATAACTCAATAGATTCAATTTTTCCTTTTCTGGGCCGGGGACATTGACTGGTGTTGCAGGAAGAATTTTTTAAAATGTGCTAATATGATTGGGCAGCAGTCTAACTTCCTGTGGTGAGTTCAATTGGGAAGTAATGCACGAGTGCAATTTCTTGATACTCGTAGAGAAACTAAGAAGCAGTTGCAGTTTTTACAAGGTGATCAACAGAGCAAGTAATCCAGCGACAGTGACAATTTGCATTTCATGATCTGTCCCTCCCTTATAACAAACTGTTGGACGCTTTGCACAGTAATAATGGTAGGCATGTAGTTTTTATAATAAAACCATAGAGGTTTACAGCATGGAAATAGGCCCTTCGGCCAACTTGTCCATGCTGTTTCTTTTTCTAACCCGTATGCTCGTCTCAATTGCCTGCATTTGGCCCATATCCTTTTATAGCCTTCTTACCCATGTAACTAAACACTTTTTAAGAGATAAACTTGTATCCACCTCTACTACTACCTCTGGTAGCTTGTTCCAAATACTCACCATCCTCTGTGTGAAACAATTGCTCCTCCGGACCGTTTTGTAACTTTCCCCTCTCACCTAAAACCTATGCCCTCTAGTTTTAGAGTCCCTTACCTTTGGGAAAAGATATTGACTATCTAGCTGATCTGTGCCCCTCATTATTTTATAGGCCTCTATAAAATCATCCTGAAGCCTCCTTCACTCCAGAGAAAAAAGTTCCGGTCTATCCAGCCTCTCCTTATAACTCAAACTATCAAGTCGGTAGCATTCTGATATATCTTTTCTGCACTTTTGCTAATTTAATAATATCCTTTCTGAAAAAGGGTGACCAGAACTATACACAGCATTCCAAGTGTGGCCTTACCAATGTCTTGTACAACTTCAATAAAGTGTCCCAACTCCTATATTCAATGTTCTGAGCAATGATATCAAGCATGCCAAATGCCATCTTCACTACTGTGTCCACCTGTGACTCCATTTTTAAGGAGCTATGAACCTATATCCCTAGATCTCTTTGCTCTACAACACTCCCCAGTGCTCTACTATTAACTGAGTAAGTTCTACCCTGGTTCGATCTATCTAAATGCATCACCTTGCATTTATGTAAATTAAACTCCATCTGCTATTCGTCAGCCTATTGCCCAATTATCAGAATTCCATTGCATTCCTAGATAATGTTCTTCACTGTCCACTATGCCACCAATCTTGGTGTCATCTGCAAACTTACTAACCATGCCTCCTACATTCTCATCCAAATCATTAATATAAATGACAAATGACTGTGACCCAGCACTAATCCTCTAGTCACAGCCTTCAGTTTGAAAAATAACCCTCCACAATCACCCTTTGTCTTCTGTCATCAAGCCAATTTTGTATCCATTTCGCTACCTCTCCCTGGATCCCGTGAGATTTAACCTTATAACAACCTACCATGTGGTATCAAAGACCTTGCTAAAGTCGACGTAGACAACAACAACTACACTGCCCTCATCCATCTTCTTGGTTACTCTTCAAACAACTCAATCAAATTTGTGAAACATGATTTTCCACTCTCAAATGCTCACACACTGACTGTCCCTAATCAGTCTTTCTGTCTCTAAATGCCTGTGGATCCTGTCTCTCAAAATGCCTTCTAACAATTTATCCATTACAGATGTGAGGCTCACCAGCCTGTAGTTCCCAGGGTTTTCCCTGCAGCTCTTCTTAAACGAAGGCACAACATTTGCCGTACTCCAATCTTCAGGCACCTCACCTGTGACTATCAATGATTCAAATATCTCTGCTGCGGGATCTGCAATTTTCTCCCTAGACTTCCACAATGTAATGGTATACACTTCCTCAGGCCTTGGGAATTTATCTATCTTGATGTGCTTTAAGACTTCCAGCACTTCCTTCCCTGTGATATGTACACTCCTTAAGACATCACTATTTATTTCCCCAAATTCCCTAACATCCATGCTTTTCTCAACAGTGAATATTGATGAGAAATATTCATTTAGGATCTCACCCCCCTCTTCTGGATCCATGCATAGATTATCTTGTTGATCCATAAGAGGTCCTACTTTCTCCCTTTTAATTTTTGGGCCAGACCTATCATTCTTCACAGCTGTCTTAAAACTAATGGAATTATGGTCAATGGTCCCAAAGTGATCTTTGGGACATTTCTGTCACCTGCCCTTCCTTATTTCCCAAGAGGATGTCAAGTTTTGCCTCCTCTCTAGTCGGGCCATCAACATACTGAATGAGAAATTCCTCTTGAATACACTCAATAAATTTCCCTCCATCAAAGCCCCTAATACAATGGTTGTCCCAGCCAATGTTGAAAAGTTAAAATCCCCTATTATTACCACTCTATTTTTCTTGGAGCTACATGTAATCTCATTACGTATTTGCTCCTCAATTTCTGGCCAACTATTTGGCGGCCTATAGTATGAGTGTATCAAAGTGATTATCCTACGTCTCATTTCTCAGTTCTACCCATATGGACTCAGTGAGCGAACCCTTGGATATATCTCCTTTCAATACCGATGTATATTCTCCTTAATCAAAAGTGAAACTTCCCCTCCTCCTATCTCTTGTTCTATCTTTCCTATAGCATCAGTACCCTGGAACATTGATCTGCTAGACCTGCCCCTCCCTTAGCCATGTTTCAGTAATTGCAATGATATCCCAGTCCCACATACTCATCCATGCCGTAAGTTCATATGCCTTGCCTGTCATGTCTCTTGCATTGAAATGAGTTTAGTTAATCTGGATTTCTCCTTCTCTCCGTCTTGCTTTTGCCTGATCTGTCGAGTATTAAAAATACTGATACTTCCTTTACTACTTAACATGCTCTCTTTAATTTCTGTGCTGTCGTCAACCTTCTCTTCTATCTTCCTACTGCTTTGCGCTCCACTCCCTGCCAAACTAGTTTAAACAATCCCAAGTGGCTCCAGCAAATCTCCCTTCCAAGATATTAGTCCCCCTCCAGTTCAATCCCTCTTGAACAGATCACCCCTTCCCCAGAAGGAATCCCAATGATCCAAAAATCTAAATTTCTGCTCCCTGCACAGCTCTCAAAACCACGCATTCATTTTCCTAGTCTTCCTATTCCTATTCTCGTAGCATGTGGCATTGGTATTAGTCCAGACATTACTACTTCCTAGGTCCTGCATTTCAGCCTTCTGCCTATCTCTATATTCACATTTCAGGACCACATCCCTTTTCCTGCCTATGTCATTCGTACCAATGTGTCCAATGACTTCTGGCTGCTCACCCTCTGCCTTAAGAATGTCCTGCAACACTAGGAGATATTCTTGATCCTGGCACCAGGGAGGCAACACACCATCCAGCAGTTTCAGTCAGGGTCATAGAAACACCTATCTGTGTCTGTCACCAGTGAGTCCCCTATTACTACTGCTTGCTTGCTGTTTGCCTGACCCTGCTCTACAGCAAAACCAGGATTGGTGCCTCAGGCCTGGCTGCTGCTGGTATCTCCTTCTGACAGGCTATCCCCCTCAACAGAATCCAAAATGGAATACCTGTTTGAAAGGGGAATAGCCAAGGAGACTCGTGCACCACCTGCCTGCCTGCCTCTCTTGGTGGTCACCCATTTACCTGACTTAGCTTGTGGTGTGACAACTTCCCTCTAATTATGTCCTAAATTAACTGAAAACTGCTGAAAGAACCTCTTTTAATGTTAATTTCTAAATTAATGAACATTGAAACTTTATTTGTCCAATGGGCTGGCATTTCTGGGAAATGAATCTTTGTGGCCAACTTGATTCTTTCATGGTTGTTACCCCTGGCCACATTACCCCTGATATTATCAGTTGCATAGTGAAATGAACAATCACATGAAACTAACCACAAGTTCAGGATATTGGAGATGTCTAGATTATTGCAGAAATCCTGAAGCTACAGTCCATAAAAGAAAAACCTTTCATCTGCATGTGATTGGTTGATTCAATAGGTTAATAACATCACTCAAACTTCATGCTTGGAATTTGCCAGTACACACTGCTACAAGCAAGTGCAGTATCACTGCACAGTGATAGATGTAAAATTACCACCAGAGAAATCACTATATTTCTCAACGACATTTAGTCTATTGTCAGTGGCAAGCAGCCTTGCTTCACTGCAAACTGTAAATTTCAGCCCAATTTATTTAAAGGAATGAAATCCCTGAACAATAAACTGGTGGATGAACAAAGGTCTTCCACTCCCCCAGTCCTAGTGGCGGCAGCAATTAAAATTGCTTGAATCCTGCAAATTCGAAAATACTATTGATTTTAAAGGGCCTGGGGCTCTGCTAATCAACTCTTCATTGTTTGATGAGGGGAACAACTTTGGTCCTCAAAAGTTGTGGTGTAACTTAGTTGCAACAACGTAAGTTTGCAGCAAATTCTGATCTATGATTTTTGTTATCAAAAAAGACAGTAAACTTTATTAAGCACTCCAATTCATTGAAGATAGCTTCATTTCTTCAGCGTCTGCTAAAAGATGGCTGGAGGCAAAAAAAAGACTTACATTGATATAATGCCTTTAGTAACCACCGAACTTGCCAATTCATTTTGCAGCCAAAGAAGTTCCTTCAAAGTTTAGTCACTGTTGTAATGTACAAAACACAACTTGGGTACGCATTGATGTTATCAGCTGTTGGTGAAGTCACCTTCATGCAGAGATTAAGAATAGAAGAAGTAGATAATATCTGAGTATTGCTGAAAATGAGACATGTCAAAGCTATTTGATTTGCACTCATCAGGACATTTTGGAAGATTACCATTCAAAGGGAAAATAGCAATTTATACTGCATGAGAAAGGAGTACTGATCAGTTAGCAAGTGGGCTCTGATTGGTCAGAATGCTTTGCCATTCTGACTTGTTTGAAATTCAAACCAGGCAGCTTGTTCCTGATAGGTCAGGGCATTGCTCTGAGGGATATATAAACAAATGGCTTTCATTTAGTTTTGTTTACCTGAAAGAGGTGTAATGTGTGTACGTGTTCTTGCTGTATGCAAAGAACAGGCCCTCATGTATTGATATATGTAATTTCCAGTACATGCAAATATGCCATCCTATGATCCCAGCTGATCATCTTAAATTGTTGTCAGCATCATTCAAAACATCTGAGGATTATTTGGCAAATGTTATCTAGTTGCAGAATCACATCTATCTTTGGACACCATTTTGAGTTTTGCAATTATGTGCTGATTGGGTGTGGCCTGTATTTGCCTGTTGCAAATATTTGAAGTAATATGCTGTTTAATATGAACTGCCTCATGCTCGCATTGAAATTCATGTACCACGTTGTTCATTTATGTGATAGATAGAATGGGCTTTTCAGTGTGTGGTAATTACCAGTAGTCTTGCTGCTGCATTGTTGCAGCATGAAATAACTAGCTTTACTTGTTGCTCAAATTTTTGAATGCTTTACCCTTGCAGGGTGATCTGAAATAGACTGGGCACACTTCAGGACCAAAAGTGGCAGCCTTAAGCCCATTCATGTGATATACAACAAGAATTGCAAACCATGCTTGGCAATTATCTGTCAGTCACCCTCAACTATCTCTTTTCTTTGCAATATTCAAAGTCTTTATCACCAAACCGCTATTAAATAATAGTTGTGCTAATGTGTTTTTCATTGAGTGGCACAGTGGTTAGCACCGCTGCCTCATAGAACCAAGGACCTATGTTCAATTCTGGCCTCGGATGACTGTGTGGAGTTTTCGTGCTCTCCCCATGTCTGTGTGGGTTTCCTCCAGGTGTTTCAGTTGTTTCCCACAGTCCAAGGTTGTGCAAGTTAGGTTGATTGGCCATACTAAGTTGCCAGGGGAATTAGCAGGATAAATATGTGGGGTAATAGGGATAAGGCCTGGGTGGAATTGTTGTTGCAACAAGATTAAATGGTTGAATGGCCTCCTTCTGGACTGTAGAGATTCCATGATTGTAACACAGATGTCAGTTTTATTAATTATGCTTTTAAATAGGCTCAATGTTCCAATCCACTGTGCAATGCAGAATCTTTTAAATTTTAGTTCTTGCTTGGCTTTCCCCTTTTTAACTGCATGTGTTACTCTCGCTCGCTGACAGAGCAGGAATCTTTTCTGGTCTTGCATCCTCTCCCACTCTCTTCATTTGTTCTGGACAAGCCATAATTGCTTCTGCACTCAGACAAAACTTAAATGTTGTTCAGGACTCAATGTCATCTGTGGATTCCAATCTACACAATTATGAAAGGACCCCAAAAGTCAGTTGCCCATGGTGCCAACACAGAAATGCAGACTTCAGTGAGGTTAAAATTACCACTAATCTATGATATCCAAAGTGTAAAACCCTATTGAGGAACTAGTAGAATGTTTTAGCACTCTAGTAAGACAATAAAATAAGTATATAAAATAAACTTTTAGTCATGCAGTGGAATATTGCATGACTGCAATATTCAGTCATTTTAAACGAGGTGGATTCTAATATCAGATGTTATAGCATTGAGGAAAATTGTTGATGTGATGTCGCTTGTCAATGTAGTTCAGTTTGTTCCAGAATATTAATGCCTTAATTCCAGCAGTACCACTTTAAAAGAAACAATTATAATGTGTTGAGATTATTGTTAAAAAAAAATGTGCATTTATATCTCTCTTCAATTTTTGGAATAGATTCTTTTTAAATGACATTTGGTAAGAATAAATGTCAAAGTATAACAAATGAAAATGGGTTATTTGGCATTCAAGTCTTGGCTTTCAAGGTAAGTTTTTCACTTAGAGGGTGGTGAGTGAATGGAATCGGTTGCCATCAGTGGTGGCAGAGGTGAACTCATTGGGGTCTTTTAAGAGACTTCTGGATGGGTATATGGGATTAAATGGGATTGGGAGTTACAGATAGTTCTGTGGCCTGGTAGGTATAGATATGATCGGCACAATATGTGGGCCGAAGGGCCTGTTTGTGCTGTAGTGTTCTATGTTGTATGTTCTATAAATCCATTTCTTTCATTCGGACCCTGACTGTTCCAATGACAATCACTTGTCAACCTTGACACCTATTTACAGACCCTATACCATTTGCTAAACCTTAAACTTTTTTTCACTCCACCATCAATGCGCTGGAGCAGCAGCGTGTACTATCTGCAAGGTGCATTGCAGCACCTCACCAAAAATGGAGGTCGTGCGGCAGAAGTGGTAGCATCCCAACCTCTGAGCCACAAGCTCTGGATCAAAGTCCCATCCAGGACTTTATGTCCAAGGAAGGCTTGTTCATAACACGGTCAAACAAGTTGAATATCAAGCTATAAAATTCTTCCCACTGGTAAGTGGTAAGAGTGGAAGAGACTCCTGATCTGTCACGTTTGATGCTGAGTGGCAACTCTCAAGATATACGGCCTCTGGCAGCATGCTAGTGACTTATTCCAGGATAACTTAACAAAAGGAATGAGATGAAAGTCTCTCTCATGTGAAAAGAGAAACAAGAACTTACCAAGTGTTCTTCAACAGCATCTTTCAGATTCATGTAGAAACACAAGGACAGCACAAGAGCAGCAAATGCCTATGAACAGTCCCACCTGATTTAATTCACCATTTAGGTTCCTTCATTGTTGCTGGCTCAAAATCCTGGGATGCCCTTCTTCACAGTACTGTGGGTGTTCCTACGCCATAAAGCCTGGATGCAATTGTTGTCAGTGTGGACTTGATGAGCCAAATGGCCTCCTTCTGCACTGTAAAGTTTCGATGATTCTATATAGATTGCAGCGGTTCAGAAGATAGCTCAACACCACCTTCTCAAGGGCAATTAGAAATAGGCAGTGCGTGCTGGCCGAGCAAGTGATGCCCCTAACCCATGATTGAAAGATAAACCCTAAGGGAAAAGTTAAGTATAAATACATAAAGATTCCCAAAAGCAATCATACCATAATTTCACAGTTCAACCCCTGCCTGTACAGAAAAATCATGTTCCATTTTGTATTTCATCATTTTTGATTATGTTTCATGTCCATGCATAATGACATCTCCTAAGGAGCTGAATTGGAGGTTAGTGGAGTCTAAATCTATAAGGCAGCTAAATTGTACTTAGATTTGAAGTTGCAGTTTTTATATCACTTTGCTCATTTAAATTTTTACTTCTGCACATGATCAGGATCTGTTTTTCCTCTAAATGAGTTCTGCTGATATTGTCATTATTTTGATTGCATATGGCACTAATAATAGTTATTTTGTGTATTATTTGAAACAAAGAGTTTGCTCTTAAACACTCTGCTCTGGGCTATGTGGGGGCTGGGGTATATTGACAGAGAGCTTTAAAAAGGTGAAAATATAGAAAATGTCCCTCATCTGAATCAACTCATTGCCATTTTTATATGTGGGTGTCTTCATTAATATCTTTAAATCAGGCTTCCACAGATCATTGGCAGACAGATTTAAATTTGCCAGTTGACAGCTTCAGAAACCTAGGAATGAAATGAAAGGGGAAACACCTGGAAACTAAGTATTTATTAAAGCATTCCTTGTTGGATAAGAGGAGCAGGAGAGCTCATTTTGACCCCTCAATGAAACCATCCATCCCTCGACTACCAAAGTAGCCCTGATCTCTTTCCTCTCCCCTTGCCACAATCAGCAACTTAACCCATCCACACACTGCAAATGTAATTCCTCCCTCATAATTGCCACTCTCTACCTCTTTTACAACACTTTCTTCAGCCTCACACCCGTACTGTGACAACCTTCATCCAATTCGTCGGGGTCTGTCCCAGGTACCAGTCTCCTGTTCCTGTTTTTCATCAATATCAGCCAATTAGCCTGTCAATTTGGCTGGTCCTTATGTGGTAGAGGAAAGAAAAATGTTGAAATGAGGTTCTGCCATTAAATTTGGCCAGATCTATATACCCTATCCTTGTCGGTTTTTCCCCATGCTATAGCGCTCCCACACAAGCTCCCTGCAGTTATTGGCCCAGTATCTCTTTTATTCTTAACCTATCCACAACTTAAGAATATTACAACCTTGTTAGGCTTGTCATTATTTTAAAATGTTCTCAGTATATATTGTGATCATGAAATTGCATCTACAATCACTTATTGATCTACTCCAGTGCTAGGACCAATGTTTAACTTAACATTATTATTTACACCCACAATGAACATCTTCTCTTATATTTCTAACAGATCTTTTTTATGCTCTCCCCTTTACTAATTTACTTTCTTTTCTAACAGTTCTGCTTCCTGTTTACTTTTAGAATTTTTTTCAGTGTTTATGCACCTAGCTCACTGCTGTTAGCTCAAGTGACCCACTGCTCATTCTGGAGGTGGAACTCCCTTTTTCTAACTATCTGTCCCAGACAGAATTTATGCATTCCTCTTTATTATCACAAATAAACATTGCCCCAGTTTAAAACAATCCAAGCAGCAAGGTGTTTTCATATTTTAAAAATATTTAATTATTTATGATCATATATTTACCCTCAATGTTTAAAACACAATATCCTACTCACACACATGAATAATGATTAGATATAGATGAAGATGAAATATTATGATTTGGTTGTCTCAATCTATGTCATCCAGGCTTGTAGTTTGTTAAATGAGGTGACACTTTAGCTGAAGTAAAAATCTTGCAAAGCGGCAGACTTCCAATAAGTTGCTAGGCTTCTTATGGTCTAATTTCATTGAGGTTGATTCTTAGGTAAACACGAAGTTGTAAGAAGTTGTGGGGAGTCCTCCTTCCACTTTCAAGGTGTTGCTGTTTACAAGGTTAGCTGCTTAGAAAGCAATGGCTTTCTGATGGAACCCTAAACAAGGTTTTCCCAGAAATCAGGCAGGAAAAGCGGCATTGAAGGTGCTGATAGAAACAGGTTTTCTCCGCAGGACCTGGAAAATAAAACAATAGGGTCACCCACCCCACCAGTAATTTAGTAACCTGAAGATTGTGGCACCAGTTTAAAGGCTGCCTTAGCACAAAGAAGTTCACCCTGACACCTTCCCCCCTTCTGTGCAGTCCCTCTCCAGCACTGCCCCCAGTATTGCCCCCTTTGCACAACAATTTGGCTATTTTCATGATATTTTCTACTTTGCCGTTGAACCTGCCCAATGTGTTGACAGCATATCTTGTAATCTGACACCTTGAAATTCAGTAAGAAGTCTGACAACATCAGTTTTAAATCACCGCATACACCTTGAAATTCACCAGGTCTAGTTTGGATGACAATTCAATGGAAGGTCAGTGAGACTTATTCACTTTTAGCTAATGCACCTTGAGTTCCGATGTTTGTTTCGTCCAGTTGGAAACAGAAAGACAAGCCAATTAAAATGCAATATTCTTAGCTGACAGCCCAGCCTTAAACAAGGAGATGAATTTGCCAGATGGCAATAAATGTTCATGTTTAATTAGGCATTTGTTGAGACTCAAGACAATCTGAAGCTCAAAATGTCAAAGGTCACATGCTTTGCAGCTACCATTTTAATAGCCTGTTGGTGTTTAAAATATTTAAAGTATTGACTGAAAGATCATAATATACTGGAATATGAGACATCTCAAACGATCTTGTCCCAGTCACTCAGGTCAGGGCTATAAAGACTGCCATAACTACATCATTAGCACAACCAAGCCAGGTGTTCATGTCTTTTATTTCAAGTAACAAATGTGAAGTTTGTTATGTTTTAATGAGTTAATTTGCCACTTGCCCTAGCCGCACATTTACTTTCCGAGGATCAATGTTATTCATAGAAGTGGAGATGTATAGTGGTGGGAATAATTGACATTTTTATTGAAATGCATGCCTGGTGTTCAAGTTGAAGATGGTCCAAGGAATAAAATGTTGTAAAATTGTGTTGACAGTAGGGGAATCATCAAAGCAGTATTATATGCTTTAAATCTTTACATATCTGTTTTAATAATCACTTGTCTTTTAAAGAAAATCTTATTTTGTACAAATGGATAACTCCAAATTGCATGAATACACCACTGTTTGAAAGCCTTACAATTCTACTGTGGGATATCAGTGCACATTTGATGTGAAATGTGATTATTTGCTATTTTAAGAGGAGTTAACATTTTTAACATAAATTGTTTATCACCCCTATGAAAATGGCAGACAGAGGAATTTAATATTATGTGTTTCCAGAGTGATATCACACAGAATAATTTCAAACTAGCTGTGAGCACGAATGGTTTTTATTTAGTAAGATTGAACTGAAGCAGGAATAGTTCTAAACTCATCAGTCTGAACTCATGCAAAGCATTGCAGGAAAGTACACGAGAACTCTTAAATTATAAAACCCTGTGAATCAAACCACAAAAAGTTTCACTGAATCAGTCACCATGCCGTTCCTGTACTTGCACAGTTGATACTGAGGAGCACAATATTTTGAAATACAAATAATATAAGCTGCTCAGTGTGAGCTTAAATTGAGCTCACTTTTTGATTTGAATCATCTATTTATTTTCTTCAGTCTTCATTCAACACCTGCCCATGTAGAATGAAACTGCCGCTATCTCCCCTAATAAATCATACTCTGCTTCAGACAGCTAGAGATGCTGTCCGAAATAAATGACATTCGCAGCTACAAGTTACAGAAGATGATGAAAGCCCAGTGGCCTGATTTTATTTGTGTCAGACTGGGCCTGTGACAGGTAGTGAGAAAACCAACAAGAGGGTAAAACCTACTTGACCTCCCTTCACCAATCTGAGTGTCAGACACATATGTCCATAACAGCATTGGTTGGGATGACCAGAACACAGTCACCATGGAAACAAAATTTTGTATTCAAACTGAGATATACCTTGTACTATGTTGTGTGGCTCTGCCACTGTGCTAAATGGGATAGATTTAGAACAGTTCCAAATTGGGCATCCATGAGGTGATGTAGGCCATCATCAACACCAGAATTGTATTCAATCACAATATTAAGCTTCATAGCCCAGCCTATTCCTCACTCTGTCCACGAAACCAAGAGGACAATTCCAATCCTGCCAATTATGCTCCAAAAGTCAACTCCCAATCATCAGCAAACTGATGGAAGATGTCGTTGACTGTGTTGCTGAGTGACACTTACTCAGCAGAAATCAGCTCAATGATTCTCACATTGGGTTTTGCCTGCTGATCCAGACCTCATTAAACAGCTTTGATGTAAACATGGACAAAAGAATTGAATTCCAGAAATTAAGTGAGTGTAACTGTCCTTGATGTCAAGACAGTATTTGACAAAGTGTGCATCAAGAAGATTTAGTAACATTGAAGTCAATGGGAATCACAGGGATAAATCTCCATTGGTTGGAATCATATCGAGCACAGAGGGAGACAGCTATGGTGGTTGGAGGCTAAATATCTCAGCCGTTGGATATTGTTGCAGGAGTTCCTCTGGGTAGTAACCAGTCATCATCAGCTGCTTTATCAATAACCTTCTCTCCATCAGATGGTCAAAATTGGAAAGTTGCTGATAATTGTACAATATTCAACAGCATTCGCTACTCAAGCACTGTGGCAGTCCATGCCCACAGGTATCAAGACCGGGGCAACATTGCAACTTGGACTAACATAAAGTAAAAGCAGAATATGCTAGAAATACTCAGCAGGCCTAGCAGCATCTGTGAAAAGAAGAACAGATTTAACATTTCAAGTCAATGACCAATGACCTTTTCATCAAAATTGTTCAACTTTATATATTCATTCCTTATACCAAGAACTGACAGTGGCAGCAGGGTGTTCCATTTACAAGATGCAATACAATATTCCATCAAGATTCCAAACCTACGACTCTACCACCTACAGGGAAAGGACAGCAAACGGATGGGAGCAGCACCACATGTGGCTTAGCGTCCAAGTCAGTTGTCATGCTGACTTTGAACTAATAGCACTGCTTTTTGGCTGTCACTATGTCATAATCCTGGAGCTCCCTTGTGAATAGCATTCTGGATGTAGATACACCACATAGACTGTAGCTGTTGGAAAAAAAGCAGCTTACTGTGCCACCTTTGCAGTGCCAACTAAGGATGGGCAATATCTGCTTACCTAGACAGCAATGCTATGATCCCATGAGTAAGTTAAAAAAAAATCACTGTTGTATCTATGTTCCAAAACATAAAACCACTTAATATCAGCACAAAATAAATTAATTTGATAGCTAATTTTAAAAACTGATGAGCGTGAGAACATAAATTGGATGTAGTAAGAATGCCAAGGATTTTTTGTCATTACCATGACATTAAAGAAATAATTTGCTTGAAATTTTCAATCAGTTACTTTTTTCTGACAAAATTGGGTAAAGTGAATTTTGATAAAAAGTGCTTTTACCTGAGTACAATATCTATCAACGATCATTCTCAGTGGTATTCTCTGAGATCCTCCAGTGTTCAACAGTGAATGAATCAGCCACCTGCTATTCCTGCAAGGTCTTTGCAGCACATTTGCAAATGGATCTGTCCCTGACCTAAGTGTTTTACATGTTTGCTGTACAGCTGGATAAATGTTGCAGAAACACACAAAGCCTATTCAGTCGAGTAAAAAGTAAAGCCCATGAAGCTTCTCTCGAGATGCTTGGCCAAAACATTCTGCCTGTTCTGATATTCAATTTAAGAGAGGAAAAAAATCTGCTTTTTAGGAAGAGAATCATCATAATCACTTAATCTTCTGAGGTTTTGCTGTTGATAAAGTAAGTTTGACTCCTGAACTTTTGATGTTTGTTACCAAAGTTCTTGTGAAATATTGCTTTCTTTATTCTCTGATGCTGTAAGATGGAATGGTACAGGAGATATAACCTCAGTGGAAGATATGGTAATGCCTCATAGTCCCACAGCAGTCAAGAGACCACTGTGGATCCTTGACCCTTCTACACAGAATAGCTCATAATATATCTTGGTAGGTTTGGGGGAAACAAGGCCACCATCAATTGATTTGGTGTGAATTCCCGCTGGCCTCCAGGATGGGAAAGGCTTCCTGGTCCCTTTCCCTTGGCTTCGCCCAAGAATGAAAAAATGTGCCCCTGGAGTCTAAGTAGTAAGAATTTATTGTAGAGCATAAACATGTGCAGATATACAAGAGGAGGGGGAGGGAGTGCACGTGAGGAGTTCAGACATTGGGGGTGCCTATTTGTACCATTAATGACATGCCTCTCTGAGCCTTATCCTTCCATCTGCATGTTTTCACTGCTGTGGAGGGTGCTCTCTCAGAAGTCTTTTGGACAACCTGCAGTGCAGCAATCAGATAGCATATAAATCAGTGGGCTATTTGCAAGACTGGGAACATGAGTAAAACACATGAAATCCAATAGCTCTCAATGCCACCTTCTCTCTTTGCACAAGAAAAGCTAAGGCCCAATAGATGAGAGAAAAAGAAGATGGGAAGAGGCCAGTCTGAAACTAAGAACCTGTTGGATGTTGAGGCAGCCCAGTTGGCAGAGTAAGAACCTGACCAAGCTTGCATGGATGGAGAAATGGATGGGCTTGCAGTCTCCATCCAGTAAGGATCCATGCATGTCATAGAAATCCACTCAGGATTCTGAGTGTGTCTGGCTCTTCCAATTCCCTTTGTCTATTCCCCCACCAGCTTCATCTTCTGACCACAGAAGGACCATGAAACCATCGTTGATTGTCATAAAAATCTGTCTGGTTCTCTAATGCCTTTTAGGGAAGGAAATCTGCCATCTTCACCCAGTCTGACCTACATGTGACTCCAGATCCACAGAAATGTGATTGACTCCTAAATGTCGCCTGAAATGGCAAACCATTCAGTTCAGTGCAATTAGAGATGGACGATAAACAAAGACCTAGCCAGGGGTGCCTACATCCCATGAATGAGTAAAAAAAATTGTTCCAGTTTCCATCTGAAAATAAAGCCACTTCATGATTCACATCATGGCTGGAATTTTCCGGCTGTTCACGCCTGTGGGATTCTATTTTCCCAGTTGCAGCACACCCTTGTCTGCGAGTTCCCCAGCAGCATGGAGTGGCTTCAATGGAAATCCCATTAACAGCAAAGGGATCAGAGAATTGCACTGCTAGCAAACTGTCACTGAAACAAGACATTACTGGGAGGATAGAGAATCCTGCCCCAAGTCACATCTCATTTAAAGTCTTTCTTGTGTCTCAATTGAATGATTGGAGAAGTGCACAAAAGCTACATGGCAACACACATGATATCCAGTTTCAATCATGTGGGAGTCCTATTTTTTTGCCTCTGGTTTAAGTAATCATGCAATTGCATATTGGTCTGTATGGGCATGCTCCTGACCATTTCTGATAAATGGTATGATGATGACCATGAAACCATTATCAATTGTCGTAAAAGATCCATAGCAAAATACCACTTTTTCCAAAAGAATATTGAATTTTTGTCACTTCATATGTGAGTGTTTGTAGTCTGCTAGGATGACTGAATATTGGTGGATGGAGAAAATGATAAACTATGATTTCAAGGGAGGTGAGGAGGAAGAGGAGAAAAACTAATCGTCTGGAGTTAATAAGGAAGTGCATGCTGAGCATTCATTTCACATCACCATCTTAAAATTCCGTCTTTGAAGTCAACCTGAAGTGAGATTTATTTTACTGAAGAAATCACGTGATATCTTGACTGTTAAAATTCTTGAGAGTTGAGATTGTAAACCAAACAGCACCGAGATAACAGCATTGCTCACCACCCATGCTTCATTTTCAGTAGATCAGAGGTTACATGTGATGGAGCATGTGTTAATATACAGACAACATCATTATTTTCTGTTATAAACTGGTAAAGACGATATAACTGAGAGCACCACCGGAGCAAAGGAATTAGCCAGGATCATTTGATCCTTGAAGTAGATATGTTACACTGCCTGACCATATATTTCCATTTATTAGACCTCAGTTACCCCTAGTGTCTACATAAGTTCACCAATGACGGATGGAAAACAAATTGCAATCTGCAATACAAAACTGTTTCTCATAATTATGCTAGGGGATGGCGTATAGCTTTCCAGTTAATTTTGGTGTAGACATGTATTTCCTCAGCTATACAAGGATAAATTGCATCTCTGCATTCACTAGGGAAAAGAGAACAAAATTAGCAGTGTAATAGAGTTTTGTGGTGCATTATAATAACTTGTTCCTGAATTTTAAAACTAATGTACAATTATGCACTTTCCCCATCATTTACTCCCTCCATATCACTGAAAATACGGAGATTGATGTGATCTTTTTGTCCACTCATCCATGAGAACTAAATTAGTACCACAATACTTTTAAAAATGCTTGAACAGATTTTAATGAGAGTTAATAATTGACTTCCTGTCATAACTAATGAGCTACTTTACAGCAAAAATATGTTTTTAGCATTACATGGTGAGGTGAAAGTAGTCGAAGTTTCAGATAAGAATACTTTTCTCCTTACCATTCGTTAAAGTTCAAAGTTGTACTATACTATGAATTCAGAAGTAATCATAATTTCAATGTTCATTTGTTTCAATTCAGCCAAAATATTTGAATAGAAGATAGGCTGGGTGAGGCAGAAACACACTAACATTTCATTCTGATACCAAGGTTTTAATCGACTTCAGATTAAAATGGAGATCTCCTCTCTGCAAAGGTTATATCTATCTTTGTGGGTATATTCCACAAGATAAAGCTCATTTGAACTCGACACTGAAATTTGGTACTATTGTTCAGACACTACACAAGAATAATTGGTGGGGAAAACTGTAAATGCTGTACAGTTGCTTCTGTTAGATTGTGTTTGAGATATATCAGGGACAGAACTTTCACCTCCACCTAACACATTTGCTTAAAAAGAAAAAGCACAATATTCTTTTTGCAGCTCGATATCTTTCACCATGACAAGTGATTTTCCTTCAATTTTGATTAAAATAGATGGAGTTAAGAAATAGAAAGCAAAAGATAAGTTTGAACTAATATTTACTATCTGATATCAATGCATACATTTTTTAGTGAATGTAGTGATCTCAAAGAACCTGGGATCCTCCACTTTTTTGGAAGTCAGAGATAGAAATACAAGTAACTTATTTTGCAATTCAAATAACCAAGTGTGCAGGAAATCGCAGTGAATAAAATGAGATATAATGTGCCACATTTTACTCAGAATTTGGCTTGCAGAGTTAAATTGAAGTATAGGAAGGAATAATTTTGATGTCTATATTCTTTCACTTGGGTTGTACAAACAAATTGATACCGACTGCTTTGAAGAGGACACACATTTTTATGAGTAATTTATCCTCCAGTGAATATTTGTTATTTCAAGTCTCCATGTATAAACTTAGAAAATGGCTGTCCGGATTAGCCTGTATGCTATGCAGCAAAAAGAATCAGAAGGATTTTAGATCCTGTACCTGAAGGGCTCAGTGCTTGGCCTGCTTATATGCAATATGCACATGAATAATTTGGATCTGAACATCAGGAGTGCAATATTGTAGATTGTTGATTACCCAGAAGTAGTAAATAACATGGAAGACTATTTAAGGCTTAGAAAAATGATGAATAGGAGACTACACTCAATGAAAAATGCAGATGAATAGAGAGAGATTTAGGTGGTTAGTCACACAATTTCCTTAAAGTGGGATGTAGTTAACAAAGCTAAAAGGAAGCTTTGGAGTACTGCTGGCCATTTTCAGACAGGGCATGACAATATTAATGTGTCTTGAGTGATAGTGCAAACGGACGGTCCCATTTTTTGCATTCTGCCCATTTTCTTCTTCACTATTGTGCTAATTCATCCTCTTACCTCTGATGAGAAATGTTAAGTATAATTATGCTTGTGCATCACTCCATCATTTTTGAGTATTTTAATCCATTTGTAGAATAAAATTAGCTACTTTTTTTTAAATTTAAGAACAAAAATGCAACTGCAGTTCTCAAAAGAGTCCTGTTATGCAAATAGTTATCTTCAAACTTGAGGCTGAATGTGGCAGATCAAATGGAATGGAGATGGAGTAAAATACATGCTTCATGCTTTTAAAAACACTGGGAAACATAGAAAATAGATGCATGAGAAGGGCCATTCAGCCCTTCAAGCCTACACCACCAATATGAAGATGATTGATCATTTTCAGTATCCCACTCCCAATTTATCTCCATATCCTTGATCCCTTTAGCCATTAGGGACACATCTAGTTCCCTCTTGAACATGTCGAATGAGCTTGCCTCAACAGGTCTCTATGGTGGAGAATTCCACAGGTTCACAACTCAATGAATGTAGAAGTTCTTCCTCACCTCAATCCTCTGAATGGCTTACCCCTCATTCTTAGAATCCGACCCATAGTTTTGCACTTTCCCAACAGTGGGAGCATTCTTCCCACATCCAGCCTGTCCAGCCCCATCAGAATTTTATAGGGGGTGAATCTCCCAATCTAACCCACTAGTTTCTTGGCAGGTCAGTCCGAGAGATGTGCGTGTATGCCAATTCACAGGATTCATGCACGTGTTCTCGACATGCACGCATCTCCCGGTGACAGATTTCTGGCGAGGAAATCGGTGGGAACAGCAATGAAGTAATTTTAATCTATTTTTAATGTGACTTAAATGTGATTATCAGGCCCGGCTCTGAGCCCGATACCGTCTCCCACTCTGTCAGTACAATTTCACTCCAGCGGGGTTTAGATAGCTCCCTTACTTTTGGAAAACTAGCGGGAGACCCCCCTGTAGTGAAGTGGAGTGCAAGTGGGTCCCCAAGATGGTCAAGGGGCAGAGGGGTGGTGTCCCCTGAGTAGGGATATCCTGGCAGTGTTAGCCTGTGCACCATGGCCTGTCCAAGGGGTAAAGATCCCATGCCAAAGGGGCATCTTGGCATTGCCCACCAGGCATGGGGCAGTGTCAAGGGAGTGGGACAAGCTGGGGACAAGGACAAGGTCTGGGGGACAGTGCAGGGGTAGAGCCTAGGGAAGGACTTGGGGGATCAGTGGGAGTGGGAGCCATTGCCATTCTGCAGACAGGATGGTCGGGCTAGAAGGTGGCCAGGCATTAGGGAGGGATGATGGTTAGGGGAGACTGCTGTGACGTTCTGCTCCCATTGGTGTGGGGGGGGGGGAGTGGTGGTGCCTGCTAGTAGGGGGGTATAGCACTGTAAGTGGGAGGGGGGGACACTGCCTAGAGATCAGGGTGCTCCAGAAGGAGAATCGTCAGGGCGAGCCCTGGAATGGTTGTGGGGCTGCCATTGGGTGGAGCCAGGGGCGGGGAAGGGGGGGGGGGGGGTGAAATGGGGTTTTCGCAGATGGGGGGGGGGGAAGGGACGCTCAGGTATAGGGGACAGGCGCAACGGAGCGCTGGGGTGGGGGGGGGGGGGGGGTGGGAGGTGTGCGGTTGCTTATGCTGATGCTGGACAGGCGATTGGAGGTGCAGAACATTAGGAGTCCTAAGTCCTAAGCAAAGCAAGGTGACAAAAAGGGGCCATTGTGCAGAGTTCAGAACTGTCAGACTCTGGCATGAATAGGCAGCACCCCATGAGCTTTTAATATGCTCATGACTGTGACCTCTGCAATGCACAGAAAGATGTCCCTCAACACCAGGTTAAAATCCAATAGGTTTATTTGGTATCATGAGCTTTCAGCACCCTGCTTCTTCATCAGGTGACTCGAGAGTTGGGTTAACAAACAGGGCATATAAAGACAAAAGACTCAATGGTTGGATAAGCCCAGACCAAATGGTGGGGGTTGCACATAATGTGACATGAATCCAAGATCTCAGGCGAGGCCATCCTCGTGTGTGAAACTTGCCTATCAGTTTCTGATCTGGGTGTGCAGAATCATGCTAACTGTCCTGGCTTGAGACAATTCACACCTCGTTAACCTGTGTTTATCCCTTTCTCTGCTTGCATTGTTTGTACCTGTAAAGATTTTGATTACCTGTAAAGACTCACATTCCAACCATTAATTTGCAATTGTCTATGTCTGTATATGCACTTTTTGTGAACCCACTCACCTGATGAAGTAGCAGTGCTCCAGAAGCTCGTGCTACCAAGTAAAGCTGTTGGACTTTAAACTGCTGTTGTGAGACTTCTGACTGTGCCAATCCCAGTCCAACACCAGCATCTCCACATCATGGCAATATACAGAGTATGGGAGATTCAAGTCTGAACTCCCACTGAAAAGAACAATCGTGATTTACACCAATTTTCCAGTGAATTCAGCACTTAGAACCGTTTTGGGAGAATAGTCCCTTGTATGTTTTTATGAGATCCACTCACGCTCCTCTAAATTCTAGTGAGTACAAGCCTAGTCGATCTAGTGGTTCTTCACATGTTAGTCCTATCATTCCAGGAATCAGTCTGGTGAAACTTTGCTAGACCTTCCTCAGACCAGGAGACTAAAACGGTACGTCATACTCATGGTGTGGCCTCACCAAAGTCTTGTATAACTGCAGCAAAACATCCTTATTTCTATACTGAATTCCTCTGGCTAGGAAGGCCAGCATGCCATTAGCTTTCCTCACTGCCTGCTGTACATGCATGCCATCCTTCAGCGACTGTTCCACCATGACACCCAGGTCATGTTGCTCTTCCCCTTTTCCTAAATTCCACCTGTTTTTCTCACCAACTTGGATAATCTCACATTTATCCATATTGTAGTGCATTTGCCAAATATTTGCCCACTTAGCCAGCCTGTTCAAGTCACCGTGTAGCTTCTTAGCATCCTCCTCACAGCACACACTTTCACCTAGCTTAGTGTCATCTATAAATTTGGAGTTATTGTATTTGATTCCTTTGTCTAAACAGTGAATGTATATTGTGAAAAGCTGAGGGTCCCAGCACTGAACCCAACAGTACCCCACTAATCATTGCCTGCCACTCTGAAAAGGACCCATTTATTCCCACTCTCTGCTTCCTGTCTGCCAACCAGTTCTCTATCCATGTTAATTTGATCTTTCACGACACCCTAGTTATGACTGTAACACTACATTTTCTTGTTTCCTTTTCTATAAATGGTAAGCTTTGCCTGTGTAGTGCACAAGAAATAGATGTCAGAATAATAAATCAAGTCAAACTAATAATATCAGTTCATTATCCCCAATACCATGAGCTTTATATTTGCTCACTAGTCTCTTGTGAGGGACCTTGTCAAAAGCCTTTTCAAAATCCAGATGCACAGCATCAACTGGTTCATTCTTGTCCACTCTACAGGTCGCATCCCAAAACATTCCAGATTTGTCAAGCGTGATTTCCCTTTAGTGAA
The DNA here is from genome assembly GCA_024679065.1 of Sphyrna mokarran. Lineage (NCBI taxonomy): Eukaryota > Metazoa > Chordata > Chondrichthyes > Carcharhiniformes > Carcharhinidae > Sphyrna > Sphyrna mokarran. The sequence goes on from JAGIQG010000003.1 coordinate 94,941,908, forward strand.
TCCATGCTGACTTGGACCAATCCTGTCACTGTTTTCCAAATGTTCAGTTATTACATCCTTAATAATTGACTCATCACTGATGTCAGGCTAACCGGTCTATAAGTCCACATTTTTTCTCTCCTTCCTTTTTAAAAAAGTGGGGTTACTTTAGCTACCCTTCAATCCACTGAAACTTTTTTAGCATCAAAGAATGCTGGAAAATGATCACCAATGTGCTCATTATTTCGAGGGCCATTTATTTGAGAACTCTAGGATGTAGAGTATCAGGCCTTGGGACTTGTTGGGTTTTAAACCCAGCAATTCCCCCATTACAATTTCCTGACTAATAATGATTTGCTTCAGTTCCTCCTTCATGTTAGATCCAATGTCCCCTAATATTTCTGGAAGGTTATTTGTGTTTTCATTATTGAAGACAGATTCAAAGTCTTTATTCAGCTAGTCTGTCATTTCCTTATTACCCATTATGAATTCACCTGATTTGAAAATGTGAGATCGCATTTGTCTTCACCAATCGTTTTCTCTTCACGTATCTATGGAGGATTTTATAGTTAGTTTTTGTGTTTTCTGCAAGCCTATTCTCTCATTCTATTTTCCCTTTCTGAATTAAGCTCTTTGTCTTTCTCTGCTGGATTTTAAGTTGCTCCCAGTCCTCAGGTTTGCTGCTTTTTGGCCAATTTATATGCCTCCTCTTTAGCTTTAACACTATCCCTGATTTCCTTCGTTAACAATAGATGAGCTACCTTCCCCATTTTACTCTTACGCCAGACTGAGATGTACAGTTGTTAAATTTCATCCGTGTGTTCTTTAAATGTCTGCCATTGCTAGCTACCGTCAACCCCTTAAGTACCCTTTGCCTGCTTATCCTTGCCAATGTGCATTCATACCATCAAAGTTAGTTATCAAAGTTCAGGACCCTTGTCTCAGATTTAACTATAAAACTTTCCATCCTAATGAAGAATTCTACTATATTATGGTCAATCTTTCCCAAATGATCTTGCATCACAATGTTGTTAATAAACTCTTTCATAAAACAATACGCAGTCTAGGATGGTTTGCTTTCTAGTTGGTTCTTCAACATATTGATGAAGGAAACCAAGAACAGCTTGCACACAAACAGAATGACCCAGCGGACAGCACAATTACTCCAGTCAGTCATTAATTTTTATTTGGAACCTTGTCCCCTTGTGGATATATTACCCTAATGAATGTACAAGAAAATCTTTCTTTTAATGAACATTTTCTCTTCTCAGGAGAGATAGCTAGATTGCTCAATTTTTCAACATTCTATCATATAATTCCAACAAAGTGATTATTCAGGTACATTTTTCAACAAGAAATACACTCCATCCTTATTAACTGAGCACATTTCTGCATTATAACAAGGAGCCTATAATTATAAATGTCAGATACTGTACCAGAAGATATAATCAGAAGACATTGGGAGCCAAAGCATAGAAAATTTAGACTGAGAGCCATAAAATGAGATTACTAATGCGCTTCAGGAAATAAATATATTAGTTTAAAACATAAGTTCAATTCACTAATTCAGTGCTGTACAGTATCATATGCTCAAAATTTATTCTGCACTATTTGACATAGCCATACCATTCAGGCTTTTTATTTAATTGTTGTCTTGGTTACATCTTGGTGGTATGTCAATTCAAAGTGCCCAAGATGATGCCTCCTGGTGTGTAAAGTTAATTTATTTGTCCAGGTCATAGTTTCATAACCTTTTATAAAGCCAGCTAATTAAAAATTTGACTTCTGACCGATAAATAAATTTGTCATATATTTTAATCCATCCTCCTGGTTCTGTAAGTAAATTTGAGAGGAAATTAGTTAAGTATTATATGATGGATTGGTTGGGGGGGGGGGGTTGAGCCATATGTATTTCGCTCCGTTTTCTAGCTGATCAGAGTGCTGTGGTTGATACTTCAATGATGGAAATGCAAACAGAGAAACTGTTCCCTGTAGGTTAAAATGTTGATGCCTATGAAATAGGATTGTTTGTGAGAAGCTGAAGTGAGAACTAGGGTGAGAAATGGCCTGTTCACGTCAAGTTTCTGTACATAGGCTCAAACAGCTGTGAGACAACTAAGTCTTAGGTAAATTAGCAGGGCAAGCTGGGAATTCATCATGACAGAATAAAGATTATTTTGTAAGATAAGAATTTGGCAAAAAATTGGAAAATGTCACTTAATGAGTTACCAGAAGAAAGTTCCAGTAATGCTGGCACCAGCTAGAAAGAGGTAGTCAGAACTGATGTTCCAGTAGGAAGTGCCCGTAAGATGAATGATTAGAGCAACTGCCAGTTGTCATGTTACTAGTGTGGGTACAAACTGGTTATTTTTCCAATTTATCTGATGGTTTTTATTGCTAGTGTACCTTGAATTAGCATCAACAGATGTAAAAGACTGGAAGTACATATTCCACCATTTGTGTGACTGAAAGTGCTCAAGGTTAATAAATCCGATTCTGCAGATTTGGAGGTTATCACTTGAATAAACGTGTACGTAAAAGCTGTACAAATTTTATTCTGGAAAAAAAGTGATAACTATACCAATTAAAATAGAGAATTGGCTCTAGAGAAACTAAATTCTGCATTTTCTTGCAAAAGTTTTTTAAAAAGAAGTGTCATAACATCATACAATAGCTTAGAAACAGAGGCATTTATATCTCACAATGAATGATAGACAGTGGCTTTATTGACTCCCTGCTGGTTAAGTTCCTCAGGGCTTCCCAGGAGTTCCAATTGCTATTTTATTCATCTACATTCATTTATTAAAATTACATCATCTGGGACAGCGAATTTGTAGAGTACAACCAAAAGAATAAGCAAATAGATATTGTGAGATTGACAAGAAGATTCATTGTTTGTCAGAGCTGTGGTACACAAGACTTTTTTTTTGAACTGGGTGAGCATTAACAACTGTCGTCTTCTGGGTGATTCTTGGCCTCATTTCACTGAGTTCCAGGTAACCCTACAAACTAGCTAGTTCTAGTTGAAGACACAAAGAGAAGCTTATTCTCCTCTCTACATGCAAATTGCCTATTACAAAGTAAAATAATTGGCCAAATACTTTGCATTTAATTCTCTCAAGTTACTTTGGAAGTATTTTCAGTAGCTATGTTGCTGCTTCACACTTAGTAAGTTCCTTATAAATGCATTTCATACTATAATGAATGACCTCAAGCCATAGTTGTGAAAGATACCTGAATACTAGCTTGTATTAAATTCTTAACATTCTCCCTGGCAGACTTGCATTGATGGGGATTTACTACACGTCTTTTTCCATTCTTGTGCCCACTTTTTTGTCAGAGCTTTTCCCTTCTATGTATGGCAATCTATGACACTTGCATGCACTGAGATAATGTCTGCGAGCATTGCAAATACAGTCCTCCTGTTCATTGCCCTCCCACAAATACAGCAGTAATAGCTTTTTTGTATTAAGGATTTTGAGTTTATCAGAAGTTGCACAGAGGATCCGCAAATTTTATGCGATAAATTTTACCATCCCACCCCACCACGGGAATAAGAGCGAGTGAAGGGTGGAAAGATCCATTGACTTTGATGGGATTTTGTGGTTTCAGGCCGAGCATGGGTGGAAAATCCCGTCCAATATATTTTCCAAACTCCGCTTTCTTCATGTCTGTTTTTAACATTTCTCTATATCCTACCAGTTTTCCTTCTCCTGCCTCTTCTAATGGCCTTGACTACTTTCTGGAGTATATTCAAATGAAAATAGTTCACTTCCATTACATTTCAGTGAATATTATTCAGGCTATTTGATTGAGGTAAGTAATTATATTGTGGTTCGCGCTGCTGCCTCATAATACCGGTGCCCTGGGTTCGAATCCTGCCTTGGATCACTGCCTGTGTGGAGTTTGCACCTTCTTCCTGTGTCTGTGTGGGTTTCTTCCAGGTGCTCCAGTTTCCTCCACACTCCAAAAGACATGCTGATTAGGTGAATTGGTCAAGCTAAATTGGTCAGTGTACCCAAACAGGCTCCAGAATGGGGCTTTTCACAGTAACGCCATTGCACTGTGAATGTAAGCTTACTTGTGAGTAATAAACTTTACTTTAAAAAATAATTAAAATTAAGCTCCAGTTCTTGCCACAATCAGCATTGTTGTCTTCATTCATCACCTACATTCAAACATCCTCACACCGGCACCCTCTACTTAAACACATCTCACTTCCCTCACACCCAAGTACATATCAATGCACACTTCTACTCCCTCAAGGTCTCTCAAACTTCTGTGCATATTCATGTTTTCACATATCCATAAACCATTGCACATGCACCCCTAACCTCATACACGAGCCTTCCACTCCATTCAATGTACACACAGCCCAAACATAGAACATACGCATGCATCCCACACAATTACACAAACTGGGCTCACCCACGCACAGGACACACCGTGAACTCTCTCACATTCCATGCCAATGGTATAGTTGTCAGGAACAGGAAATTTGAACTTCTCTAATACCTTGTCAAGGTAACTGTTCTTTGTGGGTGGATGTCAGGAGAATGTGTAATTGTAGTGGTTAGAACCTGATATTGCACCACTTAATATCCATATATATATACTTATACAGATTGCAGAAAGGTTCATAGGATACTGGTTAGATATACTGGGCTGTATTTAATGCAGACAATCATGATGAGAACCATGGCTACCGGACCCAATTAATCAGCGGATAGGTCCCATGTCAACCTCCTGGAGAACCTTTCACCAAGAACTCAAAGGATGGAAGGTGTTGATGTGGCATTGCTGGCTACCAGCAGCAGGACATCAATTTGACTCATTAATTTAGTAGAGACACATGTTTTTTCTGCACATTCAGTAGACTGCCCAGCAAACACTATCAAATTTGTTTCCTAGAGAAGAAAATCCCTTGTTTTCAGACGCCATGTGCCTGAATGGGGGAGGCCAACATCAGGAGAGCCATCTCTTTACCATTGAACAGTCCAATGACCCTTTCCCCATCTCCCCAGCCACATCACAGCCTCACTCACATATGGTCAGGGGTCTCACAGAATTCAAGATCCTCTGGTGCAAGGAGAATTGCCAGCATTATCGCTGTAGCTGCTGTAAAAGGTATTTGTTGACCTCTGGCTGACAGGAATTCCGCTATTGGAGATGTTAATCATGAGGAAAGTGTAAAGGTTAATTGCCTGGAGAGCACTAATTCCATTAGACCTCCCACAAAGAACTGTAACAAGACTTTCCCACCAGTGCACTGACCCATGTGTCAGACTCCATTGGCTCCAAAGAGATCGGTCCATTATGCTTGAATTTTTTTCCCCCGATCATTGCTTTCATATAACATCAAGTCCAGATTTGTTGGGATTTGTTGCAGCTTTCATTCAACCACTCGAAGTGAGATCTGTTGATTCAGCCCACATAGCAAATCAGTGCTGGGATTCCCTAGGTCTGTGGAGCTCCTTATCACACTAAGTAACAAAATTGCACATAAAGCAATACATGTGGGCAGCACAATGGTTAGCATTGCTGCCTCACAACATCATTGATCAGGATTCGATTCTGACATTGAATGTCTGTGGAGTTTGCAAGTCCTCCCAGGTCTGTGTGTGTTTCCTCTGGGTGCTCTGGTTTCCTACCACAGTCCAAAGGTTTCCTACCACAGTCTACAGTCCTGGGCCGGACGGGATTTACCCTAGGATTCTCTGGGAGGCGAGAGAGGCGATTGCAGAGCCTCTGGCTCTGATCTTCAGGTCGTCGTTGGTTATGGATATAGTGCCAGAAGACTGGAGGATAGCGAATGTGGTCCCATTGTTCAAGAAGGGGAAGAGAGACTTTCCGGGGAATTATAGGCCGGTGAGTCTTACTTCTGTTGTGGGCAAAGTATTGGAGAGAATTATTAGGGATAGGATTTACAGTTATTTAGAGAGAAATGAATTGATTGGGGATAGTCAGCATGGTTTTGTGAAGGGTAGGTCGTGCCTTACTAACCTTATTGAGTTTTTTGCAAAAGTGACCAAAGAGGTGGATGGGGGTAAGGCAGTTGATGTGGTATATATGGACTTTAGTAAGGCGTTCGATAAGGTGCCCCATGGAAGGCTTCTGCAGAAAATGCAGATGTATGGGATTGAGGGTGATTTAGCTATTGGATTAGGAATTGGCTAGCTGATAGAAGACAGAGGGTGGTGGTTGATGGAAATTATTCATCATGGAGTTCGGTTACAAGTGGTGTACCTCAGGGATCTGTTTTGGGGCCCCTGCTGTTTTGTAATTTTTATAAATGATCTGGATGAGGGTATTGAAGGATGGATTAGTAAATTTGCAGATGACACTAAAGTCGGTGGAGTGGTAGATAGTGAAGAGGGGTGTTATAGTTTGCAGAGAGACTTGGACAAGTTGCAGAGCTGGGCCGAGAGGTGACAAATGGAGTTTAATGTGGAAAAGTGTGAGGTAATGCACTATGGCAGGAATAATAAATGTGTAGAGTATAGGGCTAATGGTAGGATTCTTAGTAGTCTTGATGAACAGAGGGATCTTGTGTATATGTGCATAGATCCCTGAAAGTAGGCAGTCAAGTCGAGAAGGTTGTTAAGAAGGCATATGGAGTCTTAGCTTTTATTGGTAGGGGGATTGAATTTCGGAGCCGCAACGTCATGTTGCAATTGTACAAAAAACTCTAGTGCGGCCGCACTTGGAGTATTGTGTGCAGTTCTGGTCCCCACATTATAAGAAAGATGTGGAGGCATTGGAGAGGGTACAGAGGAGGTTTACCAGGATGTTGCCTGGTATGGAGGGCAGGTCTTATGAGGAGAAGCTGAGGGATTTGAGGTTGTTTTCATTAGAAAGGAGGCGGCTAAGAGGAGACCTTATCGAAACATATAAGATGATTAGAGGTTTAGATAGGGTGGACAGTGATAGCCTTTTCCTAGGATGGAGAAAGCAAGCACGAGGGGACACAGCTTTAAATTAAGGGGTGGTAGTTATAGGACGGATGTCAGAGGTAGGTTCTTTACCCAGAGGGTGGTAAGGGTATGGAATGCCCTGTCTGCGTCAATTGTAGATGTGCCAAGTTTGGTGGCGTTTAAGAGGTTAGTAGATACGTTTATGGACGAAAAGGGAATGATTTAGGTTAGCGGGTCATTGCTTTTTCCTAATTGGTCAGCGCAACATCGAAGGCCGAAGGGCCTGTTCTGCGCTTTAGTGTTCTATGTTCTATGTTCTATGTTCTAAAGATGTATAGGTTGGATGGATTGTCCATGCTAAATTGCTTCTTATTTCCCCAAGAGCTGTAGGTTAGGTGGATTTGTCATGGTAAATGTGCATGATTGCAGGGATAGGGCAGAAGGGAGGATTTGGGTGGGATGCTCTTTTGGAAAATTGGTGCAGACTCAATTGGCCGGATGACCTGTTTCTGCATAGTAGAGATTCTGTGGTTCCATGCTTCTAATGCAAAGTGGGCATCAAAGGAGAGTGTTAATGAAGAAGCATTGTTGTGTATTCTACTGAATAACTTATCTGTTTGTTATGATGGTAACATGCTCTGTTTTACAGCAGATTATAGAAAACGAAGCAAATGGAATCAACAGAGAGGAATGTAAAACATTTAATTGTATTAGCTTTTCCGCAAAGATATTTAGTGTCCTAAATACAGCCTGAGTACCTATCAATCCTTTGAGGTTAAACTCCATTATGTGACAGTGTAGATTGATTTTCTTCATCTTCTTTCTACTTCTTCTATTAGGTAAATTGTCTGCACGTAGTAGCAGTTGATGGCATTTCTCCTGTAATAACCACTTCCTTACCTTAACTGCAATTACAATGCTCAGGCCTGATAAGCATTCAGAAATTAGCTAATTGAAATTCACACCATGTGCTTGTTTTATTATGTAGCTGGATTCTTAAAAGACATCTCATATCAATAGTAACAATAAGAAACTCTTTATGCCTCAGAGGGAAAACAACCTGAAATTGCTGAGAGGTGAAACCATGTTCTGTATAATATTAGCCATGCAGATTAAAATGATGTTTCATTTCTAATAATGGAAAGTAAAAATCTAATGAAAGAGCAAAGCCTTTTATATTTTCATATGTAATAATGCATTTTGCAGTGCCTGAATGAAGCTTGTTCAATTACACTCGATGTAATGCACATATCTGTAATAGACTGTGCAATCATGGGTCACGTCTCTCAAACACCTGCTGAGGATGTGTGGGAGAAAGTTTGACTTTCCAAATTATGCATTTGGTGTGCAAGGAACACTGCTTTCTGGAAGTCAATGCAGATGCACAGATTCAAGTAATGGATAGTGATCTGGTTGTACCTGGAGTTAGGTATAGTTGTGAATTATACACCTGTTTCTGGCACTTAAATTCCATACACTGTTCCAGAACTTTGTCCCTGGAAGTTTAGGTATTCACACTAATAGTATGGAAGTCATTAACAGAGTTGGATTAATGGTATTTTAGTATATGAACAGGTGGAGAGGTTGACCTTCACACAATGTGGGTTATCTGGAGAGCGTCCAACAAATGGGAAATAATTTTACAGAATTCTTTGGTAAGCAGGAATGGAACCACTTTTTGCTTTATTCACAGAATGTGGATGTCACTGGTAAGGTCATCATCTATTACCTATTCCTAATTTCCCATGAGAAGATGGTGGGGAACTGTCTTTTTGAATTTCTGCAGTTCAGGCAATGTAGATACACTCACAATTCTGGTTGTACAAAGTACCAGAATGTTGACTCAGTGATTGAAATAACAGCAATATAATTTAAAATCAGGATGATGTGAACTTTTGGAAACTTATTATTCTCGTGCATTACCTGCCCTCGACATTGTAGATGGTGTCCTGCCACATAGGTTCAATACAGTAACCTGCTTTATATTTTCTCCTATGTGAGTACCTTGACACTTGGTCATCTGTTCTAAAAAGAAGGAAAATGAATGAGTCTTGTGATGTGTACAACTCTGATAAAGCTGCATTTATTGTCCATCTATGTTATAATCAAAAGGTTATGTTTGACACTTAGTTTGTAAGAATTCATAACTGAATATCTTGCTGGTGTCGTAAAGCGAAAAATAGTTAAATGTTCCCTGCCTGTCCTTGACCAATTTGCAGTTACCCTTTTTAACCCAGGTGCTTACATGGTGCATAGATAAAAGGGACAAAAGTGAGGTGAGTGTCCAACACAATTTTATTGCACAGTGTATCAGGAAAAAGAATATTCAATCTCTTCACAGGACTCTTCAGGAAAAAGTCTAAATCTCTAAGTAAATAGTCTCAAATCGACACTAGCTATCCACTGCTAACACGTGCTTCCAAGGATTCATTACATCCTATCCAAAGGTGCCAGAAAACATATTTGAACTGTTTATATCAAAAAAAAAATTGGTATTACCTCTTCAGTAAGGTTGGGACAGGCTGTCCCTTGTCTTTGAGTGTTGGCTTATGCTTCAGGATCTGCAGTCATCAATATGGTTTTTCCCTCTCATTTAGTGCAGGTTCAGTTTATCTCACTGGCATAGTATTCCAGATCCATTCAGTCTGATGATACTACCATGAGGTCCAAGACAGGTTTACTAGAGGTGTAAACAGCGGCTCATTCTGAAACAATGTGGACATTGGCGCCAAGCCAGACAGTTCCAGACTTGTCTGATTTCAATGGGGATGTGATTGTCTGAGGCCTGACTGCATGAAAACTGTCTGTTCCAGCTCTTCAGTTTGCAATTGCAGCATCTTACTTGGTTTGAACTTAGATTCCACATTTTGAGTTTTTGAAAAAAAATCAATATTTCTGTAACAATCCTGGAGGTCATGGGTCACCTGACCATCTTAGATTTTTTTGAAGTATATAATATGAAGCAGAGTCAAATGTACATTAAACTGGATAGATGTGCCCAGGTTCTTTCTTTGAAGGAATCAATTAATTAGTTGAGTATTTATAACAAAACAATAATGCCCACCATAATTTTAATGGTATTAACACAAATTGCTAGCTTTATTGAACTCAAATTTCACAGTGCAATGAGCTAATGGGCTGCTTGTTCAGTAACACAACCATTATGCAACTATGAACTAATTGTTCAAATTTAAGTTGCCACCACAACTGATAAGCCTAGCATCCCTCCCCTGTGTATTTATTTTATGCTCTGCTTTATGAGCACTAGTTAGTCACTGGAGATAGAGAACTGTGCTCAGTATCTCTCATTCAAGAGGTTCTTGGAAAGGGAGTTTAATACATCTGCCCCAATGTTAACTGCAAGCCAGTTTTCTGAAGATGAGCTCCTAGTCCCAAGGAGAAAACAAAGAAAGGAAAAGAAAATAGTGTTTTAGGCTTCTTCAGTCTTCAATTCTATTTGCCACTGGGCTGGCCTAACAGGGTTGGTTTTGGCCAGGCCCCAGGTTAAAGATATATATTAGTTTTTATGGCTTGCTATTTATTAAAAGAATCACAGCAGCTTTGTGCAGGTATCATCAGTACCTGTTTCAGAGAGCAGATAAAAATCTTTTGATTTGATTTATTGTTATCATATGTATTAGTATAATACAGTGGAATGTATTGCTTCTTGCACGCTATAGAAGTTCACTGTTCATATAATACATAGGGAGAAGGAAAGGAGAGAGTACAGAATGTAGTGTTTCAGTCATAGCTAAGGTGTAGAGAAAGATCAAGTTAATAATAAGATAGGTCCATTCAAAAGTTTAATGGCAGCAAGGAAAAAGCTGCCCTTGAATCAGTTGATATTTGATCTCAGACTTTTGTATCTTTTTCCTGATGGAAGAAGATGGAAGATATGAGGGTCCTTGATTATACTAGCTGCGTTTCCAAGGCAGCAACAAATGTAGATAGAGTCAATGGATGGGAGTCTGGTTTATGTGATAGACCAGGCTACTTTCATAGCCCTTTTAGTTCTTGTGGTCTTTTGTCAGGGCAAGAGCCATGGCACGCTGTGATACATTTGGAAACAATGCTTTCTATGATGCACCTGTAAAAATTGGTGAGTGTTGTAGCAGACATGCCAAATTTTGTTAGTTTCTTAAAAAAGCAGAGGCATCAGTGGGCTTTCTTAACAAAGCTTTGCATAGCGGGACCAGGATAATTTGTTGGTAATTCTGGACACTTAGAAACTTGAAGATCTCAACCATTTCTACTTTGTCCCCATTGATATACACAGGGGGCATGTCCTCTACTATGCTTCCTGAATTTGATGATTATTCCCTTCATTTTACTGACATAGAGGGAGAGATTATTGTTATTGCACCATTTCACCAGATTCTCTATCTCTTTTCTATACTCCATCTCATCATTGTTCGATATTCAACCCACTACAGTGGTACCATCAGCAAACTTGAAAATGGAGTTGGTGTGGAATTTGGCCACATTGTCATAAGTGTATAAAGAGTATTGTAAGGAGTTGAGGACACAGCATATCTTTGTGGGCACCAGTGTTGAGGTTAGCTCCCAGATGCTGGAGGGCAGGCAGCTTGGGTAACTTTAACTGTACCATCCCTGGGTATAAATTAGAAATAAGAGTTAAAATCGTATCAGCAATGCCTTTCCCAGCCTTGCTACTGAACAATTAGTAAAAATATAATTGGTTTCTGGCAGTTCAAATAAATACCCTTTTTTTTAAGAAAGACAAGTTGATTAATGATAGTTGCAAGTATGTACAGTCCAACATGCCAATGAAAATTAAGAGCATTGACCTGTGTCTGGATTTTATACAGAAGCTAATGATGGATTGATTAAGCAAGATTAGATTGACTGTTTTCATTCAGAGTATGCAAATGAGCATTGGTATTTCACAAAGATGACAGTCAATATGCGATGTGCCTGTCTAACATTGGCCTTCATCACAAACCAATTACCTTTCAGATCATACCCAGGGAATGTCCACATCACCAATGATACTTTAGCCCTTTTTATGACAGTTTATCTCACCTTTGCATGATTCTATGGGCGTAAGTTGTATAACTTGACACTGGCCATAAGCTTCTGAGCACATTCTTCCTTCACATATGTATTTACTTGTACCGGTGGCTGTGTGTGACTGCATTTGACATCAAGGCAGCATTTGACTGAGCATGGCACCAAGATAAGAATAAAACTGAAGTCAGTGGGTATCAGGGGAACATTCTCCACTGGCTGGAGTCATATCCAGCACAACCATTGTTGGAGGTCAAACATCTCAGCTCCAGGAAATTGCTGGGTGAGATCCTCAGGGCAGTATCTATGCAGTCATAGACAGCAGTGGGAAGTTGTGCGTGGAGCCTGAAGAGACTGGAGAGGCACTGAACAAATATTTCTCTTTGGTATTCACGCAAGGAGATATAAATGTAGTTGTGGAGAACACTGGGATACGGGGTTGCAAACTGGAAAGTATTGAAGTAGATAAGGAGGATGTGCTAGATATTCTTGAGGGTTTGAAGTTAGATAAGTCCCCTGGGCCGGATGGGATTTACCCTAGGATTCTCTGAGAGGCGAGAGAGGCGATTGCAGGGCCTCTGGCTCTGATCTTCAGGTTCTCGTTGGTTACGGGTATAGTGCTGGATGACTGGAGGATAGTGAATATGGTCCCGTTGTTCAAGAAGGGGAAGAGAGACTTTCTGGGGAATTATAGGCCGGTGAGTCTTACTTCTCTTGTGGGCAAAGTATTGGAGAGAATTATTAGGGATAGGATTTATAGTTATTTAGAGAGAAATGAATTGATTGGGATAGTCAGCATGGTTTTGTGAAGGGTAGGTCGTGCCTTACTAACCTTATTGAGTTTTTTGAAAAAGTGACCAAAGAGGTGGATGGGGGTAAAGCAGTTGATGTGGTATATATGAACTTTAGTAAGGCGTTCGATAAGATGGCCCATGGAAGGCTTCTGCAGAAAATGCAGATGTATGTGATTGAGGGTGATTTAGCTAATTGGATTAGGAATTGGCTAGCAGATAGAAGACAGAGGGTGGTGGTTGATGGGAGATATTCATCGTGGAGTTCGGTTACAAGTGGCGTACCTCAGGGGTCTGTTTTGGGGCCCCTGCTGTTTGTAATTTTTATAAATGATCTGGATGAGGGTATTGAAGGATGGATTAGTAAATTTGCGGATGACACCAAAGTCGGAGGAGTGGTAGATAGTGAAGAGGGGTGTTATAGTTTGCAGAGAGACTTGGACAAGTTGCAGAGCTGGGCCGAGAGGTGGCAAATGGAGTTTAATGTGGAAAAGTGTGAGGTAATTCACTTTGGCAGGAATAACAAATGTGTAGAGTATAGGGCTAATGGTAGGACTCTTAATAGTGTTGAAGAACAGAGGGATCTTGGTGTATATGTGCATAGATCCCTGAAAGTTGGCAATCAAGTCGATAAGGTTGTTAAGAAGGCATATGGAGTCTTAGCTTTTATTGGTAGGGGGATTGAATTTCAGAGCTGCAACGTCATGTTGCAACTGTACAAAACTCTAGTGCGGCCGTACTTGGAGTATTGTGTGCAGTTCTGGTCCCGCATTATAAGAAAAATGTGGAGGCATTGGAGAGGGTACAGAGGAGGTTTACCAGGATGTTGCCTGGTATAGAGGGCAGGTCTTATGAGGAGAAGCTGAGGGATTTGAGGTTGTTTTCATTAGAAAGAAGGCAGCTAAGAGGAGACCTTATTGAAACATATAAGATGATTAGCGGTTTAGATAGGGTGGACAGTGATAGCCTTTTTCCTAGGATGGAGAAAGCAAGCACGAGGGGACATAGCTTTAAATTAAGGGGTGGTGGTTATAGGATGGATGTCAGAGGTAGGTTCTTTACCCAGAGGGTGGTAAGGGTATGGAATGCCCTGCCTGCGTCAGTTGTTGATGTGCCAAGTTTGATGGCGTTTAAGAGGTTAGTAGATACGTTTATGGACGAAAAGGGAATGATTTATGTTAGAGGGTCATTGCTTTTTCCTAATTGGCCGGCACAACATCGAAGGTCGAAGGGCCTGTTCTGCGCTGTAATGTTCTATGTTCTATGTTCTATGATAATCTACAGCTGTTCTAGCATGGCACAGCACAAGGGACCCAATATCAATTCTGGCCTTAGATGGACTTTTTATAGTCTTCCTGTATCTGCAAGATGTTTGTCCCACACTCCAAAGATGTGTGTATTGGGCCATGCTAAATTGCCCCTTAGTATCAGAACAATTAACAGGGCAAATATCTGGGGTAGCGGGCTAGGACTTGGGTGGGATTGGTGTCAGTGTATATTCAATGGGCCAAGTAGCCTCCTGCATTGTAGGGATTGGATGTTTCATCAACTACCTCCCCTCCAACATAAGGTCAGAAGTGAAGATGCTTGCTGACGATTGCATATTGCTGGATTCAGTTTGTATCTCCTCAAATGATGAAGCAATCCATGCCTCCATACGCCAAAATCTGGACAACATCCAGACTTGAGCTGATTGATGGCAAATAACATTCATCCCATAGAAATATCAGGCAATGACCATCTCCAACAAGAGAACATCTAGCCACATTGCCTTGAGATTCAACAGCATTGTCATTTTTGAATTCCTGCCATTTTCAAAAATTCTTCCATGAAATGCTGACATCGCTGGCAAGGCCAGCATTTGTTGCCCATTTGCAATTGCCCTTTGCAAAGGTGATGGTGTGCTGCCTTCTTGAACTGCTTCAGCCCATCCAGTGTGATTATACCCACAGTGCTCTGAAGAAGCAAGTCCCAGGTTTTTAACCTTGAAGGAGTGGGAAAACAAAGTTGAACATTACATCTTCCACTAAGGACAAGGTGTCCTGGCTGGGAAGTACTCTACAGAAAAGAAGTGGGATCTTATAATAATCTTGCAAAGACTGGATCTGCCTTGTATACTATCCAGAACAGGGATGATATCACCTGGAAGAGGCATGAAGACTAACTGTTGATGGGAGAATGGATCCTTCAGAGATAGAACCTTCGGTAAATCTGAATTCAACTATACAAAGTTCTGACCTGAAACTTCCTGAAACCTTCACACCGATAAAACTAGTTGAGGAAAACACCTCAATTTACAGAGTCAATCTCTTGGTACAATGTTAAAACCAGTCTAAACCAACAATGGTCATACAAAGTTGAAAATGCCAGAGGTTACATATGGTGCCAAGAAACAAATGCCTGAGGTTCACTGGCAATCCGTCAGAGAACGAGAATCTCTGAATCATATGACTTATTGAATATTGTTGGTTGATTATTGTTCAAATTTAAATTGACTGTAGATGGTCTAAAGGGAGAGGAAATGTTATACGTTTAATTTGAAGAAGCAGCATTGAAGCTGTACTGTATAATAATACGTGATATCACCAGAAGTAATGCCCCTGTTGCGAACGTGAGTAACTGTGCAAAGAAACAGACTTCACTGATTGCACCTTGCTAATAAAGCTCTTTTAGCTTATCAGCCTGTGTCTCCTGGAGTAAATCCTGTGGACACAACGGGCACTGCTTTGGTGACAGCTTCACGATACAAATTGCAGAGGTTCAAAGAAGGTGCCTCACTAATACTTTCACAAGTGCAAATAGGAATGGTCAATTGCTAGTGATGAAATTTAAAAACGGTCACGCTTATTCTTGCCATTCTGTTTGAGATAGCTAACTCAGCACAATCTGGAAACTGAAATCCAAACGATCTTGGTCACCACTCAACTAATTTACTAGCCACGAAAGAAACAATTGGCATTTACTTAAATGAAAACCAATGGTAAATATTTAAAGCAGAGGGAAAAAAATGGGAAATACCCAGTAGGTCAGTGCAGCATCTGTGGAGAGAGGAACAAAGTTTACATTTCAGATCAATGACATTTCTCCTGAACTGGAAAGTGTTGAGAGATGTAACAGTTTTTAAGCAAGTAGAGAAGCAGGGGAAGCACGGAGGAAATAATTGAAGAGAAGGCTTGTATCCAAGTGGAAAGCAGAAGAGATCAAAAAACAAAAAGGGTAATGGTGCACAGCAAAAATATTTTTGAATTGCACAAGTAAGGAAATGATAGATGGGTTTAGAACTGTAACGATTTATCTCATCTACATTAAAGCATGTTCTACTTTGAAGTCAAAATCAGTTAAAGTTTTTCAGACTTGGAGATTTTAGCTGACACCAGGGTTGCTTCATTTCCATGTGCTGAAATGACTTCAAAATCATTGGAAGCACAATTTCTTTTCCCACGCTAAACTGTGGAGGAATTTCAGATTTCACTGGACAACTAAATGCATGATTACATAGCAACCGACCCATCTTTTTTCGCCTTTTGTAAATAGTTATTTTTCTAGTTACAGACACCCCTTCATGTGTAAAATTACAAGTAATCAAAAACTAGAATTAAATCCATGCAAATGTAAATAGTTTAGAAGATTGTAATACCAGCACATAACCAATAAGGCTTTGAGAACTCTGAAAGAATATTGCAGCAATGAATCTCCTGAGTTAATAGGAAGGATTTAAATGCATAGTAAAGTTAGTAGGAAAAAAGGGGTCAGTTGGTTTCATTAGATGGATAAAGTATGGCTAGATATAATTAAAACTACAGAAGAAGTTTAGTGCTTTAGTGTGGTCAATTTCTAACTTAGGAGGTAGCTGTTATCATTGGAAGAGTGCGATGGTGTTCTGTTTCTGTAAGGGTTCAATGAGTGTGTACTGCTTGTTATATAATCAGATAATCTTTTTTTAATCAGTTATCAGACTACAGCACAAAACAGTAATTGTACACAGCCAAACAATTTTCTATAGAAGTTTTCTTTATCAAGCATTTAACTTTGATTTATTTTCAGGTACACTAATAACAATTAGCAGTCCCTTGCAGCTTAAACAAAATAATTTATAGAAACACAACATCTTTATTTTTTACTGCAGTATCAAACTTGGAGTTCTATAAATGTCCTTGTCACACAAATAACAAGATCTACTTCATATTGTTATCTAAATAGGAAGGTTTTCTTCTGTGGATAACATGCAGACATACAGTGATCTGTCAATGGACTCGGTTATTTTTTTCTGAAGGACTTTAAGCTGATAAAAGGAATGGTTTCTGATAAGTGCAGAATAAGGCACAAACAACTACTTTTGAAACTGACATATTTGCAATTTTATTTTCACTGCTGTGGGGCGGTTGGGGAGGGTTGTTGTGAAGTATTCTGTACATATTGCAGGTGAAATAAGCAGGGATTGAAAAATACAGCATAGTCCTTAAATGCTTCTTGGGAATAAATGTTGCCGTTACCTCTACAATATGTGCCATCATCTCATTTAAATTGGTGAATCAAGTGGAAATAAAATAAATGAGATAAAAATGTGTGCAACATGGTAAAATCTAATTTTCCTCAGTACTGAAGGAAACCCAACAGGGCTGCTGACAATAACTTGGGAAATAACAGAATCTTTGGTGCAGCTCTTGGTTCTGTAATCTGGTGATGTAGGCATTTGTTAATTTTGTGCTCTTAACTGTAAGTTGGTAATGCAGTTGAGGAACAGAAAAACAAGTCTTTTGAAGCAGATTTTTCCAAATACCTTTTGCAGTTTCATGAACCATTCTAATTCTGAAAGCAGTGTTGAAATTGGCAGGGATTTTTTTTTGCCTGCAGGTCAGAGATGGGAAATGAGAAACGGATTAAGTTCTCAGAGTGAGCACAAGGAATGATTGAATACATTGACTAATTCTTCTATATCAATTATAAAGAGAGATTTGGTTACAAATCTCTACTGATGGTGTTAGCTCAAGAATTGTTTATAGGAATACTGATGACATTAAAATGAATCATTAATTATAGTCTTGCCTGTCCACAAATCTCATCCTTTTGGGAATGTGTCAAAAAAGGGAGCTACAGCTGCGCTTTCCCAACTGCCTGCAATATGGCCCCAATATGTTGGCTGCACATGAAAAGTCACTAAGCTCAATTTTGCACATCTTTGTACCTGACATTGGAGGATCAGTTTTGTTTTATCTTTAAAACTGGACTGTGATCAGATTAAACGGATTAGTCATGAATTGGTTAATTCTATCGTCATAAGAACGAGAGAGCAAAAGGATTTATATGCACCGAAACAAGATTAAAGCCTACAGAAAATATTACAGGAACATTGATAACTAAGTCATAGGTTGAGGTGTTGCCATCAACAACAATTTGTATTCATAAAGTCATGGTGACGTACAGCACAAAAACAGGCCTTTCAGCCCAACTCATCCCTATCAACCATGTTTCCTAAACTGAACTAGTCCAACTTGTCTGTGTTTGGCCTATGTCCATCTAAACCTTTCCTATCCACATATCTGTCCAAATACATGTTTTTTACATGTTGCGATTGTACCACCTGTATCACCTCCTCTGGCAGCTCATTCTATTTCTGCAAAACTCTTTGCATGAAAATGTTGCCCCTTACCTCCCTTTTAAATTGTTCTCATTTCACCCTAAACCTATGCCCTCTGGTTTTCTGCACCACTATCCTGGAGAAAAGACCTTGGCTATTACTTTATCTATGCCCCTTATGATTTCATAAACCTCTGTAAGGTCAACTCTTATGCTCTTGCACGCCAGGAAAAGAAGTCCCAGCCTATTCAGCCTCTCCTTATAATTCAAACCTTCCTGTCCCAAAAACATCCTTATAAATCTTTTCTCAACTCTTTCCAGTTTAATAATCTCAAACATTTTAATGTAAATTCCCTAATGTTCTTTGCTGTGTCATTATGAATCAAAATTTCATAGTGACCCATAAAAGAAGCTATCAAAGCAGTGAAAGAGTTAACTATTAAGGAGAGCGTTAAAGACAAAAAAGAGAGAAAAGTTTTAGGGATGGGATCAGACAAGAAGTGTGACAATTTAGAGATCAAGGAGGGTTGACAGATATGGTAGTGAAGAAGAGCTGGATATCATCTTTGCACATGTAGAACCTGGTGCATTTGTTGATGTATCAAGGAGCACTATGTTCATGAGAAACGGGAGTGGATCAAAGAAAGTCTTTGGTGGACACAAGAGTTTACTTTGTAGGATTGAGAAGAAAAGCCATTGTAGATGACTTTCAAGCTGTAGTTAGATAAAAGTGTTCAAATTCTCTCACTGTGAAGGCCAGTCTACCACTTGCTTTCGTTACTGCGTGCTTCCTGTGACTAATTCATGAGGATACCAAGGTCTGGCTGAGTATCCACCCCTCTCAACTTCCACCCATTCAAATAATAATTTACCTTTGTATTTTTGTTGCCAAAGTGGATAACCTCATATTTAGTCACATTATACTGCATCTGCTATGCATATGCCCACTCGCTCAGCCTGTCCAATCACATTGAAGCATCTCTGTATCCTCCTCGCTGCCTACCCTCCCATCCAACTTTGTGTTATTGGAAAATTTGGTGATAATACATTTAGTTCCCTCTTCCAAATGATTACTATATAATGTGAACAGTTGGAGTTGAAACAAAGATCCCCGCAGTACCCCACTAGTCACTGCCTACCAGTCGGTAAGAGACCCACTTATTCCAACCCTTTGCTTCCTGTCTGCTAACTGGCTTTCTATTCACCTCAAGACACAACCCACAATCCCATCAGCTTTAACTTTAAATAGTAGCTACTAGGTGATATTTTGTCAAAAGCCTTCTGAAAGTCTAAATAATTCACACCCAATCCTTCTCTCTGGTCAGCTCTACTAATTACATCCCCGGACAATTCCAAAGGATGAGTCAAGCATGTTTTCCCTTTTGTAAATCCATGCTGACACTGTCTGATTATGATGTGGAGATGCCGATGTTGGACAGGGGTAAACACATTAGGAAGTCTCACAACACCAAAATAAAGTCCAATAGGTTGATGTGGTAGCAAACCCTCCCCAGCTTTTGGAGCGCTGCTCCTACCCTGACAAAGGAGCAACACTCCGAAAGCTAGTGGCATTTACTGCCTGATTGTACCAGAATTTTCCAAATGCTGTGCTATGGTTGATAATGGACTCTAGCAACTTCCCTAGAAGTGACATTTGGCTCACTGATATATCATTTTCTGTTTTCTTTCTACTCTCTTTTTTGAATAATGGGCTTACATTAGCTGCCCTCCAATCTGTAGGAGCCATTCCAGAGTCCAAATAATTTTGGAAGCGATGTGAAGAGGTGACTGAATTATTTTCCTCATTATTCAGAGCAGTTTTACGTAAAGGAAGTATTCATGCTGATAAAAGTAAGAAGTTCCCTTTTCCACATTTTCTCTCAATTCAAAAGGCAAGCCTCCTTAGCACTTCATATTTTGATCTTTTAAAACTTAAAAATACTGTCTTGAGCCAATATATATCAATTCACCATTTTCTGACAAATTAACAAAATATAAGCTATGATATAAAAACTAATAGAGATATCTCTCATGCATAGTCGTGTCATGATTATGGCCCTGAACCTAAAACCTAGACATTGTAAATTTGTCAGAACATAGGAAACAAGAGGCGAAGTAGGCCATCCGGCTCCTCAAGTCTGCTGCGCCATTCATTTAAGTAATAGCTTATCTACTTTGATTCCATTTTCCTGCATCATCTCCATATCCCTTGACATTCTTTACTCTTGCAAAATCATTCAACCTTTGTCTTTGGTAGATACAATGCCCTATAACTTGCGATGGAATGTCAATTGAGTTGGATTGCCACTCCACTCATAATGACCAGTATCTCACCTGCCCATCCAACTCCGGCCAGTTGAAATTTGTGTAACACACTGGGTACTTGAGGCCTACATTTGTGGGCAGCTCAAACAAAGGCAAGAAAGGAGTGACACCTTTTTTATGCCACGAATAACCATAAAGCAAGTAGATTTAAAGTTCCAGTCACTTTGTCAAAAGAGAAGGTAAATGAGTATGAGAAGCAAGCAGGATTTTGGGGGGCCAGGTCTGTTTGGGGATGGGTGACACTCATGTTGGACCTGAGTGTCAGATGAAGGTGGATTGTCAGTTGGGGGTGGTGTGGCGGTTGTGGTGAGAGGATGGTGTGGGGAGCAGGTTGGATCGTGGGGGATTGGTTTAGGTTGGGTGTCAAGTTGAGTTGGGTTGGATTATGATGAGGTGGGGAGGGTCAGGTCAGAGCTGATCGTGGAGTGGGATGTAGTGGCATCCTTGGTTGGGTTAGTGGGGAGAGTGGTGGGGGGGAGGGGAAGGTGACTCTTGCTGTATGAAGGTCAAAACCATTCAAAGTTTCTGATTTAATTCACATTTTTGGATTGTTCCCAGTGCAAAGCAATTGCCCAAAGGAAGTTTGAACTTCCCAGCTACTAGCTTTGCAATTTTTCCCTGGGTACGTCTTGGAAAGGCTCCCTGGCATTTCTATTGGGTCCCCTTCAGATACACTTTCTTTGGATTTCTTAAGCTATGGCCAGTGACTGAGCCTCCTCAACACTCCAAGGTACAGAATTCCAAAGATTTACTCCAAACTTCCCATCGGTTCTCTAACCAGTGAATGAGAGTCCATCATCCACAATGAATCCGGATGAAGTGAATGAACGAAAGACCACAGTCTGAAATTTGGTAATGTAAGCTAGCATTTATGTAAAATAATTTAAAACATTGTTGTTATTCCATTCACTAGATATTAAATTATCAGTAACTCCAAAAACAGTTGTTTGCATTATAAAGCAACTGATATCTTCAAACCATAAGTTGTATATTTGTTTCATACCAAATATTTCACAAAGGTTGGCCATTTTTCTGGTACTCTCGAAATGTTGAAGGGGATAAGTTCAAAATTAAAATGATGGCAATGAAAGAAAGTTTTGTCAGTATGCAGATAATTATTTAACTAATATTTACCTCTGCACTTGACTATCCTACCCCATTCCTGGTTGGTCTTCCACATTGTACTCTCTATAAAATTGAGGTCATTCAGACTCTGCTACTCATGTCCGAATTTATACCAAGACAGACCTCTTCCCATCTCTAACCCTCTTTCCTCATGTTGATTTGCAGCTACGATTTTGTTATCTCTGTATTTGATTGATCTAACAAACCCCCAGCCTTCATCCCACATTGTAGCCTCTGCAAATTCTTCTAAACCTATTTGATCAACCTTTTGGCCATCTATCCTAATCTCCTTATGTAGCTTACTATGGAATTTTGCTTCATAATGTTTCTGTGAGGTGTCTTGGGATGTTTTATTCCATAAAAGAGCAATAAAATACTTGCTGTTTTTATTGCAATTTGTTTGAATAGGTGGCCCTATTAATTCAAACTAAGAGCACAACATCTGGCTTTTATCTGCTTATATATATTAAGAATACGAATACATTTCTGAAAGTTGTGCATTATAAGAAAACTGGTGCTGGAATTTGTGAACAAAGAATGTAGACGGTGATTGTGTTATAATTTTTCATAGTCTGTTTCAGATTTTCCTTATATTTACACTAGCTGTGTCTGTTGCCAGTGCAGAAAGGATCTTGGTAGCATATGTCACGTTAATGCCTGAAATGTTTTCCAGAATTTGATATTTGTTTACTGAAATTCTCTTGACATTTATCAACTGCACATCCCACAGGAGATGGACAGTGATATCTGTGAAAGCATTTGTTACTAAGGACAGATGGTTGGGCTAGAGCAAAAACAATGATTTATCAATGTGACGGAGAAAAATATAGCTATTTGGCTGTAGTGTACTTCACTACTGAGAAAACCAGATGAAGACTTCTGGTGTTTCAGACAAGGTGTTTATTGCAAGCTACAGCACAGACTGGCTCCATTGCCCCAATTAATGGTAGACCAGGAAATGCCTCGATCCAAGAATAGTACAAAGATTTACAATTGATATCTAGTTACAAGAAATTAGCATAAACCAATCAAACATGCACATTTGCGAATATGCACTCACAATCATCAATTAGTTATCCATTTACAACTTGTGCACATCTACCAAATTGGTGGGGTGGCACAGTGGTTAGCACTGCTGCCTCACAGTTCCAGGGACCGAGATTCAATCCAGCCTTGGATGACTGTGTCTGCATGGATTTCCTCTGGGTACTCGAGTTTCCTTCCACTGTCCAAAGATGTGCGGGTTTGGTGAATTGGACATGCTAAACTGTCCCTTGTTGTCCTAAGATGTGTAGGTTAGATGATTCGCCTTAGGGGAGAATTCTCCTTTCCTGCCCTCCAATGGAATAATAAGGAGAGGGGGTAGGAATGGAGGGTGTACCATGCAATGATCCATTGACCTCGAGCATGATTCTCTGGCTTTAGGTCGAGTGCGGCTAAAAAATCCTACCCATGGGAAATGTACGGGATTACAGGGATAGGGTGGTGAATATGACCCGTGTAAGATATTATCAAAGAATCTGTACAGACTCAATGGGCTGATTGGCCTCTTCTACATTATAGGCATATTATGATTCTGATTGTAATATCACCAAGCACGTATTTCTTTCAACTTACCTATTAACTTCCAGACATGATTATGATAGCTATATTTCTAAACAAGCATGTATCAACTCACCTGTCCTATTGTCTCTTGTTAGAACAGGCTGCAGCTCTGCATTATAGAATGGAGGAGGTCTTGTGTGAATGCTGTGTGACTGAGGCCTGATGTGCAATGGAGTTTTATGGTCCTTGACTGTTATCTGAGTCTGCTTTAATCGAGGCCTGTGGTTTTCTCGTAGCTTTCCTTGTGTGACTGAATTTAGTAGCTTGCAAAAAAACATGATCTTTAAACTTGTGGGATTATTAATCCTTTCATTCAAATTGATTAATTGTAACTGTTGCAGATAAATTGTAAAGGAGAGTTAAATTAATGGAGGAATGCTGCAATCATTTCTTTATTTCTTCTTTGTTTAATTTTTTTTCTTTAAATTCCAGGCAAGCCAATCAGAATATTGTTGACTTAAACTTTACAGACAGTGGATGGGTCTTTGAAACCTTGCTGCACCCAAGACTGTAAAATCTCGTCAGGGTTCAATGGACCTTCCCGTTGTCTGCCACTCATTGGCTCCAATTCCCCTGATGGATGGGGCGATAGAATTCCAGCAAGGAATTCACAATTGATGCAATTTGATGCAGATATTTTCCAAGCATCCCTGATAATAAGTTTGATGTATCTCCACTATTTCCAGTTACATTGTCTGCACCTTTAAGACTTAAATAGCAAATTAGCTATAAAGACTCACATTTTAATCAGTATTCTATAAACTGTGTGTGCCTTTATATGCCCTGTTTCTGGTCAGAACTCTCCATTCACCTGATGAAGGAACAGCGTTCCGAAAGCTTGTGGCGTTTACTATCAAATAAACCTGTTGAATTTTAACCTAGTGTTGTGAGACTTCTTAACAGGTTTGATGTACAGCAGGGGTTGATTTTCAGAGTTAATTACAACAAGAGGTGTCGAGTTCACCAATTCTCAGCCATTTGGTAGTAATGTCCAGTATCTGTAAGAGCTGATCTAACAGAAAAGTCACCTCATGTTTTAGCCTGTTTTCATGTGTTTTTGACAGTTTTGTCTTTACTATGCATCAGAGAATTGGCCTGGATCATCTTTAGAACACTGTCCCTTTTCCCTTGGTCCCTGTTTGACAGTCTGATACATTGAGCAAGAGAGAGAGAGAACACAAACTGCACTGAAACATGAGATAGAATTTTGAGGATGGCAAGCAATTGGTGCTTGCATTCGTTGAGTTGGTGCCTAATACACAACCGCTGACTCTCTAACTCTCAATGTCATTGAATGTTCACTTGAGCATTGATTGGCCGTTGGTGGAACTTCCATCTACCCTTTGAAAAAAGTTCTTTCTGTGAGTACTGTCAGCCAAACAGATTAGCCAACAGCTCTTCAACCTGCCCAGACACAACCGTGCAGTGGCCAGGAGCAATTCTGCAACACCTTGCCTTGGACTCAGTCCTGGGACCTTAGAGGAGGTGATCAGGGACTAAGCCAGGAAGGGAGGGGAGATCTGGAGCTTCAATATCCCAGGGGAGAAGGCACCCCAATGCTGAGGGGATCTTTAGAGTGAGACAGTGACACACAGCCCTCTTTCCTACCTGAAATTGGGAAAGATGGAAATGTCAGTTTCCCACCCTACTTGTGCCTACAAGCTTAAAAATGAGCACAGAACAGGGAAGGCCATTAAATGACCACTTAATAGGTGAATAGATGTTTCCTGCCCAAGCATATAATTGCATCTGAGTTTGGGAGAGCAGACTCCAATGGGGATTCCTACCCATTCAATTTTACACCCTGCCTGCCACCGCCCTCCTTCCCCATCCCTTGCCTCAGAACTCATCTGGGGAGAAGGGGAGAAGCATAAAATTCTGTCCATAATTCTTGGAAAACAGTGTATTGAAAAGTATTACTTAACAAGCATGCATCTCACAAAGAATATATTCTGGTGTGTTTTATTGTCTGTCTGAAGAGGTCATTAGCACATCTTAGCGTGCTTCATACCAGCTTGATTTGATTGAAAAATCTTTATCAACATTAAAATTGTCCATTAGATTTCACCTGGACTATATTTATAAGAAAGTTTTAGAGACTACTGCTTTCTAAAGCTGGTGGTCACATTAAAGATGAACTCCACCACTGAATGCTTTGTATACACTTTTGAATGTAAATACTTTAGAAATATTGCTTTTCTCCTTTAGGTGCAATTTTAATGACTTATATGCAAAAATATCATAATATTTCACAATTAAAATGCAGGAGCTTTGATGATGCATTTTATATTGGATAAACAAATATGTTTTCATCATTCTCAACTGACTTAAGAATCCATTTTTATGACTGTTTGAATTGATAAAATATCTCATGACATCTGTCTGAAATACAGTGCAAAACATGTCAATCAAAGAGACAAACTATGTAGCCTGGCTGGTCTTATGAGCATCTGCACCTTTTAATTACCTCTTTCCACACAATATCCTTCTTTTACCTTTTCCTCTATGTATACAAGAAGCCTTCCTTTAAGTACATCAATTCTGCAATTAACTTTGTATCTCTCATGTTGAAGCCAGTTCTATATTCTCACCACTCTCAATCATCACACAACATCTCTTAACTTGCAATGAAGTTGACTCCTGGTACGTAGGCAAAAGCAGTGGCTATTTTACATAGTAAAATCCAATAAATTACAATTAAATGAGTGGAGAGTTAATCTATTTTAATGGATTTGATGAAAGGTTTCCCAACCATGATTTTGAGAAGACACATGGATGCTTTGTAATCATAATTTTGGGATCTAAAATAGCCAATCAAATTACTAGATCAGCAAATTAGACTTTGGTTTGACATTCTTATGTAAAGATTTTCCCTACAACAATACGCCAATTCATGCTCAATTTGTTTAAGCAACATATGCTTAATTCCTGAAGTAAAGATTGAATCTACAACCATCTCATGATGGTAGGATGCTTCACAAATAAAAACTGTCATGCAATCCTACAGTTGCAGTCATTAGGTGCATCATTAGGTGAGGCCACCCTTGGATAAGTTGCAATTCCTCAATTCAGAAGACCAAATTCATCATCTGAAACTTCATTCTTAACTTCAGAGTCTTTATATCAATGTCATTCCTTTCAGCAGTTCTTTGACTTCAGTTGAAGCAGACTGTTGATTCTTTTCACCCCATGCTGAACCTCTAACTCCGTATCTAATTTGCCAAAAATACTATCCACTTCTACCTCCATTGC
Organism: Sphyrna mokarran; assembly: GCA_024679065.1. Lineage (NCBI taxonomy): Eukaryota > Metazoa > Chordata > Chondrichthyes > Carcharhiniformes > Carcharhinidae > Sphyrna > Sphyrna mokarran. The sequence continues at coordinate 94,968,504 of JAGIQG010000003.1, forward strand.
ATTACCATCAAACCATTCAGCTCATCTGCTGCTGAAACCTGCTTCCATGTCTTCATTGGATTCACTGTTGAATATTTCACAACTCCTATGAATGAATTACTGTTCTCTATACTCATTTGAAAATCTGTTGTTGTGTTCTATCTAACCTATCATCTTTGCCTTGCTGACCTCCAGTGGTACCCAGTCCATCATTGTTTCAAAATTAAATTCCTCACCTTCATGTTTAATTCCCTCCATGCTTTTAGCCTTCTTTATCTCTAGAGGAATTTCACAGTAATTTCATTGCAATGTTAATATCAGCTTTATTGTGATTAATAAATAAAGTTTAACTTTAACCTGTTCACCACTGCAATTTCACCCTATCTGAAACTCTGTGAGAAATTTTGTTTGGAGCGACACTATAGGGTATGTTATGAAGTCTACCTGACTTTGTTGGAAGGTAGGCTGCAATGATGGCTGCTACCTGTACAACTCTTGCAATGTTTTCTGAGGATATGAGCATATGTAGATGTAACCCCTCTGTGCATCCAAATACGTGGATTTGGCACTTCTCTGGCATCTTAAAGCCCAACAAGCCAATGTGACACCAGGACATCAAACTTTGACAGCCTATGTTGTTTACACTCGAAAACTGAAGCAGCTGGAGATGAGAACTATAGTAACTGCTTCACTTTTTCAATGCAAACAACACACGTATGGTCAGGACCTGCACAATCCAAGTTTGGTATCACAAGCTGCTACAATTAACAGACCAACAATGATAATGACTTTGATTCTGCAGCATGACTGGGAAATAGAATAGGGATTGCAGCAGGGACTGGAGCAAGAGCAGACTCACTACAATGTCCTCTGTCAAGTTGGAGCCTACCTCCTCCATGCTACTTGACAGTGACAGGATGCTGCCTGACAGACCAGCCATTGCACCCAGCATCTTGCTCTGCATTCCCATTCTGCACTCCCCAGTATGGTGCTCCATGCAAGCCCTCAATGAATTTTCTGCAGTAGTGCACATCTGTCACCTCACATCTGTCACCTGTTGAAGACCAGAACACCTCATTCACCTGATGAAGACCATAGGGTCGAAAGCTTGTGAGTTTACTATCAAATAAATCAATTGGATTTAAACCTGGTGTTGTCAGACTTCTTACTGTGTTGAACTCACCTGTTGTCAGCTAAATTATAAACTAGCCTTTCATCCTGACCTGATTGCAATTTATTTGTGTTTGGTGACTTGTTTTGTACTGATTTTAATTCTACACTAATCTCTAAAATACAAGCAATGCCAGTGTCTGAATGTCAGATGAAGTGACAGGGTTTCTTAATCAGTGCTGTCACAGTCTTTCTTCCTCTTGTGATTCCTATGACTGGGCAGCTCACAGTTCTTGAGTATCTGAAAGCAGGAATTCAGAAGGTGAAAGTTGGCTGACCGGAATGGGCTTGAGATGGGAAGCAAGGGATCGATGGTTACATTCTGCGCAGCGTGAATCATTTAGGAAGTGTGTGGATGTTTAGAAGGGGCATAAAACAGAAATGTGCCACCTTCGTGACTGTTCTCAGTAACGATAAATACCATGGTTTATTTCACAACCAGGCCCAAGATATAAAATATGATTTGCTCTGGAGGATTTGGGATGGCACAGTGATAGTGCCTCAAAGTGCCATGGACTCAATTTGCTTGTTCTTCCCATGTCTGCATGGCTTTCCTCCAGGTGCTCCAGTTTCCTCTCTCAGTTCAAAGATGTGTGGGTTAGGTAGATTGTGCTAAATTGCCCCTTAGTGCTGTGGGACAAGCTAGGGTAAATGCATTGATTATGGGGATAGGGCCTTTGTGGGATTGTGGTCCGTGCAGACTTGATGAGTTGAATGGCTCCTTCAACACTGTAGGATTCTATGACTGTATGATTTAAGAGTTGAGGTTTTCCTTGTCACCTGCAGGATCTGCTGCCTTCTATTTTATACCACCTTGTCCTGCAAAGAGAGAGGGCAGGATGTCAGTGGCTGGAAACACTGTTTGGACATGACTGCTCTGAATAATTGCATTGGTTGATCTGTGAAAGTGAAATCTAGATATTCTGTGTGAGTCCTCACAAGAAAAAAGTGCTGCTGATTAAGTAAGGATGAAGCACACTGTGAGAGACTGGAGCTGTGGAGGATAGGCAATGTCTTGTGAAGATCCGTACATCGAGCTTGAGCATCCACGTGACGTTATTAGACCTCTTGAGGAACTGCTGTTAGATCCTCGGGTCAAGTCATTGACCTTACTGGAAATTTGATCCTGCTGTCTTTTGAGGGTGGTCCCTCGGGGTCTCCTGGTAATCTCCATTAAATATTGCTCTTTGACTTTAAATCAATTAGAACTGGCGGAAAATAAAAATGTGTATCTTGCTGACCTTTCCCTCTGATGGTTGGTTACACTGATGTGAAATAAATAACTAATGAGAAAAAAATTCCCTGCTGCTTTTTCTTCGTCCAAATGAATTCTTAAAACAGCAACACCCCACATTTATAAATCATTACTGCACTAGCTAAAAGTAATATTTTTGCCCCTCTTGGCCTTTGTCAGTGCTGTCTGTTCCACTGAAGTGAAATAAATGATGGTAGCAATGCTTTATGGATAAAGTGGTTTGTGGCATCCTGAAGTTCATAAAGGAGTCTATTTTAACAGTGCAAGTTTTCTTTCTAAATAAGTATTTAAATATCGTCACTAAATCAATGCATTTAACCAATTCAGAAACAGCCTGACAAATAAATGAATCCTAATAGCATAAAATAATCAAATTGGTATTTTCATCATTTTGCATGTTGTCTGTTTAGCCTGATGCAAATAAATACTTCATTATGCAATCAATACCTATAGATCTATTGAACATTGACTTGTAGTCTGACGTAAATGCAATGATGAGTATGCACTAAAGTTATTCCACACCCGCCCTCCATTTAATCCTACTCCGCAGCTATTTAGGTGCTGATCATTGGGGTAAAATCTCAGATGCGTTTTTTGAAGACTTTTATCACCCTAGTCCATTTCTTTTTTTCAGACCCTCAGAATCCATTGTGTCCTCCACATCCATACCAGCATTTCTATTAGCTTCAGTGTTACCTTTGTTACTTTAGATCCCTCTATCTGCCCTTAAGTTCAGTTTCTAAGAATTCCATTGCGCCAATATTTTTGTTCCGCTTCCCTTTAAGAGACAGACTGTCTTTAAGTTTTTATTTTATCTTTTCTTTGGATGTGAGAGATGCTCAGCGTTTATTACCCATCTCTAACTGACCTTGCTGCTTTAATTGAACAGCGTCGTTAGGAAGGGGACATGACGTGTTTTGCAGCGATGTAGGCAGCTCACTGTTGGCCAGTGATGAAACCTTTGGTTCCACTGCTTAAATGGGGTTTCCTGGTATTCAGATCCTTCACAGCCAGGGGATCGCCAGTGCCCATTGACAGAACTGGAAGATCCCAAGAGCAGAAACTGCTGAAAAACCCCACCCAGCATCTTGGTCCAGTGACAATGAAGGAATGGCAGTATAGATCCAAGTCAGGATTTGTGATTGGAGAGGAATTTGCAGCCAGTAATATTTCTATTTTTTGGCTGTCCTTATCTTTCTACCTGGGACAGAAAACAATGATAGCTGAGCCCTGTGCTGTGTCCATATCTCGCCAGCAGGGTTAAAAGGCAGAGATAAACGTATTGAGACGAGTGAATTTTGAACACTGCCTGCCTTAATTGGAATGGGCAAAGGCACGTTACAAATCATCCCTATAAATGAAAATCAGAGTAAACAAATTTCTAGTCTTTTATTTTGTTGACTCAGGCCTCTTGCACATCCTTCTTCCTGCCATCCCACCGCTGCAAGCCATGTCTTCAAACTCTCAGGTCACAAGCTATGTAGCTTTTGACTAAACTCATCTCTCATTCTCCTCACTTCCATTGATCCGACAACGTAAAATGGGTCTCTGACAGATGACTTCTCCTTTTGCCAGCATTCACAGAGGAAAAAAAATGAAGCATCTTGGGACATTTTTCATTACTAAAGATGATTTATAAAGTTGGTGGTGTGGTTTCTGCATGTGTTATTGACTTGCTTGTTAACCTATGTTCAGCATCAGTTTAACACAAAATTGCTCATTCTTGTTGAGATTGAGGAAAACATTTTTTAATTCTATATTAGCTTGTTTCTTTACTGTTAAACAACTTATTCGGTAAATAAAAGTTTCACAGTTGGAAAAATGTAGCATTGAAAAATTTAAATGGTATAAATTGAGAAAGTCCTTGTGCTAATTTAATCTGATGAATGAAAGGTATTTTTTCATGATATTTGTATTTGCTTAACTTTCCTATCTTTTTGATCATTGAATTAATGCAGTGTTTATATGTTAACTTGCATTTAGCTGATATTAGTCAAATATATCTAATATTATTAAAATATTACTCAGTATAGAGTTAAAATCTCTTCTCTCGCTACTAATTCCATTCTTCTCTATGTTTACAATTCTAATCTAAGCAGACTGTTTACTCTGCATAATAATAACTTGTAAGAAGAGAAGAATTTCCCAGGCAACCAACAGTTCTCAACCAGAGGAGGCAAAATTTCATTTTTTAAGACTTTTCCAGTAACAAACTAAGCTTCAGCAGGTCAAATTTTATTAATAAGTTACTGATAGACCAAATGAAAGAAAAAAGTTTAAGTGCCCATGGTGTTAAGGATAAGATTCTGACATGGACAAGGGTTGGCTGACTGGCAGAAAGCAGAGAATGGGGATAAAGGGGGATTTTTCAGGATGGCAGCCAGTAACTAGTGGTGTGCCTCAGGGGTCAGTGCTGGGACCATAACTTTTCACAATACACATTAACAATTTTGAAGCCATTGTTGCTAAGTTTGCAGACAATACAAAGATATGTAAAGGGACAAGTAGTATTGAGGAAGCAGGGGGAACTGTAGAAGAACTTGAACAGGTTTAAAGAGTAGGCAAAGAAACAGCAGATGGATTACAATGTAGAAAAGTGTGAGGTTATGCACTTTGGAAGGAGGAATAGAGGCATAGACTATTTTCTAAATGGGAAAATGCTTAGGAAATCAGAAGCGCAAAGGGACTTGGAAGTCATTATTCAAGATTCCCTTAAGACTAAATTGCAGGTTCAGTTGGCAGTTAAGAGGGCAAATGTAATTTTAGCATTCCCATCAAGAGGGCTAGAATACAGGAGCAGGGATGTACTTTTGAGGCTGTATAAGGCTATAGTCATACCCTACATGGAGTATTGTGAGCAGTTTTGGACCCCATATCTAAGAGAGGATTACTGGTCTTGCAGAAAGGTCCCAAGGAGGTTCACAAGAATGATCCCTGGAATGAAGAGCTTATCATATGAGGAATGGTTGAAGATCTGGATCTGTACTCATTAGAGTTTAGAAGGATAAGAAGGATCTTCTTGAAACTTACAGGATATTGCAAAGTCTGGATAGAGTGAACATGGAAAGGATGTTTCCACTAGTGGGAAAAACTAGAACCAAAGGGCATAACCTCAGGCTAAAGAGACGATTCTTTAAAACAGAGGTGAGGAGGAATTTCTTCAGGCAGAGCGTGGTGAATCTGTGGAACTCTTTGCTGCAGAAGGCTATGGAGGCCAGGTCACTGAATGTCTTTAAGACAGAGATAGAAAGGTTCTTGATTAATAAGAGAATCAGGGGTTATGGGGAAAAGACAGTAAAATGGGGATGAGAAAAAAATCAGCCATGACTGAATGGTGGAGCAGATTTGAAGGGCCAAGTGGCCTAATTCTGCTCCTATGTCATATAATCTTATGGTCTTTTGCATTCACAAACACACTGGAAATACGTCTCACGGGACACTTTTACGCAATGTCATACTTCTGCCATTATGTAGCATTAGAAGAACAGTAGCACAGTCTTTTGGTTTATCAGCAATATTTCTTACCACTGCACCACTGCACAGTTATAACTTCTACTTTTCATATTCTTCTGCTTGAATTTCTCTCCCCTGGCAATCAAATCAACAGGCATTTTTTTAACTGATGTGTTTATCTCATTAACCCTGTTTAATTTTGTATTGAAGGTACATTTCAAAACACAACTACCTTGCAAAGTTTGGTGCCACTAACCATCAATGCCCAGCTTCATTCTAAAATAAACTTCCAACTTCCATTTCCTCTCCATCAGAAAGACTGCAAATTTACACCTCTGTCATTTTGCCATTTCAATTCCTGCCTCAACCCTGTTGCTGCTAAAACCTTTTTGCATACTTCAGTTCCCCCTGATTCAACTAGTTCAATGTTCTGGTAGCCAATTTTCAATCCTTTATAAATTACAGCTCATTCAGCACTTTGCTGCACACATCCCAACAAATCCATTCACTCATTACTCCCATCTGTGCATCTTTGTGAATAACAGAACTAATGTATCTCATAAGAAATGAGATCAAACAATTGAGAAGCAGAGGAAGGGCTGGTATGGCAGTCAATTAGAGTTGGTGAATTCAATATGAAATAAGATAGTAACTGTAACACTATAATCTGCACCCTCTTCTTTCCTTCTCCCTAATATACTCTATGAATAGTATGCTTTTGTCTGTATAGCGTATGAGAAACAATACTTTTCACTCTATCCCAACACGTGACAATAAACTAAATCAAATACAGAAAGCAAAATAAAAAGACGGAAAGATTAGATTAAGGGTGAGAAATAAAGAAACAGAATGGAAAAGTAAATCGAAAATATGCAAATTTAAGGCGCAACATTTTACTATCTCTGAAACAACTTATCACCTGAAAGAGTGAGACTTTGCAGTTTAAATTGTTCACTTTCTTAGACAATGCTTGACTCAACAGTTATTATCAATTACCATACCCCAAAACTGAAAATGCTGGAAAATCACAGCAGACCTGACAGCATTTGTGGAGAGATAGAGCTAATGTTTCAAGTCTGGATGGCTCACTTGAAATATTAGCTCTGTTCTCTCTCCATGGGCACTGTCAGATATGGTCACATTTTCCAGCATTTTCTGTTTTTGTTTCAAGGTTGTAGCATGTGCAGTAATTTACTTTAATATTAGCAATTATCATATTGTTTAAAGGGCATTTATACTAATAATGAGTAGAGTTGATCTAGATAATGCTTACAGTGGGAAAGTAATGCATGAGCAAAGCACCATCATGCACTGCCCGTTTCTGGGGAGTTGAAACGGTTGAGGAGGGGAGAATTGAATGGGAGACCCAAAATGGCTTTTGTACTGGTGGGATTTCCACACTCAATTGTATGTATGCATGTGCTCTCTCCTCCCCCAGAAAAATAGCATAATGGGGAATTAGAATTTTACTGCCTGTATATCTACCTGAATATGCATATCAGGCATTTGTGATTTTTTTTCAGTGTTAATGATGAAAGTGCCTTAAATCACTATGGTTTGTGACTATTTGCATTTCCTGGGGTATCCCTTCTGTGACACTGAATTGCGCGTTCATAATGGCACACATTGTTTACATATCAGCGTATTTACTGTAAATTCAAGCCCATTATTTAGAAGCTATGATAAAAATTTAGCTACTCAGATTGATAATCAGTGATGCAAAGATGTGCTGTCATTCCTTTATATGCAGGTCGTGCCCTAAGGCATTTCCAAGGTGACCTGGTAGAATTTTTTTTCACAAATGATTGAGCCTTGCAATTATTCATTTTTGAGCCACTGATGATGCTAAATGGCTTTCTCAGATACAAATAATTTACATTGATTTCTTATAAATTAATAACCCTTACCTCAGTTTACACATCAGTACAGTCAACAGAATTCAGCAGCAATAAATTTGTCAGTCTGTGTGTTGATAGACTAAATAGTCTAGCTTCGAGCTTGTTAATGTTTCTGTAGACTATGATTAATTTAACATATAGATCTACAAATTAGGAGCGGGAGTAGGTCATTCAGCCCTTCAAGCCTGCTCTGCTATTCAATAAGATTAGACTGATCTGATTTTAATCCCAATAGCATATGCCTGCATACCCCTAATAACTCTTCACCCCCCCAGCCTGACTTATTAAGAATCAATCTACCTGTGCCTTTAAAATATTTGAAGACTTGGGGGTGATTTTTGGGGTGTGGGAATGGTGGAGAAATGGAGAATTGAACAGGAGACCCAAAACGGCTTTTACCCCCAAAGGATTTCTGCATTTGATTCTCATCCCTCCCCCTCCCCACCCACTAACAAGGATTCTGTCTGTTGCCCCACTTACATCTACTTTAATCTGCATAAGTGGCATTTATGCTGATTATCCCGCTGCATTAAACTATTTACTCACATCAGCGTACCTTCACGACAGCTGTATCACAACATTTACCTGGCAAACAGACTCTGTAGGAAGTGCACAGATGAGTGCAGCCCCCGGAGGGAGAGAGTCGTGATCAGGCAGACCTGGGGGCAATGCCATGAGGAAATGCTGAGAGGTTCAAAGAATGTTATGCTGGGGTTCCTGGGAGATCTGTCGGTAGATCGTTCCATGAGGAGCAGGGTATTCCGTATTTTATTTTTATTATTTTAAATCCAGCACCCTTCATTTGATAGCATGTTGTTGTGGCACTCGACCCTTTACTTTTGAACAAAATAGTGTTAAAAAGCTGGCCAAACTCCACTTCTCCCAATTGAGCTGACACTGCAAAAACAAGGTGGAAAATCTAATCCTCTGCAACGAACATCATTTGAGAAAGCGAGTTCTAAAATAATTCACTTTCCCACATTTTACCATGTTTGCCAGATCTTAGTCCACTCACTTAACCTATCTATATCCTTCTGTAGCAAGTTTATGTCCTCATCACAAACTTCTTTTCCTTTCTACCTTCATGTCATCAGCAAATTTAGCAACAACACCTTCATCCAAATCATTTATTTAAATTATAAAGAGCTGATGCCCAGCGCTGACCCCTATAGTACATCATTCATTACATCTTGCCAATCAGAAACTGACCTATTTATGCTTACTCTCTGTTTCCTATTCACAAGCCAATCCTTTTATGCCAAATGCTATTCCCTACACATGATTTCCTTTTTCAAAAAAACCATGCCTGATTACCTAGAACTTATCCAATTACCCTGTTATAATATATTTGCTAACATTTTCCCTATGACAGATGTTAAGCTAATTAGCTTCTAGTCTCCTTCTTTCTGTCTCCCTCCCTTTCTGAATAAAGGAATTACATTAGCTATTTTCCAATATAACAGAACCTCCCCTAAATTCTGTAAAATTAAAAATAACACATCTATTTCGCTCGTCACTTCTTTTGAGATGCACAACCTGGGGATTTGTCAATCCGCAGTTCCGACAACTTGCTAAGTCTTTGTGATTGTAATTTTCCTCTCTCCCCTTAAGTTCTTGATTTGCAGCTATTCCTGGGATGTTACTTGTACCCTCTCTAGTGAAATGTACAAAATACCGGTTTAATTAATCTGTCTTCTCTTAATTTTTCATTATTAATTCCCCAGGCATACTTTCTATTGGTTCATGTTTATATTGTCAACTTTTGTCTCAGCTTGATTGACAGTTGTGGTTTTTCAAAGGGAATAAATGGTCTCGTAAGTGGTTTCACTTCCTCTTTTGCCAACCACTTACTCCCATTGAAAAACCACAGGTATCAATCAGACTTACTGTTTATAACATTTACATTAAGAAAAATGAAGGTTTGTGATGCATTCAAACATGAAGGGAAAGGTCAACAAACACAGCTGACTGGAGCCTGAATAGAATGGAAAGCCTATTTCAAAGCATTAGGCTGAAATTGAAAGAGATCAAAGGTTTTCAATGAAATAGAGAAGGTTTCAACAGTTTTAGCTTTCTGGGAAGACCGAAAGACTTAAAATGATAGCTGTTTGAATATTTTAGGTCCAAGTGAACAGCTGCGTAGGGAAACCCCTCCCACCCCATTCCCAATCCCTTAGTGAAATTGACATCTCTGTCCTGAGGGAGGACATCAAAGAAGTTCACTCACACCTGCAGCTTCTGACGGAGAGAAAGGAAAATCCCTGCAGTGCTGCTGTGATATGTTGTTCGTCCATTATCACCAATGATGACCTCGACACCTTTAGTCGTTTTTAGGTTGGTTGCAGTGTGTCCAAAGATGACTGATCAGGCCAATTCGGACACAGAACATGCTGGCACATATTGGATAGACTTGTGTAGACACTGTAGTTGTTGTGCTAGTGGCTGTGGACTTGCACAGCTCGTGCTTAAGTTGTGCTTCCACAATACACCTTGCTTCGTAAGCTTGACAACCTTTGTGGATGAGGCAGCGCCAGGTAGGGCGGTTTTGTGCCAGCGTTTCCCAGGTGGTCATATCGATGTCAAGCGACTTCAGAGAGGCCTTCATGTGTCTTTGAATCATTTCTTCTGCCCTCCATGTGAATGTCTTCCAGCCGAGAATTCCCCAAAAAGGAGCTGCTTTGGTTATGATTATGGTTCCTGTGTATGGTGCATGGAGGGGGGCAGGCTGGTACGTGACTTCGGACTTTTTAATGTTGATGGTGAGTTCAAAATTGTCACAAGCTTTGGAAAATTTGTCCATACTGACTTGCGTCTCTGACTCTGAGCCAGCATACAGGGCGCAGTCATCGGCAAAGAGGAAATCTCTCAGACCAGTCTCTTTCACTTTAGTAATAGCTTGAAGCTTCCTCAATTTGAAGAGCTTCCCATCCACTTGGTACTTGAGGCTGATTCCAGCAACACTGTCCTGTAAGGCATCATTCAGCATGGCAGTAAACATCATGCTGAACAGTGTGGGTGCGAGCACACAGCCCCAATTAACACCATTGGTGACTGGGATTGCCTCAGAGGATTCTCTGCCATCCTCTACACTGGCCATCATGCCATCATTGAACTGGCGTACCATCTGAATGAATTTGGGGGGGGCAGCCGAGCTTCAACATGATTCTCCACACACCTTGTTGGCTTACAGTGTCGAAGACTTTCACAAGATCAACAAAGTTTGTGTAGAGCTTGCAATTCTGCTCCTGACACTTCTGAAGTTGGCACACAGCAAAAAATCATGTCAGTAGTCCCACGACCTTTGCGGAAGCCACACTGACTCTGGAAGCAGGCCCAGCTCCAGATGAGTGACCAGATGATTTAGCAGAACTCTTGCGAAGATGTTTCCTGTGATGAAGAGCAGTAAGGTTCCTGGTGGTTGTCACATACTTGCCGACTGCCCTTCCTCTTGTAGAGGTGTACGATGGAAGCATTTTTAAGTTCCTGAGGAATGGATCCTTGCTTCCAAAAGGACTAAAACAACTCGGTGAGCTTCTTGGTAAGTGCAGGACCAGTAACTTTATAAATCTCTGCAGGTATGGCATCTGGCCCTGGAGCTTTGCCACTGGATAGCTGGCTGACAGCTTTCATGACTTTGGCTACTACTGGTGGGTCATCCATGGTACTGTTGATATCAACCTGGGGAATCCTGTCTACTGCCTCATCGTTAATAGATGATGGTCAGTTGAAGACAGCTTCAAAGTGTTCAGCCAATTTCTGCAGGATCTGAGCCTTCTCTGTAATGATTGTTGTACCATCTATAATCAGGAGGGAAGGGACTCTCGAGCGATTGAGGTCCATAGAGAGTCACAGATTCATAGAGGTTTACAGTATGGAAACAGGCCCTTCGGCCCAACTTGTCCAAGCCACTCCTTTTTTTAATCCCTAAACTAGTCTCAATTGCTCGCATTTGGCCCATATCCCTTTATACACATGAAACTGTCTAAATGCTTTTTAAAAGTACTAATACCTCTGGCAGCTTACTCCAGATACTCACCACACTGTGTGTGAAAAAGTTGCTCCTCTGGACACTTTTGTATCTCTCTCCTCTCACCTTAAATCTATGCCCTCTATTTTTAGACTCCCTTACCTTTGGGAAAAGATATTGACTGTCTAGCTGATCTATGCCCTCATTATTTTATAGACCTCTATAAGATCGCTCCTCAGCCTCCTACCCTCCAGAGAAAAATGTTCCACTGTATCCAGCCTCTTCTTATGACTCAAAGCATCCAGTCCCAGAGAGCTTTGAGGGCTTCGTAGAACCATTTCAAGTCATTTCTATCAGCATATCCCAGTAGTTCATCTGCCTAGGCGCTCAGCCAGGCATCCTGCATTTTACGCAGTTTATTCTGGACTGTCCTGCGATAACTGGGAAAAGCATTTTTCTTGGAGTTGAAGATGGATCGATCTGATAGGCCCGATGAAGACAGTGTTTTACAACAAGTAGGGCCTATATCTCCTCATCATTCTCATCGAACCAATCATCTGCTTGTGGGTGGAGGGCCAAGCGTCTTCAGCGCAGATGTGTGGACAGCATCCTTGAAGCGCTCCCAGTCGTCCTCAGCACTGCCTGTGAGGTGTAGGTCAGCAAGCTTGATTTATAAGTCTTTGGCCAGTGCTGAAGCAATGCTGCGGTTCTTTAGCTTGAGTGCATTGATTCTTTTCATAACCTTGCTTCTTTGTGGTCGCCTCTTGGGTCTGATGCAGAGTCTATTTTGGAGACAACAAGCCTGTGATCTGTTCAGCAGTCATCATCACACATGGCCTTGGTTACTCTGACATCCTGCCTGTCTTTTCTCCTGACAATTACATTGTCGATAAGATGCCAATGCTTAGAGCAGAGGTACATCCAGGAAGTCTTGTTATGGGTAGGCAGACAGAAGGTTGTGTTGGTGATGAGGAGATCATGTGCTGCACAGGTCTCCATTAACAGTAGGCCATTACTATTACCGTTGCTCACTCCATGCCTCCCAATGACTCCCTGCCAGATTGCAGAGTCGCATTGAAATCACCAAGCAAGATCAGCTTGTTAGTACTGCTCACTGCCGATAGTAGGGTGTCTAGTTCTTTGTAGAACTTGTCTTTCATCTTGTCTGGGTTGTTTATGAGGGGCATAGGTGCTGATCAGAATGGCTTGACTTCTGTTCTATAGCGGAAGCTGTAACGGGTAGACTATCAATGGGTTTCCAAACAAGGTGACTGCTGATGGCAAATCTAACTTCAGCATCATGACGCTCATCGCTGCCATGACCGCTCTAGAAAAATATGTAACCACCTCCAGTTTCAGTCAACTGACCTATGTTGGCAAGACGAGTTTTGCTCAGGGCAATGTCAGTCTTGTATCTTGCAAGCTCTCTGGCAACTCAGGCTGTTCTTCTCTCTGACCTGTCTGCTGTAGGGTTGTCCAAAAGCATGTGCATGTTCAAAGTACTAATGATGAGCGGTGTCACCTTGTGTTTTATTTTGTTTGTTCGACCGTGAGATGAGATCCCCGTCAACTGTGCTGAATTGACCAGGGTGTTGTGAAGCAGGTAATGTTTAGGGCACCTTTTCTAGCTCCTTTCTCATTCTAAGGAGGTGAGCAGTGCATTCCTGAAGAGAACTGCTCAGTCGCGTAGGTAGATGCCGAATTCCACTGCTGCTTTGGTCAGCAAAAAACGACCATTAGACCTGCGTGCAGGTCCGTGACTACAGCTCCCAGTGTTTCCATACCTGCTGCTCTGTTGCTCACCCAGTGCCACAGGGTTTCAAGGGTTGAACAGGACACTGATGATGATGGTGTTGAAACTAGCACTTGGTTTGGATTAAAGTGAGGGAGAGTTGTGCAGCGTCAGCCTCACGCTCGCTTCCCAATTCCCATCTGGATCCAGGGGCAAGACAAGAGTCAAGACGGGTGGAGATGGGACTAGGTGCAATGAAATGACCAAGACGTCTTCTGCGTCTTGTCCTGCTCTGCATGTTCCATGACACTTGCAGAGACCACCTTCTTGACCATTGGACCTTCCATTTGTCTTGTCCGCTCGATATGGCAGACTCTGCCTTCATGTGCTGGGATAGACAGCTGGATTGAAATCCGTTGGCTACCCTCACCTGATTTAGCCAGCTTATCAAGGCCATTGCCTAGAGTGTGGCCGCTGTCGCATGCAAACAGCCATGATGTAAAGATGCCGGCGTTGGATTGGGGTGGTAAGAACTCAGTAAGAATTTAGCAACACCAATTTTTAATCCAACCAATTTATTTGATAGTAAAATTGCGAGCTTTCAACACTCCGTGTCTTCCTCAGGCAAATGCAGTGTTCTGGTCTGCAATAGCACACATCAGCACAGACAGTCAGAGATTGCTGATTAGAATGCGAATCCTTACATCTAACCTGCTATTCAAGTGTTAAAGTGGCTAACAATGTGTGTGAAGGGAATCCTGAGCATTGATTAGAGAATTGTGTATTTTCTCCAGACAGCACAGTAAGTGAAGTTTTTTGCTAACCCAGGCAAGTTACGGGGGTTACAGATAGTGTGTCATGAATACCACACAACCCTGCCACAGCAACCTCTGCAAGACATGCCGGATCATAGACATGGACGACATCATCAAACGTGAGGATACCATTCACCAGGTGCACGGTACATACTCTTGCAACTCGGCCAACGTTGTCTACCTAATACGTTGCAAGAAAGGATGTCCCGAAGCATGGTACATTGGGGAGACCATGCAGACACTACGACAGCGGATGAATGAGCATCGCTCAACAATCACCAGGCAAAACAGTTCCCTTCCTGTGGGCGAACACTTCAGCAGTCATGGGCATTCGGCCTCCGACCTGTGGGTAAATGTTCTTCAAGGGGGCTTTCGTGACACACGACAGCGCAGAGTCGCTGAGCAGAGACTGATAGCCAAGCTCCGCACACATGAGGACGGTCTTACAGGGATCTTGGCTTCATGACACACTATCTGTAACCCCCGTAACTTGCCTGGGTTAGCAAAAAACCTCACTTACTGTGCTGTCTGGAGAAAATACACAATTCTCTAACCAATGCTCAGGATTCCCTTCACACACATTGTTAGACACTCTAACTCTTGAATAGCAGGTTAGATGTAAGGATTCACATTCTAATCAGCAATCTCTGACTGTCTGTGCTGATGTGTGCTATTGCAGACCAGAACACTGCATTTGCCTGAGGAAGACATGGAGTGTTGAAAGCTCGCAATTTTACTATCAAATAAATTGGTTGGATTAAAAATTGGTGTTGCTAAATTCTTACTGCATGCAAACAGCTACAGGGAGCCACAGGTGGGTGCCATGTGGGGACAAAGGATGGACAAACAGCGCTGAAAGGATGCGACGTGTTCCCCCACCAAAGGTAATACCCCTTCCTGACAGCCTATACATGCTGCTATAATATAAAACCTGCCCGGTGACAAGGGGATATGCAGATTAAAGTGACCTGAGCATGCAGAATTTTAACAGCTACTGAGTAGAAATGAAGATGTTGATCACAGGGCTGTCTGAAATCACCATGCCAGGGATGATCTTCAGGTCTGCCAGGGTTAGAAGGGGCAGTACAATTACAAGATCCCCATCTCTGGGGAAAGTGGTGAGGTCAACCTTTTTTTCCCAGCCCCAGCCAACCCAACCCCAGTATCTTCGGTGGACCTTGCCTGTGCAACTCGGCAGCAGCAGAGGGCAAATGGCCACTAGATTTACCTTCAACTCCTTTGGATTGCAAGGTGCCAGGCCAGGGTGTCAGTGCCGGGTGCAGCGAATCGTAAGTACTGCCAAGTTGCATGGCCTAAAGGGGCCTTCATTGGTGATCTGAGGTGTTGGTTCAGGTCACTCTCATGCTTGCATAGTGTTGGGACAGGAAGGTGACCCGTGTTTGAGAGGTGAGTGGAAAGTTGCCCCTCTTTCCTGAGAAGACGGTGGTACTCCCCTGGACCCTCAGGTCACAGCACACCAAACACATGATGGACATTACCAGCACCAAAGTCCACCTGCTGCATTTGCCACTGGAGAAGTGAGTCAATGGCAAGTGGCAGATGAATGAGCCATTAAAGCCGGTAATCGTATTACAGTTGTCAAGTTTGCATAATTATTGGATTGCCACCCACTATAACCGGGAACCCAATGGGGCCAGTGGATCAGACCAGAGTCATTGTGATCGGTTTGGCTCTCGGCAAAGAATAACAGTCCAGAAGGCTGGATTGCCTGTCTCATGTCAGGGTCAGGACATTTACTTCAGGGCTTGGAAAGAACTTGAAGCCTGAGATGAGAGGCTCCTGTTGTCATTATCCATGTAGGGATCAATGATAGTGGTCTAGCACCAAAACCTATTTTCCCTATTGCCTGATTCTCCAGGTCATTGTGAATCTCATTGTGAGCTAACGGAGGCTGAAGATTCCTCCCATTACCTTTAACCTTTCCAGTTAACCATTGATGGTGAGCTCTTCCCTTGAAACGTTTCTCTCGTTGGAATGCATCTGTTCTGTACATTCTGAAATAATGTCCACTCTATTCATTTATCCCTTAACCTAAATTGTCAGTTCATTTTCGCTATCTCTGCTTTCATGCCCTTATATTTGCACTTAATTAAATTTAAAATATTACCTTTAGACCCACTTTTCTCTCCCTCAAACTGAATGTGAAATTCAGTCATGTTATAATCACTGCTATCTCGGGACACCTTCACTTTGAGGTCATTAATTACTCCCATCTTATTGCCCAATATCAGGTCTCGTGTATCCTGTTGGTGGCAGAGTATGGTGTTCTAATAAACTACCCTGAAAATATTATATGAATCTATCTTTACCATCTGATTTTTCCTGACTATTTTTGAATTAAAACCTCCATGATAACTGGCATACGTTTCTGTTAAATCCCATCTTTTTTAATACCCTACCCTACCACGTTGTTATTGTTAGGGGTCCTTGTACCATTCTCATAAGTGACTTCTTGCCTTCAACATTCCTCATCTCTACCCAAACCACTTCTATATTTTGGTTTTCTGTATTGAGGTCAGCCCTCTCTATTGTGCTAACATCACATTAAATTAACAAAGCCACCTCTCTACCTTATCCTAGCTTCCTGTTCTTTCTAATTGTCACATATCTTTCCACGTTCAGGCTCCAATCAATGTTATTCTGCAGCGATATCTCTGTAAATGGTTATTGGATTGTACTTGAATATCTCTATTTGCACTCTCAGTTCATCTGTTTTGTTTTGAATGTGATGTGCATTCAGATAGAGAGCCTTAAGATTTTCCTTCATTATTTTTGTGAATTTGTGAACTTATCTGCTGATTTACTCTTAGATTTGTACTTTTATTTCCTTCCTGTCATGGCCTGTTTATCATTTCCCACATTTATTAGCTTCCTCTCTTGCATTGTTTTTGATTTACCAAACCTTCTTAAATTTGATCCATTGCCTGAACTATTTAGTTTAAAATCCTATCTGTAGTTATGCAGCTTGTATGAATGCCAATCCCAGAATGGTTCAGGTGTAGTTCTCCTCAATGGTATAGTCCCCGCTTTCCCCCGTATCAGATGCCAGTAACATCTCCATAACGTGGAACTCACTTTTCCTACACCAGTCTTTGCAACACGCTTCTTCTCTCTAATCTTATTTGCCCTATGCCAATTTGCATATGGCTCAACCAATCATGCAGAGATTGTTACAGAATAATCCAGAGATGTTCTGCTTCTTAATTTGGTGCTCATACTGACTATGCAGATCCTCCTTTCTTACTCTATCTGTATCAATGATACCTACATGGATGATGACAACTGCATCCTCCCACTCCCACTCCAAGTTCCTCCCCAGTGTTGAGCAAATTTCCTGAATGCTGACATGAAGCAGGCAACCTAGTCTTTTGAACACTTTGCTGCAGAGAATAATATCTATTTTACCTCATTTTACTGTCCACTATTACCACTACATTATCCTTTGTTCCCAACCCCCCTCCCCCACTTTGAACAGTTTTCTATATCATAGTGCCATGGCCCATCTGCCATGCACCATTCAGATCTTGCTTTTGGCCATAGACCTTGCGAGTGTCTCTAACTTATTTGACAGTTTCAAACTCTGAGCCTTCTTCATTTCTGTCCACTCAGTCCCTTCACCTGCCTCACTCAGTCACTGTTGTTCAAAACAAGTGACCCTATTCTCAGATCTGTGACCATCTTCTGGAACAAAGTGTCCAGATATTTCACATGCTCCTTTATGTTGCAGAATGTCTGCATTTTGGCTTTCACATTTGGAGACTGATCCAGATTTCCTCCAGCTGTTTATACTTTCTGTTGACATGTCTGTCCTGGTTCGCTTTGGTGTCCAAAAATTCCCACATTCCACATCTGCAACGTATTTTGCCATTAATATTATTATTGTTAATTTAATTACATTTATAAATAAATCAGAATAATTCCTATGTCTACTCGAATTTGCTATAATAATTAAATGCTAGTGCCATGAAAAGATATGTGTTTCTTAATTACAGAGGTATGCTCTTTTGGGTATTTATTTTAATTATTTTATTTTGCTTCTTAATTATTTCATTTTGCAGGTATTTTATTTATATTTATTTCTTAACTTTTGTTTTCTATTAACATTCTGTTCCTTACACCAAGCACTTAACAGCCAATCAACACACTACACTGCACCCACCTGTCATTGTACACTCCCCCTGCACTACTTGTCATTGCACACTCCCCCTGCACTGCCCTGTCATTGTACACTCCCCCTGCACTGCCCTGTCATTGTTACACTCCCCTGCACTGGCCTGTCATACACACTCCCCCGCACTGCCTGTCATTACACACTCCCCCTGCACTGCCTGTCATTCTAATCCCCCTGCACTGCCTGTCATTGCACACTCCCCCTGCACTGCCCTGTCATTGTACACTCCCCCGCACTGCTTGTCATTACACACTCCCCCTGCACTGCCTGTCATTGCACACTCCCCCTGCACTGCCCTGTCATTACACACTCCCCCTGCACTACCCTGTCATTACACACTCCCCTGCACTGCCTCGTCATTGCACACTCCCCCTGCACTGCTTGTCATTGCACACTCCCCCTGCACTGCCTGTCATTGCACACTCTCCCTGCACTGCCCTGTCATTACACACCCCCCTGCACTGCCCTGTCATTACACACTCCCCCGCACTGCCTCGTCATTGCACACTCCCCCTGCACTGCTTGTCATTGCACACCCCCCTGCACTGCCTGTCATTGCACACTCCCCTGCACTGCCTGTCATTACACACTCCCCCTGCACTGCCTTGTCATTACACACTCCCCCTGCACTGCTTGTCATTGCACACTCCCCCTGCACTGCTGTCATTACACACTCCCCCTGCACTGCCTGTCATTACACACTCCCCCTGCACTGCCTTGTCACTGCACACTCCCCCTGCACTGCCTTATCATTGCACACTCCCCCTGCACTGCCTGTCATTGCACACTCCCCCTGCACTGCTTGTCATTGCACACTCTCCCTGCACTGCCCTGTCATTGCACACTCCCCCTGCACTGCCTTGTCATTGCACACTTCCCCTGCACTGCCTGTTATTGCACACTCCCCCTGCACTGCCTGTCATTACACACTCCCCCTGCACTGCCTTGTCACTGCACACTCCCCCTGCACTGCCTTATCATTGCACACTCCCCCTGCACTGCCTGTCATTGCACACTCCCCCTGCACTGCTTGTCATTGCACACTCTCCCTGCACTGCCCTGTCATTGCACACTCCCCCTGCACTGCCTTGTCATTGCACACTTCCCCTGCACTGCCTGTTATTGCACACTCCCCCTGCACTGCCCTGTCATTACACAATCTGCCTGCTCCTGCCTGTCATTGCACGCTCTGCCTGCTCCTGCCTGTCATTGCACATTCTGCCTGTCATTGCACATTCTGCCTGCTCCTGCCTGTCATTGCACACTCTGCCTGCTCCTGCCTGTCATTGCACACTCTGCCTGCTCCTGCCTGTCATTGCACACTCTGCCTGCTCCTGCCTGTCATTGCACACTCTGCCTGCTCCTGCTTGTCATTGCACACTCCGCCTGCATCTGCTCCTCTCTCGCCTCCTGTCATTCACATCTGCCTCTCTTTCCATTCCCTTTCTGCACATTCTGCCTGTCATTGCACATTCTGCCTGCTCCTGCCTGTCATTGCACACTCTGCCTGCTCCTGCCTGTCATTGCACGCTCTGCCTGCTCCTGCCTGTCATTGCAAGCTCTGCCTGCTCCTGCCTGTCATTGCACACTCTGCCTGCAGCTGCCTGTCACTGCACACTCTGCTTGCACCCACCTATCATTGCATGCTGTACCTGCACCATGTGTTACTGCACGGTCCCCCTGCATCGCCTGTTATTGCGCACTCCCCCTGTACACACCTGTCATTGCACGCTCCCCCTGCACTATCTGTCATTGCACACTCTGCCTGCACCACCTGTCATTGCACACTCTGCCTGCTCCCACCTATCATTACACACTCTGCCTGCTCCTGCTTGTCATTGCACACTCCGCCTGCATCTGCCTGTCATTGCACACTCTGCCTGCTCCTGCCTGTCATTACACGCTCCCCCAGCACTCGTCTGTCATTGCACACTTCCCCTGCACCTGTGTTTTATTGTACACTCCACCTGCACCCGGCTGTTATTACACATTCCCCTAGCACCTGTCTGTCACTGCTCACTCCCCCAGCATCCGCGTGTCATTGCACACGTACCCTGCACCTGCATGTTACTACACGCTCCACCTGCACCCGGCTGTTATTGCCTGCAGCTCTCTCATTCTGTTTTCAGATTCCTCCTGCAATACCCTCTTGCAGCAAGAAAAAGTACTGGAGACTCAAAATCTTAAACAAAAATAACAAATGTGCAAAATCTTCAGCAGAATAGGCAGCATCTGCAGGGTCGTGTTTCTTGGCAATGACCTTTCATTTTTATTTATAATTAATCTGTTTTATTAACATCTGAAAAATTAAGCATACCTGCATGAGTTAATTCTTGCCAGCATACAATATCCTCCTGTTCAGGTCACTTGTTATTGAGTAAGTGGTCAAATTACTTGAACAGTATTGTGGAATTTATAGATCGGAGATTTAAGGAAAAGGTCAGCTACTTGAAGTACATCACCAGTAAATTATTGTTTGTCAGTCTGGCAGATGTAACCTTGAAGGACTCAAACCAAACCACTTTGGCGTGTCTTTGTGCAAAAGAAAGCATCAAAAATGAAGTGATGTGGATCACATTTCAAATTTATGATGAAAAACATTTTTTTTCTGCTTCCTGTATAAAGAAATCAGCCATACTGCTTGACATAGCAGTTGAGCCGAGTCTTTCCATGTGAGATTATATCAGGAGGCAGTCTGAGTGTGAGGCTACCCATAGATAGGATCATGTCCTTTGTAATCATTCTTCAGGAATATCTTATAACACTTAAAACCGTATTCCTTTGCCATATTCCCCAGGATGTTTATATTAAATCCACTGCGTGGAGCCTATATTATTCAAATAAGCCTGAATTTTCTGTTTTCTGTCAAAACAATGGTGTTACTTACACATAAGTGTTGAAGCAATATTGGACAAATGGTAAAATTAAAAAATCATTGTCGAAGTTGTACCATTCTGCCATTAGCTTTGTGTAATCAGTAATTCACTGTCTGCTTCACCCTTGATAGGCATTGAATGTCATGAAGTGGATGTATTTGAATTGTAGAGACATAGAGGCTACAGGTAGATCAGAAATAGAAATGACAATGGTACACCGCCTGTGGCTAGTACTACAATCAGTATCCATTTCAGGCTAAGAAATCCAATGACATACTGAGCACTTTGTTTGATAAAGCCCACCCTAGCAGTTTCATTTTTTTTTTGCTTGGTCAGTAATCTTCAATCATTTGATCACGACAATAGTTAGTGGTCATGGATTGGTTGCAAGTCCATTGAGCTGGCCACCATCCAGATAAAGGAATTTGCAGATCAAGTCAATGGACAATTAATTTCAGTGGCATCTCACTCCTGTAGGACTTACCAAGGCCTTGTGGCTCATTATTTAAGCATAGGTCTCCTTTAATTGGAATATCTTTGTTCCTTCTTTGAAGCACTATCGCTTCTATTTCTGTCATGAACTGGTAAGTTTAATTCTTGAAAAAATAACTTCTCTCAGTACTGTCCACTGATTCTGTGCAGAACATGTGGTTAATATGGACTTACTATGACATAAAGTTAAATTCTAGTAAAGCCTTTACTATCTTACAAGTGTGAGTGTTTGCTGCTCAGGTGAGAATATGAGGTGCCTGCAAGGAGTGGAGCTGCAAATTATTTTAAAGAGTACTGTGCAGGACAATGTTGGCATTGTCAGAACATGAAGCTGGTAGTTTTGTCCCATTCATATTTTCCATCCTCTTAGTGCGCTGTCTGCAAGCTGAAGAGACAAGACACTTGCCTGATGGGTTAGCAAGTCTGCCTCTCCCTCCCTTCTTTGAGAGAGCTCACCTCACTGCAATAGGAGCTTCAGATAAAAGTACAAGTTCCAGGGAGCACTCTTCCCAGATCTCCACTCCATTGCTATAGTTGATACAAAGTCCAAGCACTGGAGAACCAGTTGTCACCCATCACAGGATCTTTTAATTCAAAAATCTTTCCTTTGATAAAGTTGACACATCATCACCTGATTGGTCAATGAACCCAGAAAGGGATGGTCATATTGTGGTTTTGGCATAAAACCCCTCTTCCTTAATCAATAGTTCTCCAGATAATCCTCCCTTCACTGAGATGTTATCAACTCATACTTCCAACAAATGTGCAGCAATATTTTTTAAGTTAAAAATCTACTAATCTACCGAGCAGTTCATTAATGGTTCATTCCAATTGATTAATCATAGAATCCCTACAGTGCAGAATGAGGCCATTCGGCCCAATGAGTCTGAGCCGACTCTCTGACAAAGTATCATATCCAGGCCACCCTCCCACATTATCCCTGTAATTCAATATATTTACTCCATTATTCCCCTAACCTGCACATCTTGGGACAATTTAGTATGGCCAATCCATCTACTCTATATATCTTTGGACAGTGAGAAGGAGTCAGAGCACCCAGAAGGAACCCACATAAACACGGGAAAAATGTGCAAACTCCACATTAACAGTCATTCAAGGCTGGAATTGAACCCAGAATCCCTGGCACTGAGAGGCAGTAGTGCTAACCATTGTGCCACCATGCTGCCCTGGTTAAGGTGGGGCGCATTGATTGCCCAGTTCACAGACATGTTGGGTGCCCTGCAGACAAAATTATTCCATTTAAATCTCTAACTTATAGAAAGGTGCAGTACAAAGGGGCACTGAAGTTAAACGGGCGAGGGCAAGGCTGACTCATAGCAAATTAAAGAACGGCACTGGAAATACTCAGCTGGCAGCATCTGTGACGAAAGAAACACAATTAACATCTCGAGTCACGATGACTGGAGGAATTTCCCAATCAACTCGAAATGTTAATTGTGTTTCTCTCTCCCCAGATATCTCCAGACCAACTGAATATTTCCAGCAGTTCCTGTTTTCATTTCTGATTTCCAGCATCTGCAATATTTTGCTTTTATCATGGTAGATGATGTACGCTCGCTGACTACAATAAATTCTGGCCCAATTAAGTATTTGCAGCCATGTAGAGCATAGCCTGAGTTTCTTTATGCACAATACAAAAGGTAAAACAAATGAATGAAACAGAAACCATATATTGTTTCCTGACCTCATGTAACTAGTGATTAGATTGTTACATACATGATTGCCACTATCTGGACTTTATCCAACCTTGGGTAATATGCTTAAGTGAAAGTGACACGACATTCACCCTTTTGTTCAGTCCATTCAAAATAGTTAATGTGCTGGAGGATAAAATGCTAATACGTTGCTTAATCTTTACCAGTGGATGTTAGATATTCAAAACAGGCAGCAGCTGCAATTCCAAGTATTGCTTCCTGCTGAATGTTCAATCCAAGTACAGCATGCTAATGTTCGCTGCAAAAAACCTGTTGTAAAAATTCTGTTAACTTTAAATTATTCAACAAATAGCTTGAAGTATTCCTTTTGAATATCAAAATTTCCTCTTCGCAGCAGAGCTTACTTTGTTAAGCCATATTGTTGGATCTTTGTGAGGTAGTTTTTAAACTCTGGTATTCGATGTCATCAAGTTTTCGCCTATCTGCAAAAAAAGATTCCTGCAAATTGTGTAGTTTACATTGTTCTGTATTAATTTATTGACTTACGGCAATGGTTCAGTGGTCATACCCTCATCCTAACTCCAGTAAAGTTGCATTGCACTCTCTCCAAGGTTAACATGTTTTTCTTGGTCTGTGCTGCCCAGAACTGCTAATGATATTTCAGATGTGGTCTAACCAGTGCTTTATTTATATAGCTGAAGCATAACTTATGTCCTCTAGTATGCTTGTTCTCTTGTTCTGCAACTGTTCATGAAAATTTCATGGCATGTGTACCTCGAACCCTTAGTCTCTTTGGACTTGCACTGTTAGTATCTTTTTGGCATTTAAGTTCAAGCCCCATTCCAGAGATTTGAGCACACAATCTAGGGTGTCATTCTAGTATATTACCGAGGGAGGCGACAAATTTTGTACAAGACATTTGACGGAAGTCTCCCCTGTCCTCTCATGACTCTGGCCAATTCATACCCAATCAACACCCTGAAAACATTATTACCTGATCATCACATTGCTATTCCTGTGCACAAATTGGCTGTCACATTACCTACAATACAACAATGACTATACTTCGAAATATTCTTCAAGCGTTATAAAGTGGTTTTTAATATGCTAAGGTTAAGAAAGGCTTGGGGGGTCAATCTTATCAAAAACATTCCAAGTCCAGGTCAGGTGGGAAAATGGAGAGTTTGCAATCTGTTTTTTTGGTGAGTTCAAAGCTGCTATCTTATCCACTCAGTGCATGAAAAACCAGCAGAAACAGTTCCTTGCCTGTATGGGAAGGAAGGTGGAGTTTAAGTCGCCAGAATACTGGCTGAGAACAACTGATGCTATTGCACATGCACAGGTCTTTAGCTGTGGAGACCTGTCAATTAGCTCTGCTCCTCTTAGCCAGTCTGAATGGCTTAAACAGAGCAATCCGCGCTCCTCACCCAAACTACCGTGGGGGCCATGGCCGATAGTGAACCCCCCACCCACTCCGACATATCTCTCTTTCTTCGATTGCCTGCCTGACACCCTCATGATTGGCTGCCCGATCCTCCCCATGATTATCTGCCTAGTCCCGCATCAGTGATTGGTTCCTCAGCTCTTCAGCGATCACCTAGCCAATCCCTCCACCAGTCGACAACCCAATCATCCTGCTCTCTCTCCCTAACAATTCCCTCCCTCCCCTCAGTAATCCTGAGGCAGAGTGGCAACTGAACTCCCTTCCTCCTCCCCGCCCCCACAACGATCCCAATGCAGAATGACAATGGGTCCCCGTCCCCCGTTCTCTATACCGATCGCAACTGCAGAGTGCACAACAGCCCCCCACAAAACTGTCTGCCCCACCCCTTCAGCTTGGCATTACCTGGTGCCCAATGAGCAATGCCAGGGTGTCAGACTGGCACTCCCGAGGAGCAACCTCCAAGGGGAACCCCAGTGGCCTCCACTTCTATCGGCAAGGTCATCACAATTGGTCCACTTTACTGAGGACTGGCTGTAATTCTCGCTGGAGAGAATCTCTCTTGACAGGCCATAGAGACATGTGAGCCCAGACAATAATGTCTGGGGACCATTAATTCCATGTAAATGCCATTTAAAATAATTTTATATAATTTATTTAGCTTTGTGTTGGAAATGGACATGAGACTGACCTCACCAGATATCCGATGCCAGTAAGATGCTCATTGACCGGTAGAGCGCAACAGCAAAATTGTCCCCATGATGGAATAGTAATTAGCACTGCTGCCCCACACTGCTGCCTGCGACCTGGGTTCGATTCCGACCTTGGATGATTTTCCATGTGGAATTTGCAAGCTTCCTCTCAGTGCTCCAGTTTCCTCCCATAGTCCAGATGTGCGCAAGTTAGGCAGATTAGCCTTTTCAGCTTGGGAGTAGAGGTGCTGCCTTCACAAAAACATTCCTGGCCTAGAAGTTAGTCAGTATTTACAGTAAATACATTACAGTGAAAACACTTTTTAAAAACAATTCATGCAACTTTACAGATGATGATTGTGACTGAATAATGAAATAAATGTTGAAGCACTTGACATTGGAGCTTAGCATTACATATTTTCAAATGAAGAAATATGGGTATAGAATGTCACATAAGATTAGCACCACTGCTCATGTGAAGAATAGGCACCAATATGGGACAAGTTAGCCCAAATGCCTGTTTAGATGCTGCAATTGTATATACTTTAATGTAACTTCAGTCTGAAAGTACTGTTAGGGTTCATATATAGAATCGTAGAAAGAATCATAGAAACCCGACGGGCAGAAGGAGGTCATTCGGCCCATTGAGCCTGCACCAACAACAATCCCACCCAGGCCCTATCCCCATAACCCCATGTGTTTACCCTGTTAATCCACCTGACACTAAGAGTCAATTTATCATGGCCAAAGCACTTAACCTGGACTTCTTTGAACATCTTTGGGATATCTTTGAATTTTGAAACTGACTTGTGAGTTGATACTGGTTTTAGTGCACTACACTTGGTTGGGGTTAGCTGGAAATGACATTTGCAAAGGGATGTTGTTAAAGAGTTTTGGCCAAAATAAAGTCTTGGAACATCCTTGAACATGCTCATAGAATTCTCATTACATAGAATCAATGCTTTAATCTGCTGACACCTCCCTGGTGAAAGCTCTTTTGAAAGAATGTCCACTCAAATCCTATTTTTGTACCCATTATTCAGTCAGATTGTTTAACTTAAATCTATACTTGAATTGCTTTTGAAACTGAGGCATGCTTATAATTCTGGAAACTGTTTAATGTGGACTTGATGACAATTTATGGTTTATTCATAAAATAATGCTGATGGGATGAGATCAGATCCAATGTCTTACACCCATTCCAGGCCCTGGTATTGTTGAAGTCATGATTTTAACAAACATCACACTTGAGCTAGTAAAATGATGTTGTACCTAAAGAGTTAACATAGGACTGAGTGTAGTACCACTCACATGGTGATGTAAGAGAGCACATGGCCTAGAGCTAAGGCCAGTCTAGAGGTAGATAGCAAAATATAGGAACCAAGTATAGGTCCATTCCATACTTTTACCCTCTACTATTAATATGTTCAAAGTTCAGTACTGTTCAACAAGACTTTTTTGTAACTTCCGTAAAGCTGTTTCATGATGTCCAAGCAGTGCACATCACAGGAGGCATGACAGAACAGATCATTTAAGTCCGTCAGTCGAAAAACACTTCTGTTCCAGAAATGCATTGATTCGTTTTATTCCTTCTTGGAATGAAGGCATCAAGAACTAAGGCAACATTTATTACCTATCCATAATTGCCCTTCAGAAGGTAATAATATCTTCTTGAGCCCTTGCAGTCCATGCGGTCTAGGTGTACCCACTGTGCCGTTAGAGACAGAGTTCCAGGATTTTGATCCAGCAGTGAAGGAACAGGGATATATTTCCAAGTCAGGATGGTGATGGCTTGGAAGAATCCTTCTGGGTGGTGATGTTCCTATGTGTTTTCTGCCCTTGTCCTTCAATCTAGATGGTAGCGATCATGGGATTGGAAGCTGATGTCTAAGGCAACTTGGTGAATTTATTATTACCTATAATTAAAATGTGACAAATGATGATACCTGTATAGCATCAACTGGATATTTTTGTATGCAATGAATTATCAATGATAATGTTTTTGGAGTTGAAATGTCTATCACTGCTATCACTTATTAGCATTATTGTGTAAGGAAATTATAGTTTTCGTAAGGAGCTCACTACTTTAGATTAACATGATTTAGTATAATTTCTTAATAATTCTTTACTTGAACTTTGGGAGAAAAAAACTGATATTTAAATTAAGGTTCTCTATTAGTATGTTAAATAAGAGAATTAATTATCTCTTTTGTATGCCACATTCCTTTCAGGTTTCTGCAAATTCATAACTGTACTTAAAGGTCACCAGAAGCAAGGCATAGATAAATGTCTGACATTCAATATGACAGCTGAGATGTTATCATAAAATGATAACACAGCAGACGCCTCACTTACATTATTATAAAGCCATTAGGCAAATTTTTCACCATTTGCTGAATTAGTAAGCTAATGTTAAAAAAAAATACTTCCTAGAAAATCCCAAATGACAAATGAGCACTCCAAATGGTAAACTCATTAGAGTCATCTCCCTTGAGATGAGATATGGCATGAAAATTACAACAGCGCACCGGAAGTCTATTCATTGAAAAATCCATCACAAAATTTAGGACCGTCTTCACTGTTCATGAGAAATATCCATAGAACTAGTCTTCAATCAGCATGTAAGAAGAAAATAATACCTGCTTGTGATCTAGTACCAGAAGTACCTCTAACCTTTGCAAATGTTTAATGTGCCAGCTACAATATTGTACATTTTGCTCACAGCTAATGATACAGCAAGTGTTTTAAAATGCATTTTAAGATTGTAACTATTTGTCATTCATTTGGCAGATAATTGTTTAATCAAACTTCAACATCTGTAGCAAAAACAGAAACTGCTGGAAAATATCTGCGGGTCTGACAGCATCTGTGGAGGGAAAATAGAGCCAATGTTTTGAGTCTGGATGACCCTTCTTCAGAGCTGCAGTTTCTACTGATGCTGTCAGACCTGCTGAGATTGTCCAACATTTTCTGTTTTTCTTTCAGATTCCAGCATCCACAATATTTTGCCTTTATTTCAACATTTGTGGACTCCTTTCATGAGTATTTTTTAAAACTTGTACAAACTATGCTTAAGTTTGAGATCAACAATGGAAGAAAAGTAATGATTAGAACATGATGCACCACTCCCAAAGGCAGAACTTCTCCTGCCTTTTGTTATTTCTTACAATATTTCAATTAAAATTTACTGTGCCAACAGTGTGCATAAGAAACGTAGATGATCACGCAGCTGGGAGAAGCTTTTCCATTGGGAAACCTGCCATCAGTGGACACTGTAACATTATGAGTAGGCTATGAAAAAACAAACATGACCAAAACTTCTGTCCAACTCCTTCGCCATTAACAAAAGACCGCAAAGTGGCATGACTGTATTTCACATTTAAATTCACTTGTAAGTATTTCATATTACATTGGTTTTGCTCATTTGTGCGTGTGCATCATTGTTACTTGTTGACACTAGCTTAGTCTGAGAGCTAAATATCCTGGGATACCTCGTGGTTGGCACGAATGGATGGTTACGTGGGAGTTAATGATATTTCTTTATGTCTTTTTTTGTGTGTTCAGTGATGTACTGGCTGATCTATGGGCCCAGTTTTACCATTAAGTTGCGCCTGTTTTCGGGCAAGTAACGTAATCCGCGTCTGCCACTATGCCAGTTTCCCCTTTACCAAGGCTTGTAAATGGCTGCGATCGAGACCGTGCTCAAAATGGACGCGATGGCCATTTAAATACATTTGCATGCATTTAAATGGTCTTCATGAGCTGCACACCCAACCTTTCAGCGCTTCCCTCTTTGTGTTCACCCATCCAGATTTTCAACACAAAATAGACATGCTCTATGAATGTCCGATTCGGGCGCTCCAGTTAGCGAGGAGCAAAGTGCTCAGCATCCGACGGTTCTCTGCTTGAGATCGGTGAGGGTGATTGGGATGGTAGAAGGGGGGAATCTGTTGCCACACTATCTGAGATTGCTTGAGCGGGGGAGAGGGATCTGCTGCCGGTCTGTCTGTGATCTGTAAGGGAGAAGGGGGCATCGTTGCCACACTGCCTAAGATCGGTCTGGGTGGCTGAGGGGATGGATGGATAAGAAGGTCAGTAATGTTGTGGTGAAGGAGCAATATTTGTGGGGCCAGAGAGAAGCATTATCTGGCCCAGGAGTGATGTGGCATGGGAGCCGCATTCTATCATTTTTTTCAATTCATGCATAGTTGGAGGTGCTGATTGGAGCTGCAGGGTTTCTGATGTGTTAAGCCTCAACCACAGGCTTCTGCAGCATGATTCAGAATTGCTGATATTTTTTCAGGCAAAGTGCTTATGGGAGCGCCTGAGAACAGGCCTAAAGATTGGATCTGGAACACTTCCAGTTCCAAGTCCACCCAGCACTGAGATTCAGAATGGTGAAATAGAGCTTTATGAATCATGGCTCAGCTGAACCTTCCTTCTATGCATTGTAAAGGACATTGTCTGAGATCACTCTCAAAGGGGATAATTGAAGTGTTGTCAGTGAACTCAAAACTATGCAAGGACTTTGTGATGAAGGGTAATATGTTTAATATTTTGGATATTTATTACATTTTCTGTAAAACAAGTTTGTGTGCCTATGTGTGTGCACCAGTATGTGAACATAATAAAGTTGGGGACAGATTGTATAGGAAGTTTGGAGACTATAAAGAACTGTAGGTGTGAAAGACATACATTAAGATAAGTATGACCAAGTTGAATGTTCCAAAAATAAGCAATGGGTAAAAGTGTTCGTTAGGGTGTAAGTAAGTGTTTGTTATTTGTAGCTGTGAGAGAAGTAAAAATACTTTTACAATTTGCAAAGGTTTCAGAAATTTTATTTGACCTTAAAAATGAGGGCAATAGGAAGATCATGAAATATTCTTATATTCGGGAAAAATAAAGCTTTAAAGAGGAGCTAAGGTAATTGAATCAAAGATGAAACAGGTAAAAAGAATACTTAAGCAGAGATTTTAAAAGCGGTATATGGATGGCCATGTGAGACCTCCTGGTGTGCCACTCTGTATTGGGAAAAGACCTGTGAAGAGGCAAAGTGAAGGAGGCTTCCAAACGAGGCAGAAAAATGTCTAGAAAGCAGTGTGTTGTTTTAAAGTTTCTTGAATGCCACAGAGTAGGAGAAAGTGAGAAGTTGTTTAATATACCTTGAGGTAATGTAATTGGAATGATTATATTTGAAATATTTACAAATGATTGTTGCCCAAAACAATGTTTACTTGTGAGTCTGATCACGTAAGGTGTCTTTGTGAAGGAATGTTTGCTAAAACTATTTTTCATTGTGTAAATTGAATCTTGTGTATTTAAGCTTTTTCTTAATAAATGTTTTAAGTTGATGTTTAAATTCTCAAAAATGTGACTGGAATTAGTGGCTTCTGAACTCAATAAACACTATCAGAATGCAAAAAAAAAAGTTGTGATACATGGGCCAGGTTTCCCTTTTGGATATAGTCTTTGTAGCAAAAAACATTGGATCATACCAACTCTACCAGCCAATACTTGAGAGAAACCCACATGTGGAGAATACTAACACCACAGTTAGGCTCTGATTTTCTCAATATGAATGCTCCCAATACAGTCAATTTATTCCTTTGTGCCCTCAACCACACTCACATAATGCCTCCAGTCCTTTAATGACTCACCCTTGCCTCTATGCATGTTCACAAGCTGCCATTCTCCTGCTGCACTCCCTTGTGCCACAGAGTTCAACAAGGAAAACCACTGACCTTAGACATAGCTGCATAAAGTTGACTGTTCCATGCGACCTTTAAATAAACAAGAATTGGTGGCATGTGATTCTATTAGGCCATTGACTTTATCATGAAGAAGGATGCAATTATTAACAGTTTTAACGTAATAAATATTCATGATTTGTAAACATAGGAAATGGGCAAAGAAGGCATAAGGTATGGCACACTACAAACATACCTCTAAGTTCATCTTGAATTTTGAACCCACTATCGGGATGGTGGAATTTCAGCTCCTGCCTGAATTAAGTGACCCCACACATTTCCCACTCTTGCAGGTCCCATAAAATCCCACTCATGCCAGTGGAGAGAGAATCTTTATTACTCTGGTAGAAAGAAAAGACTAAACTCTTTTTACTTAATTTTATTTTAGAACCTGATGGGGGTGAGGGGTTACAAGATGCAAAGGAAATTTGATAGATTTATTTCACAGCTAAATGATCCAAACTATGAAGAAAGGTTAGCCACTCCAGGACATTTTCCACTTCAAGATTGAAAACTGAGAAAATATTTAATAAAAAAACTCAGGGCAATCAGATGTGTAGAGCTAAACATTTCCAGCCATGAGCAGCATTTAAGAACAACTAACGCGAATGATTTTTACATCAAGTACAACAAAAGAAGTAAGGATTTTCCTGCTTTTTGTTTCATCCAGTCCTTCTGTGACCTCAGGAGATTACAAAGTGCTTTCCAGCCAATTAAGTACATTGGTTGGAATGTGGAAAATCTGATAAATGTATGCTCTAATATCCAGAAAGGGTGATGGGAGCAAAATCTATGATAAAGTTCCCCAAAGAATAGAACAAGTTTTGTCAGCAAAGATGATCCAGATTCTTAGATACAGAACTACAAAAAGGTAATCTTGTGGGGGGGAGGATGGGGAGTTCAGATGGATGAATAGTTTTCTCCTACCTGAAAAATATTAGCACAATTGAAGGCTATGCTTTCAAGTAGGCATTATCTATTGATCACAAAGTAAATTTCGACCATTGCATTGTGGAACAATTGTTATTGTGTCTGTGAATTTTTATTGTACCTACCATGCAGTCATGATAGGTCCACCTCACTGACTGTAGCTTGTAACCTCTTAACCTCAAAGTACTTATGTCGAGATTAAATTCTGTTTTCTGACAGTTTCCTTGCATGATGTAAACCATGTATTGAACAGACCTGTTAAAAACTAGTCATCTGTTCTGCCCCTGGAAATATTTCAGCAACTTGAAATCCATTGTTGGATTTTCTCCAAAATTCAAGTATGATTGCCTTTGATAAATTGCTTGGTTACTTCTGAAAATAAACATACAGGAGACCACAGAGAGGCTGGCACATTTTAGAAATAGTCAGCCACTGCTCGTGTGTTACAGTTTGCTTCCTAACAAAGTCCAAATACTTTGCAATTTTTCACTGAACCTTTTGTGGTTAGATGAGTGTCTTACCTTGACTGTTCTCTCAACTCTGTTATTCCTGGTCACTCTTTACATTAACGGGCACACCTACATGGCCCAATATTTTCCCATTTGATAGTGTAACCGAAGAGATGTGACACTTTTTCTCTTACACACTAACTGAATATTACATCTTTCATATGGACCCTCACATATGCTTTTCAGTCTGTTTGAAGACATTGATGAGACAAGACCAGATGCAAATTCTTGAGTTGCTTTATTTCACCCACAGCAAATGAACATGCCGTGATATGAATGAACTTGCTTTACTAGATTGGAGAATTTTGATGACCATACCTACTTAATCAAATCCAAGTGAACAGTCATTTAACATAGCTTCAGCAAATGAAGGCAGGGGGTAATGTTCTCCTCGCCCTGTTCACTTTAATTTCATGCCTTATTCTAATCGGTTTGATTCACATGCAAGATAAATGTTATCGACTCTGTACAATTGGCTGTCATGTCGATTGGTTTATTTGCCGTGCTGACAGTATGCTAGCTGCTCGGAAAAAAATATTCAAAGAAGTCGAAGTGTCTTAACAAATTAGTAAGCAGAAGTTAAAACAAAAAGCTGCACTGTCGGGTTTTAGATTTTTTTACACACTGGCATAAGCATGTGTCTAATTCTCATCCGACTGCAGCTTATAAGATGATTTCCTCCTTCTTGATAAACACTGTTTTGAGCCAGTTGATAATATGATTGGAACAGCATAAAATTGTCAAGATTTGTTAACCCACACTTGAACCATGCTATCTTGTCCAGAAGCATTTGTAGATAATGTGGATGTTGACATTTAACCAAAACATTTGTGTGTCAGGTACATAAGAAAAATGGAGAATTCCCTTACATAGCAAGAGGAACGGCTGGAAAATCTCAGTAGGTTCAACTTTTGATGAAGAGTCATCCAGACAATACCTCTATTCTCTCTCTACAGATGCTATCAAAGCTACTGAGATTTTCCAGCATTTTCTGTTTTTGGTTCTGATTCCAGCAAAATTTTGTTTTTATCTGATATGAGAACTCCCTTTGATTCTTTTTCCCGTCACATTCTAGTATTTCAGTGCTGACATTTGAAATTATAAGAATACTACACAACTTAGGTCAAACTCTTGTTCTTTTCAAGTGGTACCTGTGAATGAAACTAATATTCTCACAGTCTAGAACTCAATGTTTAATCTAATCAGTAGGCTTCATTAATACGTGTTTTGTCAGTAAAGCAGCTAGATGTAATTTTTATCTGAATCAATTCTTTTTGTTAATATTGTGCAATGCAATGATGCCAACTGGTTAAATGCTTTGGTGTGAAGGAAGATAGACTAAAGAAATGGCTCCCAATTCCTGACTCCATTCCTGGACTATCTGATTTTCAGGAGTGCATTCAAAAGGGTGTGGGCTGCTTCCTGACAAGAAGTTGCATCTGGCATTCCCAACCTGATGTGGAGATGCCAGTGTTGGACTGGAGTGAACACAGTCAGAAGTCTGACAATATCAGGTTAAAGTTCAACAGGTTTATTTGGTAATAAACACCATCAGTTTTTGGGGCTCTGTCGCTTCATCAGGTGAATGGGGATAGTGTGTCTTTATATGCTCTGTTTCTGATCAGAACTCCCCACTCACCTGACAAAGCGGCAAAACCCCAGAAGCTAGTGGTGTTTGCTACCAAGTAAACCTGTTGATTTTAACCTGGTATTGTGAGACTTCTTACTATGTACTCCCAATCTGTCTAGCTCCACTGCCAAAATGGGCATATCTTACTCCTCCACCATTTTCATGAAGTTGGGCCAGTGTTTTTAAAAGGTCAAGGTTCATGATCCTTGGGAAGAATCAAGAACGCTAATCTGCATTAGGACCTTTTAAAATGTCTATTCAAAAGGCCATCCCTTATGCCCACATGTCAAACATTGCCCTTCTACCCACGCACTATGGCCTCCTATGCCAAACTATGGCACATCCATTTCCATGGACCCACTGTGTAAATTCAATGAACCTTATAGTGACAGTAGGATGCACATTTGACGTAAACATGACTCATGTTTTAAAATAAGTTATTTGATTTAGAAGGCAATGAAAGTGTTAATTATCCAGACCATTTAATAATAACATTTAATAATAATCAATAATAATAACCTCAAGTCCTTGAATCCAATTAACACCATGTCAATGAACATGGTGCAATTGACAGCAGAGATCAGGCAGCTGAGCTGTTAGTCAGAGGATGTTTCTCCTGGGGTGCAGGTTCTTCAAAAAGTGTTGAGAATTTCTGGGCTCTCGGCCAGTGACTTATACTGTACAGATAGGGTTATGTAAATCTGCCAGCAAGGAGGGAATTAGTTGAGCTGAAAGGTCTGTTGGCCTGTGGAATCTTCTGCTGAAAAATACTGGAAGAGGGAGACCATTGGTTTGGCATTTCTGTGTATTCTGCCACCCACTTTTCTCATCCTTCAAAAGTCCCGGATTTTCTTCCTGCACCGTCTTCAGTGGGAGGGATCATATTTCAATTCCTGACTTCCTTGAACTGTTTACTGCACGCCAGCTTGATTTTAGAGCCAGGCCTCTTATTTCCATATTTGGTGACAGGCAGAGAACTGGGTGAACCTCTAGTAAAAAAAAACACCCTGAGATCCACTGGCCTGCTGGTCCTTTGGAAAGGATGTTTTGTTTCAGGAGACAGCAGATGTCAGCATTCACCTGCCATAAGAGGGGCACTTGTGTTCACCCTTGTCAGTAGAGCTGATCCTATCTATTCCAGAGATTCTTGTGCTTCTTGCCTCCTTGGAGCTGTGCCTATCCCTTCTAACCTATAGAGGGAAATGTGGCTGGGGCTACAAGGGCTAGATGATACCAGTTACAGGATCTGAGCCTTTCTCAGTGACTTGAGCATTCTCAGAAAGAAGGACATTTGTTCATTTGGGACAATCACAGAGACACTGATTGCAAATTTTACTTTTTTGTTGCTCCAGCATAATGTGGAGGGCACAATTGTAATATTTTCCTTTAATGGCCTAATATGTCTCACTCCATCTCAGAAAGCTACTATTTGTGCTGTTCCCAGTAATATTTGTGCTCATCAGAGCTCCAAGATAGAGCTGCAAAGCCTGCTCCCATGCTGCGATGAAAGCTCACAGTTGCGAAATGCAGATCAAGGTGAGTGAAGTTCAAAATAAATTAACTTACTCTGAAGGAGTTGACTATCACCTGTCAACCTGGGAAAATACTCAGAATAAGTGTGAGCAGAAGCCTCTCACCTTTGCCCATGGCTGAAGCCCAGCAATTTCACTCTACAATGGTTTCTCAACCTGTCACTTTCATTTAAGAAGCATTCCCCACTGTGCACTCACCTGATTGATCCTGAGGACTTGTCAGCAGCATGGAAAGTAGGCGCACTGGCTATTAAAGCAGCAGAATGACTCAGTGGTTAGCACTGCTGCCTCACAGCTCCAGTAACTCAGGTTGAATTCAAACCTTGGGTGACTGTGTGGAGTTTGCACATTCTCCCTGTGTTTGCATGGATTTTCTCCAGATGCTTCAGTTTCCTCCCACAGTTCAAAGATCTGCAGGTTGGATGGATTGTCCATGCCAAATTACCCCTTGATGTCCCAGAATGTGTAGGTTAGATGGATTGGCTATGGGAAATTTGTGGGATACGATAGGGAAAAGGGCCTATATAAAACACTCGAGACAGAATTTTACTGGCACGTCCACCTGAGGTTCGTACAATCCCTCCCAATGCCAACGAAGAATGCCGTTCTCTGAGTTTTATTTGCTTGGCATTTACTTTTCCGACTGATCCAAGGGGTTTCCACATTCACAAATACACCTGGATGAATCCTGGAACTGGATGGAATGATGTAAGGATCCATGCCTAATTTCCCTTTTCAGGGATTTCATTCCCAAACTTGCCATCTTTTGGCAGTTAAAAATCTGCACTGATGAATCCATCAGGTGTCCCAAACAATTTTTGACTTTAATCTTAATGAAATACATTTGACAGATTGTACAACACTACGTGAGTGGCCACCCTGCTGAATGCAGTAATCAAGCATCCAATAGCTCTGTGAACAAGCTGAGCCAAGTGTCAGCAGAATGCACCAGAGTATCCTTCTTGGCAATAAGTTGCCGTATCTTTTTTTAATGCTGGCAGAAGGAGCAGTTCTTTAAGTAAAAGCAAAATGCTGCAGTTGTTGGAAATCTGAAATAAAATGATAGATAAACTCAGCAGATCTGGCAGCAAAAGAGCAAATGCTGGAAAATCTCAGCACCTGTCAGGAGAGAAAAGAGCTGATGTTTCAAGTCCTGACTACCCTTTGTCAAAGCATCTGTGGAAAGAAACAAAATTAATGTTTTGAGTCTAGATGGCCCTTTCTCAAGAACTGAAGAAAGATAGAAAAGTAAATAATTTGGAAGATAAGATGTTTTTCTTTCAATCTGCATTGGACAAAGACACTTTATCTTCTGATTAGCCATTTTACAGCCTTCTGGACTCAACATTGAGTTCAACAACTTTAAAATTTCCTGCTCCACCTCAATTCTTCTTTTTGTTGTTTGATGTCAGTTGCTTTTCAGCTTCTTGGCCTGCCCCAGCATATCCTCATTCTCTCCCCCATATGTCCACCTATTCCTTGCCGTTCAGTTGCTCCCATAGGCACATTCTGCTGCCTCACCTTTTGCCATTAGCACTCCGACTGCCCCCTCCCCAAACATTAACTCTGTTTATCCCCACTGATGTTGCCAGACCTGCTGAGTTTACCCAGCATTTTTTATTTTTCTTCCTTTAAGTACCACTGGTTAGGCTTCTGCATTCGGGGCTCTACCAGTTTCACCTTTTGAAATTTGTTCATTCAGGGGATAGGGACAGTGCTGGTTAGACCAGTATTTGTTGCCCTTAGAATGTGGTGGTGAGCCACTGCTTCAATCCACTGCGGTCCATATAGTGTAGGTGAACTCAAAATGCAGTTAGGAAGACAGTTTCAGAATTTTGACCCAGCAACAATGAAGGAATATTGATATATTTCCAAGTCAGGATAGTGTGTGACTCAGAAGAGAATTTGCACACAGTGCTTGCAGCCTATTGTAGAATTCTTATTTTGCAAAGCATATCCACTCCATTTGAGACAGTAGGGCAGGAGAGTGATTTAAAAGTTCACCTGAAAACCAACCAGGCTCTAGATGCCCAAAAAATGATCATTATTTCCCTGTATTTATTTCAACATCCATATCCCTAAAGAGATTGCTTGCCATCAACCATTGACTTCATATAAGTTTCAAGGAACTTCACTGAATTTTTTCTTAAAAAATCTTTGGAAAAGTCTGAAAGCATGAACGTCTTTTTTTTTAATTTGCAAGTTGACAATTGTGTATTATTATCTACAGTTCAGGGAAGAATGTTGAAAGCTGAAGCATCATGACTTAGAATAATTTTCCTAAATTAATTGGAATCGCAGTAGTTTTGGTTTCTTTATTTATCTTGCCTAAATAATTGAGAGTTTTCCTGTGTCATTTGGTTAGTCTCTTGCTTGTTATCCTGAGTTTTAGTCATGTTCACCATAACAACTGTGGGTGAATTTGTCACAATGTTTTAGTGCTTCTTTCCCCTCCATTTTTACATTACTAAAAATAGCAACTGAGAGACATCTGAAAAACCTGGGGAGATGAAGAGAACTTTTGTTCTTGTTGTTATGATCTGGAATACATTGTCTGAAAAGATGTGAAAGGAGATTCAATAGTAATTTTCAAAAAGAAATTAGATTGTAATTACGTATTTGGAAAGGAAAGTCAAATTATAGACTTGTGGGCAAAGAGCAGGAGGTTGGGCAAATTGGATTGTTCTTGCAACAAAGCTGGCACGGATCTGACAGACTGAATAGCCTTTTCTTTTGCTGTTAGGTTCAGTCAGCAATGAAGGTTGGCATTAATGATCAGTACAATAGAGTGAAACCATGCATGCATTTTAACTTACTTATTTGTAATCTAATCTGCTTTTTGACTTCAATTTAAAATATTCAGTTTTAACTAAGACACAGCTGGATGATTCTGATATCCAAGAGCAAACCACTTGTTATTTTTATTCGGTCAAGGGACATGGGCATTGCTGGCTAACCCAGCATTTATTGCCCATCCCTTGAGAAGGTGGTGGTGAGCTGCCTTTTGGAACAATTGCAATCCATGTGGTTCAAGATTATGGTTCCAAGATTTTGACCCAGCGACAATGCAGGTATGGCAATATATTCCCAGTGTCGATAGTAGTCATGATGTAGAGATGCCAGCGTTGGACTGGGGTAAACTCAGTAAAGTTTCACAACACCAATTTTAAATCCAACCAATTTATTTGATAGTAAATTCGCGAGCTTTCGACACTATGGCCTTCGTCAGGCAAATGCAGTGTTCTGGTCTGCAAAGGCACTCATATCAACACAGACAGTCACTGATTGCTGATTAGAATGCGAATCCTTACATCTAACCTGCTATTCAAGTGTTAAAGTGGCTAACAATGTGTGTGAAGGGAATCCTGAGCATTGGTTAGAGAACTGTGTATTTTCTCCAGACAGCACAGTAAGTGAGGTTTTTTGCTAACCCAAGCAAGTTACGGGGGTTACAGATAGTGTGTCATGAAGCCAAGATCCCTATTAAGACTGTCCTCATGTGTGCAGAACTTGGCTATCAGTCTCTGCTCAGCGACTCTGCGCTGTCGTGTGTCACGAAGACCCCCTTGAAGAACATTTATCCGCAGGTCGGAGGCCGAATGCCCATGACTGCTGAAGTGTTCGCGCACAGGAAGGGAACTGTTTTGCCTGGTGATTGTTGAGCGATGCTCATTCATCCGCTGTCGTAGTGTCTGCATGGTCTCCCCAATGTACCATGCTTCGGGACATCCTTTCTTGCAACGTATTAGGTAGACAACGTTGGCCGAGTTGCAAGAGTATGTACCGTGTACCTGGTGAATGGTATCCTCACGTTTGATAATGTCGTCCATGTCTATGATCTGGCATGTCTTGCAGAGGTTGCTGTGGCAGGGTTGTGTGGTATTGTGGTCACTGTTCTCCTGAAGGTTGGGTAGTTTGCTGCGAACAATGATCTGTTTGAGGTTGTGCGGTTGTCTGAAAGCAAGAAGTGGGGGGGTGGGGATGGCCCTAGCAAGATGTTCATCATCATCAATGATATGTTGAAGACTCCGGAGAAGATGTCGTAGCTTCTCTGCTCCGGGGAAGTACTGGAGAACAAAGGGTACTCTGTCCATTGTGTCCTGTGTTCATCTTCTGAGGAGGTCAGTGCGGTTTATCGCTGTGGCATGTCGGAACTGTCGATCGATGAGTCGAGCGCCATATCCTGTTCTCACGAGGGCATCCTTCAGAGTCTGGAGGTGTCTGTCACAATCCTCCTCATCTGAGCAGGATGCTCAGGATTCCCTTCACACACATTGTTAGCCACTTTAACACTTGAATAGCAGGTTAGATGTAAGGATTCGCATTCTAATCAGCAATCGGTGACTGTCTGTGTTGATATGAGTGCCTTTGCAGACCAGAACACTGCATTTGCCTGATGAAGGCCATAGTGTCGAAAGCTCGCGAATTTACTATCAAATAAATTGGTTGGATTTAAAATTGGTGTTGTGAAACTTTACTGAATATATTCCCAGGTCAGGATAATGAGTAGCTTAGAGGGAAACTTGCAGGGAGTGGAACTTCCATGTGTCTGCTGTTTTGTCAATATAGATAGCAGCACTTGTGTGTTTGGACGATGCTGCCTAAGGAGCCTTGTCAAATTCCTGCGGTGCATCTAGTAGGTGGTACACACTGCAGTCACTGTGTGTCAATGGTAAAGGGAGTGAATGTTTGTAGGTGGAGCACCAATCACGCGGGCTGCTTTGTCCTAGATGGTTGTCGAGATTCTTGAGTGTTGTTAGAGCTGCATTAATCTAAGGAAGGGGAGAGAGTTCCATCACACTCCTGATTTGTGCCTTGTAGATTATGGACATGCTTTGGAGATAAAGCAAGTGAATTACTCATTGCACGTTTCCAACCTCTGACCTATCCTTATAGCCACAATATTTATATGGCTAGTCCAGATAAGGTTTTGGTCCGGATGACAGATTTCCTTTCCTAAAGGGCAATATTGAACCATATGGGTTTTTTGGACAATGGTTTTATAGTCATCATTAGACTTGATTCCATATTTTTTACTGAATTCAGATTCTTATCATCTGCTCTGGATCACTAGTCACTATCAAAAGTGCTGAAAATATTCAGCAGGTCTGAGAGCATCCAAGAGAGAGAACCTGGATTAATGTTTTAAATCAAATATGACTTCTTCAGAACTGGTTTCTTCAGATCTCCAGCATCTACAGTATCTTACTTTCCCTGAAGTTAGAACCATAGAAATAATACAACACAGAAGAGGAACATTTAGCCCATCTTGTCTATGTTGACCCAAAAGACACTCAAGTACCCTTTCTACTCCCATATTCTTTCACATTGCCCATTACCCTGCAACTTACAGCACCTAAAGTGTAGATCCAGGTACTTTTTGATTGAGTTTAGGATTTTTGCCTCCACCAGCAATTCAAGCAAGGAATTCCAGATTACCCTCTGTGTAAAAAGGTTTTTCCTCATGTCCCCTCTAATCCTTCTGCCACTTAGCTTAAATCTGTGACCTCTGGTTTTTAAACTCTCTGCCAAGGGAAACAGGTTCTTCCTGTCTATTTCTCTCTATTCTTCACAATTT
Organism: Sphyrna mokarran; assembly: GCA_024679065.1. Taxonomy (NCBI): domain Eukaryota; kingdom Metazoa; phylum Chordata; class Chondrichthyes; order Carcharhiniformes; family Carcharhinidae; genus Sphyrna; species Sphyrna mokarran. Next base: position 95,010,068 of record JAGIQG010000003.1, read on the forward strand.
TGTACATTTCAAATCATGTCACTTCTCAGCTTTCTCTGTTCCAATGAAAACAACCTCTCCAATTTCTCCTCATAGCTCCAATTCTCCAGCCCTGGCAACATTCCAGTAAATGTTCTCTGTATCCTCTCCAGAGCAATTACATCTTCACTGTAATTTGGTAACCAGAATTGCATACAACACTCCAACTGTGTCCTCACTAGTGTATTATACAATTTCATTATTATAATCCTACTTTTATATTCCATATCTTTGCCAATGAAAGAGAGCATTCCATATGCCTTCTTAACAAGCTTATCTACCTGTACTGCTACTTTTAGGAACCTTTGCGCTTGCACACACAGATCTCTTACTTCATCTATCCCTCTCAGTATGTTCCTGTTTATCGTGTGTTCCATTTAGACTTCGTAAGTGCATTACCTCACATTTATCAGAATTGAACTCCATCTGCCATTTTCCTGTCCACTCCACTAATCTATCTATATCATGTTCGAGCTTACAGCTATCTTCCACTACACAGTCAATTTTTATGTCATCTGCAAATTTCCCAATCATGCTGCCATGTTCAAGTCCAAATTAACAATATATAAAACAAATGACAGAGGTCCTGAATTCTGCAGAATACTATTTGAAACAGTTTTCCATTTACAAAGGCAACCATCAACCATTACCCCTTGTTTCCTGCTACCAAGCCAACTTTGGATCCACTTCACCACATTATCCTGTATTTCAAGGGCTTTTTTTTTTGATGATGTGGGACCTTGTCAAATGCCTCACTAAAATCAATGTAGACAATATCCACTGCACTATCCTTATTGATCTTCCTTGTCACTTCTCAAAAAATTCAATCACATTTGTACAACATGATCTTCTCTTAACAAAACATGCTGACTATCCCTGACTAGTCCATGTTTTTCTAAATGTCAGTTTATCAGATTTTTCGGGATTTATTCTAATAGTTTAACCACTCCCAAAATAAGACTAATTGGCCTATATTTATTTGCCAATTCCTTTGTATCCTTTTTAAACAATGGAACCACATTTGCATTCCTCCAGTTCTCTGGCACTTCAACTCATCTTCCGTCTAATGAAGATTGGAAAATAATCCTCAGAATATCTGCTATTTTTTCCCTGACCGTCTCCAAAATCCTAGAGAATAAACCATCTGGCCCTGGCAACTTTATCCACTTTCAAGGATTCCAACTCCTCTAAAACTTGTTTTCATTATGATTATTTTATCCAATATTTCACATTGCTTCTCTTGGATTACTATATCTGCACCATCCTTTTCTTTTGTGAGTATGGAGAAAAAAATCATTTAAACTCTTCCTAAATCCTCTGCATCTTCACACAAGTTCCCTTCTTCATTTCTGACAGGTCCCACTTTTTCCTTAACTACCTTTTTGCTCTTTATATATCGGTAAAATATCTTTGGGTTCTGCTTAATCATTCTTGCTAATATTTTTTCATGCCGCCTTTATAATTTCCTTGTTTTTTTTAACTTGATACCCCTGTTTTCTATACTCCTTGAGGCTATCTGCAGTGTTGAGTTTTTTGTGACCATGATTAACTTTATTTTTCTGTTCGGTGCACGCCTTGTAAAAGGAACATTGTTTTTAATCTCTGACTTACGGAAGAAGTTGCATTCATGACCTAAGGATACTCTGTAAAGATTTACAGCTGATTAAGTGGTTGGAATCTTTTAGATACACCTCAGAGGGTAGACGGGATCTCTGTTTCACAACTCTTCAAAAGATGACACCTTCGACTGTGCAGCACTCCCTTCGTATTATGTCACCAAAGATAAGTGCTCAAGTCTGCAAGAGTGAGGCTCGAATCCTGAGCCTGAGGACTCAGTATGTAGGCATTACAACAGAGTCAATGTACCTTCTTGTATATAAATTGTTAAATTGTTAAAATAATCACGAATTTGAAGATTTTCAGATGATTTCAGTTTTGCAGCATCGTTGTCTGTTTTGGCACAAAGAGCAAATAGTATGTTCTAAACTTTGGTAACACATTCTTTTGAATTTCATTACAACTCGCAAAGATAAGTTTGTGTGTTTTCTGTTTACTGTTTGATTCCTTGTTATTTGTGATTACCATAGCATCAGATTGTTAACAGTTCAGGTGAAGACAATGAAAGTTTTAATATTTTGAAAGGCTTTCATATTTCTCTTTCATGCAATTTTCACTCTGTTGGAATCCTGCTTTATGAATAAGTATCTATAATCTCATGCATTGTCCAGCTGGATAGAAGCAAGCTTAATTAAATTAATATGCAGATCTGCAATAGTATATTTAAAAGATAAAGATTTTAATTTTGAATCTCTGATTGCAATACATGGAAGCTGATGCTTCTGCCTCCTATATTGAGCCAGTAATTCTTTCATCCAGCATCTAAAATAATCACAGTCTCTTGATTTAGAAAGTTGCAGGGTTTATTTGACAAGGGCAAAGTAATTTTGTCAATTAATAATGATGGAAAGAACAATATGTAAAGTACGAAGTAGACAAGGAAAAGGTCAAAAGCTCCAAAGGCTATGGTGGAGATGTATCAAAGATTAACATAAAGATTACACAAATCTTAAGCATAACCTATTATTTCTTAAGTTGCTAACAAAGTCTAGCAAACAGGCTTTGTGCATCTGATTCTGCAACTTACTGTCACAAAATCTTAATACGGTAACATGCAATATTGTGCTCCATGTTTTATTCTTTGTCCAAGGAACACCAGACTATGGAAATATAATTATTTAATGTTGTAGAGTAGAAGAAAAACAGTAAGCCTGAAAACATAGGCCAGAATTTTCCAGCCATTCATGACCCACTGCCACTGCCAATGAGGTAGAGAATTTTGCGCTCAGCCAAATTGCCACTCACTGCAGTGAGACCAGAGAATACTGCAGGTGTGAGCAGCTGGAGAACGGCTTCCCACTGTTTATTAGTTTTTATGGATCTAGGGAGCCTATACTTCTGCATTTTTTATGGCAACCTTTTCCACTGAAAGACCTGTGTCAAACCATCCACAGGAGCTAGTCACTTGCCTGATGCCTGACCTGAGTTGCTATTCTTTAAGTGTGATCATTGATGATGCAGCAGCATTATAGTTCATGAAAATGGAGATATTGGTCATCTATGTTTCACTGCAGTTTATTTTGCAGTCCTTTTTCTAATTGTTGAGCAGGTTGCGTGACATCCACAGGAGAACATTACAGTTTCATAATTTTTAATTACATTAAGAAATGTAGACCTCACTATAAGGTTTATATTTAATAGAACATAGAACAATTAAGCACAAACAGGCCCTTCGGCCCACGAGTTGCGCTGATCACATCTACCAATCCACAGACCTATCTATAACCCCCTATCCTATTCTTTTCCATATACTCATTCAGAAGTCTCTTAAAAGACCCCAGTGAGTTTGCCTCAACAACCTCCGACAGCATTCGGTTCCATTCACTCACCACCCTCTGAGTGAAGAACCTACCCCTGACATCTCCTTTGTATTTGCTTCCCTGCACCTTAAATCTGTGTCCTCTCGTATTGACCATTTCCGCTCGGGGAAATAGTGTCTGAGAGTCCACCCTATCTATTCCTCTCAACATTTTATAAACCTCTATCAGGTCGCCTCTCAACCTACGTCTCTCCAGTGAGAAGAGTCCCAGCTCCCTCAACTTATCTTCATAAGGCCTGCCTCCCAATCCAGGCAGCATCCTTGTAAATCTCCTCTGCACTCTCTCAATAGCCTCTACATCCTTCCTATAATGAGGCGACCAGAACTGCGCACAATACTCCAACTGGGGTCTGACAAGAGTCTTATAGAGCTGCACCATTACCTCCTGACTCCTAAACTCTATTCCTCGATTAATGAAGGCCAGTACACCTTACGCCTTCTTGACCACTTCTTCCACCTGCGAGGCCGAGTTAAGAGTCCTATGGACCCGGACCCCGAGATCCTTCTGCTCTACAACACAGCTAAGACTCCTACCCCTTATATTGTACTCCTTCATCCCATTATTCCTGCCAAAATGGACCACTACACATTTCTCTGCATTGAAGTCCATCTGCCACTTCTCCGCCCAGTCTTGCATCCTGTCTATGTCCCGCTGCAACTTTTGACATCCCTCCAGACCATCCACAACACCACTGATCTTTGTATCGTCGGTGAACTTGCTAACCCATCCCTCCACTTCCTCATCCAGGTCATTTATGAAAATGACAAACAGCAAGGGTCCCAGAACAGATCCCTGGGGCACTCCACTGGTTACTGACCTCCATGCAGAACAAAACCCATCCACAACCACTCTCTGCCTTCTGCCGGCAAGCCAGTTCTGGATCCATGAGGCCAAAGCCCCTTGGATCCCATGCCCTCTCACCTTCTCCAGAATCCTTGCATGTGGGACCTTATCAAACGCCTTACTAAAGTCCATGTACACTACATCCACCGCCCTTCCTTCGTCAATGTGTTCAGTCACATTTTCGAAGAACTCAACGAGGCTCGTAAGGCATGACCTGCCCTTAACAAAACCATGCTGACTATTTCTAATCAGTCCAAATTTCTCCAAATGTTCATATATCTTATCCCTCAGAAGCCGCTCCATCAGCTTACCAACCACTGAAGTCAAACTCACCGGTCGGTAATTTCCTGGACTATCCCTGTTCCCTTTCTTAAGGGAAATTTTACCCAATATTGCACCATATTTGTTCAATATGGTGTGCTTACTTTCTCCATGAAGGGATACCTTCCACTTAGCTCAGTACATAAGAGCTTAGTTGCAAGATGCGAAGGGATTTCTAATTTTGGCAGCACTGCTGCCTCACAGCTCCAAGGACTTGGGTTCGATTCTTGGCTTGGGTCACTGTTTATGTGGAGTTTGCACATTCTCCCCACGTCTGCATGGGTTTCCTCCGGGTGCTCTGATTTCCTCCCACATGGCCAATTTAAATTGTCCTTTGGTATCCTAGGATGCATAGGTTAGCGGAATTAGTGGGGTAAATATGTAGGGTTACAGGGATAAGGCCTGGATGGGATTGTTGTTGGTGCACACTCAATGGGCTGAAAGGCCTCCTTCTGCACTATAGGGATTCTATGAATTATATACTAAGGTAATGCTGAAGATTAAGCAGCTACGATTGTATACCTAACCAGAACAGATTACTGGCATGTTTGGTGGTGCTTGCCCAGAGAGGATCACCCTCCCTGTTCAGAATATCAGGAACTGAGTTGGTATTCACAATTGTTGTGACCAATTGGAAGCCAGAATTCATGATTTAGTGGTAAATAGCAATATATATAGAATGACACTGCATGTAAAATAAAGTCCGAATATAAAACTATGTGGAATGTTGGTAATGCGGAATGGCCTCTAACCAGGAGGACATCATGTAAATTATGCCAATGTAATGCATTAACAAGGTCTCCCTCTGGTGTTTTACATGAGAAATTACAGACATTTACTTGCAAGCTAAATATACTGATTGCAGACACAATCAAACAAATTATTCTGCAGAAACAATCAAGTATTATGTAGGAAAAAACTTTGCAACAAATCTCTAGTATTTGCCTGGTTATATGGTAAGTTAACATGGAAAATGGTCACATTATTTACACTGTAGTTTAAAAGAAGCAATATCAAGAGAGGACCAAAATGCAGCAAAGATGGGCATACTGCAACTCAGTATAACAATTAGATTCCATGATCCTGCATAATTAGTCAACATCTCTTAATATTCACAAATGATTTTGGAAAGTGTTGTGGAAGTGCAACTACAAGAATTATGTCTTTCTAAATAATTATATTCCATTAACCTTCAAAAAATTAGTAATTCTTAATTTCAAGGCATCTTCTGAGACTGTGAGCTGGGACAAAATGACGTAAGAAATAGAAGCACATGTACATCATATGGCCCAATATGCCAACTCCATCATTCACTAGAATCATGTAGTGGCTTCAACTCCACTTACACGCCTCCTTCCCCTTTCCTTTAATTGTCTGAGAGATACTGTGCATTATGGCACAATGATTAGCACTATTGCCTTGCTCCCTCAGGGACCCAGGTCCAATTCTGGCTCGGGTGGCTGTGTGGAGTTTACACTTTCTCCCCATGTCGGCAAGAGTTTCAGGTGCTCTGGTTTCCTCCCCCAGTCAAAAGATGTGTAGGCAGGGAGATTAGTGGGGTGAAATGCATGGAAGGTGGAATTAGGTAAAATGCTCTGTCAGAGAGTTGGTGCAGACTCGATGGGCCAAATGGTCTTCTTCTTCACTAGGGATTCTATACTAAATATTTATTTGAAATCCACTGACACAATTGCTGCTCTATGATAATGTATTCCCTGGACTTTTGGGTGAATAACATAGGTATCCAGAATGTTGGTAGAGTTGCATTGGACCTAGAGAATTGATAGAATAATGTTGATATTTTGATTTTACTAAAATAGTACACTGTAGCTTCTACAATCCAAAATATTTTGAAACTCATAAATTCTGGATTTCGGAGTTTTCTGGATTATGGAATGATGTTATATTGCCTAATCAATAGGTGTGTGTACCAGAAAACATTGTTGATATGAATATCCATTTGAAATATGAGTGATAATATAGTGTAAAGAAATAATAAAAATAGTTCTACTTAATCAAATACTATACTTTTCCACATCCGAAGTACTTACCTGAAATGCTGCCAAAGATGTTGAGGTTCTTTTGAAAACACTTCCGGACAACTGATGTCACTGAATAATAGATTTCCAGACTGGAGAATTACAGTGCATTTAGTTTTAGTGGTACTGATTCTAATTGTGCAACAATTGCATCAGTGCAGTCAAAGCAGCCCACTTGATATGCACCTCTCCCACCACCTCAAACGTTTGCTCCCTCCACCACTGCAGCAACACTGTGTACCATCTATAAGATGCACTGCAGCAAGTCAGCAAGCCTTCTTTGACAGCATCTTCCAAACTCACAACCTCTACCACCTGCAAAGACAAGGTAGCATGGGAAGACCACGACCTTTGGACTGCCCTCCAAGTCACACACACCATTTTGTTTTGGAAATATTGCTGTTCTTTCACTGCCATTGGAAATAAATTGAGAATTCCTTCCTTAATAACATGGTGGGCTTACCTGACCATGCAAACTATAGCAGCTCCAAGAAGGCAACTCATGGCTAACTTGTCAATGCCAATAAATGCCAGCCTTTCCAGTACCACCTGTATCCCATGAAGAAATAAAAGAGAAACACCATTTCCCATAAGTTTCGTAGAAGCATAGAAATAATCAAATAACTTTGTTCGATATGTTGAGGAATGCATATTTAGTAGACTTCGTGAAAGGGGAATAGAAGCAAATTAAAATTGGCTTCATCCAGTTTGAACCTCTCATATTTGCTCCTGCATCAAAACTAATACAATGCATCCTTATTTACCTTTTAATTGTGTTGAAGAACAATGTGATTTGAGTCAATTAATTTCAAGCAATGTGTTCCTGCAGTTTAATTTTCCTTAACAGTGCTTGTTAGCGAGGCCTCCCTTGATGGCTTAGTTTAGACCATACGTGATGTGGTCTGAGCCATGTAGATTAGAAGGCCCCAGCTGACGCATTTGAGGGATATACAATTGGTTTCCATGTCCCCAGGTCATGGAGTAAATGAATCATCTAAATTTCCTGCTCATAATTGGCGTCTAGTGATTTGTGCTGAAAATTAAGCATGTGTGAACATAAGGTAAGGAAAGAATTTGATTATGTGAGCTGTGGTATTCTCCACAGTCAAACATTTTGCCAAATCATACAGCCTATGCTCAACCATGGAGAATGGTCACTTCTGTGAGGTTTTAAACAAGTCACTGTCACCAGGGAGAAGGCTAATTGTAGAAAAATTAGAAAAGATCAATTGTTTTAAATGTTTTAGGCGTTACTAGGTATGGCTTGCGTCAAAGAAAGTACCAAGCATAGCATTGACACCAAGCATTGTAGATTTGATGCAATCCTTTTTAGGCATCTAATTTTCATGGGCTACAAAAGGTCACCAGAAGGATTTGAGTTCAGCCATTGAAAACTTAGTTTTATGGAAGCAAGTTGAAAAGTTTGATTTCTCTGCTTTAGAAATATGCAGGACATTCAAGGCAAGCATTTGCTTGTGCAGTTTTATTTTCCTGTGGTAGTTGTAGAAAGAGCGCGGGTCATGTTTGAACAGTTCACTGATTCCATTACTTCACATGATAAGTGGGAAAAGGGCACCTCTCAATGAGTACACTCTGGATATGACTTCTCTGATAGTATAGACACTTTGCTTTCACTGAGACTTTTTGTGTCTGTTTCTTTACCAAAGTGAATTGAGGTCAATTTGTATTGCAGATTTCACGTGTCCTACAGGAACTGAATTGAGACAAACCCAAATTATTAATTGCCTTCTTTGGATCATTTCAAGAAAGGCAAGACTTTAATCTTGCATCCCTTGGTTAGTTTGAATCCAAAATGCAAGTGGGAAAGATGTTGTTTGAACAATGTCTCATCTAATCCTCCAGCTATCATTTGGTAGAAATATTCTCTGAATAGGTACTAGTCAGAATTATAAAACATGAAAGTGTTTCACATTGTAGAGTGGAATCATTTGCTGTTTTAATGTCATTCAGTTAATAATGTATACTAAAGCATATTTATTTTAATTGTTAAAATTGCTGTACTCATGATAGCCAGGGAAAGTTCATATATTGGTACAATTCTCTTGCAATATTTACTTTCACTATGGAACTATTTAAGTGATAACTTGTATAATAAAGGAAATTGATATGATGGTTGCAGCAAATTCGAAAATTAGGGGAACATCCTTTGTGAAAAGGACAATGGCATGGTGGCACAGTGATTAGTATTGCTGCCTCATACTGCCAGGGGCCCGGATTCGATTCCAGCCTCGGGTCACTGTCTGTGTGGAGTCAGTTTGCGTGCTTCCTAGGATGTGCATGCGTTTCCTCCAAGTGCTCCGGTTTCCTCCCACAGTTCAAAGATGTGCGGGTTAGGTAAATTAGCCAAGCTAAACTGACCTTTGATGTCAGGGGATGAACAGTGTTAATATGTGGAGTTGCAGGAATAGGGCCTGGGTGGGACTGTAGTCGGTGCAGACTTGATGGGCCAAATGGCCGCCTTTTTCACTGCAGGAATTCTATGGATCCCACATGATAGACTTGTGGAGTATATAAAAAATATTCAACACAGAGTAAGTAGCAGGTAAAAACAAAAAACAAGCACAATCCTTTATTCAGTGCAAGTATGCACACAGGAGAAATGCTCTCTCAGAAGCTCTAGGAGGCAACTCAAACTCACATAGGTTCTGTCAGTTATTTATGCCATTTTTGTGATACCTTAATATTAACTCATATTGTTCTTATCTTGTTGTCAAGATCATTACATCCATACTTACAAATTAATTTACAACACAAACCCAAAATGACCTGTTCATTGCATTTACAATTATGGAGGAATTCTTAAACAATCACTGAATGACTGGCCTTTAACACAATGTCCACAGTTTATTCCAAAACATAAACTTTGTGAATCTTATCCTGATTTTTGTTGTGGTGCCAAGTCACCTGTGTATCTTAGCTTGAATTAAGGTCAGGTAATCAATTTATTACAGGATAAGTCATAAGTTTAGTGAGCAACTTGTTTTATCCTGACCCAAAGATCACAACTGACTTGATGAGTCTTTACTTGATGTTGTTTCTCAATCTATATCACAGCTCTGAAGCTGTGTATCCTGCTTGTAATTTTTGTTTCTGCCATCTTATTTAAGTTTTATGTGCATTACATATATGATATGAATCAGAGAGCTCCAATCTGATACGGCCTTCACATCAGAAGACATTTCAAGAACAAATTAAACCAAAAATCTCAAATATTTCAGCATATGATTCCAGTGTACAAAGAGATCTGAAAGCATATGTACCATTACACTCCAAATTATATCAGTGCTTTTTAAATTCATTCTTGGGATATGGGCTAGGCCAGCATTTATTACAATGTTGTTAGGGAGGGAGTTCCAGGATTTTCATCCAGCAAAAATGAAAGAATATATTTCCAAGTCAGGGTGGCCAGGAGCTTCCAGGTTGTGGTGCTTTGATGTGTCTGCTGCCCTTGCCCTTCCAAGTGGCAGTGGTCATGGTTTTGGAGATACTATCTGTGGAGGCTTGCTGAGTTGCTGCAAGGCATCTTGCAAATGATACACTCTCTGCTACTATGGTGGACTGAATGAGTATTAGTGGATAGGGTGCCAATCAAGCAGGTTACCTTGTCTTGGATGTGTCAATTGAGTGTCAGTAGAGCTAGATAATCCAGTCAAGTGGAGGATATTCCATCTGACTTGTAGATGGTGGACAGGCTTTGAGGAGTCAGGAGATGAAGGACTCACCATAGGATCTTCCAATCGCGCCAATGGCAAACCCATGCCACAAGTTTCCTGACATGGGGTGCATTGAATGGGAAATCCTGTTGACAGCAGTGAAAACATTCTCTGCCACTGTGAACTCTTGGAGGATGTGGAAAATCCCAGCCCCTGATCTACTCTTGTAGCCACAGTATTTATATAACTGGTTCAGTACAATTTCTGGTCAATACTGACCTCAGGATGCAAGTAGATGGTGATTCAGCAATGGTAATGCTATTGAATGCCAAGGGACAATAGTTAGATTCTCTCTTGTTGGAGATGGTCATTGCCTGGCACTTGTGTGGCACAAATGTTACTTGCCAGGGCTTGTGGCATTTGGACACAAACTGCTTCAGTATCTGAGGAGTTGTGAATGCTAATAAAATCCTGCAACTGCATCTATGCGAACTTATTTCCTTATGCATTCTTTCATAAACCTCTAATCTGAAGCTAATTATAAGAAATGGAACATTATGAATAATTTTAGGAATTATTTCTTAAGTCAAAACAAGGACAACTTCTGGGAAACATCCTTTGTAATTCCTTGTTTATAACTTTGACTTGCATTTCACAAGATCAGAAGCTAGAAGCTTTGTGACATCTGACCATGAAATTGCAGAGTGAAGGTTGGGCACTTTCTCTTGATAGAATGATAGGATAGTTTATGATTGGATTCTTCTCTGGGACCCCATTGGCAAAGACATCCGTTGCCTTCGCAGAATGATATTGGTATATGACATTGTTGCAGTATTATTTAAGCATATGTTCCAGAGCTAGATTAAGTATTTTCATCTTTTCCTATTTTATCTGTTAAATGTGGAGAAGATTGATTTTTAAGTATGAACAAATATAGCTCACATAACCTTTTCTTACTGCCCCCAGGAGTTAGAAGCAGAACAATCTTGTTTGCTCTTCTTTAAATCCATGTAAATATCTCTGTCTGATTGTAAGTAATAATAAATAAAACTAGAGGCAACAAACCCAATTATGGTATCTACAGAACGAGATGGATTATAAGTATCATTTCCCTAATGTTCTACTCCATGGTGAAATTTACATAACCAAGTGTTCCACTGCCTTTAGCAATTGTGACGATGCTACAACATTTAGCTTATTGCAACCAATATATTTAGTGACATCTTCAAACCACATTGGTTAAATAAGGACATCAAGAATACCATAAGTTTAAAAGGGCTATTCCTTTCTACTCCTGAAAATTAGATTGATAGCGCAGTAGACATCTGTATTTAATAGTTTCAGAATTCTCTAATTGGGGAATCAAAAAGTAATAGGATCTATTAAAACTAAAGTTTTCATATTTAAAAGAACCATTGAAATAAGTTGCGGCAAAGTAAAGAGTCAGATGATTAATAACGTTATGTACACAGTGTACAAAGTCAAAGTATTAAAGACTACACAGATCTTTTACAGAAGTGAGGTGAAAATACCAGTGAATCGTAAAGTAAAAATCAGTCATATTGGCTCTGAAAATCATTACATGTGTAAAGGTCAGCACTGCATACATTATGAAGAAATGCAAATCATTAAATGACTCCAGGGTGCCAAATCACATGACTAGGTACTAAAGTCTTAAATCCCACATATAAGGAAGATCCTATTAATCTTTTCATGAGCTCCATGAACACAGAATTGTATCAGAGGTCATACCAATATTCCAAATATAAGTAGGGTGTAGAGCAAGGACTCAGACAGTCAGTGAAGAGACTTAAAACCTTTAATTTATGCTGCCATCGTCCAATCAAAGGGCATAGAAGCTATCAGGGAATTGGTTTTAGCACAATAGGTCATGGATTTAACAGCATTAGGTCATACTTCATGAAGATACCAGAATTGCTTGAGGAGCTAAGGGAAACGAACTCTGATTAAAATTTTGCATCTGAGGCTTTTAAATAATGCTAGAGATCATGGAATTAATGAGTAATGTAGTTCATTAGATTGAAGCAGACCAATCAATAGATTACACATACAGCAGTAATGCTAACTGGACATCTTTTTTGAAAAATGTAGTGAGCAATGCCTTCAATGATGCCTTGCTATTTATACAATGATAGTGTGTCAAACTGGGGCAAGTTATCCCATGTCAATTAGATCATCTACACTCCAAGGGATCTGGAAAAATACACAAATAAGCTCAAAAAATGTCAATACTAATTATGAATCGTCTAATTCCTACAGTGCAGAGAGAGGCACTCAACCCATCGATCTGCACTGACTCTCTGACAGAACATCTTGTCCAAGCCTACCTCTGTATACCATGGCTAATCAACTCCTAAGCTACAAACCTTTCGACACTAAGGGGTAGTTTAATATGGCCAATCTACTGAACCTGCACATCTTTGGACTGTGGAAGGAAACCAGAGAACCCAGAGAAAGTCCACACAGAAATGGGGAGAACATGCAAACTCTACACAGTCACCCAAAGCTGGAATCGAATGTGGGTGCTATGAGGCAGCAGTGCTAATCACTGTACCATCGTGCTACTGCTATGTATGTACCAGTGATGGAAAGTAAAGGTCTTTTTCCTAATTCAGTTATATAAAATCACATAATTCATATTGGTCAATGAAAATTGAATGAAAGGTTAATGGACATATATATTTTTTAGAAGTTGAATGGTCTTTTCACATAATCTAATTATATTGACAATATTAAGCATTGAATGGTATTTTTCTCTTATTTCTTACTATTAAGTTCATGTTATTTGTCCAATTGATTCATCTTTTTATGATATAATATCCTAGCATAATTTTATATCATTGTCAAACTTGGATCTTTGACTTTCAATGTCTTCAAGGTCAGAAATACGTATTATGAGCAGCTGAGCTTTCAGGATCAATCCCTAAGGAGCTCCTTTGGTTACAATGCCCAATTAGATTTTTTACTGTTTAATATGTACTCCATTTTTCTGTTATTTAGCCAATTCATTATACAGTTTATATCTTACTACTTGATCCCATGAGCTTTTAATTGTCTTGCTTTAATTGATGCAACTATATAAATCGTAGATAATAATTACAATATTTAAATAACATTTCGAATTTAAATATGCAGGCTTATAATTTGGAATTTACTAAATTTTTTTATTTGAAATTAGTTTAAGACTTAATCAAAGAAATTATTGAAGTGTTTTAAGGTGCCCAGAAGAGGTTGCATTCGGTTTTAAATTTGGGTCGCTGCTCAAGCTGTTTTAATTATATTTCTGGGATTTCATTTAAAAATTGTATTCAGCAGTACTCCAAAGCATAAATTCGGATTTGGTCAAATGAGCTGGATTAAATCCTTCGTAATCACAATGTAGTTCAGGAAAATGCAATGTTAAATGGATTTATTTGTATGAAAGCTTTTTTCCGGTTGTGCCTCCACAAGGACAGTAAGAAGTCTCACAACACCAGGTTTAAGTCCAACCAGTTTATTTGATAATCCCACAAGCATACTATCAAATAAACTGCTTGGACTTACATTTGGTGTTGTGAGACTTCTTACTGTATTTACTCCAGTCCAACACCGGCATCTCTACATCATGACTACCTGTGCAAGGAGGCAGTGCAGCTTCTTTGTCATGTGTTTGTGTACCTAGCGCCTCGTGGAATAGGAGGGCACCCACCAATGCAGAAGCCTGAGACTGAGGCGACGATCTGACACAATGAGACCTACAATGCCACCTGGTCCATTGTTGAACAATGCATCCAGCTCCTAAAGACTTGGTTCTGCTGCCTGGCCTACTCTGGCAGGGCCCATTGTGGGTCTCCCACATCTTTGCAGTCTACTGTGCCTCCCCAACCTTGATACAGTAACAAGGAGACATGCTGGAAGAGGAGGAGGACCATATGGACACCCCAAGGGAAGAGATGGAGGAGAAGGAGGGCAGGTCACTGGCATTGGGACTTTCTGATAAGTCCCCTGTCACAATCCCCTCCACAGTGCATCCCCTCCGCAACCCTTCCTCATTTGCCAATCCCCCCCACACATGCCTCCTATTGCCAAACATGCTTCTTGCCTCTCTGCCATTGCTGATCAGCCCTCTTTGTTATCCTATCCCTTAGCACTGCCCCTGGCACAGTTATGGTATCCAGTGGGCACTATCAGTATGTCCTGAAGGCAATACCAGGATGCGTGGTGGGCACTTTTAGGCCAGCACTACCTCATGGGGATTGTCCAGCCATGTCCCTGACCACCTGGGGGCTTCAATGGCCCCCAGTCATCCCAGTGAGACTGTCATATCTGATTCCTGCTTTTGGAGACCAGCTGTGATTCTCACCAATGTGAAGCTTGATTGGCGAGGGAGTAAGTGTAAGTGAAACAACAGTGTCCTGGACTCGCTAAGACATGTTAATCTTGTCATTCATATTTAAAATGGCTTTCTGCCCAGGAAGGGTGCATAGCCAATTTTGTAAGCAAATTTGGACCAGTAAGGTGGTGTGAAGCCAGAATATGGGTGTTAACCTGACTTTCCGCCTTTCACGCCATCTTACCACCTTGCCTCGCTGAACAACGAGTGGGATCATGCCCTTAGAATTTATTTAGTAAAATTGTGCCCACTGTTTGTCCTTGCTGTTTTGTTATTGTACTAATGCAACAGCAGTTGTACCATTAATGAAGACTGAAGCTACCAAGTTCATATATTCAAGTTGTGTTATCACAAAACCTTTAGGGTCTAAAGTGCATCTTATCAAATTGTTTGTTTTACAAAATTTTAGTTCCTTCGTTGAACATAATTAAGTTTCTGTTTTGTTTAAGGAACAATATCCTTTTTGAAAAGGCTGGTAATAAACTTTAATTGTAATAGAAAAACATAGCTGTGTTGATCTAAGAAATAATAGAGATATTCATTCAACTGGCTGAAGTATATGAATCCACAAACTTTCTGTAGGATTGCCATTCAATTTCTAGTTTAAGTGATAATTGGATCTTTACAAATTGCAAATAAAGGCGTGGCTACTAAGGAAAGGAAGTCATGGTAAATCTTTATATTATCAATAGTTAGACCTCAGCCAGTGTATTGTGTCCAATTTTGGATTTTGGGCATCATGTTTTAGCAAGGGCTGTCAAATGTAATAAAGGGTGCAGAGGAGATTTACAACGTTTGCACCAGGACTGAGGAATTGTAATTATCTGGAGTGAGGACTGAAACAGAGCAAGTGAAGTGGAAATTTAATAGGGGTGGTCAGAAATCTGAGGGATTTTGATGGACTTGAAATTGAGAAATTGTTTCCATTGACAGGGAGAGTCAATGACCAAAAGACACAGACTTAAGATAAATTAACAAAAGAAATGAGAAGATGGGACAATGTTTTTGCTCAATAAGTATGATCTGGAATGCACTGACCGAAAGAGTGATCCAAGCAGTTTCCACAAGAACCTAAAATGATGGGGAAAGAGCGTGGGATTGAGAATAATTGTCCTTTTGGTGAACCATCACTGACATGATCTGTTGAATGGCATTCTTTGGTGCTACATCATTCTATGGCTCCATGATAGTCTCAGCAGTGAAAGTAAAACACAGATGATTTATGAACAATTTCTGAAATCAATAATTGTTTTAAAGATATGTCTACAACTCAGTGTTGGTAGGGGGATGGAAATTGATAGCATTATTTCTCACTGTACTTAAGACTTTAGTCATAAAATGAGAATAAGTTGAAACCTTCAGAATGATTGTGCTTTGAATTGCATTCAGAAATGCATGACATTGTGTGACAGGAGCAACAATATAGTATTCATCATGTTTCCAGGGTCAGTCCCTTGGCACAAATATAAAAAAATCAAACAGGTTGCTTTCCAAGCATGCTTGAATTTTTTCCACTTTTCCGCTATTCACTCTGAGTGTCTGCAATGTCAATTATCCTTGTCACCATCTTAAAGAGGAAAAATAATTTCAAATATATTTCAAGTTGTTTAATTGAATCATGTGACTGCATGGAGGTGAATATTTACACAGGTGTATGGTTGGTGGGGGTAGGGCTCAGTATTGCTTAACTTTAACTTCAAGATTCTAGAATGTGTGAGAAAGGACTGTCAGAAAAATTCCCTGATACCTTGAGAGATCATGGATTATTTTTTCAGCTTTAAATCACATTCCTTATTATTAATTTTTAAAACCCTCCTGCTAGCTCAGTACAAAGCTCTGAGATTTCGACCCTAAACCCTTCCATCTCTCAATCTTTCTTTTTTCCTTCAGGATGCTTCTTAAAGCCCATCTCCCTGATCAAGCTTTTGGCTCTCTGCCTGATTAGTTCTTTGTGCTTTTGTGTCAGATTTTGCTTCCAAAGCTTCTGTGAAGTGTCTTGGGAAATTTTATTATGTTAAAGGCATGATATAAGTTGATATTATTGTTATTTTCCAAAGATGATCACATTCTCAACAAGGGCCTGTTGCTGTCTAGACAATCAACATACTGCTCAAACTAGTTCTAAATATTCAATTCTGTTCCTTGTATAATTAAATGTGGAATTTATCTGTTAATTAGATGGGGCAAGATATTCTAACACTTTGAAGATCCACAACTGAAATTTGTTTTTGAAATAAGGAACACAATTGTTAGATCAACATATCCCCCACTTAAATATGTTTTACCATGATGAATGGGATTGTTAATTGATAGCCATATTGCTGTACTGATATTGCACTATGTTTGACTGTCCTCTGCATCAATTAAGCAAAGGACATTGATTATGTTGGTAGAGTGTTATTAATCTTCTCTTTCAAAAAATGTCTTTGAAAGTAAAGCAAACAGCTCTTGAAGGTGTGCACTAAATATATTTGCTAATATTTAATATCCTCACTTGAAATAATTTGTAAAATCTATTCATTGTCTTATTTTCTGGCTTAATCCTTGGAGATAGAGTACTGATTGTAATTATCCTCTATTTTCTCTTGCACAGATTGGCAGATACAATTTCATTTTAGCATCAATAATAGTAGTTTCAATAGAAAGTATCATCGTTTAAAAAGGTCTAACAGCTTCATGGAACAATATGCTGTTAATGGATAACAATATTGGCCATAATATTACCAAGTTACGTTATGTCGCAGAGAATACTGGCAAATGAAGCAAACTGGACTTGATTAAACTTGCTGAGTAAGTGCTGTGTACTATTAAACATCATGAGAAAGAGTAGGCCCTGCACCTTAGAAGGCTGAATTTGGGTACAAGAAGTATAGATGAGCCAGGTGTGGAGAAGCCCACAGCAAGAAAGGAGCCCATACTATTACTTAGATGAATGAAAGGAAATTTGGGTCCTTTCAAAGAGCAAAGAACAAAACAGCATGGGAAACAGGCCCTTCGGCCCAACGAGACCGCGCCGCCACATCCATGTTCCCACCTCTACCTGCGATCCTTGTCCATGTTTATAGATCTATGGATTAAAAACCAAATTTGAGACAATTTGGGAGAATTTGTTTTGCCAATTAGCCTAAGAGCATATCTTTAGGATGTGGGAGGAAACCGGAGCACCCGGAGAAAACCCATGCAAGCACGGGGAGAATGCGCAAACTCCCACAGACACAGGCCCAAATCCATGTATCTGCACAGCACAGCGATAGTCACTGAACTGTCATGTTGCCTATCAAATGGTCCAGGTCAAGCATACACTAACAACGTGAAGCACAAGGATACTCTCGAAAAAAAATCCAAGAGCAGCCCTCTCATGACCCATCGTGTGTATGCCTCTCATTAGACAATGAGGTGGACCAAAGCACCTGTAGGATAAAAACAAGTACATCAATATCATCATCTATTTACACATTTGCCAGGGACTCCCAAGGCTCATGATCCCTATTTTATATCAGTTTTCTATACTCCTCCATTCCCATTCTGTTCATGTGCCCATCTAAGTATTTCTTAAATAACTCCAGAGTGCCTGTCTCCACCACTTTACTTGGCAGCGCATTCCATACCCCCACCACCCTCTGTGTGAAAAAACTCCCTCTAGCATCCAAATTATACTTTACCCTCTCACCCTAAGCCCGTGACCCCTCGTGCTATTTGAGTCCATCCTATGAAAAAGCTTAACCCTGTTTACTCTATCTATATCCCTCATAATCCTGTACACCTGTATTAGATCTCCTCTTAGTCTACGAATTTCTAAGGAAAACAGTTCCAATTTGTCTAATCTCTCCTTGTAACTCAGACCTTCCATTACCAGGCAGCATCCTGGTAAACCTCCTCTGCACTCTCTCCAGACTCTCCACGTCCTTCCGGTAGTAGGGCGACTGGAAGTGGACACAGTATTCCAGGTCTAACCAACATTTTATACTACTGCAACATTAAAGGCCAGCTCTTGTACTCTGTACCCCTTCCTATAAAGGCTAACATACTATATGTTTTCTTCACAACCTTCTCCACTTGCTCTGCCACCTTCAGAAACTTGTTCACCTGCACCCCCAGGTCCCTCTGCGTTTCTATACCCTTAATAGGTCTACCCTTTATCATATACCTCCCCTCTACGTTCTTTCTCCCGAAATGCATCACCTCTCATTTATCAGGATTGAATTCCATCTGCCATCTGTCTGCCCAAGCTACCAGCCTATCTATGTCCTGCTGTATCGCCTGACAATGCTCCTCACTATCCTCAAGTCCAGCCATCTTTGTATCGTCTGCAAACTTGCTGATCACTTCACTTACTCCCTCTTCCAAGTCATTTATATATATTACAAATAGAAGAGGTCCCAGTACTGAACCCTGCGGCACACCACTAGTGACCGACCTCCAGCTAGAGAAACACCCTTCCACTATTACTCTCTGTCTCTTTCCTTCAATGAGAGCTGTCATCCACACTGGATTTTCCAGTACATGTTGCAGACACATAGGAGTAGGATAATCCATGTGAATTATCCAGGAATATAAAGTTTTTATAGAATATTTTTTCTCTGAAATGCAGATAAAGTTGTGACCTCAGTTTTAATTAGAGAGCCAAAGAAAAAGTATGAGGAATTTAAAAAATAGGAGCAAAAGTCGGCCATAAGATCATGACTTATTCACAACCTTAACCTCAACATGTCTTTTGTGCCTAATCCCCCATATCTCTTTATTCCCGTAAAGCCCAAAAATGTATCAATCTTCATCTTCAGCCTGCTCATCAATACAGCATCAACCTTTTGGGGCAGCGAATTCCAAAGATCCACCCTCTGAGAGATGAAATTTTACTTCATGACAGGCCAAAATGGCCAGCTCCTTATCCTAAGACCATGTAAGATAGTTCTGGATTCTACAACTAGGGCAAGCAGTTTCTCAACATTTATCCTGGCAAGCACTCTCAGAATCCAATATATTTCAATAAGATTATCTATCATTCTTCTAACAGCCAAGAATATATATCCATTCTACTCAATCTATTCTCAAAGGGAATATTTTCATCTCAAGAATCTCTTATCTCAGGAATCAATCTGGCAAACTTTCACTGCATTCCCTGCCAGACAATGATACTTTTCCTTATGGAGGCGAATATTGTATATAACACTGGAGGTATAATCACACCAAATGTCTAATGGCAGAAGACTTGCTCATCCTTGTACTGTAACTCCCTTACAATAAAGGACAACATGACATTGTCTTTCTGAATGCCATCTGTACGAGGGCCCCAGAATATAAATATTGATAAATTTCATGATTTTTAGGAACAATTCTGCTTTTCTATTCTTAGCAATGTGAATTATTTCCCATTTACAAACATTGTACTCCCTCTGCCACCTTGTTTCCCATTCACAACCTGCCAATATCTCTTTGCAACCTCTATGTGCCCTTCTTAGAGCTTGCATTCCCACCAACTTTATATTGTCAGTAAACATAAATACATTGCTCTCTGTCACTTTATCTGAATCATTAATATGGATTATGTTAGAATCCTTGGCCAGACTATGTATTTAAGAGGAGGGAAGATCAGTTAGCAACTAATAATGTTTTGTTTAAAGTGAATAAAGTTTGAGATTCACTAAATGAATAATGCCACAAGATTCCATAGCTTTGGAAAAAAACAAAATAAATTTTACAAGCTCAAAATGATAAGACAAATCATCAATATCTGTTATATATTCTAATCAGGTACATAACGGGCAAAGTGTGGTTGAACACACCACACCACACATAATATCATTCCATGGACTTCTCAAAATCCACTAAACGTTTGCCACATTGTGAGCATACAATCTCACTGAAATGTTGTCTTTCTTGTAGAGTTTCTAATCTCCACCTTTGATGATCCTGCCTTGGAATTCTATTTGGGTGGCTTCAATAACGACCCACCTAATAGGTTTTTATCTCACTTTCCAAATTCCTTTCCACTGGATCTCTGAGTATACTTAAACTTGACCTTCCAGATCTTTTGCCATGATAAGCAGAATGCTACTCTTCCAAAGGAGGAGTTGTCTCAACACTATACATTAATGATGCCTTCAACCCACCTCATAAGCTTTGGCTGCTTTCTCAGATATTCAGGGCTTCTCTCATGCCCACTTTGTTTAAAGCCTGTACCGTGTGGGTTTTTCTCCAAGCCAGAAACTATTTTTCTGCTCCTTTCCTTTAACTTAACGGGACATATTTCTGTTCCAACTATTACCCTTTGCTTGGGACTTCCTGCTGGAACCTGTCTCCATCCCCCTCCCTGCTTGTGACCTCTCCCTGTCCCTTTCCCATTTACGGTTTCCTGAGACACCTCCTGGGCATCTGAATCAGGTCACATGGCCCACCTTTTGGACAGTGTAATTCTTCTTCCTTCTCTACAGGTGCATAGGACCTGTCCTCAGCCTGAGAAAAGTATTGTGCATGTGCGGTCAATTTCTGGCCAGTGGTATGCAAAACATCTGAAGAGTATTGGGAATTGGAATTCCCGAATTAAAGAATAAGGTGAGTTAACGCTTCATCACAATTGTAAATAGTTATGGCACAGGCACTAATCCTTATGGCACTGCCACAAACAAAAACCTACTAACTTGAATTGCTTTATTTATTCCTACGCTGTGTTTTCTAGCATTTAATGAAACTTCAATCATTGCTAATATACTATACACAGCCACTTGTGTTATTATCTTGTCAACAATCCTTCCTATGGCACAAATACTTTTGTTGTTATATTTGGAAAAATTCCAAAATGTTTCTCAGACACTATTTCCTTTTCATGAATTAATGCCGATTCTGAATAATCATGCTAGAATTTCCAAAGTGGCTGGTGCCACTTTTTTCATCGCTTTGCAATATCTCAACAAATCCACACATTACTCTGCAGCCACCTCTTTTATTAACATAGTGATGTAGGCTGTCCGATCCAAGGGATTTATCAGTCTTTATTGCCATTAATTTCATCGGCACTTTTTGTTTACTCAAATTCCTATTCTTATTTGAACTTTGGTTCCTCTATTATTCATGGCAAGTATTTGTGTTTCCTGAAATGAAATAAATATTTGTTAAATGTCTCTGTTATTTCCTTATTCCTGACTACACTTTTTCTTACCTTCATCTCTAATGGACCTATGTTTTACTTTCCAACTCTCTTCCCTTTTTGATGCTCATAGAAGTTCATACGATCTGCTTTTAAATTTCTAGTTATTCAATCCATTTTCTCCCTTGGTTTTCTGCATTGGAAGCTGAATCTCTTATAGCCCTCTTGTTTACTATTTTTCTTGGCAATATAAAGTTTTACTTTTAATTTAACATTATCCTTAAGCTCATTAGTGCCATGGATGAGTTTCTATCCCTGTATAGAGTTTGCTTCTCAAAGGAGGTTTTGTCAAGAATTATGAAATATTTCTTTAAATATGGACCAATGTTTATCTATTTTGGTAGCTTTTAATCTAATTTCCTAAGTGACTTTTGCCAAATGGCACTTCAATTCTATGTCATTGCCTTTATTTAAGTTCACGACTCTTGATTTGGACTTGTGTGCATTATTCTCAAACTGAGTGTGAAGGAGGTTCATTTACAAGGGATTACTAATCAATTCTGTTCGACTAAACAAGATCTAACATAGCCTCTTCCCTGAGTCCACAGCGTCTTGTAATAGAAACCTGTTTGAAATACATTCCAGAAGCTCATCTTTCAAACTATCTTGGTGATTTGATTTGTCCATGCAGTATGAAGAATAAAGTGCCCCACAATCATAACATTGCTTCTGTTGCAAATTCCCGTCATTTCTTACTAATATTTTGTCCAATGGTGCAGCTACTGTTCTGAATCTATAAATAACTCTCCCCATTGTCTTCTGATCCTTGTAATACCTTCTGCACTTATATCGATACCACTTTGTACTATTCTGAGCCAAGATCCTTCTTGTCTTAGCTCATGCTTCATTCTCCAGGCTACTCCATTCCCTTTTCAATGATCAGTCGATTCAAGAGATCTGTAAATATTTAAAATGGGAATTTAGCATGATTTCAAACTTTGTCAAATTTCTTCTGATACTTGAAATAACTTGTAATGCACAAGGTGTTATTTTAATAGTTTATTCATTGTATTATGTTGCACTTAGAAGACATCGCTCATCTTCTATGCTGTGAAATAAATTAGTTCAAGGGGTTGGTAAGGTTAACTAATTGACTGTGAAACATTTTCTCTCTTATCTTTGTACTCCCACAAAACTTGTCAATTTGTAATTTGAAGCAGGTTAATCATATGCACCTTTATTTTGGGAAACACTTCCATCACACCAAACATTCATTTCAGCACCTCCTGAAAGCATCTGCCAAGTCTTGTAAACATTTACCAATTATCTCAGATTATTGCATATCCTCCGAAGGAGTTTCAAAACTCAGGAAAAATTATGGTTCACATAAGCAGATGTGGTCGTTGGAATAACAGGCGTGTTTTAATGTTTAAACATAAAAGATTAATTTTGAACTGTTTTGCTAGAGTATTAATTACATTGCTATTGGAAAAACATGCCTGGCATGCTGAAAATAGAATGGACTTCTAGAGCAGCAACGATTTATAGAATGTTGCAAAGAAGTTAATAATTTCAAATAAAAATCAATCCTCATTAACAATCCACATGTTTAGCTTTGGATAACACTCCTTACCATACAAGGCAACTTTTCATGTGATTTACTGTTGCAGAGTAATTATTCGGCACTTTCAATTCAAGTGATGAATAATTTAACAGAATTTATTAACAAAAAAACAAATGATTTTTTGTGACCTGTTTTAGCACAAGAAGAATTTGTTACACTTGACAAGTCAGAAATTGTTATAGATTAATCATTTCAAAGATTTGTTTACAAAAAAAATTAATGAATAATATTAACAAAGACATTTATCAATGTTGAAAATGTTTCATTAGCTTCAATTCCTTGTGTTAATGGCAGGGTTCCACCACCTAAGTTATTGTACTGAAGTTATGTATATTTCACGTTTTTATAACAAGCATGCAAATAATGACAAACCTAAATCTCATGATTGATGAGCAACTCATAAAAGGTTTATTAATCCTGGTAACCTTGCTCTTTGCAGTGGTTGAAAATAAATTAGGTTTTAATAACCTGGTTTAAGTTCAAATTTTTGTCAAATGAAGGCATGCAGATTAGGCAATAACTGGCGTGATGTGCCCTTTTCAAAATTATGTGCAGCTGTCAGATTTTTTACCAAGATTTAACTCTATTCCAAAAGGTCCAAATTATTATTGATTTAGTAACATGCTGGTGCATTCATGCAGATTTTTTGTTGCTGTAAAACAGTGCATGCATCAATGTTTAGTCATTTCACATCAATGAAAGTATCACTGTTGAATCATGGAAGTTTACAGCACAGAACAAGGTTATCCAGCCATCATATCTGCGCTGGTTCTGTCAGGGCAACAACAGAGACTTTGCTGAGCGAGAAAGAATCCGTGTGAGTATATTTGGGAATTTGATTCAAAGTGGGAATTTGGTGCATCGGGGTGGAGGGCAGGGAGGTTGCGAAAGAGGTGCTTTGGATAAATTTTATTACAAAAAGTAAACTCTGATGAGTGAGGAGTTTAGTGAAGAGCAAAGAGTAGGCACTTAATTCTTCTATTCTTTTTCAGGCTCCAGTATTTGATTTCCACTTTAGTGCAGCATTTGGTGGTGCCAAAATCTATTGGGAGATGTAGGCTTTATTAGTTACATATTAATAAATAGTCAATTATTAACTAATTGGCAGGGCAGCTGATGTGCTGCAGTTGTAGGATGTGGAAGCTTCTGGATACTGATGTGATCCATAAGACCACAAGACATAGGAACAGAATTATGCCACTCGACCTATCAAATCTGCTCCATCATTCAATCATGGCTGATATCTTTTCTCATCCTTATTCCCTTGCCTTTTCCCCATAACCTGATCCCTCTATTAATCAAGAACTCATTTATCTCTATTTAAAGCACACAATGACCTGGCTTCCACAGCCTACTGTGGCAAAGAGTTACACAGATTTATCACTCTCTGGCTGAAGAAATTCCTCCTCTTCTCTGTTTTAAAGGATAATCCCTTTAGCCTGAGATTTCACCCCTCTGGTTCTAGCTTGTCTACCAGTAGAATAATCCTCTCCTTGTCCACTCTTTCCAGCCTCACACTTTCATTAAGATCCCCCCCTTATCCTTCTAAATTCTTACGAGTACAGACCCAGAGTCATCAACTGTTCCACATATAATAAGCTCTTTATTCCAGGGATCATTCTTGCGAACCTCCTCTTGGACCCTTTCTAAGGCCAACACATTCTTCCTTAGATATGGGGCCCAAAACTGCTCATAATACTCCAAATGTGGTTGGACCAGAATCTTATACAGCCTCAGAAGTATATCCCTGCTCCTGTATTCTAGCCCTCTCGACAGGAATTGCATTTGCCTTTTAACTGCCGACTGAACTTCATGTTAATCTTGAGAGAATCTTGATCAAGGATACCCAAGTCCCTTTGTGCTTCTGATTTCCTAAGCATTTCCCCATTCAGAAAATATGCCTCCATATGCCTCTATGCCTCCATCCTTCCTTTCAAAGTACATAACCTCACATTTTCACATTGTATTCCATCTGCCACTTCTTTGCCCACTCTTCCAATCTATCCAAGTCCTTCTGCAGGCCTCCCCTTTCTCAATATTATCTGTCCCTCTACATATATTTGTATCATCTGCAAACTTAGAAACAGTGGCTTCAGTTCCTTCTTCCAAATCATTAATGTATATTGTGAAAAGTTGTGGTCTCAGCACCAACCCCTGAGGCACACCATGAGTCACTGGCTACCATCCTGAAAAAAAACCGCTTTAACTCTGCTTTCTGCCAGTCAGCTAGTCTTCTATCCATGCCAAGACCTTATCTTTAACATCATGGGCTCTTAATTTATTTAGTAGTTTCCTATGCGGCACCTTGGAAATCTAAATAAATCACATCCACTGTTCTCCTTTATCTAACTTCCTTGTGACCTCCTCAAAGAACTCTAATGGATTTGATAGACATGACTCCCCCACCCTCCCACCTTGGCAAAGCCATGCTGACTCAGTCCTATTTTATTTTACATTTCTAAGTACTCCGCTATCTCATTTGTAAAAATGGACTCTAAAATCTTGCCAGTGACCAAAGTCAGGCTAACCAGTCTATAATTTCCCATCTGCTGCCTCCTCCATTCTTAAACAGGGATGTTACATTAGCTCTGGGAGCTTCCCTCTCTCCAGTGATTGCTGAAAGATCACCAGTAATGCATCTACAATTTCCTCAGCTATCTCTTTAGAACCCTGCAGAGTAATTCATCCGCTCCAGGTGATTTATTCACCTTCAGACCTTTCAGTTTCCCAAGAACCTTCTCCTTAGTTATTGTCACTGCACTTATCTGTGCCCCCGATTTCCCTGGAGCTGTGGCATCCCACTGATGTCTGTCACTGTGAAGACTGATGCAAAGTAACTAGTCAGTTCCTCTGCTTTTTTTTGCTTCCTATTCTCACTTCTGCAGCCTCATTTTCTAGTGCTCCAATGTCTATTTTTGCCTCTTTGTTATCTTTTATATACTGAAAAAAACTCTATCTTCTTTTCTATTATTAGCTAGCTTACACTCATTTGTCATCTTCTCCCCTCTTATTGCTTTTTTAGTTGTCCCCTGCTCACTTTTAAAGGCTTCCCGATACTCTGGCGTCCCACTAACCTGTGCCGTTTTGTATGCTTTTTCTTATGCTTTTATGCTATTCTTGCCTTCCCTTGTCATCAGCCATGGATACGTTGTCTTCCCATTAGCATGCTTCCTCTTCTTAGGATGAATTTCTGTTGTGCCTTCCAAATAACCCCTAAAGATTCCTTCCATTGCTGTTCCACTGTCTTCCCTGCTGGGCTCTCTAGGGTAAATATGTCTGCAGTAAGAGTTTGCCACTGCTGGAACTTCAGTTCAGAATTACTGAGCTAAAGGCCAAGCTGAAGACATTGTGGCACATCAGGGAGGGGAAAGTTAGCTGGACATTTAATTCCAGGAGGCAGTCCTTTTGCATTGGTCAAGATCAGAAAGATGTGACTGCCAATGAGGCAGGTAAAGGGAATAAGACACTAGGTGGCCTTTGCAATTGTCCAAAAAGTTTGAAGTTTTTTCATCTTGTTTGGATGAGAGTGAGGTGTGCATGATGGATGAGCTAACATGATAGCATGGTAAAGGAAGTCATTTCAGGCCAGAAGAGTAACAAGGAATGTGGTGATAGTAAGGGACAGTTTGGTCAGAGGGTTAACCCTGTTCTTTGCAGCAAAAAGTGAGAGTCCAGGCTGCTGTGTTGCCTGCATGGGACGAGGTTCAGGGCAAGAGAAGAATTTATATTTGGAGGCTTGGAGGGGAACTTGCAGGTCTTGATGTTCCCATGTATCTGCTGCCCTTGTCTTTCTAAATAGAAGTGATCTTGAGTTTGAAGATCTTTGGTGAATTGTTGCAGTGCATCTTGCAGATAGTACATGCTGCTGCTACTGAGCGTTGAAGATGGAGGGACTGGATGTTTGTGAATGTGGTGCCAATCAAGCAGGCTGCTTTGTCCTGGATGGTGCCAGGTTTCTTGATTGTTGTTGGAACTGCACTGATCCAGGCAAATGGGGAATATCTCATCACACAATTTCAAAATAGTTCTCAGAACAGCATGTTCTGGAGACAAACAAAGAATCACCTATATTGGATCTGGGATTGTGCAACAATTTGAGGTTAATTGACAATCTCATTCGGAAGGCGCTGTGGTCAGCAGCAATCATAATATGATTGAATTTTACATTCTGTTTGAGGGAGAGAGGAGAGGATCCAAGACTATGTTTTAAAATTTAAATAAGAACAATTATAGGGCATGAAAACACAGTTGGCTAAAGTGACTTGGCAAATTATGTTAGGGAATAGCTCAATGAAGGAGATATTTCAGAGTATACAGAATGCATACATTCCAATATTCAGAAAAAGTCCATGGAATGGACACATCATCTGTGGTTAATTAGAGATGCTAAAGATGATAGGTGGGATTTTACAGTTAGAACCACTCTGGGTTCAGAAATTCCCACAGCAGGTGGGACTGAAAAATTTACCCCAGTATCAAACTTTAAAGGAAAAACCATATCATTGTGTGAAGATAGGTGAAAGATCAGGAGACTTGGACAGAATATAAGGAACAGCAAATGATGACTAAAAGATTAACAAGGAGAGAAAAATTAGAATAAGAGAAAAAGTGAGCCAGAAATATTAAAATAGATATTAAGAGTTTCTACAGATTTTTAAAAAGGAAAGCAGGAAACAAAGTGACTATTCGTGCCATAGAAAGTAAATGTGGAGAATTGGTAATGAAAAACAATCAGACGGTAGGTGAGTGGAACAGATATTTTGCATCCGTCTTCACTATAGAAGATACAAGTCACATCACAGATGCAGCATCTATCAGGAAATGGAAGGGAAAGAAGAATTCATGGAACTTACAATCACCAGAGAAGTAGCACTAAGCAGATTAGGCAGCATGGTGGCACGGTGTCAAGGACCCAGGTTCGATTCTCGGTTTGGATCACTATCTGTGTGGAGTTTGCTTATTCTCCCTGTATCTTTGTGGGTGTGCGGGTGCTCCAGTTTCCTCCCACGGTTTAAAAAATGTGCTGTTTAGGTGCATTGACTCAAACAGGTGATGGAATATGGCGACTAAGGGAATTTCACAGTAACTTCATTGCAGTGTTAATGGAAGACATACTTGTGACTAATTAATTAATTTTAAATTGTTTAGGATACAGGCTGAGAAGTACTTAGCTCCTGATGGACTTTATTGTAGTGTCTTAAAAGAAGTGATTAATGCAATAGTTGATGCATTGGTTTTGGTTTTCCAAAACTCCCTAGATTCAGGGAACATCCCATTATATCAGAAGGTGGCAAATGTTACTCCAGTTTTCATAAAGGAAAGTCAGAAAGTGGGAAACTGTAGGCCAGTTAGCTTAATATAATTGGGAAAATGTCAGAAGCTGTTATCGAAGAAACAGGACACTGGGTTAAGTTCAAGGTAGCCATGCAGAAACAACATGGTTTTGTGAAAGTGAAATCATGTACAACCAACTGATTGGAGTTTTTTGAAGAAGTAATATATTACACAGAATATTACACAGAACACTACAGCACAAACAGGCCCTTCGGCCCACAAGTTGTGCCAAACACATCAAAACCTACCCAGCCATAGACCTATCTATAACCCCCAATCCCATTGGATCCCACGTAGTCATCCAGAAGTCTTTTAAAAGACCCCAGCGAGTTCGCCATATACACTATGGATTTTGAGGAACTGGTGGATGTACTGTCCTTAGATTTCCAGAAAGCATTTGATAAAGTGCCACTTCAAAGGTTATTGTGGAAAAGCTCATGGTATACTGGATAATATCAGAGGTTATGCTTCACTTACGCAGAGCACCGGTGAGATCACATCTGGACTACTGTGTGCAGTATTGGTTACTTTACTTAGGGAAGGATGTGAATGCATTGGAAGCACTTCAAAGAAGGCTTCTTGAACTAATACCTTGAATGGGCATGTTGCCTTATGTGAAAATGACAATTGCAATATTTCCTTCAAAGCTTGACGGGCTCAGAACTGAACACAATAATCAAGATGGAAGTCTGATCAATTCTGTACATAATTGAAATGTAACCTCCTCTCTAATCCAGATCTTTGTAATATATATTTCAATATATGCACAAGAGTTTAAAAAGAGTTTGGTATTTTCTAATTGGAAAACAAAGTAAGATCTGGCAAAATAACTTAGTGATGTCCACTCACGACGCTCCACAGGCAGGCATTGATTTATAAAGAGGATTGAACAGCATCACTTGCTATTATTCCAGCAATTAGTCTCTTTATTGTTTATATTGTATCTATCGACTGTGAAATAAATCATCATTTGAAAGTATTATTTTAAAAATATACTACTTTAATAAGTTACTGGAAACTGTCATGTTCAGTGCACAGTAATTACACTGCACTGGTTAGACTGGCTCCAGAGACAGACTACAGTGAACATTTATGAGATTCCAGATCATAACATGTCTTTTCAGTGTAAGAGATACGATTTTAAAACAATAAGGTGTTGGCACGCTGTATCTAAGCACCTCTTCTAATTAGCCGATAGCTATGAGACACATCAGGATTTAGCACCAAAAGCTGAAACATCTGCCACAGAAATCATCAGCCTAATTAACTATAGACAATGCCATTTGTTAAAAAAAGCTTGTGAAATTTGTGTTGTTTCTGGAAAAAAACTACTTAATTTTGAAATGTCTCAATTTCTGACTGAATGCACTACAATTTTACCTCAGCGGTTGGTAATAAGGAACTTTGACACACAAAAATTAATTAGTTCATTCTGTGTTTGTTCTCTTGATATTTGTTTGGCATTCTCAGTGGTTAATATTACCTGGAGCTGGGAATAAATCTTTGCATATTTCCTTCCCATGTGCACACTATCACCCCATCTCTTCCAAAGACAGCAATTCAGAACTGAAAATAAGGCCAACTGTTAGGTTCACTAAGATTTCCAATGGCCTTTTCTAAAATCCTTTGCAAAACAAGTATAGAAAGGTGATCAGATTTACTGACTCACGGCTCAGAATCTAATTTATCCCCTTTTCATGACCTGAGCAGGCATGTTGTCCTTGAGGTGGATGATTTACTGGAAGGTTTATTCTCTATTGCATTTTCTTTATCTCTGCATATTCCTAATGAAGTCTCTTGATGTGTTTGGTCGTTTCCCGAATGATCCATCTCCATTTTGTTCAGCTGGTTTTCGATGAGTAATGCCTCAATACCGGCGCAGGAGAGAAATTACTGTTAGACTGCCATTCTTGCCATTTGATTTGGACAATCTTGTGAAGACAGTACATAATACTGATTAGAATGGAACCATTGGTGCGATCTGTGTTCCATTTCAACTGCTAGCATTCAAAATTAGCTAAGTGCACAATTCGGTTGCATTAGTTTTACTTATTTCAGTATATGTTTGGTGTGAAAGAGAACTTATCAATTATTTTGTGAATCAGAGTGTTGATGGACTTTTTACCAAGAGGCTATGCTTGCCAAAAATCATTTACATAGGGTATACAGAATGAAATATGCTTTTGGCCCAAGTGGTCCTGGCAGGTGTTTGTTCTCGACTTACCTTTGCCAATCTTTCCTCATCTAACTCACTGTGCATAATGTTCCATTCTCTTCTCCCTCCACATGCTTATTTGACCTTCCTCTTGATTGCATCTGTGCTATTTAGTTCAGCTACTTTCTGTGATACTGAGTTCCACATTCCCACCATCCTCTGGGTGAAAAAGTTTCTTCTGAATGTAAATATTTTAAAATTAAGATCAATTCACAACTGGTGGCGCCGTGGATATCCGGGGGTCCACTCATCGAATAGCTACTTGTGCACAAATATAAAGAGAAACTTACTGACACTGTAGCAGATTGGAGAGTTAAGAGCTATGCATTTGGATTGTCTCACTCTCTGACTAAATCGAAAAATGAATAAAAATTGACTTCTTGTCTCTTTCAACAACTGGCTGTAAGATATATATTATGGTAATAGAGGATAGTTTCTTAAAGATAAAGCTTGGAAACCAAGAACAAAAAAATAAGGAAGGCACAATCTGAACAGCCTTAGTGAAGGAAGTGTAAATTGTTTGGGTAAGAGTACCCATCTGAATCTTACGATCAGTGAAAGAATGAAGTTGACATATAAATATGGGTTTTGGACAAGGGAAGCAAGAAGAGGCAAGGTATGACCTTGGTGTTGACAGTTCTTAACAAAAGTAAAATCAGAATCAAAAGTCAGCATTTTTCCTTGCAAGGAAACATTGAAACTGTGTGAAAAGGTGTTAGACATGAGTTCCAATTTTGTCACATACTTGTGTAATATTTCAGTAAGTTGGCATCACGAGAGTCAGAAATAGACCCACTGTTGGATCAAGCAGGCAATTTAGCTCATTGATCAGCCAGTTGAACTCAATTTTATGTAACCTGTCTACTCTCATATTTGGTGATATGAGATAGCCTGGGGTCCTTTATGTTTTAGCTGCAACCTGGATCTGGGGTGAGATGAACAGTTAGAGTTGAAATAAAATTAACTTATGCATCTGGGGACTGAGTTTTATGCATGTTTGTGCTGCCTAAACGCAAGTGACACTTTTTTAACATCAGTGTTTATTTTTCATGGGTCAGCAACTCCTTGAGACAGCACTTCTTCACTACTTTCCAGGTGAATTATTTTAAGTCATTTCACCTGTCTTCTCTTCATTCACCTTTATCTGAACTTTCCCACTGCCAGCCTTCCTCAAAGCAAGGGAGCAGCTTATATATCCACAGTTTGTGCTTCTGATGAAAATCAGGAGAAGAAGTCACAGTGGCAGCAGTAGGAGCAACATCAGAACCAAAAGATCGCTCATTCTGAGTTGCATGTTACTCCACAGGGCAGAGAGGATGAACATGGAGATTCATCCAAGGAGACAACACATCCAACACGATGCAAAGGATAAGTTCTTGTAACGTGTGTGTATGAGTGCCATTGCTTCAGGAAGCTCAAGCTTTCACAGCAAATCTTTGCTGACATCAACAGCCTCTTGGAAAATATTTTTTTCCCAATGGACCAGGCAAACAAGTATCATTAGCAGTCATCGAACTGGGTCCACCCTATCTGGTTCTTTGTCTTTCTGCAAAGTTCTATGCTTCTCCTGTAAGAGAATAAAATAAAGAAGTGTGACTGATAATTGTAGCTTGGATGAATAGAAGGGAAAGACAGCATTTAAAGAGGGTGACTCTGGCGGATGGGTGTGAAATGGCAATAGGATGTATACAGCATCTCACCTACCAACTAGGCACGCTAAACCCTTTCAGTCTCAACATTGAATTTAACAACTTCAGATGATTAATTCTACTCTACTTCAATCCTTTTGTTTTCATTTGACTTAATTTTTAATTGTTCTCTACCTTTTATTTCTTTATTGGCTTTCTTTATTTTTCTTCCCTCCCGCTCCCCATTCTTTCCCTCTATTTTATCCCTTTCCTTACCTTTTCTCCCCTTTTGCTTCTCCTTCCCCCTTTTTCTCAATTTTAACTCTCTCCCATTCATCTCCCACTTTCCCCACATCTTCATCTGTCATAGCTTACTCTCTGATTTCAATTTCTCTGCTGTTTGGCCATTTACATTCTCTCTATTCTCCTATTCTTCTATCTTCTATTCTCTCTATGGACTGCCATTAGCAGCCTTTCCCCTTGTTTCCTTGACTACGACTCGTCTTCCATCCCCTCACTCGACAGTATAAATATCTCCCACTTTCCATGCCTTTTAGCTTTGACAAAGATTATCTGGACTCAAAACATGGAATCTTTTCTCTCCTTACAGATGCTGCCAGACCTGCTGAGATTTTCCAGCATTTTGTTGTTTTGTGTATGCGTCTGCACATGCACTGCTGTTTTTCTGAAGAATGCTGGTGAAGTCAGGATGCTGAGAGTTTGATACTGAAAGTGTTGCGCTACTCTCCTTAACTATCCTTTCAGGTTAAGGGGACTACAGAAGGGAGTTATGGATGCTGTCTGCTTGAGCCTTATCAACCGATATCTGCTTGGCTAGGGAGAGTTTCTGCTTCCTTGGGATAGATAACCTCACTGCAGTCCTGCAGAACCTCAGTTAGGAGTCCTGGAGTAGCTTTCCCAAATCTTCTCTGCATTTTCATTGTTTCTACAACCTCAAATATGCATGTTCCAATGAACCATTCTGAAACCCCTCCACCACCACCACCACGCATCCCCCGCCCCCGGGAGCTCCGTTAATTCAAAATACTCCCTTTGACAGATTGGATGCATTATCCTACCCACTATGATTGGTTGCAGAATCTGCAAGAGGCATGCTCATGCCATGGCTCAGTTAAGGAATGTCAGAAAAACTCAGTGAAGCTGACAAAATGTTGTGACCCACTATATAGATCCTGTTGTATCAGCAAGATCCATCAGTTTTAAATTCTTCTCACTCACTCTGCATCCCTGCATCTAAAAAAAATTACATTACATCACTCCTTAACTTGCATCTTTGAACAGAAAAGAAAACCTGTTCATCCTTTCCTGATAGTTATACACTGCATTTCTAATAACCTCCTTGTGAATCTTCTTTTGAACTCTTTCCAGTTTCTCTCCATCTTTTATAATATGGCAACCAGAATCGTACATGTTAGTATCAATTTTATTAATGTGTATTCGTCCTTTAAAACAATTAAAAGAGTGGATTTCATGTGCCCTCCCTGAATATGTTTTTTGCAGAAGGGGCCATGCAAAATAGGGTGGGTTGCCCTCCCCGCACAAAATTCCCACTCACTCCCATAACACTGAAAGTGGGTAAACTGTTGCTTTTGGTTCCCATCCACCATATTTAAATGCATAATCAAGGATTAATTGAGATTTTTAAGCCAATTGACCCCACTAATACACTGCCAATACCATCATCTGGTCTTTTTTTTAAATAAACTTGAATTGTCACAAAAATAACTAGAGTTGTTGTGTGACGTAATTGCATCCTATCCCAGCAGTGACAGCTGCAATTGGCCTGGTGAAGGGCTTTGTCATTTTACTGTTTTTTTTACCTTAAATTGAAAGCTAGCAGATGCATTTGTCACAGTGCATCCAATATGTATGAAAATGTGCTGCTGGGGCAAAAACCTGAGTCAAGCTTCCAGACAATGAAGCAACAAACCTTGTTCATATTAAATCAGAATTTGACTTTGGCCTCTTCTAAGGACAGATGTTAGCCTCTTTTAAGGTAGAATTTGACTTTGGAGGCCATATGATTTGTGCATGGAGAAAACTATGTCATCCTGCCCATCAAAAACAAGGGTGCATTTTCTGAAACTATACAATGAAGGATTGGGCATTTGACACCCATAGTGGAAAAACGACCTGGGGTTCATAATTTGTGCATACAAATCTCTTTTTGTTTTTAGTCTGCACATTGTGGCATCCTACTGCTTTTTACTGTGTTTTTTTGAAGGCAATTTTTTTTCACTGTACATATATGCGTATAAAATGCATTCCATTTTTTATCTATTTGGTCACAAATCGTAAAATATTTCCTCATTTGATGGTGAGATATTTCTACAAGCATTATCAAAACATGGATTCATTATTATCTGGTGTTGAGATCATCTTTCTGGAGCAAACAATGAATATGTCAGTAAAGAGAAGACGTTTATTTAGAAACCTGTCTTACCGCGCAGAAAATAAAGTTACGGGAACAAGATCCAACAGTAATGCTATTAAGTATGATGCTAAGCAAATTTTGTGTACAGCCTCAAGTCACCCTTGAAAATGAATAGTTAAGTTGAACTTTGTAATATCCTGGCCTGGCACTGTGTCCCACTGATTATTATAAACATAATTGAAAATCCAATGCAGCAAGCTGGATCAAGCTGTGCCAGTAATGAAACTTTCATCTAACATTTAGTGTTTTCTGCAGAAATAAACGGAGACTCTAATGACTTAATTATGAAAACACTGTGCAAGTTGGAAGACTCAAGTTTGTATCTGCTTGTCATCAGCATCACAGTGAAAATCATGTCTAAAAACAAGCAAAAAAATGTTATAATTGATTAAAATTAAAACATCTGTGTCAATTTGCATCTCATTGTTTATTACCTACCTGCTCAGATTATTATATTCAGCTGCCCCCACTTCCCAATTCTGGATCAAAGTGCAAACGTACATTGGAAAAGGATTTATTTTAGTAACTGCCAAATTGTTAATGGATTTAATTGGATGAAGAGGTAAAACTTTCCTGCTGGTTGTAAAATCAACATTTAAAAGCTCATCAATTTAAAAGAATAATGAAGAGAATGAGAAAAGACATTAGCTGTCAGTGGTGCATGAAGGAAAATTTGAAGAAGTAATCATGATTCTTTGAAAAAAGTATAGATCAGGAGGACACCACTGTGCTTGTTTCAGCCTCGTGGTTTTAGTTCAAAGAGACATGAGTTTGGCTTCTTATAAACTACCTTTATTTCTTTAATCCAACTCCACATACAATTCTCCACCAAAACCCAGTGTCACCTGTGGCCTCTTGATATATCAATCACATCTATTGAATAATTGACATCAAATTAGAGTTTAATTGGAAGATCTTTTAACCCATTCCTAACAGTACTCAGGCAGGGTTCAAACTTGAAAAGAGACCAACATTGTGACTGACCAGATAGGAGAAGGGTGTAGAGGAAGGATGACAGACACAAGGGGCAAACAGATAGGAAGGCATTGGACATGGGTTTTACATATTCATGGAGGGGAAAGGGATAGAAAAACTTTAGAAAAGGATAAGGGTATTGGGTAACACACAAAGGAAGATGTTGTGGTGGGGGTGAGGGCAGACATGATAGTAGTCAAACAGAGGGAAGACAAGAGAGTTGGAAGCTGGAACCTGAAAAGGAGAACTGAAATGCAGATAGACAAGGAGGGGAACAGGGGTGGATGTCTGCATTTCCAGAATAGAAAAAGTTGTGTTTCTAAGTATGGTGCAAGAGGTATAGGTTGCATAGAGATTGATGAAAGGGGGATTGTTAAAGGAGACCATATTGCACTGTCATGGAGGCACTGGGAAATTTACTGAAAGTCAGATTCCTCAGTCTGAGACCAACAGATAGGAGTGAGAGAGTGGTCAGTCCTGGCATGCACCGTGCCTTGCCGCAGGGCTATGCACAGAACGCACTTTGTCCTCCCACGAAAAGGCAAGCCTGTATGCTCAAATGCCATAAAGCACAGTTTGCTGTGCAGGGTGCGGTCATGGGCTTGTCTGATTCTGCACTGGGCTGCAGATGAGACAGTCATGATTAGGAAAGGCATCTGCAGCCTCTGGATGGGGAGAATGTAATAAGAGAGAAATATTTAGACCTCTGTTGGGGAAGTGGGCTCCTCTGAGGATGACTGTGTGCAAAGCCTCAAGATTGGGAAGGGTGGAATCCACATGGGGCACAGATGCACCAGTGATGATGGGCTCAGTGGAGCAAGGTTGAAATATTGACTGCAATGACAATGGGATGGAGTATTACTGGGGCAGGTTGAAAAATAGCAAGAGGGAGCTCTATATCTGTACCTTAAGTTCCAGATAAACTGGAAGAACCTGAACACAGACAGGCAAAGGACCAAAGCTGGCCTCAGAATTTAATGAAGGACCACTATTTGGAATACATGAAGTAATGGGTCAGTTTGAAATCAAGGGTGTGAGAAAAGCACATATCTTGACTCATGGGCTCTTTTAGGAGACATGTTCAAGCTTAGAGTCAAAAAAACTAAAATTCAGTCAAAGCTGTGAGGAAATAGGAAAACTTCCTTGAGAAGAGTGTCATTGGTGCCAATGCCTGTGTCGTAACAGGGGACTGCAGGAATCATTGGCTTTTCATGACGGTCATTTCCTTTTAACATTAACACACGTGGAAATGCAGGCACCGTAGCTACATACATGATTGATCTTCGATGAAAGATTCTCATGTGCTTTTTTCGACTGACATTCATATTGAGCCAAAGGACATCCAGTCATAATCAGGTACACGTTAACTTTTATCAGTGTGTCAGATCTGAAATTGGAGGACTGAGTTAATTCAAATCTTCACCAACCATTGTGGGTTTGAGATCTTAAATCTCAGGGATGGCATCATGGTTACTTTAAACTGTGTGCCTGCAATTATGATGCAAGGCTGCATCAGCGACAAGACCTGTAGGACAGATACTGCCCAGGACCATTACGTATTCCCATTTGTGAATATGAGCTTAACTGCTATTCCTCATTATTTATTCATTACCAATTATTTTATCAGCTCACAGAGCGGAGAAAACTATACTGTCTTCTGAGGGTTCTCAAAGAATAGATGAGAAGAAGAACTGCTCAGTTTTTGAAGTGCAGTTTTTGAAGGAGGCCCTTGCGAAGGATCAGGTTCCGGGGAAGCCCCAGTAACAATATTATGATCAGGAACCTAGACCCAGACCATTGAGGCAACTCACTCAACCTAGATTCTACTGAAAAAATAACTCCCCTATCTGCAGATGAGAGACAGAGTGACACACACTTCTCTGTTTGTCCAGAGTGGATTACATTCACAACATTGTTCGGGAAGAACAAATGCTCCATGGAGTGGAAGGTCAATCCCTGAAGGTCAGTGCTGCGCTCAATTTGATTGCCTGTGGATCATACCACTTGTGTGGTATCTGTCAGCCTGTCACACATAAATGTATCAATGAGATGACAGATGACCTCTCTAGCAAGGCTCATCAATATGTGAGGTTCACACTTGATGAAGATAGCCAAGTTGCTCAAATTCATCAGTTTGTAGCCATCTCGGATTTCTCTCACTTGCAGAAGACAATTGGCTGCACCAGGTAGCTTTTGGATTCTGTAGCGGAGCCCCCAAAATTTATCAGCCATAACAAGCTTCACTTTATCAATATTCAACTCATCTGCAATCATCAGAAGCACATAAGGTACATTTGTTCCAGGTACCCGAGGGATTGCCATGGCTCATACATCTTGAGTCACTCCAGTGCCACACATTTGCCACTGGTTGACTGCATGGGATTAAGGAGTACATGCACAAATAATGGCTCAGAGCACCTGTGCATCATCCTCAGAATGCCTCGATGAAATTCATCGTTCCACACAATTGATAATCAAGCAAACCATTGGCATCCTGAAGATGTGATTCCAAGATTTGGACCGCTTGGGTAGAGCTCTGCAGTGAGAGTCCTCCAAATAACCATTTTCCTTTGCATCTTTCATGGCACTGCAAAGGGGTGAATCCCTTCCCAGAGAGAAAAAATGGAGGAAGATGAGAGCTCCTTGGAGGATGAAGAGCAGGAGGGTCAAGAACCTGATGAGGGTGAGCTTCCACATGATGATGTCATCAAGGAAGCATGGCATGGAAGATGTACCTGTGCCAGTTTAATTGTTACCAGATTCCAAGAGGAATAAGATGAAGGCATAAGGAGGTAGCCACATTCCTCGTGTCTCTTAATGCCATGCTATTGCATTGAAAGGGAACCACAGCAAGTCATTGAGATTTGCACTTCAACCCTCATGATTTATCAGGTGTTAATCTCTGAAAAAGTCAGCAGTGCACCCTGTGTGCTCTCATTCCAGGAAGTGCACTTTATTCCCTCAGGAAAAAGATACAAAAGATGTGAGGTCACATATCAACCGACTCAAGTACAGCTCCTTCCTTGCTGCCGTCAGACTTTTGAATGTACCTACCTTACATTGAGTTGATCTTTCTCTACACCATACCTATGTCTGTAATACAATATTCTGCACCATCTCCTTTCCTTCTCTGTGTATGGTATGCTTTGTCTGTATAGCACACAAGAAACAATACATTTTACTATATACTAATACATGTCACGATAAATCGAATGTGAAAATTGATAACAATGAGAATGCTGCATCAAGAACTTATTTTTTGGCATTTTCACTGAAGGCGCTACAGCTAATCCTTCAGTGCTGCTGAATAGTCCTTGCATAATGTTGTCTCACAAGCAGCAAGGGTGAGAAATGCATTTAGCACACAATTCCACAAAAGCACACATGGCTGCAGTTCTGACATCTTAAATCCACATAGAGGTGGAGGCAGCCTGCTGACTGCAACATCCTGTTGTCTATTATGATACAAGTGGATATTCTCTGGAGGCTACAGGTCAGTTGAGTCTATGTTGCTCAGGGGGCTGATGCATTTTGCTCAGCCTAACAGCTGGAATGGATGGGGTCGTAGGTGGAGGGGATTCAGAGTGGCTTGACACGATTGGAATGTCCTGCATAAAGGCTCTCGGTGACTAGCTACCGTCATCTGTCCTGTTGATTTTCTGAGGGCCTCCTCGTTGACTGTTGCAGGAAATAGAGTTCTTGGAGTGAAGTCAAGGTGCCTTTCACCCTTTCGCCTAACCACTGAGGATTCTTCTAATACCTGTTGCCATGGAATCCTTGACAGAGTGCCATTCTAGCAAAGTTTGCTTGAACATGTTTCCAAGGCCGTCACCACCCTTCCCATGTTGACCCCAAGATGTTCACTCAGCAGTCACAACATTAGACTGTGGACTGTGAAATCCATGCAGGCATGGGGAAAACATGCAAACTCAGCACAGGCAGTGACCCAAGCTGGGAATCGAAGCCAAGTCCCTGGCGCTATGAGGCAACAGTACTAACCATTGTGCCATTGTACAAGCATTTCTCCATTTGACTCCAAGCTAGAATGCTTACCAGAGAGAGAGGTATAGTATAAAGGAGAGTGAGCCTGATTCCCTGATCTTGGCCATGACTGGGATTCTCCAGTCCCATCGTAGTGAATGAAGATTTGGCTGAGCGCCACATTCTCTGCTTTTGCTGGCAACACTACAGAATTCCGGCCAGTGAGTCAATCTTTTTCATTGCTGGACAATCCCAACAGGGAATTGGCGGGAGAGTGGGTGCAGGGGAGGGGCAGCATCGTGGCACAGTTGGTAGCACTGCTGCTTCACGGTACCAAGGACCTGGGCTCAAATCACAGCTTGGATCACTGTCTGTGTAGAGTTTGCATGTTCTTTCTGTTTTGCCTGAGTTTCCTCCAGATGCTCTGGTTTCCTCCCACAGTCTGAAAGACATGTTGGTTTGGTGCATTGACCCAAACAGGCACAAGAACGTGACAACTAGGGGATTTTTTCAGTAACTTCATTGCAGTGTTAATGTGAGCCTTACTTGCGGTGAATAAATAAACTTTTACTTTTTCCTTTACCCAGTCAACAGTTTTGGAAGAGATGGAAGGAATCCAGTGGGGCCATAATTATGCTGGGGCACAGTTGTCAATATATTAGATTATGTATATATCAATGCAATGATTGCATGGATGGAATTATAACCTCCCCTTGTAGTGTTCAAGTGTTTTCCAATGTGGAAGGAGAGAAAATTAGATGATTGTTCTTGCATTTCCTTGTAGCAACTACAGGGATTTGAAGAACCCCCATCCTGGAAAAAAACAAATAAAAAAAAATGGCAAATATAAAACGTTTCAGTCATTCGAAGTCTAAACATAAGTGTAATGGACAAGTTCCAATACCAAAGCTGAAAAGAATTAGTTTGAACATCAAAGAAAACTGCAATTTCAGTTTAGTGAATATTCATCAATAGAGCGTTTTATATGTGAGTTGTTCAGTTCTGAAATGCAGTACGAAGCTCAATGGAAACAAAATCAGTAGGAACGTGCAAATGGAATTCGATAAATACTTAGAGAGGAAAAAGCTGCAAGGTTATAGGGAGCTAGCAGAACAGTCTAATCTTTCAAAGAGCCAGCACAGAGAGAATGGACCAAAGGGCTGCCTTCTGTGAAGCTATGATTAAGATTTTTAATTTCTGTGGAGATAAAATTGCAGGGTCAATGGAACAGAAAAAACAGCTGCTTTGAAAGTCTTGCCAGGTGGTTTGTTCATTTTAAGTCTATAAATTTCCACAGTGTTGGATGAAGAAAATGAAAATCTATGAGCGTGTGAAGCTTTCATTTAAATATCTGGTCGTTTTAAAACAAACTTAATTCAAATTTAATCTCAAAGTATTTGCATTGGTAATGTAGTCATTAATCAATTCATTAATTATTCTATGAATGTGTTTTTTTGAAAATAGATTTTCAAAGTCGTGTGACCCCACATTTTTTTTTACATTCTTTTCTTCCAGCAGTGCTCATTAAAATAATAAGCTCCCAAACTAGTTAAGATATTCACTGTAATCTCAAAGAATATATATTTATGGCTCATCTACTCTGTATACTTGTGCATATCACACTTATTGCTACCAGGTACATGGAGAGAAGAGCTAATTGAGTAGTGGAGGTGCATGCTTTTCTCTTGGCATTTTAGGAGAAGCAAATACTGTCAGAAATCGGTAACTGGACAATCCATCAGTATTCCCCTTAAGGGAAATGGTACATTAATGTAAGTATGTCTTCCTGGCTCACTTCCTACGTAGTAAAAAGCCAGTCTTTTTTTTAACTGGCACTATCTACCTGTTCTTAAGAATATCTGACACAGGGGCTCAGATAATATTTACATGGCAGGAAGAGAGCTGGTGTAGGTGGAGGCTGGTGAGGGGACTGGTGTTGTGGTGGGGGTGGGGGGCGGGGGGGGGGGGGGGGGGGGGGGGGGGAGGGGGGGGTGGAGGATAGCTCAGCAGCTGAAAATGTGAAATTCATCCTGATTTAAACTTCTGTCATCAGCTTTCCGGCCACAGCCAGCTAGATTTAGAGCCTCATTGGCTATCGGGCTACTGGACAGCCCGAGTGGTATAGAGATTAGTCTATGGAGGTTAGTCAGACACAGTGGGTGAAGGAGATTGGGATGAGGAATATGAGATTAGAGGTGGATGCTGAGTTGGATGTCCTCATTTGGTTCGATTGACGTGAAAATGATTGAAGCAGCATAAATGATTGAGGAATTTCAAGCACAAATTAAGATACCATGATTTTTTGCACTAATTGGAAAAAAAAGTGTTAGAAGTTGGCCCTACCAACAAAACCAGCTATGCCACCAAGCTCAAATTAATGGCCAGTTTTTAGCAATTGTGTCCATTTGTTGCCGTTCAAGGGAGGGCATTCAAATTGATCTGTTTTTGTGAACAACGGTACTGAGAAGCATTTTAAAAAGTTATAAATGTGTGAATTGAGAGCAGGAGTAGGCCACACGCCCTCTTGAGCCTGCTCCGCCAATCAGTAAGAT
The DNA here is from genome assembly GCA_024679065.1 of Sphyrna mokarran. NCBI lineage: Eukaryota > Metazoa > Chordata > Chondrichthyes > Carcharhiniformes > Carcharhinidae > Sphyrna > Sphyrna mokarran. Next base: position 95,052,641 of record JAGIQG010000003.1, read on the forward strand.
CATGGCTAATCTGATCATGACTTTAACCCATACTCCTACCAACTCCAATAACTCTTCACCCCCTGCTCATCAGGAATCTGTCCAACTCTGCCTAGGAAATATACAAGAACTTTGCTTCACTGCCTTTTGAAGAAAGTTCAAAACACTCAAAATGTCCTGAGAAAATATTCTCCTCATCTTAGTCTGCAATGAGCAACCCCTTATTTTTAAACAGTGACCCCTGGTTCTAGATTCTCCAACAAGAGGAAACATCGCATTCCCATCTTCCCATCACTTGCAGTGTCTGTGCCTTCCACACCACATATCGATGAACTCTGCACTTGAGGCTCCTCCTAGGGCCTATCCCTGGCCTTGCTCCCTGGCATAGATTGGCACTGCCATGGGGCTTTTCTGGGGCTTTGTCTGACCATGTCCCTTGCCCTATTTTGTCCCCAGGTTCACACCTGGGCGAAACTGTTGTAAACCTCACTGCCGTGACATTTTGATAGCGAGGTACAAAAATCTATTGAGGAGTGGAAGATCTGGTGGAGGATGGGTTGTCGTTAATTATATTTAAATTTATTGAAATGAATGGAAATCAGGTTCTTAGCCATAATAGGCATGAATGTAATTAAATCATCGCCGAGGAGTGGTGAAAATTGGAGATTTCAATGTCACCTGAGATCTCTTCAGCGATCTTGAAACAGAGAATGTGGGCTCAAGATCCTGCCCATTGTTTCAATATCGAGCATTTTAATGACTTTCTTTGGCAGCTTTGAGTTTTGATGAATCTTTGGATTATAGGAAACATCTCTCTCTCTCACTCCCCTGAGGGTGCCTTGCTTGCTTTTTCACATTCACCTTGGATTTTTGAGTAGTTTGTTCTGTCTCATTTCAAATTGCAAAGTTTCCAGTCAGTTGAAAGTTGAAATGTCTAATTTTCAAAACTAAAGTGGTGTAACCTCATGACAGGTTATGCACATGACTGATTTCTGATTGGGAGAGGCAGCGGAGGTGGGGACGTGCATTTGGTCTTCACAAATGCAATGTGGAGGAAAACATATTATGAGTGGTGAATATTGTATACTAAATTAAAATAAGTATAAATACACTGCTGATTTAACTAGAAAGAATATTTGGGGTTCTGGAAGGTGGGAAAAAGATAGGTATTCCTTGTACCAGAATGTATCAGACAAAGAAGAGCCAAATTTCACGGTTAACTGAAGAATGTTCCAAGTCATGAAGAGAAAGGCTCCTTTGAAGTGCTGAAAGGGGACGCAAGTTGCATATTATGCTATGATGGTAAAAATGGTGGAGATTACGTATTGAATGTAGAGGCTAATGTGATGGGAGGTGAGAACAAAAGGGTTTGGGAACAGGTGACTGGGCAAGAACAGAAGTGCAGGAGGTGAAATAGCACCATTGAGGTGCTCTATCTGCCATGGACAAAGGGCATCTTGTTGAAGAAAAAGGAAAAAAATGAATAGTACTGATATGGAAGGCAGCATCATCAGAACACGTACAACAGAAACAGGGGAATTGTAACAGACACTGGATACGACATCGTTAGTTTTAAAATGAATATGTTCACAATAAAACTAAAGTCCTACTTTTATTTTTGAAAGCCACTACAGACTACTTGAGCATTTCTAATGACCAAAAGATAAATAACAAGTATTTGTATCGGGCATTTTATATTCTTAGTATCTCCCAAAGGACTTCACAGCCAACGAATAATGTTTAAAGTATAATAACTGATGTGAGCAAGAGGAATAAACATTGGAGAACTTACCATCTCTTTTTTAAAAGGTCCATGGGACCTTTTATGTTCAGCTGATTAGACAGATGGCACTTCTGACTCTGTCGTACTCATTCAGCCCTGCACGAAAGTATCATCAGAGATTATGTGCTCAAGTACGAAATGAATCTCTAACTCAGAGTCAAAAATATTACCAGAGTCAAGCTGACACATAAAATAGTTAATGAATGCACCTCGGTTTCATTCCTGATCTGTAGCTCTTAAGAAACTCTACTTCATGGTCTCAACATGCACGAAGTTCCCAATTATAAATGAATTATGCTGCATTTGCCTGCATGAAAGCCTAACCGTATACTGGCCCATTCTCCAAACCTGTCTAAGTCCACTTGCAGATGATTGATTCACCCTCAATACTTACTGTTGGGTGTATATTCAGGCAACTGGCACCTGTTGTAAAATTCAATTCATGAGCAAGTCCCATTACTCCTGTTAATGTTAAACTTCTGGCTGCGATTGCAACCAGTTTTAGATTGAGGTTCCATAATCCTAAAGCCGAATTTTATCTCACTGTCTTCTGCAAATTTTTAAAAATCAAACGTTCTAACACTGAAAACAATGTTACAATATACTACATTGATAACATCCTCAAAAAAACACAACCAATTTAGCAAAGAGGACCTCTGCTTCCTGAAGACATACTGGGAGCTGTTAAACTCTACAAATGGTCATTAATCACATCCCGTATAATTGTCCTACAATTAACATTAACTGGCTATCACCAGAACTATAACTTGCCTGAGCTTTTTATCACAGTTGGTTAAAAGCATCTGAGAATTCTCCTGCCATGTTCCGAAGGTCCAACATATACTTAATTTACAGAAACATATGAGAATGAAATGCCAATGAATCGAACTGATTCATTGAGTCTGTCCGATACTGTCACAGTGTGACTTTTAAAGACTACTCAATCCCCACCTCCTCCACAAACTAGCAAAGCACTCTTCAGAGAGAGGTAAAGAATAAGCTTTGAAAGAATTCTGAGGTCAATTTTGCAAAAACATTCTAGAAAATTCCTTTCCGATCCTTGATGCAGATCAAAAAGTCCCAGGAAACTACATTAACCAGATGTCACAACTCCCAATACATGTTATTATGTTGACCATATGCAGGAATTCATCCTATTTCCTTTTGAATCATTTTAGCAAATCACTGCAAAGCCAACTACTTGTTTCTGAGGTCAATGACTTCACAAAATGAAGTACCTCCTGAATTACAATTAGTTCATATGCTTTTGTAACTTAGATTTGAGTCCTCTGTTTTTAATTCTTAAACTACGTAACTCAAATAGCTTATTCACAGGGAGAGAGCGTAATATCCTCCCATTAAGCTAAAGAGCTCAATTAAATCTTTGAAGGTTTCAAATTAAATGACACCTCTGTCCACCTACAGTAGCAATTAAAGGCACCTAAACTAATCATGAATCGAATGACTTTCCTATGAATTTTTTTGGTGTCTCTGTCGCTCACCAAAACTAAATATGGGAATCCAGATGAAGCTTCTTCAGGGCTTCTTGCAAAGTCACAGTGAATGTTTATTTTATGTTTGCTTTTGCATGGATCACTTGACACTGTTTGTGGAACCTCTTATTACTTGTGGCAATATGATACACAATTATTTCTCTTACTTTGCAGCACTGAGATGCAGCACAATACATGTGCTTGCAGTTGGCCCCAGTGTAACATATAATGTTACATTTATCGATATTAAAAATCAACCTGCTCGGTGCAGGCCCACTTCTCTGTTGCTTCTGAATCTCACTGCAATATTACACTGAAAAAGATATTTGTAACATCTGCAAACTTGTGAATAGCGTTCACCTGATGGCTTCCTCTGGATCACTGGTGAAGGTGGTGAGAGTAACAGCCGTAATCTTTCCATGGCAGAACACTGTTGCAATTTAACAACATAGAGTAATTTTCCATTTGTCTCTTGCCAATTTCATCTCACAAAGTCTTGATGTAATTGATTCCTTTCTAGAAAATAACTCCAAGAGTGCCAGCCACCCAAATGGTTTTCATTTATTTGTAAACCTTGATGATGAGTATTGGCAAGCTAGCTGTTGGGAGTTGCATCAGAGCCAGGCTCAATTCTTCTTCATGCTTCCAGTAGGAGTTCTTGGAAAATGACCAGGGCAAGGAACACTGTCTGATTTTGCTTCTCTTTAAGTGAGGGCGCTGAGGCTAATTTTAGTTTTCCTACTGCAATCTGGGCCAAAACTAGCTAATTCAGCAGATGCTGGGGATCAAATCTGGAACCTATCTGACGCATGAGGTTCAGATACTCATTGAGCAAACTCCCTGAACAATCAACATAGCTTGGATAGCTTTACCAAACATTACTGTAAATATACATTTTGACAGAGTGATGATATTGGGTTGTGTACTCGATTATTGCTGAACAGCTCTTCTCCCTTTATGTAAAAAAACACTCTGTCAAGAAAATCAGCCACGGAATTTTGACGATATGAAATAGAAAGTACAAATCTCATTGAAGGATGTTACTTCATTCTTTGTACAGACATCTTCACAAACATTCTTTTCTTTAAGCACTGACAAATTCTCTCACTGGATTTCTGAATTATACTAACCTCTCCAGGATAGCTACATTAGAGAAGTGTTGTTTAGCAGGAAAACATCTGCAAAAGGAAGATTGTGCAATGTTTTGGTTCTTCTCTTACTGACTGTCAAATTGTGCATGGAATCAATGTAATCCAACAAGTGAAGAAACTACGTGTAATAATTTCCTTATTATTTTTCCATTTTTCAAAATACTTCTGCAATATGTAAAATGGAGGCAAAAGCAAACTGTTACTGTACCAAAGTATGCAGGCTATTGGATATGTAAACTCCTCTGTGTTGCTGCTTTGTTAAATTGAATATTCAAAAGATTTGTCTTTCAATTAATGCATTAATTTGTTTATTAATTCATTTAATGGATTTAGTCACTGAAGCATTTCATGTTGAACAATCAACATGATAGCTGCTGCAGAGAACAGACATTTTTTTAAATGTTCAGTGTTTTCAAGGCATATTAATCAACTTCTTCCTCAGCTACATTTTCACACAATCAACTTTACATACTCCATATGGCAGTTAATTTTTTTACACATCAAGTGCTAAAAAGGAAGCCTGCCTTTATAATGTGATATCGCTATAAGTAGCACTAATCGTTCCAATTTGAGACAATGATTTCAACTCAAATGAAGCTTGCAAAATCCCCTGTGCAACACAGCTCTAAAGCTTTGTAATTATGCATAGGAGTTAAAAACTGTACCTCCCCTCTCACAAGACTAGGCAGCTTTAGTAGTTTATGTTAATTAGATAGTGGGGAATGTTTTGTGTGGTCCAGCAGAATGTGGGCCATTGGATGCAATTACAAGATCAGCCCTCAAATAAACTGGTGTATTTCTTGAAGTTAACACATTGGTCCAAATCTTTTGATCTACGTCAAAACATTTGCATTTAATACTAATCAGGTTGAAAAGTGCCCATCTACCTGGCAATGTTTAAAAAGCAGAGACTTCTGAGCCAGGCTGCAGAAGCACTCCCTCAGCGCAGAGGTTCTTTCCAAGAGCAATGAAGACAATCGAAACAGGCGATCTGCCTCCTTTTTACAGCAAGAGCTGATGTAAGGGAAGTTTAAATGTCCAATGTGAATATTAATGAATGAGTGCTAGTCAGATGGGTGAATGAGCAGGATGATAGACTGGATTTCTACGATAGATTAGTGAGGTAAGCCAGTGGCAGGTCAGCAGGGTGATAGGTTGGTAGGTGGGTCAGGGTAGTGTCAGGACTAGCCAAGTCGTGTTGAAGATAATCAGGTTTGGTCAAAAGATGTCTCGAGGTGAGTAGTCCGGGTGAAGGATGACGTGGTAGGGGTCAGCGTGAATGCAAGAGGGAGGGCAGTTGTTCAGTTACTCAGGAGTTCATCTAGAATTTTTCTGAGTAGTATTTCTTATATAATTACCCTGATAAACTATATTGCAACTATCTGAAGTTTCTGATTCCAGCTCAGAATTGAAAACAGCTTCAGAGGGCCGTAAGGAGCCTATCAGAAATTCACACATCCTGGGCAATTCCCAGAGAGTCAGTGTTAGGACTTCTACAGGATCCTCACTTGCATCTTGGATCATGCTGGTTAGGTGCATTGGATTGTGGGAGGAAACCAGAGCACTCAGAGGATCCGCACAGACAATAACCCAAGCAGAGAATTGAACAACAGTCCCTGGAACTGTGAAGAAGCAGTACTAACTACTGTGCCACCGTGCTGCCCCATCAACATTGTACTGTCCCTTCAAAATCATGCTTCATCATTTTAGTTGTATCAGAAAGTACTTTATGCCCCATATATTCCTAAATGTGCAGTGTTTTGCTATTTCAGTATTATATAATTTCTATATACAGTGAAATCCTGAATTTATGTGCCCCAATTTAGCATGAATTAGCAATCTATTTCTAAATTGAAAATAATCTGCCTTTGAGAGAAGTTGTGGACAGAAAACATTTGCTTCCCCCCCTTGCCCAGTTCAGATAAAAGGGGTTCTCGCTAGAGAAAAAACTACATTAGACAGTTGCTCAAAAGAGGGAGTACTTCAGAACTAATGGATCATGAAAGTGTTTGTGTAAATAAACATCTGCATTGCCTATTTTAAACTAGCCTGGACCTGCCAATCAAAAGGTTTGTAAAAGTTAATGAAGCATGTAGCGATTGTGTAAATGAACAGAGTTCTGACAGATGTCAAGATCGTCTGTAACATAACTATAGCACCCTGATTTAGCGTGACCCCGCTTCTTTCATGATAACATTTTATGGACCCCAACCATCATGTTATAACAGGGCCATACTGTATATTCTGCTTACATTTTTACTCTTATTCTATTATAATGCCAAAAACGCAGCTTCAGATTAATTTCTTCATTTAATTTGGTATCATCTGCAAATTTACTCAATTCATAATTAATTTGCAGGTTCAAGTTCTAAATTGGAATCAGTGGGATCCTACCACCATTCCTCACACACCTCACTCACTCCCTCTCCATCCTGACATAACTCAACAAACAGCTGCTCTAATTTTGGGTTAGTTTCAAGTCTTTTTTTATATAAAGCCCCCACCTCAATGAGCCAGTTTGATAGCCTTCTTTGTGAATTTTGGAAGTTCTTGATATGACATGTCATCTCTTCCAAAAGAAGAGTCAAGGAAGTCAAGTCAAGTACGATCTTTCTGTCAAATTTTGCTGGTTTTTAGGTTAACATGTGAACAATTTTTAAGATTACTATGACAATCAATTCTCTTATTTGGCCCAATGTTGTTGTGGTGCTTATTTGCACGTGCAAATAAATTTACTATATAAAGCTTGTGGTGTGGAACTTTATACAACTTTATACATTCAATAATACAAGTATGAAGATTAGTGCATCTCATTACCAGCCCATGTGAGGTTCTATCTACTATTATCATAATTCGGGCATTTTAATGTCTATGCTCTGATTTGTGATATCTTATCGAGCAAAGAATGTACTCCTGCAATTCCAAAACCATTCTTTTATTTCCAGATATCTTCTAATTTAAAAATTATTGTGCTAAAAAAGTGCAACTATGTAATTCGAGTTTTTTTTATTTTGAGCAACCTAGTATAAGTTTAAAAATAGGATAGTAAATTAGATATTTCAAGAACTGCTATTCAATGACGGTGAATTTGGATTTTAAAATCCTTAATTAGCCACAGATGGTTCATCTTTTTATTAATGCATTTTTTTTGATAGATTTTTGAGTGTTATGAACTAGCTCCTTAAATGTCTGCCACTGCTTCTCTACCGTCTTACTTGTCAAGTTAATTTCCCGTTCCGTTTTATCCAACTCTGTTTTCATGCCCTTGAATTGCTTTTATTAAAGTTTAAGACATGAGTTTTAAACACAAATTTCTCATCCTCAAACTAAATATAAATTTATCATGCTATGATCAGTCTTACCTCAAGGGTTGGTTACTATGAGATCACTAATTCTGTCTCATCACATATTAGCAAGTCTATAATAGCCTGTTCCCTGGTTTGAATTAACCTCAAACATATTGTTCTATGAAGCTGTCATGAATACAATCTATGAAGTCATCCTCCAGGCTATTTCGTTGATTTTCATTTTTCTAATCTATATGAAGATTAAAATCTCTACACCTTTCTGACAAGCTTCATTATTTCTTGATTTGTAATCTGACTTAAATTGTAGCTACTGTCAGGGTTGCCTATAAGCCACTCTCACCAATTATTTCACATATTTGCTATTTCTAAATTTTGATCCTTGGATCTCAAGTCATTTATCACTATTCTTCTATTCTCATACTCAATTAACAAAGCTACCCTGCCTCCTCTCTCCCTTTTCTGTCCTTCTTTGGAGATGTCATATTCTTAAATATTCAGGTTACTTTGTAGCCATGTCACTGCAATGCTTATCATTTATTCCTGCTTATGCTTACAAGTTATCCATCTTTTGATGAATACTATATCCATTCAGATAAAAAGCCTTTAATTTTGTCTTTTTAACCATTTTTCTTTACTCTGATCTTATTTGCTGGTGTACCCTTATGTTTGTTTGCTTAGCCAGAGCGTAACAGGAAGAGATTATCATTGCTCACAATTCTACCTGGCTCTAATGCCTTGTTCTTTTACTTTACCATTCCCAATCTGCCTTCACTTGAAACTTCAGCAATGCAGCCTCCTGGCCCCCCTCTCTCTCTCTCTCTCTCTCTCCCAACCCTCTTAACCCTCTCCCCCTGTTCCCTTTCCCCCACCCCATCTCCCCACATCTCCACTCCCCCCCACCCTTCCACCTCTTTCTCCTCCATCCTCCTGTCTACCCCTAACCTCCTCCTCCACACCGTCCTCTCCCACACCCTCCTCTTGCATACCCTCCTCTCCTACACCCCCCTCTCCCTCACTCTCCTCTCCTCCATCCCTCTTCCCCATCCCTCTCTTCCCAGCCCCCACCCTCTCTTCCGCCATCCCTTCTCCCCCCACCACCCAGCCTCACCTTCAGCCCCCCTCTCCTTCCCTCCAATGTTGGTAAGCAGTATATTGAGCAGGAGTGATCCAGGAACCCATACTGAAATTTAGGCTTGCTGGCTAGATACCAAACTCTGCAGAACTGAGACCAATACTTTGAGAGTGACTAGCATCTTCAAAGATTTTTTCAAAGAATAGAAATATTATGTAAAAGATAAGTTAGACTAAAGGGTATCTGTAATATGCCATTTTCATTCCAGTCAGAAAGGGATGCATTGTCCCATAAATTGCCAATAAAGGCCTTTGAAGGAATCAGTATCATTAGCTTGAAAATGTAATGAAGTGTGCTTTGGAGGGAACGGGGCTGATCGATGTCACAAAAGAGAAGGATAAATGGGTTTCAGAGGAGTCATAAGCTGATGACTATTTGAGATATCAGACTTCATTTGTGTCACTTAAAATTCTGTATTCTTAGCTAATTTGTAGTTTTATGCATTCATGAATTCTACACATTAGATTCTACTCAGTTCTATCACCTGTTATAACCCTCTCCCATCTTTAAATGGTAAGTCTGCTTGTCTGACATCTCTGGATCAGCTGGAATTTCCTCCAGCTATTAGAAGATCAAAGCCATTACTTTCAGTCCCTGCCAGAAACTTTGTTCCTTATCCATTGACTCAATCATTTCCTTGGCAATTGTCTGATACTGAAGAGGACTGTCCATAACCGTGGTGACCTACTTAGCTTAAAGATGAGATTCTGACAACATATCATCCACTCTGTCCCAAAACTGCCTATATTTACTTCTGTGAGATTGCCTGATTCCATCCTACCTCAACTCATCTCTGAACAAACCTTCATCCATGCCTTTGTTACCTCAAGAGTTATTAACTCCAGTGCTCTCTAATACTCGTCAAATTTTGACCACCTGTGTTTGATTCATACCAAGTTCAGTTTCCCTCATCATCTGTATGTTTATTGAGCTACATTGTTTCCTGATCTGATGCCTCTCCCAAACCTTGTCAAACTATGCAGCTTTTAAAGATACCTGCATTCCTCCAGTTCTGGCCTCCTGAGATCTCTGATTTTTGTCAGCTGTGCCTTCAATTCTGAAATCAATTTGTTCTGGAATTCCCTCCTGAAACCCCTCTACCTCTCCACCTCTTTCCCACTTCAAGATTCTTCTTAAAATCTATCTGTTCAACCAAGTTTTTGATTGCCTATCCTAAGGTCACTGTCTCTGTCTTTGTAAAAGGTCTGGCAACACCAATTTTAAATCCAACTGATTTATTTGATAGTAAATCTGCTAGCTTTCGGCATTCGTGCCTTCATCAGGTGAATGAGTCTGTGCTGATATGTGTGCTTTTGGAAACCAAAACACCTCATTCGCCTGACGAAGGCACGAACGCCGAAAGCTAGCAGGTTTACTATCAAATAAATTGGTTGGATTTAAAATTGGTGTCATCCGACCTCTTACTGAGTTTACCCCAGTCCAATGCAGGCATCTCTACATCATGACTACTATCGACACCGCTATCTGTCTTTGTATCAGATTTTACTTGGTAAACACTGCTGCGAAAAGCTTGTCATACTTATGGCACTAAATACAAATTACTGTCAAACTGTCTGTTCTCAGGATAACAATAAGGTTTGCATATAACCAAATATTTCTATTGTTTTATTTCTAGTGCTTCTAGTAATTAATTCTAATTTGAAGATTGCTTTGTATTTGATGTTTTATTTGAGCTGATAATAAAAGAAAAAGCCCTATTTCAGTGCACTCCATTTTATGAACCTTGGCCTGTCAGGCAATACTTCCTTCCTGCTGGCAACTCTTTTGAGTCTTGTTGTTTACTCACTATATTGCCGCAGGCCCCATATCAAGAAAACATATTTTGCTTTGGCAGTATCTGACATCTTCTATTACGGCTGCCCGTACATACTGTGCAGAAATATTGTATGGCATCATGCAGCCTACAGCTCTTAACATAGACAGCATGAATAAAATCAGAAAAAGCAAAATGGAAAATTTCAAAAAAGTAGCTATTTTAATTACTTCCGTGTTGAGATAAATTAAAATATCTCAATGACAAGTCAGTCAAAAAGCATAGCTGTGAATTATTTAAAAATTGCTTAAAAATCAGCACTGCAAACAGCTCCCAGCATATCGAGAGAATCACTACAGGTTTTGATGGATTATGTTGGCTATGTTCAAATAATTAATAGATCAGAAAATCTTTTCTTTGAATGTGCTATTGGAGTTCTCCAGTGAGATTTATTGCATCAGCATACGTCTACATAGGATCATAAAATTTTATATCTATATTAATGAGAAGAGATATTACCACTACACTGAAAAATTGAGATCCAATTTTCTAGAATTTAAATGAATTGAAATGCTTATGCGCAGTCATGTTATAGATTAATATTCATCTTGTAACATCATGTGATTTTGATCAAGGTCATGTGCACTTCGTTGTAATAATCAAAATGTTACTGTTCAATTTTGCATCTGCTTTATTCTGTTGAACTGCATGACAATGACTTAATGTTATTAACATATTTCTAAATACAGTATTGAGAGATCCTTGTGGTGAATCACTTTGTGGAATTCAACAGCAGCAACAACTCACATTTTGCAGAAAATTGTTAGAAGACACTTCATAAAAGTGAAAGCAAACAAAAACATACACCTAGCCAATAAAAAATTTGATTGGAGGGGAGGCCAAAGCCTAGGATAAAGGTGGTAGGTTTTTTTGGAGCATTTTAGCGGTGAAGTGGCTTTGGAAGGGAATTACAAAAAATAGGACTTAGCATGGCTGCTGCAAGTAAGGAAGAGGTGACATACATGAGAGGCCAGAACCAGTAATATGGAGAGTGCTGGGATGGATATCTCATGGGACAGGATGACATTACAAAAATGGAGAAGGGTGAAATCTGATGAAATTGAAACACAAGGTTGAGAATTTAACTTGGAGCTCTTGGGTGAGTGAAAGCCAATGCAGGTTCGTGATTGCAGAGGTGTTGGGTAAGTAAACCTCAGTGTGTGATGGGATACAGAAAGCAAAGGTATAGGTGAACTTGCATTATTCCAAGGTGAATTAAGAGAGGCCAGTCAGGTGAGTTTTGAAATAATTGTGTCTGGATGTAGGATAAGGTATAGGTAAGATTTTCAGCATCTGTTGGGCTTTGGCGGGAACACGGATTTAATATTTCTGTTAAAGGTGAAATGAAGAAATCTTTCTGACTGAAAGGAAACTCAGTTAATGCTAAAACAGAATACTAAGGTTATGGACTATCTGGATAAACTTTGGAGAATTTATACACACTTTTTAATAAGATTGTTGATGCACAAATTCTTCAATAGGCTCCAATACTATAATCATAATTAAAGCATTTATTTGTTAAGAATTGGTTCTATTTAGATTAATAATTAGAATACTGTTCGAAAAAATGTCTCCATCATATTTTGTTACCATGATATAAGTAATTGTTGTCTCCAGCTCAGAAGGAACTATATAGATTAGTTGTATGTATCTATTCTCTATGATGTTTATTTATTTATAATGGCACATGAACGGAGCAGTTATAGACAGTATCATTTTCCAGAGCTTACTATCAACTTCTGAGTGAATAAGTTTATTGTCTTTTACACATACTCAAGAGCACAGTGGTGGTAAATGGATCACCAGTGGTTCTGCAGGCTCATACATGAAACCTGGTTGCTTAAATCAGGTGAAGTAAATTGGTTGCTGCCACAAAACTGTATTTTGACAACAAATGTCTTTGCGAGTGATGGAGAATGAAAATTCTTAAAGTAATGTCACATATAGATATAACGCAATGATGGAAGAGTTTCTTGATGATCAGATTCAGGAAAGAGATGGATCAGTAAATCTCTTATCTTTGCATGACTGAAGAGTCAAGAGTTTTTTCTTTCATGGGTTGTGGGTGTCACTGACTAGGTCAGCAGTTATTGCTCATCCCTAATTGCCCTTGAAAAGGTGGGGTATGTCATTTTCTTGAACAGCTGCTGTCTATGCGCGTAGGTATATCCACATAGTATCCCTAGAGTTCAGAAAGAAGCCATCCAGCCCATCAGCTCTGCACTGACTCTCTGACAGAGCCCATGCCATCTCCTCAGTCCTGTGCCCGTAACCCCACACATTTACCATGGCTAAGATCCAGAATCCTGACCCTGTGATGGTGAAGGAGTGGCAATATTGTTCCAAGTCAGAATGTTGTGTGGTTTAGAGGGCAACTTTCAGTTGTTGGTGTTCCTGTTACCTGTTAGCCTTGGTGTTAGCTGTTTAGGTGGTAGAGATCACAAGTTTAGAACGTGCTGTGGAAGAAGCCTTACTGAGTTACTGCAATGAATCTGGAAGATAGCTTACAATACTGCCACTGTGTGCCAGTGATGTAGGGAGTGAATGTTGAAGGTGTTGGCTGGGACCAGTCAAGCAGGCTGCTTTTGTTCTGGATGATGTTTAATTTGTTGAATATTGTTACAGCTGTATTCGTTCAGGCAAGTCGAGAATTTTTCATCACACTCTTGACTTGTGTCTTGTAGATGATGGATAGACTTTGGAGAGTCAGGAGAAGAGTTACTTGCTGCAGAATTCCCAGACGCTGGCTACCTCTTGAAGCCATGTATTAATATGGCTTGTCCAGTTCAATATCTAATCAATGGTAATACCTAAGACGTTGATAATGGGGATTTAGTGATGGTAAAACCCTTAAGTGGCAAGGATGGATAATGGATTATCTCTTGCTGGAGATGATTATTGGCTGGCACTTGTGTGGCCTGAGTATTGTAGGCCATTTATCAGCCCAAACCTGTCTTGGCCTTGCTAGAAAAGACATGGACTGCTTCAGAATCTGGGGAGTTTGTGAATGATGATGAAGAGATGCAATTATCAACAAACTTCTGATCTCATGAAGGAGGAAGGGTCATTAATATAGAAGATGGTTGAGCCCAGAACACTCCCTGTGAAACTCTTGCAGCGATGTCTTGAAATTGAGATGAATGATCTCCAATGATCACAATCATCTTGTTTTGAACTGGACATGTCTCTAAATATCATTCCAGGCAATCTGTTAAATGAGATAACCTTTCTGCATAAACCTGAAGAAAGAATATTTTTGTTTCTTCAACTTTCTGTGGGGGCTATTAAAACCAAGCCAGACTTTGATTTTGCCCCAGAAACACTAACAGAAGCCATTGTTGGATAGGAATGAGATATGGGAATTCTGGAAGTTATGTTGTGCCCCTGAACAAATAACTCTGAGGACCAATGCGTCCTCCCACCATCAGCCCATACAACAGGAGCCAACTCCAGATAACATAGGGTGTAATTGCAACTTTACTGCTTCTGTATTTTTCAAACCACCTCATTTATGCACAATTCTTTTGGGATCCCTGATTTAACTTGGTGAGTGCTCATGCATTTTTAAAAGCTGAACACATAACATAGTGTGAACACATAACGTTTGTATCCACAGTTTACGCACTGATGCATTATTTAGAACAGAATGCCATATCCCCTGTGGTGTTGATGAGCCAGAGGATATCTAAAGTGGGACAGGTAACACACAATGTGCATTATAATGCAAGTCTTCCAATATATCACAGATATATGGTGTGTCTTTCAAATGTTCTTTAAATCCTTTTTAGTATGTTTTCAATTTTAAAAAAAGTTGATTTCAATGTAGTGTAATTTTATATGTGGCATTCTCTTTCATTCTTGTGCAGATCTTGAAAACTTCAAAGGAAAGTCAAGAAATAACGTGTCTGTCCGAGAGGGACAAGGAGTTGTGTTGCTTTGTGGCCCTCCACCACATTCTACAGGTATTCATTATTATATTTCACCTGCTGACATCTTGTTTTGGGGAATTTAACCTAATGGGCCTGATATTCCAATATTGTTTGTTGCAAAAATAGTTTGGTTCTGGGATTTATACCCCAAATTTCGGGTATAAGTCTTATATATTTGGTCTTATATAGGCTTATACCCATTTGAAAATACCTGGCGTACAGAGTACAAGTAAAGGTGTAATGAGGACATTGTAACCTTCCCAGCAGTTCAAGTTTTATGCCCCAGATGCACAAATTTTAGCTTAAAAATTTGTGGAATGGGTATCTGTTTGACAGTTAAATTAGAAAGTGGTTGAGTTCACAAGCTTTGAATGTCTGTAATTTTGGTCTGAATAACCAGAATGGAATAGTTGGAGAAATAAAAATCTCATCCATGCAACTGAATGGGAATTATACAACCTGTATTTATGCAGTTCAGTTAGAGATCAGTTTTACTCTGATGTCTTCATAATTAAGCCCCCACTAGCAGGTTCCCATTGGCATAATAGGCATTCCCATAAATCAATGGCACATAAGGAAGGATAAAAGGAAATGACAAAGACTTTCAAGATAAAAGCTCCTTGAAGGGATGACTAATTAGGAGAACACCTTTCTAGCCAGGCTGAGATCCTGACTCACATTTATGCCAGGACATGTTGTCTGTGTCCTCTGTTGGTAATGAAGTCTAAGTTATCTTTCAAAATCATTCTACTCCTTCAATGATATTTCAGAAGAAACCTGCTCAAGAAGGCAAAAAATGTAAGGAAACATAGAACTGTGTTCCATTACCATCACCATACCATTAAGAAGGTGCAAAAAACAGGCTTTTTTCACAATACTGGACTTTATATCTAATGTGGTTTAATTGTGCACGTATATTTTTGCTGCTGTCTGCAGACAACTAGGTCCTGAATTCTGACATCCATGTGAAGCCCATCTGGAAAGTTCAAATCAAGTGTCTTCAAGAGAGGGAAATGTTTCACGAAGTTTTACTTTGTTGGGTCCTGGAGAGAATTTAGAGCTAATGTTACCAGTTAGATCGGAAAAACCTTGAGGGATGCCAATCTGAAGCTCTTAGAGGCTACCTTCCATCATTCTCTCTATACCTTGAGACTCATTGGTCAAAACATCTTTTGGATGTTCTAACCAATCTGGTTTTGCCAACTATTCCTGGTTTTGCCAACTATTCTAAGTAGTAAAGCTTTATACCAATTTCTTATTTGATATTTACACAGTGATTGGCATTGGACTTAACTTTGGTCCTGCCTTCTGTCTCAAGTGTTCTGGGGCAGTCCTTAGTTTCCTGTCATACTGTAATACTTAAGCAGCATCTTTTTAGAGCTATATCCCAGAGCTCTGAATTCACAGGCACTGGAGCCCAGACCTGCTTTCTGCAAGGCATCTATTGCCCATCGTCAGATTCATGCTTAACTCTGTTGCCACTCTGATGGTGATGAATGATGAAGACCATATTACTGTAACAGCCAGGAAAGGCATGTAAATACTTTACCTTGGCTGCACTATTTCCATCATTAAACTTCCTGCGTCATTGCAAAGGATTTGAGAATATAGCACTAACTAATTTTAATGGGATTCTTGCCCTGGAACTCAAACAAACCAACTCGCCTGCTCAATTCCACACTAGAGGTTTGCAATGCATTTCTTGGATTTGGTTATCTTCCAGATCATCCAAGTTGTCATCTTGCTGGCAGACCAGGTCTTCAGATCTTCCGCAGATATCTTTCAGACACCTTTTCTCTTCTTACCAACTTTTTTCTTACCTTATCACCTTCTTTGAATCCCCTCCCCCACCCCACTCTATATATCCCCCTCCCTCACTTCCTTTTTGCCTGGTACTTTTTTAGTGCTCTCCCTTCTACCCATTTATGATTCGCAGAATAATCCCCATAAAATCATAATATTATGAGTCTCGCCTAGATACCGCAGACCTGAAACATTGCAGGCTACAGCTGCACAGTTGTTTGTATTTGATTTGACTGCCTGTGAAGTTTGTGTGTCAGAGAGTGAGGGTGACCAAAGTCCTACTCTGTCACTGTGATCACACCACCAGAATTTCAGACTGATGATTCTTTGCATCAACATAGCAGCATTCCATTTGTGTAACAAAATTATCCAATTGTTGTAACATAAAGCTGAAGGTCTAACTCTTAAAAAATATTCATTCTCATAAATATGAAACATGCAACAGTAATTAATTTAATGAGAGCTTGGTCTGTGCACTCCAGTGCTTGCTTTCATCACTAGTTCCCCTTGACAAATCAAAGTTCAGGGGCAAATAATGGGAATCAGAAACATAATGGAAGCAACTTGGTCCTAAAATTGACCTCTGCTGTGAAATTTTAACGTCTTCCAAGACTAAGAATAAATATTATTTATATATGCATAGAAATATATGCAAATAAGTTGGAGCAACTGTAAGATGCTACAGCATTAAGTTCTAAATAAAATGTCTAAAAATAACTTTTACTTAGAATTCTGAATAGAAAGATGCATAGCATGAAACCTCATTTATATTTGATAAGCCCTGTTAATAAAACAATTCATTCCGGGAGAATTTTTCTTGTGCGCTCTTGCTCAACAAAATCAATTGTATATATTATGTGGAAAGAATGGCATCTGGTAATTAGCTTCCAAGTGCTTTTCATTAACATTTTGTTTCTTTTGAGTCTTACATTTCTTTTTAATTTCAGCGTTATTTCAAAATTATCATTAACATTTGTATAGGTTAGGTTTTTGAAGGAAATTAATTACTGAATTACTTAATACCTTTCCACTGTGAAATACTTAGACTCTGTTCTGGTACATATTTTTTTCTAAAGGTTTATTTCCACGGCCTCATGAATATCCTGAGGTGGCAGATTGGTTGGCACTGCTGCCTCACATCTCCAGGGACCTGGGTTCGATGCCCGATTTGGGTCACTGTCTGTGTGGAGTTTGCACATTCTACCTGTGTCTGCATAGGTTCTTCCAGTCACTCCAATTTCCTCCCACAGATTAGAGGGATTAACTCTTAATATCCCAGGATGTGTAGAAGGGATTAGCAGGGTAAATACGTGGGGTTATGAGATAGGACCAAGAGGGATTGTGCAGACTCGATGGGCTGAATGGCCTCCTTCATAGAGTTTCAATGATTTCTATGATCAAATATTTCAGGTTGGAATGATGGTTAAATAGCTTCATTTTATGCTGACTTAACGGGGGCTGTCTTCATTTCTGAATATGGATCTGATACTATCGATCAGTTCGCAGCTTTGTAATTGTCAAATGTCGCAGTGTACATTTTAGATAATGAAATACAAAATAAATGACAGCTTCAAATTACAGTATCAAGGCATGGAATGCAGTGTATTTCGAAGTGCACATTCATATATCTGATGTTAGATCAGCAGTTTCTAAATGTAAAATATCAGGTGTGGAATTTAGTGGATATGGCAGGGATGCAAGGCTGTCAGATGGCTAAGAGCTACTGGCAAATTAGAAACTGACACATCTTCTAGAACGAGCAACAGTTCAGGGAGAGGTGATCACCGCCAATCCTACAATGTGCCTATCCCAGGAATCATCACTAGAGCTCTAGGTGAGTCAGGTGGGGTCTGCAGGGCCAGATGAAGACTACAGTGAGAGAGTAAATGTAAAAGGTTGTGGGACAGGGGCAAGGAGGAGGGGGGTGAGGCTCATAGTCTAGGCCTGTCTGTTTCTGAGCATGGGTGCTTTTGTTGTGGCAAGGGGCACACACACGATGGGTTGTGAGAGGGCTGCTCTTGGATTTTTTCGAGAGTATTCTCGTGCTTCACGTCGTTAGTGTACGCTTGACCTGGACCATTTGATGGGCAACATGACAGCTCAGTGACTATCGCTGTGCTGTGCAGATACATTGATTTGGGCCTGTGCCTGTGGGAGTTTATGCATTCTCCCCGTGCTTGCGTGGGTTTTCTCCAGGTGCTCCAGTTTCCTCCCACATCCCAAAAATCTGCTCTTAGGCTAATTGGCAAAACAAATTCTCCCTAAATTGGCTCAAATTTGGTTTTTAATCCATAGATCTATAAACATAGACAGGGATCACGGGTAGAGGTGGGAACATCAGGGTGGCGGCGTGGGCTCGTTGGGCTGAAGGGCCTGTTTCCCGTGCTGTTTTGTTCTTTGTTCTTTGACTGATCTCTCCTATTAGGTCTCAGGCCTACATGACTGAGCTTTTCTGGTGAAGGCCATATAGTGTGGTCCCCACCCGCGCCTGGTTAAATACCAGTGGTAACAAGATCAACTTCTTAAATGGCCACATTCACATCTCAATTGGCCTCCAAACCACTTTTTGAGCCTTTCCACTACGGACGAATTTGGAGGGAGGTGGGAAGGCAACAAGATTTCCTTTTTGCCCAATCACACCACAACTCCCTACATTCAAATCCATCTCTGGACTGCTCAATATTCTGTCTCAAATTTCTTGTGTGGACATGGATCTTTCATACTTACATCGATACAATAGACAGCAAAGGGATTAGTCTTGAAAACAATGTTGCTCAGTGTGCTCTGAACCAATTAAAACATGTTCACAAAAAAAGTATTTTTTTTTATGATTTAATTTTCAATTTTAATTACCTGGAGGCTACATTGAGTGGAAGCAAAATTCAGTGAACTTGGGGGATGCCAATATTACCAGAAATGGCACCAATGAGAGTTATTTCATTATTTGGAAATCTACCAGTCTCAGTGTCAGTTTCTGGCTGAGACTTGAGAGCAAAAAATGAGGTTCCCACATAGAGCTGAGGAAGAAAAGATGCATATGGTATTTCTGTCTAAAGAGAACTTTAATCTGTTGTAAAGCAATGCTTTAAAGTTTATTTATCAGTGTCACAAGTAGGCTAACATTAACATGGCAATGAAGTTATTGTGAAAATCCCCTAGTTGCTGCATGCTGATGTCTGTTTGGGTACACCAAGGGAGAATTTGACATGGTCAATGCACCTAACCAGCACACCTTTGGGACTGAGGGAGGAAACCGGAGGACATGGTGAGAACGTGCAGACTCCACACAGATCGTGACTGAGGCTGGAATTGAATCCAGGTCCCTGGCACTGTGAGGCAACAGTACTAAGGACAGTGTCACCATGCTACCCCAGTGCTATGATTTTATATTGGAGAATTATATTGATTCATAATGGAAGACAGGAATATATATTAATTATACATTAGCATTGTAAGCTATGCACTCATTGATTTTATAGTTTGATCATCCCTCAGCAAAGTCACAAAGAAAACCAGTGGAATTCTTGAGCATCTTTGGCATGAAGGTTTTGTATTGCCACAGGGCTTTTTAAGAGGCCAGTTTCGGCAACAACAAATCATCTATTGTTTGTATATGTAATGTGTGTGACTATAAATATTACCCTTCCTCTTTTGGTATGCAACACTGTTCATTCCATGGAACATCTTCCTCTCCTCCTCTTCCATCCCTCCACCCCCGATCCCACCCTCGCTCCCTCACCCCCCCCCCCTTGAATTGAGTATGCTAATCATTGGGGGAGGGGCAAATCATAAAATGATGATTGGAAGTTGCAGATAAAATAAAATGCAAATTTCGCTGAAAACACACAATGTTTTCTGAATTATATGTGACAACTAAACTGTAATAAGTGTTTCAGCCGTTGAATCCGTGAGTCAGTCATGAGGTATATCACCTTCCAGTTTATATTTTGCAGAACTTTTTCCGAATATATACTTTAGTTATAAAATTTATAGAAGTATGTTACATGGCTATTCAACCTTGACTACATTAAGTGAAAAGCAAATCAGTTAATTTCAGTATTTTGTGTTACTCACTACATTTACAATTTCAGTTGTTATTTGCATCACTCATTTCATGTTAAACATCCAGCCCTCAGGCTTTTGCACATCTCCAGCCATTCAGTATACTTTGGCAGGAGGGCCTTAGACAGTGTTCTTTCCTATTATGCCTTTGTGGCAGCCTTGCTAACATTTAATGCATCCTTTTGGATGTATTTGGGCAACACAGTGGTAAGTACAGTAAGGACTTGAGTTTGATTCCCACCTTGAGTCACTGTCTGTGCGAAATTTACACCTTCTCCCTGTGTCTGCCTGGATTTTCTCTGAGTTCTCTGGTTTCCTCCCACAGTGTGGTTGTGCATTGGATGTGTTGGTTAGGTGCATTGGCCGTGTGAAATTTTCCCTCCGTATACACAAACAAGCGCCAAAGTGTGGCGACCAGGGGATTTTCACTTAACTTCATTGCAGTGTTAATGTAAGTATACTAGTGATATCAGTAAATTAATTAAAGTAAACTAAACTAGTTCTGGACCTTGGAATGTGCCAGGCTAAACGTTTGGTCATCAACAGGACCTGGCACTGGAAGATCAACAAGTTTTGAGCAGGCCAAAGAATATCTTTCACCGAGTTGATGGTTGTCCAGCCGCACTTGATGATTATCTCAGTGTTCGTCCTTGGGTACAGCCCATACAGCATAGAGCCCTATGTTAGAGAATTGTTTGGGATGCACCTCGACCAAAATCAGTGCATCTTTTTGTAGATTTGCAAAGATATACTCCAGAACGAGGCAGGCAATGGACTCTTTGCCAGCATGGATTGAGTGAGACTTTGGGTAAGCAGTAAGGATATGATGGGGAGAACATTTTCAACAGCAGCTAAGTTATATTCAGGAGCTTGTTTGAAAGTTTGGACGATGAGGCATTCTCCCAAATGACTGACAATCTGTTCAGGAAATCGCCTAACAGGATATATCATTTTCTTTTGCCGCAGGGTCTTCAGGGTGCTATGTGTAGATTACAGCCTGCTGAACTTGGAGTCGTAGTGTTTTCTGCACAAATGTTTTGATGAGGTGCTTTTTGATGAGTGGCTCAGTGATGAGCACTGCTGCCTCACCTCACCAGAAATCTAGATTCAATTCTTGACTCGGGTCACTGTCTGTGCAGAGTCTGCACATTCTCCCCATGTCTGCGTGGGTTTACTCCGGTTTCCTCCCATAGTCTGAAAGATGTGCTGGTTAGGTGCATAGTCCACGATAAATTCTCCCTCAGTGTACCCGAACAGGTGCTGGAGCGTGGCAACTAGGGAATTTCACAATAATTTCATTGCAGTGTTAATGTAAACCTACTTGTGACTCTAATCAAAATAAAATTTAAAAAAACTATGACGGTCACAGTTCAGTGAAAGCATCGCAGGATTATATGCAATCACTTGTATTTCTAAGGCACTCTGTGTAGAGGCTGAGAGAGGAAAGGTGAAGAAATGTTTTATGGTACTTTATAAATGGCAGAGAACAAGGATTTAATTTAGAGGAAAAAGGGTTAGAACAAAGAAGAATACAAATGTTTTGCCCCAACCATCCTATTAAAAAACAGATACAGATCATGTGTGGGATTACTTTAATAGTAACCAGTGGTATTAGTCATGGGTAAGAATATGAATTTGGCACCTTTGGCTTCTGATCTTCCAGAAGCTTTGATTTCTCTTTGCTGTAGAATTGTTCTTTGGTGCCAGAAACATAATGTCGTTACCAATCCATTTGAAACAATGTCACTACAATTCATCGAGCAACTGCTCAAGTTGACATTTTCAAGACCTTTATAAAAATATTCATGTATAGAGCTGGCTTGGGAAAGATGACCTTCAATGCTCTAAGATTCCATAGCCTGATAACAAGCTTATTTTCACCTAGGGAAAATGTTAAGATTCAAGTACTTGAAATTTAGAAGCTACTGTAGCTTTACAGTTAGTATTGTCTAGTGCATGCCAATACTTTAAGGTGAAGGAAGAACAATTGGAACAAGAATAACCATTAGCAAGTGTGCTACTTCCACTGGTTACTTATTATCTACTCTCTTACATATTTTCTCAAATCCATTTGATTTTATAGGTGTTGTCTGGGAGTTGATTAAACCATAAAGAATACATATTTTAAATATTCACAGAAATGCATTGTTAAGAATCATTTTCAGAAATGTTGATGTACCTAAAGGATACTATTTATTATCCCATTCCTAGTTGCCCATGAAAACATGATTGTGGATCTTCTTGGACTCATGCAATCTGTGTAACAATGATGTTAGGTAGGAATGCTAGAACTTCCATTCAATGATAAAGAAAGAAATGTGATAATGCAGATGGCATACTAATTCATCACCTTTAACATTGTAAAACATCCCAAGGTGTTTTGCAGGAGTATTTGAAATAGAATTTAATATTGAACCAGATAAGGATATGTTATTGCTGATAACCAAAAGCTTGGACAAAGATGTAAGTTTTAAGTTGGGTCTTAAAAGAGGAAAATGAATAAATGTCATGAGTTTTAGAAAGAGAATTCCAGAGTTAAAGATATTGGCATCAGAAGACTTGGCTGCCAATGGCTGTACTTGGATGCATTGTTTCAATGAACATGCTAAATGCTGACGGTCATAAATTTGAGAGCAGCTGCCAAAGAAGCATTGACTACTTAGATAATACATTGGTCGCGGAGATAATTATTGTTCAACCAATGGATGAGGTATCAGTCAAGAAGATTGTTTCACCCTGAATTGTATTACTCTTCTTGAATGTCAATGGAACTACATCTATTCAGGTAAATGGAGAGCAGTCTGTCATACTCCTGATTTATGCCTCATAAGTAATGGAGAGGCTTTGCACAACTCATAGGTGAGTAACCTCACCACCATTCAGCAATGGTAATCCTATTCTATGTAAGAGGGCAGCAGCCATGCTCTGTCTTGATGGAGATATGCCCAGAGACATTTGAAAAGCATATCTCCATTCATAGCGTAATAAGAATAATGAATTAGCTACCTCAGAATCCAGATAATCTTTTAAAAGAAATCTGGATAACTGTTTGAAAAGGAAATTAGAAAGAATATTGGTAGTAAATTTGGGAGTGGGTTTAGCCTATATGGCTGATGACAAAGACTGACAAGCATACATATCAAAAGTTCAGTTCAGTTTCTCTGCTGTAACATTTGATAATTCTATGAATCTCCCCAACTCACTTTGAAGAAGCAGTAATGGTAACACATAACAGAGTATGTCTTTAGAAGGAAGGCGAGAAAGCAAAGTTTAGTCATTAGAAGTTCGTACGCGGTCCTTTTCATTCACAAGCATTAAATTAACTGACAATCATTTACACTTCCATATTTACTCTGAGCCATTCATGCTTCAACATTTGCTAGCCTCAGATAATTGCTTGAAGCAAAAGGAAAAAAAGGCTCGATACAGGTTCAATGAAGTACAAAGGCTTTCCTCCAATTTCAGACAGCTCATTGAAGTGACTTATTCTGCACCATTGTTTTGTTTTTCAAATTGTGTGGGGTTTGGGGTTCTGGCTGGTGAACAAAATGAAAGGGGACATTGTGCAAATTTATTTTGATGGGTTTTGTAAAAGAGCATGTCATACCCAGCAAGCGGTGTACTGCCAGTTAACTGGCAGTGACAGCACATATAGTGTATTTTCCACATATTACAGGTACTTCATTGAATGATTTATGGCATTTTGTCATTCTGGAACTTAGCCAAAAATCTCTTGCGGAGAATAATTATTTAACTATGCAAATTAATTCAGAGCGTATTTTAATCTGTTAATGGTCTTAGTGTTAGGATTTTTAGTTGTGGCAAATAGTTTGAATCCAAGTGCACAAATGATGTTTTAACAAGAATTGTTTTTGAAATTAATTTGATATTCTGTTAATCAATTGTATTAATTTAAAATCTGATATTTGTAATGTCATCAATTAGTATGTTTGGCAGTGAAATGACAAGATGCTCTATTTATTTAACTGAGGTCGTCATCACTTACACATTGGTAGGGTGACAAATGTGGACATTCTGGATGGAGTTTTCCCAAAATTGCACAGAATGCTGGATTAAGTGAGGCAAGCAGTGTGAAATTTATTGGTTTCACAGTTACCGGTTCCAGCCAGCTCAAGAAGCACTCCTGTCCAGTTTAAAGGCCAATAGGATTACATAACCAGCTTTATGTTTTGGTGGACGTTCCTGAACATATCAGCAATGATAGTGCCTCTAGGAACCCTATGGGGAGATTCCCATTAAAGGGGAACTTTTATAAAGGATGCCCTGATCTCAAAGTGAAGTTAAAGGCACCCTCCATGCCCCCAGACATTGGATTCCCCCGCAGACAAAGGGAATACCCCTCTTCCCCCACAACACTCAAAGAATGAGGGACAACCTCCCCCCCACCAATCAATGATCGGGTCACCCCCTCGCTAATCCCCAATACACTTAGGCATCAGGGTGATCTGACATGCCTCCACCCCGTCCCTATCCCCATTGCCACTGAATTCTGAGCACTGTCCCCATTCTTAATGTCCGCTACTGTCCACACCATGCAGGCACAACCCCACCTGGGTGATCAGAATCCCCCAGTTGAGTTCCTAGAGGCACTAACCCAAGTCCTGTCCATGACCCCACCCCTTGCCCTGCCCCCACACTGCCCAGCCATGTCCCTCAATGCTAGTAGCCTCTGCTCAACGACACACCCCTGGCGTGGTTCCATTTTTGCAAAACCAGTGGTTATTCCTGCTGGTGTGATGTCACACCAAGGAAGCAGTGCATCTGACATTGCCTGAAGATATGGCATAAAGCTGCTTAATGACATTTAACACTCCAAAGGTAATGAACCTGATCGCATCATTGGAGAGGACCTGGGAATATTGTGCTCAGTAATCACACTGGCATAAATCCCCTGTGGCCCTCTCTTGAGATTTAGCAGCCATAATGGGATTTGCACCTGCAGTGAACAGGCCCTGAGAATCATGCCCTTTATTTTATTGTAAATTGGTGCTATCTCAGCAAAAATCAAATTTCAGCCTTTTTCTTGCTGAACAATGGCCAGATAAATACTGGATGGATTTTCTGGCTCTTTCCTCATTGATGGGATCTTCTGGTCCCATCAAAGTCGGCCCATATGACGGGGTGGGCCAGCCTTGCAAAAGCCTATAAGATCCCACCAGCAGTCAATGACACCACATCAGCCATAGGAAAACCCTTTGGCCAACGTCTTAGACTCATGTACTTAAAGTGCTTGAAATTTTGCTTCCCAATTACGACATATCTCCCTTACTGTGTCTTATAGTGTTCTACAGTGATGATTAAACAGTTGAAATTTTGCAATCTTTAGTGCCATTTTTATGCTTTTTTTTTACCCACTGTAGTCCCTGAAACAGAATCTGAAACACAAACAGAAAATGCTGGAAAATCACGTGACAGCTCTGACAAAGAGACATTCAGACTTGAAATATTAGTTCAGTCTTCTCCCCACAAATACTGTCAGACCTGCTGAGATTTTACCATGTCTTTCATACTCAGGTTAACTATTGACTCTCATTTGATACTGGAGTCGTACGGTATCCTAGACTAATTAGCCTTCGTTTCTAATATCATCTGAACTTCCAGCATAAATCACAGCCCTACACACATTTGCAATCCAGTTGTTGTTTACAAAATATTACTTCTGAAGTTTATATAGTAATGAGCTCATTTGAAAAAAATCAATTAAGTTGGATTTTGATAACATAGTTAAAAAGTGGTCACTAGCATGTTTAGCTAATTATATTAGCCACTGCAAACCTTTAGGTATTTAAGTAATTGAGGAGGCACATGTAACAATATGCAATAAGAAATATGCTTGTCACATGTTATGTCTACACATTTTGAAGAAGCGTCCCTGTTAATTAATTTTCAATATTTCATAAATAATGGTCAACTTATAATGATTTCAAACCCTGTTCATTATTTCCAAATCCTGACAATTCTACCAGGAATTGGTAGAATAACACATTCTACCAATAACACATTGTGTTAACACATTAAACACCAGAGAGTCATCCTTCCCTTTTAAAATGGCTGCAATTAGTCTTGAAGAAAATAAGCCTACGGGCAAGATGAGCTGAACACCCCAGAGAAGTTACCTTTCAGGAAAATTTCAAAAGCTGAATCTTAAAGATTTCATCAAGACTTCTTTGGCTTTACCGTTTCAGAGGACCTAGACAGCAGGAACATATGACCATCAGAGACTGCACGTTCAACTCCTATCCTGATTTGTAAACATAGTGTTGTCTTTGTTGCTGGATCAAAATTCTAGAACTCTGCGTCGCAGCACTATTGGTATACCATCACTATGTAGTGGTTTGAGAAGGTGGCTCACCACCACCTTCTCAAGGACAGTTAGGGATAGCCAATGAATGCTGACCACTCTTGCAACAACAACATCCCCTGAATGAATAAACATTAAAAATATCCCAGTGATTTTTCTTGTAAAGCACAGCCGCGTGTGTTGTAAAGCAGCTTAAAAACTGTGACACGTATCTGGGTAAAATGTGAGAAAGCTTTTGGAGTTTATTGAAACAGCTGTTTCATTCCTGCCACATAATACATGCTACTCAAATCAACAGTAAGAAGTTAAATACTGTTCAAATTACAAACCATTCAATTTCAAGTTGTGAAGAAAACAACTCAACAGCAATAAAGATAGTGTTAATGTTTTTACTTAACTGGATGGCAGGCTGGGTTAATATATTATACGCTACCTCTATGGACTTTTACCTCCTGAGTTTCAGTTCAGTTCAAAATAGTCATCTAAAAGTTTTCTGTCTGCAAAGGTCATGCTAATAGTAAGGATACTATAGACAGAGAATTTAAGCAGTTTGATCCTAACTTCTAATTCATTTCATATGATGCATCTCGCATCATAAACCATGCAATATTTTGGTTGGTCTATTTTAACTACCAGCAACATCCATCAATTTTCCTCCAGGACATGGTTCATCACAATCCGATGACTTCAGCATCTGAATTGGTCATGTATTAGAACTGAATGAATTTATTGGATGTTTATTCTGTCAGTTATAATGCCCAAGCTCTCAAACATATCAGGGAATCCTCAGAAGCTATTTTGATGATTTTATACTGTGAGCTTTTATGACAGCAAAGACATTCAGATAAACAGAGAGAGCAAAAGGACCTCTTCGTTTATCAACAGGTTCACTCATCATCTTTCACATAGTGTTTTTGGCATCAATACAAGGCAGAAAAATTACAATTACGGAGCAATTATTTTTGTTGAACGAGTGTACTGTAAATATTTGCTGAGATAAAAGCAAGTTAGGGGCCTCAAACTTGTATTAGTTGATGGTTTTAAGAGATTAAATCCTTAAATGTGCATGGGGCCATGTTTTGCGCTATTGTTCTTGAGGATTGGGGCCTAAAACTAATGAAAAACTTAGCTCCTCACTGACAATCTAATTCCTCACCCCAATCTGTCTTCACTGGCAGTTGCCTGTGCTTGGCCCTGACCAGTCATCTTGTCTGCTTTCGAGCAGTAATAATTCCTATTGGTGTGATATCATGCCAGTAAGGTCATGGATGGTGGGGGAAACAATTGATGCCCCTTCAAAGATATGGTGTTATGCCATTTAGGAAATTTAAATCCATACAAATTGATGGTGATCAGCTTCACGTTTTCACTGGATGGTGGGGGCAGTGAAGATCTCATTATCTCCAGCGTAAATCACGTTATGGTCCTCTTGCGAGAGTTAGCAGCCATAATGGGATTGCACCTGCAGTGATTGGCCCAAAACATCACAGCCATTGTCTTCAGTTCCCCCACCATTCTATTTCTTGGCTATTGAATGGAATGCTCTGGCAATGGTTTGTGAATAAACCAAACAGTTCATATTTTTGCTGTCAAATCTGAGTTTCCAACTCCAGATCTATGCCATCAATATGACTTCAATATTGCTTGACTCAACATCTGCCTCAGCTCATCTGCTGCTCAAATCATCTTCATCTTTATTCTCTCCAGACATCTGTTGCAACATACTCAGTCTTCCCATATCATATCCTTGAACTTATCCAGATCTCTGCTACCCTCAGCCTTATTTTGCAATGTCCGAATCAGCCATCACAGCAGTGCTTTCTGACCCCTATTGTCTCCCAGGCAAGCAGCTTTTTAAAACTTTGCTAATATCATTTAAAAATTTTCATCCATATTCCTTTCTTGCCCTTTTCTCTCCCTCGCTTTGCAACCTCCTCCAGCCCCACAACTCTCTGAGATATTTGTAGTCATTTAATTTTGACCTATTGAGCATTCCCAATTTTAGTTGCTCTCCTATCAGTGTCCATGAACTCAGCTGCCTGGGTCCTGAGTTCTGAAGTACTCTCCACACTGCCTCTAAATTTCCCCCTCTCCCTTTCTTCCTCTTCAGACATTCTTT
The DNA here is from genome assembly GCA_024679065.1 of Sphyrna mokarran. Taxonomy (NCBI): domain Eukaryota; kingdom Metazoa; phylum Chordata; class Chondrichthyes; order Carcharhiniformes; family Carcharhinidae; genus Sphyrna; species Sphyrna mokarran. Next base: position 95,081,556 of record JAGIQG010000003.1, read on the forward strand.
AAAACCTACTTTTTTGATTAAGTTTTTGACTTCTCCCCTAACATCTCCATACATGACTCCAAGTTAAATCTTCCTTATCTAGCACATCCAAAACTCTTTGTGACATTTTATTATGTTGAAAGCTATCCATAAGTATAAATTATTATTGTTAACTTCTCTTTTTAAGGTCACTGCTTACTATTCTCTGTGAGAATATTGTCCAAATCAGTCCCTCTAATTATCAATGTTTTGGAGACAAACCAGATTATCCTAATCAGAAGACTCAACAAGAAATGACTGGTTTCAGTTCTTTTGTTTTAAAATTTTGTTGCGTTGTCCTATCAATATTCTGGTGATCACACTTTAAATGTGAGATTTGCGCGTCTTGAAAAACATATAAAAGACATTTGTTGGATTAAGAACACCCTCTTCATTTTCTCTTTAATAGTAAATAGCAAGCATTGTTTACCAACACAATGGTCAATGTGAAAGGGTTAAAAGCCTATTTTTGAATCCTGATCTGCACTTGAAATTGAGCTGGATTTAAATTTGCCCATTAAAGTAGGTAAAAATTAAAACCTGTGCAGCAAAACAAAAATACTTGCAATTAGATATTAACTTCATGAATATATTTTTAATCCTGTGCTCATACAGAAGCATAGAATGCTGCATGAAATGGTTTTTTCTCATGGAACCTTTGATTGTTATTATTCCCGTTAAATCAGTATCCTTTCCTTACTAATCCTTTCATCAACGCAAACAGTTCCTGTCTCTCTACCCATACCTATAATGATTTTGAACACATCTTTAAATCTTCTCTCCTGTAAGGAAGACAACCTTAGCTTCCCTAAAACATCTTTCAAGGAGGAGCAGCAATAGTGCAATAGATATCCTTCCAGATGGAAGTAACAAATCCACATCTTTCAGCCTGTTATGTACAAAATAAGACTACAAATCTGTGTGTTTCACTTCTGATCATACTTAAAATCAACCTGGAGATTCTAAATGCTGTTGTTAAGCAATCTGCTAGTTTGATATTGTTCAAATCCCTGCAGAGACTAATAACTTTTAAGGAGAGAAATGGATTTCCCAAAACCAATGGAAAGAATCAAACAAGATTTCATGCTTTAAGAATTTTATTGGAATAATCAAACCAAAATCAACTTTGTCTAAGCATGAGAACAACAGAACAAAGAAAATTACAGCACAGGAACAGATCCTTTGGGCCTCCAAGCCTGCGTTGACCATGCTGCCCAAATTAACTAAAACCCCCTACTCTTTCGGGGACCATATCCCTCAATTCCCATCCTATTCATGTATTTGTCAAAAAGCCCGTTAAAAGTCATTACTGTATCTGCTTCCACTACTGCCCCCAACAACAAGTTCCAGGCAACCACCAGCATCTGTGTAAAACATCTGTCTTGTATATATCCTTTAACCCTTGCCTCTCACATTTTAAACCTATGCCCCGTAGTAATTGACTCTTCCACCCTGGGAAAAAGCTTCTGACTATCCACTCTGTCCATGTCTCTTATAATCTTGTACACTTCTATCAGGGCTCTCCTCAACCTTCGTCATTCCAGTGAGAACAAACCAAGTTTCCCCAACCTCTCCTCATGCCTTCCATATCAGGCAACATCCTGGTAATATTTTTCTGTACCTTCTACAAAGCCTCCACATCCTTCTGGTAATGTGGTGACCATAATTGAACACTGTATTCCAAATGCAGCCAAACTAAGGTTCTATAAAGTTACAGCATGATTTGCCAATTTTTAAACTCAGTGTCCCAGCCAATGAAGGCAAGAATGCTGTATTTCTTCTTGACTATCTTCTCCACCTGCATCGCCACTTTCAGTGACCTGAGAACCTGTACACCCAGCTCCCTTTGCCTCTCAATACTCTTAAGGATTCTGCAATTTACGTTGTGCTTTCTATCTGTATTAAACTTTCCAAATGCATTACCTCATACATTTGTCTGGATTAAACTCCATCTGCATCCTCTCCACATAATTCTCCAATTGATCTATATCCTGCTGTATCCTGTTCTGGTCTTTATCGCTATCCGCAAATCCATCAATCTTTATTTAGTAGGCAATTCATACACTAAATATAGAAAAGGTGCTTCTTCATTAACTAATTAACACTACCAAAAATATTCATATATACATTACGACACTATCAGCAGACACATAACCTTATTGATAAAGTTAAAATATTTCCTGGCAATTTAACAGACTCTCTTTTTCCTGCCATACCACAGCAAGGGAAAAGTGAGAGACGATGTATTTTGGAAGGAGTAATTTAACAAGAAAGTACTCAATGATTGGTAGGACTTTAAGAAGTTTTGTGTGACATGGAGACCTTGGCGCGTTTGTCCACAGATCTTTGAATACGGAACAGCAAGTTTGTAAGGTAGTGAAAAAAACATATGGGGCATTTGCGTTCATCAATCGATACATAGATTACAAAAGCAGGGAAGTCATGTTGGAGTTGTACAGAACTTTGGTGAAGCCACAGAGTACTGTGTGCAGTTTTGGTTACCACATTATTGGAAGGATTTCACTGGAGGGCAAAGAGCCAAATCCTAGCCAATGGGAGTAGGTGGGAATTCAGGTGTTTCCAATGTGTTAATGTGGACTCAATAGATCAAAAGAGCTTTCCTGTGCTATATATTTTTCTGAATCTATAATAAGTCTTTCAATCTTCCAGTACTGCTTGCAAGTCCTTTCATACAATCTTCTGAGCATCATTAAACTGACAACTTCTTGGTTTTTAAATCTCTACAAGTCTCACCTCTTCATACAGGGAATATGTTCTCACCAGCATTCACCTTGGTAGTTAATACAAAAGTAGTCTTTCTGTCTGCCTGGCACACTTTGGTCTTCCTCCTCAGCTCTCTCTGAGTCCAACAAGTCTATGTCCCAACAAGACCAGCTGCCCTTTGTTTATGTCAAGGTCGAAAAACAGGCACTTGAGTTCCTGTGGATTTCAGCCTAGACCTTTGTCCGCATGATAACAAATCTGCATAGGATTGTCACTGTTCAGAATTCAAGTGTGATTCTACCATCCCCAATTCCAGGGAATTCTATTAATTTTAAATTAAATTGATAGTTTAAAACATAATCACCACATAAAGTCTTGTCTCTGTGTGAATATATTTAATAGGAGTGTTTCAAATGTTCCTTTTCGGCAAAGTTCAGGTAAAGGATTCACTTAAAAGTGATGCATCAGAGTGAAATAGCTTTTGGCCTTGACTGAGATATTTGTAATGGTCTAAATGAAAAATGAAGGAGGATATGGGGATGATGGTTCAACATTCTTCTTGTATTCGCTACAGAGAGAAAGGAATAGATGATGAAATTGCACCTAGCAGTTTACAATAATACTGCTGCATGAAGTTTTCATTTTGGAACCTTGATCAATCTCGTCAACGTATTGCTTAAGACGGAAAGTTTCTATTATATACTTGAAAGATCTAGATATGTAGAGTGTAGCAATTTTGCTGCTATTTGTAATGAAAGTTCACTACATAAGGCAGAACTGCATTGTTTGGTGTGAATCTAGCCTCGGTGAGACTAAACCAGTACATGATTCAAAATCACAGGCAATTGAAAAGAGAATTACCAGAAAAGAAATTGCACAGTTGGAGAAACACGTTTCTTTGGAAACACATTTGTCAGTGTTCAGAAATTATGATAAAATGAAAAACAATAAACTGCAGTACATGAGGGGTTAGATTCTGGTGGTTGTATTTTTTTAAAAAAACATATTTAAAAAATAGAAACTGTGGTAGAGACAGTATGGCTGGGTTGGTGAATTAGTGTTTCGATATGTCGATAAGCCTAGCCAGACTGTAAACAAATGTTTGCTGAAGGCAAGTTGGTAACAATGGTGAATAGAATGTCAAAACTGTAAGTAAGATATTAAAGGGTTCAAAGGAGGTGATGGGGTTTGTATTTCACAATTACAGACTAAAAGATTAACTCACAAAATGAAAGTAATTAAGGCTGACTTCTGAGATGATTAATTCAGATAAGGGAACATCAAAATGGAAACCAGCACTTCAGGGATGGGTCACCGTCTGCAAGCTCACTGTCTTTGAAAATTCAGTCCATAGCACAAAGTTGTGTCTACTCCTAAAAAGCTATGCTTGTAGAAAAACTTGTTTGAGAAACCAGCAGTTTTATCTTACATCGGAAGTAATCCTGAAAGATGCAAGTGCCTGGTGTGGTAACTATTGCTGGATTTTGCCTTCAGTTTTAAAGTATGTAGGATGTTGTTTGGGGAGGTTTATCTCCCCAAATGAAGGGATTTTGAACTGGGTAAATTTAAAGATTTAATGTATAATCATTAAGATTGTTAACCATATTTATGGTTGATTTTCTTGTCGTTTTGTTGTTTAATAAACATTTATTTTCAAAACCATTGCAAAAACATCTGGAGCATCCTTCATTGGTCTTCAAGTTGCAAAATACAATTCAGCAGGCATTTCAAGTTTTCCTCTGGGATTAGGAATACACTAGCAGTTAACATCAGCTGTGCCCTGAACAGATGGTAGTGACATCGAGCAAGTTCTCTTGATTGTATATTTTAAAAGAGGAAGGTTTATATTGTGTATGACAAAGGAAGTTATGACTTTTAAAAATAGAAATAAATCAGATGTGTAGTAATTAGAATCCATTATTTGTTAATTAATTGCAACAGCAGCAAACTATTGGCAGCTATTGTATTGAAGGTAACTTAATATGTCTTCATAAATCCTCCATTTAATTGAAGGACACATGATACTTCAATGAATATAAGAACAGAAGTAGGCTTCTCAGCCTGTCAAACCTCTGCCATTCAATTAAATCATGATTGACCCATACTTCAGCTTCAATTTGCCACCTTTGGGCCACAATTTGCAGTGCTGAAATACCATTAATGAAATTGGCAGACTGTGAATGGCAGAGTGCCACAGGATCAGTTCTGGGTCTTCAGCTATTTACAATCTATATTAATCACTTAGATGAAGAGTCAGAGTAAAATATCAAAATTTGCTGATGATGCCAAGTAGAAAGGTAAATTCTGGGAGAACATAGAGAAGCTTCAAATGGATACAGACAGGTTAAGTGAGTGGACAATATGATTTTGGTCGTAAGAATGTTTTTTCAAAGATAATTTGTAAATGTTCATTTTCGAAGAGAGTTGGGTGTGCTTATCCAAAAATATAGAAAGTGAGCATGTACGTCAAGGAATGAGGAAGCCAAATGGCATATTAATCTTTATTACAAAGTGATCAGAGTTCAAGAATCTTACTACGTTGTGCTGAGTTTTAGTAAGAAAACATTTGGAGTATTGTGTGCAGCTGGGGTATAATGTGCAGCTTTAGTCTCCATGTTTAAGAAAGAGTATGCTTGCAGTGGAGGTGGCATAGCAACTGTTCATCATATTGGATGAGAGGATTATTCTGTTCCAAGATGAGAAGTCAGGTAAGTTGGGTTTATATTTTCTGGAGTTCGAAGTATAAGAGGCAATCTCATTGAAACTTATGCAGTTCTGAGGAGCTCTTTAGGGTTGTGATGTTAAGCGACCATTTAGGAAGTTTTTTTTTAAATCATGATCCCTGCAACTCTCACAGCTTCAGTGTTTCTCAGCTTGCCACCTTAGCTTTTTTCATTACAGTACCAACTTATCAGGAGAAGTCCTTTCCTTGCTGCATAAAACAGGGGGTTTGTTTATTTTTGCTGGGATGTTTGTGATTCTATATTGTTAAGAGAAAAACTGGTTGGCAGTCAGGTGATAGAAATTCTCTTCAGTTTGGAGCTGCAGGTTTTAATTTTAAAAGGAACAACAAGCTGAAAATCTTGTTGTTTCCCTAGTTTTGGAAATCTTAATGGTCATCTAAAAGCATGGTCTTCTCTTTCTGAAGGGAGGGAAATCTGTTGTCAGTGACTGCCTGGAGTCCAAGTGTTTTGGAAAGCTGTTCTGACTTCAAACTATTTTGAGTATATCTAGAGAACTGCAGACTTCATCCAAAGGATTCAGTTCCAGTATCACAAGTATTAGACTTTGCTGTATTAAACCTGTTTATAGGATTGGTTTGATTGGGACAATTCTTGTATTCATTAAGGGTTATACGATATCATTGTTTCTTGTTAATGATTGATCAAAGTTATTGCTAATTTCTTACTGTATGTGTTAACTATATTCATAAATGAACTTTGTTTGATAAAAGCTTCCTAGTGGGTCATTTGAATCATAACTAAAGTGAAACCTCTCATGCTTATCCTAGCCAAATTCAAGATGCAAAATTTATGATCTAGATGGACTCCATAATAGACCAATCATTTAGGTCTGAGATGAGGAGAAATTACTTCACTCAAAGTGTTGTGAATCTTTGGAATTCTCTTCCCCAGAGGATCATAGATCCTTCATCATTAAGCAAAGAACATTACAGCACAGGAACAAGCCTTTTGGCCCTCCAGGCTTGCACTGACCATGCTGCTCGACTGACCTAAAATCCCCTACCCTTCTGGGGATCATATTCATCTATTTCCATCCTATTTATGAATTTGTCCAGATGCCTCTTAAAACACACTATCGTACCTAGATACAGTTAAGGCTGAGATGGACATATTAAGGGATGAGGGGAATAAACAAGAAAATGATTTGAAGCCCAGGATTAGGCATGATCTTATTGAATGGCAGAGCCAGGCACAACGGCCCATGTGCTCTACTCCTACTCCTTTGTGTTCTTGTGACAAATTTGGAATTCACAAATTTTAGCTTCCCCTTGGTTGAAACAATGTGGCCACATTACAAGAAGAAAGCTTGAGAAATTATTTGATTAAAAAAGACTTACTGACACAAGCAAAAGATCAAAACTCAATCTAGTGCTGTTTAATTATCCTAACATGCCTGGTGATATAGTGTCATTATACAGTGGTTGATAAGCTGTCAGATGAAAGCAGTATTTCCTAGCTCAAAATGACAGCTCTCAAACAAAAAATTATCAAGAGAGTTTTGCAACAAAATAAGAAAAGGTATATTTTGGCTGACGATTTTGTACTGTATCATCACTGTTACCAGAAGATATGAAGAGGCTGTATGAAGAAAATAAATGGAAAGCAGTAGTAGCTCTACGTAAGAGATCAAGGCCCTGATAAGTTACAAATCAAAAGGGAAGGTAAATCAGGGGGAGCAATTGTGGGAGATGAGATGCAGAAGGTCCCTTCAGATTTGATGATAGGACCTGCTTTAAACTTTTTGCATGCTTTTCCCAGCTGCAACCAGCTTGATGTTGGCTGAATGATACGCTGTTGGATGGCAAGGCAATGAGTGGAGTAGGGATAAGTCAGACATAGTAATGGGGGTGTGAGGTGCAATGAGGGGGAGGTGATGGGCATTGTTTGCAATTGTTGCAGGGGACAGGGTGACACTCAACCATATGGGGGGTTTTGATATGGGAGTTTGCATTGGTAGTCTGATTACTGGGAGAGGGGCTAATTGACAATGGGAGGGAAAAGGTTATATTGTGAGCAGTGGAGAGCATTCCTAAAATTGTAAGTGCACTAAACTGATGGGTCCAACTCTTCTTGCCTCCCTTCAGTTGTCAGGTATCCTGCAGCCCAGGAAACACTTTCTCCATGAGGTAATGGTAATACTCCTCTTAAGTTACTAGCACCCAGCCTCATTAAAATATTTTAGTGCCGGACTTGCCTCTAAAGATAGGTTAGTTGGATTGGACAGGTTGGAGAAGGGTTCCAGATTCTTCAATTTTAACACTCACCTCAGCTCAGTCCAAGGGTGGGGGAATTAAAATTATTCCCCATGTAGTGGAAGAACAGGATTTTTACAGTTCACAAAATATTCATGAGATTGGAACCAATGCAAGAAGGGATGCTTGAAAATAATTAGAAAACCAGAACAGCAAATTAAACCTGAGGTTTTTTGAGTGAGTTGGAATAGCAATTCAATATGAGATCAGCAAGAATTAACAAAGAACAAAGCAAATCTATGATTGACGAGGTTAAAGCAGAATAAGAAATTAAATTTGAACGTGAAAGGAGAGATCCAGCTAGAAAGCAGAAACCGTCGGAAAACTTAGACTTACATTTTAACTTTACAATAATAACAGTCATATTCGATTTTGAATTTATTTACGTTTTGTATCCAGTTTAAAAAAAAATCTTGAAAGAAAAGGAAATGCAAGTGAAAGCTATCTGGAGCCAATCATGATTAGTAATTAAATTGATATACACGTCAAGCTGCAGACACCTGAGAATTATCATTCAAATAAAGGAAGACGGAGCTGTGTTTCTAATGGTTACAGCTCGACAATAAACGGTGTTTTAAAGAATCAAGAGACATGCGTTCTCATTTCAGCTGGTGTGCACAAACCATTTTTCATTGTACCTTTGAATGTAGGAGCTGTTTATTTGTAATGGGATTGCATTTGCTTTACCCATCACTGAATGAAACTTTTATATCACTGCTATTCAATGCAAGTTGTTCAAACACTGCAGAGGAGTACAGAATAGTTAGAAGTAAAATAAAGAGCAACATATTGATGGACAAGATAAAACAATAGATTAGAAAGTCTAAAAATTGCTGCTGGCATGGTTAGTTGATGAATTCTTCATGCATTCATGTGAAATTCCTCCATCTGCTATTTTCTGCAGGTACTAACTAATGGACAATAGCTATGCCTGAGTTAAAATATTGACAAAAGATTATGATGCGGATATGTTACATGTTATCAGCTAACTTTGCCATTGGTATGTATGAGGCTCAAGCACTTCAATAAATGTGTAAGTGTACCTATGTTGGTTCAGTTTATTGTTAGTGTACATTAATTAGTAGATCATTATAGTCTTTGCCCGGTAACTACTGAGTGTCGGCCTCAGCTCACTGGTAGTTTGTGCGTTCAAGTGCCACTCCACATAACCTAGATTGATATTCCAATGCTGTACTGCACTTTTGGATGTGACAATTAATCTGTGCTCTTTCAGCCTCCACAGCTGATTGCTTGGCACCAGTTTAAAATGAGTGGTGCTATTCCTTTCTGTCTTTAATACCGGCCTTGGGTCACTGTCTGTGTGGAGTCTGCACATTCTATTCATGTCTGCCTGGGTTTTCTCTGGATGCTATGGTTTCCTCCCACAATCCAAAGATGTGTGGCTTAGGTTGATTGGCCGCACTAAATTGATCCTAGTGTCAGGGCAATTAGTAGAGTAAATATGTGGGGTTACAGGAATAGGGCTTGGGTGGGATTATGGTCAGTGCAGACTCAGTGGGCCAAATGGCCTCCTTCTGCACAGCAGGAATTCTGATTCTGTGATTTGTATCTCACATTAAACATGACTAACACTTAATCCTGATCTCATTGCTGTTTATGGGCTTTGCTCTGCACAATATTGCTTGCCACATTTTCTCCATTACAATAGTTGACTGCAGTTCAACAAAAAAGTATTTGAATTGATTGCAAAGGATGTTGAGTTGTCCTGAGGTGACAAGCACAAGTTTTATTTTTCTTTTTTTTAAACTGCAGATAAGGAATGAGTAGTGTGTTGCTTGGGGATAAGGAATGAGTAGTATGTTATGCAAAATCTCCTATGACTCGAAAGTGAAAATTCAGATGACTTAGAATCTTGAGGTCAGATGCAATTGTATTTCATGTTTTCATCACTCATTGTTTTATTGTTAACTCTCAAATATTCTGTTTTAGATCTATTGACATTCTGCAACTCCCTAATCTCTGTTTGGGAAAGACCATTTATGATAAAGGGATATTTTTGCATTAAATATGATGTCAAATAATATTAATCCAATTCCAGAATATTTATAGCATGCTGGTTCTCCTACAGGACCCCATTTTTCTGTGGCAGGAGCAGCAAACACATGTTGTCAATATACTTAAGAGGTAAAAACTGTCTAAAATAGTTTTCTTCATTGGTTCAAAAGCTTTGTTTGAAAAATAATCCAACCAAAAAGTGACATGATGGTTGGAATAATTTATTTGAAAAGTTAACAAAAAGTGGCTGACTGGATGATTGCAATCTTTTTGGCTGCCTCAATATTAAGTAAAATGTATATAAGAACATAAGAAATAGGAGCAGGAGTAGGCCATACAGCCCCTCAAGCCTGCCCCGCCATTCAATAAGATCATGGCTGATCTGTAGTGGTTCAGTACCACTTTCCCGCTTTCTCCCCGTAACCCTGAATTCCCTTGTCAATCAAAAACCTATCCACTCTTGGTTTGAACATATTCAGTGAGGAAGCTTCCACCGCCTTATCAGGCGGAGAATTCCAAAGATTCACCACCCTTTGGATGAAGAATCCCCTCTGCAACTCCAATCTGAACTACCCCCCACCTCCCCTAATCTTGAGGCTGTGCCCTCTAGTCCTGCCATCTTTGCTAAGCAGGAAGAGTCTCTTAACCTCTACCCTATCCATCCTCTTCATTATCTTATACGTCTCTATCAGCAATTCTGTGCTCTCATAATATATGAGAGCACAGAATTGAGTTACCAGTACTTCACCAGAAGTACGCTCAAATGTTGTGAAATATAAAATTCTAAGTTGATTTTCTTATGTTAAAAAAATGGATACAATAGAAGGAATCCCATGGCATAAATTGTAGCTATTGAAAGCATCTTAATTTCTGCTATAGATGAAAGAGTTTTTATGGTCAAAGATGAACTTGCACATTGAAGACCCACTGAGATGAACAAAAAGATTGCAATCAAAAGTCATAACTAGAAAAGGTGTTGTTATGTAATAAACATATTAACCCACTTTCTATGACAGGACCAGTTCAACAACCTAGAACCATCCAACTAGATGACTCCAGGACTGAAATTGTACTGCCCCATCCACTTCCTAAACTATTGTTTTACCTTGTCTATCAATATGTTGTTCTTTATTTTACTTCTAACTATTCTGTACTCCTCTGCAGTATTTGAACAACTTGCATTGAATAGAAGTGATATAAAAGCTTCATTCAGTGATAAGTAAAGCAAATGCAATCCCATTATAAATAAGCAGCTACTACATTGAAATGTACAATGAAAAATGGTTTGTGCACACCAGCTGAAATGAGAATGCTTGTCTCTTGATTCTTTAAAACACCGTTTATTGGAAAAGGGACGAACAATGGAAAGGTCCATTGATCTTGGACAGGATTTTATGGTCTTGGAATGAGCGAGGTCGCAAAATCCTGGCCAATCCTAGTCCCCTTTTCCTGTGACTCCATCAGCTTCAGTTTTGCAGACCAAGAAAGATGCAACTGCTACATAGGACCCCAAAATAGGCCAGGGGCCTCAAAATCTTGGCCACTGACATTATCCTAATCTGCAGTCCAAGGCATTGCAATTTTGTTGAACATTAAGGGGTGAATATCCAATGGCCTACAGAACAGTCATGTTAAGGGTTCAGGGCACTGGTCTCAGTGAAAGTTCCATGCCCACTTGTCCCAAGGAGATCCTCAGGCTGGCCCAGTTGCCCAATACTCTGTTGCTTTATGACACTTGGTTGATTGTGAAGTCTGTGCCTGAAGGATTGAATCTAGAGAGCATTCATTGGCTCTCTCTGGAATTAACGTTTTTTGAATGGGCAAAATTGCTTCACTTGGCTGTCTCCAAGCATATCTGTTGAGCTAATGCAAACCAGCCTCGGCTGCTTTAGAGTCCACACAGTTGAAATCTCTCAATCTGTATGGCTGTTTTTCTCCCTCTCAAAATCCCACCCTGCCATAGTCACGTGTTTGACTATAACCTTCCATGCTCTTCACCAACACTGGAGTCCTTGTCCCGATGTTCTCTTCATTCAGTCTGTGCTGTCTTGTCCCCCCTTGCACCACGACCATTACCTCAGCACCACCCTGAAAGCCAGCTATAAAACCCGTGGAGGCTTGCCAGCAACAACCCCTTAACCCACGGTGCTGCTTCGTTGCATTCCTGCCAGGGATTCTCATAAACACTGCGCTCAGTTGTACGAACTGACCTTTTGAGTTCCCTTCGAAATTCAGGTCATCCACTGTATGTGATTTAAAAGCAATTGGAAATCATGTAATTCTCCATTCATGCCACATGGTATTTAAATTTGATGTTGGGAAGTGATTCTGGCATCTGGCTATTATAATTTGAGGCAAATTCATGCCAAAGATGTTCATAACAATCAGTGGTGAGAAATGGGCACACTGTTAGCAGGGGAAGGTTCAATCACTTCCTTGTTTTACATCACCAGAAAATGTGCCTCGGTATTTCTCAATATTTTTTAATCTGGTAACTGAACATGCACGTGTATCATGTGCAGGGAAGCCCTGACCATTATCTTTTGATTACACTTTTCGAACTATTAGGTTATTTGAGTTTATTGTTGTGCCTTAGTTGCTATTAAATGTTCAACCTGTAAATAATTCTGAAGATTAGCCTTCTACTTTAGTCTGATGATGTTACATGTTGTCTTTCAGATGAGAGATGAGAATCTGGTGCAGCATCCTGTTGTTTTAGGCTGATTATTAAATATTGAGACCAGGGGTTATTATGAGCATGTTAAGCCATACACAGGTTGTACAAAGGCATAATTTGTGCTTCATAAACCTATTATGCTTCTGTAAAAGGGAAACCTTTAGCTACGATGCAGAAAAATGTCTGGTTTAATTTCTAGTCAGTATTCTTGAAATCACTAGTGTTCTGAACTTGGCTGAAGGTCAATGCGAGGCCAGAAGGGAAACTTGAAATGCTGGTTCAAAACAATTTATTTTTCGGAAAAAAGTGCTGAAATCCGGTGAGTAAAAGATCTGTCCTGTTGTAATTTATTCAAATAACAAAATGTTTATTGTACTTTAAAACACATAAGCAAGGCAGCAATAAAGAACAACATTTGCAATTAACTTCAATAATGGTTTCCCAGAGGGCAGATTAATTGCCCCAATTTAATCTATCTACTTTCCTAAACTTCGAGAAACATCTTCTCCTCAACGACATCTCATATTTTTTAACATTATGAGCCAAATTCAGCAAATTAATACCTCATAGAACCTGTAGTGAAGTGAAATTTATGATCCAGGTTACTAGACTATGAGACTCCACTTTGGTTAATGAACTGTTAGTTTCACCCTGCTACTAGTTTAATCTGCATTTCACAAGTCCTCAGTGCAACCATATGCTAGTCTTTACAATACTTTTAATTTCATTCAGCTTCCTAATTAGCAAGGAAACAAAACATTGTGGTCAGGCAGGTGACGCACTAATGTATGAGCTGGATTTTCTCTCAGAAACATAGCTCAATGGCATAATTTGAGGAAAGAACTGACTTCCAAGTTTTTGAATGCTGCACTGGAAGTTTTAGTAAGGAGGTGCAAAGGTGACCTGGATCTGCAGTAAGTCAGTAGATCCTCAGACACATTTTCAAAAGGCAGAGTGAACATGCCCTGTCTACATCAATGGGATCAAAGTAGAAAAGGTCAGGCACTTTAAGTTTTTAGCTGTCCAGATCACCAACAACCTGCCTTGGTCCCCCCACATTGACACTATAGTTAAGAAAGTTCAACAACATCTCTACTTTCTCAGAAGACTAAGGAAATTTGACATATCAGCTATGACTCTCACCAACTTTTACAAATGCATAGAAAGCATTTTTCTAGTTGTATCACAGCTTGCTATGGCTCCTGTTCTGCCCAAATCTGCAAGGAACTAGAAAAGGTTGTGAATGTAGCCCAATCCATCACACAAACCAGCCTCCCATCCATTGACTCTGTCTACACTTTTTGTTGCCTTAGCAAAACAGCCAGCATAATTAAGGACCCCACGTACCCCAGGTATTCTCTCTTCCGCCTTTTCCCTTCAAGAAAAGGATACAAAAGTCTGCGGTCATGTACCAAGAGACTCAAGAACAGTTTCTTCTCTGCTGCTGTAAGAAATCTGAATGGACTAACCTTGCATTAAGTTGATCTTTCTCTACATCCCAGCTATGACTGTAGCACTACATTCTGCACTCTCTCGTTTCCCTCTCTATGAACAGTGTGTTTTGTCTCTATAGCACGAAAGAAACAATACTTTTCACTATATGTTAATATATGTGACAATAATAATTCAAATCAAAGATGTCCATGAAAGTCATTGTCCATTGTCATATCCCAGAAAGAGCACCATAATGTACCTCATCCATGAATAAGTACAGGCTAGCTTTAAGCAGTGTGAACTAATTATAACTGGTGCTAATCTTTCAGAATGTTAGACTCCTATTCGAGAGTCTACAGAAGCCAGTGCTAGTTGTCAAATCCTGACGCCTTTAATTTTATTATGGAATGTGAGCACCACTGACAAAACAAGCATTTATTACCCTTCTCTATATTTCCTTCAAAAGATAACAGTGAACCAGCTTCTTGAATCTCTGCAGTCCATATGGCCATTAGGTAAGGAGTTCCAGGAGTTTAACCCATTGACAAAAAAGCAACAACGATATAGTTCCAAGGATATTCAGTGGCTTCGAATGCAGCGCCTGGCCTCCCGTGTGCCTGCTGCCCTTGTCCATTCAGGTAGTCAAGTCACAGATTTGCTAAACAGGTCTACGCAAATTGCTGCAGTGCATGTTATACATGGCATATACTGCTACCACTGGTGGTAGTGGGGAATGTTAAGTTTAAAGATGTGATGCCAATCAAACAGGTTGTTCCGTCCTTGATAATATTGAGTTTCCTCAGTTTTGTTGGAGTAACACTCACTGAAGTAAAAAGAGAGTGTTCCATCACACTCCTGACCTATGCCTTTTAGATGCTGTGCAAGCTTTGCAGAATCAGGAAATGAATTATTCATCAAAGAATTCTCAGCCTTTGCCCTGCTTTTATCGTCACAATTAACACCCAGGATGTTGTTAATCAGTGACAGTAATGATGTTAAATATCAAGTGGAGATAATTAGATTCTCTCCTACTGGAGATGGTCATTGTCTAGAACTCATCTGGCACAAATGTTACTTGCCACTTATCAGTCTAAGCCTGAAGTCCAGATCTTGCTACAAATAGATAAGGACTGCTTCAGTATCCGAGGAGTTGTGAATTCCATTGAACATTAGGCAATCATCAATGAACATCTCCATTTCCGATTTCACGTTGGAGGCAAGGTCATTGATGAAACAGCTGAAAATGCTCAGACCCAGGACACTACCCTGAGGAAATCTTGTCTCCTGTTCTGGTGCTGAGATGATTGGCCTCCACAACTATCTCTTGTCATGTGAGGCATGACTCCAACCAATGTTGAAGAAGCAGTCAGAGAGGAACAGTATGTGAGGTTTGTGCTTTAGAACGAATGTCCTCACTGAAATCTGCAGCCACAACTGAGCAGAATTCCAGATGTAAGTTGATAGTGACTGCCCTTGATTTCAAAGCAGTGTTCCACTGAGTCCACTATCAAGGAGCTTCAAAAAATGGAAGTCATTGGGATTTGGGTGAAAACTCAGCCCAAAAGTGCTTTGAATACCATTTTGATCAACAACATCAATTAGCTACCAATCTTGTTTTTGCCTTACAATTACTTCTGTGACAGCAGGTACAATTCTTTCACTTTTTTACAAAAACTTGTTTGGAAGGTGATCTTGTCAGCTGGAGGTGTCCATCATAAGAAGAAATACATTCCATATGATTCAATTCACTGGTAGATTTTGTAATCTAGTCCACCAGCATTAAAAAGTAAATGGGAGGTGATTCTCCCAATAAACTTCTCCTTACCAAATTCATGTAAAAACTGGAGTAACTCCCGTTGATTTTTTTAGCAGATTTTCAAAATTAATCTCCCACACTCTGAGCACTGAGAGTGCCCAAGCAAGATTCATGTTGAAAATCAATGGGCAAGGCCCACTCCCACCTGAGAGACCAGCAGCATTGCGCTGAGCAGGTCACTGCGCATGCATTGATCTGTCAGCACCATGACCCTGCAATGCCAACCTCCCAATCACTGGCCAGCATCGCAACCCCACATCACCCCTTCTGAACCCCACCCCCACACTTCCCAACTGCTGGTCTCCCAGATATTTCTGAGCCAGACCTGACCTCCCAACCCCCTGGCATACTCGTTCTCCCTGGCAACTTCAACCCATCCCCCCCCCCCCCCCCCCCCCCCCCCCCCCCCCCCCCCCCCCACCATCCCAGCACCCCAACACCGCACCCCCCCCAAACCCCATGCCTTCCAGATGGTCAGCTCTGATCACTCTCTTTCCTCTCTCTGCCACTGATCCCGACTGAAACCTGGCAGTGAGGCACCTCCTTCCCTCCAATTGACCCCATACCCCTCTGGCCTTGCTGCCTTGGTACTGCCTGATGCCTACTGGGCAATGCCAAGGTGAGTTCAGTCCCGAACTCGCTAAAGTTATTTGCATTGAAATTTTAATATGCAAATCAACTTCATGCCGATTTCTAGCGTTCTGGAGTTCACCAGAATACCTGTGGAGGCCATCGTGCCTAGTTGAGAGCTCACTTAAAGGCCTCTGCTCAGCATCACAGTGGACTGGGAGAATTGCCCCCAATATCTTTGAAAAAAAAGCTAACCATGGTGTTTCTATAAATTTTATATATTGAGTGTAGCCCAAAATTATGATAAAACTTTGAAACATCAGAGTTATATTTTTAACAGATGTATTGTGTCACGGACAGTTTTAACGTGTTACCTTTTATTGATAAAATGTATTTGTGTTTGAATGTGTATATTTTCTTACCCTTGAAATGATCGAGTCAATTTAAATAACCCAGTAGCTAGCTTTTGTATTTTAGAAATAAAGCAAGTTATGTTGTTTCTCACACACAATTGCGGTGAAGCTTAAATGAAAGTCTGATGTCTATAATCCACCCACACAACCTTTCTCTTTCTCAAAAACGAGACACAACTGAAGGTAAAACTGCAATTATGAAAATGGATTTTAACTCGATCTCTAAGACATTGTGGATCTGATGTTTCCTGGTTGAGTTCATGTTTTAGCTGGAAATAAATATCATGAAAAGTAGGGATTTCTTCATGGCTGTGAAGTAGTTGATTTGTCAGTGGTTGAAAACTCAGATGAACTCAGTGTGAGAACAGATTAGAGGAGAGAATCATTGTTCTCTATGCAAGGTGTTGAGATAGAAATTTAGGGTGCTCAGCTGACTGCAGTGGCAGTTTGTCCTTTGTAGGATCTCTGTGAGGGAGGTTAGTCTGAGGTATCTAAAGATGTTTCCCTCCAAAGTGATTTTGAACTGCTATTAATTTCTGTTGGCAGGAAGTAAAGATGGCTGCTGTATCATGTGAACTCACATCAGCATTGACTCAAGGTATTATGATAATCTGATTAAGCAGTTGGATTCTTCTCCCAACTGTGGTTTCAATGGCCTCTTGTTTTTGAAAACACAAACTCTAATTTTTATTTGCAGTAAAGATGGGGCTTTGTTTATCTCCTAGGCTGACAAACATTATGTCAACATTAGAAAGAGGATCCTTTTCATTAGGACAAAAAAAATGCTTTGTAATGCACAAAGAAATTCTGGTGGTCCTTGGAAATCATCTTGAATTTCAGTCTTCGAAAAGTTAGCTTTGAACAACATAGTTTTTTTCAAGAGTCACAATATTGTCGCACCAGTAGGGCAGTGATAATTAACTATCATAAACAACAGAATAGCAGAAAAAGAAATGCATGCAACTTGATAAATATTTGAACACCAATGTAACTAATGACTTCTAACTTTAATTGGCAGATTGTGTTACTGGACTTCCTTTATTTTGCGATGGCCAAAAGTGATAGCTCCTTAGCAGTAGTTGAAACCAACGTAAATTCTCTGCCATTGAACAGGAAACTTAAACAGTAACCCAGGTATCATCATCGTATGTTTCCTAAACAGTGCACTGTTGTAATGAATAAATCAGGCACTAAATTGCATTCATTAGCTGGTTTCTCAGTGGCATGTTTCGGGGAGAAAGGCACTTCATCAAACAATGTGATCCCAGATTTATTTACACAGTAATCATATTTTAGCATATCAGTTGGCTGCTTTCCTAATGTATTTGTTTTATCCAGCTGGAAGCTTACCCTTAATGAAACAGCTAGCATGTTTACCCTTTGGTAAGAGACAGCCTTGGCATAAGGATGCACACCAGTGTTGCTGTAGTAATTGTAACATCAGATAATGTCACAACGCCACAGCAGCAGCTGCAAAGTTTAGTTTGGCAAATGCAGCATTGCCTTTATCAAGCTGTCTAATTTATTAAGTGTTGGCTTCTGCAAGACTTAGGCCACATTTGTGGTGAGCGTCAGTCTGCTCGCTCAGGGTACATATGTGGCAAACATTGCCCCTGCAACTTCTAGATGACACTTTAACAAAAAAGTTCAGAACAGAACTAAATAAATTTGGGTCACTTCATTTCAAAATGACAACTCTGCTCTGTCGACCTGATAAAAGATATTTCACATTCATAACAGGAAGACTCTGTATTTAAATCCTACGTTTACAATACAGCAGTGACATTATGATTTAAAAGAAAAGCAGTTCGCCCATAGGCAATATCACAGTGGAAAATGTAGGTCAAATAAAAAGTGGTGATGATGACAGAAGTTGAATTTCAATCTGAAAAGTTACAATTCAGAGGATGTGAATATTCAGTTGTATGCATTATTTAAAATGATTGAGGATGTACTGTACTCTAGCATGTGTCAGGACCAAAATGATTTTTGGAGACTTCTATCATATGATTCAGAACAGTGACATGGTCAAGTTCAATTTTTACTTGAGTTCTTCGGTTGCTAGGGATTGGAGCATTGGATAGTTACTCATTGTAGAAGATAGCCGTGTTTTATAGACTATTATCGGAGAGCAGCAGGAGGTCAGGTAAATACTGTAGAATGGATTATGTGAGCAGAGAGAATTTATCGACACATATCAGAGTAGTGGAGAAAAATAAATGCTCTGAATGCTGAGATAAGGATTTAAAGTTCTTGCGTTATTGGAAGAGAAATGAATCATTTTTTCCCCAGTAAAAATGGTCAGATATTATCTCTTGATATTGAACTGCTGTATTCTGCGTCTCCACATAGGATAATGAACTTGGTTTACGATTGTGGAGATGGAAGCATTCCATTTGAGAAAGTTGTTCAATAGACAGATGTATTCATTCCTGTAAAACATGGATAAATCCTGAGAGAGTTTTGGCGGTGAATGTTTGCTTATTCAGAGTATCTAAATATCAAGACGGCTAAACTCCACTAGATTCCTGAGACACAAAGATATCATGTATTTAATAAAGACATTTGACAACCTTGATAAAGGGTTAAAAGTTCAGTGTTCTGCGGGTGTTAAGACCCCCAAGGAAATTAGATTCACCCTCTCTGCTAGAGAGGATGATTATTTCTTTCAATTTAGGAATCAAAAGTATGATGCTTACTTTTTTTGGTAGTATTGATCACATTGTTAAAGAATGGGTTTAATAAGATTCATGATTGTAATTCATTCAATAAAGTAAAGATTATCAGAACAACTGAAATGCCAGCTCATTTGGAGTAATTTAAGTAAGAATTGTATGTAAACTAACTTATGGTGAAAAATCAACGTGCTGTGAAGTTAGTGATGTTAAATTGGAGAAAAAGCCAAGTACACAACTGAGATACAATAGAATCTGAATCATTGCTGTTTTCATTATCCAAAGGAATTTTAGGGGATGAAGTCCCTGTTGCAGAATCCAGACCAAAATTTCTTCTTGATTGATTGATGTCAATAAAGTTTGCAACCAATTTAAGATTTTTATACAATAGTGAGGGTATTGTTGGCCCATTCATGCAAGGTTAAAAATTGGGTGAGTGTCCTGAGTGAATGACTCACCTGATGAAGGAGCAGCATCCGAAAGTTTGTAATACCAAATAAACTTTAACCTGGTGTTGTGAGACTTCTTACTATACAAAGATGGTGGAATGCCTTACGAAACATTTTACACTAGCAACATCACTGTTCAACCTCTGCTCCAACTTTTGTAAACTAAATTTAATTTCAAAATATTTAATTTGGAATGTCAACTTTACATTGATGTTATTTACAGTGAGTGCAACAAGTGCTGCCTAGATAAATTCTTATGTCACAGAAATTATGTTTTTCATTTTTGATATACTTAGGTACATTTGCTTTGGTCCAGTCTTTATCTTTAGAATATCCCTTAAATTTGTTCTATTTGAGGTGCATGCTCATTAAGTGGGGAAATGGTTAATATTTGTTCCTCATTGGTTCAAGAAGAAATAACTATTTGTATAGTTTCTGATTGTTGGAAAATCTCTGGGATAGAAATTGGACCTCATTGTGTAAATATTTTGAGGATTAATATCCAGTGCTTTAATCACACCTCAAAAACAACCAAAATTGGGTCAGGCCATTTATCAAGATTCCCTGCCATAGTCTTTTGGCACCTTGCATATATTTTAAGCCAACTACAAAGCCAAAATACTGCTGATGCTGGAAATCTGAAATAAAAATGGAAAATGCTGATAATACTGAGTACATCTATCAGCATTTTTGAAGAAAGAAACTGGAGTGGAATTCTCCTATACCCATGCTGGTGGGTTCAATTATGGGTGGTGGGCAGGTAGAGAATTTGGCTGGGTGCCCAAAAATCAGTTTTACATTAGTGTGCATTTCCTGCCAGACCTTTCGTTGGTGCCCTCAATGGCAAATTGAGAAACTCATTGGTGGAGAGTGTGAAATGGATCTGCGTCCTGCTAAAGGGATGCAGATGGAGATCCAACCAAAATCTTCCCCCTCATATCTGATTCTCGGCAAACACACCATTCCAGAAAAATCTGGCGTGCTGTAGTCAGGACCCTGGATACTGGAACACAACAATGGTGTTCTTCTTTCAGTGATATTGGACATCATTTAAATAGGGCTTCAGGTATGACAGCAGGACACATATAATCAAACCTGAAAGAAGATGGATGTCCAGAAAAAGATCTCCAGAAACGCACTGAGGCTGGAAGCCCCTCCCCGCACTGCTGTGATGTTTCATGGTCCAGGGTCACTGATGGCCTCCATCCTAAAACGCAGAGGTGGTTCCAGTCATGCTTTGGGTAAGTTCTGACTTCTGCATGTCACCTTGTTCCGGATATGTTTGGGACCTGTGTGTTCTCCACTGTTGTCACGGAGAATCGGAAAGCAAATCCATTTCACATCTGTCACCATTGGGCTTTGTGATCCACCATAGTGGTTACCAGAGAAAATTCACATTCGTGGAAAACCAACAATAGGACCTCCTATTGTCCCATTCGTCATCTCAATATTTCCAAACATTTACGACAGATCTCTCCTGGACCAGTGTTCCCTAATCTCCATTCAGATGTCTGCAAACAGCATAATTGCATGTGAGGCTAAAGGAAGACAATCAAGAAATCAGATTATAACTTCCAGAAGCTATTATGTGGTCTGAGATTCTACAGCTCCAAACCCCTTTCTTGCCTTTCAGTTGTACCCCACTATTCACTACTTCATCTTGACCTTGACCAGTGGTTAACACTGATGTCTCACAGCATCAGGTACCCAGGTTCAATTCCCAGCTTGGATTACTGTCAGTGCAGAGTCTGCACGTTCTCCCTCTGTGTGGGTTTTCTCTGGGTGCTCCGGTTTCCTCCCACAGTCCAAAAGATGTGCTGGTTAGGTACATTAGCTGAGCTAAATTCTCTCTCAGTGTACTCAAACAGGTGCCAGAGTATGACAACTAGGATATTTTCACTGTAACTTCATTGCACTATTAATGTGAGCCTTCTTGTGACACAAAGAAATAAACTTTAAAACTTTAACCTTAACTTTATTTGTACTCCTTTGTTAAATTTTTAACCAAATCCCTCCCCATCTCCATCATCTTCAGGAATTGATAAGAGAATGATTCTCAACTTATTCCTCTCACATAAAGTTATTCAATTCAATTATTCAATTAATTTCAATTGCAATGGTTATTATGATGATTTTGTGATTTCTCTAAGGGGCAGCCTATCTGCAATGACAGTTCAGTAGGCTTGCTGGTAAGATAAAATATGCCTCATTATTTATGCAGCAATTCAAGCATTAGGACCCCAAATGTGATTCAAGATTTTTCAAGATGTGAAAAATGTGAAGAAAAGGAAAGAATAAGAACCATAAAAAGGGTGGGCATAAAAACAGAGAGGTTCCATTCAAAGACGAGGGAAAGAGCAAACTTGTAAAAAAGAAAAACTTTGACATTTCCTAAAATGATCCTTGCACTTGTATAGGTAGACCCAGAGCACAGCTGGATATTGGGCCTTGTTTAATTATTTAGGACTATTAAGTTGGAAACTCCTACTGGGAATCCCAAAGCAGCCAACTCTCTAAGTCGTTAAAGGTGCATGAGATTGAGCAGTGAGTGAGCAGGACACAGGAATAGGTGGTGATCGAGAAGGGTGAGTTGAGTAAGTTTGGAGATCCCCCAAGGGAAAAGAAGAGAAATGTTAAACTTACTTTTTGGTCCTTTTCTAGCCTTGGTGCTCTTCACTGCTGCTTCAGCCTGGTAGGAAACTTACTGCTACTCCTCACTCAGGTTGCTGAATAAAAGTAGCAATCAGGTCTCGATAGTGGCATCAGATCTCAAGGTATAAATGTTAACAAGGACTTTGCAGGCTTTGAGAGGCAGTGCTAGCTGTCGGCTCAGGACATGATAAAAATAATTGGAACATCTCTTGCCAGTTTCAGGTCAGAAGGTGGGAGAACTTAATGTGTTTTCGCTGGACATATGGAGTTAAATGGCCTACAATGTTCCAAAATGTGATGCTATTTTATGATGTGTAATTGTTGTAAATGGTTTATCACGTTGATACCAATTAATATTTTCCTAAATGTACTGAAGACAGAAGTCAAGTAGTTGCTCAGTACTATCCCCTTTATTGCAAGGAGAGCCCATGTGAATTAAATACATCCAATTTCAGCCAGTAGGAAGGTTTGCTTGAGCAAAGATTTCTCCATGTCCATGTTCAAGTCCACTTCACATTTGACAAAAAGTGTATTACTGTGAGATATTTCCATAGGCTGTTTCCTATTCTTGAGCTTAAAGGACACTTCGCAAGGGCTTTCCTTGCTAAAAAAAAAATATACGGGGGTGTTGAAACAGGAATTTGAAATAAAAAAAGGATTTCTTGGGAGTGCAATCCAATGTGACCTGAGTTAACGGAACACTGTAGAGTCTAACATTGTTTATATCCAGTATACATGACCTTTGTAATGAGCATGTCATTAGAGCATTTAAACAATAAATCTACCAGAGATCATCATAAATCTATATTAATAAACCCTCTTGAGAATGGTGATCAGAGAACATAGCTCCAACTGACAATAATCTTGGAAACCCAAGTACCAAGGTTGCAGTAAAATATATTTGTTTTCATTACGAGGCGTGGGTGAAATACGTAGTTAATTCTGTTTGCAGTACTCTTTTGGGAATCCTGTTTCAGTGTGCTGTATATCTTTGAACAGGAAAAGCTGCAGACTTTATCGATACCTGAGATTTATCTTCTCCTTTTAATACAAAAACCAGGACAGTGCACTTTCAGGATGGCTGTTTGCTTGAAGCATTAAATTAAGTCTCAGCCTTTCCGAGGATTAAAATCCCACTTCTCCGTGCTTTTGGAAGCCATTTCATTTTTAATTTGTCTTTGATTTTTTTAGTGATGGCTTAATTTAATGAGGCCAAATAAGTTCCCATTAAAAATGCAAGTCAGTCAACTGCTTGTCTTATTAAAATCATTAAGCTGCTAAGCAAGGCTGTAAAGCAACTTAAGTCAGCCCGATTATTATTGATTTTAACATTTCTGGCATAATTGGAATGTGTAATGTTGGATGGTAACTGGCAATTGGATAAGGTTCTAAATTGCTTCTCTTATCGTGTGATATCTTTCTTAAAGTAATCTTTCTCTTTCTCTTGACACTTGCAATCAAGAAAGTTGGTAGGTAGTTTGCTCAATGAGACAGTGCTGCTCTGAAATTGGCCACTGAGGAGGGTTTTGGAGCTATTCTATTTCTTCTCCTCGATCATATGGAGGTCTCAAAACTTCCTCAGAACAGCTTACCCATTCAGAGCATCATGGCTGTTCTTAATGTGTGAAAATCTTGGGCAAGGAATCTGTGTCCCTCCACTTCAAGACCAAGCCCATGGAGCTCCCACTGTTGTGCATTGACAAGATGTCTTGAAAGCAAGCATTAACTTACTCTTACCCATTTTTCTAAACTCCCAGGAACTTTATTCATAATGATGCTATTCACTGAAATTATCTCTGCCGCTGAAGACGAATGGAGAGAATGGTTTCACCTGTTTGTTGGTATGTTTAGTCTGCAAATGATGCATCCCGAAACTTGGTTTCACTAAAGGGTATGGCCCAGGGAAATATGATTAATTTTTATGAAGATATGATTATTGCTGAGTTAGCACAACTTGGTGGACAAATGCACTCTCAGGGATCCTTTTACTTGCTCACTATGATT
This sequence comes from Sphyrna mokarran, assembly GCA_024679065.1. Lineage (NCBI taxonomy): Eukaryota > Metazoa > Chordata > Chondrichthyes > Carcharhiniformes > Carcharhinidae > Sphyrna > Sphyrna mokarran. The sequence goes on from JAGIQG010000003.1 coordinate 95,106,000, forward strand.
TGAAAAGGACTGTGTTTCTTCTCAAAGGTAAACGATAATAATACAATGGGTGCTGCAATATGTTACACAATCCATTTTGAATTGTACTTTTCCTCTTTTGTGCAGCTTTAAGCTTGTATTTCCATTCATTGCAGTCAATTTCTGTGGAGTTTTCTGTATTCCAAATCTTAGCATGTACTTCATAACAAATGTTTCCAGTGTAATCAATATTGAAATAACAAAACAAATGTTCCAACAAGAATGTCAAATGTTTTGTTTCTAATTACCCGGAAAGGAAAATGTAAAGGTCAATTTTAAAATTAACACATGAGTAAAGTGAAACATTGATTAAATTATTAATATCATTTTGTACTTCTTGTTAACGATTTTAACGAGTTGGTTTCAAGTGAACTATTCAGACTAAATTTCTGCTCATCCTTTTCTGTGACCGACATATATTTAACCTTTTTTTCTGTGCTTGATGTGCACAATGCTTAAGCTCATTAATATTTGGACAAGTTGCAGAGCTGGGCCGAGAGGTGGCAAATGGAGTTTAATGTGGAAAAGTGTGAGGTAATGCACTTTGGCAGGAACAATAAATGTGTAGAGTATAGGGCTAATGGTAGGGCTCTTAATAGTGTTGAGGAACAGAAGGATCTTGGTGTATGTGTCAATAGATCCCTGAAAGTAGGCAGTCAAGTGGATAAAGTTGTTAAGAAGGCATATGGAGTCTTAGCTTTTATTGGTAGGGGGATTGAATTTAGGAGCCGCAGCATCATGTTGCAACTGTACAAAACTCTAGTGCGGCCGCACTTGGAGTATTGTGTGCAGTTCTGGTCCCCACATTATAAGAAAGATGTGGAGGCATTGGAGAGGGTACAGAGGAGGTTTACCAGGATGTTGCCTGGTATGGAGGGCAGGTCCTATGAAGAGAGGTTGAAGGATTTGAGGTTGTTTTCGTTAGAAAGGAGGCGGCTAAGAGGGGATCTTATTGAAGCATATAAGATGATTAGAGGTTTAGATAGGGTGGACAGTGATAGCCTTTTTCCTAGGATGGAGAAAGCTAGCACGAGGGGACACAGCTTTAAATTAAGGGGTATGAGTTATAGGACGGATATCAGAGGTAGGTTCTTTACTCAAAGAGTGATTAGGGAGTGGAATGCCCTGCCTGCAGCTGTTGTAGATGCGCCAAGTTTGGTGGCGTTTAAGAGGTTAATTGATAAGTATATGGAAGAGAAGGGAATGGTTTAGTTTGGAGGGGCATTGCTTTTTATTTTGGTCGGCACAACATCGAAGGCCGAAGGGCCTGTTCTGTGCTGTAATGTTCTATGTTCTATGTTCTATTCAATAGCAATAATAATAATGTGACAGGTTTCTTCAATTTTACAGGCTCTTATGGTTATTTTTACTGTCACAAATTTGATACTATATGAACTGTTACTGTAAACAGCCAATTTCTGGAATGTTTATTCTTCTAGCTCTGGGGTAGTACTGACTCAGGAAACAAGAATATGTATTTATTTTGATTCTTAATCATGGGAGGAAAGTCATTGCAGGATTTCAAATTATGCAGACGTCTGCTTAAAAACTTTCATTTTCTGTTTGAACCAGGTTAGGAAGGGTGAACTGACTCCTCCCTTTGGTTATAGCAAAACTCAGCATGTAATATTTAACTGTGTGCAGCTCAGTGTAAGAAATAAGCCAACCATGTTCCTTAAGTTAACAAGTGAAGAGTTAGTTTTCTTGCTAAAACTCACACAGGTAAAGATGCAGAAATTATTAACAAAAGATTTCAAATTTGCAATAAAATAAAAAATGCTGGAAAAAGGATGGAAAGGGAAACCAAGTTAATGTTTTGAGTCCATTAGACCTTGTAATTGCATGGACTCGAAGCATTAACTCTGTTTTTCTTCAATAGGTGCTGCTAAAGCAGTTGAATCTTCCAAATATTTTCTGTTTTTATTTCAATTTTCCAGCATCTACGATATTTTGCTTTTAGTGTTTAAAACGTACAGATATGTCCAACTATCCATTCATTCAAAAACAACACACACAACTTTGCCACCCCACTCCAAAAATGCAAAGAAAAAAGTCTTCAGAGTATAAATTCTTAAAACTTGGCCAAGGAAAAAGTAAAGTCAGAAACAAAATTATTCACAGATTATCGATGCTTGTTTGCAGCTGAAAGGTCGCTTTCCGCAGTAGCTGCTGAAACTCTGTTTGCAACATGAGATCATCTGGCAAGTTCTCAAGTCATAAACAGCTAAGCCTTGCTGGTAGATGTTTCAGAGGAAGAGAGAAGGAGTCTGGCTGTTGCCCCTTCTATCCCTGTGACAATCCCTTTGACCGTTGGTCCAATTTTGGTATATAGTACACCCAAGAGCTGGATCATGTGATCTTCTTTGGGTTCCAGTTTGAGTTATCTTAGCCACTGCCTCTGAGAGCTCTGCAGATTCTGTCACCGTAAAACAGCTTGTGTCCTTTGTAAATGCAACGTAACTACTATAGTGTCCTTTGTATAGCAGAAGTGTTCTTTGCAAAATGTTAATACATATATATGTGGAGATGAGGTTATGAAGTAATTTATTGTATATGACATATCTTCATAATTCATAAAAATGATGCTTGAAGGGCAAAGGAAATATTACCATTGTGTTTTCATTGCACTTTATTAGATCCCTTTTATTCAGTTCAAATATTGGGAAAGCAATACCTAATACTATATGTTCCAAACATAAAATTATTACGCCATCTTTGCTTGTGTGGTTAAAGGTGTTCAACTCAGCTGAGTTCTTCATTTTGTGAAGCAATATAACTGAGAATTCACACAATTTAGGGTCAGATGCAGACTTTAGATGAAAATCTTTGCATTTAAAAACACATAATCAGAGAAAGCACTGTTTGAGGTAATGAGACTTCCAGAGGGGCCACCTATACATGTGGTACAAGATTTGCACAGTTGGTGAAAAATTTGCAAATGGAGAAGTGAGGCTTCGAATTTGCAAGCAATGTGCACAGTTGTAAGAATCCTACGGTAATCACATGTTGATGACAGACAAGTAAGATATGCTGTAGTTGAAATATATATTTGCTCGTTTTATGCCACTGTTTCTTGTTGTGGTATGATTGGCATTATTGTGCTATTATGCCAGCTTGCACTGTTCTCACATGAGGGAAAGGCAGAGAGCTACAGTTGTATCATTAATGCTATGTGCAGAGCTTTGCTCTCTGAGCATTCTGTGTGGAAGTGCATTCCAACCAGCTGACTTTTCCATTACTCCTAACCTGGCAGGGTGTGCAGGAGGTTAAAACACCAAAAAGCACTAGAGTGTTGATAAATCTGCAGGTATCTGCCACCTTCTGTATTTAACTGGAATGTTGGTGAACGTGTGAGAGATTTCAATGGGTCTGGTGGGTATGCTATTTACATGAGCTAAATACCAGTTGGGGGCATTTCTACCCATAGATTCTGGCTTTAACTGGCAGTGGGCAGCTTTTCCAGACCTCCTGAACTCTCCAGCTTAGAGAATGTTAGAGGAGAGTGGGCATTGACAGGGTTAGAATATTTTTACATGGTAGTTGCTTTTTGTCTTAGTGCAAGGCTTTTGCTCACAGGACTTATTCTAAGAACATACTTTCATTACTTTGGAGGTGATTTTCAAGTCTTTATTTCTACTGCTTTTGAATTTCATCTGCACTTCCCAGCTTCGGCCTTTTTAGATCAGCAACCTATCCAGCTCTATTTGACACTCTTTATGAGGAATACATGGATCACCTGAAGATTGTTCAGCTATCTGCCTCTCTGCTGTACAGAGGGATTGAGTACTGAGTTCAGGCAGAAAATAAACTTTCTGGCTGTGACAGAGCATTTGTGTGAAAGAAGGTCCGCTCTGTCATGTTGGATTGTTGGTAACATTTGCAACATCTTGAAAGATGACCTCCCCTCTAACTGGACAAGGTGGGCATCAATTTCTCAGCCCAGCTCTGAATTCCCCCCTTCACCTCTGGCTTCTTGAAGGGATCTGCTGATGACATGGGCAGAATCTCAGAAGTCGCTGCACTCAAGTGGCATGCCGCCACTTTACAGCTGGTACAGCTCATCAGAATGAGAGGATCTGAGGATTTGCTGCAATGATTGGATTCCCAATGTTAAAGAGCTTGCAAACATACGGCAATTAAGGCACCCTCAGATCAACCAGCTGCACTCATCAACCAAGAAGTAGTCTGATTCATTCGCTCAGCTGGCACATAACTCACTGAAAGATTATCTGGCATGTCTGTATAAGATGCCAAGCCACCTCAATGCATTCACTCTGTGCCAGTCACAACTCCGGCAGATATTCATATCTCCAAGTGGAGCAAGTGGATAGCTCCTTGGAGACAAAGATGCTACTGATCACATCTTAGGAACTCTGGCACGAACATGCAGGAAAGCTACAACAAACCACTCTAATACAGGAGAGGTCATTGAGCAAGCTATTACTCTTCTGAAAATATGATTCCAGTCACTAGAGAGTTCTGGGGGTGGTGGTGTTGCCCTTGAGTCAAGACCAGCAAGGACATCCTTGGATAACATAATACTGTTGAGAGAAGTGGAACTGTAAGAGTAGTGGTGAGAACTAGTGTGAGCGACACGGCAGCTTCTGAAACAGTGCAAAAGAGAGTATTAGTAGGGATTACAAGTAGTAATAAATGTTATTAATAGTAGCAAAGTTTATTAGCCTGCCAAAGTTTTATTATTGTTTATGAGGTTTACTAATTAGAGTAACAAGGTATTTGCTCAAAAAATGAAATAATGATATGGCTGCTCCAAACTTGAGAGTGCTTGTCCTGTGAAATGTGGAAACTCCAGGAAACCTTCACTGTCCTGGAAAAATATGTGTGCAGTAAACACAGTAGCTTGAGCTCTATGTTTCAGAACTTTTGAGAAGCAGTGCATCCATTAGTTTGAGAACTATGTGGACAAAATGCTCGTAGAAGTCGTTAAGCTACACCTTAAGGATATACAAGGAGGCACGGAATGGATTATCATGAAACAGTGAAAAATAAATAGAGGTAGTGGAGTTCCCAAAATGCTTTCCATTGTCCGACCAGTATTCAGTTCCTAATACTGATGGGGGTGATGTTTACTCTGAGGAGTGCAACCAAAGCCTAACCCATGGCGCCAGGGGTGGCTCAGTTGTACAGGAGGCTACAAACAAGACTGGAAGAACAGTGGCATGACTCCAGGATGGTATGGTGCCTCCCTGGTGCTAGGGTTATGGATGTCTCTAAATAGCTGTAGCACATCCTGGAGGGGAATGACAAACAACCAGAGGTTATTGTCCATATTAGTCCCAACAACATAGATTGAAAAAGCGATGAGTGCCTGTTGGCAGGACCTTAAAAAGCAGAACCTTAAAAGCAGTAATCTCCTGACTACTCCCAGTGTCACAGGCTAAAACGCATTAAATTGGGAGGTTGGAAAAGATGAATGTGTGAGTGGAAAAATGTACAGGAAGGAGGACTTTAAATTTAGATTTTGGAGCATTGTGACTCCTTCTGGACAGCTGGGACCTCACCAGGGCTAAGACAGTTTTCTTTGTGGAGAGCTTTGCAAATGTTGCTGGACAGAATTTGGCAGGAGAATGGGAGTCTGAGGGTGAATTCAGTTTTTGAGCTGGCACAGACAAAATGAGCAGCTTGACTTCATTCTGTGTGGGAAACCTTTCTACTCTTCCTGAATTTTCTAAATGCCTGTAAAGGAGAAATGTGTGGAGAGAGGGCAGCATGTGAGTTGCTCCTTAGGAGAATCAGCACAGACCTGATAGGCCGAATAGCTGTCTTCTGTGTTGCAACAATTCTGGGATTCGCTCTGTGTGTATTGGGAACTTGATATAAGAACTCAGTAAGAATTTAGCAACACCAATTTTAAATCCAACCGATTCTGGACCAGAACACTGCATTTGCCTGACGAAGACACAAGAGTGTTGAAAGCTCGCAATTTTACTATCAAATAAATCGGTTGGATTTAAAATTGGTGTTGCTAAATTCTTACTGAGTTCTTACTACCCCAGTCCAACGGCCGGCATCTTTACATCAGAACTTGATATAGCCAGAGTACCTACAGATGCTTACTTAGCTGCCAGGGATGCTCAAGATGTTCTCATTTGGGTAAACTTCAGCTGATCTGGAGCAATGTAACCATCTGGCATACTAATATTTAACTGCTTTCCACAATCCCCCAGAACCAAATGGTCTCACAGTCACAATCCATCCGTGTCCCACACACATTCTATCTCTCGCTTTGGTCCCATGTGCTCTCCCTCACTCCATCCTTTGCTCCATCCCTCATGCTCTCCCTCGCTCCCTCCCTCGCTCCCTCCCTCCTCGCTCCCTCCCTCCTTCGCCCCTCTCGCTCACCCCTCGCTCTCCCCCTCGCTGGCCCCTCACTTCCCCTTCGCTGCTTCCTAGCTCTCCCCCTTGCTCCCCCGTTCCCCCTCGCTCCCTTTTCGCTCCCTCCCTGCGTCCTCCCTCGCTGTCTCCCTCGCTCCCTTCACCCTTCCCCTCTCTTCTCTTGCAAAGGGAAAAAGAGAGTGATGAATGTGAGAAATGAACTTGTTGAAAGGCTAGAATCGCAATATTTATGGAAGGTCACTGTGAAGGATGAATAATGAACTATGATGGTGAATATCAAGTGCGGATATGAGGAGGAGTCTTGAGAGAGAAGAACGTCTAGATCTGTAAAGGTGCCATGATCTGAGAAGTGCTGAGGATGTTACGGTGAGGGAATTGGCACTTCAATGTGACACCTCATTCACCTTTCCTATCCTAATGAGGTCATTCGATCTCTTGCAATATCAACCATGATTCAGGGCCTATGCTCCTCTTGCTTAACTTGGCCACTTGCAGCCACACCTGCTTGAGTTCTGAGGCATATCACTTTCTCCCATGCTCTGGGAACAAAAGGTTTTCATGTGTTCTTGCAGCCCATAACATAATATCCATGGAGTGAACCTTCTGCCGAAACTCCACCAATCAAGTTGCAGGCTTTCATGTGACAATTGTACAACAGATCCATTTTGACCCTTTTCAGAGTCCTTTTAAATTCTGGAACATAACAAGACGTGCATGGATAGTCATCACGCTTGTGCTTTCTATTTGGTTGGAAAATAGGTCTTGAAATATGATATCAATTCCACAGCTCAGTTAAAGAGCAACTGAAAACTTGTCCCTCAAACTTGCAATTCCTTGATTCCCTGCCACCTTCATAGAGTCATAGAATCATACAGTGCAGAAGGAGGTCATTCAGCCCATCGAATCTGCACCAACCACAATTCCAGTCAGGCCCTGTTGTCATAACCCCATGCATTTACCCTAACTGGTTTCCCTGACACTAGGTGGTAATTTAGCATAGCCAATCCACCTAACCTATAAGTGGGAAAACACCAGGGCATCTGGAAGAAACCAATGCAGACGTGGGGGAATGTGCAGACTCCGCACAGACAGCGACCCAAGACAGGAATCAAACCCAGATTCCTGGCACTGAATCGTGCAGCTGCAGATGGGTCTGAACATTGTCATTCTAAATTCTAATTTAACAATTAAAGACTTTGATATTGCATGAATTAGAACTATACTACAATTGGTACAAAGCCAAAACAATGTTAAGCTATCTCTTAATGAGTTCTGACGAAGGGTTACCTAGACTTGAATCATTGGCTCTATTCTGTCCCCACAGATGCTATTAGACCTGCTGAGATTTTTCAGCATTTTCTGCCATCTCTTCTTGAGGTGGCCTCCTGACTGATGTCAAAAGGCAGCAGTTAAACTTTCTACAACATTGAAAATGCTCTTGGAATGAAGCAAAATGTTATTGCTGTCATAGAAGATGATAATGTTATGTATCACCTGTCACTATCTTCTCTTTCAGTATATTTCCTAGAACTGCCTGTTATAATATATTATATCTGTTTTACTTTGCAATTTCCTGAAGACAAAGATCATGAAGATTAGTCCTCACCCTAAATGGGTTCACATTCTAAACAGAATGAGTCCATTTTATAACAGTCTATCTTCAATTTATGAGCATTGCTTTTCTTTGCTGTATTTCATCCATTTCAGTCTTGAGCTTACCTTCTTACTCTTGATTGCTTCTTTATTAAACTATTTCCCTTTTGAAATAAGCAATGTGCTGAGCATGCAGTGATTAGCATTTGAGTTTGAAACAGACCTTTTTTTTGGCTGTGCTGCCACAAGGATATGAAACATTATCTAGTAAAGGCCACATCTTCTTCATTTAACAGGAATAGGTTGAGTGTCCATTTATTTCCATGACTCTCAATGACCAATAGTATGGAAAGTGTACTTTTGTAGTGTATCCTACCTGAGATGTAGACAGCTATGGGTGGAATTTAACAAGGGAGCCTGATGTCCTATGTTAAAACTGGCAGCACCCCTGCTGAGGCAATCTCTGAGAGCATGAGGAAATTAAACCTGAACAACTTTGAGAGCAGTCTGCCCTCAAGTTGACAATGCGAGATGTATCATTGCAGGATTACCCCAGTAAGGCAGAAATCCTACCCCTGAGAGCCTCTGACCGCTCAGAGATCAGAAATTCTCCATCACTGGTAGAACCACTGGATATGATCACTGAGACCGGTAATACGCTTGGGCCTCCACCGGGGTTCATTTGTGGAATCCTTGGGAAGAGGGAAGTGAAAAAAGGATAGGTATCAGGGGAGAAGCTGTTGGGGAGGGAGTGGGAGTCGGAGGAAAAGAGATGGGCTTCCAACAGACCTCAATCCTCAGCCCTTCAATCAGGGTTTGTGTGCCTTTGAACCCCCTGAAGCTGCTAGCATATTTCGCAGTTAATCTGTTGGTCTACTGACATGGTAAATTTCCACTCTATTGGTTGAGTACCAGTATCAATGTGATGATACTGTTTTGTGGCATTAATCCTACTTAATTTCCTTTATTGAACTTTAACACCGTGCCTTCACATTGATCTTCCTCACTTTCAAATTACCTGCCTCTTTCTTCTGAACTCCAGTGAATATAATCTTAATCAACTCAATCTCTCCTCATACGTCAGTCCTGCCCTCCCAGGAATTGTCCAGAACAGGAACAAATGGGTCATCCGTTCATTGACAAGCTGTGGTTAGTGGGATACTGAAAGGATATATACTTGGGTGCCAGCTATTCACAATATATATATAAAACAATGATTTAGATGTGGTGACCAAATTTTCCGTTAATGAATGATTCAAAGCTAGGCAGGAATGTGTCTAGGAGAAAGATGTGAAGTGGCTATGGAAGGATTTGAACAGATTTGTTGAGTCATAGAGTCATAGAGGTTTATAACATGGAAACAAGCCCTTAGGCTCAACTTTTTCATGTTTGTGAGCAAGAACATGGTAGATGGAACATAATATGGAAAATGTGAGACACTCCGCTTTGGAAGGAACTCATTTGCGGATTATTTCCTAACTGTAAGAAATTAGAAAGTATAGATGCACAGAGGGAACTGGGTGCCCTTGCTCATCATCACTGAAGACTAATGTACAGACTGAAAGCTATTCAGAAAGCTAATGAAATGTTAGTCTTTATCACAAGATTTAAATACAGGAGCAGTGAAGTCTTGCAACAATTGCATAGAAGCTTGGTGATCGCATCTGGAGTACCATGTGCAGTATAAATCCTCTTACCTCAGAAGGGATATTATTGCCATGGACTGAGTGTAACAGAGGTTCACCAAAATTGTTCCTTGTCTAATGAAGAAAGATTGGGTAAACTGGACCTGTATTCTCTAACTGTGTTGAAAAATGACAAGTGATCTCATTGAAACCTAAAAAATAATTAAGAAATAGACAGGGTAAATGCATTTTTTTTTACTTTGGTCAGGAATTCGAGGATCAGGGAGCACAATTTCAAAATAAAGGGGAAGCTACTTTGGATTGAGATGTGAAGGATTTGTTTTTATACAGTGTTGTGAATCTTTAGAATTCTCAACCCCAGAAAGCCACAGAGGCTCAGTCATTGAATATGTTTGAGATTGATAGATTTCTGTTTAACAATAACAAAACTAAATGGTATTCAGGAATTTTACATTGTAAAGAACTTTTTTTAATGTTTTGAATTGACTGTATGGAAATAATGACCGTAAAAGGCATTGTCTGATCACCTATGATTGTATTGAATGGTAGAACAGGCTCAATGGGCTGAATAGCCTACCCCTGTTCCCATGTTCTCTGTTCTGTTATGGTTTTGCTGCATGGCCACTAAATCATGTTGAACCCTTTTATTAATTTTATTTATTTATTAGTGTCACAAGTAGGCTTATCCGAACACTACAATAAAGTTACTGTGAAAAATCCTCAATTTTTTATTTATTATCTAAATAATTTATCTAATTATCTAAATAATCTAAAACTAAATAATTCAGTTGAGGTTTTAAAAGATTAAAGTTAGGTGTTTTGATTTATTAAATTAAATGGAATTAATATCCCGTCAATTCAAAACATAAAAAAAACATGTTCTTTATAATGTAAAATTCGAGAATACCATTTATTTCCTTCAGTGGGCTTAGTTTAATACAAATATGATTAAAGAATGAATATACTTATTGAAAAAATGGTATTACTGGTTAGTTCACAGATTGGTAATAATTAAATTTGCTAAATTTGAAAACAAAAGTACTTTATACAACTGATTTGCTCCATTGTGTATAATTATGGTGTTGGACGAGTGATTTAAAAGTTATGAAATTGAATTCATGAAATTTGTTTGTCTCTGACTGGCTCTAGAAAAAAGGTTAACATTCGCTAATTATTGAAACCTAACTCTTTCTTTAGTCTGTCATGAAAATTATACTTATCTCCATGAAAGCAGAGGTTGGGAACTTCAACTCTCAACTTTTCATGCATCCAGCTCCCATCCTGCAGAAACATGAGCTTTTTATGCTAAGGATGGGCTTCACACGCCACTGCAAAGGAGAAAAATGGCACAAAAAGCTGGGTCGGGTGACTGGAAGCAGAGTGCTGTTGAGAAGAAAAGTAACAAGTCTCACAATAACCAGATTAAAGTCCGACCAGTTTGTTCAATAGTAAACCCACAAGCTTTCAGAAACACTGTTCCTTCGTCAAGTGTGTCTTGCTGAAGGAAATGTCTCCAAAAGCTTGTGCATTTACTATCAAATAAGCTGGTTGTACTTCAACCTGATGTTGTGAGACTTTTTGCTGTGTTTACCCCAGTCAAACGCGAGCATCTCCACATCATGAGAAGAAAAATCCCAGTGCTGGGCCCTCTGTTGTTTGTAATTTCTAGATTGGAAGGGAAATGTACATGATTTGATTTGTAAATTTGGAGATGATACAAAATTGGAGCATGGCAGATAGTGAGGAGGATTGTCAGAGGATGCAACAGGATATAAATCGGCTAGAGACATGGGTTGAAAAATGGCAAAAATAATTTAACCCGGACAAATGTGAGGTGCTGCGATTTGGAAGGTCTACTGAGAAGGAAACTGTACAGTAAATGTTAGAGCCCTTAGAAATACCAGCTTATAAAGGGATCTAGGCATACAGTCACCCATTGTGCCTCCAGAAGGATGTTGACACTTCGGAAAGGGTGCAGAAGTGATTTACCAGGATGTTGCCTGGCTGGGAGGATATAAACTGTGAAGACAGGTTGTACAAATTTGGGTTGTTTTCTTTGGTGTGTCTGAGGATGAGGGGGGACCTGATAGAAGTTTACAAGGTTATGATAGGCTTGGATAGAGCGGATAGTCGGAATCTTTTTCCCAGAGTCAAAGGGTCAATTACTCAGGGGCATAGATTAAGAATGCGAGGGGGCAAGATTTTCACACAGAGGGTGGTAAATGCCTGGAGCGGGCTGTCGGAGGAGGTAGCAGATTTGGAGAGTCTACTGAGAAGGAAAGTATGCAGTAAATAGTAGAGCCCTTAGAAATATCAGCTTATAGAGGGATCTAGGCATACAGATCCACAGTTCCTTGAAGATGGCAACTCACGTGAACAAGGTGGATGAGAAGGTATATACTATGCTGGTATTCGTCGATAACAAATGTTCCAGAAGCATGTGGATAGATACGTGAGGCAGGGAATAGAGGGATATGGGCCATGTGTAGATAAGAAAATATTGGATTAGAGATATATCTGTGTAATCACAGATTTGGTGGGCTGAAGGATCTGTTCCTATGCTGTATGTGTTTTGTTCAGGCAGGGTACAACAAGATGTCCCAAATGGAAAAGAGACAGGGAAAGACCCTAAAGGAAGTGTCACAGAGAGGGACAGGAAACAGTCCCAGGTCAGTTAAAGGAGAGAAGAGAAACAGGCTGCAAGAAGGAAAAGGATTGTAGGGAACAGAATTTACTTGAAGGTTGGAGACTCCCTGCAGTATACCATTGGGGAAAATTTTATTTTTGAACAGTCGTGTCCTGCGCAATGCAGCTGAAAACCTGAAGTTGTATTTGTAAGTTGGTTCAGGAGGGTATACCTGGAATCTAGGAGAACAGAATTACAGGAGATAAATTTTAATCTCTATCAGGCGCACTGTTGTTGATGCCAAATCCAAATTCGAGTGACTTCTGAAGGGAATTCCAAGATTAGATCACTGAAGGTGAAGAATTTTATGGAGTGGATGCTGTTTTTATTGCATTTGGCATTTATTGGGTAATATGGTGTGTTCAATCACGGTTTATCTGCTAGTTCATATGCACCTTATATTTACCAAGTATTGGAGTATCACATAAATGATAGCTGGGATTCTCCACTTCCGTTTCTGATGGCTTGAAAGCTGCTGGAAGTGAAAATCCAACAGGGGTCCCCAAAGTGTTTCCACCCAAAGGATTTCCTGGGGAGGCTGTTTCCACACCCTCCCCCCCATCCCACCAATGATGTAATGGGGTTAATGGGGTAACCAACATAAAAAGATGGGAAGTTCATTTACATAACTCCGTTGTATTATTCCACCAGTATTTGTGTTCTCTCTGCCATTGGCATGGTATCACAACAGTGGGGTTACAACAGCTTTTGCCAAAGAAGGACATGGTGAATGATCCTGCTCGGGGCAAACTGGTAAGCAGAGCCCTCAGAAAGAGATTGTTACCTATATTGGCTGTGCCCAAGCATGCTGGGGGAAATTGTTATTAATGTTGCTTCTGCAGGCTGGTGGTGTTCAGAATACGAACCTCTTGAAGTCAGAATAGTTTTTCTGAGTACTTATTTGATAAGGCCATTGTTGTAAAATAGTGTTTCCTTTGATTTACCATGAACATTGCCACAGGAGACGTACTCCTTTTTAACCACTCTGAATATAACATCAACACACATTTATTATTTACAAGGCTTGGTGTCAGCTTTTCTGCCACACCTTTATGTCAGTGTATTCTGGTATAAATACCTATGTTCATATTTTTAAAGTGAGTTTCTGAATACTTGTCACGGTGGCACTTCATACTATGCCTGCTCAATGAACCCAATCATTGAATTATTTCCCCAAACTCAAGGCAAAAGAGCTTTTCTCTGAATTACTCTTTTGTGCTCTTGCTTATGTTAACTTTCCAGCTTTGTAATTATTAGGATTTTTTTACCTTCAATTTCACGTTATTATTTGAATTAAATCAAAAGATCTGCAATTAAAAGTCCAATGGTAATCATGAAACCATTGTCAATTGTCATAAAAATCTACTGGTTCATTAAAGACCCTTTGGGAAGCAAACCTGCTGTCCTTATCTGGTCTGGCCTACATGTGACTCCAGTCCACAGCAGTGTGTTTAAGTGCCCTCTGAACTGGCATTACAAGCCATTCAGTTTGAGAGCAAATTACAGTGGGCAACAAATGCTAGCCCAGCCAGTGATACCACACCCTCTGGACAAATATAAAAAAAATCTTCACATCGTCTGTGTTCTATTTTCTTGATAGGAAGACTCCTGCTAAAACCTTACTGTGGTACCATTTGCAAGAATATAGGAACAGCAATCTTCATTAGTGTGTGTTTCTGTGAGAGACTTTATTGAACTCATCTTGTGATGTCTATATGCCAGAGTTGCACGACTATGGCAGGTCAGTTAGTTATGCAATGCAAGATTGCATTTCTAAGCATCTCATTTTTTACATATATAAAAAACTGCAACCTCTTTATCATGTATAAAGAAGATACAACCATCCCCTTTTTCTCAGCAGTCAAAAGACACATTTGTATGTATGCTTCTGTGATTGTGGATTTCCCAAGTTATTCACTATACATACCCTGGCTTCAGGTATTAACAACTGTTTATTTAATTGTCGATCTCTTTAAGGAACATGTACACGTTGACATTGGCTATTCTTTTGTGTGGTATCCTTGTTCAGAGAATGTCATTACTGTGGCCCATGATGGCTGTTTATTGTTCCTTTTTGGTTTTTGGGCATTCATGGAGCCCCAGGATTTATGGTAGCTCCATACTTTGTCCAGCTGCTCAGGTCCCTTCTCCACAGCTGGCTAATTGCTGCACTGTAGAATCATTGAATCCCTATGGTACAGAAGGAAGTCCTTTTGCTCATTGATAATTTGAAACAGCATTCCACCCAGGCCCTCCCTGCCACCCTATCCCCATATCCCCACACATTTTCCATGGCCAATCCACCTAACCTACACATTTTTGGACTGTGAAAAGAAATCCATGCAGACGTGGCAAGAACATGCAAACTCCACACAGAGAATCAAGCAAGGCCGGAATTGAAGCCGAGCCCTTGGCGTCGGGTGACAGCAATGCTAACCACTCTACCATCCAAGGAACAGCTTTGCCCGTTACTTGGGTATGCCTGAATTGCACTGGTATATTTAGTCCTTCACTCTCACTGCATATAATTGGAATAATAATTTCTCTACACGTGTCAAGTTTTCATGTGGGTTGATTCCTGTTGTGTGTGATGAATGTTTTCAGTCTGACTGGCCCATATAATGACTTCGGTGAGGGAATTGTGCAACGTATCTATGTTTACAAATGATCTGAAAGCAGTTTGAAAATAAATGATGAAGAAAATGAAAAAAGCTGCAGCAGAATATAGACAGGTTGGATAAGCAGGCAAGAACATGGCAGATGGAATGCAGTGTAATAAAGTGTGAAATTATCTGCTTTGGAAGGAAAATTAAAGATGCAGAGTATTTTCTGATGGTGTGAGACTGTAAAATGTTTGCACTGTGAGAGACCTGGGTGTCCTTGTACATAAATCTCAGAATTTTATCATGTAGGTAGAGCAATTAGGAAGGCAGATGGTATGTTAACTTTTATTATAAAGAGATTGGAACATAAGGGTAAAAAGGTTTTCCTACAATTGCACAGGGCCATATGGTGAGGTCATATCTGAGGTTAGATTTTACTGATACGCTGTGGTCCCCATACCTCAGGCTAAAAGGTTGGGTAGGGGAGCCCTCCCAGAGATGAAAGCTGCCCCACTGCCATTTAGATAAGATGCAGTATTTCTACACTTTAGGAACAGGGAGTCCTGCTTCAGAGAGCTGCAAACCAGATTGGTGCTTTTCATTGCAGTAAAGAAACCAGGAGCTATGGCCTACTGCCATTACTGAACTTGGAGTTTGAGGAGGCAGTAAGTATGGATGGGAGGCATCATATATGTTTGTGGGTGTGGGTGACCTGTCTTGCTAACAGGCCCTGATGAGAGACTATGGGTGGATGGGTGGGACAGGGAATGAAAGATCAAAGTGGACAGGAAACTTAGGGAAATCTAGAGGCTGGAGTAGAAGTAATTGGTTGCATCTTTTTCACTCTCTATATAGTTATTCTTGTTGATAAACAGTTCTTTAGTTACTCCAGGTGATCACCACTCTTCCTAAGATATTACATAAATCAAGCCCTATCTACTATTATGTGGATATAAGATACATGTTGCTATTTTGAAGAAAATCAGAGGAACAATATTTGTTGTGCTGACTAATATTCATCCTTCAATCAACATAACAAAAACAGATTACCTGATCATTGCCAGATTATTGTTTGTGGGATGTGGTTGTGTACAAATTGGCTGCTCCATTTCCTACACTACAACAGTGACCGAGTTTCAGAAATACTTGACTGGTTGGAAAATGATGTGCAGTATCCTGAGGATGTAAAAGGCACTTTATAAATGGATTTCTTCCTCTCTTTCTTAAAGAGTTACATAGAAACATGGAAGATAGGAGCAGGTGAAGGCTATTTGGCTTTTCGATCCTGCTCCGCCATTCTTACGATCATGGCTGATCATCCAACTCGGCAGTCTAATCCTGCTTTCTCCCTTTAAGTTGAGAATTCTAGCTGAGAATTATTAGAGAAATTAGGCCTTGAGATAGGGTGAAGGTTGACTAGGGTTTTAAACATTTGAAAAAGAAATCAAATTCACCTTCCCAACCTTATTTAGCAAGGCAAAAATTACCTTTTCAACAAGCTCTTACACTGTGCATAAATTTGAAATTGAGCTGTTTCAATTGAGCAACATGGAACCACAGAGCAATGTTTCACAGAATCATCAAATGGTGCTTCACATGCACGTTGTTCTCCACATGCTGACCTTATTCTATTAGCCCCGTGGGTGTAGAGAGACTGTTGTCCTGAGTTGAGATGTTTCTCCACAAGTGAAAGGAAAAATAAATTGTCAGCGGTGCCTCCCAGTCATTTTTAGAGCAGTATCAACACAGGTCGGGGAATAGGTATCTGCACTGCTCAGAACTGTGTAAAAAGTAACAGCAATGTTCTATTCATAAATGGTGC
Source organism: Sphyrna mokarran (assembly GCA_024679065.1). Taxonomy (NCBI): domain Eukaryota; kingdom Metazoa; phylum Chordata; class Chondrichthyes; order Carcharhiniformes; family Carcharhinidae; genus Sphyrna; species Sphyrna mokarran. Next base: position 95,122,725 of record JAGIQG010000003.1, read on the forward strand.
AACCATTTTGTTGAATCCACTTTATTTTAATGAGCACAAACAATTTCTGAGATAACCTGATGTGCAAGATTTCTAATCTAATGGCTGATTAGAGAAAGAGCAAGTAAACTTTCAGGGGAATGTTCCAAGCTGTTTCTATCAGGTATACACAGTATGGAGTCGAACAATATCAAGTTAAAGTCCAACAGTCATTTGGTAGCAAATGCCACCAGCTTTCAGAGTGCTTGCTGCCCCTTTGTCAGGTGAGTGGGAGTTCTATTCGCAAATAGGGCATATAAAGACACAAATTCAGTTTACAAAATAACGATTGGAATGCGAGCCTTTATCGGCAATCAAGTCTTTAAAGGTACAGACAATGTGAGTGGAGAGAGCATTAAGTACAGGTTAAAGAAATGTGTATTGTCTCCAGACAGGACAGTTCGTGAGATTTTGCAAGTCCAGGCAAGTCATGAAGGTTACAGATAGTGTGACATCTTTCAGGTACAGTCAGAGAGAAGAACAGAAGATAAATGCAAGGGGGAGCAGTGGATGGGGGTGGGCAGTGAGCTGAGCAGGGGAAGGGAGATGACTGAAGAGAAGGAAGAACACAGAGAAGAAAAAGAACATGTAAAAATAAACTGAAATCAAAAGCACAAGACTGCAACGCTAGAAATAAAAACATTAAAAAAAAAGACAAACCAATTCTTTGCCCAGTGATATAGGAATGTAGAAAAGACAAAAACAGAAGGATTCACAGGCAGAAAGGCTGGAAGACCCATCAAGCAAACTAATCCAGATAATTCAGATTTCATAGAAGCGTAGAATCTACAGTGCAGGATGGGGCCATTTGGTAAGTCTGCACCAACTACAATCCCACCCAGTTCTATTCCCATAGCCCCTCATTTTTTCCCAGCTAATCCCCCTGACACTAAGAGACAATTTTTAGGATGGCCAATCAACATAACTCGCACGTCTTTGGACTGTGCAAGGAAACCGGAGCACCCAGAGAAAACCCACAGGGAGAACGTACAAACTACATGTAGACAATGACCTGGGAATTGAATCTGGGTCTCTGGTGCGATGAGGCAGCAGTGCTAACCACTGTGGCACCATGTCACCTTGAAAACATAGGTGCTTAACATTTTCTGGGAGGTGGAAATTGTATCTGAAAAGCACAAGGAAGAAAATAGAATCTGTGGAATATTGAGAACTTTCGGCCAGGAATATAGCTTTAAGCATCATTGTAATAATCATAGCCCTCCTAACAGTGCATATATAAAGTATCGTGGAACTTGTATAATTATTAATTATCAGAACCTGGTGGCTTGCTTCTACTGATAGAGCGTACTTTCAGATTCAAAGCACATACAAAGTAAAAGATAACCATGCTGTGTGTAGATCCCTTACTTACATTAAAGAATCAAAATGATACAGTTAACATTGATCATGATGGCGTGAAATATAACAAGCTTTCATTTAAATAATCTTAGCTTTAAACCAACTTCTCTACTACCACCTATATAATTACTTTTATATATCAAGATCAAAGGTTAGATAATACGACGTACTGCGTTTTCATATTTGGAACACTTTTGAGTGCATTCTTCCATCTGTTCCAATGTAAAACTAATTATCAAATGTTTCACAAAACAAAATGTACAATAAACAAAAATGCCTTCAATTGACACCTAAATTTTTAGCATCACCTTTGGAGAAATTTTATCATTTTTGTGGGAGAACTTTGATATCCCACTTTGCAATGAAAAAGTGGCACAGTTGTTAACACTGGTGCCTCACAACTCCAGGGGCCTGGGTTCAATTCCAGCCTTGAGTGATTATATTTGCACGTTCTCACTGTAACTGTGTGGGTTTCTTGCCGGTGCTCCAGTTTCCTCCCACAAGATAAGTAGGTTAGATGGATTAGCCATGGGAAAAATATGGGGTTATGGAGATAGAACATAGAACATTACAGCGCAGAACAGGCCCTTCGGCCCTCGATGTTGTGCCGACCAATTAAGAAAAAGCAATGACCCTCTAACCTAAACCATTCCCTTTTCATCCGTAACTATCCACGGACCTCTTAAACACCCCCAAACTTGGTGCATCTACAACTGCAGCAGGCAGGGCATTCCATACCCTTACCACCCTCTGGGTAAAGAACCTACCTCTGACATCCGTCCTATAACTACCACAAAGGGTGGGGGAGAAGGCATAGCTAAGATACTCTCTCAAGGAGTCGGTGCATACTCATTGGACTAAATGATCTCTTCTGCACTGTAGGGATTTTTTGATATTTTGCATACTTCGCTTTTCTCAGAATGCTGAACCTGAACATGTCCAATGAAATGGTGGCACTTGTGTTCCTGGAGAGAATATGGCATTAATGGGCTTCTCAACAAATTAAATTATTTGCAAGGAACAGTATGATGGATATTTGGAAGAGGTGCAAGTCTGCAATAAAAAGAAGCAAATGAAAGTTGAATGAATTTTACAGATTGTGAAAATAGATTATTTCTAGTATTAGGGATATTGAAATGCATTTTTTTCCATCTAACCAACCATTTGTTGTTTGAACTGTGAGTAGACGTGAAACGTTTTAAATATTTTTGGTATATAATTTGATGGTCTGGTTGTCGTTTGCATATCTTCCTTGAAAATTTCTCAAATAATTTGTCTCACGCTACTGTTATAATTCAACCTTTTGAAATACCATTAGAAACAGACTTCGCCTCTGAAACCTACTCTGTTATTCCACGAATCATCGCTGTTCTATGTGCTAATGTCATTTACTCACCTTTGCACATATCCCTCAATACCATTAGGTAACACAATCTATGTACTTTAGTTTTAAAATTAACAATTGATTGAGGATCAATTGTCATTTGCAGAATAGAATTCCAAATTTAGCACCTTTAGGGATGTCTGTTCTAATTTTTAGGCTGTGCCCTCTAGTTCTAGATTCCAAACGAACACAACGAGTTTCCCTCTACATGATCTTAATGTCTTGAAATGTTTAATCAAATCACATATTACAATCAGCGAGAAGTCTTTTGTGTTTCTCCCCTCTCTTCTGTTTCTGTTTTGCAAAAGATACATTTGCCAATTCCCAACTGCAAGACCATGATTGCTGAGGATTTTGTTACTTAAAAGAGGTCAGTCACATTATGACCACATTTGGTGGGGCGACTTAGATGTACAACTGAAGGAGATTGTGGGGGAATGGTGATAAAACACTATGAAGGAAGTGCTGCCTCATAGCACCACGGACTGGGTTTGATTGCAACTTTGGATGACTGACTGTGGAATTTGCATGTTTTCTCTGTGTCGGCGTGCATTTTCCTCTCACAGTCCAAAGATGTGTAGGTTAGGTGAATTAGCCATGGTAAATGTGTGGAGTTATGGGGCTAGGACGAAAGGGAGGACCTAGGTGGGATGCTCTTTCAGAGACTTAGTGCTAACTCAGCAGGCCAGATGGCCTCTTTTCAAATTATAGGGATTCGGTGGTTCTAGAGTGAGGATTTAGGAATCACAGCATTGGAATTGGCAGTGGAGTTAATTGAAGATTATGGTGATGAGCTAATGCAGGATTTAATATGGAATGTAAATAAGCAAATGAATTGGAGCTTATGTAGTTCAAGGCCAATGAGAAGGGTTTATATTAGATTGCTAAGAATTAAGATGATTAATCAATTTGTTGTGGCAATGAAATATTGAAAAAGTGCCCAAAATTTTATTGACTCAGTCCCATTGCCAGGGCAGTTTCCCAGTGGCAGGTATAAAGTAGCTCAGGCTACAAATTGGCTGATTTACATGATATCAGGTGCAACTATTAAAAGAGTTTCCAGCGTGTTGTGATTGCAAGGCATCTCGCTAGTTATTTGGGGAGGCATTTAGTCTCAGGTAGGCACCTTTCCTGCAGCCACTGAGGGACCATTAGAGCCCAAGATCCCCTGACCCAAAAACAGGACCACAAGGAGGCAAGGAGCCAATGGTGAGCTGCATCCACCGCAGGAAAATACATGACAGGAGAGCTGGAACATCTCAGCCAAGGAAACCCTCATGGCCCCAAGGAACATGGTGGCACAATGGTTAGCACTGCTGCCTCTCGGTGCCAGAGACTGGGTTCAATTCTCGCCTCGGGTGACTGTCAGTGTGGAGTTTGCATATTCTTCCAAGTCTGCATGGGCTTCCTCTAGATGCTCAGGTTTCCTCCCACAGTCCAAAGATGTGTAGGTTAGATGGATTGGCCATGCTAAATTTACGGGGATAGGGCCGGGAGGAGGACCTGAGTCAGACAAGAGAGTCGATGCAGACTTGGACTAAATGGCCTCCTTCTGCACAATAAAGATTACGTGATATCCCTAGAGTGGTTTCCCCATCAATTAGCCAGGTCTTCGCCTTTGACCACCCTGAATTTATTGTTTCTATTTAACTGTCCTGATGTATGTCCACTTTGAGGCACTTCTCAATTCCTGATCTAATTGAGCAGCAACCGACACCCAGTAGCTTCGGAAACCCACCCAATATCCTTAATTGGATGACAATTCAGAGGCAGTCAATTACAGGGCCACCTATGGTAAAATTGCCAAGTGGTCCCGCTGCCAACAAGTGCAGTCTTGGAATACCTATTTGATCCCAATGTCAGGGTCCCAGAGCCCAGAGAAAATCCAGCCCAGTATATCTGAAAAGATTGCTAATTTTTTTTCATGGGATTCATAGTCAAAACTGTCCAAATGAGGTCAGATTGTGTTTATTCAGTCTGAGTATGATTTGACAAATATCCCTCATGTAAAAAGAGTGTTATTATGATGGAATATGCAATGTGTCAGAAATTGCATTCAACTGCTTGTGTCCTTAGAAAATAAAGTTGCGGGTAGATCTGTCACCATTGGATTACTCACTGGTTTGCAGACTATTCTACATTGCTACTAGCTGACAGGGAATAATTTTCCAGGAACTATCAAGTTATCCTATTAAAGTAATCGTCACTGTAGGAGTTTATTTCAAGTATGTCATCTTAGTCATCATTTGTAAAGTAGCTGCACTGAGTAATGCTCTCAATTTCCCAAGACATTATTACTTGAAACTGACTACATGATGTGCAACTTGCAGGAACCACATTATCTTCAGCTTTGGATTGAAAACAGATAGCTCCTCTGTTGACATGAAGAGATGGTGTAGAAATGCACCATAATATGTGGACAATAATTCACCGAAGCGGAAAAATTGAGTTCATCATTTGATTCCTCAAGTGAAACATTTGAGTTTTCCCAGATGTAAAAGGTCTGACTTGCCTGCCCATAAAGCCATATACTAAATGCAACTAGATTCCTTACAAGCAGATTTCCATATCTTGCTGGTCTTGTTTAATCCATAAGACCACTTATAGGAGTTGTTTAACCCAATAGTAAGAACATTTTAATTATTAATAAAGATAGTTCACTTTCAAATTTCTAAATTAGAAATCAAAAGTAAGATCATAGCAATTCTTGATATAATATAGATGATAACTGCATCTTGAAGTCGAGCAAATGAAGAGATGCTTCCTTTTCTTCAAGTAAAAGGTCATTAGTAAATACCTACATACAATCTGTAAATTTGCAGAGAAAATTTTAATAGTTTTCCATTTAGATTGGCCTACTTTAAATTCTACTGATTCTGTGAGCGCTGATTGGTCTCTGAAGATAGATACCTTACGTGACCTTCTTGAAATAACATAGAACTGAATCAGTAAGTCTTAGCAGAGAGAGTGTCTCCAAGCATGTATTTAAATTAATTTGATCCCACAAAACATTCAAAATGAAATGAACTTGAACTTGTTGCCTGAGACAATCCCAGTAGATATGTTGCTTGTAATGATGAAAACCAGTGCAGGTCAGGCTGTTTCTTGCCTGTTGACTAAATGTCTTTCTATATTTAGGATAGAAGAAGACTGATACTCTTGATCATAATCCTTTATGCAAAAGTAAAAATGCATGAAAGACATGAGTATGTGTCAACAGATTAACCATTCATGTTTTAGCATTCATGCCCCTCAAAAAAAATGTTAGAAACAGTTTTAATAAATTGGAGAAAAAAAACAAACAGGTTTGTGAAGATGCTATTGAAGATCAGGAAGGCGTGCCTAGTGAGAGTTTTTGCAGGTGCGGAGGCACACCAAAAGGTTATTTTTGTTGAATTTCAGCCAAGGTGTAAATAATGATTACAAATACAGAATTAGGAATAGCAAAACAGTGAGAGAGCTTATTTGGCTATAATTAGTTCCAGAGAAGTTATGGTGAAAAAAGTGGAGGTCAATTACGTAAGTAACTTGTCAAATGTAGGAAAGGCATGACCTACTTGTAACTTTTAAATCATGAACTGTACCCAGTGTGGTATCTTTAGGAACTGACATTTCTATTTAAAATTCTCAATGAAATGCTGACAAAGATGCTTATAAAAATTCTCCTTGATATGTCTCATAAGAATTTACCAATCCAAATGGTTGCAGGGGCATGACATTTCTTGCTTTGTTCATACAGCTCAAAATTGTGTAGAGAAGACTGCGCTATTTAAATTTCTAATGATTGTAAGTCACAGTGAAGCTACCATGCATTTGCCACTCATGCAAAATTTAGATCAGATTATTTTTTTCCCATTCTCCCTGAAATATTGGCAATAAATTCTTCCTATTGCTTCATTTACTCTCCAAGTAAGGACCTTGATTCAAGTCTTCTTCAGCCATAGCCTATGCATCTAAGTCCTATTCCAGAACTGATCCCAATATCCAAAGAATCTGATCACCTTTACGCCAATTTTTCAAAAACATACTTTATCCATTATCCTTTCGTTACTGGCAAAAAGTCAAAACAAAACATTCAAGTAGCAACTATCAGAATATCAGATCATGTTGAAGAGTTTTACAGCCAATGAAGATAGAAAACATAATACATTTGCAGTCAGAAGCTCCTTCAAATAGCAAAAAAAGTTGATCAAATTCTTTATATTTCAAATGATGTAAAGTAGGGATAGCTATTGGCCCAGACACCAGATCTTTTCATTTGCAGTGAATATTAGCAATTCATTAGCCCACCATACAAAGATTCAGGTGAAAACTGTGCTTTTTCTGGAATTGCCTCCAGAGATGCCTAAGCATAACAACAGGAAGAAGTCTCACAACACCAGGTTCAAGTCCAAAAAGTTTATTTGGTAGCATAAGCCACTAGTTTTCGGATGCTGCTCATAAGCTCCACATCGTAAACACAATTTGCCAGGGAAATTGAAGCAGAAGGAAATCTCATGCTTGTTGCTAAATTACAGTTCCGCTATTGGGTTTGTACTGAGTTTTGTCTGCCACTTTCTCACTGAAAGTATTTACTTTAAATGTGTTGAATCTCTTTGTATCAAATAAATTTTGCTAACACTTCCTAAATTTGTTTTATACAAATTGAATCTTTGATCTTACTCTCACAATTTAATTTAGATTAAATTTCCAAAACCAATTCTGCAATACTATTTGTTAGCTAGATCTAACTGCAAGATTGTCTCTCTGTTTTAGGTTTAACGGTCTAATGTTCTCCAGTTTTTCTTCATACTTTAGCTCTATGACAGGGATTAGCCTTGTGGCTTTTCCATAAACTGGGTTAGTGTGTAAATGTCTCAGTGATTAGGAATGGATAAAGTATTGCTGAAAATGAAACTAACTTGCCGATGTAGCTTTTTGTCTTTGTCATGAAGGTGTGTCAAATACTGGACTTTTAAAAAGGCTGATTTTCTGTGAGGCAGACTTAAGTGATTTTAAATCTATAACAAGATTGCTGAAAAGAGTTGGCCAGAATGTTACTGCCTCGTCTGCCAAGGGAAGTAGAGCAGGCGAGAGGCGGAACATAGAAAAGCTGGTTGACCTCAGGCGAGATTTCACTGTTTCGGGACAAGTCGTAAAATCCTGTCCATTATATCAAAGGTAACACATTTACAAATTCCATTGCAGATAATGGCTCCCCTTGAGGTTTGTAAATTACTCTCTTCCTATCCGATCAAATGATATGGAGATACCAGGGTTGGACTGAGGTGGACGAGATGAAAGGTCACACGACACCATGTTATAACCCAACAGGTTTATTTGAAATCACAAGCTTTTGGAGTGCTGCTCCTTTGTCAGGTGAAATGGAGACAATAGATTAACACTGTTGATTACCTGAGAGTGTTGAGCTATTGTCACTCTACCTATGTATTCTGTGCTTGTACACCTCTCTCCACTTCACCTGATGAAGGAGCAGTGCTCTGAAAGCTTGTGATTTCAAATAAACCTGTTGACTGTAATCTGGTGTCATGTGACCTCTCATCTTGTCTTATCAAAAGCATCTGTGGAGACATTCACAATATTCCACAATGAAAAATAAGCAATTCGTAGGTTAATTGTTTGGACAAAAGTCTTCATTTTTAAGGCAGCTCTATAGATGAGCTATTTATTGGAAAAATGCAACTTATGTTTGAAATACTGGAAGTTGGAGATTAGTCGTATAACCGGTCAAGATTTTGTGTGTTTGAGGTATGTGCTTGGGATAGAGCATCAACAGCAGTTGAAGGAAAGAAAATCTCTCTTTGCCATGTAATGCCTGAGCGCTGTCTCCTACGTTTGATATATCTTCATTACTGCAGTAGGTAGAGACTTCAATTTTATAGTAGCATCTCCAGAGACAGAACCACCAATTCCAACTTTAACTCACCCCTATTCTGAAAGCAAAAGCAAATTGGATCCTATTTGCAGCTGGACAAGACAACAAGCTACAAAACATGAATTTTATTTATCTTATTTTATGACCTCCAATTTGACCAAAAGTATCCTTATGTATCATATAATCTGTATTTCTGCATGTAGTTTTTCAGTGTGTTCATATAAATATTATAGAAGTCTCTTTTTTTATATATTTTACCTGGGTTGGTTTTTAGTGTGTAAAACTAACCTCTTAGTTAGTTAAATATTGGAAACCCTTCAGACTAGTTCTTTATCGTAACAACATATTCACAGTTAAGTGCACTGAATTAGAAAGTTTCACATTTTTCTTTAAACAAAAGTCCTGTTGCAGTCAAATGCAGAGTCTGAGATGAGGGGAGCCTTTTAATCCCCCCTCACAATGTTGTCTACATCAGCAAAGATGCAAGAGGTAAATTTTAAAGGAATCAACAATCTAAACTGCATAGATTAAAGGTACAAATATTCGTATGTAAGTTTCTGTCCTGTGAAGGCAAAATGAACATATCCAGACATTGCACTTTGTTCAACTGAAACTAAAGTGTGGAGGACAGTTGTTCTCTGATGCACTGTTCACGATTACACCTTGATAATTAAGATCAACTTGCATCCAATGATCACTATTTTCATGTTGAGTATGAATTATTTCATACTTCGAAATTTTGCATTCTTGCAACTGTCTTGATGAGTGGAAAAACAAAAACTTTTTTTGTCAGCAACACTAAACTTCTTGCTGTCAAGTAACTAAATAGATAAAGTATTCAAATTACAATCTAAGTGGAGCACTAAAAGTATGGATTTTTTGTGTTTGAATGCTGGGTTAGTTCATCAGACTTAATGTTTTGTCAAAAGTAAGGTACTTAACTTTTTAAAAAAATGACAAATCATGTTGCAGCTCTATAGAACCTTAGTTAGGTCGCACTTAGAATTTGATTCAATTCTGGTCACCACACTACAGAAGGATGTGGAGGCTTTAGAGAAGGTATAGAAAAGAGTTACCAGGATGTTGCCTGGTATGGAGGATATTACTATGAGGAGAAGTTAGAGGAACTTGGTTTGTACTTACTGGAATGACGGAGGGATGACGTGATAAAAGTCTACAAAGTTATGAGGGGCATTGACAGAGTGGATGGTCAAAAGCTTTTTCCCAGAGTAGAAGAGTCAATTACCAAGGATCATAGATTTAAGGTGCGAGAGACACTGTTTAAAAGAAATGTACATGGCAAGTTTTTTATAGAGAGAGTAGTGGGTGCCTGGAACTTGCTACCTGGGAGATAGTGGAAGCGGATACGATAGTGACTTTTAAGGGGTGTCTGAACAAATACATGAATGGGATTGGAATAGAGGGATATAGTCCCTGGAACAGTAGAGGGTTTCAGCCCAATTGGGAGCATTGACGGTGCAGTGTTAGAGGGCTGAAGGGCCTGTTCCTGTGCTATAATTTTCTTTGTTTTTTATTGTGAAATATTTTCATGACTAAAGATGTGGGACTGCATTCTCAATGTGGGAGAAATTTGAAACCTGCATTCCCAGGGAATGGCATAGCCTCCAGAATAATTTGCAATTTTTAAAGAAAATCCATTACCTGCTAATTAACAGCTCCAGGAACTGTAAAGAGACTGTGCAGAACAGACGAGAATTCTCAAGCTTTCTTCTGTATGAAGCTGAATAGTTGGTTACCATTGAACAAAAGCAAGTTCTTATCAATTTATGGTTGTTTGCAAGATTTGTGGAGCCAACTTGAACATTGAACTTTGATTTCACATCCATGACCATGTTGTGCTGTCTTTACCCACTTAGCTCTTTCATGAGCTTCTTGTTTTCTACAACAAAGTTGCGGTGGACCCAAATCGCTGCCACTGGTGCCACACAAACACAAATTATTAATCATTTTTGGCTAAATCCATAAAATGTTCATATATAATTTACATATATTACCATACTTGTAAGAGATTAACTTGAATATCTGAGACTAATTTAGCCATTTTCACCTAATCTGACAGATATCTCAGTCCACTGTGTACACAATATACTGGGAGATCAGGACGCCTGCTCAATGGCACCCCTTGATCTCAGCAACTGATCTCTCACCAGCGAGATGAAGCTCAACCTCCCCCCACCCCGCTGACCTTACTGACGAAATTCGCATTATGGTTCTTGTTTTGCAGAGTGCCATAGATTTGTATTACTTCACTGACAAAACTGGCAAGTAAACCTCTTGTATTATTGCCTATTCAACACTTAATTCCACCCCACATGAACAAATGATGCAATGTCATTCCAAATTTTAGAAGAACAATACATTTTGTGAAGATATGGTTTTTCCCAACAAGGCAAACATCATATTGATACCCTTTTCCAGCTGAGGTGGCTTTGAGGTCTGCATCTTCAACTTGCCCTATACTAAAACTCAGGGCATAAGCGTGCTTTTGTGACCTTCAAATAATCAAGGATGCTACCTCATGACTAATTTTCCGTGTGATAGTATTCATTAGAATAAAGTTTCAGTGAGTGATAATATGATTGTCTCTTGTGAAGCATTTTCAAACTCAAAGTAACCTGGTAGACATGGTTTGTATTCAAAAAAATTCTAATGAATTACAATGTTTGCAGACTCTTGGTGACCTAACATTCAGCTTTTAAAGAGGTTGAACTACATATATGACAGTACTAGATTTCAGAATAGCCTTTAAAAAATTCTTTATGGAAAGTTCTCATCCAGACTTCACTACTGTGGAATTAGTAGTGGAGAGAGGAGAAGCATTATTACATTGGATCCAACACATCCTTAACAACGGAAGACAAAGAATGGTGTGTGATGGAGAATTATCCTCTCCTAAAGATGTCCACTCCGGAATGCCTTCCGCAACTGTGTTGGACTCTTCTCGAAATAAATAATGTTGTCCACAATTTAAAAAATAGAATGTGACCATTTGCAGATGACAACAGGGAAAGCTTATATCAAATCACTGTAAGCTGATCTTCTGGAATTTCAGAAATGACAAATCCAGTGGCTGATGGTATTTAGTGCCAAAAGTTGCCATGTCCTATGCATCATCAACAAAAAAGATCCACAAACAGATAGTTTCAGTGCTGTAATCAAATTCTGCAAGATATAGGTACATAACCATACAGTGACTAGGTGTGGTTCAACTTGCCTTCAGTGAGAATTCCAAATTCACCAGATGTCCTTCAAAGCAAACTGGATTTTTGCATTTCTAGGGAGGAATCTTTTGTATTGGAAGAAAAAAATCAGCATGAAAGAATGCCAAATATTTGTTCATCCAATCTTGGAACATAGAAGTTGTGTGTGGGTTCCTTAAAGAGGTGTCAAAAGATTGAAATGATCTAAAAATGTTCTTTTTTGGTCTGATTTATTATTGTCACATGTATTAACATATAGTGAAAATTCTCGCGCGCTGTACAGACAAAACATATTGTTCATAGAGAAGGAAATGAGACAGTGCAAAATGTAGTTTGTAGTCATAGCTAGGGTGTAGAGAAAGATCAACTTAATGCAAGTCCATTCAAAAGTCTGACAGCAGCAAGGAAGAAACTTCTTGGTACATGACCTCAGACTTTTGTATCTTTTTCCACAGAAGAATGTGGAAGAGAGAATGTCCAGGGTGCAGTCCTTAATTATGCTGGCTGCTTTGCCGAAGCAGTCGGAAGTATAGGCAGAATCAATGGATGGGAGGCTGGTTTGCATGATGGATTGGGCTACATTCATGATCTTTTACAATTCCTTGTGGTCTTGGGCAGAGCAGGAACTATAACGAGCTGTGGCATAACCAGAAAGAATATTTTCTATGGTGCAGTTGTAAAAGTTGGTGAGAGTTGTAGCTGATATGCCAAATTTTCTTAGTCTTTTGAGGAAGTAGAGGCATTGGTGGGCTTTCTTAATTATAGTGTCAGCATGACCAGGACAGGTTGTTGGTGATCTGGCCATCTAAAAACTTGAAGCTCTTGACCCTTTCCACTTTGTTCCTGTTGGAGTGGCCAGGGGCATGATTTCCTTCATGCTTCTTGAAATCAATGACCATCTCCTTTGTTTTGTTGACATTGAGAGCAAGCTTATTGTTGATGCATCAGTTCACCAGATTCTCTATCTCATTCCTGTACTCTGTCTCATGATTGTTTGAGATCCAACCCATTACAGTGGTGGTTCTGCATGATTTTGCAAGAATCTGTATGGGAAATACACCTGTTTCACATCCTTCATCAGAGAATGGGTGGGATTTTACAGACTCGCTTGTCCTAAAACTGTAAAATCTCACCTGAGGTTAACAGGTCTTTCCATGGTCCATCCCTTGTCCTCTCCGATTCCCATGGTGACAGGACAGTAAAATTCCAGCCTTAGATTGTGAACCATTATAGCAAATGAGGGAGAAAAGTTGTCTGATTGGTTTTGACAAAATTTTGAATGAACTGTTGGGAATTGGCAGAAAAAAATAATTTGTGCCCGTGGCAATGGAAAACTTGAGGTAGCCATTGACACAACTGCAAAGATTATTTCTTTACAAGACAATGTATCAACAATATTTCTTCAAAGAATGGTGGCACATTAGTTAGCACTGCTACCTCAGAATTCCAGGGACCTGGATTTGATACTGGCTTTAGGTGACAATGTGGAATTTGCACATTCTCCCCATGTCTGCATGGGTTTCCTCCAGGTGCTCCAGTTTCCTCCCAGAGTCCAAAGATGTGCAAGTTAGATGGATTGGCCATGCTATGTTGTCCCTTAGTGTCCTAAAATGTGCATGTTAGGGGGATTAGTGGGGTAAATATGCGAGGATACAGGGATAGGGTCCGGATGGGATGCGGTGTCAGGGTGTCAGTACAGGCTTGATGGGCTGAATAAGCTCATTCTGCATTGTAGGAATTCTATGATTCTATGACATTCCCACAGTGAAACATGCTGCCAAAGGAAATAGTCACAGCTCCTTCATTTTAAATCTTCAAAATCTATTTTTAGATTATTTCCTTTTAAAAGTTTTAATTGGCAACTCTACCATTTCAGCAGGTCGTATCTGGTTCAGCTCATGCCATGCACATATATATTGATTGGACATGAATATTAATCTTGATACTGTCACAACTTATGTAACAATGCCTCTGTTTATCTATCGTAGCTTTCTCACAATCTTGGTTGTGGTATAAGTACTAGATTGGTTAAATGCCAAAATGTGCCTCTTCAAGAACAAGTTATTTGTGTCTACATATGCCCTGTTTGTAAACCCAACTCTCACTAAGTTGATGAAGGAATAGTATTCCAAAAGCTCATGCTACTAAATATACTTGTTGGATTTAACCTCGTGTTGTGGGACTTCTTACTATAACAAAAGAAAACATCTGCTGACCCCAATAATTAAAATTGTGCAAAGATGGTAGATATTGCATTCCTTCTTAATCAAACAAGACTCTCAAGTGCTTAAGTAGTATGATAGTTTTCTGTTGATCTGCTGTCTCCTGTGCTGCTGTTTCCTTAGCTAACCTGTCAATGCCTGTCCCACAAGTCTAAAGTTGCTTTCCTATTCACTGGCCCTTGGGAAGTGTAAAGAAATTGGCAGCTGTAACATATGTGCACACATTGTTCACTGCTTTCCTCCATCCCAATTGCCTGTCACCTTGTTGACCTTTGGACTTTTTGTTGTTTGATTTGCATTACATCTTTTTGTTTCCATCTAACTACAGTATGACAACATGGTAAATACTGCCTGCAGTAATTTCTTGTGCAGGCAATTGAATGAAGTGCTGTTGAAAACCATGCAATACAGAAACATTAATCTTGCTTTAGTAACTATGGCACATTGATGCACAGAAAGAAGGTAAGGTAGAACATGGTTTGAGTTATTTCACAAAGTCAATAATCATCTGATGGTATTTCCTTCTTAAAAAAAACTAGTTTAGTATTGATATTGTTTTGTTTACCATTAGAATAACAGATGAAGATGGGTGAAATACAAATATGTGGAACCCCGGTTATACAGCAGGAGTTGAATTTGGTTATATTTAAAATAATCAAACTAAAACTAAAATCTGTATCTAGAACATGGAACATAGAACATTACAGCACAGAACAGGCCCTTTGGCCTTCGATGTTGCACCGACCAATTCGGAAAAAGCCATGACCCTCCAAACTAAACCATTCCCTTTTCGTCCATAAACTTATCTACTAACCTCTTAAACGCCACCAAACTTGGCGCATCTATAACTGCCGCAGGCAGGGCATTCCATACCCTAACCACCCTCTGGGTAAAGAACTTACCTCTGATATCCGTCCTATAACCACCACCCCTTAATTTAAAGCTATGTCCCCTTTGTGCTAGCTTTCTCCATCCTAGGAAAAAGGCTATCACTGTCCACCCTATTTAAACCTCTAATCATCTTATATGTTTCAATAAGGTCTCCTCTTAGCCGCCTTCTTTCTAATGAAAACAACCTCAAATCCCTCAGCCTCTCCTCATAAGACCAATTAATCTGTCGGAGTATCTGTTGGTGCTCTATCCCTCACCTGCATTTATTTTGATGAATTGTTGCAATTACTTTTTCTTGCTGCTTCTGTCATGGCAGTATTTTTGCTGGGCTAAATTGATAAAGGTGGATGTGCAGTTTATTGATATAATGGCCAAGTAACATCAGATCGAAACTCTAGATGCTTGATATTGGACTTAAAAGATTTACAATAAAATAACAGCTGTGGGCAACTATAAAATGTGCAGATTACAATCATATATTTTTAACAAATGCAAGAGAAATCAAGAAATGTCTTTAGTTTTGAACTTTTAATAGAGAATGAACACCAAAGCCTTCTTTAAGAAAACTATTTTGCCTCTTTAGCTGGAGCAATTTGAAGTAACATCTATTAATGCAATGTGTCGTGTAATGAGAATTACTGAAGGATACTGGCAAGGTGATGGCAATAACAGAATAAAATTCCAAATTCATCGATGCAATCACAGGGATTTTGATGAAAAGTGATATGTCATTAGTTTCAGTAGAGACATCTTAATTATATAATGCGCTTAATTGTATAATAATTTTCAGACACTTTATGATCTATTCATGGGCAAGCACTTATAGCGATAGTCTGATCCAAATGTCACTGACAGAATTTATGCACATCCTTTCATTGTGTATGATCAGTATCTATGTGCAAGAGGGTTGTGTCTTCTTACTCTCAGAGTGAGAATAGCAATGAAATAATTTTCAGCAGCAAGCGTTTTGTGAAGTTTAGTACAAATCATATACTTTCCCCAGAATTTAATGTGTGAAGACTGTCACAGAAGGGGCAGTTTTCCCATTTTCATCCAAGTGCTGGCTCAGGCAAGGGAAATGGTGTGCAGCTTGCCGGCTGTACTATCAGCTTTTCTTGCCATATTGTGCAGCAGATGGATGAAAAAGATCAGGAAGCATGGCTTATGTGGTCATGCTGGCAGGACGGGGCCAGAACAAGCTAGCAACATTGTGAGTCCTGAGATTGGGGTGCTAAAAGGGCGCCCTGATCTCTGATTTTTAAAAAAAGACGAAACTCCGCCACACATGGGCGACCCACTTTCTTCTCTTTCACCTCCCCCAACTCCATTCCCCTCCCTTACAGCTACCCTCACAGGCTTGGGAATTCTCTCACCCCTTCCAAAGGAACTTCCCCTGGCCGGGCAGTATCAGGGTACTATCTGACCATTTTCTCCATCTCCGAGAGTTGCACCTATCTGTGCACACTCACCAGTTCCCTTTGCTTGGTTCCTATTTTTTCAAAAATCTGATGTATACCTCACCAGTATGTTAAATTGGGGAGAGGGATATCCCAATAAAGGGGGAAACCTTTAATGATGTACTTTATTCAACTGAGGTTCCCGATCTTTCTGGCAGGAGTGGGAGGTATTTGGGTGAGTAAGATCTAAAAACAAGATTTTGTCGGCGTGAACTTTTTTTCTGATCCTTGCAGGATTTTGCGTCCATGTCTCTGCGCCCACACTTAATCTCGGCCACAGTCACTCACACCCCAAGTTTAGATGCAGACAAAAGTAATACAGTTGCGACTCGTGGCTAAGTCAATCTCTAATGTGCCAGGCTGTTCGATGGAGGTGACGCTTTAACGTTGAAATGAAGCAAAAGTTTCTCAGTAGGTTATGAGGTTTCTTGTCATCAAATTTCCAGAAGGTTGGTTCTCAGATGAACCCAAATGTGAAGCAGCTTTGAGAAGAGTTCTTTCCTTATTTTCAGGGTGGTGTTGTCTGATGTTTGGATGACTTACAGCAAGTTCAATGGCTTTTGATGGTATTATTTATGCAAACAGTTTGGGCTGAATTTACAGTAGGCAACCAATATGGCTTCCTCTCATGTCAGTTTTACAAGTTCAAAGTCCCTTTTCAAAACAAAGGATGGTATGTTGATTACTCATCCTCTATTGCAGTTTGATATGTTGAGAGTTTGAAGTGGCCTGTCTTTGTGTGTGAATGACTCATTCAATTTGAAATTACCTTTTTGAATTAGTTCCAGGAAAAGGCATTGATTCAGCATCAATCCAAAAGCTTCTGTTTTGTTCTCTGTTGAGACAAAGGAATGTTTTCAATCTACTAAATAAGTCAGTTGATGCTAAGTTGGGCATCTTTTGTAGCTGTTTATGATCAGTTTTAAAAGTTTAAAAAAAAGTTTTAAGTTCAGAATATACTGGGACCTGTTAAATAGTTCTTTTCTGAGCATCTGATATTTGACATTTTAAATATTTATAACATTATGCTCCACTTATTTTACCTCTGCTATAATCTGTCTGAATTTAGAAATAAACAAACAGCAGTATTATTCTTCCAGTGTTACTTTTTTCTATTTGTTCCAAAATATATGTTTATTTCCAAATTTCCTTCAAATCTTACTTTAATGTATTTTCTTGTGTTTGGAAGGCAGGAAAATGCTCACTTGAATGACTGGGTTCTGTTCCTCAAGCTTCTGTTGAGCTTCACTGAAACAGTGCACCTGGCCCAAGGGCAGAGACATCTGCAAGAGGGTAAAGTGGAAAATTCAAATGAAAGACTCCAAGAAGTTTGGTGTCTTGCCTTTGAATAAAGTGGGGGTCCTGCAAGGTGGGATCATCCAATCTGCGTTTGGTCTCTCTCATGTAGTGGAGACTACATTGTGAGCAATGGACTCCCATTGAAGGGTATTGGTATTTCAGAAGTGGACCAGAGTATCATAGGAAATAGATCAGGAGCAAGCAATTCAATCCATCAAACTGCTCCATCATTCAAATATATCAAAACTGATCATCTACTTCTATGCTGTTTTTTAGCCACTAACCGCATGAGTCTTGATATGATTAGTATACTGAAATCACTCAATTTTTGTCCTGAACATGATCAATGATTGAGTTTCCACAGCCCGATCGGGTAGAAAAATTGAATGATTCACCATCCCCTGAGTGAAGAACTTTCTCTTCATTTCACCTTTTTCTGAAACTGTGACCCCAGGTTCTAGACTGACCAACTAGGGGAAGCATCCAATGTGCATCTACCCTGCCATGCCCTGTAAAAATTTTGTATGTTTCAATGAGATTACTTCTCATTCTTCAAAACTCTAGAGAATACAGCTCCAGTTTCCTCAATCTTTCCTCAGAATATAATCTTGCCACCTTAAGGATAAGCTTGGTGAACTTTTGCTGCATGCCTTCCATAGCGAGTATATCTTTAGTATATAATATTCTTAGTAAGTCCTTAGTAAAAGCAGACCATAATATTTCAGGCGGGGTCTCATTAAGGTTCTCTATAATTTCAGCAAGATATCTTCACTCTTGCATTCAAATCCTGTTGCAATGGAGGCCAACATATTATTTGCTTTCCTAATTGCTTCCTGCTCCTCCATTTTAACTGACAATGACTTATGAACGAGTATGACCAAGCAGTTCAACATTTCCCAATCTCTCACCATTTAGGAAATGCTCTGTATTTCTGTTTTCCTACCAACGTGGATAACTTCATATTTTTCCATGTTACATTCCATCTATCATGTTTTTGCTCTTTCACTGAGTCTCTCTAAATCTCCTTGAAGCCTCTTTGCATTCTCCTCAGAACTCACATTGCCACCTAGCTTGTGTTATCAATTCAGCTTCCTCTTACAAGGATCAGTGCACTCAGTTGTCTTACATACAAAATTTTTGGCTCTTTAATGCTAGTTTTCAGTGACTCTTGAACAAGGACACCCAATTTGTTTATATAAATTGTGAATAGCTGTTTCTCCAACACTGATCCTTGCAGTTCCTATGAATATGGCATCCTGAAAATGATCCGTTTATTCCTACTCTATTTCTGTCTATTAACCAATTTTCAGTCCATGCCAAAATATTACCCTAATCCCTTGTGCTCTAATTTTGTTTCTAACTTCCTATGAGGGAAGTCCCAAACTAGACCACCTCCCTTAGCTATGCTGCAAGTAATGCCCTCAAAAAATCAAACATGTTTGTCAAACATAATTTCCCTTTCATAAATCCATATAGACATTCTGCCCAAACCTGCCATGATTTTCAAAGTATGCATCCTTTATAATAGGTAATGGATCTATAGTCTCCATTTTCTTCCTTCCTCCTCCCTTTATAAATAATGGGGTTATATTTACTATTTTCTCATCTGCAGAAAACTTTTCAGAGTCTACAAAATTTTACAAGATAATTTCCAATGCAGCCATTAACCCAAGAGCCATCTCTGCCAAAAGTCTGGGTTGTCACTCATCTGATCTAGGCTATTTGTCGATCTTCAACTAAATAAACCATTCAAGTAGTACCTCTTTATTAATAATGTCTTTCAGTTCCTCAATTTCACAAGCCCCTTGGCTCGTCTGTATCTCTGGGATTCTTTCTGTTTCTCCCTCTGTGAAGACAGACACGCAGGATGGAGTCCTATTATTGGCCAGCAGTGGGCTCTCCTTGTCCCGCTGATGTCTGTGGGGCTTTGCATCCCTCTGCTGCTAAGGAACACACCAAGTGGGATAGCTATCAGCAGAACAAGAAAATCTCGCCAGTGGGACCGGAACATTCACTGGCGGGAAAGGCCGGAAAAATTCACCCAGTATAATTGTTTAGATTTTCTACCCATTCCTCATTCTCCATTTTGAATCCTTCTACCTCCTTCTGTAATGGGATCCACGTTTGTCCTTGCTCATCTTTTCCTTTTTACATACCTGAAGAAATTTTTGCACTCTGTCTTCATGTATCATAATGTGGAGATGCCAGCGTTGGAAGTCTCACAACACCAGCTTTAAGTCCAACCAGTTTATTTGATAGTAAACCCACAAGCTTTCGGGGTTTGCACCAGGTGAATGGAGTTCTGGTCTCAAACAGGGTATATAAAGGCACCTACAGAATACTGACTAAAATGCAAGTCTTTACAGCTAATCAATTCTTAAAGGTGCAGACAATGTGAGTGGAGATAGCATTAAGCATAGGTTAAAGAGATGTGCATTGTCTCCAGACAGGAAGTTAGTGAGGTGTTGCAAGCCCAAGCAAATCATGGGGCTTACAAATAGTGTGACATGAACCCAAAATCTTGGTTGAGGCCATCCTCCTGTGTGCAGAACTTGGCTATCAGTTTCTGCTCAGCCTGTCATATGTCATGAAGGCCACCTTGGAGAATGTTTATCCAAAGATCAGAGGCCGAATGCTCCTGACCACTGAAGTGCTCGCCAACATCTTGCCTGTGATTGTCGAGCAATGTTTATTCATCTGTTGTTGTAGCGTCTGCATGGTCTCCCCAATGTACTATGCCTCAGGACATCCTTTCTTGCAGAATATCAGGTAGACAATGTTGGCTGAGTTGCAGGAGTATGTGCCACGTAGCTGGTGGATGTTCTCATTTGAGATGATGGCATCCATGTCAATGATCTGGCATGCCTTGCTGTGGTAGGGTTATGTGGTGTTGCGGTTATTGTTCTTCTGAAGGCTGGGTAGTTTGCTGTGGACAATGATCTGTTTGAGGTTGACCAATTGTTTGACGGCAAGAAGGGGGGGGGGTATGGGGATGGCCTTGGCGAGATGTTTGTCTTCATCAATGACATGTTGAAGACTCTGAAGAAGATGTTGTAGCTTCTCCGCTCCAGGGAAGTACTTGACGACGAAGGATACTCTGTCCGCCGTGTCCCGTGTTTGTCTTCTGAGGAGGTTGATGCGGTTTTTCACTGTTTTTGCAACCTAGCAAGACATGCCAGATCGTCGACATGGATGCCATCATGTGAGAACACCATCCCCATGAGAACACCATCATGTATCATAGCCAGAATGGTCTTTTTGGAATCCTGAAGGGGAAGATGTGATTTTTGATGGCATTATGCTGAGGTGGTGAAATGATCAATTAAATGTGAAGACATTTAATTGGGGTGGAAGTAAGAATCAATGGTACATTTCTGTGATTCTGGAACAAAGGGGAAGGGATGAGGGGTGAGAATTTTGATGACTGTATGGTCACATGGTCCATATCTACCATGTTTCCTATACTTCCCCTGTCCGCTTTCCCACTTCCTAGAAGCATTGAAGGTTCCCCTTGTCCCCATCAGCCTCCATGTTCAGTAGATCATTTTCTACCACTTCAATGGAGCTGCGGATAATAATGAATATGAATCGTGGCTGCCAGGAATCTTTCCTGCTGTTACCACCTGCCATTTATGTGTGGAGAAGATTTACAGGTCAATAAATGACCTATTTAGCTGCATTATAAACGTTTCTTCCTTGCTGTTGATTCCTGGCTGGGACTCAAGCCCAAAGCTTATGGCTCAAAGGCATTTATACTGTTACGCTATCCATTGTACCATTAAGCCTCATGTTTATATGGACTCATTTCAAATTAGTCTCCTACACTTACTGGTCACAGTGTGACTACCTCTGCACTGGGGTGACGAAACACAAATTTGGCCGTTGCTTTGCAGCACACCTCCATTCAGTCTGCAAGAATGATCCCAAGGTTCCAGAGTTCCATTGATTTCATTCTTCCCTTTGCCATCATGCTCTGTCCTTGGTTTGCTACACAGTTCGAGTGAAACACAACATCACTTTGGGGAACAGCATCTCATCTTCCATTAGACACTTTACAGCTTTCTGGATTTCATTGAGTTCAACAATTTCAGATTGTGAACTTGTAAAAAATATACAATTCAGGGTAGATCATACAACACTCTCGACCTGCTCATTCAAGAAGATGATGGGTGATCTTCCTTTTCCTATCCTATCTCCATTTGTTTTGATTCCCTTAGCGTTTAAAAATATATCAATCTCTATCTTGAAGATACTGGGTGACAAATTTCTGAAATTGGGAACTTCAAAGATTCATGAATCCACACCAACCTCCTCAGAAGACAAACACGGGACACGGCGGACAGAGTATCCTTCGTCGTCAAGTACTTCCCTGGAGCGGAGAAGCTACAACATCTTCTTCAGAGTCTTCAACATGTCATTGATGAAGACAAACATCTCGCCAAGGCCATCCCCATACCCCCCCCTTCTTGCCGTCAAACAATTGGTCAACCTCAAACAGATCATTGTCCACAGCAAACTACCCAGCCTTCAGAAGAACAATAACCGCAACACCACATAACCCTACCACAGCAAGGCATGCCAGATCATTGACATGGATGCCATCATCTCACGTGAGAACATCCACCAGCTACGCGGCACATACTCCTGCAACTCAGCCAACATTGTCTACCTGATATTCTGCAAGAAAGGATGTCCTGAGGCATAGTACATTGGGGAGACCACGCAGATGCTACAACAACAGATGAATAAACATCACTCGACAATCACAGGCAAGATGTTGGCGAGCACTTCAGTGGTCAGGAGCATTCGGCCTCTGATCTTTTGACCTGAGTGAAAAAAATTCTCCTCATTTCAGTACTTAGGGATCCAAAATGTTTGCTAAGATATGTCCTCATTCATGACAGTTATGAAGAATTTCAAAACACTGCAAAATAAGTTAATAAGACCATGTTTGCCATTAGAGGGCACAGCCTCACACACACATAAAATTGCAAGAATGTTATTTTAATGGTTTTGAATGGATTTTATTCTTATTATCCAACCCTTTGCTTCATGGTCTACCCTCACTGAATATTCCAACCTCACCAATGTGAGGAAGATGCTCCTGAGTACATGGGGTTGCTGGGCGCTGTTCGATTTCTGTGCTGATGAGGGTGCCCTTTAAAGATAGCACCCCAATCTCTGTGGAGTATGACTTGCTGGCTTTATCAGGCCCCGCCCTGCCAGAGTGATGGCGTAAACCCACCGATTTTTTTTTTCTCCCTGAGAGGCTCAGGATCTGGAGCGAAAACTGGGTTGTGCAGCTGGAGAGTTGCACCATCGTTTTCAGCCAGGCCTGACAGTTGGGGAAAATTTCAGCCATGGATTCAGAATCACATGAGAGAAGTTTCTAATCATGGATCAGGAGCAGAATACAGGTACCAACTATTGACTAGGTAAATGAGGGCCGATTTAGCTCAGTTGGCTAAACAGAGGAACGTCAACAGTGCAAATTCAATTTCTGTTCCAGCTGAGGTTGTTCATGAAGGCCTGCCTTCTCATCCTTGCCCTTCGCTTAAGGTATGGTGATCCCCAGGTTAAATGATCATCAAATGATAGGCCACCAGCCTATGATTATCTGGGACTATGGCAACTTTACCAACAGTGGAGGAATGAAGCACTGGCTCAGTTTATCATACAAGTACATTGTGGCTTTTGTACCTCAATTATATTTTTCCAGGCAACTTTGATTTCTGCATAAAATTAAAAAAAATCTCTGGAACATAATTTTCACGATAGGTCAGTGATTACGCCCATCTGATTGTCAACTAAGGATAAATGAAAAAAGAGCCAGTTTGCAAGAAATATAATCAATAGCAATACAATGTGGTACTCGGTGTTTGTAGGTCAATAACAGAAGTCTGGAGTAGGTGTAATTTGCTGCTTTGCCAAATGTCAATTTACAGATCAGCAAAGTGCAGTGCAAATTGCAAAGGAATACAAATTTTTCATTCCCGATCTCTAGAGCTGAATACTTAATGTTGATGTATTCATTAAAGTTGAGTAGAAAATAAACTGCAGTTTTTGACAATTCTGCTTGATTAATGCATTATTTTATTTACTGAAATAATAGTTTTCTGAAAAATGCAATTGTGTGGAAGAACAAATGTTTTGTGAATAGAAACTATTCCACATGTCAGGCCAATAACTTCATCAAACCTTGATGAATGCAAAACTATCTGATAAATTCATTGTCTGCAACAGTGTCTTGAATATGCAGTTTATATGTTACCTATCCTTGGCAGCATTCATCAAACCAGCATCCTGAAGCCAGTTTTATGAGATAAAATCTAAGCCATTTTAACACGTAACCAAACAACAATGTGGAACAGAGGCATCATGATTAACTGCCTCCAATAATCTTCTGAATGTTGCACTAACGTAAAGAAGTCAATTTCTGAAAATGTCCGGGTAGGATTTTTCAGCTCCAATGGAATTGTCTGATCAATGGAATTTTACCTTGACTGCTGAATCTCCTGTGACGGATACAGCCCCAGTCAATCTGCTGTTGTTTTTACCATATCTAATAGAAAGCTATGATATATTTTTCTGAAGAATCACATTAAGCTGATTTTTAACTTGATGTGATCTTTGACCTCTGTGAATGCTTGGTTACCTGTCTCCGAAGGGACATTAATGCTTTGAGACAGTTCAGAGGAAATGACAATGATTATTCCAGAATTTCAAACTCTGCTTGGAGGAAGACAGACTGAAATGAACTTATCCCTTCCAATGTTTCTTTCTGACCATGATCTAGGACTTTAATGGATAATGCAAATACGTATCAATTATACAAACAAACACAACTAGAAGACATGATTGAAGCATTATTTCACCTCAGGCAAAAGTTGTGCTGAGACATTTTTCTTTTATTTGTTCACAGGAAGAGGGCCTTCCTGCCAAGGCCAGCAATGCTGTTGCCCATTCTTAATCGAAATAGCTTGCTATAGGTAACTTCAAAGAACTGTTACCACCACATTCCACAGAGCCAGACCAGATAAAAACAGAAATTCCTTCCCTAAAGGACATTCCTGAAATAGATTTGTTTTTACCATAATCCAGTCATTATATTGACAGTATATGACCATTACTGATGACAGCTTTTTTCTGAAACTCCAGATTTATCTACTTAACAGAATTTAAATTTCCTAACTTCCATGATGGGAATTGAAAGCAGATTACAGTGCATTGCAAATGCCACAATTGTAGTACATATGATGAATATACTCAAAATATTCATGACAATCCTGGATTTTAAATGAGCCACCAAACTGAATTTGTATTGCGTCTTGGTTGCTATGGATTGCTAAACAGCTGCTTTGTCAATAATGTGCTGGCTTTGGGCACAAGCAGAATTTTCACGCCATTGTTTCAGTTTTGATTGAATGTGCTATTTACACCCTCTCGCCAAGCTGAGGTTGAATCCAGAATGACAATATCATTAGTACAACTTCAAAATATCCTCAGTGGATATTCAATTATTCTAATTGAAAAACAGTGCATATATCTCAGTTCATCATCTTCTAGCTATTTATTAAAGTGTGATTCAATAAGATATAGCACAATGTTCCTGTGAGTATATTAAGAAAGACACAATAAATCATTTTATACTTGATGATAGGTGACAATGCTTCGCTATTTTTAATGTTCATTGTTACAAAGGAATGTGTTTGAGGCTGCATAGACATTTCAGGCTCCAAACAAATGTATTGTCATGATTCATTCAAGATAATTCTTCTAAGACACATTGAGAAGCAAAAGCACATCAAATGCAGAAAATTAAATTGTTGTGTTTGAATTACTGTGGTCACAACATATGCCTATAAACTTATTGGAAGATGGGCACTACTTTTAAAAAGCAGCATGGAATGTAGACACTGTATCTGAACATGGATACCGCAGGGGTCAGGTGACGTTTTGTGGTTTTTTTATGTGGATATGTGTGGACATGGGTCTAGAAAGTCATTTAAATGTCAATGGTCTTCCCACGTGTTAATGACTTCTCTGTTCATTTTAATTGAAGAGATTTAAAGTAACAATGGCTCCATAAAATGGGATTTCAAATAATATGCAGAAGGCTACTATTATAAATTCTCCATTGTGTGTCAGTCACATCTACCATCAACCCATTGTGTGGACTAGTCAATGCCTTATCAGTATACAAGAGCACCCCAGCAGGTCTGTCTAGAAGACTATAAGGATACTATCTCTTGCTTAACAGAAGTTTGAAAGCACTCAAAAAGAAAGTCACTTTGGGCATTTAATTGGAGCTCATTCATTTTGCCTGCAGAATTTAAAACTATTACTACAGGGGTTGAGCCATCATTTCGCTTGAATGAGCCAAAAACATCCAACCTCCATTGCCTCCACTGATCCAAGAGAAAAATCATTCATGCTTGAAATGTTTCAACCTCTATCATAAGCAGTTTTAAAGAAGTGGGCTGTTTATTTGCTATTTAAGTAATTTAAGTGCATGTTATACCTTTAGAAATAATCTTTTTCTGTGTATGTGTCCATAGTATATGTGAGGAGTTAATGTTTATTGTGATTACATTTTGGGTGTTGTGTGAAACAAATATTTCTCTTCTCTTTTAATTGTAAGAAAACCCATTTCCTATCTGCTCTTTAAAGTTACACTGCTTATGGTGTTGAACACTCCTCCTCAAAAATATATATTTTTGCAGACAGCTGAGATGTGAGAAAAGGCAGAAATTATCTGACGTCTCTTCGTATCTGAGAACTTTGATGCTATGAAGTAGAAGCATGGGTTTTAAGCAATCATATTTATTTTGAAGTATTATTCTGAAGAAGTTTGAGTATTAAAAAACACTTGGCAAATGGAAGAAATTTTGAACCTCTCATAAAAGCACCCACACCACATGGTTTCTCATGAATAGTCATCAACATATTCTAATAATTAGCTGCTGATTTATTGCTTCAAAAGGCATAATTAACAAAAAGGCTGGATTTTGTGTTCATGGTTCTCAACAGAGGACAAAACACATCATCTCTAATTGGGTACTCTGCTTCTTTCTCATTAAAATGTGGATTATGAATGGAATTAATAGTCACACATAATGATTAGGACTGTTCCTTTACCATGCCTGCACAGTTGCAAGGAGTTTGTGAACTAGAGAAAGGCATGTTTAATCAATGTTCCATAAAAGTATTGTACAATAAGTAGCAACTCACTGCTAAAATCACTGGCAATGCAGTGCTGGAGCCCACAGGGGGCGATCAAGTCACAAACAAGTTAGTAGTAGTGGGCATTTGGTCTTTAGTGGTAATTGAATGCAGCTGTGTTCACAGCGTGGCATCTTATGTACAAACACAGGTGGCAGAATTCATCCTACATCAGAATACATCTCCCTTTGAACTATGTCCACATCAACTGTGGAGATGATTTTACTGTTGCCTTACACCCATTTTCAGGCGTGACGTAGTGATAAAGTCGAGCATAAAGTGATTAACGTGATTGACGCCAGTTTTTGCGACCAGTGCCATTTTGCGAGCGCTGGATTTCTGTGTGGTTTCGAGCATGTTAAGCCACACCCACAGGCTCGCTCAGAATTTTGTAGGCAGAGTGCGTACAGGAAGGCCTGAAAACACACCCAAAAGACAGATTTGAAACACTCCCAGTTTCAAATCCACCTAGAACTTGGTCAGAAAATAGTAAATTGTCCCTGTGACTCCAAGGTAAGGGTCTCATTTCAAAAAAGAAGTCCTTGCCTCTTCTGGTCTAAGACTAACTTGAGTCCTATGAACAACTCTTTAAATTCAATGTTTAAAAATCAAGACATTTCATCAGACATCATGTGATAAACATTATAATTGTACAGGCTTCTTTGCAACTAAACATATCTGGATGGCGCAGTGGTTAGCATTGTTGCTTCACACCACCAATGATCCAGGTTCAATTCCAACATTAAGTGACTGTCTATGTGGAGTTTGCACATTCTTCCTGTGTCCTCCAGGTTTCCTCCAGGTGCTCCTGTTTCCTCCCACAGTCCAAAGATATGTGGGTTAGTAGGATCTTGGCTTCATGACACACTATCTGTAACCCCCGTAACTTGCCTGGGTTAGCAAAAAACCTCACTTATTGTGCTGTCTGGAGAAAATACACAACTCTCTAACAATGCTCAGGATCCCCTTCACACACATTGTTAGCCACTTTAACACTTGAATAGCAGGTTAGATGTAAGGATTCGCATTCTAATCAGCAATCTCTGACTGTCTGTGCTGATGTGTGCTATTGCAGACCAGAACACTGCACTTGCCTGATGAAGACACGGGAGTGTTGAAAGCTCACTATTTTACTATCAAATAAATCGGTTGGATTGATAATTGGTGTTGCTAAATTCTTTAGGAGGATTGGCCATGCCAAATTGCCTTAGTATCAGGGATGTTAGCAGGGTAAACACGTAGGATTACAGGGATATTGTAGATGCAGGTTTGATGGGCTAAATGATCTCCTTCGACACTATAGGGATTCTATGATTCCTTGATCTCATTAGATAAGCAAAAGTAATAGAAGCCAATTACTGTGGAACCAAAAGAGAAAATGTTGGAAAATGTCAGCAGGTCTGCCACCATCTGTAAGGAGAGAAAAGAGCTGATGTAAGTCCAAATGACCCTTTGCTACCATTTCTGCTGAGATCTTCCAGCATTTTCTCTTTTGACATGAAATCTCATTCGGGCTTACAAAGATTAAAAGAAAAATGTGCATGAAAATGAAAAAAAAGTCTTCATTCTAAAAAATTCTACATTCAGCACAGATTAACTTGATGCTGAGCAAATAAAAGTTCATAGTTCATGTTAATATTGTAGAGCTTAGTTCTGAGAAGATTATTGCTCTGAACATAAGGTAACTAAAATGTTGGGCTTCAGAGATTTCCACAACACCTAAAAAAAATGGCAGTTCAGGAGGTCACCCATGTCTGCTAAATGGAGTCAAATAGAAAAGAAGGAGCTGAAAAACAACAGACGGACTGACTTTGCTGGAGATGAAATGCCTACATTGATTACAGAGAATTGCAGTCCAGGGGAATGTTTTGTTTTGGGTGTTAGAGCTACATTTGTTTCAAAGTATTCAGTGAACCCTAAAAGGCTGTGCCATCAAGGAGACATGTGTAGCTTCAGAAAGTTCTGTTTTCAATTTATCTCAGTGTTCTATCACAAGGGAAGAGTCTGAATTCCTTAAAGATGTTGTTGTTACCAGGGTCCAGTTAATTAGGGATTAGAAAAGCTCCAGGGTGTAGCTGATAGTTGCAATTTGTCCTTTGTGTGACTTGTAGGTCACAGAAAAGCCCCAGGGACAATACAGTGAGAAGCCCTGTGGAGGTTAAAATCTGGTGGAAGGTCACTAGTCCTGTGCTGGAAAGGGTTAGGGCTCAGAAAAGGCCTGTTTATAACTTAGTGCAGCCAGGAGACAGCAGTTCAGAGGAATATGTGACAGTGTGCTGGCTTAGTGATGCCAGTGGACTGAAAGAGAATTCTGCTAAGCAGGAGTGCAGTTCTGTAAATCATATGGAGTACAGGATGAAGAGGAGAGATTGAACCAGTTGGAGGTGGCCAGTCATTGAGGCAATCCAAGTTAGAGCGACATTTAAGAGAATTCAGAGGCTCAATCTTAAAAAGTCAAGAGTTTAAATCTCTTGTGAGGGAGACAGTGTTTTAATGAGATATTGTGACTCACAATGGTCACTGACATCTGGGTTGATTGCTATGAAATCCATGGGATTTTTGTTGTTTGTATCTGCCAAAAGATGTATAGTATAATGTGTTCAACTGCAGTTTTCCTGTAAATTAATACAATTCTGAATATTAGAGTGTAAGATGGATCTTGTAAATTGTTTTACTTTTCTGATGTGTAGTAAAGTTTATTTTGTATGTTTAAAGCTGCAGCATCATGTGACTTTATTCTCCTCGAAGTTAATAGGGTTTCAAACATTGCCTATTAAAGGAAAAGTTACTGGTCCATAACTGGATTTTAGTAAGTGATAAAACATAAATGTATACGAATGCAGTTTTCAAACAGTGAGAATGTTGAATTTTAAGTTGGATACAAATGTGAAAAACTTGATTTGCAGTCAGCAACACTGGAATGACAACACAGATTGGGGTCACAAACTGTGTGATTTATTAGCAAATTACTCATCCTGAACTATGTGCAACTTCCTTGTTCAAATATTCAGATTTCTGAACTGCACTCTGAGTGAGAGAAATGCATTAAAATCTGACATGTATCCTATCTGAGACTAGAGGGGGGAGCGATTCTCCCAAAGTGCTGAGTTGGTGGGAAAACTGTTCTAAATCCAGACTGTATTGACAGTTCAGCTTCTCACCTCAATCTCCACACTTTGTACACTGAAGAGGTCCCAGTCATGAATATCATTAAAAACGCAGGGGGACAGGATGTATTCGTGCCAGAGTTTGATAGTTTTGGAGCGCTCTGCATGCACAGTAGCCCCAAACTGTCAACCTCCTGTTAGCTTGCGAGCCTGTGACCACCACAGTGCTGCCCCTCCAACCCCCCCATGGCCTGATCGCGGCTGTCAATTCCCATGCCAGCCCTGACCGCCCACCCTCCTCATCCTGCAGCGCTCTGATGTCCAGGTCCCACTCCCCAGCAGTGGCGATCTTCCCAACCCCCTCCCCTCACTCCAGCACACTGTCCAGGCCCCACTCCCCAGCAGTGGCGATCTTCCCAACCCCCTCCCCTCACTCCAGCAGACACCTCGCCCACTACCCCATGGTCATAGAACATGGAACATTACAGCACAAATAGGTCCTTCGGCCCACAAGTTGCGCCGATCATATCCATGCCTACCAGGCCATAGAACTATCTGGAACTCCCATTAAATCCCATGTACGCTACAAGAGAATGCAGGTTTAAGGTGCTGGGGATGAGTTGTCAGGGGTAAGTTAGGTGAAAAAGTCTTTTAAAAGTCTTTTTAAAAGTCTTTTAAAAGACCCCAGCGAGTTCGCCTCTACCACCACAGAATGATTCCACTCACCCCCTGCCGCCCAACCCTCTGGCGAGCCTCATTTGCCCTCCTGCTTATTCTCGAGTAGTTTCACGAATGTGGGGAATTAGTCTGAACTACACGGGAATTAAGTTCGCCTGGCGGAGTGGGAAATTTAATCGGGACCTGAAAGGACCCAATAATGAACTAATATACATATTATTAATGTGTACATAATGTACTGGTCACAAAATAAAGTTTTGTGAAAAAATGTTTAGTTTGAAAAGATGCTGAAGTAATTGCTTTTAGTTGTGTTGTCGCAGACTCTGCTTAGAACACTTCACTGTCTTTGAAGCATGATTAATCGTAGAATATTCAATAGCTGTCAATCTTTTGATGATCTGCAAA
The DNA here is from genome assembly GCA_024679065.1 of Sphyrna mokarran. Taxonomy (NCBI): domain Eukaryota; kingdom Metazoa; phylum Chordata; class Chondrichthyes; order Carcharhiniformes; family Carcharhinidae; genus Sphyrna; species Sphyrna mokarran. The sequence continues at coordinate 95,153,863 of JAGIQG010000003.1, forward strand.
TTATAGTTGGTGATAGGAGTTGACATTTCTGGAAAATGTTGTGCATTTCAATGGACATGAGCGATGGAAATGTTCCCTTTTTTAAATTAATACAGCACACAAGCATAAAAAAGCCCAAGAGAGCTAAGAATTTGGTCTCCTAAGTTGAACTCTTATCTCACAGTGATACAGTCTGTCATCTTAACATTATAACGGCTGGTAGAAAATACGTGATTGGCCATTAAGCTTTTTTCACCAGACATAGAAAGGAAATTAGGGGTAAAGAAGGTTAATAATATTTCTTGCAAACCATGTTATACCATGTGTCATAATTTGGTAAACACAAGAAGTGCTGGGAGAAGCTCAACAGGTCTGGCATTATTTATCGAGGGAAAAACAGAGTTAATGCCACAACCTGATGACCACTATGGCTGCAAAATCTCACAAGAAGGTCCAAACAGGATTTGCACAGGTGAGATCTTGGTTTGAGATCTTCCCTTATCCCCAGCTGGTGATGTGATCAAGTTAATAATCCAGAAAGAGCATGAATCTGATTTCCATATATTTTAATAAATGAACATGTACCTACCAGCCTCGCCGCCAGTAAATCCACCCACACCTTATCCTCCCATTCAGTCAGTGTGATATCTTACTGCTACAAATCACGACTGGTTTTCAAAAGCGAAAACAAACCGTGATGACCAGGCTAGGGGCGTGGAGATTACTATTGTGCCTGGGTGGTGAGGGTCATTGCACCATGAAGGTCATGATGCAATGGAAATTTGGTAGCGCCTCTGGGAAGCCCAATTGGGGTGATTCCCCTTATCTGTGGTATTGAGTGTGGGTTCAGGACACAGAGCCTCAATGCTGCTGAGGGATGGGGAAGGGGGCAGAAGAGAGAGAGCCCCAATGCCTGAATAAGTAGGGGGGGGAAGAGGGGAAAACCCTGATGCCTACGAAGGGATGGATGGAGAAGGGAGAGCCTCAATGTCTGCAAGGTGGGGAGAGCCCCAATGCCTGCGAAGGGGGTGGTAATGAGAGGGAAAAGAGCCCTGATGCCTGCAAAGGGGGTGGTAGTGAGAGGGCAGAGAGCCCTGATGCCTGCGAAGGGAGTGGGCAATATTGGCATTGTAATGGGGGAGGGGGTGGAAGGAGAGGAAATAAGTGGGAGGTGACCTGGAGCTTTGGGATGATATCCTGATTTCAGTTGGGAGACTTTCTACTTAAGTTAGAGATTGGAGTCCCTTTTAAAAATGCACCTACATCTTAGCTTGCTGTCATCTTTAGGCCCTCACTTCTTCAGTTAACTGGGAAGCGGGATTCACACTGAGTGTCTTTCTCACCTGATTGAACACTCACTGATGCCTGTTTTCATGCCTGAGCCAGCACTACGCATTTTTGGGAAAATTTGCCCGAATGATTTGAATCCAATTTGACTTCTTCACAACTGAAAAAGGCTTCTGAAGAAGGGTCATATTGGACTCGAAATGGTAACTCTGCTTCTCTCTCTACAGATGCTGCCAGACCTGTTGTATTTTCTTAGCACTTGCTGTTTGTATTTCAGATCTGTAGCATTTTGCTTTTTATCATACTTTGGTGTTAACCTTTCATGGGCCATAATTTCCTCAGAGCAGCAGTCAGCATCGATTTATCACTCTGCGCCCAATTATCTTTGACAGTTTTCTTCCATGCCTGACTCACCTAACCTCCCAACTGAGGCAAGGCTAGAACCTGACAGCACAGCTGTTCTTCAGGCCCAGCATTAAAGTCTAGTCTAGCTCTGTTGAAGTGAAGAAGGGCTCACCCTCTTGTTGAGGAGGGAGGGGAAGCAGTGAAGCGTTTCATGCCTCAAGGAGGGGGGAGAGGGTAAGACCTCAAGTAGGTTTGGGGGTCTATGAGTGGGTCAGAGCTTGTGTGGTATGGAGGGGTGTGGGTGTCAGGTTATGGCTGGAGCAAGTGGTTGGATTGGGCCTGCTGGTGGGACTTGAGGAGCAGAAGGGGCAAATTCCTTGTGGGTCAGGTGGAGCTGTGGATGCTTGGAAGGGGATGGCTCGCTGGAGATTAGGAAGAGTCGGGTTGGGGGAATGGAGAGCCCAATAGAGGGGCCAGTCTGGATATTTACAACAGTTACCCTGAAGTCAGAAGAGTTTGAGAGTTTTTAATGCTTCTAAATTTCTTGCAAACCAGTATCCCATCCATTGATTCTGACTATACTAACCATTGCCTCTTAAAAGCAGCCAGTATAATCAAGAATCCCACACACCTTACTTTTTTCCATCAGGAAAAAGATGCAAAAGTCTGAAGTCACGTACCAGCTGATTCAAGCATAACTTTTTCTCATCGGACTTTTGAATGGACCTACCTTTTATTAAGCTGATCTTTCTCTAGACCCTAGCTCTAATTATAACACTGCATTCTGCACTCTCTCCCTTCCTTCTCTATGAAGGGCATGCTTTGTCTATATGGTAACAAGAAGCAATACTTTTCAATGTATAACACAGTATATATGACAATAATAAATCAAATAATGAAACCTGTCAGAACCATTGAATTTTGCACCTTAAGTCACATTTCAGATTGTAACCATAGGAAGTTTTCACTTCTGGGCAAAATGACCGTGTTAATCCTAAACTATGAAGTCCAGAGTGAAATTCCACTGATCGTATTTAGAGTACCCCTCTAATTAAACACCATGGAGCTCAAAAGCCACGGCCCTAGTTTTTCAAATTTCAATTGAATTAAACATTCTCTTCTGTTTCAAGGCTATATTGTGTATAAAGCATCACATGGCAACATGTCAGAAATGCCAAATTTTGTCAATGAGTTACAGATTAAATAATTTGCAATGGGTTTTATATTTGACTTGATAAATTGTTCAATCTGCTCACAATTAAGTGAGCAGAGGTAAATTTGCAATTTATGCTCCTTGTGAGTGTTGTGTCTTCAGTGAATAAAGTTGATTGAACTATTCATCAAACCAAAGCACACAAGGCCAATTTAGTTGCTAGCTCAGTGACGTTAAGTTCCTGTACATTAATGAACCATGAAGGTTTTTTTTTAAACGTATTGTATAACCAGTTAAATGAGTCTATACACTTAGTATATGGACAAGGATAAATCATTTTTTCCCCAGTTAGATTACATTAATTAGCTTTCATTTCTGGGTTAAGAAGTCGGCACAAGATTTCAAGAAGTGGTCTGTATTTTCTATTCAACTTATTTTTTGTTAGAATTGGACTTGCAATTTTTAATTCAATTTTTGATAGCTTTTTCTCAATAGAAATTTACTAAATTCAGAAGTGCTCTCGCCACAGTTGTTAATTTATAGAGAACAATAAGTAAAATAGACCTCCAATGAAACTGTAGTGGAAATAGCTATTTATTACCAGGGTCACAAATAGGCTTACATTAATACTGCAATGAAGCTAGTGTGAAAATTCCCTAATCGCCACACTTCGGTGCCTGTTTGGGTTTATTGAGGAAGAATTTAGCATGGCCAGTGCATCCGAGAAAGTGTCTTTGGGACAGGTTTGTATAGAACACTGGAGAAATCAGATTGATGTGAGCATTTTTTTAAATGTAAATGATCAGTCGTAGTTGAGCATTTTCTGTGAAGTACATATCTCCTTGAGGCTATATTCTGCACTCTCTCATTTTCTTTTCTATGAACTTTGTATAATACGCAAGAAGTAATACTTTTCACTACGTTAATAATGTGACAATAATAAATCAAATCAAATCAGTGCTGCATTCTGGTTCCCTAGCTCACAGGGTTATCTTACAAGCTTGTTGACACAGACTATTCAAGGTTAGAACTTCAGGTTGAACTGCCTAAAGGCTATAGTAATCAAATTAATACAAAGAACAAAAAACAGAACAGCACGGGAAACAGGCCCTTCGGCCCAATGAGCCCGCGCTGCCACCTCGATGTTCCCACCTTTACCTGCGATCCTTGTCCATGTTTATAGATCAATGGATTAAAAACCAAATTTAGGGAGAATTTGTTTTGCCAATTAGCCAAAGAGCACATCTTTGGGATGTGGGAGGAAACCGGAGCACCTGGAGAAAACCCACGCAAGCACGGGGAGAACGTGCAAACTCCCACAGACATAGGCCCAAATCCATGTATCTGCACAACACAGCAATAGTCACTGAGCTGTCCAATATCTAAACAAACAGCCAGACACTAAAAGCAACAGGGAATTTAGAAGAAACATTGCAGCAGTCATTAGATACAAGAGTTGCAAAAATATGTGTTGGTTATTAGGTTTAAAGTTTCAAGGTATAAAACCGTTCTAATTCAAAAGAAACTTTAAGGTCCAAATTTTTAATTTCTAACACCAGGCTGCTCAGTTGCACTTGATCGATGACATATGAATGACCAATATTTATGAATCAAGTGAATTTATTAACCAACATAAAAGTGACACGGTGGCACAGTGCTTAGCACTGCTGCCTCACAGTGCCAGGGACCCGGTTCAGTTCCAGCCTCGGGTCACTGTTTGTGCAGAGTTTGCACATTCTCCCTGTATCTGCGTGGGTTTCCTCCGGGTGCTCCGGTTTCCTCCCACACTCCAACAATGTTGAGGTTAGGTTGCTTGATCATGATAAATTACCCCTTGGTGTTAGGGGGATTAGGCGGGTAAATATGTGCGGGTTATGAGGGTAGAACCTGGTGGGATTGTTGTCAGTGCAGACTTGATGGGCCAAATGGCCTCCTTCTGAGCTTTACATTCAGAGAATCATAGAATCCTACAAGTCTGAAGAAGGAATCTGCACCATCAAGTGTGCACCAATCACAATCCAATCCAGGCCCTATCCCCATAACTCTATGCATTTACCCTAGTTAGTCCGCCTGACACTTAGGGACAATTTAGCATGACCAATCCACCTAATCTACACATCTTTGGACTTTGGACATTTTGTGATTCTCTCAAGATCCCAGGCAATATGGTAACACTGGTTAGCACTGCTACCTTACAGTGCCAGAGAACCAGGTTCAATCCAGCCTTGGGTGACAGTCTGTGTGAAGTTTGCACATTCTCCCCGTATCTACATGGATTTCCTGTGGATGCTCTGTTTCCTCCCACTGTCCAAAAATGTGTAGGTTAGGTAGGTTGGACATGTAAAATTGCCCCTTAGTGTCCCAAGATGTGTTTGTTCGGGTGAATACTAGAGTAACTGCAGGAGGTAACAGGGATAGAGTGGGGGTTGTGGATAAAATGCTCTGTTGGAGAATTGGTGGAGACTCTATGGGTCGTATGGTCTCCTTCTGCACTGGAGGGATTCTATGAACTGTTGGTGTTTGCAACACAGTGATGTCCACCTCCTTTGTCTTTGAACTGATATTGAACTGTGTGTAGAGTGCCGTATCCAAGAAGTTATGTTATCACTGTGTCAGCAAATATATTAATTCCCCATTTTTATCCCCTCAGTATCTCATTCTTACTTCCTTTTTTGGAGATGATTCACATTCACCTCTCCTATTGGCCGAATCATCCCTCCAATTTCTGGGCGACATGATGGTACAGTGGTGAGCACTGCTGCTTCTCAGTGCCAGGAACTGGGGTTTAATTTCTGTATCAGGTCACTATCTGTATGGAGTTTGCACATTCTCCCCACGTCTGCATGAGTTTCCTCTGGGTGCTCTAGATTTCTCCCACACTCAAAAGGTGTTTGTGTTAGGTTGATTGGCCATGCTAAATTGCCTCTTAATGGGGACTAGCAGGGTACACGTGGGGTTATGTGGAGAGGCCAGGGTGGGATTATTGTTGGTGCAGACTGAGTGGGCCAAATGGCTTCCTTGTGAACTGTAGGGATTCTATGATTCTAGGCTAATTGGCAAAACAAATTCTCCCTAAATTGTCTCAAATTTGGTTTTTAATCCATAGATCTATAAACATAGACAAGGATCACGGGTAGAAGTGGGAATATCGGGGTGGCGGCGCGGGCTCACTGGGCCAAAGGGCCTGTTTCCTGTGCTGTTTTGTTCTTTGTTCTTTTGTTCTTTGTAACCCATGCTCTATGGATTATAAACTGAGACACGGCTCTGTCGCTTACTTCCGCAGACCCCAGACATTTACATTTTGTTACAATCAAGTGACAAGTTTCCATTTGATGCCAAACAGTCATAAGTAAAGTCATTTCTCTTTTTTAATCCAATATTTTAACTTAAGTCCTTAACTGAAACTATTAAAATCAACAGTTAAGACCACTTTCTATCAGAACACCAGAGAATAGGGCAGCATGTGGCACTGCTGGCTCACAACATTGGGAAACTCAGGTTCAACTCTGGCCTCAGGTCACTGTCTGTGTGGAGTTTACACATTCTCCCTGTGTCTGAGTGGGTTTTCTTCAGGTGCTCTCACACTCCAAAGATGTACAGTATAGGTGGATTGGCTATGGTATTATGCCCCTTAGTGTGAGTTATGGGGATTAGCAGGGTAAATATGTGGGGTTACAGGAATAGGGCCAAGATGGAATTCTCTTTCTGAGAATCAGTGCAGATTAAATGGGCAGAACAGCCTCCTTCTGCACTGTAGGAATTCCATGAATAAAGATGCAGATCAATTAGCAGAACACAAGGTTTGCTTACACTTAGTGTTATCCTACGCTCGCAATGCTTTTAGCCATTCCTTCAGACTGATTAAAAAAACAGCTAATTGTATGTGACCATTTAGACACATACTGCTGCTTCAGCTTAAGATTCAAAGAACTCACTTATGAAACAATAAAACAATTCTCTTTCTTCACTGACAACTTGCCCTCCTATAAAGCATTCCAATTAGCAGAAATTCAAAACTGAGATATTTAGTTTAAATTGCAATTACAGAATAATATCCATTGATATTACACATTCTAAAAATCAGTTGAATTATCAAACTCTCATGTTTAGAATTGTACTGTGCAGTTTATTTTTGCTTTATTGGACAGCATGATGACACAGTGATTAACATTGCTGCATCACAGCACCAGGGACTTAGGTTAAGTTCTGGCCTTGGGTGACTCTGTGGAATTTGTGTATTCTCCCCAGATCTGTGTGGGTTTCCTCCAGTTTTCTCCCATAGTTCAAAGATATGCAGGTTAGGTGGATTAGCTGTGGTAAATGTTACGGGATAGAGTTGGGGAGGGGGGTGGGGGTGGCTCTGGACATATTTTTTACGAAGGCAAGATGCAGATTCAATGGGCCAAATGACCTCCTTTTACACTGTAGGGATTCTGTGGTATTGATTTGAAAACAATGTTGAAAATTAATAAAGGGTATTGCAAAATCTTTTGTTAAAATTAAAATCAACATTCTTGCCTTCATTTATATGTGAGAATTTATGCACAGGTGTCATGTCTTTAAAAAGTACCTAGCGGGGGGCAATGGGGTGGATTTTGACCCTGTACTATTTGTCCATGGGTTTTTTGAAGTGGTGTCAGTGTTGAGAAGTGCGATTCACGGCAGTGTAATCGAAGGTGTGATTTTTAAAACTCTTTGCTGGCCACATGGAGAAGATCATGCCAAGGAAGGTTGAGAAACAGATTCCATTTGCATCTCATTATTAGGCAGTCTCATGAGATTTGCAAGCCTCATGGAATATTCATCGGGTGCCGAAGTGATATCATATCGGCGTCAATAGGAACAGTTGGATGGAGGATATCCCACCTCTGCTTCACCCAATCCCAGAGTTAGGTTAGGGCTTCCTCTGAAAAACATGGTGCAGGTGTCCTGGCAGCCATCCCATCTAATGGATCTGACACAAATGCTAGAATGCTGTTTTTATGGAGCTGCCCACTGATTGCATAGACTCAGTTAACCTGGGGTGAGCAATTCAGAGGGAGGCCGCCACTAGCGTAATGCAAATCATGTTATTAATGAGGCTTAAGAGTCTGTGGAAAATCTGCCATCGGGATTCACACCATTTTTCTTACTGTAACTTGCACTTCGTCATATTTCTGGTAAGATTTCCCCCCAGTATAATGATCAATCCCTAAGGAAAACAATCATAGTAGCTCAAACAGAAAACCATCATTAAAATGCGAAAGCATTTCTTGTTTCTTGTAAGGACCAAAAGTCAGAAGCCACTTCATCAGAAGTATCCCACTAACTCAGGCTATTATTCCATTAAGGTGAAAGATGAGGTCATTAATATGCTCTGTGAATAGCCTAATTACTACATATTTGTCTCTATGAAGCTCTTTGATCAGATCAATTCTGAGATTGGGCAAAAATTCAAAAATCATCAAGCAGAAAGCCATGTTTAATTTCTCATTGTGGGATTGCATATTATGGAAGGGGCACTTAGGAGACTGATTTTGTTCGTGGAGATAAAAACAACAGCTAATATGATACATTGGTAAAAAATCATTCTGCAATACTTGTCCGGTGACAAGGAGCCAATATAAATGTTAGCAGTTAAATGCAGTTACAGAATGTGCAAATATCAAGATTCAACTATTCAATATTAAACATGAAAAAACAGATTTGGGCAAACAGGAAATGCCAGCAGATATTTTAGTGAGAGTGAATGCCCAGATATCAAGCTCTGAGGAGACTGCACAAAAGGAAGAAGTCAACGCGGTGTTCAACTGGACTCAACATACACCAGGATGTCTGGAAGAAGTTCCCTGATTTAATAGCACAGAAGTAATGTGAGAATACTATTGTGATTTAGCAGCGCTGCAGATGTATAGGCATAAATGAATATTAAGATTATATATTCTGTTTTAAATGCTGGACCAGATAGAGACACATTACTGTGAATATTTGATAAAATGCCGTGGAGCAGGCTTGTCAACAAAGATGCAGCCCATGGAATAAGAGGGAAGATTGCAATCTGGATATGAAGTGGGCAGAGTGACAGGAAACATAGTAATGGTGATTGGTTGTTTTTCAGACTGGAGGAAAATCTAGAGCAGGGTTCCCAAGGGTCATTATTAGGACGGCTGCTTTTCTTGATGTATATAAATCACTTAGACTTGAATGTGCAGGGCACAAATTTAAATTTGCAGATGACATAAAACTTTAAAATATGGAAGTATTGTGAACTGTGAGGATGATTGTAACAGACTTCAAGAGGTCAAAGGCTGGTGGAATGGACAGGCACGTGGCAAATGGGAATTTAATGCAGAGAAATATGAAGCAATAGATTTTGGGAGGAAGAACAAAGAAAGCAATCACAAAGTAAAGGATACAATTTTAAAGGGAATGCAGGAGCAGCCTCTATTGTGAGCGTATGCTCACAAATTACTGATAGTGGCAGAAAGGGTTAAACAGGCATATGGGATCCTATAAATAGCAATTTTATAAATAGCAGCTTCAAGTACAAAAGCAAGAAATTTATGGTGAATCTTTATGCAACACTGGTTCAGTTTCCAATGAAATCCATTTCTTCAGGAAGGATTTGGGTAGGATGTATAAAATATGTATCAGAATGATTACAGAGGGGAGAGACTTCAGTTCTGAAACTGGGATGTTCTCCTTAGAAAAGATGAGATGCAATAAAGGGGTTAAAAAGCCTGAGGTCTGGGCAGATTAGAAACGGTGAAACTGTTCCCATTCGCAAAAGTGTCAAGACCACAGCATTTAGATAATGAACAAAAAAACCAAAAGTGATGTGAGGCATTTTCATACAACGAATGGTTAGCATCTGGAATGTGCTGTCTGGAAGCATGACGGAGGCTGATTCAATTATGGCTTTTAAAATGGGATTGGATAATTTTCTGAAGACCGCAGGTTTACAGGCCTCTGGGGAGGGAGGACTCGCTGAATTATGTTCATGGAGAGCTGGCAGGGACATGATGGGGTGAATGCCCTCCTCCCAACATGCTGTTATGTATGTTGGGGTATAGCCTCCTTAAGGGAACAGATCATGTGACCTCAGTGTGGGATGAGCTGTTGGGAACTGCTCTGTGTGTGCAGCCAACATTTGGAGCATGGAACGAATTGACATAATAAAGAGCTCTGTTCCCTGACGCCTGACTGTGGAATAGTTATTGAGGAGAAGCCTCGATGTAACAGATTCAACAGTAACCAATCTAAGATTATATGCAGCAAGTAAGCAGAGGTGTAAATTACATCAAAACACATTGGTGGTCTTCTGAAAACGATGCATGAAGATTGCCTTCTACATTGGCATGCTTGGGGCATTCACACTGGCACATCATGAGCATTCAGCCTCTGATCTTCAGGTAAGCTTTCTCCAATGCAGCCTTCATGACACATTACAATGCAGAATTGCTGAGTAGAAACTGATAGCCAAGTTCCGCATACACAAGGCCGGCCTCAACTGGGATCTTGCATTCATGTCACACTATCTATAACCCCCATAACTTGCCTGGGCTTGCAAAATCTCATAACTGTCCTGGCTGGGGATAATACACATCTCTTTAACCTGTACTTAATTCTCTCTCCATTCACATTGTCTATACTTTAAGATTTGATTACCTGTAAAGACTCGCATTCCAACCATTATTTTGTAAATTGAATTTAATGGCCTGTTTACGAACACAACTCCCACTCACCTGATGAAGGAGCAGTACTCTGAAAGCTTGTGGCTTGTGCTACAAATAAACCTATTGGACTAGCTTGGTGTTGTGAGATGTCTTACTATGCTTGGAGCAGCCTGTTTGATACTTATGACAGCACAATTCTACACCATTAGTTATGCAAATTACAATAGGCAATGATTTTGGGTCCTCCACAAGTGACTCCAGTAAGTTAGATCCATGGCACTGACATAAGGTCTTCAAAGTTAATTGCAAATGGTCTTTGTGTACCCCCTGCAATTTACTAATTGGCCATGTAGCTACCTGGCAGAGTGATCACAGTTGATAGAGAAGCACTTACTGCTTCATTTGAGAGGGAGAGAAATTAACAATACAGAATCAGCAGGTTCACCGGGAGAACACAACCATATGCCACAGACATTCAAACAAAACATATTACCAAAGTTTTCAGTCTGTAGTATTTTTCCCTTTGTAGCAGGAGTCTAAAACGCAAGTAACAGGGCTAACAACAGTCTGTGTCACAATGTTCAAAGTGCCATGAGTAGTGCTTGGCAGGTATCTATTCCCCTCTGCAAATCGTTAACATTCCAGTGGAAGCCATTGCTGTAAAAAGATCCTCAACCAATTCCAGTAGTCTCCATGTTAGACAAAAACAGAAAATGTTGAGAAAACTCAACAGTTCCAGAAATATCTGTGGAGAGAGAAACAGAATGAATGGGCAAGATCTCACCAAAAATGGCAGAGTGTTAATTCAAGCTTGAAAAAATGCCATGTTTCTCTATATATATCTGTGGTTTTCTCTCCATATCTTACCACACTGTAACACAAAAACACAGGTGGGATGTTTTATGCCATCAAGTTGGAAGAGAGGCCTCAACATGCTGGCAAAACCCGGCTGCACTGAGATCAGGAATGTTTAAAGGAATGTTTAAACATCAGAATGTTTAAAGGTATCTCGATCAGGACAAACAATAACCATTCCCCCAGCCCATCACAGAGGTCTGAAGGGCCCACCTACCTCCATGAACAAAGCTGGTTCCCCTCCCCCACTCCCACCAACTTGATTGCAACTAGCACCCACCACCACCCCCTGCCAACCAATGATTAGAACTGCCCCATCCTGGTCTGGTGGGGGCCAGCACCCACCATTTGAAGCTGGCAAGCCCTCCTCCTCCTATTAAACATCGGGCCCTTTCCCACCAACCCTCCAACCACACAGTCAATGCAGGCAAACCCACCCATTCTGCCCCAAACTGCCAATGCTGGCATCCCCAGTTCCCACATCCACCTGCGCCCAACACCATAAATAAGTGGATCCCCATGTGGTGCCAACTTAGCAGTGCCAAACTGTGCCAAGGCACTGCCTGGCCATGTCCCTCTTCTCCAGGGGCTATACTCACATTTATGTCCCGGACGATCCCCATGACAAATTCACATGTGATATCACTTCAGTGTAGTTTGAACATACGTCATGAGGTCAATAACTGGCAGGGAAGAGGTTTTCATTATATTTAAATATATTAAGATAAATGTTAATCAAGTTCGTGCCCAAGAGGCAATGAAACTCAGAAGTCACAATCTCACTGGCGATGGGGAGAATGGGCAGCAGATCACCCCTGATGTTTCAACTTGCCTTCTTCAGAGCTCGCGAGGTAGCAATGCAATAGATTTTATATTGGACATGAAGAGGGAGGAGGTAATAGGGAAGGTATCACACCTTCTGCAATTGTGTGGGAAAGAGATAAGGCGTTGAGGGTGATGGTGAAGAGGACCAGGATGTCACAAAGAGTCCCTGTGGAATGCTGACAGATGAGATCAGACAAAGATATGTTTGGTGGTAGCATCACGGGCTCAGGGTGAGGGGGGCTATGTATAAGACAAATATTAGAGACCAGTTTTTCACACAAAGGGTAGTGGGGGTATGGAATGCGCTGCCGAGTAAGGTGGTGGGAGCAGGCACGCTAGGGTTGTTTAAGGGTCTCTTGGACAGCCACATGAGCGGTCTGCAGATAGAGGGATATAGCAGGACTGTTTGAATATCGAGAGGACCAAATAGTAGTAGACTATCCTTTAGTTTCGTCTCGGGAATGTCTTAGTTTTTTTTAGCATGTTTAATTAAGTCTTATTTGTTTCCGCAGGCAATTCGGTCCACCTTGTTGACCAACAAGGGGCATGCATGCGGCATGTCGTGCGAGAGCTGCTCTTGGAGGTTGCTTCAGGAGTTGCCTAGTGCTTCACGTCGTCAGTGTATGCTTAAACTGGACCATCTGATGGGCAACATGACAGCTCAGAGACTATCGCTGTTGCTGTGCTGACACATGGATTTGGGCCTGTGTCTGCGGGAGTTTGCGCGTTCTCCCCGTGGTTGCGTGGGTTTCCTCCGGGTGCTCCGGTTTCCTCCCACATCCCAAAAATGTGCTCTTAGGCTGATTGGGTAACAAATTGTCCCTATATTGGTCCCTATATGGGAATCTTCAACAATAGGCATAGCCTAAAGACAAGGATATGTCATTAGGACGTTAGGACGGCGGTGTGGGCTCATTAGGCCGAAGGGCCTGGTTCCCGTGCTGTGTTGCTCTTTGTTCTTTGTTTATCACGCTGGAGTTGGTGGAAATGGCAGAGGATGATCCTTTGAATGAGGAGGCTGGTGGGATGAAAAGTAAGGACAAAGGGGACAAGAGAAGGAGGGGAAAGGGTAAGGACAGGGGTCGGACATGGTTGAGCGCCTTGTCAACCACAGTTGTTGGGGGTGGGGCAACCTCGGCTGCGAAAAGTTGTTTTATACACATACAACTCTACACCTCCACGTCTTCCTCCTCATGATTAACTTTGATAAACATGCCCCAATAATAGACACATCAACATTCTCTGTGCACTATTACAATATTTCTGTGCACTATTAACTTAGGTCATTACTGTGCTGCAAAATCTTCTGCTTTCTGAAACTCACTGCAAGACCAAGCCCAACATGGGAAAATGTATTTGCTATTTGATTTAACTGTTCAGTGAACAACAAAAGTTCAAACACAAATTGGCTTTATTCTTCACTTTTTGAATGTGCTCGTTGATTGATGTGTTTCACTCCTTTATTTCCATCTTGTTTTGTAATAAATACTGAACTAAAGAAAATGTGATACTCAGTGCTAACTGGAGGAGAAAAGAGATTTGCATTTACAGAGCGGTTTTCACAACTATGTGATATCTCAAAGCACTATAAAACCACTGAAGTGCTTTTAGAGTGTAGTTACTGTTACAATGTAAGAAACACAACAGCATCCTGTGTGCAATAATTTCTCATAAACAGACAATTTGGTTTTGTGATGTTAGCTGAGGAATATATATTGGCCAGGACACCACAGGGATAATTCCCTTGCTCTTTTTCAAAACAATGCCTGAGTGAAAGGTGGCACCTTCAACAATGCAGCACTCCCTCCATACCCTACTGGAATGTCAACCTTGATTTTTGTGCTCAGGCCCTGGAGCTGGGACTTGAATGATCTAGCTGTGAATATGTGTGTATTAAAATGTTGACATTACGCTTGATTCCACTAGTTTGAAGAGGAAGTTGGGATATAAGACTGCAATAAGTGTAATATGAAGTAAGTGTTAAATAATTATTTTAATTAATCAGCCAGGGATCTTAAAAATCAAAGTTTTTACAATCCAAAATGATGCTTTTCTCCAGTGATACAACTGCAACATTGTATATTTTAAATACCTCTAAATATTTTAATAATCTGAGGTAATAAGCTATAATAACAATATAATTTAGAATGCAGGAAGTTGTTTGGCAGTGTGCACTGTGAGAACAATTTGCTTTTCTCCTGTGCTGTGACAAAATGATGCTGCTTTTGTAACATTTAAGTATGACAGTCTTGGTAGTTATTCAAAACATTGAAGCTGCTACTTGCTATTAATCAGACCATGAACATTTATTGCTTATCTAAATGAGCCAAACAGACACAGACAATGTTAATCTGGACAGATTTATTAGATTCTGTGCTGACATTTTAATCATTATAATCTCTGTGATGTTCTGCAAGGCAAATATCCAGAAGGTGAATGGTTACTTGGATTGTACTATGATTTTTTTTGTTCTGTACAATGGTCTTCATTATAACATAGGAGTAGGCCAATTAATTTTGGAGTCTTGCTACCACTAGACCATTAGCTTGAGATGCATCTGAACCCTATGTATTTGCCTTTGTTCCATCTCCGATACCCTAAAATGATGTTAGTCTTGAAATATTCAATTGATCTAGGCGCCAATTCTTCACAGAGAAATGTTTTTACCTAGTAAGCGGTGACAATCTGGAACTTATCATAGCAAAGTATGATATATATATATGATGTATATAGCAGAGAAGGATGCTGCCCAGCTCATCTGTCCATACGAGCTTGTTTTCCTCATAGATTATGACATTTCAAGCGCTCCAGGAAGAATTGAGACACATGACATACATATGTTTAAAGGGAAGCTGGATGAGTACATGAAAGAATAAGGAATAAAAGTATAAGATGATAGGATTAGGGGATTAGATAGGAAAGGGGGATGTAGAAGCCTATAAGCATTGCATAGACCAGTTAAGCCAAATTATCTAATTTTGTGCAGTAAATTCTATATAATTCTACGAGTTGGGAATTCCTCAGCAGAAGAAATCGTGACCATCAGAAGATCTTGTGGAATTCCTTAATCATTACAACTTTTTCAAATATAATTTCTCCAGCCTTCGAAATTCATGAAAGTACAGGCTATATTTATGTAGCTTGTCCCAATAATTAATGCTGTAAGTCTTGATATCATTGTGATTAATTTTTGATGTATTCCCCCCTCCAATGCCAATTTAGCTTTCCTGTCATTCGATGTCCAAAACTGAATGCAGCAATCCAGTTGTGGTCCATCCAAGGCTCTAAATAATTGAAGCCACACTGAATATCTTCGAATAGTTCAGAAAGTGGAAATTCGTGCCCATTTAAGTCTATTGTCCTGGATAAGCTATGTTCAGGCAGTCTGACTGTATTCCACTGGCTTTGTAAATTGTATAGTGCAGTTGTATAGATGTTCAGCATTCCATGACCTGCTGTTTATGTCAGTTAAGTCTTTTTAAAATTCATTCTGTACTCCAACCCACACAATAATCAAAGTCATTGTTAATACAGAACAAGGTTTTATAATGCCTTCTGAGCAAGCATATCACTACAGTTCTTTCTTTTAGGAAAAATGGAAAACAAATTTACCGATATTCATTCTCAAACACTGACTCATGCGTACATTGAGTCTCTCTCTGTGTGGAGTTTGCATGTTCTCTCCATGCATGGGTTTCTTCTGGGTTCTCCAGTTTCCTCCCACAGTCTGAAAGACGTGCTGGTTGGGTTCATTGGGCATGCTAAATTGCCTCTTAGTGTCAAGGCGACTAGCAGGATAAATACATGAAGTTATGGGGATAGGGTCTGCGTGGGATTCTTGTCGGTGCGGACATGGTGGATCAAATTGCCGCCTCTTTTACTGTAGGGATTCTATGATCAAACACGAAGAACAAAGAAAATTACAGCACGGAATCAGGTCTTTCGGCCCTCCAAGCCTGCATCGACCATGCTGCCCAACAGTATTAAAACTCCCTACCTTTCAGGGGGCCATATCCTTTATTCCCATCTCATTCACGTACTTGTCAAGATGCTCCTTAGAAGTCTCTATTGTGTCTGCTTCCACTATCTCCCCAGCAACGAGTTCCAGGCACCCACTACTCTCCGTGTAAAAACTCTGCCTCGTACATTTCTTTTAAACCTTGCCCCTCACACCTTAAACCTGTGCCCCCTAGTAATTGACTCTTTCATCATGGGAAAAAACTTCTGACTATCCATTTTGAACATGCCTTTCATAATCTTGTAGACTTCTATCAGGTTGCCCCTCAACCTCCGTCGTTCCAGTGAGAACAAACCAAGTTTCTCCAACCTCTCCTCATAGCTAATGCCCTCCATACCAGGCAACATCCTGATAAATCTTTTTTCTACCCTTGCCAAAGCCTCCACATCTTTCTGGCAGTGTGGAAACCAGAATTGAACACTATATTCCAAATGCAGCCTCAGTAAGGTTCTATAAAGCTGCATGCAACATGACTTGCCAATTTTTAAACTCAGTGCCTCGGCTGATGAAAGCAAGCATGCTATATGCCTTCTTGACTACCTTCTCCACCTGCACTGCCACTTTCAGTGATCTGTATACCCGTCCACCCAGATCCCTTTGTCTATCAATACTGTTAAGGGTTCTGTCATTTACTATATATTTCCTATCTGTGTTAGATCTTCCAAAATGCATTACCTCACATTTGTACAGATTAAACTCCACCTGCCATCTGCCTGCCCAAGTCTCCAACTGATTTATATCCTGCTGTATCCTCTAATGGTTCCCATCACTATCCACAAATCCACCAACGTTTGTGTCATCTGCAAACTTGCTAATCAAACCAGTTACATTTTCTTCCAAATCATTTATATATATATTACAAATAGCAAAGGTCCCGGCACTGATCCCTGAGGAACACCACTTATCACAGCCCTCCATTCAGAACCATGTCCTTCCACTGCCATTATTCTCCAATCCCCTAGGACTGCCCCTGTACAGTAAGAAGTCTCACAGTACCAGATTAAAGTCCAAAAAGTTTATTTGGTAATACTAGCGACATCACATAACCCTGTCACAGCAACTCTGCAAGGCATGCCAGATCATCAACACTGATGTCCTCATCTCACGTGAGAAGAGCATCCACCAGATATATGGTATATACTCTTGCAACTCGACCAACATTGTCTACCTAATACGCTGCAAGAAAGGATGTCCTGAGGTATGGTACACTGGGGAGATCATGCAGACGCTACAAGAACGAATGAATGAACACGGCTCGACAATCACCAGGCAGAGAGTGTTCCCTTCCAGTCAGCAGTGACAGGCATTCAGCCTCAGATCTTCGGCTAAGCATTCTCCAAGGTGGCCTTCACGATACACAACGCAGAATCGCTGAGCAAAAACTGATAGCCTAGTTCCATACACACAATGAGGACAGCCTCAACCGGGATCTTGGGTTCATTTATATTATCTGTAACCCCCATGACTTGCCTGGGCTTGCAAAATCTCACTAACTATCCTGGCTGGAGACAAACACACCTCTTTAATCTGTGCTTAACCCACTCTGCACTCACAACGTCTGTACCTTTAAGACTTGATTATTTGTAAAGACTTGCATTCCAACCATTAACGTGTAAATTGAGTTTGTGTCTTTATGTGGCCTTTGTGAACACAAGTTCTCCAAAAGCTGGTGCTGCCAAATAAACCTGTTGGACTTTAATCTGTTGTGACTTTTTCTTGTGCTTATCCCAGTCCAATGCCGGCATATGACTTCCCCTATAGCCCGTGAGGAAACAAAGATTTCTCTCAAGGCTCCAGCAATTTCCTCCCTTGCCTGTCTCAGTATTCTGAGGTATATCTTATCAGGCCCTGGGGTCTTGTCTACCTTAATGTTTCTTAAAAACCCCAATACTACCTCCTGTTTGATCTCAACATGATTCAAACTATATATATACTCTTTCCCAGACTCATCCACCAAGTCTCTCCCTTTGGTGAGTACTGACGCAAAGTGCTCATTTAATACCTCGCCCATTTCCTCTGGCTTGACGCATAAATTCCTTCCCTTGCCCTTGAGTGGGCCAACCATCTCCCTGGCTACCCTCTTGCTCTTTACATGTGTGTAAAAAACCTTGGGATTTTTCTTAATCCTGTTGGCTAATGCCTTTTTGTAACCCCTTTTAGCTCTCCTTACTCCTTACTTAAGTTTCTTTCTACTTTCCTTGTATTCCACACTTTTTTTATGTGTTCCCAGCCTCTAAGCTTTGACAAATGCTTCCTTTGCCTCTTTGACTAGGCTCACAACATCTTTCATTATCCAAGGTTCCCAAAACTTGCCATACTTACCCTTCATCCTTCGAGGAATGTGATGGTCCTGAATCTCTATCAACTTAAATCTGAAAGCCTTCCACATGCCAGATGTTGATTTGCCCTCAAACATCTGTCCCCAATCTACATTCTTCAGTTCCTGCCTCATATTGTTGTAATTAGCCTTCCCCCAATTTAGCACCTTAACTTGAGGATTCCGCTTATCTTTATCCTTCAGTATCTGAAAGCTTACTGAATTGTGGTCACTGTTCCGAAACTGCTCCCCTACTGAAACATCAACCACCTGGCTGGGTTCATTCCCCACTATCACACCCAGTATGGCCCCTTCCCAAGTTGGACTATCTACATACTGTTTCAAAAAGCTCTCCTGGATGCTCCTTACAAATTCTGCCCCATCCGCGCTCCTAATACTAAGTGAGTCCAAGTCAATATAGGGGAAGCTAAAATCTTCCACTACAACAACCCTATTACTTTTACAGTGGGCAGGATTTTACAACCTCGCTCAGATTTCCGTTCTGGGAACGTCATCCGTCCTGGAATCAAGGCAGACGAGGTGGTAGGTTTTAGCCAGTGGCTACATGCAATACAGCCCAGAGTTGGTCTCCCATTGTCCAGTTTTTTGTACTGACTTAAACACTAGATAGGATGTCTGCTTTCACATGTTTTCTTACACTGTGAGTAATTTTCATGTGAAAGGATTGCAATAGCAGGTTCTGTCAAAGTAGCCTTGCATTATGTGTTTTGAATTTCTCCACAAATATTAAGGGATTCTGATCAGTGATGGCTAAGGTTTCTCTATATCCATCGTTGGCATATAATTGAAAGTGGTTTTTTCCCTTTTGTCTTCCTCTCCTGACTTTTCCTTTCTGCTTTTTCTGCCTTTTCCAGCCTTTCTCTTTCCTCTCTGCTTGCTTGAAATTTTAGCTCAGTTTCTGCTGCTCCAGCTGTATCCTTGCTGTTATCAACTCATGGTCTTTCTAGTCTCTGACCTTTGAAATCAATCTCTCTTCACACTAAGAGTTAGCTTGCTGTCATTTGACCTTCCTTCACAAACCCCTAGTCACCAAACATGCTTATAACAAGCTTGTGATTCAATTATTTTATTTCAAAAATATACTTTATTCATAAAAAACTCAAATAAATCATTGCAAAACAACATATGCAATAATTACGAACAATGCAAAAAATAGTCATTTTTACAGTACTACAAATGATCCAGTGTTAAAAATGATCTTTGAGGCTTGCTTCTCAGCCAGGATCCATTGTCCAAAGGGATTGAATTTAATGGATTGGTCTGCACTTACCTGAATAATTAGATTATTCTGCATATCTTTGAGTAGTTCAGGAGGTAGCAGTTCACACTCATTTAAGCTTATTGTCCTTGGTGAGCCAGGACAGACTACGCTGAGAGGCTTTGCCGTCGCACCTCTCTCACACTCCTCAATCACCTCATACACCAGCTCTATAGCAAACGCCACACCCTGGAAAGTAAAATGGAATACATATTCTCAACTTGCGCTCAGGACGCAGATCAGTTGCGAAACTTTGCCAAGCAGATGAGACAAAGAAACTACACCATTTACATGCACACCAAGAACAGGAAACTTGAAAAACTCGGCATCGCCACCAGCAACAACTAAGCCTCCCTTGGCACCACAGTAGAAAACAACACTACCGCAGGGAGGTCCATTGTTAACCTGTCGGACTACACACTTCAATCAGAGGAAATCGAAGTTCTCAGCCGAGGGCTCAATTTCTGTCCCACCACCAAAATGGACTCCATCAGTCTCGCAGCAGATACAGAGGAATTCATCAGGCGAATGAGGCTGCGTGAGTTCTTTCACAAACCCCAAGAGGCCAATAGTGGACTCAATGAGACAGCTAATGAACCAGAACAGCCGACAGAGGGATCCGCAGTGCAGCAACCGAAGAGGAATGAATCCAATTGGACTCCTCCGGAAGGCCGCTGCCCCCGACTGGACATGTATGCCCAAGCCATCAGGAGGTGCGTGAACACCAGATTTATCAACCACACTTACAAGACAGTCCCGAACACCACCCAAGTACAACGCAAGGCCATCCGTGCTCTCAAGACCAACCGCAACATTGTCATCAAACCAGCAGACAAAGGAGGCGCCACCGTCATACTGAACAGAACGGACTACTGTGAAGAAGTGTACCGACAACTAAACAATGAGAAACACTACAGACAGTTACCAGCAGATCCGACCAAAGAACACACTCGTCAACTCAACACTCTGATCAAAACCTTTGATCCGGACCTTCAGAACACCCTCCGGGCTCTCATTCCACGTACTCCCCGCATTGGAGATCTCTACTGCCTCCCAAAGATACACAAGGCAAACATACCTGGCCGTCCCATCGTATCGGGCAATGGGACCCTGTGTGAGAACCTCTCCGGCTATATCGAGGGCATCCTGAAACCCATTGTACAAAGAACCCCCAGCTTTTGTCTTGACACTACGGACTTCCTACAGAAACTCAGCACACATGGAGCAGTTGAACCAGGGACACTCCTTGTCACAATGGATGTCTCGGCGCTCTACACCAACATCCCCCACGACGATGGTATTGCTGCAACTGCCTCAGTACTCAATGCCAACAACTGCCAGTTTCCGGATGCAATTTTACAACTCATCCGCTTCATCTTGGACCACAATGTCTTCACCTTCAACAATCAGCTTTTCATCCAGACACATGGAACAGCCATGGGGACCAAATTCGCACCTCAGTATGCCAACATCTTCATGCACAGGTTCGAACAAGACTTCTTCACTACACAAGATCTTCAACCAAGGTTATATACTAGATACATTGATGACATCTTTTTCCTTTGGACTCATGGTGAACAATCATTGAAACAACTGTATGATGATATCAACAAGTTCCATCCCACCATCAGACTCACCATGGACTATTCTCCAGAATCAGTTGCATTCTTGGACACACGCATCTCCATCAAGGACGGTCACCTCAGCACCTCACTGTACCGCAAACCGACAGACAACCTCACAATGCTCCACTTCTCCAGCTTCCACCCTAGACACGTTAAAGAAGCCATTCCCTATGGACAAGCCCTCCGTATACACAGAATTTGCTCAGATGAGGAGGATCGTGACAGACACCTCCAGACGCTGAAGGATGCCCTCGTGAGAACAGGATATGGCGCTCGACTCATCGATCGACAGTTCCGACGTGCCACAACGATAAACCGCACTGACCTCCTCAGAAGACGAACACGGGACACGGTGGACAGAGTACCCTTTGTTGTCCAGTACTTCCCCGGAGCGGAGAAGCTACGACATCTTCTCCGGAGTCTTCAACATATCATTGATGACGATGAACATCTCGCTAGGGCCATCCCCACCCCCCCACTTCTTGCTTTCAGACAACCGCACAACCTCAAACAGATCATTGTTCGCAGCAAACTACCCAACCTTCAGGAGAACAGTGACCACAATACCACACAACCCTGCCACAGCAACCTCTGCAAGACATGCCGGATCATAGACATGGACGACATCATCAAACGTGAGGATACCATTCACCAGGTACACGGTACATACACTTGCAACTCGGCCAACGTTGTCTACCTAATACGTTGCAAGAAAGGATGTCCCGAAGCATGGTATATTGGGGAGACCATGCAGACACTACGACAGCGGATGAATGAGCATCGCTCAGCAATCACCAGGCAAAACAGTTCCCTTCCTGTGGGCGAACACTTCAGCAGTCATGGGCATTCGGCCTCCGACCTGCGGGTAAATGTTCTTCAAGGGGGCTTTCGTGATACACGACAGCGCAGAGTCGCTGAGCAGAGACTGATAGCCAAGCTCCGCACACATGAGGACGGTCTTAACAGGGATCTTGGCTTCATGACACACTATCTGTAACCCCCGTAACTTGCCTGGGTTAGCAAAAAACCTCACTTACTGTGCTGTCTGGAGAAAACACACAATTCTCCAACAATGCTCAGGATTCCCTTCACACACATTGTTCGCCACTTTAACACTTCAATAGCAGGTTAGATGTAAGGATTCGCATTCTAATCAGCAATCTCTGACTGTCTGTGCTGATGTGTGCTATTGCAGACCAGAACACTGCATTTGCCTGAGGAAGACACAGAGTGTTGAAAGCTCGCGTTTTTACTATCAAATAAATCGGTTGGATTATAAATTGGTGTTGCTAAATTCTTACTGAGTTCGAGCCAGGACCACACAGCTTGACTCCACTCTGTTAGCTTTGTAAATTGCAGGGTGTTGTTTGTGCAACTGGTTGGTATTTTGAGACCTGCTATTTTATGTGACTTGGGTCTTTTTTAAAAAGTATTCTGTAGTTTTAGCCTGTTTTTTTAAAAAAATATTCATTTTAAAATGAGTAATTTTAAAAAACAGGGTTTTATAATAAAATGGATATATAAATCCCTTTGCTCCTCCACATCTCTGCATTTCTCAGCATTAATGAGAAAGCCTATAGCTTAATATATCTCCTGACTCATTTTGAACAGAATGGAACATCTATGGATAATATGCAAGTAAAATATTGTGGATGCTGGAATCTGAAACAAAAACAGAATCTATGAATAATACATTGAAAGTCTTGTACATGATATGTGTTTTCTGTAAGTTAGATGCATTGGCCATGCTAAGTTCTCCCTCAGTGTACCCAAAATGGGCACCCAATTGTGGCAACTAGGGGATTTTCATAATAACTTCATTACAGGGTTAATATAAGTCTATTTGTGGCACTAACAAATAAGCTTTAAACTTTTACATTTATACTTAGTTCTTCTCACAATATATTTGCTATACTTAGTTGAAAGCAGCTCTGACTCACCTTGTATACAGTAAGAAGTCTCACAACACTAGGTTAAAGTCCAACAGGTTTATTTGGTAGCAAAAGCCACTAGATTTCAGAGCGCTGCCACTTCATCAGGTGCATTCCAACCATTATTTTGTAAATTGAGTTTGTGTTTTTATATGTCCTGTTTGTAAATACAATTTCCACTCACCTGATGAAGGGGCAGTGCTCTGAAAGCTTGTGGCTTTTGCTACCAAATAAACCTGTTGGACTTTAACCTGCTGTTGTGAGACTTCTTACTGTGTTTACCCCAATCGAATGCAACATCTCCACATCATATCACCTTGTACAACTGATCTCTCATAATGACACAATTGGAGGAATATCCAAAATAATAACTGTAAGCTGAAGTGAGAAAGAGTTATGTATTATTTTCTCCTGATAAATGACACAAATCTAACATCAGTTCAGTTGACAGATTGGCACAGAAGCAAACCACAGGATTAGATGTCCCCTTTACTAAACAGCAGGATAGCTTGCTTGAACATAGATTCCACAAATCTCTCTCACTGTTGCATCTCTCTCTCATACATATTTTATAAATTAATTTGCTACTTTCATCTCTCATTTAAACTGGGACTGACTGGACCATTTGACTGTCTATTATCTATAATATAAAGAGATACAATATTAACTTAATATGATAAAGTTGTGCAGTAACCTTGGCCTTAGACTAAAGTCCAGTTAAGCTCTGTCTTGCCTCCTCTTAATAAAAGCAAATCAACAGATTTGTGAGTCTGATCTGCAATGGAAACTGTCAGAGATATCAGCAGAGATGCCACCATCATAAGAGTCACTGTTGTTTTCGTAAATGTAGCTACATGCCAGACTATGATGGATTGACCGCTATGGTCTTAACAAACTCTCAACGTGTGTTGGAGACGGACTCCTCATGCACTTGGCCATCGCACACAAGGTTGCTGACAGACTGCTCCATGCACATTCCATCAGCTTTCATTAATAGCCTGGCCCTCAGTTAGTATTCACATTCTCTTCAGCAGTTTTAGTATGCAACCTTTTCCTCTGTTGAGTTGTCACTTATGCCATCCTAATACCCTTCTTTACTCCTTGACACATGTAAAGCATAAATTTTAACAGGGATAGTTGAGTGTTCTTGTTTGCTTTCATATCATAGCAAAATCCCAAATTGCAAAACCTAACCCAATTCCTCTCTTAAAATGTTTGGTCTGAACATCCTCCTCACAAACACAAAATTCTAAATTAATTCAGGGGTAGCACAGTGGTTAGCACTGCTGCCTCACAGTGCAAGGGACCCGGTTTTGATTCCTGGCTTGGGTTACTGTCTGTGTGGAGTCTGCACGTTCTCCCCATGTCTGCATGGGTTTCCTCTGGGGGCTCCAGTTTCCTCCCACAATCTGAAAAATGTGCTGGTTAGATGGATTTGCCAAGCTAACTTCTCCTCAGTGTACCCGAACAGGTGCCAGAGTGTGGTGACCAGAGGATTTCCACAGTAACTTCATTGAAGTGTTACTGTAAGCATACTTATGACTAATAAGTTAGATTTTAACTTTTATAATTTTCAGGCAACGGAAGATTCTTAATGTTTATTTTGAAGCACCATGTAGCCCAGACCATAGTGAAAAATGTTTTGTTATGCATGAATGCTTTAAAACTTTATTTAAAAGTTGCTCTATAATACAAGTATATGATACCAGTGTGATAACAATGTCATTGAACCCCTATCTGCATAGATTGTTAAATATAAAGTTTCTGCATTGTTGAATTCCTACTAAATTCTCCTCACCATCTTCCCTGCAACCTCCTGCCTACAATCCATCATGACAAGTTGAATGATTCTGGAGAAAAGCACTAAGTGCCCATAATCAAATCATGCTCCACTTTCTATTCACCATACAGTTTCTTGACTCAGACTACCTGGTTAAGAAGCCAAAATTAGTTCCCCTTAAGTCTGCATCACTTCTTTTGGTATTTACTTATGAAATGCCAGCTTTGGATTAGTACATGGATGGTGCAGCTGTTACAGCTGTATTTTCAGCTTAGACACAAACACATAGAACATAGAACATTACAGTGCAGAACAGGCCCTTCGGCCTTCGATGTTGCGCCGACCAATTAAGAAAAAGCAATGACCCTCTAACCTAAACCATTCCCTCTTCATCCATAAACTTATCTACTAACCTCTTAAATGCCACCAAACTTGGCGCATCTACAACTGCAGCAGGCAGGGCATTCCATATCCTTACCACCCTCTGGGTAAAGAACCTACCTCTGACATCCGTCCTATAACTACCACCCCTTAATTTAGAGGTGTCCCCTCATGCTAGCTTTCTCCATCCTAGGAAAAAGGCTATCACTGTCCACCCTATCTAAACCTCTAATCATCTTATATGTTTCAATAAGGTCTCCTCTTAGCCGCCTTCTTTCTAACGAAAACAACCTCAAATCCCTCAGCCTCTCCTCATAAGACCTGCCCTCCATACCAGGCAACATCCTGGTAAACCTCCTCTGTACCCTCTCCAATGCCTCCACATCTTTCTTATAATGTGGGGACCAGAACTGCACACAATACTCCAAGTGCGGCCGCACTAGAGTTTTGTACAGTTGCAACATGACGTTGCGGCTCCGAAATTCAATCCCCCTACCAATAAAAGCTAAGACTCCGTATGCCTTCTTAACAACCTTATCGACTTGATTGCCAACTTTCAGGGATCTATGCACATATACACCAAGATCCCTCTGTTCATCAACACTATTAAGAGTCCTACCATTAGCCCTATACTCTACACATTTGTTATTCCTGCCAAAGTGAATTACCTCACACTTTTCCACATTAAACTCCATTTGCCACCTCTCGGCCCAGCTCTGCAACTTGTCCAAGTCTCTCTGCAAACTATAACACCCCTCTTCACTATCTACCACTCCTCCGACTTTGGTGTCATCCGCAAATTTACTAATCCATCCTTCAATACCCTCATCCAGATCATTTATAAAAATTACAAACAGCAGGGGCCCCAAAACAGACCCCTGAGGTACACCACTTGTAACCGAACTCCACGATGAATATCTCCCATCAACCACCACCCTCTGTCTTCTATCTGCTAGCCAATTCCTAATCCAATTAGCTAAATCACCCTCAATCTCATACATCTGCATTTTCTGCAGAAGCCTTCCATGGGCCACCTTATCGAATGCCTTACTAAAGTCCATATATACCACATCAACTGCCTTACCCCCATCCACCTCTTTGGTCACTTTTTCAAAAAACTCAATAAGGTCAGTAAGGCACGACCTACCCTTCACAAAACCATGCTGACTATCCCCAATCAATTCATTTCTCTCTAAATAACTATAAATCCTATCCCTAATAATTCTCTCGAATACTTTGCCCACAACAGAAGTAAGACTCACCGGCCTATAATTCCCAGGAAAGTCTCTATTCCCCTTCTTGAACAATGGGACCACATTCGCTATCCTCCAGTCTTCTGGCACTATACCCGTAACCAACGACGACCTGAAGATCAGAGCCAGACTCTCTGCAATCGCCTCTCTCGCCTCCCAGAGAATCCTAGGGTAAATCCCGTCCGGCCCAGGGGACTTATCTAACTTCAAACCCTCAAGAATATCTAGCACATCCTCCTTATCTACTTCAATACTTTCCAGTTTGCAACCCTGTATCCCAGTGTTCTCCACAACTACATTTACATCTCCCTGCGTGAATACCAAAAAGAAATATTTGTTCAGTGCCTCTCCAATCTCTTCAGGCTCCACGCACAACCTCCCACTGCTGTCTCTGACTAGCCCTAATCTTGCCCTAATCAATCTTCTATTCTTAACATATCTAAAGAAAGCTTTAGGATTCTCCTTGATCCTATCAGTCAAAGTCTTCTTGTGTCCCCTTTTAGCTCTTCTCAACTCACTCTTTAGCTCCCTCCTGGCTAATCTATAGCTATCCAGTGCACTAACTGAGCCTTCAAGCCTCATCCTGACATAAGCCTCCTTTTCCCTTTTAACCAGCGAATTAACTTTTTTAGTACACCATGGTTCCCTTACTCGACCATTTCCTCCTTGCCTGACAGGGACATACTTATCAAGGACTCGCAGTAGCTGCTCCTTGAATAAGCTCCACATTTCAGATGTTCCCAGTCCCTGTAGTTTCCTAGTCTAACATATGCACCCTAATTCCCTCCTTATGGCCTCATAATTACCATTCCCCCAGCTATAACTACTGCCCCCAGGTTCATGCCTATCCCTATCCATCACTAAGGTGAACGTAACCGAATTGTGGTCACATGTCTATCTTAATACTCAGAACCATCAACAGCAGTCAACAGTTCATCAATACAATAGCTGATTATCCACTGTGCAGCAGAGTCGTGCGAAGCAGATTCATGGCAATCAATTCTGAAACAATGAACTATGAGAGAATGCAATGAAAAAAATGTTTCCATGCAGGATTTAAAAGAAATATTGGAGAATAAGTTATCTTAGGCACTAACACCTATCAGCTGGTTTCAATGCAGCACCAACCACGGTATGAAAGCAGGTTGCTTGCACAACCTTTTGAATAGAAAATGAGAATTATTCTAAAAGTGTGATTGTGGACAGTGTGTGCAGTTGAATGACAATAAAACTTGGAAACAATTGGGCTGTTCTGAACTGGCCTTGTACACCTTAAAATGAAACTCCAGTTCAAACCAATACCAATATTTGTGAGGTTTGTTGTATTTTCCTTTTGGAATGAAGGGATTTCAGAAAATAAGAAAATGCAATGAGAGTAGAAGTACAAACCCATTCACTTCAGGAATTCTATTCATAATGCAAAACACATTTGGCTCAACTACATTGATCTACCCTTTCAAAAACCTATATTTAATTTCTGTATAATGATGCAACTAAACAGGTTAGAGGGAAAACACTGTGCAGTTGAAATATTCTCAAAGAATTTACATTTCTTATCCATGCTGCATTTGTTTTATTTTTATATCTGCCCTATAAAACTCATACATTTTCACTGAAACCTTGATTGGTCAATTTGCGTCCTTGAAGAGGGAAATGTTTGTGAACTGAGTGAAAAAATGTTCCTTTTGTGCACTCATCTTTTAGGACTTCAAGTAATTTCCATAAAATGCACATCTAATAAGCTTTACATACTTCAACCTCAATTTGCTAATCAATTACCATAATGATAATTTCCACTTCACTGCTTATTTCCTTTGATAAAATTCACGGTAATCTGAGTTGCATAGTTACAGACCTTTACAACGCTCAAAGGACTCAGTCTCTGTGGTCAAGGCTCACAAGCTTCATTTTTTGCAACATGTTTTATACACCTCATCTTCTTTCACTGCCGAATTTGAAACAGTGTCTAACAAAGCATTGAGTTAAAGGTTCTATCATTTCAATTTAATCACATCAGCCATTTGAAAATTAATTTCTTAGTCCAAAAGATCTAAGGCTTCTTTTTTGTGCTATCCATTTTTACTTAGTGTAAAAACCCAGTGGAGTTTTTCTCTGTGCACAGTCCATCTGGATCTTTGTAATATTGTCTGGCAAATGCCATTGCTACTGTGCAATTCACATGTAAATCTTAAAATATGGCCAAATTTTTGTATTACTTTTCCCACAGACTTTCAACAGTATTTTACTCAAGAACTCACTGAGATCAATGCAGGGCCCTGAATGTGGAATACAAAATCTTTGTGAACAGAGTAAAAAGCTGTGTATCTCTTTAGCTGAGTTAACAGTGCAGACTCTGAACCAGGAAGTGTCAGCTGGAGTATTGAATTCCATGTCACATTAGGCACAGAAAGCAAAATAAAGTGTGGGGAAGAACAATGTTACTGAGAGTGAAAGTGAGATAGAAAGATATAGAAAACAAAAAAATATTTTTTTCATTTTTAAAGAAGTCTCCAGCTATATTTGAAAGCTAAAGTAATGCAGTTCTATATTTGCATGTTTATTTTCAATGCTGAAGAAACTTTTTGGCAGGAATTAAAACTTAGTGGACTGTTAAAGTTGAATTACATTGGAATGAACTCTCCCTCACTTTTTTTGGTGAGTTTAGTCATTATCCATTACCTAAACACAGCAACTTTACACCACCACCTTTATGTTAAGTCTCTCACCAAGATTCTGTCATTCCACAGCTTTTGGAGAACTGTAGTGACTCAGACAACAACTTCCCAAATTCTGCATTTGGCTGAACGTATGCATGTGTGGTTGACAGAAATTGCTGTCCAATTTATACTCCGCTAACTGAACACTGATAGCCTCATTATTTTTGCAGGCAAACCAAAAGCGAAGAATGTAAGGAAAAAAGGTTGCACCCCTGAAAAAATTCCTTAAGATTATGGAATCAAAGATAAATTGAATGTTTACAGCACAGAAGGAAGTCATTCAGCCCATCTAGTCTATGCTAGTTCTCTTTAAGAGCAACATAGCTTGTCCCACATCTTGCCTACACCCATCCTTTCCACATTGAATTCCAAGGTTTTTCTTCTTGTATTTATTCAATTCTCTGATGAATTATCTCTGTTTACTATCATTATTTCTAATTTAATTTTCTCTCTGGAATTTCTATCTTCAGCTTGATTTTACTTGTGTTGTCAACCCAACACATGTCAAAACATCCTCTTTATTTCCTTCATTTTAGTCTCTGTCTCACTTATTATCTTTGTCTTCCAGGGAGCTCTGACTTTGTTTGTTCTGCTTTTGCTCATGGTGAAAATGTACCCTCGCCATTATCTGAACTATCTACTGTTTAAAGGTAGTGCATTGTCCTTGCCAATTTTCCAATCCAATTTACCTGGGACAGATCCAATCCCAACACATTAAAATTGGTACATTTCTAATAAAGTATCTTTCATTTTAGATTGCTCGTTCTTCTTTTCCATAGCTAATCTAAACCTTTTAATGCCATAATTACCGTTCCCCTGCACACTTGATCCACATCATTTGGCAGAACCAGGCCCAGCAATTCCTTCTTCCTCACTGGCTGGATATATATTGGTCAAGAAAGCTCTCCTAAATATATTTCAGAAACTCTTCTCCTTTTCTGTCCATTGTACTATTATTATCCCTGTCTTTAGTAGGATACTTAAACACCTTCATTAGCATAGTGGCCCCTCGAATACACCTCAGTAATTTAATGTCAGCTCTAATGATTTTTAGCTCTGACCAAATGGATTCTGTCTTTGACCTATAATGAGCGAATTGGTCTTTAGTGAGACAACAGTCATCATCTGATGCTGCTTCAATCAAACTTTTGAAGAAAAGTTCAGCATCGTGTTGAGCTTTAAATTCGTTGAGGTGGGGAATAAAAGTACAAAGCCACTTTTTTGCTAAGTCTAGCACATTCAGCCTCAGAGAGGGGAAGGTCTCAGGGCATGGTGAATACACTGCAACGACTGGGGTTAGGAGGGATAGGGTTCAAGGCACAGGAAAGGGATGAGGTCCTTAATGGGCATTGGTGTCAATGAGTTGTTGGAGCTTGCGCTCCTTAACACCAGAAAGGAATAGAACAAGTTTGTATTAAAGGCGTAGATGAGATTAAAAAATGAAACAAAACTGGGGATCAGGGTAGCCTCAGAACAGAGTGAGTTGGTGCTGCTGGAGAAAGATTTCGCATATGGCGGTGCATTGCACTGAGTGTGGTGTGACGGAAACAGCAATTTGAAGAACAGTGTATGCCCTTGAGATACTTGTAATCCTGGATGGATTTGAAACATGAGGGATTGAACTTCAGTTGGAACCTACACAGGATAAGTTGGAGATGGAGATAGTTGTTGAGGAAGAAAATATGGCTGTGAAAGCAAGTTTTGTTAAACACCAGCAGGTCATTCAGCCCTTAACAATCTGGACAGCAGAAGATCATAGAATCCCTCCAGTACAGAAGGAGGCCATTCAGTCTAGAGAGTCTGTACCGATTACAATCCCATCCAGGCATCATTCCCGTAATACCATATTTATCCTGCTAATCCCCTTGACACTAGAGTCAATTTAGCATGACCTATGAGAGGAAACCGGAAACCCACATAGACACGAGGAGAATGTGCAAACTCCAGACAGGCTGTCATCTGAGGCCAGAATTGAACCCAGATCCCTGGCACTGAGAAGCAATAGTGCTAACCACTGTGTCACCAGTTCGATCTGGTCTTTTGCTTCTCTAGCTCCATAGCATACTCTTCAATTGATACTATTACATCTCTGCTTTAATTTCCTTCCTTTATCTTCCCTGCACACCTGATATCACGGAATGCTTGCTTTGATGTTTGGCCTTCCTTCAGCCAGATATTTGTGATGGTCACATATATTCCCATCTGACTCTCTGCACCTGCAGCCAACCTTACTTAGAGTGCTTTGTGAGTTTACACACGTGCTGTAAACCTGAATTAGATTCACTGATGTCTGGTTAATTAATTATACATTGATCCTAATTATGATAAATTATCCGATATACAATGAATAAAATATAATGAGAGAAAGTTTGCATTTTATAAATTGGCTTCCTTCTAAATGTTGTACTAATTAATTGGTCTAGCTTATTTTATAGTTTGATTAAATTAAATGCTTACCTGTAGGCTCACCCCATGGGTCCCCTTATGCTGTGTGATGCTATCCATCAGAACTTAAGTACATAAGAAATAGTAAATTGGTCTTTCAAACTTGCTGTACCATTCAAGAAAATTATGTCTGAAATGAGTATGATCTTATCTCCACTTTCCTGTTGTTTCCCATAACTCTCGAGTCCTTTGTGGATCAAAAATGGGCCCACTTCTGCCTTGAATTTATTCACATGCTATGGGTGGAACTAACCAAGTTGCCCTTGAAGGCATCTGGCCCTCTTGGACCACATTGTTCCATTCTTGGCTTTTCACTCTGTAACTGTTCTGCTTTGTTCAGCTCTTGCCAGGCAGAGCAGATGCCGGGGCAAGATGAACAGATACTGGCCCTTGCAGCTTGAATCAGGTCATTCATCTTCTTCAGACATTGGATGCCAGTCTGTAGTGTCAGGCTGTGGGCACTGTAACCTTGGCTACAGAGGAATCCTTTCTCCTGAATCAAATTCCATCCTGGGGTATGGGATGGACTTCCTTTCTTCCATGGAAAGCTCTCCCTCTGTAAACTGTGGGGCTGGTCTGTGTGTTCTGGCGTGACTGGTTGTGATTGCAAGGGGAACATTTAAAGGCAGCTCCCCTTGCTTTACAGCACACAGCTGCAGCGACTTTCGGCAAGTCATGTGCCTGGAGATTCCATAACAGCATGTTCCACGGGGAGGTTGCTCAATGTCAGTAGATCGTGCCAAAGAGACTAGCGTAGATCTCACTGAGAAATATTTTGGGAGAATTCCGCCTTTTATCTTTCCATTCCTGTTTCAGTAATTGAAGAAAATAATTTCTCTTTGGAGTAGTGGTGCTGGCCTCTACCACAACAAGCTTGAACTTCTTCTATTCAGGGGTGTGCCTGTTAAATTCCAGACAACCATTTGATGAAGGATGGAATGAAAATCAATGTTTTTATTTATTTCTACAGTTAAATGTTCCAAGGATATACATCCAAACCCAGCAATCCCAATTTCAGTCTGTATCTATTTGTAGGTTAATGCCTACCATCCGGATGCAGGTAAACACAATCAACATACATTAGCAGTGCCTGTATTACTTTACCACAGGTGATACAATGGTATAAACTTTCGGTAAAGCAATGGACCAAGCATAGTTATTTGTGAATATTATAGCAACTTCAAAAGAGCGACAAATGTGAGGTTCAACTTCAAAATCTGTGGGTTGCCATTTGAGATGTGCCACAGTGCTGTTTGCTTTGTAAAATTGGTATCTCACTATCTGGCTCATCACTGAAACTCATTGAATGCATGAAGCTGCTGTATTTGCACAATAAATACTAATAAAATTTACCACAGCTTTCTCCTGTCATTTTGAGCACAGGCACCATTATAGTGACGTGATAAGTATTCATTGCTATCAAATGACCTCTTTGGTTTTGAAATTGAGCTTTTATAAGTGTCAAGTCTCAATATTTCAGATTTTAATTGTGGAGATTTAAAACTGTAAATTGTACTATTTCCTTTCTATCGCTAGATTAAAAAGGAGGGAAAATCAATGTTTTATTTGCTCTCATTATTTCACTTTCATTATCTAATCTGCATTAAATTCACCCATTCTAATTTTCACTACTTTCTTCATCCTTGTGCTAGTAATTTCCCAATCCTTTGGTTCAGATACACATTTACTTATCTGGTTATTCGGGTTCCAATTACCCTCTTCCATTGCAACATTATCAGCTTGCACAGCCAGAAACTTGGCAAGCAAATATTTTAAAAAGCGCATCAATGTGCAAGAGAAAATTGCCATTAGCTGCCTGCTGCAGCAAATTATAATCCATTCTTTGGTGATCCAAACTTTTTTTGTGTCTTTCACACATGCCCTCACATGCATTTCTCCAGTCATTCTAGTAAACATAGGTACAGAAAGATGAGTTTAGATTTGAATTTATTTTACCAACAACAAATCACTGCAGAGAAACTGATGTAGTCAGGTCTCTCATTTATTAGTTCTCCCTCTCTCTTTCTTTCTCTTCTTACCAAGTGTTCATCAAAGCATTACAGTGACAAATTACAACTGGATGTTAGTTAGCCTCGGTTGGTAACATTTAGGGCCTTCAGAGCAGTACACTGTTGGAGGTGCCATCTTTCAGATAATAAATCAAGGCGCCTTCGGGTCTTAGTAAAAGATGTCAAGGCAATATCTTAATCAAAAACAAGGAAAATAGCAGCAGTGCCTTGACCATTAATCTATCCTACCACCAACATCACATAAACAGATTATCTGGTCCATATCACATTGCTGTTTGTGGGAGCTTGCTGTGCACATTAGCTGCTGCGTTTCCTACATTAGAACAGTCATCAATGATTCTCTTTTGGCTGTACAGCACTTTGGGATATTTAGTGGTCATATAAATGCAAGTCTTTTGTTTTGTCTCAAAGAGTAAATAAAAAAATACAATTCTCGCATTTTGAAGCTAAGTGCTCAAAATGCTGTGGTGGCTGACAGGAAAATATGCCAAATTTTCAGGCCACAATCTGATTCATAATACATCCTGGTATTTCAGGCCATATTCAGTGACAGGATGGTTAAGATGGCACTTAACCAACGTCTTACTTCTGGTGCTTAGTCCATCATCTTATCCAGGTGCCATACTGAAAGAGTACCCATCATTACTGACCAGTGGTGAAGAAAAAAGGTGGACCTCATGAAAATGAAGGCAGATCTCCAGAAGCACTCTGAGGCTGCTCCTGAGAATGAAGATGGATTGCCAAGAACTATCTGAGACTGGAAGATGGATGCATCCGCTGAGCATCTCACCTGGAAGGTCTACCTGTAGATATTCTTCTGATCCAACGTTCAGCTTTACTTGTGACTAACAAATAAACTTTAAACTTTATGGCGGTCTCAGGTTGTGGACAACCTCCATCCTAACCTTTAAAGGGCATTGTTCAGATGAGTCCCAACATTTGCATGTCACATTGTCTGTCCATGTATCACCTGAGTGTTTTCCCGCCAGGATCATGGCAAATCTACCATGGGGCATCCAGTCTTCATCTGAATCCCATTAACGTGATAAAAATAAGTATCGTGCTGCCTCTGGTGGGTTTTACAACCTGCAGTGGCAGGCACCAGCAGAAGATCCCGCTATAAATTCATACCAGGGTAGAACAGATTTCTGGGGGTCTCGCTACATTCTCCCCTCCATGCCTGCCATTGATCACATCAGCAATTCCTGTCTCTGAGGTTTTGTTTTGCTAAAGTACCCTAAAATAATATTATTCTTTCTCCCCACACTTCAGATGTGC
This sequence comes from Sphyrna mokarran, assembly GCA_024679065.1. Classification (NCBI taxonomy): domain Eukaryota; kingdom Metazoa; phylum Chordata; class Chondrichthyes; order Carcharhiniformes; family Carcharhinidae; genus Sphyrna; species Sphyrna mokarran. The sequence continues at coordinate 95,189,016 of JAGIQG010000003.1, forward strand.
ATATTGATTTATTTCTTGAAGGATTCAGTCTGACATGTGAAACAATTGAATTTATGTGGTGAACCATTACCTGTTTTTCAGAACTGAGATATACTTGGATATTTAACCAATTTCCAACCTTCGTGGAACAAGATAATCGTCGCTTTGTATCTCAAAAAACTGGAAACTTATACATATCAAAAGTGGAGGTATCGGATGTTGGTTCTTACATCTGTGAAATAGAAAACACAGTAACGAATAAGAGAGTTCTGAGCCCACCTACCCCTTTAGTACTACGTACTGATGGTAAGCTTCATTCACTTTATCTTAACCACTCCTTGTGGAGTGGAAAAATCTTGTATATAAAAATACTTGTATTTTTGCCTCTGTTGAGCACCTGGGTGATGTGTATTTTAGTGCATTGGATGAATAACATGCTTCGCATAAAACTGCAACTAAGTGTATTTTTAAGGTAAAATTATTTAAAAGATATCACAGATTATGAACAGAATCACTGGGCATATACACTTATTTATCTATGAACAGAATTAGCCATGAAAGCTACTTTTTCCCCTTTCCTGCAGTTCCCAGCTGCCCACAAGCCCCTCCCCCCCACCCCCGCCATCCCCCTCCTCACTGCTCACAAGACGAAGGAAAAATGAATAATGAATGGCAAGGTACCTCAGGTGAGCTGTGTGCAGCCAGCTCCTGTGTGCTGTAGTTAACATGGCCACTGGGGATGCAAACATGAATTGTTTAATCATTATCATATAATTTAAATATTAATTTCTTGTTCAGAATGAGCAAAGTCCAATATAAAAGCTCAAGGTGATCTAAATGCATCTGTTATATAATTTAGTCATGATTACTGAAAAATGATGACTAGTATGAACCTTCCAGCAAAGTCATTCAGTGAAAGAAACTATCCACGATTGAAAGAATTGTTAGTCATGATGCATTGATGTGGTCTATGTGTGGTGGATAGCTGGGCTTTTAATTTATTTCATTTAATTTATGAGTGTTTGGGCTGCAAACAAGACAATGGATTAGTGCTCAGTTTTAGTCCACGTTTGAGAAAATAGCCCTTTCAAACGCAGACCCTGCTGGATCTTTTGTTTACAGAATTTTCATTTATCGTAGTTTCTTTACAGATCTCCTTTTTACTCTGAAAGCGGTGCAAACGGAAGGTACACAATTCTTAAACCATTAGAGCATTTACACCAATGTTTTTCAAAAACCTTAACAGTAAACAGCCTCTAATTGCTTCATTTGTCTAGAGGGAACATCATTACGATTCTTTTGACCAGATGTAGTATTAGTTAAACGCTATGCCCCAAAAAAATCTATTTATTTCCCCATAAAGAAAAAAGTACAACATTGTTAGAAAATATATAAATATATAACATTACAGTCTGATTTGATTTTTAAAACTAGTTTACTTTTTAATAGTTTTTATTTCAAAAAAATCTAGAGGATGATTCTTCCAGTCTGCTGCACTGCTTTTGTAGTGCAGTGGGCCAGGAGGCTCGAACGGAGGCTGTTTTGCAGGCGCCCCCATGGGCGCCATGTCCTCGGTGCATCTTTGGTACTGTTTTCTGGTGCTGTTAGCTCCAGTGCGAAGCTACATTAATTTTTTCAATCCTGATTTGAACAAAGAACAAAACAGCACAGGAAACAGGCCCTTCGGCCCAACAAACCCGCACCGCCACCCCGATGTTCCCACCTCTACCCGTGATCCCTGTCTATGTTTATAGATCTATGGATTAGAAACCAAATTTGAGACAACTTAGGGAGAATTTGTTTTGCCAATTAGCCTAAGAGCACATCTTTGGGATGTGGGAGGAAACCGGAGCACCCAGAGAAAACCCACGCAAGCACAGGGAGAATGCGCAAACTCCCACAGACACAGGCCCAAATCCATGTATCTGCACAGCACAGCGATAGTCACTGAGCTGTCGTGTTGCCCATCAAATGGTCCAGGTCAAGCGTACACTAATGATGTGAAGCACTAGGATACTCTCGAAAAAAATCCAAGAGCAGCCCTCTCACGACCCATCACGTGTATGCCCCTCGTTAGACAACAAAGTGGACCAAAGCACCTGTAGGATAAAAACAAGTACATCAATATCATCATCTATTTACACACTTCCCAGGGACTCCCAAAGCTCATGATTCCTATTTTAAATCAGTTTTCTATACCCCTCCATTACCATTCTGTTCTTGTGCCCATCTAAGTATTTCTTAAATAACTCCAGAGTACCTGCCTCCACCACTTCACTTGGCAGCACATTCCATACCCCCACCACCCTCTGTGTGAAAAAACTCCCTCTAGCATCCAAATTATACCTTACCCCACTCACCCTAAGCCCGTGACCCCTCGTGCTATTCAAGTCCATCCTAGGAAAAAGCTTAACCCTATTTACTCTATCTATACCCCTCATAATCTTCTACACCTCTATTAGATCTCCTCTAAGTCTACGTCTTTCTAAGGAAAACAGTCCCAATTTGCCTAACCTCTCCTCGTAACTCAGACCTTCCATACCAGGCAGCATCCTGGTAAGCTTCCTCTGTACTCTCTCCGGACTCTCCTTGTCCTTCCGGTAGTAAGGCGACCAGAGCTGGATGCAGTATTCCAAATGAGGTCTAACCAACGTTTTATACAACTGCAACATTAAAGGCCAGCTCTTGTACTCTATACCCCTTCCTGTAAAGGCTAACATACTATATGCTTTCTTCACAACCTTCTCCACTTGCTCTGCCACCTTCAGAGACTTGTTCACCTGCACCCCCAGGTCCCTCTGCGTTTCTATACTCTTAATAGGTCTATCCTTTATCATATACCTCCCGCCTACATTCTTTCTCCCGAAATGCATCATCTCACATTTATCAGGATTGAATTCCATCTGCCATCTGTCTGCATCACCTGATAATGCTCCTCACTATCCGCAAGTCCAGCCATCTTTGTATCGTCTGCAAACTTGCTGATCACTCCACTTACTCCCTCTTCCAGGTCATTTATATATATTACAAATAGAAGAGGTGTCGCAGTACCGAGCCGTGTGGCACACCACTAGTGACCGACCTCCAGCTATAAAACACCCTTCCACTATTACTCTCTGTCTCCTATTACTAAGCCAGTTACTTATCCGTTTGTATTCAATTTAAATAGTATTAGTGGGCACAGGACTGAATTTCCAGACCGGCTAATCTCCTCATAGTGTGGAAGACGAGGGGGATCCCTCCGGGCATTGCCAGCTGATGCCCAAAGGGTGGGGCCTAATGGAGGGCTGATGGAGATGGGGCCTCAAGGAGGGGTGATCGATGGGGGTGGCGGTGTTTCCGCTGCCACTCTGTGCTTTGGACTAAGTGACGGAGGTAGGCCAGCAATTGGATCTGGCCATCAGTATTTGGAGCGGGGGGGGTAGTTGGCTGCGAGCAAGCCTGCTGGGGGCTGCAGGGGGAGACTGAGGTCGGGGCTACCAATGGCAAGGTGTGGGGGGGGGGGGGGGGAAACAAGACAGGACAGTTGTGGTCGGGGGTGGGGGATTGAGGCTGCAGATAGGAGGGGAGGTTGAGGCTGACCTGGGCATGTTTGGAGGCCAGCAATTGGCCTGTGAAGGGGACAGAGGGTTGGCGATGTGGGGGTCGTGGACTGGTCCATGATTGAGCAGGTCTGCTGGCTGGAAGTCGGGGCCATTGCATGTATGCTGATCTCGGCACTGACAGATCGGCACACACGCAATGGCCTCCTCAGCGCGGTGCTGCCGGCCTCTCCAGCAGGAATAGGCCCCGCCCACTGATTTGTGGAGTGAATCACTCTAGTACACTCTCCACTGCATAGAGTGTAGGCGATCCATTTCTAAACTCCCACTGAAAAAATCAACATGATTTACTCTACTTTTTACGCAAATTCGAACTTAAGAATTTTTTGGGGAGAATCCAACCTCAGGTGTACCACAATGGCAGGTTTCATCCAATACACTTTACCCACATTTATGTGAAACCTTGAAGCCCCAATGTCAGAGCAGCATCTAAAAGGGAACATCTGCTCGCATTGAGAGGACAAATGTTGCATTACTTACTGTGTGGGGGATTCATGGGCCTGAAGCTTTTTTTATACATAATTTAATAAAGAGGCCCAATCACTCCTGTACAAAATAAATTAAATTATTCTAGCTTTTTCTCACCGATAATCTGAGGGTTGAATGTGATGTTGTCCTGACTTGATCCACTTTTGGGAGACCGATGGAGAACAGGAAATGTTGGAAACGTTTAGCAGGTTTGCTTATGTCTATGGAAAAAGATATAGGGCATGTTTGCATCACCTCATGAGCTGGGAAACCTAGCATGTGACACGAAATCAAATTTGCGCATGGTGCCAAACGATTTGCTATGTTCCCATCCCCTTTCAGCATGAAACTTATTAGTGTGAGATTAGCTGGATTTCAATATCATTAGTGAGTTCAGCACGCATGCTTCTCCCCTCCTGGGTGCTTCCATTCTCTCCGCTGAGAAGTCACATCGAAACAAATCAGTACCAGGCTCATTGGCCACACTGGGGGGATCAGAGAACATTGAAGCCCCCAGATGGTCAGACACATGACTGGGTAGTGCCCGTTGGGCATACTGGCAATGCCAGATGGGCACTAATGTGCTGATTTTGGGAAAATATGTCTACATACAAGTCAACTGATTTTGGCATTCTCTTGAGTGATTAATTGTCTTAGTACATAGAAACCAGCATGAGAGGCCAAATTCACCATGTTTTTGAGCGTAAAGTTAGTTTCTTTATCTTGATGGTACAAAAGCAGATGCATATTTTCTTAAGTTTCTGGTGGCATTGAGATTAAAGAGCTGGGTTTGAATCCACCAAGCCAACAGCTTTTAGATTAATCAAGGATTAGCATATTAAAACTGGCAGAGCTTTACTCAAACTCCCAACCTTAAATGATGCATAAAATCACTGTTGTATTTTTTTTAAATATCAATCTGCATGACCGACGTTATTCACAATTCAATACAATAATTTGTGTGTCAGAAATTGTGGAATTCAAGGACTGGGAGACTAGAATTATGAAGGAATCATTCAGATAAAGAAAAAAGTGTCACATAGTTAATCACATCACATGAGGCTCAGGGGCAATTTTTGAGAAGAGAAATAAGGAATCCTGGAGTTTTGATAATTTAATCTGTTCCAATTTTCAGCATTTCCTAAGAACCTTTACGTCTGCTCGAACACTTCATTCTCCCAACTTTGTTTCTGCCGTTGCCATTTTAAAACGTAGTTGGTGCCTTTCGTACATTTTTTGAGATAATATTGATGTATTTACACATTTTCTGAAAAGAAAAGGAGAAACTGTTAACACAGTTTGGCATTTTACATGACTTATAATCTTATGTCAATTTGTGAAATGGAAATCATGAAAAAATGGAGGAAAATGACCAGGAAAGCTTAAAACAATTACAGACTGAATAAAGTCTTGTTAAATTGACTGTGCTCAAAGATGGGCTGCAATTATATACTTACATTGATATTTAATTGAATGATACAATCTGCTTCACATTTCAATTTAAAACTATTTTTAATAATTATTTGCAATATACTGAACAATTCAGGAGGCATCATTAAGCAATGAATATAACACTGGCATTGGTGCTTATAATTAATTATGCATAAAAGCTGCTATGCATGCTAGGACAAAATTAATGCTTAATAAGTGTTCAGGACTCAGTGAAGAATGAAGATGCTTTTCTTGTATTTTAACAGGGGTGATGGGTGAATATGAACCAAAGATTGAAGTTCGCTTCCCAGAAAGAGTTTTTGCAGCTGAAGGATCAACACTGAAACTGGAATGCTTTGCACTGGGAAAGTAGGTTTTAGATTTTAATGAGAAGTTTGAAGTGTTGTGCTGAACCTAATGACAATATTTATCATCAATGGTTTTCTCCGACTGATAACAATATCTTTTATTTGCTGAATATCTGGGAAAGTGAAGACTGAGATAGCATTAATGGACCATATCAGTGCAGTCTCAGATTTATCACTTTTCAATATTTTAACAAAATGATGGGTTTTTTATTCTTCTCTGCAGCATAGGAAATATGTCAGGAGTTCTAACAGAGCACTAATTGACTCCTAATCTTACTTTAGGTCAGAATGGGGTGCTTTCAGTTGCAATTGTGGAGTAGAATGAATCCCGTCTCATCCCACTCATTTCGAGGATACAGTAATATGATAACAAGTGTGTTGGGCAAGAAAGATGAAAAGAATACCAAGAAAGAGAAGTCCTAAACTTGCTTCAGTGTATATCAATACATCAGTTGGAAGAGGAAAAATCGCTCTTATAAATCATAGACACAATTAGAATTTAGTACACAATATTTGATGCCATGGTACTGATACTTGAGTAAGAAGTCTCACAACATCAGGTTAAAGTCAGACCAGTTTATTTGATAGTAAACCCACAAGCTTTTGGGGTTTGCCCATTCGTCAGGCGAGTGGAGAGACCAGGACTCTCCACTCACCTGACAAAGGGGCAAACCCTGAAAAGCTTGTGGGTTTACTATCAAATAAACTGGTTGGACTTTAACCTGGTGCTGTGAGACTTCTTACTGTGTTTACCCCAGTCTAACGCCAGCATCTCCACATCATTGATACTTGACCCAAGTATTGGAGTTATTTATACAAGTTACTCCAAAAAATCACCAAATATTTTTGGAATTGAGGTGAGCAATCTATTAGTACAAGGAAATTATAATCTTATCTATAAAACATAGGCTAATAAATCCTGAACTAAATGCAAGGGAGGATGCACGCTGCTCACTTTATATTTGGTCAACAATGGGCGGTACAACTTCGCAGTGCCAAGGGCTCAGGTTTGATTCCATCCTTGGTCACTGTCTCTGTGGAGTTCGCATTTTCTCCTTATGTCTGCATGGGTTTCCTCTGAATGCTTTGGTTTCCTCCCACAGTCCAAGATATGCAGGTTAGGTTGATTGGCCAGGCTAAATTGACTTTAGTATCAGGGAGATTTGCAGGGTAGATGTGAGGGGTTATGGGAATAGGGCGTGAATGGGATTGTGATCGGTATAGACTCGATGGACTGAATGGCCTCCTTCTGTATTGGAGAGATTCTGTGACCTACTGCTGTCTGGTGTTTATGTGGCTAACCATTTAGAAGGAATTTGCTTTTTAATTTCACTAATCGTTGTTGTTCTCCGTTTTCTACTCATTATTTATTTCTACCCATTCTATTTCAGTCCGATCCCTACCATTAGCTGGAGAAGAATTGGCAGTTCGTTTTCCGACAAGGTCAAAGTGAACAAAACGGATGGTGTTCTTGAAATCACAAATTTCCAGCAGGCGGATGCAGGGACATATGAATGCACTGCAGAAAATTCAAGAGGAAAGAACACTGCTCGGGGACAGTTGGTTTTTTATGGTAGGTTTCATAATTCAGTGGTGTATTTACTAAACAACAACAGTATTCACTAGTGTTGTTAAAATACAATTCTGATTAAATCTTACCTTTACTTACAAACATATATCAATGTATACCATATTTGAGATGAAAAGTTTGTCTTGCAGAAGAGATCGAAGCAGAACTTGGTGACACATGCTTCAGCTCAAGAATGGTTTATGATGATGCTAGGCATTGGATGTGCAAACATCTTCTCAAATAACCATTTAGTGTGATAAATGCAATTTACAGATAACTCTAATTTAGTGTTCAAACTGGCACAGAAAATGGGCTATTTGCAGTGGCGATGGTTATTGAAACTGTCAAGTTGGGAACATAATTTCAAAGATTTCGTCTTGCCACTTGTCTTTTTTTAACCAGCTCATACTCACAGTAGAAGCCTTTGCGCTGCTGTTTTTCTTTATTCAGTCAAAATCAATTTAAAAGAAATTGGGAGAAACATGTCTTCATAAATAGAATATTAGCCTAGTCTTTAGTTTCTGCAGTTACATTCTTTGCAGAGACTGATTGTAGCGCAAAGGAAACATTGGCTGGGAATTTCGGCTCCTAATTTTCCTGTGTGCGTTTGGTGACAGGAGCAGAAAATCTCATATGAGCCCCAAATTTGCATTTTATATAAAGTCCTAGTGCGAATCCCTACTAGCGACATATAAGGAATACCAGTGTTCCAACATCGGGAACACCATTATCATAAATTTAAGTGTCATTATGAGGACTCTATGCCTGATCAACTCCCCTGTAAGATTACTTATTCAGATAGGCATTAGATCAGAATGGCATGAATTACAACTTGTTTCCCACATTGTATATCTGATAAGCAGACCTCCCAGAGGAGCTCAAGTGAGTGAATACCTCAAGAGGGTGAGGTGTCATGCCCAGGCACTGCACCCAGTACTTTGTGGAAATTGCCGTGAGTGCTTCAAGTGAACTGCGCCCTGTCACTGCCCCCAGCATTGCTTCAGCACTTCGTTTGAAACTACCCCAATACATGCCCTTGCACTGCCTGGGCAGTAGCAGGGGTGTGGCATGGGAACTGAGGGGGTTTTCAAAGAAACTTTTGTGCACTGAGGCAACCTTTAAACATGGCACCCTGATCTTTAAAAAACAAACATTTTTTGTTTTTTGAGCCTTTCCCATCCATACAGTTGTGGGACTTTTTCTCTGTGCCTCAAACAATACATTGGACAAAGCCGCCTTTGGTGCCAGCAACTTCAATGCCATTTTTCCCACCCACTATCGCCCTCTGTCAAAAAAAGATAAAATTGTACTCAAGAGTGAATAAGGAACCAGTGCGAATGATTTCGTCGTGCACTATGTAGAATTAAGTAGTAGTCATTGCACAATCAAGATTTAAAATTGGTACTAATTTTGCCAGAAACTCTATTGTAGACCAGGAAGCAATAAATTCTTCCACTAAATGACATAGTGACAGATTGGTTCGCTCTGCTGCCTCACAGCACCAGGGACAGCCACCAGGCCTTGGGTGACTGTCATGCAGTGTGGAGTTTGCACATTCTCCTTGTGTCTGCATGGATTTCCTCTGGCTGCTCTGGTTTCCTTCCACAGTCCTAAGATGTGCAGGTTAGATGGATTTGCCATACTAAATTGTCCCTTAGTGTCTTGAGATATGTAGGTTAAGGGGATTAACAGGATAAGTGCATGGTGTTACCATTGACTATTTTGACTTCGGAGTGGGCGTCTGAAAGATATGCTGTCAGAAAATCAGTATAGACTTGATGGGCCAAATGGCTTCTTTCTGTACTGTTGGAATTCTATGATTGTATGGCTATTGACGCACAAGAATTCACCGATGAATCTGAATTTTATTTGACAACTATTACATTAATCTGTGGAGCATTATGAGAACATGCAGGCACTTAAAGATGAAAGTGGACCTAGAGAATTGCATCACCTACAGTATGATGTACAAATTCGCATGGTAAGGGACTCAGCGAAAACACTTTGAAAGCAGCCTGCATGAAAATACACCATACTTCACTGAACATTATTGTAACATACCTACAAATCTGGGATCTGTAAACAGTTAAAAATAAACAATAAATGGCTCATCTTTAAACATATAAGTTTCATGATCTCATAAATGAGACATCACTATTGCACCCACAACACAATGTGGTACTCAACAGCACTATCATAATGAAAATAACAAGTACTCAAATCTGTCTTCAGCAGTTTGATTGATTGCTCGCTGTCACAGCATTTGGATTAGTTGCATAGCCCAGTGAGGTCAGCTTGGTCAAGAAATGTGTTGGAGATTTAATTCTGCAAAGTATTGCCCATATTTTTAAGATAACACAGCATGATATGTTGCATCAAGGAGAGGATATGAATGGTGTGGGGTTCTTTTTGTCAAATTTAGCCTACGTTGTTCCTATGTTTGTCATATTTTTATAAGGATATAAAGGAACTCGTCACTCATAATGAATTGGGTAAACATGTGGACTCATTTATTTTGACTATACATTTAGGAAGATTTATGGTATGAAACTTGAAATTATCAGCAGCAGAACTGTGTGTGCCATGTTCTGCTCACAAACCAAAGTGAAACTGAGACTGGATTACTTGAAACACTTTCCTCCTAGTGATGGTCTGCTACTATCCCTTAAGGGCACATACAGTAATATTAGGTATAGCAATCAGGTCAACTTTCAGACAAAATTCTACACAACAGTATGTCTTGGTTACTGAAAACTGATGGCAGATAGTGTATAGTACGAGGTCTGAGAATTAGTGTCAAATAAAACTACACATGTCCAGGGAGCTAGTTGGTCACATCTGCCACCTTCCACAGGACTTGATGGGGACTTCAAGAGCATCCAGTGCCAGTGTCAACGTAACTGCAGAGCTTAGTTTTTATGTTTGTAGATCTTTATGTGTTCCACAGGTGACCTCTGTACAATTTCATAGAATCCCTACAATGCCAAAGGAGGCCATTCAGCCCATCGAGTCTGCACTGACCACAATCCCACCCAGGCCCTATTTCTGTAACCCCACATATTTACCCTGCTAACCTTCTGACACCAGGGTCAATTTAACATAGCTAATCAACCTAACCCACACATCTTTGAAGTGTGAGAGGAAATTGGAGCACCAGAGGAAACCCATGCAGACACAGGGAAAATGTGCAGACAGACAGTCACCTGAGGGCAGAATTGAACTTGTGTCCCTGATGCTGTGAAGCAGCAGTGTTAACCACTGTGCCACTGTACCACCCCAAGCCTCACAAGCCTCTCATACAAAGGCATCCAGGAGGTGACAGAAGCAATGTTTGCTAGGGTGCACAACTCTGTCCATTGTGATCAGGATCAGGAGAGCTAGGAAACAAGAGCTGTAGGATTTGTGCAAATCTCTGGTTTTCCCCAGGTGTGGGGTGGCTTACTGCACTCATGTGGTCCTCAGAGCTCCATAACACCAAGCTGTCAACAATGTGAGCCATTGGAGATTCCACTCACTGAATATTCAGTTGCTTTGCGACCACATCAAATGCATCCGACAGGCTCAATTCCCAGTGAGTGTGCATAACTCTGACATTAGACTCACTCTCAGATCCTTGAAAGCTTTCTTAGTCCAGAGCAATGGCAGGGTTGGGTTCTTGGGGATAAGGGATACCACTGAGGATGTGGTTAATGATGCCTGTGCATGGACCACAGAGTGCAAAGTGAGACAGGGTATAATGAAGCTCATGCTGCAACTCACACTTTGTTGGAGTAGACTGTAGGGATGAAAAATATAACGTTCTGCTACCTGAATCAGGCTGCTGGAGGCCTGTAATGCAATCTACAGAGAGTGTCATGCATCATTGCTGCTTGCTGTACCCTGCACAACCTGGTGTTGCAATAGGACAACCACCGGAACAAGAGATGGAGGAATGGCATGTCATCTTCAATGAGGAAGACATTGAAGGGAATGAGGTTGAAGAGGTCCGTGAAAGAGAGGATGCTGGCTGTGAGACAATGGTGATGTCCAGATGAGGCACACAATCTCGGGACATGCTCATTGCCACTAGAGTCATGGAGGGAGATGAGGGCAGCCCGTTACCTTTACGTGGTATCTGAGAGCAATGGATGGTTATATTCCTTACATTCTAGGAGGATAATGATGACTTACAGCGGAGATAGAGCGCAGATCCTCACAGAGTTTCTGTGAATGTCTGCCTCTCTCTCAATGATCAGGTTATATCATGGCTATGCACTGGGGAAAGTTTAACCTCTACTGATCTTACAATGTTTTTCATGAGCTGTACTCTCGGGGAGCACAATGTCATCAGAGGCAGAAGCTGATGGGATGAGGGCCAACTGTAGAGAGCACAAGGGAGAATGACTGGAATCTGTAATGCCAGTTCTGAACATTGTGGCAGACACCCTCATTCCCTCTGAGATTCAGGCTTCACTGGAGTGGTTAGTCACTGTAAAGGAATGCCATCAGTGTGCTGAAAACCTTGCATAAAGAAAAGGGAGGAAGCTATGGACTGAGTACACTGCCTTCATCTTCTGCAGCAACCAGATTTTCCCCTCAGAATGACAGGAACTCAGCTCATCAAAACAAGGAACCATAGGAAGGATGAAATGACTGGCAAGTTATTTACAGAAATGAATGTTGTGTACAAGTGATTAACAGCCATGCCAAGCTGTGTAACTATGACTACTTAGCCTTCCTTACTCTGCTGCTACATCTGGGTGCATTCCCAATATCCACAGAGGAGGTGGAGGCATCCTGCTGCCAGCCATGACCTGTTATCTGTGATGATCGTGGCATATGCCCTGGCCTGTTTTTGGAGTCTTGTTGTGTGGTTGCAAAATCCTCCTCAGCCTCTGGAGCTGCAATTGAGCATTTAGAGGAAGAGGGGATTTGAATGTGTGGGACAGTCCCTGAGTCATCTGGGCGGATGGCTCTGGGGTGCGCAGCAGTTGATCCTCTTCTACATAGTGCCTGAGAATCCCTGGCTGTCTCCTTGAGAGAGATGGGCAGCTGGAGTGAGTTCAAGAACTCTTGCCACCTTCTGGCAATGCAGAGCATGTCCTGCAGCAGTGCAAGACAGAAGTCTTAGACCAACATCTTTACTGCAGCCGCCACCCTCCCAGAGTTGACATCTGTGCATTAGACTGTCAGTCAATCTTCTCACATGTAAGGTGGATAGACTCCTCCAACATGCTTTGTAATTTGAGGAGAGCACTGGCTATCCCTTCCTGATTCTCCCTACCTTGTCTTTGGGGTCCAGCAACTGAGGCATGACCAAGTTGAGAGGCAGGATTTTCTGGAGCTTCCCATGAGCAGCAGCTTCGGGTTGCACCAAAGGCAATTACCCTCCCCTTCAGGGTCAGATGACCCACACAAAACATCATAGACTTCAGCGGGACTGGAAGATCCAGCTAGTGGCCAATGGTGAGCACACCAAAACACGTTGCACTGGGAGGAGGGTGTACAGAAAACTGTAGTCAATGTACAAAAGCTAGCACATGTTTGGAAACAGCTGGAAGCAGAGCAATTGTGATGAGTATATAAATAGCTTCTCAGCGTTATCATCTGCAGCAAAACCATACATTTACACAACCCACCCTATCCCTAGCTCATCATTAAAATCCACAATTATCTTCTCTCCTTATCTGAGAGATGTGAGTGCATGTAATAGAAATCATTTTGTTTAAGAAGTACTATACAACTCCTTCACTGCATCTTTTCACACAAAGGTTTCCTCAGTGCTTGGGATGATGTTCAAAATAGATTTTAGACAGTGACTTTGCTACAAGAGTTTGGTGATTCAGTAGTTTAGCGTGAAATGTTGAATTATGCGAATTGAATTCCCAGTAGCTTTAGAATGCCAGCTGACAAAATTATGCACCATTTGAAGGACATTCAGATAAAGAATGTCAGGGTGTGTCAAAGAACTCAGGTTTACAGATATTGCCATAATCTCTAGTGGCCAAGCTATCACAAAAAAAAAGCATTGGCATGATTGGGCTATTTTTAAAGGGTAACAAATAAGATTTGTGTTCCAGGATCAAGGCAGCGTGCTTCGATTTGGTTATCAGTTAGGATACAGAGAGCACATCTTAAGTCTCACCCTATTTGTCAAAGCATCAGTTCGGTGCATGAGACCGAATCACTGCTCCTTAAGTAGGTTAAATATGCTTCATTATGTTATTGAATACACTGTACTCAAGAGCTCCTTAGACAGTGACTTATCCTCTTTAATCATTTCTTTACAGCTCAATTTTTGGTTCACAGAAGGTAAGCTCCAGGCAGCAGGAATATTTGTTGCTTCCAAAATATGCCAAGATATTTTGCAATTTATTCAACTTTTTGGGAAATAAAAAATTCCTATTGATTGATTCAAATTTGTACTATTCTATGGTTCCAAAACTACTACTGGTTGTTTTTTATTTGCAATATATTCTGTTATTGCAATTTTTATTTCTAGTTATAGTTTGGACAATATGAGCTGACAATGTGATTTATTTTGTCTTATCAGGCAAAACAGAAATCTCTTTTCAAGTGAAAATACCCTGATAAGCAGGTTGTTTCCATGCAGAGCAACATTATTTTTTTCAATGCAGTTATAGGCATCACATCCCCACTGATCTGTTTACTAGAACTCAAAATCACTGTGGTTATAAATAGAATTGGGAGACATGCAATTTGTTACAGAAGCATTTTACAAATTTTCGAATCCCCACCTTAATGTTTGGCCATTCTGGATAATGGCACAAGAAACAACAAGGGCCATGACTAGACTTGCAATTTTGGGTGATTCATGAACAAATTTAGTAGAATGTATGACTTTTTGCAAAGCTCGAAAAAGATGCAAATGAGCAAACAATAGCAAGATCTCAGCGAAGTAAGAAGTCAATTGTACAAGTACAGGGAGTTTCTTTTGAACTTGAGTGAGTAAATAAGTTGACTGTTTTGTTTTGTTACTAATGTCAATTGGGATTGTTTGACAGGCTAACTATTAATGAGGTTTGAAAGTTCTGATGGCTGAATTTGAATTTTTCTTACTTGTTGTCAAAATGAGACCTTGGTTTGCACTAAATGCTTGCTCATACTGATTATGTTATCCTGCAAGGAGTGAAGTCTAGTCAAGCAAGAAGCAACAATTTTAAGATCCCCATGAACTATAAAGGTTTCTGTATGATTATAAACCATTTAGGTTTGAAGAGAGTGTATTGCTGCAATGCAGCTGTCTTCATGTTATTCATTTCTTTGAATTCCTCCATGCTTGAGGCCATTTAGCGTAGTAGCATACTGGAACTAGCATTGTTGGACTGTGGGAGTTCTTGAAACTGTTCAGGGCAATTGAGAATAAGAGATGTTTTCAGGTGGCCTTGTTTAAATTCAGTTGAGTTTAAGGAATAATTGGATACATCAGTTTCTTCAGGAAGCAATGGTGGAATGCAATTCTTGTAACATAACAATTCTGAAATTTTGCAAGAAGTTCTAGGCCATATTTTAAACAAACCAACCTTGCTCTTTGGAGAAAAATGTAAAATGACTTGGCTTTCAAAAATATTTGATAAAGTACCTTGTTGTAGTGTTCAGTTGTTCTATTTTTCATAATATGAGTCTGTTTACTACTTATGCTCACTGCACTTGTTTAGTTCAGTCTGCATATGGGCCTCAAAAAAAGCAGATGTTACTGAAAACTAGAGCTGTAATCATGGAAGAAACATTTTAAAGCATTATGAATAAAACTCATTAGATACATGGCAACTGATGTCATCTCTGCATTACTCTAAGACATGATTTGGCAGCACAGATTGTAAAGTGGAATAATGGTTAGCACTGCTACCTCACAGCACCAAGAACCCAGATTTGATTCCCGACTTGGGCCACCATCTGTGCAGAATCTGCATGTTCTCCCCGTGTTGTGTGGGTTTCCTCCGGCTATTCCGGTTTCCTCCCACAGTCCGAAAGACATGCTGATTAGGTGCATTGGCCGTGCTAAATTCTCCTTTGGTGTATCCAAACAGGCACCAGACTGTGGTGACTGGTGGATTTTCACAGTAACTTCATTGTAGTGTTAATGTAAACTTACCAGTGACATTAATAAAACAAATAACAGACGTACTTGGAATAAAATAAACACATTGTTTTGAAGGGTTGGTAGCAACTTGGATATGAAATTGGCATAAGAATAGGAGGTACAGAAGTGGTGAATACGAGGAAGTACAAACGGGGATTTTCAGAGTTGATGATAGAATCACTGCTTTTTTTGTAATATGCAGTAACCTGGAGAGGTGTACAGGTTGCACAATTTCAAAGTTTGCGGGTACAAAACTTGGCAATGCAGTAATTAATGAAAGCATTATAAACAAACATCAGGAGAATATCGACAAAGTGCTGAAGTGAGCAGAAACATGGCACATGCAACATAATATAGATAAATGTAATCTATTAACTCTTTTAAAATGTGAGTCAGTGAATGAAAGTCATAGATTTAAAGTAATTGGCAAAGGAACCAAAGGGGAAGGTATAGGCCAGCCAGTTTAAACATCATGGATATGTTAGAAACACAATCAATGAAAAAAAAAGCCTCTCTGAGAGATTTGATTTAATAAAGGAGAGTCAACATGGATTTGTAAATAGCAGGTTGTGTTTTTTGATGAAGTAATAGAGAAGATTAATGAGAAGCATGTGATGGATATTGTCTCTATTGACTTTAAGAAAGCATGTGACGAAGTGCCACATAATAGATTAGGTAACAACATTTAGGTTTTTGGGACAAAATGGGCAGTGTCAGCTTAGATGAAAAATTGGCTTAATGACAGAAAATAGAGAGTCATGGAAAATGGTATTTTTTAAACTGAGGGATGTGATACAGTAATGTTTCCAAAGAACCAATGCTAGGCCCTCTGTATTTTTGATATATCTATGCATACATGACTTGGATATGGTATACAGAATGAGTTTTCAAAATTTGCCAATAGTACCAAATTTGGAGATGTAGCAAAAAAAAAGTAATAAAAATCAGCTGCAAAAGGACATAGGCTTGCAGATTAAGTAGACAAATGGCAGATGGAATTTAATTCGGAATTAATTTGTTAATAAATAAATAATTAATAATTTGGCAGGAGCAGTTCAGGTGAGATAATATAATGTTAATGGTACAGCTGTAAACAGTGTACAGGAACAAAGAGAACCAGAGATCTTTGATGCCTGCAGGACAAATTGAGAGGATAGTAAGCAAAAACACCTTGGATTCAGACATTATTAGAAGTATTGAACACTAAATCAGGAAAGTCATGCTAAATCTTTGAAAAATTGTGGTAAAACTACAAGGGAATTGGTTCTGTTCTGGTCACTACATTTAGGAAGGTTGCAAGGGTCATTGAACAAGTGGAAAAGGGAGTTAGCAGAATGGTCAAGGGATGAAGAGAGTTAGCTGTGTAGTTAGATTGGAGAAGCTGTGATTATTCTCTCTGGAGGGAAGGAGATTAAGGGGGAATTTGATTGATGTTTCCAAGATTATGGCCAGAATTCTCCAACCATTCACTCCCTGTCACAACTGCCAGTGAGAACAGAGAATTTGGCTCTCGGTCAAATATCCGTTCACTGCAGCGGCACTATCCCAGCTGTAGGGGAGGTTGGAGAATTCACTCTCATGGCAGGTTTAGATAAGGGATAGAAAGGAAAGGAAGCTTTCCCAATTGATTGCTGGCACAAGAACCAGGGGACACAGATTTATGGTTTTGGGTAAAAGAAACATTTTTTATACAGTTATTAGTCTTGATCTTGATCTTGCTGCCTCAGAGAATGCTGGAAGTGACAAGAATTAATGACTTCAAATGGAAGCTCGACGTGCACTTGAGAGAAATAAACTTGCAGAGACTTGGTAGAGCCAGGGAATGGGACTGACCAGATTCCTGCACAGAGAGCTGTCATTGATTCAATTGGTGAACGGCCACATTTTGTTTTGACTATATAGGCTGAATTATTCACCCCGTCCCTCTCTCCCAGCTTAGAAATTGGGGGAATTTTCAACCAGAGGAAGATGGCTGTCTCCATGACAGAAAATCTGATGTCAGAGACTTACCAGTCAATCAGAAACCAGCGGCTCTGTGTGTGTCAGAGTACCATCGTAAGAGTGGTGGCCACTTTCAGGACTGTACTTGGACAGGAAGGAGGCAAGCTGCGATGGATCAGAGCTTCACATATTTGAGAGTAGTCAGTAGGGAGAGTCAATGAGAGAGATGGGGCCGAGATCATGAAGGGAGGGCAACGTGGGAGGGGTTTGCACCTCCATTTAACTGGCCCAGGGCCAGTTAAGAAAGAATCCTCTGGGAAATGTGCTGGATTGGACACTTGGTATGGGCCTCTCCTGCTGCTGCTGGTTTAATTCCAGTGATGGCAGAATAAGGCCATTAAGTGGGCATATAAAGGTCCAACAATAGCTTAGCTGCCTATTGCCACCGCTGCCACTGGTAATGTGGTGGGGACAATGATGGCCAGGTCAGTGGTAGATAGACCATCCATTGGGTTAAACATATATCCCCCACCTTCAAACCTGTCAGTGAGGGAGCCTTAAATCCACCCTTATAACTCTGTGAAGTTGTTTTGAAATGTGGTCAGTGTTGCATTGTAGGTAAATCAGCAGCTTATTTGTACAAAGCAAGTTCCCGGTAACAAAAATGTGATAACGATTAGATAATCTGTTTTTAGGGTGTTGTTGATTGAGGGATAAAATCTGTCCAGAGTAGCAAGAATAATCCTTCTGCATACTGTATATCAAAATAGTGTCATGAGTTCTGTTTTGCTAAACTGAGAATAGGAAGAGAACTGAGAGAACAGGAAGAGCCCCGACTTAACATCTCATTCAACATACAGAGAAGGTGGAATAATTCAAGTCAAAATTCCACTGTTATAATAGGGATAAGGTTGCATTTTTAAAAGTCTGATATCATTGTGAACTAACATCCCATTATTCTAAGTGAAGTGGAATGGTGACACAATGGTTACAGCTCTCGGGATCTGGATTCAATTCTGGCTTGAGTCACTGTCTGTGTGGAGTTTGCACATTCTCCCTGTGTCTCTGTGGGCCGCCCCTGGGTACTCCGGTTTCCTCCCATACTCCAAAGATGTGCAGGTTAGGTTGATTGGCCATAATAAATTGCCTCTTAGTGTCACAGGATGCGTAGATTAGAGGGATTAGTGGAGTAAATATGTGGAGTTACGCAGTAGGGCCCGAATGGTCGAATGGTCTCCTTCAGTTCTGTAGGGATTCTTCTTCTTCCTCTTAAAATATTCCTCAGGTTTGACTTCAAGTTCATCTTGTTCTCACTTACAAGAGTTTAGATAGAAAATAAACTGAAAAGAGTCAAGTGAGTAGAATTGTAGCAGCTCCTCAAAATAATATATTTTTTAATGTTCCTCCAGAATACCACTGTGTTTCATTAATTCTTAACATGGTATTGTCTCTTTTTCTAATTTAATTTAATTTCTTTTTTGATTGGGTCCCGTAGTGTGAGCTATTAGAAGCTACATGAGGTTACCTTGTGGGCTTGAAGTGAGTAATCTCCACCACATGACTGTCCATTGTAAATGCTACACAATTTTAAGGCCTGTTAACCACAATCAGATGCTTAACTGAAGATGCTTCTAAAACTCCTAAGGCTCCCTCTTAAAAGAGTGGCAGCTGTGACTTACTCTGAATTGAAAGCCCTGTGTTTCCATGCCCTTGTACAGACTCTTCAAGGTGCATAAGCACGCGCCTGATTAATATTCAAATGACAGGATAATGATGCGAATCCCACTATCATCAGGGATTTAATAAACATTGTGCGAGTTGCAGATGCCGCTGCTTTCCACATTCAAAAAGAAATATAACCAGAGAGGAAGAACTAGCACAACCAAAATCATGAAACAAACCATTTCTATTGAGCTCTTTGGGGTATTTAATGCCATGGTTTTGATAGGTTTAAAAAAAATTGGTTGTCATGTACAGATCCCGAAACATTTCCAATTATTTTTTTAAAAAGGTATGTTGGTAAAGGCATAATGTGGAAATCTGGACTTTGCCCATACATTGGTGGAGGATGTGCTAGGCTTTCTTTACATTTGGGTCAGATGAAAAGAAATTTGACACCATGTCAAACAGATTGTTGATTCATAATAAATGCCTCGTGAAGAGCATTGTTATCCTCATTAAACATTGAAGAAAGGAAATGATGGGATATATGTATGCAATATTGGTTAGGCTGCAATTGGAATATTGCATGTCATTCTCAGAATCCCATTACAGGAAGAACACATGAACCATAGAAAAGGCACAGTGATGATTTGCAAGAATAACATTCAAATAAGAGAATGGCTTCATGATGATTTTTTTTTACATTGAGAATCTTTCCATTGCAATTGTTCTGAAATCTAATAGCAGTTTTCAAAATTATCACTGTTTCTTGATTGGTAAGTAGTGAAAATCTGTGTAAATTTAGACAGAGGAGAATGAACCTTTTTATTAGCTGTGCATAGTGTTGGGTAGAAACAATACCAGCCGTAAGAATGGTCTTGATTGGATGGTATTGTGGCAGAAGTACAATTTGAGTATTGCAGAAGAAAGCAGCTTGCTGACACAGCTTTTCACCTTATACTCATCAGAACAGAACTGCAAGAATACCAAAACTGATTGCAAACAATAATTTATACCATATGGGAAGAGAATACTGAATGTTTGGGAAATGGACTCTGACTGGTAGAGGCATTGCCATGGAAAAAAATCAGGAAACAGTTACGTGCCAAGTTTTTGCTTCAGTTCAAACTAGACAAGTAAACTCTGATTAGTCAAGGTGTTACCATGGAAAATTAGCCAGAGAATGGCTGTCATAGAATCTTAGAATTCTTACAATGCAGAATCATAGAATCCCTACAGTGCTGAAGGAGCCATTCAGCCCATTGAGTCTGCACTGACCATAATCTCACCTATGCCCTATTCCTGTAACCCTTCATAGTTACCCTGTGAATCCTCCTGATAGTAGTAATAATTTGGCATGGCCAATCAGCCTAACCCGCACATCTTTGGACTGTGGGAGGAAACCAGAGCACCTGGAGGAGACTCACACAGAGATGGAAGAACCACACAGACAGTGACCCGAGGCCAAAATTGAACCTGGGTCCCTGGCGCTGTGAGGTAGCAGTGCTAACCACTGCGCCACCGTACTGTCCTATAATGTTAGTTTATTTGACAAAGTTGCAGTGTGTGGAAATGTCCTCCTGTCTGCAAAGGGTGGGGTTCTGTGTGTGAATATTTGTTGTTTCTCACATGCCCAAGTGAGCCACATTGTTAGCCCGATCTTAAATTGACTGTTGGTAAATGTTGCCAGGTGGGAAGGCTTCAGTTAGGGGAGAGGTGTTATCATAGTTAGGTTTATGTGAAGGCTGTGATGTCAATGTGAATATCAACAATAAGCTCTCATGAATGACAAGGGCTTTGTTCACAGATGAACAGGCATTCTGTAGCGAGGAGAGGGGAGGGAGAACTGGAACACTGGGACATTCCATAGGATCTGGACTATGATATGGGTGAATGGAAAGAACATAAGAACATAAGAAATAGGAGCAGGAGTAGGGCATCTAGCCCCTCGAGCCTGCCCCGCCATTCAATAAGATCATGGCTGATCTGATGGCTTTCTCCCCATAACCCTTAATTCCCTTTCTATCAGAAACCTATCTACCCGTGACTTAAATATATTCAGTGAGGTAGCCTCCACCACTTCAACGGGCAGAGAATTCCATAGATTCACCACTCTTTGAGTGAAGAAGTTCCTTCTCAACTCCGATCTAAACCGTTCCCTCCCTCACCTTATTTTGAGGCTGTGCGCTTTAGTCCTGCTATCCTTTCTAAGCGGAAAGAATCTCTCCACCTTTATTCTTCATTATCTTATATGTCTCTATAAGATCCCCCTCAACCTTCTAAACTCGAACGAGTACAAACCTAGTCTACTCAATCTCTTCTTATAGGCTAACCCCCTCATCTCCGGTATCAGCCTAGTGAATCTTCTCTGCACTCCCTCCAAGGCCAATATATCCTTCTGCAAATGCGGTGACCAAAACTGCACACAGTTCTCCAGCTGCAGCCTCACCAGTATCCTATACAGCTGCAACAAGACCTCCCTGCTTTTATATTCTATCCCGCTCGCTATAAAGGCCAACATCCCATTCGCCTTCTTGATCACCTGCTGCACCTGCAGACAGGGTTTTTGCGAATCGTGCTCAAGGACCCCCAGTCCCTCTGCATCGTCGCATGCTACAGCTTTTTGCCTTTTAAATAATAGTCCCTCCTACTATTATTTCTAATAAATATTATTTCTAAAGGGAGGAGATTGGTATAATCAGCATCCAGCTGGCACACTGAATAAGATGGTTAGCTGCCCCAGAGTTCCTTCCTTGGCTGTCAAGGTGGTTGACAATGCTATCAATTCTCTCTCCTCAGGTTTTATCCTTCTCTCCTTCAAAGCTGCCATCTGCACACTTCTCCTCAAAACATAATTCTGGATCCTCCTATCCTTGAAAACTACTGTACCATTTCCTATCATTTCTCAAGTCTTTGAATGTGTTTGTTGTTGTCTCCCAAATTAATGCCTACTCTTCCTGAACTCATTGCCAATGACCAGAAGGATAGAGCCAATGCTGGATGCAATGCCAAAGCCTGCAGACTTTTATGCATCTCAACTATCATTCTAGCTACAGCAGAAGTGGGCCAGCTGAACCAGGACAAAACTGTTGAGTGTAGAAGACACACAAATAGAGTCCCTATTCCATTTTTACACCAGGCACTGCAGTATTCAGTTAAGTTTTCAAAGATTTTGAGTCTCTCAATAATTGAGTGGGCAAATGTGTGGGTAAGCACTGAATGAGTGAGAGGGTGGGTGAGTGAGTGAGTGAACCTGTTAATGTTTGCAGGGTAACATAACGTTAAGGTAATAGGGCCTAGGTGGATTTCTGTCAGTGCAGACTCGATGGATCAAATGCCTAAGTGAGCCACGTTGTTAGCCCAATCTTAAATTGACTGTTGGTAGATATTACCAGAATCCGACTCTGTGTGAGTTGTAAGGGTTCTGTGGTTCTATAATAAAGTTTTTTTTTTACTGTGCTGGTTAAAAGAGACACTTACTGAGCTGGCAAGATGTCTCCAGCAGATCACATGGTGCCATGCATCAGTTTAAATGTAACATTGACTCCACGGGCAATACGCCTGCCTCCAGCCCAAATCGAACAAAGGAAAGCCTTTGCATGTCTTAATCCCCCATAATGCTGCCAAAGGCTTAAACATGAACTGTTTCAACGCAATCATTTCAACCAGAAAGCCTCATTTACTACCTTCAAACCAGTGTCTCTTAAAACAAAAAGAATTCTGACTGCAATCAAACCCCCTCAAGATTCCAGCCATGTGAATACCTCTCCTTTGTCCCACATTGAGGAGCAGGGAATTGTGTTGAGGAGTTGTGTTGCATAACTTCCCCTGCACAAGTTGCATTGTTGTATCATCCTGTGAAATTGAACTTGGGCTGTTACTATTTGACCTCCAACATGAACAGAATTCCAGGAATAAAGCCTGTGCTGTCTACCATAAGGCTGGAGGCAGCAGAAAGGACTCTGATCCTCTGTCAAATGCTGGAAGCTTGGAACTTATGCCTCCAGACTAATTCATTCCATGTGCCTTTTCCCATCACTGAAGTCTCACTCCGGAAAGACAGGTCACTCCAAGTGCCTTCTTCCGCTGCAAAGATCTCACTCTGGGAAGTTAGATCAGTCTAAGTCAATCTCCCCTTGAAGGAACATTCCAGATGATGACTGATTCTGGACTCTGGACACAATGGACACATGTATCCCAACTCATATTTTATCGTGGTTGAGCCCAGAACCCTCTTCTTTTTCCCCTTTCCCCTATTTATTGTCTGAGTGTAAAAGGGGTGAATGTTGCAAAATCTGGCTGTGTGTGCATGTGTCCATGTGTCTACATTAAAAGATTGGAGAAAAAACACTACCATTTATCACAGGGGAAAGCAGAATTAAAAAATCTTTTTGTGTACAGAATTGTAGAGAGCAGGGACATCAGGGCAGTTTAAATTGATCCCCCACTGTCCATGACAATGGAAAGAGAGAAAGAAAGTTCAGTCAACAAGTCTGTGTTGTTTATGAACCCTTGTTTATTTCCAACATATCTCCAAATTAAAGATCTCAATTTCCAAAGGAAGCAGATAGTGCCATCCATATACATTATTAGATATTCTCACATTGATCCACAATGTCTCAGGACTGTTTAGCTCTTTGAAACCTTCCCCATCAATGACAGATTATTTGTAAGACTCAATTCTTTATGACAGAATGAAAACTTGTTCTAAATAAATAGGTGGGTAATTCTTGCATTGTCTGTCCTGGTGTGGAGATGCTGTGTTGGACTGGGATAAGCGCAGTAAGATGTCTCATAACATCGGGTTAAAATCAAACAGTTGTGTTAAGGTCCAAGAGATGTGTATTGTCTCCAGCCAGGAGAGTTAGTGAGATTTTGCAAGCCCAGGCAAGTCGTGGGAGTTACAGATAATGTGACATGAATCCAAGATCCTGATTGAGGCCATCCTCATGTGTGCGGAACTTGGTTATCAATCTCTGTTTAGTGACTCTGCATTGTTGTGTGTCGTGAAGGCCGCCTTCGAGAATGCTTACCCAAAGATCAGAGGCCGAATGCCCGTGACCACTGAAGTGTTTCCAACAGGAAGAGAACATACTTGCCTGGCGATTGTCGAGTAGTGTTCATTCATCCATTGTCGTAGTGTCTGCATGGTTTCCCCAATGTACCATGCCTCGGGACATACTTTCCTGCAGCCTATCAGGTGGATAATGGTGACCAAGTTGCAACTATATGTACTGTGTACCTGGTGGATGGTGTTCTCATGTGAGGATGGCATCGGTGTCAATGATCTAACTTGCAGAAGTGGCTGCGGCAGGGTTGTGTGGTGTTGTGGTCGCTGTTCTGAGGGCTGAGTAGTTTGCTGCAGACAATGGCCTGTTTGAGGTTGTGCGGTTGTTTGAAGGCAAGAAGTAGGGGTGCGGGGATGACCTTGGTGAGATGTTGAAGGCTGCGAAGAAGATGTTATAGCTTCTCTGCTCCGGGGAAGTACTGGACAATGAAGGGTACTCTGTCCACCGTGTCCTGTGTTTGTCTTCTGAGGAGATCGATTTGGATTTTCATTGTGCTGTGTCAGAACTGTCAATCGATGAGTCAAGCACCATATCATGTTCTTATGATTGCATCTTTCAAAGTCTGGAGGTATCTGAGCAAATCCTGTATATATGGAGGACTTATCCGTAGCGGATAGCTTCTGAACATGTTTAGAGTGGAAGCTGAAGAAATGGAGCGTTGTGAGGTTATCCATGGGTTTGCGGTTTAGTGAAGTGCTGAGGTGACTGTCCTTGATGGAGATATGTATGTCCAAGAATGCACCTGATTCTGGAGAATAGTTTATGGTGAGTCTGATGGTGAGATAGAACTTGTTGATGTCATCGTATAATTGTTTCAGTGATTGTTCACCATGAGTCCAAAGGAAGAAAATGTCATTGATGTATCTAGTGTTTAGCATCAGGTGAAGATCCTGTGTGGTGAAGAGGTCTTGTTTGAGCCTGTGCATGAAGATGTTGACACATTGAGGTGCAAATTTGGTCATTGTTGTCCAGTACTTCCCCAGAGCAGAGAAGCTACTACATCTTCTCCAGAACCTTCAAAATGTCATTGATGAAGATGAACATCTTGACAAGGCCGTTCCCACACCTCCACTTCTTGTCTTTAAACAACTGCACAACCTCAAACAAACCATTTTCCACAGCAATCTATCCAGCCTTCAGGAGAACAATGACCACGACACCACACAACTCTGCCACAGCAACCACTGCAAGACATGACAGATCATCGACATGGGTGTCATCATCTCACATGCGAACGCTAACCAGCAGGTATACGATACATACACTTGCAATTCGGCCAATGTTCTCTACCTCATACACTGCAGGAAAGGACATCCTGAGGCATGGTGCATTGGGGAGACCATGCAGATACTCGGACAATGGATAAATGAACACTACTCGACAGTCACCAGGCAAGAGTGTTCTGTTCCTGTTAGGGAACATTTCAGTGGCCTCTGATCTTTGGTAAAGTATTCTCCAAAGCAGCCTTCATGATAACACAGAGTCGCTAAGCCAAAATTAATAGCCAAGTCCTGCACACCTGAGAACAGACTCAATCAGGATCTTGGGTTCATGTCACACTATCTGTAATCCCCACGACTTGCCTGTGCTTGCAAAATCTCACTAACTGTTTTGGCTGGAAACAAGACACATTCCTTTAACCTGTGCTTAACCCTCTCTCCACTCACATTGTCTGTACCTTTAAGACTTGATTATCTGTAAAGGTTTGCATGCCAACTATTATTTTGTAAATTAAGTTTGTGTCTTTATATGACCTGTTTGTGAACAGAACTCCCATTCACCTGATGAAGGGGCAGTATTCCAAAAGCTAGTGGCTTGTGCTACCAAATAAACCTGTTGGACTGTAGCCTGGTGTTGTGAGATTTCTTATTGTAATCATTCAGTGGCTCAGGAGAATTAGAAAGGGCAATTGATTACTTTTATTCTGATAACTTTATCTCTTTCACTTACTAGCTTTTATTATGACAATGGAGTGAGACAGACAACTATAGGAGTGCCAGTGCATTGCTATCACAACAGTTTTGGAGATGGTTGTATATTGCAAAGTTTTGCATTCATTTTTAAATGACCTCCTCAAGCAATAACAGGACCTGTTTATTAGATGTGACATATCCTGTGTTACTGGAATGCAAATTGATCAACTAAGCAGACAACTTCATCTCCATTCAAAGTCTGCTTAAAATAATGACTATAAGTTAGGAAATGTCTCAACGTACATGCATTTGTTTGATTCCAGAGTCTGGAATTCACCAGATATTTATTTATACTGGTCTCAGTACAAAGCATGAAAGCGGTGAAATTATTTCCTATGGGAATGGTCTTTCACCTCTTGGCTTCATTATGCTCAGGAGTCAGATCAAAATCCAACTTCTCTTTCACTGTGCAGCTTTTGTGTTAATGTACAGCTACAATCACTTCAAATCAACATGAAAGTGCTGGTATAATAGGACCGTGTAGTACAAGTTTAGGGATCATGGGAAGTGGTGTCAAGCTGATGTGACTTCAAAGTGATTTGTTATCGTTATCTCTGGGGCATTGTTACTGCATAGTGTCAAACCTGATTTATAAATGCTTCCGGAGCCCTTTTCCCCTCTTAAACTTCTCAGATGTCCCAAACCGTTTCGTGCTATGTAATAAATGTCCTCTAATGTAGCCAATGTTGGCGCAACAAATAATGAAATAGTACCACAAGTGATTAAGACATTTGACACACAATTGTGCAACCCCATTCCCTACCGCTGCCCAATTAAATTGCTTATTCATGTTATGCCATTGAAAGAAACTATTAAATTTTGGCTTATTTTGCCCCTCAAATAGCTATTGAAATGATCTGATTCAACAGTTCAAAGCATTTTAAAAGGAATTTTGGAGCAAACATATGTTGTGGCATGATGTAACATCTATTTTAATTGCATTAATGTAATCCCACTGAGATAACAGGAGACGCACTGAATTTAAGCAAATGGATTAAACCTTGTGAGAGAAAAGGCAACAGGTGCTCTTTTTAATTAACTACTGTGCATCATATTTGGAGAAAGATTTATTTTTGAATTGTCAGTTTGAGTGAGCCACAACAGTTGTACCACTAAATCAGCTAGTCATTAGTTTAAGTTTAGGCTAACACTTCAGTGCATTATTGTGAGAAGGCTGTCTTGTTGAAAGTGCCATCTTCTGGATGAATATTAAATCAAGGACCCATCTGGCCTTAAAGATCTAGTGAAAATTTTCAAACAAGGTCATGTGGGAGTCAGCAAATTATTGAGAATGCTGGAATCTGAAACCAAAAGAGAACATAGAAGATGCTGAAAATCCCAGCAGGTCTGGCAGCATCTGTGAGGAGAGAAAAAAACTAACCTTTTGAGTCCAGGTGACCCTTTGTCAAAGCTTTGACAATATGTCGTCTGGCCTTGATGTGTCAACCCTTTTCTCTCCTTACAGATGCTGCCAGACCTGCTAAGATTTTCCAGCATTTTCTCTTTTGCTTTCAAACAGAAGTTCTCCTTGAGGCCTGGCAAATATCTGTCTGTGAAATAACACCACTAATATTGATGTAAGCTTTCTGTTTGGACACAATCCATTTACCAATTCCCTAGAGCTTGTGTGCTTTGAGCTTTGGGACAAGGGAAAGTGAAGGTTAACAAGGTAAAATACTGCAAAGACTCACTGCTTATCAGCTACTTGAAAAATCTCAACGCCATGCAATAGCCCTACAAAATGAATGAGCAGGATCATTAGAAATTTCAAATAGAAAATCCTGGAAATACTCAGCATGTCATAGAGAGTACAATAGAGTTAGCATTTCAGATCAATGACTTGTTCTGGGGAAAGTTAACTCTGTTTTTCTCTTCATAGGTGCTGCCTGACTTATTGAGTATTTCCAGCATTCTTGGTTTTTCTTTCAGGTTTCCACTATTTGTAGTATTTTGTTTTGGGATTGTGAAATTGCCTGGTTCAGTTGCTATGTGATTGACTTTCCCAGAAAGGGTTGACTTTGTCCCAGATTATCATTATCGGGTACAGGTTTCATGGAGACACTTCAACCCTTAAGAAATTCCCCCACGATCTTTTGCCATTCCTCAAGGATAGTCATTACTTTTACAATGGCCGACAAGCAACGGATTAAGTCTTTACTATGCGAATAAAGAATTCATCATTAGTGACATGCTGTGTAGAACAATTCATCAAGAGATGTGTGACATTGCCAATGTATTCCTCATACTTTGTTCCCCTTTGAGCAACAATTCTTTGCCTCCCAGCTACTGATTCATGATAAAATAAAGATGAGAAATTTCTGTTGGAATAACAGAAAATAAGTTATTACAAAGATGTTAAGTGTTTGCACAACAGCTTAACTGGAAGTCATTTCCCTGCCATGTGATTATAATAAGTACCTTTGGAAGTGTAGTCACCTTTGTGTGGAAGGACACAAAGCAGCTAAATTTTGTGGATCAAGAGATCAAAAACAAGAATGAAATTAATAACTGGAGAGACAGTTTGGAAGTGATATTGGTTGAAACATAAATATTGGCTATAATACAAACAAGATAATAGTCTCTTTTGAATAGTTCAGTGAGACACTTGCATCTGAGAGGGCAGATGGGACCTTAGTTTAATATCTCACTTAGTAACTTCAATAATGCTGTAATACATTAAAATGATCATGTGATCAAAACCATTAGGACTTAAATAAAAACAAATTACTGTGGTTGATGTAATTGGAAACTAAAATGTAAAATGGTGGAAGATCTGACAGCATTTATTGCTCTTAAGGGACGGTGAGCTGCCTCCTTGAACACTGAGGCCATGTGGTGTAGGTACACATAAAATACTGTTAGCAATGCAGTCACAGTGAATGAACTTACAGATGGTAGTGTGCCCATACATCTGCTGCCCTTGTCTTTCTACATGGTAGAGGTCATGGTTTGGGAAGGTCCTGTCAAAGGAGCCTTGGTGAGCGTCTGCAGTGCATCTTATAGATGGTACACTTTACTGCCACTCTGCATTGGTGATGAAAGGAATGAATGTGGTAAGTTGTTTAATGAGATGTCAATCACATGGGATGTTTTGCCCTGAATGGCTTCTTGTAAGTTGTTAGAGCTGATTGTCCAGGGAAGTGGAGAGTATTCTATCACATTCCTGACTTGAGTCTTGTAGGTTTGAGAGTCAGAAGGTAAATCACTTGCTGCAGAATTTCCAGCTCCTGACCTGCTTAGATAGCCACAGAATTTATACAGCTAGTCCTGTTAAGTTGCAGTTCAGTCGTAACTTGTTGGATGTTGATAGTGGGCATTCAGCAATGGTAACATCATTGAATGTCAATGGGATATGACTACGTTCGCTCTTGTTGGAGATGGTCATTGCCTGAAACTTGTGGGTCTTGAATGTTACTTGCCACTTACCAGCCCAAGCCTGATCGAAACATATAAGATGATTAGAGGTTTAGATAGGGTGGACAGTGATAGCCTTTTTCCTAGGATGGAAAAAGCTAGCACGAGGGGACACAGCTTTAAATTAAGGGGTGATAGTTATAGGACGGATATCAGAGGCAGGTTCTTTACCCAAAGGGTGGTTCGGGAGTGGAATGCCCTGCCTGCAGCGGTTGTAGATGCGCCAAGTTTGGTGGCGTTTAAGAGGTTAGTTGATAAGTATATGGAAGAGAAGGGAATGGTTTAGTTTGGAGGGGCATTGCTTTTTATATTGGTCGGCGCAACATCGAAGGCCAAAGGGCCTGTTCTGTGCTGTAATGTTCTATGTTCTATGTTCTATGAATGTTGTCCAGATCTTTCTGCATATGAACACAGACTGATTCAGCTTCTGAGGAATTTCAAATGATATGGAACATTGTGCAATCATCAACGAACATATTCAATTCTGACCTTATCATGAAGGGAAGATAACTGATGAAATAGCTTAAGATGCTTGAGTCGAGAACAGTACCTTGGGGAATACCTGCAATGATGTCCCAGGATTGAGATGATTGACTTCCAACCACCATGATCATCTTCCTTTGTATTAGGTATGATTCCAAACCACTAGAACATTTTCCCATAATTTCCATTGAGTCTGATTTTGCTGAGGTTCCTTGATGCGAGACTTGAAGGTGAGAGGGGAGAGATACAAAAGTGTTCAGAGGGGTAATTTTTTCACATAGGGAGTGGTGGGTGTCTGAAACAAGTTGCCAGAGGTAGTAGTAGAGGTGGGTACAATTTTGTCATTTAAAAAGCATGATGGATATAGAGGGATATGGGCCAAATGTAGGCAATTGGGATCAGCTTAGGGGATTAAAAAGAAAATGGGTGGCATGGACAAGTTGGGCCAAAGAGCCTGATTCCATGCTGTAAACATTTATGACCTCTCTATGACTTCTCAAATGCTGCAAAATTGTGCACTATGGGGAAATGATGTTACTTGCAAGATGTTTGCACTCTTATGGGCTGTGGGTTTGTAAGTAATTGTATGAATAGTTTTACTTTTGTGTTCCATTACTTATGTAGAATTATAATTCCCTTAAATAAGTTAATGTACCAGTTTAACCCAAGATTTATTTTGACTTGCATCTTGAACTGGAGAAGAGCATGAAATAAATAAACTGTGGGATTTCCAAAGCAAAATATTTTGGTAAAGAAGTCACTGATAATCCTATAGAGTAGTCCTTACATATAAAGCAGAGAATATGGTATACAGTTTAGATTATACAGAAACTGCCTTTTGCAATGAACATGAATTGAGTTGAAAGACAGCCAAAATTGGAAGTAATAAGGCTTGTCCCCGCCTCCCAGAAGAACAGTTAATTGTCCTGACAATTATAGTCACTTGAAAACTCACAGATCTGCTTCTACTAAACATAAATGTGATCGCAGTGTCAGCACCTTTTCCCCACCAGTACTTCTTGACATATAAAGGAGTGTATTCTGACGCTTTTTATAATTTTCAGTGACAAGTATTAAATATGGAAGTGTCATCTTTGGTTCTCTAATTAAAAATCAGACAGCACACAGAAGGATAATTTACTCCCTTCAAAACTGCACCTTTATCTAAGGTGAGTTCTGACATGGTGAAATAGCTTTGCAGAAGTGTTTTCTGCTTGAGAAATGGTGTATTATCTCCAGGAACAGAATTTTTATACGTAATTGCAGAAATTACACTTCTGGCACCATGGCCAGAATTTTCTGCTTCAGCTAGTATTGGGCGGGTTTGCCGACTGAAGCAGAAAATATTGCGAGAAGGCCAAAGTCATGTTTTATGTCAGGTGTCAAAGCTTGCGAGATCATCCTCTCCTCCCATCTCTGGCAGTTCATGTTTCCCGGGAACTTCAATATAATACATTTGCATCTTATTTTCAAGCCTATACATCTGATTCATAACCCGCCCTCTCCCATCAATTGATCCATCCATAGTGGCTTG
The DNA here is from genome assembly GCA_024679065.1 of Sphyrna mokarran. Taxonomy (NCBI): domain Eukaryota; kingdom Metazoa; phylum Chordata; class Chondrichthyes; order Carcharhiniformes; family Carcharhinidae; genus Sphyrna; species Sphyrna mokarran. The sequence goes on from JAGIQG010000003.1 coordinate 95,220,593, forward strand.
ATGTCAGAATGGCATGAATCACAACTGGCTTCAAATGGCACGTACCAACTGAGTACCCTTCTGAGGAAATTTCAGAAGTAAGCGCAGCAATCACAAAGCGGCTTCCCGCATGGTAAGGGAGGTAGCTCTTGGTTGTGGCTCCGACTGGGGGTGACCAGCTTTTGACTTATGGGTACTGGTTCAGATTTGGGATCACCAGTCTTTGACTTAAGGATATTGGCTTTGACTGGGGGGCAATCAGCCTTTGACTCATGGTGACCCCAATCTTTGAATTGAAGTATCAGCTCTGGCTGGGGATGACCAGCCTTTGTCTTGAGTGGAAGGGTTGGGGGGAATGGGGGGTGGGGGTGTGGGGTGGTGGTGCAGGGTGATGCATGTACTGACTATAATGAAGACTGATGCAAAATATCTGTTCATTTATTTTGCTGTCTGCTTATTTTTTATTATTAATTCCCCACGCTCACTTCATTTGACCAGCACTTGGTTAATTCTTCTTTAAAAATATTTTGAGAAACTCTTGCTATCTGTCTTCATATTTCGATTGAACTTTATTTTGCACTCTGATTTTTTTCTCTCCTTATTAATCTTTTAGTCATTTTTCACTATATTTTACATTCTGTCCAATCTTTTGATCTTTCACCTATCCTTGCGCAATTCAATACTTTTTTGATAAGTTTAATGCTGCCTTTATCATTCTTGGTTAACCACAGATGCTTATAAAAAGGAAAACAAAAAAAAACAGATGAGGCCACAAGTGTTCCTGTCTGAAAGCAAAAATAGGAGAAAAAAATGAACCATGCAAAGGAAAGGAAACCAAATAGGGTTTGGATTATGGTCTGAAATTGTCGAATTCAGTGTTGAGTCCAGAAGGCTGTGAAATGCCTAATTGAAAGTCAAGGTGTTGTTCCTCAATTTTACAATGAGCTTCACAGTGACACAATGGTTAGCACTGCTGCCTCTCAACGCCAGAGACACAGGTTCAATTCCAGCTTTGGATGACCATCTGTGTCGAGCTTGCACATGCTCCTTGTGTCTGTGTGTGTTTCCTTCCAAAGTCCAAAGATGTGCAGGTTAGGTAAATTGCTCATGCTAAATTGCCCCTTAGTGTCCCAAGATCTCAGACATATAGATTAGATGGATTATCCATGGCAAAAGTGTGGGGGTTACAGGTTTGGTGGGAGCAGGGAGGAGAGTGCCTCGTACTCTGAGAGTGACTCAGAGAGTCAATGCAGATTCGATGAGCTGAAAGACATTTTCTGCACTGTAGCATGTCATAATTCTGCGAACTGTGCAATAGACCCAGCACAGATGTTAAGAGTAAGCTGGAGATTCAAAATGACAAGCCCCAGAAGACTCAGGGTTATTCTTATGGACTCAAAAGAGGTGTAGTTACCCAATTTCAAGGAGATATATTTTGTTCTCTTTACTTTGAATGTTTCTTTCTTTCCTTTTAATTTTTGTTGTCAGTCAGCAGTACATCTTTCTAGGCACATATTTTTTTTCTTGCCTCATACTCTTAGATCATTTAATCTCTCCTGTCCTCCACCCAGCTGAGACCTTCCTTTTGTCCTTGTTCAATCTTTCCATCTTCCTCGTCCACTCCTTGTTCAAAATCTAGTTCATCTCTAACCTCTCATAATTCTGATGAACTGTCACAGATGTGAAACATTAATTCTGTTTCTCGCTCCACAAAAGCTGCTTAACCTGCTGAGTATTTCCAGTGCCTTATCTGATTTCCAGCATCCCACAACATTTTGTTTACTTTATTTTGTGATCTTTAACGTCTGTTCTGCAGGTATGCAATAATGTTTGGAGCATTGGACCATTAGCCAAGTAGGATAGAAGACTATATAGCACCAACTCAGAACAGTACTGTCTAACTGGATTGCATTTCAATTAGTAAAGACTAGCCTGGACTAGAAGTTCAGAACGTTTCCAGTTGCTGCAAATGCTTTATATTCTATTGAAAGTGTAAGGAACTTCCTTTGAAATTAGACCAACTGGTGGTTAAGTAACTTAAAACTAAATGATACTGCAGGAAATCTGTTGTAAATAATATACATGTACAGAATTGCTTCCAAGTATTGCAATGTGAAATATCATAGGTGAATCTAATCTGGCTTTACACCATGATCTGGAGATACTTTATGCATGATGATAATCTGTGGTCAATTTCTTTGGATAAGGTAACTAGGAAAAGAAAAACTGATTCAATTAGATTTTCAACTTCATGTCCATCCTTGGAATAATCTTTTCCAGCTAATTAACATTTAAAGATATGCTCCCTTGTGATTTTTTTTACTTTTCTCTTTGTTTCTATTTACTCATACCACCAATCAAACAAGTTATGTGCATTGTTGAACGGTTCTACTGGGATCAGGCCATAAAAGTAATTAATAATTTCTACAAGACTTCAAGGCATAACAAGAGAATGGTGCAACACTCAAATATGGCTTGAGGGAATTTGCCCTGATTTCCTTTCAAAATCACAAGGAACTGTTAAAATAAGACCTGAAGTGGAGGGGTAATGTTTTGAAATGGCAGTGTGGTTTCCTTTGTGATGAGACATATGGACAGTGGGCAGGATTTTCCAGCTGCCCTTGCCCCTGGACCAGAAATTGCACCCAAGGTCAATAAACCTTTGCATGGTCCTGCCTGCTACGATTCTTGCCTGGTAACTTTTGGCATTTTGGCTTGTGTGCTGAAATTCCAAGTAAATGAAATAGGATGGTTATTCATCAATTTCAAGACACAGTTTTAAAACTCTTGCAACCAAAACACCAGTTTACACAAACATATTAATATTTGACCAATACATCTTGTCATTATACAATTTTCCATGTTCAGATTTCTAATTTAACATGCACTGCACACAAATATATACATGGAAGATTATGCATACAACTGTGTGTAATTCTTAGTCTAGATCTACATTTGTGTAACTAAGTTATTTCAACAGAATAAAAGAACAAGATGTTTGGAGTTAAATTCAAAAAAGTCCATTCATGGGTCTGGGGTCCCTGAGCATCATTATCACATACCTAATATAAATGATGTAAGCTGTCTTCATGATTGTGGCATGCATCCAAGTGATAAAAATGCTGAGGGGATGCATGCTCAGCAGGGGACCTGGGTTTGTGCTGGGTTAGCGCTAATTAAAATTAGCTGCACTTCAAAGAACTAGTCTGCACCTCTTAAAGGGGAGGTGCATTCTGGCTACAGCAGATGACTGGGAGGGTTTCTGAATCAGATGAAATCACAACAATGGAGCAGCAAGCCAGAGAGAAGGTGCTTAGGTTCTCACATGCAATGCTGGAGACCTTAGTGCAGGAGATGTGTACCTTCCATGTTGTAAGTATTATATGATGGATGAAAAGGAGTAGCAGCTTTTCTTTCTGCAGGTGGCCAAGAAATCCTCCAAAAAAATCAAAGGAACTGGAGGCAAAAGTTAAAGTCGCCATAGTCCCAAATGACCCATAAGCTGCTCTGCCTTTGAGGGGAAGAGCCGATTGATGGTAATTTTAACCTGAGGATCATCACACTTCAGGCGAGGGATAAAGTTGAGAAGACAGACCTTCATGAATCATCTCAGCCAGTATGAAATTGAACCAGTGCTCTTGGCATCACTCTGAATCACAAACCAGTCATCCAGCCAACTCAGCACCATATTTGCAATACTCAGAGCCCAATTTTAACATTTTCATTCTAAGTGCTAAATCTGGGCGCAATTCAGATCCGATTTGGAAATCAGCCTGAAAAAAAAATTGTGGGTCCGAATTGCGCTGTGGGCAGGGCTTAGTGTGCCTGAAATGATGGAGCTCTGAACTACACATGTGCAGTTAGAAAAAAGGTTGAAAATCATGCCGCTGTTACATTGTTCCCATTCTGCAAAAAGTGAATAAAGTAGCATGGAAGCGATGGCCCCCACATACATCACACCCACCCCTATAACATAATTGTGCTTCTTACCCAATCCCCACCATTACCCAGATTGATTGTGACCCCTTGCCCCCTTTCCTCTCCCACCAATTGCCTGCAGAGTGGCAGCAGACCCTCCTCCTCCTAGTGATCCGCCTGGCCTCCCTCCCCCCTCCCACCCATTAAACAATGATCTGGCCTCCTCCCCTTCCCTGCCCCAGAATGATCCAACCTCCCCTACTTCCTGCACCCTCAAGAGAATGATTGGGCTTCCCCTCCCCCCTTTGCCCCTCACTAGACGACAATCTGGCCTCCCCCTCTTCTCCCCCCTCAAGAGATGCTTCTGACCTGCCTCCTCCTCTCTCCCCTCCACCAGAGAATGATCTGGTCTACCTCTCCCTCCCTTCACCTCTGATCTGAGTCAAAGAGCTGTTGGAAGCTCTGAATTTATCTCTTCAGAAGCTGGAGCACCCGAAACAGGCTTTTACTGAGCATGTCTGTTTTGCGCCGAATCTGGATGCACAAATGCGATGGTAAAGAGGGAAATGCTGATAAAGTTGGGCGGGCAGTTCATTAATTCAATTTAAATGTATGCAAATGCATTTAAATTGCCGTTGCACCCGTTTCAGGTCGAATCGGATCATGACCATTTCCAGGCCTCAGTAAAGTGACCATCTGCGTGAGCGTAGGCATGGATAGTGTTAATGGCCTCATGCCCGACTTTACCATGTTTCGGGCATGACGCAATGTTAGAATTGGGCCCTCAGCGCGTGATCTTATAACTTTGACCCGCCTGTCATTCAGCAAGCCAAGTGGTTCAATCTGGGGCGAAGTGAAAAATCAGAAATGCACCCAGTTTCTAGTATCCCCCAATTGTACTGGCCCTGTTTTGCCAGCAAATTAAGCTTCAAAGCCAATTTCAATATTAATGACATGTTTAATATCATTGATTTCAATATCAATGGCATTTTGTATGTCATTAGTGAGTCCTAGATATTATCGACTGGGCTCACTTGAACTTATCTGCCCACTGATAGAGCTTCTCATCAGTGAGAATCAAAGCTGGTCTCCATCAGCAGAGACCAGGCATGATGGCCTCCAGGGGGAAATGGAAGCCATTGAAGCCCCTGGGTAGTTGGGTGCAGGGCTGGACAATGCCAGCCTGGCAGTGCCCACCTAGCACCCAGGAACTGCTTGGCTGGCAATCTGATACTACCTGTTAGACATCCTGGCATTGCCAAATGGACACCATAACTACGCCAGGGACAGTGTGAAGGGGTTGGGCCTGAGCAAGGTGGAACCTGAATAGTGGCAGAGCAATGCAAGGAGAGAGGGAAGGGAGCTCCACAGAGGGCAGTAGGGAACTTTGCAGGAGTGGTGATCAGGGAAGAGGGTAGCTCTGCAGATGGAGAAAATCAGGGAGGGAAGAGGAGAATTTTGCAGGGTGGTGACTGGGATGAAAGAATGCCACAGGAGGCAATCATCGGATGGAGGGAGAAGGGTTGGTGGGGGATCCTGATGTCCATGGGATGGGCAGCAGGAGATCTCTCATTTCACTGAGAAATCGGGACATCTACTCAATGGCATCCCAAGAGCTCCACAACTGTTCCCCCTTCCTCCAGCGAGAATCACATCTTGGCACTTATTTTGCATTCAGGTCTGTAAGATTGCAACTCGCCGTTCGCCAATAAAACCAACACGATTCTCTCCTGTTTTCTCACTCATTGGTCACTTAAAGTTTTTTTCACAAGATTGTGTCCTCAGACGTAAGTGCTGCAGGAGTATTTAATAGAACTGGTTTTCTGTTTGTGAGGAACACCTTTCAGGAAATTACACAGCCTTTGTTTCAATGTCCATTATCTTGATGGAATGAAAAATCCAGTCTTGGACTTTATATTTTTAAAACATGCTTTCAAGACATGTGCTATGAGCATCAAGTGGAAAATCTCTGTTAGTCTGTTTAGCTATGTTATTCCTAATTAACATGATTTTTTTTGTAAAAGAGCTTTGCTAGATATGCAAACCTTTGAGTGCTGTTAAAGTAGTGCTCATTACATAAGATTTAACCCAAAAATTGCCAAAACCTGTCAGCAATTAAACAATTAATATGGGGCTAATGTTAGACTCCCCACCCTATACCATTTGTTTAATTTCGGACCAACACTAAAACTGTAATGTTTTGTGTTTGTCTGAAGTTGACAGCACATTATGGTGTGATCCTTGAAAATGAAATGGAATTTGCAGTGTTGGAATTGATTACATTTCAATGCAAAGCTAATAAGAGATAAAATAATATATTGACGAATGTATTTCATGGCAGTCAATATTACAGCTGCTGTAAGGGACTAAAATGTTCTCAGTGAGCAGGAGGTCAAACAAGGTCTTAGCAAATCAACAGTATTTCAAAATGGGGAATGTTTTCATACATGACAAGCATTTAATAAATTGGTACAAGTTCTTCGTACTGTAGACATAACCCAAATATTTTCTGACAATTACATATGTCTCCAAGTTTTGCAACATCAGCGTTTCTCTCGCATGTATACTGCTGTACTCTGGTAGATTAATGAATGTCCAAGGCACATTATAATATTTTGATTGATCACCTAAGGTATAACAATAGCTTGAACTGGGAGACATTAATTAACTTCAGTATTCATCAATGTCTTCACCAGCACGAACATCAAAAAGATTTTGAATCTCTATTGAATTTTTCTGTGTGACGGTGTAGCTTTTTTAAAAATTCCATTGCAGTCTGAACCAAACATTTAAATCTTTGTGTTATGCTTAGTTTGGTGCCATTTATGGTAAGTAGAGAATTCAGACAGTGGGTAGGTAACATATGGGATATTTTGTTTGCTCAATCTCAAGAACTATCTAGTAGTTTTTCAATTTCTCCCAGTTTGGTGCTTCTGCAGACAAGTAAGGGTAGCCATATGTTGTCTACGTGTAGAGCACAAATTTGTTATGCACCATTAAAACTGATGTGGGAAAGAAATCTCCAACTGATAGTTTTAGATTATGGCTGTGTAAAAAAAATTTTTTTTATTACTTTTGTTATAATGACTTCTTGAATAACACCCAACCTATGTTTATATTCTTGTCAAAATGCAGCAAACAGAAATAAGCAGCACGGGTACGCTTTTTCATTGTAGGTTACATCTTTGAGAAATATGGCATTTGCAAATTCTTTCCAACAGTGCTTTCAGAAGTGTATATTTAATATGCAGTATTTCAATTACAAATGAAAACCCATTAGCAAAGCATGTGCTACTGATTCTATCATGCTTGTTTAGTTGGGCAATTGAATGACAATTCTGGTCCACCTTTCTAAATTGTGGAATTATCATACTGTTATGATCCCTGTGGAGACGGGTAACTTCTGAAAAAGAAGTTTTTTTTCAGTGATTAACTGAAAGGATTACACAACAAGATTTCAAGTTTTCAAACTTTTACTGTAATTAGCAAAATAAAAGCAACATTGTCAAAATGGTATTCAATTGGCATTTTCTATTAAAAACTCCAGAAAAGACTCTCCATTTAATTTTTAAAATGACCAAAAATCTCACATCACAATTTTGCTTTACTCTGTCATTTAAATGGACAATTCATTCTCCAGGTATCATTCCAAGGCTAAAAAGATTTCATCTTTACCTTTTTAGCTGGATAACTTCTAATCCCCAAACTGACTTTCACAATGAGGGTTACCCCTGAGTTTCCTCTCTTTAGCAAAGCTAAATGAATTTTCCAGCTTAATTTCGTTACTCACAAATTTGGTCTCACTAACCTGAGTTCAAACTCCCACCTGCCTTCTGCGTAGTGAATAATAAGGGCTGCATTTTCTCTGCTTTCAATGCAGGGCAGACTGCCTCTATCTTGCTGCTCTCTTTCCATCTCTCTCCCTCAAATCCCATCTCACTCTCTCTATCTCCCTCTCCCACTCCACCCTTCTCTCTCACTTTGTCTCACTCAGATTTTTGAAGATTGTCTCTATTAGGCCCTTTGGACTCTTCTTGCACAACCCACTTCCATGATAACATGAATCATGTGGGCCCTTGTGTCCATGTTGGAAATGGTGGTCAGCTATCTCCTAATTCTTCCAATTCCATTATAATCTTAGAATTAAATAGACAGATTGAAGTATAAGAGTTTGCAAAATCTGACGTTTGTAATGCCTCCCTATAATACTTCAATAACATAAATCTATCCACTTTTTGTGAAGCTGCTCAAGTTGTTGAACATTTCACATCTTTTTCCTAGTAAGACAATATGGATCCCCTTTAAACTTTAAAAAAAACAAACCACTCAAACTTGTCGTTGGACAGAATTCAGAACTTGACAAATGATCCCCTTCATTTTATCCTAAATTAAAGAGACATGCTCCCAAAAAATTTAAGAATCTTGAATGCTTTGTATTTATAACAGTGCAAATTGGATGCAGGTAGGCACAAGCTTTGACATAAAATTGATAACCTAAAACTGGGCAAAATTTAACATTTTAATTGATTAGCAGGTCAGGAGGAAAAAAGGCTGTACGTCCTATTGATTTCTTTTATGCAGGACTTCCTGAGATTCTTTCGATTTACTCTTGCTTTAACATCACAACCTTAGTGGATCCTGTTAACTTTTGGCAATGACACAAAATGGATAATATCAGAATAGTCGCTATTGAAGTCCATGGAAAGGTTAATTGTCTGGGTGTATAAGGGGTATCTCTTCCACTATTGACTGGGCAGCATAGTGGTTAACATTGTGCCAGGGACCTAGGTTTGATTCCAGGCTCGAGTCACAGTCTTTGCAGAGTCCGCATGTTCTCATGGTGTCAGTGTCAGTTTCTCCCAGATGCTCTGGTTTCCTCCAGCTGAAAGACATGCTGGTTAGATGCATTGACCGTGCTAAATTCTCCCTCAGTAAACCCAAACAGGCTCCGGAGTATGGTGACTAGGGGATTTTCATAGGAACTTTATTGCAGTGACAATGTAAGCCTACTTGTGGCACTAATAAACTTAATTTCACATCATTGCCGTAAGTTAAATTTATCCCATTCTTTGTTCCTTTCCGATGGAGAATTGATTTATTTTGATGTTGATATGTCAGCCTATTGTGCGCTAACCTCAGATGACAGCCTATTTTATAACTTAATAGCTCAATTTGTAATGCATTAGTCTGAGAGTTTCATTCAATTTGCATCTTCTTTAGCTCTTAATGGGCGTGGCCTGGTTCTCATTTGTTTGAACTAAAGGATCAAATAATCAGGATCATGTTCCTGTTTTTTTAGCTGTGTTTATTTTCAATGAGATTACACTTTGGTTTCTTAGCCTCTCTTCATAGGTCAGTGATTTATGATCCAGCATCATCATTGCTATTCTTCTTTGAACCTTTGCCAGTTTAGTCAAGTAATTTCATTAATACGATGAAAAATACAAAAGGAAGAAGATTTGACACCCAGGCAGGAGATCAAGCGAGCACATGATATTTCATTTTTTTTGTACTTTTAAGCAAGTAAACATGTATTGGCATGGTTACAAATTGTCAGTATTCAAGATGAATGTTGAATTTACTACTGCACAGTTTTTTTTAAAAAGGCGCTCATGCTGTTCGCAATGGATTATAATGAGTGAGTGTGAATAGGGAAGTCATGGCTTGAATGGGGATTTAGTGCTTTGCTTCTGATGTTCTAATTTTTGCAAGACAGGGTTATTACTCGGACACAGCTGGAGACTATGTTCTCATTTTAATGTGGAATTTCATCCCAGCAGCCGAAACATTAATGGTAAATGTTGTGGACAGAGGAGAGAGACAAACTGAAGCCTCCTAATTGTTCTATCCTTCTGTCTGTAACCAGTGTGGTTTAGTTCAGATAAGTCTGCAATGTGTTCCCAAACCCCTGTTTGTGTGTGGTCAGTTATTTACAAAGGTATTCACAGCAGATTTCCATGAAATTTTAAACTAGGAGCATTAGTTATTCGTACACACCACATACACACTACAAAGACACAATAGAAGAAAGCTGGCTCACTTCTATGAACATTAAAACCAAACATAATAATTAACAATTCACATTCTTTTAAGAGTCCATTAGCAGGGGCTTTTCCACTTGGGGTGGGAAGGTGGAAGAAGAGGAGAAGGAGGATAAAGAGAAGGCTCAGAGGAACCTGGTAACCAGGCATTGGAGGAAGATCACTGAGTAGTACCAGTTGCCACGGCGATTGGCAAGCAAGGGGTGATGCTGGTGTCTCTCGGGTGACCCCTCATTGGCCACTGTGGCCTGCATACTGGATGAGGCCATTGGTGGGGACACACAGTTGGCATCCACTTCAAGCATCTCTGTGCCTGTATTACAGGGTCTCACTCTTCTTGTGTATATCAGCATGCTGTTCCAGCACCCATTCAGAGTGCTGCTGCATTTGGCTCTTCGAGAGCTTGATCATTCTCTCTGAATGGGGATGTGTAGATATGATAAGATGGTTCAGGTTCTGGGAGATCTCTGCCTGCAAAATAGGCCATCGACAACTGTGCTGGCACATTTAATTCCCCATCCGTTGTAGGACTGGTAGCAAACATAAAAAGGCAGGACAAACCTCGCCTGGCCAATTACCATCCAACAGTCAACCCTCAATAATCAGCAAATTGATGAGAAGTGTCTTCAACAGCTATCAAGTGGCATGTACTCGACAGTAACCTGCTCACTGATGCTCAGTTTGGGTTCCACCAGCCCGTTCAGCTCCTGATCTCATTACAGCCTTATCCAAACATGGACAAAAGAGCTGAACTCCAGAGGTGAGTGAGTGTGACTGCTCTTGACATCAGTGTAGCATTTGACTCTGTGTGGATTCAGGAGCCCTAGCAAAACAGGAGTGGATGGGAATTGGTTGAGATTGGGGTGGGGGGAGGCGGGGTGATGTTCTCCACTGGTTAGAGTCATATCTAGCACAAAGGAAGATGGTTGAGGTTCTTGGAGCTGAATCATTTCAGTCCCGTGACATCTTCACAGGAGTTACTCAGGGTAGTGTTTTAGGCCCAACTATTTTCAGCTGTTTCATCTCTAATATATCCTCTGTGATAAAGTCAGAAGTGGGAATGTTCAACAATATTTGCGACTCTTCAGATACTAAAGCAGCTTGTGTCCATACGCAGCAAGACTTGGACAATATTCAGCCATGGGCAGTAACATTCACACCACACCAAGCCAGGTAATGACCATCTCCAACAAAAGAGAATCTTACTATCTTTGCTTGACATTACCATTGCTTACTCTCCCACTATCAACATCTGGGGGGATTACCATTGACAGGAACTGAATTTGAAAAGTCAGATAAATACTGTGGTTACTAAAGCAGCTCAAGAATTCTGCAGAGAGTGACTCACCTCCTAACTCTCCAAAGCCTGTCCACCATCTACAAGGCAATGTGATGGAATACTCTATACTTGCCTTAGTGTGTGCCACTACAACAACACCTAAGAAGCTTAACACCACCCAAGACAAAGCAGCCCACATGATTGGCACCTCATTCTCCACTTCCAACATTCAATTCCTCCATCACTGATGCACAGTGGCAGCAGTGTGTACCACCTGGAAGACAGGTCATAAAAATGGCACTTTGCCTATCCAGAAAAACATTTATTTGCTGACATCTTTATAAAATAGCCAATACTTTGGAGATTGAGATAATGGAGATAAATCATTAGAAGAATTGAACTAACACATTTTGCTGAAATACAGGTTTGTAATCTGATTAATTGGTCTTCTTCACTAAAGAAGAACCTTAAGTGTATCAACAGTTTTGTATCAAAGAGGATTGTCCTGAAACTGCTCAGTATTGGGGCATAGAATGTGATTGTTTACTTAAACAGCGCACTCCTGTTTTTAATCTGACAGTAGCTGATTAATAACCAGTCTTTGCATTAGCTTTTAACATTACCCATCCTCTGTAGCTAGATATTGACAGTGTGATCAAATTAAACAATGTGAATGAATATGTTTTGTTACTGTTTTTCCATTGTTTGGAAAACATTTCTGGCTGTCAACCAGTCTTCATTTCAATTTTTTGAAGATGGGTTTAACACCTAAATTCCAAGATATGTTTTCCATGTTGCCTCATCAGACAAATTGCATATTACCTCTTGCATCGACTTAAAGCTACTTTAAAGAAGACCAAAAAAATGAGATTGCATAAACATTGTTTTTCATTACAACTTCAAAAACAGTACGAATCAATGAAGCAACAGAAGTTGAAATAGATAGCTTATAATACTGGAAATGTACTTTAAAGTAATATCGCTTTGTGAGGTGCAGGTTAAATGTTAATAGGTAATAGAGTAGTAATTTATTGCTGATATTGAAATTTAATGAAGTGCCATAGTTTTCTCAGTTCATAGTGCAAAGGAAGTGGGCATTAACAACCTGTAATAGATTTTTGAAGGCAGTATTTTCTGTTTCAATTAAATTGCATATTTCTAAGCATCACATCACAAAGGTTGAGCTGGCAGTTAGACTGTCACGGCTACAGCTTTATCTAATACCTTTTTGGAATTCTGACAGGATGTTGCCTGAGGCAGGGTGAAATGCAAAGGAATTAAAAATATATTTGTGACAAATTCCAATTTATAGGCTCTATTTATTGCTCTGTATTTTCTGCTTGAAAGGATTCACATTTTAAACTTTTCCTCTCTTTTGCATGCAACACAGCACGACCTAACTGGATCCAAAACCTAACTGATGCTTATGTGCCCATTGGAGAAAGTCTGCAGTGGATTTGTAAGGCAAATGGCGAGCCAAAACCTTCTCTCAGATGGCTGAAAAATGGTGAACCCCTTATAATAGAGGTAGGATATTGCACTAAGTCATCTCTATATTAGTGCTGTAAAGTAATTTAGAATGAGAATGCAGAAGCTGATAAATGTTAATCTGTTCTTCTGATCCATGGTGATGTTCCTCATAGATACAAGCTTTGAGCAGACAGTGGATGTATTTAAATTACATCCATTGCAGCAAGAAATGAAGTAGGGAATAGTGGAGTTATTAGCGTGCATGTTCCTTTCTGATATTAAGCTGAACTCATCAAATGTAGCATTACAATTACTGAAATGTCAGGATGAAGTATTACTGGTTTTTAATCAGTCGAATTACTAAAGGTCATCCCTTTAGAACACGATATACCCAAGCAACCACAGAGGAAATTCTGACTTAAATGGCTGGGAGCACTATGTGGAAAATAATCAAACAACATAAAAACTTTTCACATTAAAATAGTGTTTTCTCATAAGATAGTGAGTAAAGCATGATTGAAATAAGAGGTCTCACTGTTTCCTCATTTACAGGAAAGAATTCAAGTTGAAAAAGGAATGCTTAAGATCCGTGCTGTTAACTTGTCAGATTCTGGCATGTATCAGTGTGTGGCTGAAAACAAACATGGAGTAATTTATGTCAGTGCTGAGCTTCGAGTTATGGGTAAGAATAATTTAATTCCCTGATTATTGCACTTATGCTGTCACAGATTTCCTTGAGCATTGCATGTGCCAATGTTTCAGGTACTGCATGGCTGTTTGAAATATGATTCATAAAAGTTGCATACTATGTCCCTAAGTTACCAAATTGCAACTCTTATCGACTTCAATTACTTTAAGTAATTATTCCTCCGCATAAGATTATCTCTAAATTCCTCTTTGAAGAATGCCATACTGTAATCCTTTGATCAGAAGTTGATCCATATTTGGCAGCAGGGGTAGAAGAGAACTATAATATATTACCATCTCTTTCAACGGGAGAAAATTCACAGAAAACGCAAAATTTGATTCCCTGGTGCCCAGTTATTTGATGTTACTCAGTCTATTTTTTCTCAATAATGGCATGCGCAGTACACCGTATTTCTGGTGCTAGTTCACCAGATGCCTTTTGGATGAGCATTAGTGCACACAAAGTAAGTGCTCACTGGGAGGACATAGAGTAGACAATCATGATGGCAATCAGTGAATAATGCTGATTTGATACCAGTGCTACCATTTTGCAGCTCAATGCTTCCACTTAACATCATATAATTGGACACATTAAGCAGTGGGAAGGACTGCCCACTAGCATCATTTGTTATAAACCCAGTTGATATTATAACTGGACATGAAGATCCCAGATGGAACTCTAGATCAAAAGACTATAATTTTTATTTTTCTTTATGAAACGTGAAGTAACTGATTCACAGGACCACTAATTAGAATCCCTGCAATGCAGAAGGAGGTTATTAATTAGTTTTAACAGCAAAGAAAATCCCTGAGAGATTTGATTATTATACCACACTCCTTTACTCCCCCCTTAATTTAACAATTACACAGCTTTCAAGATTAATACAGGCTACAAAGCACACCATAAACTATATCGATATCATTAACACATCATGTCCCTTCTAAGTACGTAAGATGAGCTGGCCAGATGGGCTGATCTGTGGCAAGTGTGACAGTGTGAGGTGGTGAACTTGGGCAGGACAAAAAAGGCAAGGGTAATACATGATGAATGGCAGGACCTTGGGAAAGCACTGAGGATCAGATATGCATGCAGCAAGACAAGTGGATAGAGTGGCTGAAAAGGCATATAGTGCACTTGTCTTTCTTAGCCAAGGCATCGAGAGCAGGGAGGTCATGCTGGAACTATATGCAAGACTGGGCGGAGAAGTGGCAGAAGGACTTCAACGCAGATAAATGTGTAGTGGTCCATTTTGGCAGGAATAATGGGATGAAGGAGTACAATATAAGAGGTAGGAGTCTTAGCTGTGGTGTAGAGCAGAAGGATCTCGGGGTCCGGGTCCATAGGACTCTTAAATCGACCTCGCAGGTGGAGGAAGTGGTCAAGAAGGCGTACGGTGTACTGGCCTTCATTAATCGAGGAATAGAGTTTAGGAGTCAGGAGGTAATGATGCAGCTCTATAAGACTCTTGTCAGACCCCAGTTGGAGTAATGTGCGCAGTTCTGGTCGCCTCATTATGGGAGGGATGTAGAGGCTATTGAGAGAGTTCAGAGGAGATTTATGAGGATGCTGCTTGGATTGGGAGGCAGGCCTTATGAAGATAGATTGAGGGAACTGGGACTCTTCTCACTGGAGAGATGTAGGTTGAGAGGCGACCTGATAGAGGTTTATAAAATGTTGAGAGGGATAGATAGGGTGGACTCTCAGAGACTAGTTCCCCGAGCTGAAATGGTCACTATGAGAGGACACAGATTTAAGGTGCAGGGAAGCAAATACAAAGGAGATGTCAGGGGTAGGTTTTTCACTCAGAGGGTGGTGAGTGAATGGAACCGACTGCCGTAGGAGGTTGTTGAGGCAAACTCACTGGGGTCTTTTAAAAGACTTCTGGATGAGTATATGGAAAAGAATAGGATAGGGGGTTATAGATAGGTCTGTGGATTGGTAGATGTGATCGGCGCAACTCGTGGGCCGAAGGTCCTGTTTGTGCTGCATTGTTCTATGTTCTATATCAAACATTGGTTAGGCCACAGATAGCATATTGCATGCATTTCTGGAATGCTCATCACAGGACAGATATAATAACATTGAAAAGGGTGCAAAGGCAATGTCCCAAGGTGTTACCTAGATGGCAGAGTCTTAGTTACGAAGAGTGATTGGATAGAGCAGGGTTTTTTTTTTAAACGTTGAAGGAGAGGAGACTGGTGGGTGAGTGATTGAGATGTATAAAATTATGATGGACGTAGGTAGAGTAGGCAGGAAGAAACTTTTCCTTATGGTGGAGGCATCAATGACCAGGAGGCATAGATTTATGTAGGAGAACAGAGCATCTGCGACTACAGAAATATAATTCCCTAAAAGTGGCATCATGTAGATAGGGTCGTAAAGGGTGCTTTTGGAACATTGGCCTTTATAAATCAAAGTATTGAGTATAAGAGTTAGAATGTTATGGTGAGGTTGTATAAGACTTTGGTGAGCTGAATTTAGAATATTATGTGCAGTTTTGGTCACCTAATTACAGGAAGGATATTAATAAGGTTGAAAGAGTGTACAAAAGGTTTAGAAGGATGTTGCCGGGACTTGAGAAACTGAGTTACAGAGAAAGATTGAATAGGTTAGGACTTTATTACCTGGAGCTTAGAAGAATGAGGGGAGATTTGATAGAAGTGTACAAAGTTATGATGGGGATGGATAGAGTGAATGCAAGCAGACTTTTCCCACTGAGGCTAGGGGAGAAAAAAACTAGAGGACGTGGGTTAAGGGTGAAGGGGGAAAAAATTAAAGGGAATATTAGGGTGGGCTTCTTCACACAGAGAGTGGTAGGAGTTGGAATGACCTGGCAGATGAAGTAGTAAATGTGGGCTCACTTTTAATATTTAAGAAAAACTTGGATAGGTACTTGGATGAGAGGGGTGTGGAGGGATATGGTCTAGGTGCAGGTCAGTGGGACTGGGCAGAAATATGGTTCAGCATAGCCAAGAAAGGACAAAAGGCCTGTTTCTGTGCTGTTGTTTTTGATTTAAGGTAAGAGGCAGGAGATTTAGGAGGGAATCTGAGGAAAAATGCTTTCACCCATTGGATGGTGGGAGTGTAGAGTTAACTGCACTAAAGGGCGTTGAAGACAGAGACCCTCATAATATTTGAATACTCCCCACTTGCCTAGGTGGGTGCAGCTCCAACAACACTCAAGAAGCTTGACACCATCCAAGGCAAAGCAGCCCACTTGATTGGCACCACACTTACAAGCGTCCACTTCCTCCACCACCGACATTCAGTAGCAGCAATAGTAGTGTACTATCTACAAGATGCTTTGCAGCAATTCACCGAAGTTCCTCAGACAGCACCACCTAAACCCATGACCACTTCCATCTAGAAGAACAAGGCAGCAAATACATGGAAACACCACCACCTGCAAGTTACCCTTCGAACCACTCACCATCCTGACTTGGAAATATGTCACCATTCCTTCACAGTTATTAAGTCAAAATCCTAGAATTCCCTTCCTAATGGCATTGTGAGTCAACCCACAGCAAATGGGCTGCAGCAATTCAAGAAGGCAGCTCACCACCACCTTCTCAAGATGGGCAATAAATGTGAGCTAGCGAGCGATGCCCATGTCCCACGAATGAATAAAAAAAATTTGAGAAGTATTTGGATTGTGATGGAAAATGGGGTTAGAATGATTAAATTGTTTGTCTTTGACTGGGGTAAATGCAATGGGCTGAAGGGCCTTTTTCTGTGCTGTATACGTTTTATGCCCAGAGAATGAGCAGGGGTTGCTCAGAGCAGAAAAAGTGGCTGAAAGATGGAGCAGGTAGAGGCACTCAGAAAGAAGCTATATCCACCTTGAGTGTTAGGGATTAACTCTCCTGTCTGAACCTTAGGAAGGAATGGTATGTCAGCTGTCTCTGATTTACTAAGGAGATCCTGATTGAATTGTGGCTTCTGAATGACTTGTGCCACAACTGTAACTGCAGTTCTGAAAATGACCATGCCGTGAACTTTAATACATCTATCTCTCTCAAGGCTGAAATGAATTAAACATGCAAAATCTTTCAGTTTGCTTTAAAACACTGAGAATCTGTACTCCAAGAGAACTGAATTTGTATATTATTTCTCACCACAGAGCAGTAGATAGAGTGAACACATGGTTTTGTGAAGATTGTTGGCTTCCCTTTGGTACAGGATTCCTTTAACTGCATGTGCATTGCTTTCTAATTACTAAAAGGGATTTCAATCCCTCAGTGTTCAGCTGTTCTGCAACTATATCATGCAGTCCAGTGCCCATTATCGGGACAGCATTATTGTCGAAGAGGAAATGGCACAGCAGATTATGGATAGGTGGGAAGTCACAGGACAGTTATCATGATGACTTTAACTTTCCAAATATTAATTGGAACCTTTATAGGTCAAACAGTTCGGATGGGGCACTTTTTGTACAGTGCAGGAGGGTTTACCAACACAATATGTGGATAAGCAGACAAGAGGTGGAGCCTCATTGGACTTGGTACTGGATTCCAGTCCACAGGAATCAGTGCTGGATCCTCTGCTATTTGTGATTTTTATCAATAACTTGGCAGAGGAGGCTGAAGGGTGGGTTAGTAAATTTGCTGACGACATCAAATTTGGTGGAGTAGTGGATGAGGTGGAAGTCTCTTGTAGGCTGCAAAGGGATATTGATAGGATGCAGAGCTGGCTCAAAAAGTGGCAGATGGAGTTTAACTCTGATAAGTCTGAGGTGATTCATTTTGGTAGGACAAACCTGAATGCAGATTTCAAGGTCAATGGCAGGGTTCAGAGGAATTTGGAGAAACAGGGAGATCTTGGGGTTCATACCCACAGATCTCTGAAGGTTGCCACTCAAGTATGTAGAGCCATGAAGAAGATTTTATAGTGTGTTAGCATTTATTAACAGAGGGTTTGACTTTAAGAGCCGTGGGTTTACGCTGCAACTATACACGATCTTGGTGAGACCACATTTGGAATATTGTGTGCAGTTCTGGTCACCTCACTATAAGAAGGATGTGGAAGCATTGGAGAGAGTGCAAAGGAGATTGACCAGGATGCTGCCTGGTTTGGAGGGTAGGTCTTATGAGGAAAGGTTGAGGGAGCTGGGACTTTTTCTCTTTAGAGCAGAGGAGGATGAGAGGCAACTTAATAGAAGTTGATAAGATGATGAGGGGGCTAGATGAAGTGGAACTCAGAGACTATTTCCTCGGGTGGATGTAGCTGTTACTAAGGGGCATAACTATTCCTGGTGGGAGATATAAGAGGGATGTCTGAGATAGATTCTATAGTCAGAGAGTGATTGGGGTATGGAATGCACTGCCTGCTGTGATAGTGGAGTTGAATACTTTAGGAACTTTCAAGCAGTTATTGAATAGGCTCATAGAGCACACCAGAGTAAGTGAGATAGCTTGATCTTGGGTTTGGACATAGATCGACACAACACAGCATAATCTTGAGCAGCTTACTTTTGGAGAATAGACAAGTCCCAAAGAATCCCATTAAAACCCCAAACACACAAAACATGGTGGCAGTGGATGAGTAAAAGACTCAGGGGAAAAAAAACCCAGGAGTCTAAATACACCTAGCAAGTCACCAGATCATTGAAAGAAGGGCAAAAGGGATGGAATCAAAAATCACCAATTGTTGCAAGAGTGCTGGGGTAGAACTTGCAAGCTGTGATATAGACTTGAGTCCAGAGAACTGGGAGCCCTGACTGGAATCAATAGGCAATATTAAAACAGCAACTATTTCAGGGCTTGGTGCAAGCATGGAATCCACACTACCAACCCCAGGACCATTCCAGAGCACTGAAGGCTCACAACAGGTTCAGCACCTGGACAATTGGAGAAAAGTATAGAATTATCTCTGGTTAGAAGATAAAAGAAGAAAGAATTAGGTTAGTATGTTACTCTAAGCAATTGGTGTCATTGTCGGTGATATAATAGAGACGCGGGAGCTGATGAGATTTCAACTTCTTACAAATCACTGCAAGCATTTGAGTCATATTTCAGCATCAGCAAAAAATTAATTGTAGAAAGAGCAAGATTTAATTAGTGAAAGCAAAGACCATGCAAAAGCAGGCATGTGTTCATCAATGATTATGCAGGCTGGCAGAGATTGTAGCCACAGAATATTTTAGGATGAATTGACTTGTGAACAAATAGCAGTTGATGTTTTGGATGAAGATCTATCAGATTTCGTGCAGGCAAGAGAAGATTTAAATCTAGTTAAGATGGTACTAACTGCAAGACAAAATACAGCATTTATGAATGGAAATGGTGAGGTTCCATGGAAAAGAATGAGTGAGTCCATTGAATATGTTGGCTATATGAGGAAAAGTTCACCACAACAGAAGCCTGCAAAAATGAGGAACAGTGCACCAACTTCCATCTTGAAATGCTTTCTTTGTGTGGAGAAACTGAGGACTCTGGGCCTCTAGTCGATGGAGTTTAGAATGATGAAAAGGGGTCTCATTGAAACCTACAGAATAATGAAAGGTCTGGATAGAGGGGATGTGGGGAAGATGTTTCAATTTGTACGACTAGGATCTGATGGCACAGCCTCAGAGTAAAGATGCAACATTTGGAACCGAGATGAGGAAGAATTTCTTCAGCTACAAGGAGGTGAATCTATGGAATTCATTGCCACAGAAAGCAAAGGAGAGGTAGATAGGTTCTTAATTGGTCAGGGGATCAAAGGTTATAGGGAGAATGGGGTTCAGAAACCTGGCAGCCATGATTGAATGGCAGAGCAGATTCATGGGGCTGAATGGCTTAATTCTAATGCCCTTAAAGAAGAAAATCTGCTGTCCTTATCTGGTGTGGCCTACATGTGACTCCAGAGCCACAGCAATGTGGTTGATTCAACTGCCCTCCAGGGGCAAGTTGGGATGGGCAATAGATGATGGCCAGCCAGTGATGCCCATGTTCCACAAATGAATAAAATTCTGCTCTTTTATCTTATGGAAACAACCTGCACGGGGGGTGGGGGGGGGGGGGGGGGGGGGGGGGGGGGGGGGGGGGGGGGGGGGGAGCCCAACAGGTCAAGCACAACTGGACATCTTAACACCATCTGCCCATCAAAAATGCTGACAACTTGCAAAAAGAAGCAAAATATATTAACCAAGCCATTTACAAGAGGGAGACAGTGGTGTTTTGCAGTTGTTATTGGACTGGTAATCCAGAGACCCAGGATAATGCCTTGGGGACCCAGGTTCAAATTCCACCATGACAGATGATGAAATTTGAATTCAATAAAAAATCTGGAATTCAAAGTCTAACGATGACCATGTCATTGTCATTAAAACAAATCTGGTTCACTAATATCCTTTAGGGAAGGGAACTTGTCACTGTCACCTTCACCTGGTGTGGCTAGAAATGTGACTTCGGAAACACTGCAACATGGTTGACTCTTAAATGCCCTCAGGGATGAGCAATAACAGTTGGCCATATCCTGTGAACAAATGAAAAAAAGTAAATGGAAGAACCACAGAGAAAGAAAATTCATTTCCTAAGGGAAGTAAATGAAACAGAAAATAAATATTGGATTATTAAATTTGAAGTGAATTGGCACAGGCAAGGTTTTGTCTTGTCAGTAAAGTGGCTTAAACACATTACACTACAGCCTTCATCTATAAAGTTACAAGGCCCAGTGGGACTACCCTGAAAATCATAGCAAAATTGAAATACAAAGACAGAGAAATCATTGAACTTCTGTGTGTCATCCAGAGTCAAGGATCAGCTTTATTAGGCTTAAAATTGAAACTGATTGAAAAAGTTAATGAAGTTGCTGATGAGCATTGCACCAGCACATTCGGCAATGAATTTTCAAAATTATTTATCGGCTTGGGAAAACCAAGGATCATATTACCAAATACCTAATGCGAAACCAATTTGCCTTTTTATCCTGAGACAGGTTCCTCACCTACTCTTGAACAAAATCATGCGTAAAATTGAGAACATGCAAGCAGTTATCTCACCAGAAACCATGTCAACAAAATGGTGTTCAGAAATGATCACAATCCCAAAGCCAAACAGCTCAATTAGAATCTGTATGGGTTTAGCTAAAGTAAACATATCCAGTGAAATGTGAAATCTACCTAATGCTTTCAGTGTTGAAAGTCTTGCCAATCTCAGCAAGAGTACTCTATTCACTAAATTAATTGGAAACAGCAGATTTTGGCACTTAAATCCGGACAAAGAATCAAGATTGTTGAGCACTATTATGAGACCAATATTCATTATTGTTTGAATAGATTACCTTTTAGAATGGCATTTGCTCCTGAAATTTTCCCGATAACAATATCTCAGACGCAAGAAGGCATGGAAACAATAATATGTCATATGAATGACTTGAGAGTGGAACATGACCACAGCAGAGCAAAATGCAACTCTAAGACCAAATGAAAAATGTGAGTTTGTCAGAGCTGAAAGTAAATTTCGAGGTCACGTTGTACAAACCTCTGGAATAACAGCTGACCCCCAAAAATTAAAAATAATCAGAGTTTCCACAGGAGTTCCACTGACTATAATAGCAGCAGATACATCATATGTAGTTCTGAGTGCTGCATTATTTCAAGTACAGGCAGCGAGATAACAAAAATAGACTGGTTTTACTGTGCCTCAGGGTCACTACAGTCAAGAAAGAACCAATAGCAGCAACAGTGGCATGCATGAAATTCTTAAAGTGTGTGATTAGTTTATAGTTCAAAATCGAAGCAGACTTTCAGCTACTAGTCACTCTTCTGAACGTGGAAATGATTGTGAAAATGTCCACTAGAATCCAGTGGTTCAGATTATGATTAATAACATAGGATTCTATAACACAGTATGTTCAACGAAGTACCAGCAACAGCAGATTCACAATCAAGGATACCAATTGAAGAAACCAATCTAGAGGATTTACATTTCATCAAGGAGATACAAGTGCACTTCTGATTACTCATCATCACCCATCCACTGCAAAAAAGTTGCCAGCGACAAAATGAGCACAGCAGCATGATGAATATGTCCAGATAAGAGAATGCTACTGGAAGGGTGGCCAGATTATACTCAATCCAGTAGAATGGCAGTAATTTAAATAGAAAAGGCACTTCACAATCATTGATGATCTGCTAGATTTTAATAACAGAACAGTCATTCAGAGAACATTTCACCTTGACATCCTTCAGACTTCATCAAGGAAAGCAAAATGTTGAGCAAGAGCCAAGCCAACAGTCCAGTGGCCTGATATTACCCATTCTGCGGAAGAAATTATTTCTAATTGTCAATGTCTGCCGTGAACAACCATGTGGAAAAGAACTACTATCACCTTTTATTTCTCCATCAAAGCTGTGGGAACCCTGGGAATGATGTAGAGATGCCGGCGTTGGACTGGGGTAAACACAGTAAGAAGTCTGACAATACCAGGTTTAAGTCCAACTGATTTATTTGATAGTAAACTCACAAACTTTTGAGGTTTCTTTGTTTATCAGGTTCACTCGACGAAGAGGGAAACCTTGAAAACTTGTGAGTTTACTGTCAAATAAATCAGTTGGACTTAAACCTGGTGTTGTCAGGCTCCTTACTGTGGAACCCTGGGAAAGCAGTTATTTAATTTTAAAGACAATATGTTCCTTCATTGATTGCACAGGTTCACAACTTTAACCTCAGGCATGCAGCATGAGGCTGATCAGTGCAAAACCCAAGGAGAGAGCATGGGAGTGAGACCAACAGAAAGAAAGCACAATAATCAACAGAGCTCAAAAAGTGAGACTATACAGGATTGGGACAGACCAGGTAATTATAGGGAGAAGCTGCGGTAACTTAAATGTCCTTGGGAAGAAAGTCAATAGATCCTGATGGAAATAAAGATGAAGGAATAAGACAAAGCTGCCAAGGAGAAGAACATTGAAGTTGAACATAGTAGAATATGGAATGTCCTCTTCCTCAAAGAGATCAGAACAATACCAGAGATCTTGGTTGATGCAACAGAAGACTAACCCTGTGAAGTCTGAGACATTGGAGTGGTGGATGTATGAGGATGTACATAATAGGGCTCAAGATTTGGGGAGAGATGTAGAGTAAAGCATTAACATCAAAAACACTTGGGTGTAGCTGTATGTGAGGATCTTTTCTGTATGATTATAAAGGAGCTTAAGGGGTGAGGAAAGTGGTAGCATGACCCCTTTAAGGAACAGTTGATCATGGGTCACATGACATTTCTGGAGATTGTCAGAAAGAAGCACACCAATCTTAGTCTTTCAGGTTTTAGGATGTGAATCCTGCTGTGTAGAAACCTGCAGTCTGAGCCTGGGAGTCAGTGGGACTAGACCTGCATCTGTCTCAGCTTGTTTGTATTTTGTTTTAACCATCATTCCATAAAGTCACCATTGTGATTCAAGGGTTCATTGTTGTATTATCTCACGCTATAATACTGCACTTTTTCAAACAACAATTGATGTGCTGAATAAGATAACATCATGATAAAATTCTAACCTGTTTGGGCAATTGATTTGGTGTTTGGTTCTCAATTGCAGTAATAATTTTGAAATACAATGAAGAACAAGATAAATTTCAGGCAAATTTTCCACACCAGTCCCCAATGTTACATAGATTCTCAAAAGTATAACTAATAGCTTCTTGTTGCAAGTGAAAAATATGGTACTGTGACGGTTTGAAAAGAAGCTTTAAGGTCAGAGTTATTTTTGGATAATTGGTTCCTTGAGAGAATGGAGGGATATGCAGCATGATGGTTACAGCAGAGGTTGAGCTGGGATCAGATCAGTGGACAGATAAAAGACATGGCATTTAAGGGTAGATGTGGCCCAGCACACAATTAGAATCTTTCTTGTGCAGGACGACAGTAGTTGTTTTTTTAAACAAGACTTCAAACACAAACAAAATATAAATAACATTTGTTTTGATCTCTTAGAGACCATTTGTTTTCTTGCTGGTGCCAATAAATTGCCAATTAATAGGAATCTTGAAAGCATTAAGTAATCTCAACAACAGCTGAAATAAATTAAAAAATCCCTGGTAACTTTTCTGACAACTGATTTTTCAATAATTATACATAATTGTTCCAAATTCTTAACGGTAATTTTACATTATCTTCACATTTGATGTTACTTCAATTAGTATTAGGGGGTCTGAGATAGTTTAGAGGATGTACCTTATGTATGACTGTAAATTTTAATTTATGTTTCTTGAACAACATTAATGTTATTTGTGTTCCTGGTATTTCCTTTACAGTATAAAAAGATTATATGTATCAAATGATTGTTGATTTTATTTATCTCTCCCTTTGCTAAATTGGATAGACCGTTTCTTTAACAAATAAATTAGGCTTAATATTTTCTCACTGTTTTGGAAATGTTGCTAATTCTCATCTAATAAAGGCCTTTGGATAGACAACACTCATTAGGAAAAATGTAGCGATGCTGGTATTGGACTAGGGTGGGCACAAGAAGCCTCACAACCCTAGGTCCAATACCAGCATAAAGTCCAATACGTTTATTTGGTATCACAGGAGCTGCTCCACACTTACCTGATGAAGGAGCAGTGTTCCGAAAGTTCGTGATCCCAAATAGACTTTAACCTGGTGCTGTGTGACTTCTTACTTTTCTTATAGGAAAATGCTTTTCTTATAGGAAAAGCATTATTAAATATTAGAATAGCTTTGGGCAGAAGAAGAAATCAAGTTTGGATTTATCAACCTTAGTGATGTTATGAATTACGCAAAGAAATACAGCAACTCCTCCTTTTAAGTTGTTAGGTTTTAAGTGATTCTGCTTTAACTTTGGTCAATTCATGAGACCCTTACTCCTGTTTAGCACTAAGAGCTCTATTTTAAGATTGTTTCACTCTAGGCCTGATTTTGGGCTAGATGTCCTGATCAAAGGCCTCTTCCTGACCTCCACCTTACTGCGTCTTCAGCTTCTGGCTTATCTCTTGCAAGGCAAAGCTGCTCTTCCTGCCTCTCAACCACTCATGTTCATTGTGAGGGTGCGGGAGAAGGAAGCAGTGAATGGAAGAGCCTGGGGGTGGGAGATTCAGTGAGAGGAAAGGTCCACAGAGACCTGGGTGGTCAGGAAGCAGCAGAAGCTGTGAACCAGAGGATTCACAATATTTGTCTGGGAGCAGGATGTGTGGCGAGTGGTTGGTTTGAAAAGTTGGATCAGTGGTAAGCAGGCCAGGGAGTGACTGGGAGGTAAATAAAAAGTCAGCATGTTTCTTTTACATTTTAAAATTTATTTATTTTATCTAATTTCCCAATATTGGATTTTAGCAATATGAAGTATTTTAGCTGACAGGGAATGCTTTCAATGGGGTTTCACATTAGAGGCCATTAGCTAAGATTAAAGCTTATGGAATGGAAGATGAAGTATTGACCTAGTTAGGGCAATAGAAAATAAAGAGCACAGATAACGTCCATGACCTTGATTTGAAAGTAAATGACTAATGGTTTTCTAAAAGGATCTTTGCTGGAACCTCAATTATTTTCTATTTTTATTAATGACTTAGAAAACAAAATAGAAATCCTTGTATCCAAATTTTCCAATATGAAATTTGAGGGGCTAGTAAGTCATAAAGGGATGGGATTGTAAAATCAGTTCATTAAGTTCAACAAAATAATGACAGATTGATTTCAAGATTGATAAATACAGGGTTAACATCTTAAATCAAATAAGAATAGATTTGAATATTAATCAAATGGCGACAAGCTGAGAACAGTGGCAGTCCAAAGAGATTTAATAGTCCACTTACATAGATCACTAAAATTTCATATTCAGTTACCTAAAATAATCAAAAAGGCTCATGGAATAACAGTCTTTAAATTCTTGGGCTGATGTTTCAGAGAAAGAAGTTCCATTGGATCTGAATAGAACCCTGATTAGGCCACATCTGGAATACCATGTATAGTTCGGCATACCTCAGGATGCATTGGTTTTGGAAGGGGTACTTGGTAGATTCACTGAAATGTTACCAGCACTCCAGAGTTAGAAGATGAGAAAAGATTACATGAACTCGTTACTTATTATTTCAAAAATTGAAGGTTACAGTTCATTTTATTGGGAAACTAGTAATTTCTTTAATGTCCTAGAAAGAAATTAAGAGAGTAGACACATTCTTTTGCCACCACTAAGAAATCTGTGACATAAAGACATAGTAAGAAGTCTCTCAACACCAGTTAAAGTCCAATAGGTTTAACAGCAAAAGCCACTAGCTTTCAGCCCTCTTACTCTTTGTCAGATAAGAGTTCTGATCATAAATAGGAGATGTAAAGACATACACTCAGTTTACAAAAGACTGATCAGAATGCGAGTTTTTACACTCATCAAGTCTTAAAGGTGCAGACAATGTGAATGGAGATAGCATTAAGCATAGGTTAAGAGACATATATTGTCTCCAGACAGGACAGTAAGTGAGATGTTGCAAGCCCAGGGAAGTCTTGGGGGTTACAAATAGTGTGACACGAATCCAAGATCCGGTTGAGACTGTTCTCATGTGTGCGGAACTTGGCTATCAGTCTCTGCTCAGCGACTCTGCGCTGTCATATGTCGTGAAGGTTGCCTTGGAGAATTCTTAACCAAAGATCAGAGGCCGAATGCCTGTAATGGCTGAAGTATTCCCCAACAGGAAGAGAACAGTCTTGCCTGGTGATTATTGAGCAGTGTTCATTCATCCGTTGTTGTAGCTTCTGTCTCCCCAATGTACCATGTCTCGGGACATCCTTTCCTACAGCGTATCAGGTAGACAACGTTGGCTGAGTTGCAAGAGTATCTACCGTGTACCTGGTGGATTGTGTTCTCATGTGAGATGATATCATCCATGTCGATGATCCGGCATGTCTTACAGAATTTGCTGTGGCAGGATTGTGTGGTGTTGCGGTCACTATTCTCCTGAAGGCTGGCTAATTTGCTGTGGATAATGGCCTGTTTGAGGTTGTGCAGTTGTTTGAAGGCAAGAAGTGGAGGTGTGGGGATGGCCTTGGTGAGATATTCGTCTTCACCAATGACATGTTGAAGACTCCAGAGAAGATGTCGTAGCTTCTCTGCTCTGGGGGAAGTACTGGATAACAAAGGGTGCTCTGTCCATTGTGTCCCGTGTTTGCTTTTTGAGAAGGTTGGTGCAATTTTTGGTTGTGGTGTGTTGCAACTGTTGATCGATGAGTCGAGTGTCATATCCTGTTCTATGAGGGCATCTTTCAGTGTCTGGAGATGTCTGTTGCGATCCTCCTCATCAGAGCAGATCCTGTGTATATGGAGGGCTTGTAAATAGGGGATGGCTTCTTGTACATGTTTAGGGTGGAAGCTGGAGAAGTGGAGCATTGTGAGTTATCCATGGGCATATGGTACAGTGAGGTATTGAAGTGACTGTGCTTAATGGAGATGCATGTGTCCAAAAATACAACTGATTCTGGAGAGTAGTTCATGGTGAGTCTGGTGGTGGGATGGAACTTGTTGATCTCATTTCACCAATCGTTTCAGTGATTGTTCACCATCAGTCCAAAGGAAGAAAATGTCACCGATGTATCTCATGTATAGCATCAGTTGAAGGTCCTGTGCAGTGAAGAAATCTTGTTCAAACCTTCAACTGTTGCTTACTCATTGCTCACCTGAAGGATGCAGTAGGAAATTGGATTGCAGCTCCTTGGACATCTAAAGCCTTCTAATGCAAATTTCAGGCAAATTGGTACAAAGCAATTATGTCCAAAAGTCTGCTTACATCTGCAAACCACAATCCTTTGCTAGTTGTAGGATCACTTGACTAAGCCCTCACACTGTACATTGATTCTGTATATAATGTATATGCCCATTGTTATTTCTAAATTTTGAAACTGGGCCTTGGCTGAACAAAATGTCTGTCTGTAACCCCAGAACAAATGAAGCCAACTTGTGGCTTTGGGGCAAAGTCACACCTCGTTATCTCTGAGGAGCTATAGTTGAACACCTGGGGACTGCTTTGCCAAACATCAAAGAGAGGGTATGAAAGCACAAGCATTTGATAACTCAGGCTTGCCTGCAGTAGACAGAAGGTCCGCTGAGACAGAAGGCCCCTCATACATCCCTTTCATCTCATAATGGCTGGGGCATTTAGAAGTCTTTGAGACCCATCTGAATTCCAGATGATGGCTACAGATCCTTTGTTGAAGACATGGTGACAGGATGGGGATCATGTAACATGGGCCTCTGGCTTATTGGATAAGTAATATTGTCTCACTCAGTCTGTTCTTTAATATCTGACGAGCAGCTACATAAAACAGAGCTCTGTCCTGGTTGAATACACAAACCCCATCTATGTTGTTTGTGTTGGAAATGCTATGCCATCATCTGCAAGACTGACACATGTGAAGTCAACACCACTGGAAAGGTGAATGCTGCAACATTAGTTTTCAGCTGTTGATCTTTGTGAATGAATACCTCATTGGATTTTAATTCTGGACTTTGGAACTCACGTAAACCTTTGTTTATTTTCTCTGCAGTCTCTGTACTGTAAAACCTTATTTTCTCTACTTGTCTCTTTCTTGCGCAAGTGTGAAGGGGCAGTTGCAAACCCCCTTTTCCGCATTTTGAATGTGTGTAATAAATCCAACCCTTTCAGTTCATCCTATCTCAGGTTCGCTATGGAGTTATTAGAAACTTGGAAAGCATAAAAACTGAGGGGTTATGGAAATATGCCATTGCTTATAAAGAGGTAAACAAACTAAAATATCTTTGTCTTATGGATGATGGATGATGAGAGGAGAAATTAATGCTTTTAAATTAATCCTCTCCTATCCATAACTTGTGGATAATTTTGAGTTCAGAATGTGCAGCATGTGAAGTCAGTGCACTCCTAGCAGTTGTGCCAGGCAGTGAGAGACCCAGCCAGTGGTCTTTAAATAGATCATTGCAAATTGCTTCAGAAATGTTCTGGAACTTTGTTGGGCAGAATTTTAATGTTTCCTTAATCCCACAAAAGAAAAGTCCCGTTGCCCATCACTCAATGGGTCCTTCCCTCCTGATGCATCTCTTCCCTCTTTCCAAGACCATCTTATAATATGTCTTGCTGGATCAGCTCACCCACAGAGGAAGTTGAAAATCACCCTTATTCTCTTAAGAGTATTAGTTGTTCATACATTTTGATACGTAGCTTAAATTCAGCAACAGCAAATTCACAATTTTTTTCCACTGAACACAGTATGTCTTCAATCCCAAACAGAAGGATGATGGTGTAAAGTATAATGAATACAGAACCAAGTTTCCAAAATGACAGCGAAACATTCTGTTGATGTTATTAAAGAAATAAAACTGAAATGACAAGCTGCTGTCGAGAATGTTTTCTTATGGATTTCAGATGTATAAAGGCTGCAAAGGAGCAGACTTAAGCATTGTCTTGATGTATACTGTTTAGTTTGATTTATACTGATTGCATAGTTCTCGATCAAAGTCTTCGTTTAATACAACATTATCATCCCGAAGATTACACTGGGAATATCGTGCAGCATTTATGCTAAATAGTGCCTACTCTATGGGCCAGAATATTGTTTCCACTGTATGCAGTGCTTGAAGATAGCTTAAAATTACTTTAAAACTTCCTATTAATCATGACAAAGTCTACTGTAGCTATCCAGGATTCAGTATAAATGCTATTCTTTATTTATGAATACAGTTATGATCTGGTTTGGGATCAGTAACTTCCTTCGTAAAGTAGCAATTTAAAACACAGTTTCTTATTAAGAGAACAAGGGCAACATATTTCACGGATTTAAACAAAAATAAAACTACTGTACAAAAGCAACAAATTAAACAGTAAATAGTACCTATCTTCTTTTCTAAGTTCCCAGAATTAGCATGAGGTAACTATAAACTCATAGGCAGACTGGTCAAGTACACCAGCTGCACATTTAAATGGCAAATCCAACTAAGATAGACCCCCTGAATTTTCTTAGCAACTCACCCAGACATCAGTGATCGTCGTGAGTCACAAAATTCTCTTAAGCTTTGTCTTCCTCATGAGGGATTTTAGGTCCTCCTTTAAGGATGTAGTCTCTGATTTCCCTTTGACAGCTGCTCCAACTCAGACTATTGCAACAATTGCTCATTGCCCAACACTTGATCTCTTTTTCTGAGTCCAAATCTCATGGGATTTACAAGGCTGCATCCCAACATCTAAGCACTGACAACATCAATGCCGACAAGCTTTTCTTTGCCCCAATTCTCAGCTTCATAGAGTAGACAATCACTATTGCTTGCAAGCACTAAATCGACATCGCTTCAGATTTACTGAGCTATCCTGCTACCTAGCTGCACTGAGCTAATGGCAGTCGCTGATCTCAGCTTCACCAAACAATTACTTTCCATTAGCCTTGCATTTTCACTGTCCCCACAGCAGCTTTGAATCTCATTCAACCACTCACCTGCTTTTCTAGCCTTGACTAATCTCACCAAATGGGTCCATTTTTGTGTCAAAATCCTGGCAGCTTGTTCATTCTTTTCATGCCATCTCCCAAAATCCCATCAACAGAAACTGAACATACAGGACCTGTATCCTTGCTTTGCTCTACACTGAAACCAGACCCACGTTGGGCGGGGAGTTGTAATTCTCAGCCTTCACCCAAAAATCACAGACCCAAACTAAAAATACATTGCCTCACAATACACAAAGCAATAATGGAATAAATCAAATGTGAACCTGACACTTAGCATATGAAAAACACCCCAGTAACAAACAAAGGTTATGTAACTGTGACAATCTTTGACCTGGAATCAGTACAATAACGAAAATGCATTATTTTATATACTTATGGAATCCGTAATTGCTTTTTAGTGTGCTTGAAGACATCTTTTAAGAGTTGGGAACTATTGTACCCTTTCCTAAATAATAAGAAATAATGGTCTATTTCACTTGGTGACTCTTGACCTGGAAGTAAAATCAACAGGAATGAAGTAAAGATATGGATGCCATGTGTGGCTGACATTAAGGAGATTTATAAGCAGAGGAGCTAAAGTATGAGGACAAAACAGACACAAACGGAAATAGGAACACAGAATCCTTGTGAGGAGATGGTGCAAATCACTCTTCAGAGGAAGTCAGTTTTTCTGTTTGCCACAAAAGGAGACAAATTCTTGGAGCCAATGAGTAAACCGACTCACAAGGTCTAAAATCTGGAAAACTGTATAAATGTAGTTCAGAGATATTAAAGAGCCAGATGTTTTATCAGAGGTGGCCAAACTGTTAACAAAGGTGTTATAAGATTCATGGAAGTGATCTTTGCTGAGACTCTTGAAAATTGAACTTTGCTGTGACTCTTGAAAATTGAAGGTGGAAAATGTTTTTGGATAAGGCTCTTGACCTATCCTCCATGAATAAGAACAGTATATTGTGGAACCTACATGGTGCCACATATGTTTAGGAAGTGATAAGAATAGAACAGTTGCATAGGACATATTTTTGTTGTATCAGCTATCTAAAGTGAAAGTTACATTTTTATCTGAAGGGTGGTTTGCCTGTTGATTGATATGCAATTTACTTTGGTTCTGATTCATAAACTAAAAGTGAAACCTTGTTTGATAATTTCTTTACATGTGATAGTTGAGTAAATTTGGTTATTTTGGTTTATGGTTTCTTCATGGAATGTAGCACATTATTTGGCAAATGAGTACACAGGAGACAAAGTGATGCCTCAATATGATAATCTTATTGAATAGACAATTGAAATTACAGAATGAATTGTGTGATGAATGATTATGGTGCAACGCTGTAGTGTTGGAAATCCATGATGGAATTTCAGAAAGTCATTCCCAGTGACCAGTTACACTGCAAGTTTATCATCTATCTAGAAGATGAGAGGAAGAGCACCTGGGCCCAAAGAATCATACAAGCCCTACAATGAAAAAGGAGGTCATTTAGCCCATCACAATTCACCAACCACAATCCCACCCAGGTCCTATTCCCATAACCCCACATATTTACCCTACAAATCCTCCAACGTTAGGATCAATTTAACATGGCCAATCAACACAATCTGCATGTCTTTGGACTGTGAGTGGAAGCCAGAGCACCCCGAGACAATCCACACAGACACAGGGAGAATGTGCAAACTCCACACAGACAGTGACCCGAGGCTGGAATTAAACCGAGTCTTTGGCGCGGTGAGGCAGCAGCACTAACCACTATGTCACCATGCCACCCTGCACTGTGTCACCATGCTGCCATGGGGATAGTAGAATTAAGAGAAGGATGTATCCAATAAGATGCATGAAGATTGAAGAGAATGTAAGGCAATAGGGAAGTGGAGGGAGAGGGAAAAATGGAACCAGTTGGAAATATGAAGAGGGGAGAACCTGAAGCGAAGAAGCAAAAAGGAATGTGAGAAATCCGTTAATGGAAAGTTGAACCAGAAATGTCCATTAAGAAGAGGCAGAAGGGCATCAGAAATGACTATCAGTGAGTTGGGATGGGGGAGAAGGCATTCAATCTTTAAAACTCATTTTAAGGATTGTGTGTGTTCTCCAGCCATTGCTCTATTGGTATTCCATCCAATCTCCAAAAAGATGTGTTTTTGAAGCACAGAAAACAAGGGGAAAAATAGTTCCAGAAATATTACCTGAATGTTTTTGTTGACAGTACTTTTCAATAATATTTCACCAATATGCCTAGCTTCTGTGCTCTTGCTATAGCCATTAAATTGCTAGAAAAATAATGGGTGTTCCATGATACACACCATGATCACTGCATTAAAATCAATTTACAGAAAAGTAGAAATGCATCACAAGTTTTGAGCCAGCATAAAATGCTTTGCACTGATCCACTGTTTGCCTTGCTAAAACCAAGAAACTTAGCATCTTGTCACGAACCTCCTCGATATGTGTCATTGGCTTTGTGCCATTAATATAAACAAATCTTAGCACACCCTTTAGGCATGGTAAGTCATCTCATGTGGACCCTGTTAACACATGATTTAAGGGCCTGATATTATGTTGAACCTTGGAGGCCTAAAACGGACAATTAAACAGAAATAGCAGGCAATAAATTATGTTAAGGGTTTTACATTTTTTTAATTTTTCCTGTCTGTAGTGTTTTTCTTCTGAATTAATGGCACTTGCCATGTGATGTGCCTGCCCAGCAACATCTGGACTTTTTAATTTGTGTGATCAACGAAGAAAATGTAAATCCTTGTGAACAATTGTAAACTGCATGTCACTGTGATTTATTTTGCTTTCAATATTTCATGACCTCAAGGTTGGAATGTTCTTTCAGGGTCTCAAAATTCAAAATGTTATTGTCTTACAATTTGTACCCTGGGGTTTCCTCTATAAGTTTATGATCACATTTTATAAAGAATCAGTATAATTTTATTTGGAACACTCATGCTAAATGGAATATCCAAAAGCCAGTCCTTTGATGAAGCACTTGTGTTTATTCAGATGGAGCAAGCTGAAGAGTTGAATTCTGAATTTTGATTCAGAATTGCATTGTTATTGCTTTCTTCTGCCACATGATTGTTTTCCCTTTCTTCCCCTAGCATCAGCTCCTGATTTTTCAATGAGTCCCTTAAAGAAATTAATACCTGTTCGCATGGGTAGTGAAGTCATCATTGAATGTAACCCAAAAGCTTCGCCAAGAGCAACCGTCACTTGGATGAAGGGAAATGAGATTCTGCAAGAAAATGAAAGGTATTTTTTTGAATGCAATGTGTCTTATAATCCTAATAGCTGTTTAGATTGTGAAATTCCTCAAGTTCATGCAAAGAATGCTTAATTGGGTTGATACAGTAAGAAGTCTCACAACACCAGGTTAAAGTCCAACAGATTTATTTGATTGCACATTCCAATCATTATTTTACAAATTGAGTTTGTGTCTTTTTATGCTCTGTTTGTGAACAGAACTCCCACTCACCCAATGAGGGGGCAGCGCTCTGAAAGTTTGTGGCTTGTGCTGCAAAATAAACCTGTTGGAATTTAACCTGGTGTTGTGAGACTTCTTATTGTGCTTACCCCAATGCAACTATGACACCTCCACATTGTGGGATTGATGATGGGGGCTTGTTTTTGTAACTTATCCTTTTTTGGCTAAATTCTCCACTTGGTCCATAACAGTAAACATGAGACTACAAGGACAGTCTTGCTGACCAACTAGATTAGCATATATATGTGAACATTCCACTACTTCACAGCATTGTACAAATGGATGTACAATTTGTTCCATTGTATATCACTAGATATTAATATCCATATTGTGAAATAAAACTGATGACTTTGCAACAGAAAAATGATCTATCTTCTATGTGCACTTACCAATTATTCCACATAGTAGTGTAGAGTGCACAATTGAGCATAGTGTTTCTTTGTGTTGGTAGAGTGTTAGATTGTAGAATATAAATGGCAAGTTCAGAAGAATAGGTAATAGTTTAAATATTTTTTATTTGCTTGGGATTTTCCACACAGTTAGTGCTAGTACTGCCTTCTGGAGGACTATCTTTTCTGATCTATTTTCCCCATTGGCTCCATTACGTTTAGGCAAGGAGTCCCTTGTGAGATACAAGATAGAAGCAAGCCAAGATGATAATAAAACAGTGAGCTGGTGATTGATTTAAACTGTCATAAAACCATATACTGTGGATGTGAAATTGCTTTTAGGCTGAATATGGATGATTAAGTATATTTTATCTTGTAATTAAAGAGCAAGTCAGGATTAAAGAGTGAGGAATGCAGAAATAGTAGCACTGCATATTAAGAATAAATAATTTAGGTGGACAGAAGTTAAATAGAAAAGGGGTAGAGGAATGCTTGCTTACCTTATTTATTATTTGTTATTCTTTAATTGTCATGCCTGTTTCATTTGACAGTTTTGTGATCTTTATAGTGTTTAATTTTGTGCAGAATGCAGTATCAGCAACTGCTGGGCATGAAAAACTCATATCACACAAGTCAAGATAAACAAATCCATCAGTTGTACACCATAAAATAAGCAATTTTTTGGTTCAGCAAATTATTTAATATTATTTTATATTACTTGTGTTACATAAATTACTGATGTAATGGTTATGGGCAATTAAAATAATTCTTCCACAGTGAAGTAAGCATAATTCTTGCCTTAAATAATTAAGAAATCCATTCCTGGAGCTGAAAGTGAATAATAGATGAGATTACTGCAAAATATTATTTGTCTTAGTCAACTTGGCAGGTGACCAGGTAGTTCAGCTGGTGCAACACTTGACTTACTAGGGTCTTGTGAGTCCTCCTATCCAAGGCTGCTTGTCAGTCAAGCTCGCTTGCTTTTAGTGGGTAAGTTGTATTTCTTCATGGCTGCACCTCTAGGTGGAGCATCAAGTGAAACAAAATTGTGCCATCTCAGGAGAAAACATAATTGATACAGTTCAACTTGCCCCACTCCCTCTTGTGGCAGACGACCATAGTGTTGCAATGATCGAAGTCAAATAAACCACGCTCTTCCTTGCCTGAATAGAAGATGCAATCGTCAAAGATTGGAACTCAATAAATATTTTCTTTCACTGTCAATTTTACTATGTTTTCTTGTTAAACTAGATGTTTAAAGACAATGTACAATGTTTTAACAGTTCACTGCCACATTAATTTTATCCTATTGGATGAAACAAGATGGTAGAAATTTAAAAGATATAAAAGAAGATCATTCTACTTCCACGAGTATGTGTTCATCACATATACCAGTAGCATTATTTTATGAATATTTCGTTGTTAAGAATTAAGTTGATGCTTTTCCTGTTGAGCAAAAGATTCCAGTGCTGAAAAACAAATATTAAACAATTATTACTTTGTCAGTTTTCATTTCAAGGTCAGTATAAACTTATGCATACACTAAATATCAGCCATGATATTTCTTCAGGTGTAAAAATAATGAGATTGAAATTTCACTGTGTGATACTAGTGATCAAGACGTTGGTAAGGAATTCCTTCTTCCGCTCCTTTGAACAAGGTTAGGACCTTCATTAAATTAGCAAGCAGAAATCATGCATTTGATTAGTTGTACCTCCCAGTGTAATTCCAAGCTTGCTGTTTGTATGAGTAGGATATCTTTGTTACGTTCTGCTAGTTTATTTAATTATTAACCTGCCAAACAAATACAAATTAATGAAGTCCAATGGAATAGCGAGCAAAATGCTTGGAAGTTGTGTTGCATCAAAAAGATCCTAAAACCAGGAATTGAATATTCATGAATATAATAAAAAGAAACACAATATGTTATTGCAAACAAAACTTTTGATAATAGATCCTATGTTGATATCAATATTTGCTTGGTGTGCAGAGGACATATTAACTTTTATTTCTGAATGTATAATAGAAAATGTTTGCATTCTTAGTATAATGCATTTTGAGAGTGTATATACAAAAGGTAATTAAAGACAGAGGGCATCATCTTACCTGCTCGCCATGCCAGTCGCTTGGCAAGGTGAGCTAATAAGATAGGGCGAGGGGCGATAAATGAGCCCGGCTTCTCGCTTTTCTCAATCTTCCTGGCACTGTTTTGCTAGCAAAATCAGCCTGACATCCACAAAGAGCAAGAGGTTGATTTCAATATTAATGACATGAGTTACATATTTGGGGGGGGTAGTGGGTGTGGTGCAATAACAGGAGACCTCTCAGAATACAATGTATTTACAGGGAGATCAGGGCACCTGCAGACTGGCCTCTCTAGAACTCAGCAGCTGGCTTCACAGGCGAGCCGAGGCTGCTGTTATGCACAGAATGCAGGAAATCCACGTAGCTTACCTCACCGAAAAAACCTACCATTTGTTTGCCCTTTCAACGATTAGAATATTTTGAGAAAATTTCACCCAGAAACTTGTCAGATCACTGGCACGTCCAAGGGAATTGAAAATATTTGGCATTTGAAAACATTTAAATATTTCTAGGAATTAATGCTTCAAAGCATTGCTTAATTATTATAATTTTCTGTGGGGGATGTTTGATGTATTTGTTGTTCTGCAGTAGTTTGTTTTCTTGACATGGCTGTCCAGTGATAACTTTTAATTATTAGCTAACTTGTAATTTTGCCCTGATTTATACACTTGAATAGTTAGTGCCGATTTTTTTTCCCCAAGGCAAAGGTACTCCATCAAAGATTATTAAGGGGCTCTGACATTGAAGTGGCCTCCTATTAGATTCAACAACGAAATATATAAAATTAGAATTACAGGACGTGGGAGGAAAAGAATCACTGTGGGATAGAGTTTTGGCACAGTTTCCCACTGAGTAAATTATCATCTAAAGTTGCTTCTGAGTGTTAAATCTTAAATCAGTTGCAAAATTTCATTCATCACCGCACGTCTATTGGATTTATTCCATTTATCTCTTTCATCCCCCTTTGCTGCTGCAATTTGCCAAGTGGAGAAATAGTGCAGAATGAGTAACCCAATCTCATTCCTGGGACTTAGTCACATGTGAACTAAGAACAATATTGTGTCCCTATCTTGGTTTTTTTAACAATACAAGTTTTATAAGGCATTTTTTAAACTAAATTAATCTGACCAAAATAACTAAAAATGTATATTTTCTGTTGATAAAATAGTTCTCAATATGCATGCCTTGCAATCTTCAAACCTATTGGTGATGTGAATTCTAAAATGAAATGTCAAAGGGCTAAAACCTGGCATTTATTATTTACTTTGTTTCTACCTTGTAGCTGAGATTTTTTTGATTCTGCTTATTGTTTACGTGCTCCTAATGACTTGTTCCAAAGATTAAAAAAAAAATCCCTGTATATTCACATAATAAGCAGTGGAAACAAAAATAAAAAGACCTTCAACCAAAGTGTATTGCAGGAGGGTAAGGGGTGAAAGTAAAAAAAAACAAATTAAAAGGCAAAAAAGTTATAATAATCCAGTTTAGAAAACAAAAATTAAATTTTAAGTAGACTGAAAAAAATTATCAATAAGCGTCCAAATGCATTCACTAGTTGCTTTGATGCATAGCAGTCATTTTCCTATAAATACAATGAAAAATTATATTTTAGAACTGTCATACAATGCCTATTGATGCCATTGCATTTCAGAAGAGGAAGTTTAATTTTAAGAATCTCTGGGAAAACCTCCAAGTAGGTACATTTAACAATGACTTGTCATTTTGAGTCATTCAAAGTGAAAGCATGGGCAATTTTGTCAGCAGGGCTGGCTTCCAATGTGGTGTTTTATAACCTAACTCAAAAGATCACAGAAACGTAATTTGCACAGGATGTAACTTGCGTTTGAAATTCCATGATCTATTGAAATCCCATGCTGATTAAACTAAATTTGCAGAAGTTGTACTTCATTTTTTGAATACAAGCTTTGTTTGAAACCTAACCTTGATCCTTCTTTGTTTACAAATTGGAGTCTCTTCTCCAGCTTCCTTTTCCTCACAAAATTCTTGAAAGTGTTGCCACCTCCCAAATTTGTGTCTATCTTTTCTGCAACTCCATCTTTGAGACTCCTTAGTTGGGTTCCTGTGTCTGCCATAGCACTGAAAGGACATAATCACAAAAAAGATACTCTGTGGCTAAGACATTTCCTTCTTGACTTCTCTGCAGCCTTTGACACATTTGATTTCACTATCCCTTTCCAAAGCACCCTATTCATTGTCCAGCTGAGTGGAACTGCTCTCACCTGCTTTTATTCTTACTTGTTCCGGTTGCAACCAGCGAACCTCCAGTGATGGGTTATATTCCCAATCCCACAAGTTTCCTATCTTATTTTTCAGCTTCATGTTGTTCCTTGGTGACAGCATTCACAGGCACAATGTTAAGTTCCAAATTTATACTGTGACATCCAGCTGTAACCTCAGAACTACTGCTTTGGCATTTTCACTACCTGCATATTGTCAGATTGTTGTTTCTGTTTTGTTCAACTTCCAGGTGAGCTATGAATATTCTCAGGTAAATTATTGTGAAGTACGAAGCCATTGTATTCGGAAGCTGCTGCAAACTCCATTTCCCTTGCATCTGTTCAGTGCCTGTTACCATAAACCACAATAAGAATAATTACAGAGTTGCCCCCAAATGAAGGAATTGGCAGCAAGATTTCACTTTTTATATGTTTTGCTTTGACATGACTCAGAATCAACGTAAGTTAGCATGAATTAACAGGCCAAGGTCACTTCAAATGAAAAGGTAAATTTCACCTCAAATAGTACAATAAAGATACATCTTAAGAAACCATAAATACCTACAGAAATTACCTGCAGAAATGTGGTGCACCATGCACAGCTGTTCCTCTAACATGGCCTCTTGGATATAGGATCTCTCACTTTCCCACTCAATCAATTTGGGCCTTGAGTCACATTCACTGGTAGCTGTATATCATCCAAGGTCCCTGAACAGCATGCTTCTGCAGGACCTCCGATTCATCACAGTCTTGGTAGCACAGATTCCTCAAACACTCCTTTATCAGATCTCTTAAACAATTCCATCAAATGGTTAGATTGGCTGTGCCAACACTGAAGCAGCAGCAGTAAAATTTACAGTCCCGATTCTAACACAGCCTTAAACTTTATTTGCCATTTAACTATATCATATACACACAGCTCCTTGTACATAAATAGAGTGTATATTACCCTCATTTGTTGATTGAAGTGTTAGAACATGAGATGGTCAGCAAGGAGCAAACAGAGAACTTTCATTGTATGTCTTATGCTTCAACAGTACAGTTAGGACCGCAAAAATTCTAGTCTAATGGGATTAATGTACAGAGATTGAGGCATATATTTTTTCAGACTTGTAGAGACTGCACATCTAATTCAAAATAGTGCCAGAATCACAGATCAGGAAGTCCTACCCTAATTTCTGACATATCCTAATTTCACTAAGAGGAAAATGGGGTCAGGAGGTGATTCAGAAATGGTGGAAATCCAAATCCACCTGAACCATTTTTTTTAAAAAAAATAAGTCTTTATTAAAAGTTTTGTCTTTTACATTTATGACAAGATGCAATAAATTCCCAAATTCTAATGCAGTACAGGGTAATTATTATTCCATATAAATATATAGAATAGACAAGTGAAAGATGTGCTGGTTAGGTGCACTGACCATACTAAATTCTCCCTCAGTGTACCCAAACAGGCGCCGGAGTGTAACTACTGGTGCATTTTCACATTAACTTCATTGCAGTGTTAATGTAAGCCTATTTATGACACTAATAAAAATAAATAATAAATAAACTATATGATTCAAATTATCAATCATTACTAATGTTGTGGTAAGCATCTCCTCTCATACAGATAAAGAAAAGGGTACCAGAAAGGATCAGGGGATAACAGGGTAAAATCATGAGCACATGAACCCATGGTGCACAGCCTCTTCCATAGGATAACTGAGACAGAGCTACACAATATCTCTTATAGAGTAATATGTAACCAACTAGGGCGTAACTTAGCAACCGAGGATCACCAAGCATTAGAAGAATATCCCTGTAAAAGGGGAACATCAGGATATTACATTGGTACAAAAAGTGATGAGGCAGTGTACAATTCCACGTACAGGAATCAGTAAACCAAGGATTTGTACATCTCGTAAAGGCTCACAATATTACAATCCTCCCTCCTTCCCAGCTGTATCAAAGGCATCGATCAGGCTCCGCATCACTGAAGAACTTAAACCATGTTCTTCCGAGGATAATCTTACTGAAAAGGAGGAGTAGAACTGTCAAGACACCCATTAACAGGATGTCTCGGAGAGAACTATGATCCTCCTCTTCCTAACAGAATAAGGAAAACTTCTAAGATTAACAATAACAAATCAGAGTTGAGATCAATTCCCTAATTATCTGGATAAGGAAAGGAATCTCCATAGAGAAAGGAACATCAGGTTTATCCAGTAGATGCCATGCGTAGTGTTTCAGCATACACTTTTTTGCAGAAAAGATATCAGGAACAGAATAGCATAACCTCACAAGGAACAGGATATCAAGCCACAAAGGGAGACCAAACCTAGAAGACAGATAGACTAGAAGACTCTGTATAGAACCACTTGGAGGAGCAATGTTCTTCTTTAACCAGCCGAATTTCCAACCAAAAAGAGACTCCAACAAGGTTGAACCAAAGTATATATGTGTGTGTCCAAGACAGCAGTGCTAACCACTGTGCCAATTGTTAGGAGTTGACTCTAAGTTGACATTCCATTTGGGGTGACTGGAGGATGAGGGAGGGACATGGATTGGCATAGAGGATATGAAGAGGCATTTGGGGTAGATGAGGACATGGATTAATATAGATGGGACATGGAAAATAGATGGGGGTGTGAGTGCAACTTAGCCTAACATTCAACAACACAGCTGAAAGTTCTAGAGAACCAAGGTAACCTTTTTAAGCAGCCCAACAGTGTGTTTCCAACTGATAAATAATTGTGTCCAGTGGTTGTCCCACCACTACATTAGTTGGTATAGACATGACAAGTTTATCGCTCTCCTCTTTTGAACAGGGGTGTAATATTTGCAATCCTTCTCCTGACACCACTCCCATATCCAATAAAGATTGAAAGGTTTTGGTTGAGCTTTTTGTATCTCCACCCATTCTCCAGCAATCTAGGATGCATCCTTCCTCCAAGTATCCTGGATACTTTGGATTATGCCAATTGATTCTATATCTCATTTCATTTTTTTATCTTATCTAATATCTCCTTCACCTCCTAATGACTGCAGCATCAACTTAATTCTCTTAATTTTGTGAAAACAGATGCAATGTGTGCATCAGTATTTCCGTCATAAAGTCTGCCTCCACGATCAATGTTCCTTTTTGTCCCTCATTAGGTCAACCCTTCCTTTAACTTTTGTTTTACCTGAGAAATATAGCAACAATTGCTACAGGGTTGATGGGAGGGCAAAAGGGATGTGGTCTGCTTCGGAACACATGAGAATTTGTTTTCAGTGACTTATGCTAAAGAAGCCTGGATATGCCCAAGTTGTGGAATGCTTATGCTGAAAGAAAATTTTAATGGTAAAGGAAAATACTTTCCAAATAACAGATAGACAAAATGCTAGGAAATATGCCAGATGGAACATGAGAAATAATTAAACCGCTATTATTATTTGAACTATTTTCTATTTTACAAATCTTTGCTCAGTTCTCTAATCCAGATGAAAATCATTATAATCTAACTGAATAAATAGTAGTTTTCCAAACTGTCCATTATCATATGTAGTGTTGCAAGCAATGGACCTGTGCATTGTGACATCAGTACTGTAACCAGAACCCCCAAATTATGAAATGTCACAACAAATTCAAGGTAAAATAGTGGGCAATTAGAAGATTGGGAAAGTTTTAAGTAACAACAAAGAATGACTAAAATGGTGATAAAGAAAGAAAAGATAGAGTATGAGGCTAAACTGGCTCTAAATATAAAAAAAAAGACAGTAAAAGTTTTTACAAATATATAAAGAGGAGACTGGCTAGAGTGAATGTTGGACCCTTGGAGGACGAGAGGGGGGATTTAGCGGTGGGCAATCAGGAAATGGTTGAAGCTTTAAACAAGTTTTTTGTGTCGGTCTTCATGGAAGAGGACATAAATAGTTTCCCGGATGTTAAAGACAGAAGGATAGTAGGAGATGAGGTCCTTGATGCGATTACAGTTGCTAGAGAGGTAGTGATTTACAGACTAACGGGGCTGAAGGTAGATAAGTCCCCGGGACCAGATAGAATGCATCCCAGAGTCCTGAAAGAAATGGCAGAGGTGATAGCGGATGCCTTATTAATTATTTATCAAAATTTGGTGGATTTCGGGGAAGTGCTGGAAGATTGGAAAATGGCTAATGTTACGCTGCTTTTTAAAAAAGGTAGCAGAAAAAGGCAGGGAATTATAGGCCAGTTCGTTTAATGTCTGTAGTCAGAAAAATGC
Source organism: Sphyrna mokarran (assembly GCA_024679065.1). Classification (NCBI taxonomy): domain Eukaryota; kingdom Metazoa; phylum Chordata; class Chondrichthyes; order Carcharhiniformes; family Carcharhinidae; genus Sphyrna; species Sphyrna mokarran. The sequence continues at coordinate 95,263,778 of JAGIQG010000003.1, forward strand.
TTGAATCCGTCATCAAAGAAGGAATAGCGAGGCACCTAGAGAACAACGGTTTGATCAAGCAGACACAGCACAGATTCATTAAGGGGAAGTCGTGTTTGACAAATTTACTGGATTTCTATGAGGATGTGACTAGTGCGGTAGATAGAGGGGAACCGGTGGATATGGTGTTTTTTAGATTTCCAGAAGGCATTTGATAAGGTGCCTCACAAAAGGTTGCTGCAAAACGTTAGGGTGCAAGGAGTTGGGGGTAAGGTGTTAGCATGGATAGAGGATTGGTTGTCTAATAGGAAGCAGAGCGTCAGACTCAATGGGTACTATTCTAGTTGGCAGCTGGTAACTAGTGGAGTGCCGCAGGGATCGGTGCTAGGGCCTCAATTGTTTACCATATACATAATGATCTGGAGGAAGGGACTGAGTGTAGGGTAACGAAATTTGCTGTTGACATGAAGATGAGTGGAAAAGCAAATTGCATGGAGGGTGTGGAAAGTCTGCAGAGAGATCTGGATAGGTTGAGTGAGTGCGCGAGGACCTGGCAGATAGAGTATAATGTTAGCAAATGTGAGGTTATCCACTTTGGTAGAAATAATAATAGGAGGGACTATTATTTAAAAGGTGAAAAGCTGCAGCATGCTACGGTGCAGAGGAACCTGGGGGTCCTTGTGCACAAATCGCAAAAACCCAGTCTGCAGGTGCAGCAGGTGATCAAAAAGGCAAATGGAATGTTGGCCTTTATAACTGGGGGATAGAATACAAATGCAGGGAGGTCTTGTTGCAACTGTACAGGGTACTGGTGAGGCCACAACTGGAGTACTGTTTGCAGTTTTGGTCACCGCATTTGCAGAAGGATATATTAGCCTTGGAGGGAGTGCAGAGAAGGTTCACTATGCTGATACCGGAGATGAGGAGATTAGCCCATGAGGAGAGATTGAGTAGACCAGGTTTGTACTCATTGGAGTTTAGAAGGCTGAGGGGAGATCTTATAGAGACATATAAGACAATGAAGGGGATGGATAGGGTAGAGGTAGAGAAATTCTTCCTGCTTAGAAAGGATAGCAAACTAGAGGGCACAGCCTCAAAATAAGGTTGGGGGGGGGCTTTAGATCGGAGTTAAGGAGGAACTTTTTCACTCAAAGGGTGGTGAATCCTTGGAATTCTCTGCCTGTTGAACTGGTGGAGGCTACCTTGCTGAATACATTTAAGTCATGGGTAGATAGGTTTCTGATCGACAGGGGAATTAAGTGTTATGGGGAGAAAGCGGGGAAGTGAAACTGATCTACTCCAGATCAGCCATTGTTGGGGTAGGCTCGAGGGACTGGATAGCCTATTCCTGCTCCTATTTCTTATGTTCTTATGTAAGGTAATATTTTCAAGTTACTATGATACTGTTTAATGCTTTTTGTTGTTTATAATTCTTTGATGATATTATCCATTCTGAAGTTTGTTAGAACACAGTTTAAAATCCTCAGGAGACTTACCTTGAAATAAATCTAGCTGCAGAAGACATTAGAAAATGGTTCAAGTTTCAAAGTACAATTTGCGTCATCCATACTCCCTCTTGAGCATATCTTCACACCCATACTTCCCTTTGGGGAACAGTGATTATCAGCCCATTGAACCATGTTAAATGCTCCTTCTGTGACCAACAAGTTCTGGTGGTGGATCTGAACCTGGACCTTCTGGGCCAGAGGTGAGGGAAGCTACCACTGCCCCACATGGCCCCTTGTATTATCCATCTGTGACCCAGCAATGCTAAAATACTGCTTCAAACAGGTTTTATTCAATACAAAAGTATCTACTTAATTTGACTAAGACGCCAGTTGTATGGGATGCCAGCAGGTATTTATTGCAGACTGTTGAACAGAATGTAGCTTTATCAAAACACTTCCTACATCTCCACAATACAAGAATTTACAACTCCCTTTTTCAAAATATGCTGAAACTAAGCTTTCAACTACAGAAATTTATGGTTCAGGTCACTATCTTTAACAGGCTCAGCTTTATTGTAAAATCCTTGGATTCAGCCTTTCTCCCAATCCTTTTGTACTGAATGGCCAATAGCAACTGATTGAATGTGGATTTCTATTTTTGGCAGTACAAGATCCTTGTTGCATTTTAACTTAAACTTCTTTCATCTTTCCTCAGTTCATCCCTTCAAATTTGACATTGTTCTTCTTCCTCTTCTCAACACCCTCTTTAAAGTAAGGGGATCAGAATTGTACACAGTGTACAACATATAGGTTTACAATGCATCTCTTTGGCTACAGATCATAACATTGTATTTCTTTTTCAACTGTTTCTCTGCACTCTGTCAGTTTTGAAAATACTGAATCTGCCATCACTGCCAGACCTCTTGTTTCTCATTACCTTTTCCACTTCACTACTGAAGCAGATTTACCTGTTGTCTACCAATTGTGTTACAGATCTAAACTCTTCTGCCACTGTTTAGTATATCCTGTATTGTTACTGCGCTCCCTCTTCTTAAGATATCAGGAAAAAAAATGACAAGTTCAGAATTATATTTTTCCAACCACTTTTTTGCATTCAGAAAGAAATATCAGTGATCCAAGCACTGACTTGATGCATTACTTAACCAATCTGACAGCACCTCTTAAAGAAATATTTCCATTCTTCTCATTGAATTTATTATTCAGCATCTCATTCCACCCTGGATTCCTACAAACTGAAGTCTTGTGATGTGGAACTTTGTCAAGCATCTACTGGAAGTCCCAATTAATATTGTGTGACATCCATCACTTGTTTTATTTTAAATGTTATAAAATAATTTGAAGAAATTTATTAAAAAGAATTGATCCTTCCTGTGTCCACAATGACATCTTAATCAGATCCTCCCTCAGCCCTACTCTTTACCATAGTTTCATTTATTTGCCTGGTATTAAGGCAAATAAACCTGTGGTTGCATGGGTCTGATTTATTTCCTGAATATAAATACTGGCACATCAGTGACTTAAGATAAGAGGTAGAAAGCTAAAAGAGGGAACTGATTGCCTGAAAGGATGATTAAATCACAAATTCTTATATAATTTAAGAAGCATTTAGATATTCACTTGCAGTGCCATAACCTCCAGAGTAAAGTTCCAAGCACTGGAAATTGGGAATAATGTGGTCAAATCTTTGTTGATCAGTATGGGCATGATGGGCTGGATGACCTTCTATGCTGTAAACATCAATGAATCCATAAAGTTTTAAATCAAAAACTAAAGTATTTATTCCAACAAGAAAAACAAACTATGTTACACTGGACAAAAACATTGGCACCATCTCAATATAAACACAAGATAATTTAAATTCCCACTATTCCTTTAACTCATTAATATGTTTACAGACACAAAAACCAGTGATGAATTACCATTGGGTTAATACAAAAGTCTCTTGTTTACAGATGGATTTCTTCTGGCAAATCCATGGAAACATCGAAAGTAAGTGCAGGAGTAGGCTATTCTGCTCTTCGAACCTGCATCACCATTCAGCATGGAGATGCTGATCATGCACTTTCAGTATTCCACTCCCGCTTTCTTTCCATACCCTTTGATCCCTTTAGGCATAAGAGCTACTTCCAACTCCCTCTTGAATATATCTAACAAACTGGCCCCAACAGCCTTCTGTAGTGCAGAATTCCACAAATTCACAACTCTGAGAGAAATTCTTCCTGATGTCAGTCCTGAGAGACTTACCCCTTATTTTTAGACTGTGACCCCTATTTCTGGATTTCCCCAACCTCAGGCACATTCTTCCCACACCTAGCCTGTCCAGTCCCATCACGATTTTATATTTTTCTATGAGATCCCCTCTGCTATCATTTTTCTAAATTCGAATGAGTACTAGCGCAGTCGATGCAGTCTTTCCTCATATGTCCATCCTGCCATTTCGGGAATCAGTCTGATGAATATTCATTGGATTCCCCCAATAGCAAGAATGCCCTTCCTCAGACTGGGAGATCAAACTGCTCACAAACTCAAGGCGTGGCCTCACCAAGGCCCTGTATAATTTTGGTAAAACACCCCTATTCCTATACATAAAACCTCATGCCATGAAGGCCAGCATGCCATTAGCTTTCCTGACTGCCTACTGTATCTGCATGCCAACCTCCAGCAACTGTTCCACCATGGCACCCAAGTCACAATGCACTTCCCCTTTTCCTAAATTGCCAACATTCTGATAACAATCTTGTTTTTACCACATTCCTGAGTATTCACTTGATGCTTCTTACCCATTTCTCCCTGAGACATCCAAAAACCCCACTCTAAATTCACTGATTCTTCAAGCACAGAGCAAACAAATGAATTTCCTCAGTCTTCCAGTCGCACCTTTGCTGAACTGAACATTTTACTGAGTCCTACAACTGATTATTAAGTTATTGTCCCAATAGCTGTATAGTTTCTCTCCTCCTCAGGGTGTAAAATTCCTGTCTTCTCTCTATGGCACACATATTTAACCACTCCTCTCTCGACTCCTTTTTTTTTTGTGTCCTTGTCACTGGATCACTGTGGCTAGGTAACAGCAAAGCCTTCTTTTTTGATTTATTTTCACAGCAAAAGGGACCCTGGCTCAATTCTGGCCTTGATGACTGTGTGGAGTTTGCACCTTCTCTCTGAATGGGTTTCCTCTCGGAGATCCAGTCCAAAGATTAGGTCCCAGTTAGATGGATCTGCCATGCTAAATTTCCCCTTTGTGTCCCAAGATGCATAGGTTATGGGAATTAACAGAGTAAAAATGTGAAGTTACAGAGATAGGATCTGCATAAGATGTTCTGCTGGAGAGTCAGTGCAAACCTGATGGGCTCAGTGGCCCCCTTCTGCACTGTCAGAACTCTATGATTCTATGAATTCCTTCTAACACATCTCTTTCACTTAAGGGGTTGTAAGACCTCACTAAAAATGTATAAATACAAACAAACACAAAAAAACTTTGAACATTTCAGTGACAGCAATGTTCATAAACAAAACCTAAAATGAAACTGAAACTGTTTTACTTCTCATATGTATGATATATACACACACACAAATTCAACTTAAAATGATACATTGTTCATAACAATAAGCATGCATAAATGTGTGAATGCTAGCTGATCTATATATCAGCAGCATCTTGCATCTACACGTTCTCCAGAAGAAAACATTTTTTCCTAAATCAACATTCGTTTTGAAGATGATATAAACTAGCCTAACGTTCAAGAGTACAAGCACAATTTTAGGCCAGTTCTCACAGCATCATATTTTATTTAATGTAATTCTGTCATTGTAATTTTTGACTAATTGGAGTATCATCTTCATGCTTGAAGAAGAAAAGGTTTGAGTTATTAATGTAAGTATGAACCATGTGGCAGCTTACATTATCTCCAGTCAACATTATTATGCAGTATTGCAACACAAGGACCATTAAACATATGTTGGGAATCAATACTTCCTTCTCAGTCAAGGAATTATTGCAATGGGTGAAGTTAGACACAGTTCAGTAAGATAAAATATTTCTCTTGCATCCTCACATAAATCATCTTGCGATCACGTAGATTGATTGAGACCTGAACAAAATAAGAAAGATGGTTCCATTTTCTCATAGCCATCTCTTATAGTTCATCATTTCTGAAAAAAGGTAAGTGTGAACTGGCTTCCGAGTTTTTTTACTGTTTGGTCACTCAGTAACTTTTCTGAGAGATACATTTTTAAAATATTTTAAAGCTTCAGTAGGTGTTTGTGTGATTAACAACCTATTGATGTTCAAGATGCTGTCTTTGTAACTCTAAGACCAATGTTTAGGCAGATTACTGGAGGAGTTTCAAAGCAATCAGGTCAGATTTGAACAAACCAGTTCAAAAGGCACTGACATGGGATCCTACGCATACATGCCTACCTGCATTTTAAACCCACTTTTTCATTTATAGGATTCATTCCTTATATTCACATGTCAAGATCTTCATTTAATTATATCAGTAAAGGTCATGCTTCCACCACATAAGAGTTAAAAGAGAATCACTATATTCGTCTCTGGGTAACTAGATATTGACTAAAAGCTGTGGGTGCAATCTAGAGTGCTTGCCACCTCGGTTGATCAGTATGTTGAGCGGGAGCATGCCACGAGAGACCAAAAATCTGATTCGGGCCGATTGCTATCCTCCTGGCCAATTTTTATCGCTGAGAATGGCTTTGCACTCAGAAATTACGATATTTAAATGTACGTACTGGGTTTGTTATGGCTGCTTCCATCCTTCTGCTACTTGCCCATTCCCCAGTGAGACATCACACCAACAAGAATCACTATTGCCCTGCAGTACCAGAGGTCAGATGCCATAGCTATGCCAGTGGGATCAGAGGCTGTTGAAGCTTCCAGCTGGTTGGAGGCAGTGCTACAGAGTGCCCATCAGGCAGTGCCAGTCTGATGTTGCCCACCTGATATTCTGGCAGTGCTCGTCTGGCACCTTGATAGTTCCCAATTGGGCATAAATGTGCCAGGATAGTGCCAAGAGGACGGGGCCAAAGTGCGGGTAGGGCTATGGGGGTTATGCACAATGAAGGAGGAACACTGCAAGGGGATAGCTATGCAAGAGTGGGTATGTGCAAAGGTGGAGCTCTGCAAAAAGGCGGAACTGTCATGTGGGGGCGGGGAATGCTGGCACATGGACAGTGGATCATGGAGGATCTCACTGGGGAGGTTCTGGTGCCCTGATGCCAGTGACCTGTGTTGGTGTGGATGGGTGACAGTGCCGTGCCAATGAATGTGAGGGGGTAAAAGGCAATCAGGGAGGTGAGGGTGGGGGCAGGTGGGTGGAGGGCTCCTGATCCATTATCAGATCAGGATGCCTTTGTGCAATGGTGCCTGAATGCTCTGAGTCCGGCTTCACCAGTGTACTTAGTTCAATCAGCTGGTCGATATGCAGTGACAGACTTGTAAGGAGCTATTTCATAACTCAACAAAGACATATTCTATTGAGAAATAAAGACTCTACAAGAAGGATGAACAATCCATGGCTCACTAAGGAAGCGAGAGATGGCATCAAACTGAGGGATATAGAGGCACAGAATGCTGAGAAGATTAATAATAGGCCAGAAGTCTGGGAAATAGGAGAAACAATAAATGATGGCACATAAAGAAAGATACATTGGATCATGACAATAGACTAATAAGAAATATACAAACATACGGTAAGAGTTTCTTCAAGTTTATAAAAAAAGGAAGAGTGTAACTAAAGTAAACATTGCTTCCTTAGCAAATGAGACTGGGAAACTAATAATGAGAAACAATGAAAAAGATGAATTTTCAATCTATTTATGGCAAAAGACATTAAGATTACCCCAATAATCGTAGAAAATCAAGGAGAAAAGGGGAGTGAAGAATTTAAAGCAATCAGAGAAGTAGCACTCAGAAAACTGATGGAAAAGGCTGACAAGTCCCCTGGACTGCATCCAAGTCCAAAGGAAATGGTTGCAAAGATTTTGGATTCATTGATCATAATGATTTAAACTTCTCTGGAATCTGAAAATGACCCAGAAGATTGAAAAACTGTAAATGTAACAATTCTAATCAAGAAAGAAAGGCGACAGAAAGCAGAAAACTAGAGACCTGTTAGCCTGACATCTGTCAATGGGCTGCAGATGTTGTTACTATCAACTGGTATCCCACCAATCCCTACATGCTACAGTTGTAACACATTACCTTCCCTGCTATCTCTAGTGTATTTTATTTAATTAATTAGGTTTTCAAGTTTTGAAGTATCATGCAATTATTATTTGCTGTTGTATTGAGTAGTTTAACTAGTTAGTTTAAATTTAACACAGTACGTGTATGCCTCTCTCCATTATATTTTAAACTATTGTCTTTGTATAGTGAGAAAAATAATGTAAAACACACCAGTTACCTACCTGCTTCCAGACCTCAGGTCTTGATTTCTAAGGCTATTCTCAGACTGCTCCTTGTTTTTTTTGTGATATTAAAACCACTCTTCCCTAACTGTGCAGAGTTCCTGAGTTCTTTACTCTTTAAAAGCAGTACTCTTAGCTAAATTAACTCAGCACAACGCTTGTGTGCTTGTTATGTTTTAAGTGGCAAGAATTCCTAAACCTGAATTATAAGTAATAATTTAGCATTTGGAAGCAGTGATAGGATTGGTCCAAGTCAGAATGGATTCACGAAAGGGGAATCGTGCTTGACAAATCTTCTGGAATTTGTCGAGGATGTGCCAGTAGAACAGGCAAGGGGAACCAGTGGATCTTGTGCATCTGCACTTCCAAAAAGCTTTTGACAAGGTCCCACACAAGATTAGTGAGCAAAATTAAAGCTCATGGTATTGGAGGTAATGTATTGATGTGGATAAAGAACTGGTTGGCAGACAGGAAGCAGAGAGTGGGAATAAACAAGTCCTTTTCGGAGTGACAGGCAGTGACTAGTGGGGTACTGCAGAGTGCAGTGCTGGGACCCCAGCTTTTAACAATATTAATTAGTGATTTGGATGAAAGAATTGAATGCAATATCTCAAAATTTGCTGATGATACTAAGCTGAGTGGAAAGGTGCACTGTGCAGAAGATGCTAAAAATGACTTGGACAGACTGATTGAGTGTGCAAATACATGGCAAATGTAATATAATGTGGATGAATATGAAATGATACACTTTAGTGGCAAAAACAGGAAGGAAGATTATTATCTGAATAATGACAGTTTAGGAAAATGGGAAGTGCAATGTGACCTGGGTGCTATGGTGGAAGAGTCACTGAAAGTTAGCATGCAGGTAGAGCAGTAGAGAGGAAAGCTAATGGCATGCTGGCCTTCATACCAAGAGGATATGAATGTACGAGTAGGGATATACCGTGCCTTTGTGAGGCCACACCTTGAATACTGTGTACAGTTTTGGTCTCAAGGTCTGAATAAGGATATTCATGCCATTCAGGGAGTCCAGAGAATGTTCATCAGACCGATTCCCGGAACGGCAGGACTGACATATGAAGAAAGACTGGATCAACTAGGCTCGTACTCTCTGAAATTTAGAAAACAAGAAATATAGAAACATATAAAATCCTGATGGGACTTTACAGACTAGATGTGGAAAGAATGCACTTGATGTTGAAGAAGTCCAGAAATAGAGGGTCACAGTCTAAAAATAAGGGGTAAACCATTCAGGACTGAGATGAGGAAGAACTTCACTCAGAGTTGTGAACCTGTGGAATTCTCCATCACAGAAAACTGTTGGTGCCGGTTTGTTAGATATGTTCAAGGGAGAGCTGGACGTGTTCTTTGTGGCTAAAGTGATCAATGGGTATAGATAGAAACCAGGAGTGGGATACCAAAAGTGCATGATCAGCCATGATCTTATGGAATAGTGCCATAGGCTCGAAGGGCCAAATGGCCTACTCCTGCACCTATTTTGTATGTTTTCTCAATCCTGTTGACCAGATAATTAATGCTAACTAGGCACCTCTTTAATTGTGCAGCTCTCCCTGTCAGGCATCTTGTTTAGCATTGCCTAATAAATTAACTTTAACATGTAATCTCTTTCAGAGTTAAGTGTTAAATGCTAAAATTAACTAGAATTTAGAAAGAGATCAACCTGAAATCAAGTTTTCTTTAATCAGAAAGGTCCCATGTTATTGCCAAAATGACACCTGACCTGGGAGCTTGAGGTCCTGCCCTGAACTGGACACTCAGCATTTTTGCCTGCAGTAATAGGGGATGGGATCTGAACATCTGCAGAGCAAGTTGCATGTTTAAAAATGCAGCTGTCTTCAAACAGAAACAATTTTGTTCCCAGGTTTCTGAAAAAAATGACTCCTGAACTTTTGACATTTGACAGCAAGATCCAAACCTCGCCAGAGTTATTTGGAGAGACCAGGTATTCTTTTGGAAGCGACAATAAGATATCCATTTGGGGTTTTAAAAGTTAACGTGAATATGGACAAAAAGGTGGATAAAGCTTTGAAACTGGCCAACTCACCCTTTGAATTTTGAAAAAAAATCAGCTAGCTTTAATTGGGAAAAAACAGTGCTTGCAATTTCAATAAATGATTGTTGACATAAACCTGAGGGTTGTTATTATGGGATTAATGCTACTTGGATTGCCTTCACAATCAATCACTATCACAGTGAGGGGGCCTGTAAATTCATAGTCTGATTGACTTTTCAGTGAGGTTATAACAAGATTAGCTATCTTTGATATCAAGCTATGAATACAAACATTTGTTTTTCACAAGGATTAAACATTTGAATGGATTAACACTTGTATTAAATGGGTGGACTTTTATCAGTGAGTGTTTTAATATATTTAAAGTCTCCAATAGCCAGTTTTATTTTATTCCACACTTTGTTTTATTCCACACAATCTCCTGAAGTCTGCCCATAGTTCCTGAGATAAAAAATGTATTGAAGATAAATATTCAGAATATTTCTACTATGATTATTAAATTGAAATATAGACGATACGATATTTCTATAGTTGCCATACCTATGATGCTGACTGAATGACATGTAGCATAGAACATGGACAGAATTTGAGATTTGGTATGGAGTGTAAATAGCATTTTTCGAAAAGCACAATCACTTTAGGATATTCCTAATTTATGACTGACTGGACAGGATATATTTATGTTATGTTCAATGTGCTGGTCAGTATTTTCTATGTTAAGTCGAGGCTGGACACCCTTAAAAGAGCATGAAGATCTCACAAAATATAAGACTGATCTTATAGCAAATACAAATTCAAGTTCTACTGCAGATATTTATGGCAACACGGATGAGACCATATAGACATTGGATATGAGAAACAGATGTCCTCAAACTATATTAGTGTATAATTTATACATGTCAAGTATTCTAATAATGTGATTCACGCATTTCTATTGGAGAAAAACTAATCTTCCAAGCACTCAAAGAAAACAATCAGACTTATTCTGAGCCTTTCATTCCTTCAGCAAGAAAACTCACAGCAACTGGAGTCACTGGTTTGACACATTAAACATGAATTTCCAAAAAAGCTAAGGAATGAAGAAAACACTAACAACTTGCTGAGCAAGGAAAACTAGTATCAAAGCTATAAATTGTTAATTAAAACATGAATAATTAATAAAGATGACCATTAAAATTGCCAAGCAGCAGTGCTAACAAATAAAACATTTTCTGCCTCTTTTCTTAGAAAACAGAGCTTGAGAGAGAGAGAGACTACACCCCAAGACCTGGTCACTAGATAAGAGGAAGAAGACCAGGGCCAAGCTGAGGAGTTAGGTTTAACTGACACCAATTTTGTGTTCACCTTTGGTGGTGCATACTCTAACCTGGAATCTGTAGGATTTATACAGAAGAGGGATGGAAATTAGTTGCCTTTCAGCCTGCATTTTCCTCCTCTCCTGACTCAATGTTTTTTGGAGAGGGAGTGTGTGTGCGAGTGTGTGTCTGCCTCACTTAGTCTCTGTTCTCTCTCTGACTCAAACATTCTTGCACATACTCATTCTCACACACACAGATTTGAAAGAGAATATAGAGAGCAGCTGTAATGGGAGTAGTTGGAAGGCAGAGTCATAGGGGCTTTGCCAGAATTTTAAGTGCCAAATTTAAAGGCTATATACTGGAAGATCATATGTACCAGCACTCACTGATCTTGTCAGCTTTCATGAAGGGGCCAACTGCGAATATTCTTTCTCCTTAACGCATAGGCTATTTGTAAAATGATCATAATGGTGGCTGCAATCCTCATGTATTCTGACTCTTAAATACTGGGTTGATCTGAGATTATGAAGGGTAATGTGTAGATGCAAGAAATTTGCAAATTTTCTGCTATTTTTCAAAACGAAACCAAGCCTTGGAAGAGAAGACATTTGAATTGGAGGGGAACAGAGCTTTCTCAGATGCAGTTCACCATTTTCAATGGACATTAAATTACATTTTTAATTTTTTGGAGTTTGTGATGCAGGCATAGTGGGGATTGCTTGGAGGTGTTTCCCTCTAAATGTTGCTGGCTTTCTGAGCTATGCAAGGGTGATTTAAGGCAGAACATGGCATTAGCAGCCTGAGATAGTCACTTTACATTGCCTCTTGGATTACGTCATTGGATTATCAATCTTGCTCCAGATATATCATAGTAATTTGGGAACTGAAACTTTTTAATATGTCTATTGACAGTAGTCCAACTGACCTTCATTCAAAAGTTTCACTGCTACATCTATTTCTCTCTTTGTCTCAAACTGATTGGAAACATAGAGGTAGGCAGAGAATACCTGGGATGAAAAGACTGGAAACACTGAGCAGGTCATGCAGCATCCCTGAAGAGAGACCTTTCATCAGAACCATTGGTTATTATCTGAATTACTTGTATGCTGATTAGCAATGTAAAATGAACAACCTTTATTTTTATGTTGTTTCAGCAGGAATACAAATTGTGTTAATGTCATCAAAACAAAACATAAAACATCAACTTCTGATAGAGACACACCCAATCTTTAACTTGGATTAAAGGTTGTCCCTTAAAGATGATGCAAATCTGCATTATTGCAAGAAAGAAGAAAAGAACTGGACACTTATTTTGCACCTTCATGACCTCAAGTTTCAAAAACATTGTTTAATGTATTTGCATCAAAGAGCTCGCTCCTTATTTCAAATTTACTCATATCCAGAAAATGAGGTGGTGGTAATGTCACTAGACTAGTAATCAGGCTAATTCCCTGTGCTGTGGGTTCAAATCTCATCATACCAACTTAAGGAATTTAAATTAAATTTGAATTGAATTCCAATCTCAACAATGGTGACAAAGATATTATTTTTAGTTATTCCAAAAAACTATCTTGTTCAAAGAATCCCTACAATGCAGAATGAGGCCATTCAGCCCATCGAACCTGTGCCAACAACAATTCCACCAGGTTCTATCTCTGTAACCCCACATATTTACCCTGTTAACCCCCTGACACTAATGAACTATTTATCATGGCCAATCCACCTAACTCGTACATCTTTGGACTAATATCCTTTGAGGGAGGAAATCTGCCACATGCGAAATCCATGAAGAAATGCCGGCGTTGGAATGAAGTAAGCACAATAAGGAGTCTCATAACACCACATTGTGAGATCCACAGCAATGTGTTTGATTCTTATCTGCCCTCTGAAATGGACTAGCAAACAACTCAGTTCAAAGGAATCAAATGGCCACCTTGCCAGTGATACCTTCATCCAGTGAAAATAATTTGAAAAAAAAGGCAATTCATCTTGATAGAGAGCTTTAAATAAAAAAAGGCATTTCCCCACAAGTTCCTTTCAAATAAATGAAATATTTTAAAATGCTGCATTTGATATCTTATTCTCTTTACAGAACTTTGGGGTATACACTCATATATAAACATTCCAACAATGCGGGAGTAGACCATTCAGCCCTTTCAACCTGCTCTGCCATTTAATAAGATCATGGCTGATCTGATCATAATTTCAGATCTGCATCCCACCCACTTCCTGCTAATTTATCTCTCTCTTGCTTACCAAGAATCTGTCCACCTCCATTTTAAAAATATTCAAAGACTCTGCTTACACAAACTTTTCAGGAAGAGAGTGTCAAAGACTCATAACCCTCTGAATGAAAAAAATTTTGCTCCATTTCCATTTTGTATTTATATTTCATACTGAAATAGTAACCCTTTGTTTTAGATTCACCCACAAGAGGCAACATGCTCTCCACGTCCAGTCTGTCAAGAACCCGTTGGATGTTACAAGTTTCAATTAAGTTACTGCTTAGTCTTCTAAACTTATCCAATACAAAGTCTAGTCTGTCCAACTTTTCCTCGTAAGACATTCCAGATATTAATCTGGTAAGTCTTTTTTGAGATGTTTATTTGCATCCTTCCTCAAATAAGGTGACAAGATTGTTCAGTACCCCAAGTTTCATTAATGAGTGTCCTGCTCAACTAAAGCATAACTATTCTACTTTTGTATTCAATTCCACTTGCAATAAGTGAAAATATCCCGTAATCTTTCCTGTTTAATTTTTGTATCCGAATACCAGCCTTTTTGTGATTCATGCATTTGGACACCCAGATTCCTCTGCACCTTAGAACTTTGCAATCTCTCTCCAAAAGTTTCCTTTTCATTCTTCTTGCCAAATGGACAATTTCACATTTTCATTAATTACACTCCATTTTCCAGATCTTTGTCCACTCACTAACTTTTCTACTTTTTCTGCCTCCTTATATCCTCTTCACAACTTATTTTCTTACTAATTATTGTGTTCATTGGCATTGACTAATCATTGGCAGATGGAATTTAATCCAGATGAATGTGAGTTGATGCATTTTGGAAGAACTAATATAGGTGGAGCTATACAATAAATGGCAGGGCCATCAAAAGTATAGAAACTCAGAGGGACCTAGGTATACAAGTCCACAAATCCGTGAAAGTGGCAGCACAGGTGGAAAAGATGGTGAAAAAGGCATTTATTATGCTTGCCTTTATAGGACGGGATATAGAGTACAAAAGCTGGAGTCTGATGTTGCCGCTGTATAGAACGCTGGTTAGATCACATTTGGAGTACTATATCCAATACTGGTCACCCCGCTACCAGAAGGATGTGGAGGCTTTAGAGAGAGTGCAAAAAAAGGTTTACCAGGATGTTGTCTGGTATGGAGGGTCTTAGCTACGAAGAGAGGTTAGTAGACTAAGGTTGTTCTCCCTGGAAAGACGGAGAATGAGGGGAGGCCTAATAGAGGTGTACAAAATTATGAAGGGTATAAATAGGATGAATAGTGGGAAGTTTTTTCCCAGGTTGGAGGTGATGAACACAAGGGATCACGAGCTCAAGATGAGAGGGGTGAGGTATAACTCCGATATCAGAGCAATGTTTTTTACGTAGAGGGTGTTGGGGCCTGGAATGCACTGCCAAGTAGGGTGGTAGAGGCAGACATGCTGGCATCGTTTAAGAATTACCTGGATAATCACATGAGCAGCCTGGGAATGGAGGGATAGAAATGAATGGTCTAGTTGGACCAATGCGCAGTGCAGGCTTGGAGGGCTGAAGGGCCCGTTTCCTGTGCTGTATTGTTCTTTGTGTCATCAGCACATTTGACAACTATCCCTTTGATACCTTCATCGTAGTCATTTATACAGATTGTAAACAATTGGGTTCCAACACTGATCCTTATGGCACACCACAAACATCTTATCAACCTGAAAAACATCCATTTAAGCCTACTGTCTGCTTTCTGTTAGCCAATCTTTTTGTCAATGCTAACAGCTGGATTCCATGGAAAAGTATTAGAAACACACACACTAAATACATGTAACCCTGAATCTTGGTTCATTTCAACACTCTTTTTCTATTTTCGGTTATTGCACCGTTGGTGATTGAAAGTGACATCTGATTGGTTCTCACAATCTCTAATTCTGTCCTTCAACCAATCCAGTGTTAATCATCATCAGTATTGTTGGTCAACCAGTTTTAGATTTTTGTCAACTTGTTTTGTTCTAATTGGCTTTGGTTTTGATCTCTTGCTGGTGCCATTTACTCTCCTTCCAGGTTAGGTGCTGCCATATATTTGAAATAAGGATTGAATTGTGGATATACTGCATTATTTTCTTGAGATTTTGGAAAAGTAAATAAATTGCTGCTGAATGTTGGGATATTCTGAGTGACCCTCTGGTGTCTTGACTAATACTTATCCCTCAAATAACATCACAGAAAGCAGATTATCTGGTCATCATCACAATGATGTTTATGGAACGTCGCTGTACACACATTAGCTGCCAAGTTTCCAACACTGCAAAAGTGATTTCATTGGCTGCAAAACATTTTGAGAGGCCTGGTGGTTGTCAAAGGTGCTATCTAAATGCAGGTTATTTTTTTTTTAAAATGAGTTGCTTGGACCCTGCTTTCGAAATGATCTGATTGGTCAATGCTGACAAGTGGCAATTCTAGTAGGAAAAGCTGTTTTTTTTTGAAAAGCATACTGAGTTGTATTTGAATTCAGGACGTGACCAACTTTCTCTACTATATTTTACCTCAGGTAAATGGCTGGATGACAGCTCTCATTAGCAGAGCATGTTTCTTACAAAGTGATGCTGGCACTTTCTACACTCTGCTACCTTGAGATAACTCAGCATGGGTCTAACAATTAACCCCATAATAGTAAATTGCCCAGTAGAGAAAACATAGAATGCTCACTAGGATTCTTGGCAGTTCAGAAGGCAGTTAATGTTTACAATAGTAAAGCACTTTGTATGGACTAAGGCGCTATCCAGATTTATTTTAAAAATAAATGCAAAACATTGGCAAAACACTATACAGTAAAACAATCCATTTCAAATGCACATATCACTGTTAGTTATTTAAGAGTCCACAGTTTGATGAACTGCCTTGAGCAAAGTTATTCCGGTGTAAATGCATTTAGTTTGTTTGCTAACCTATACATCCGGCTTTAAGAGGGCAGTGAATGGAGATGATGCTAGGAGACTCTTGCTTGATAAAAACATTTTTCCTTTTTACATTCAAGTGGTTTTTTTGAAAGAAGTATCACTATCGAGTTTAATTACATAGACAATCGGAGCACTGCGGTGTCTCACCTTCCGGCAATAAATGTCTCATTTCAAACCATAACTTGTAATGTAACTTTGCATGCACGGATAGTTTTTGAGAAGAAAACACTCTTTCCCTCCAGCAGTTCATTCACAGATGCTCTAATACCTTACATGTTAATGTTATTGACATAAAAGTACACACTCCCATTCAGATTAAAAGAACATGGCAACATTATGCTGAATTCAATTGCTGGGCACTTGTTTGACAGGTAGCTCAAGGCAATAAAATAATGGGCTATGGTTTTGGAAAGCTTAGACCACAAGGCACTCCACTTGAAACCAAGGAAATCTACTTAAGATTATGATTACTATAAGAAATAAAAACATCCATTTCACAATAAAGACAAATTTCAATTTGACTGTTTCATGATCAAAGATTTCTTTGGATATGAGGGAGACAAAGGATTGAATTCTTTTTCATGATCTGACACAAAATCAATGCAACAGAGTATGAGCATGTCTCACCATCCAATCTGCCCCTCTCCTTGCTCCTGCTAGATTTTCTACCTGCTGCATGAAGGTTCCTGGCAAACATTCTTGGGCCATCACGTTGAGCAAGATGTCCCAGAAAGCAAGGCAGCTGATCCTAAGGATCAGACATGGAGTGAAAGCTGCAAGTTGACCTCTTTCTTCATTTTACCCAACCTGGGGCTTAGTTCTTCCGCCCGCAATGGCGTTCTTGCCCTCCTAGTGTGAAATTTCCCTAAAGAGGCTGTGGCACGTTCTGCATTAAACAAGGAGAATGCCCATTGAGAATCCATCAAAATAACAAAAAAAATGCTGACTCAGGGAAAATTGATAGAATTGACAGAGGAGGAGGTTCCACTCCACCCCAACATCAATCTATCACTTGAAGGGAAATATAGTCCTCACTGCCTTTGAACAGCCATCTCATTTTTCATTGTAGATCTCTGAATTTTAGACTGGGGACAGTGAAAAATGTTTGTACAACCTCTATGCACTTAGCGGATTGATCATTTTATTTCCATCCGAGGAGTATTGTTGGTACATAGTGAATTGCCTTCAAATATTGACTCTTGATCCCTACAGGTGTTGTTCTAATCTGCCACTGTAATTATGTTGGAAGGTCACAGAGCCCCCAAGTAAACAGAAATTTAATTATGATTCAGATTTTGCGGTGGTAATGACCATGAACTTGTCAGCTTTCACTGTCATTGCTCCTTTGAAACAGCAAATGCTCAAGTCCACACATGTGCCATTAAACATGGGGATCCAGAAGTTGCTATCACAGAGACAACTCAGTCTTTTGATGAGAATTTCTTTGGAGTCAGCAGCAAGATGCTTCATTAATGGCAGCAACAAGTGTGTAGCCAATCTGATATCTGCAGATGTGCTGGTTTCTTCAGTGCATTTTTCCCAAAATTGGCTAAACCAATTTCAAAGATTGTGTCATTTTAAATACAAGTTATGCTGAATGCAAATCTGCTTTTGATATTGTTTGCACCAGTACCATCCCTCCCCCCATGTAGAACTAACCAACATGGTAAGTTTCCCCTAATTGTGCCCATTTGCAGGTATTTAGAGAAGCTGTTATAATTTACTGGGGGCTTGGCAACCTGCAACTCCCTGAGATCAGCTGTACAGCCGCTGAACAGCTCTCGATCAAATGCAAGTTTCAAACATTGAGGCAATAAGATTGCAGAGAACTTTCGCCCATGTGCTCCTAATACAGAAACACAAAATAAATCAATCAGTCAAAATGTCTTTTCAGTCCAATGCTTCAAAAGGGTATCCTTTAAGATTATTTATTAGTATTTCAAGTAGACCTACATGAACACTGCACTTAAGTTATTGTGAAAATCCCCTAGTTGCCACACTTCAGTGCCTATTCAGGTACACTGAAGAAGAATTTAGCATGGCCAATGCAAAATTAGCATGTCTTTTGACTGTGGGAGGAAACAAGAGCACCCAGAGGAAGCCCACACAGAAATGGGGAGAATGTGCAGATTTTGCACAGACAGTGGCCCAAGCACTGTGAGGCAACGGTGCTAACCACTGTGTTATTGTGCTGCCCCCTGCCATCCAATCATGTAGGTTGTGCCCAGGCAAGCACGTTAATCAATAAAACAACACACTCAATCTGACCCTGGTAAGTCAGTTTGAAAAGCTTCTCCAAAATGGCAAATTATGATTGGTCACTGTTCCTGGAACCCTATTGATCAGCGTTAATGGATTAATGCAGTGTGATTGGATGCATGTCCAACAAATTGGGTACTGATTAGTCTGTTGTAATGGATATACCCTTGATAACCTTGATGCTGTGCTGATGATTGTGAGCAGGCAGGGGGAAATTTATCAATGAATGAGCACACGCATCCTTGCCCTGGTGCTGAGACTGTATTTGTGAGCAAGCGTGTCGCGTGAAGGCAGTGAGATAGATAAATCATAGAATGGACAAACATACTCTGGGCCTTGTTTTAAGGCTACTTTTGAAATGGCTGTGAAGAGAAGTATTGAAGGAGAAAAATAAGAATTTTGAAATGAATGATTGATAAATCTCATACTTAGCTGGTCTTCCTGTATGTCTCACTTGCAACAAAAAATTTGCCAACAGAATGAAATCAAATTTGAGGAATATTTTACTAGAAAGCACAGTTTACTAAAAATCTGCAAGTTATTCAAGTGCAGAAGCCCACAAGAAAACAGTGCAGGAGCTGAAGAACAAGACGAAGAAAGCTCGGAACATATTCACTAAATGGGTAAAATAATAATTAAAGGACAGCTAGTTTTGTGGCAGCTCAATAGATTGTGAAATAAGGTATGTTCACAGGTGGTGAGTATTCATCAAAGAGCAGCTGCATTGTGATTTTAAAATCAAAAACGAAATTATTCAAAAAATTCACAACATGCCTTTTTCTGTGATAACATAGAACATAATAGCGCAGTACAGGCCCTTCAGCCCTCAACGTTGCACCGACCAGTGGAACCAATCTAATGACACTCCAACCTAAACTATTCCAATATTATCTATATGCCTATCCAATGGCTATTTGAATGCCCTTAAAGTTGGTGAGTCCACAACTGCTGCAGGCAAGGCATTCTACGCCCTTACTACTCTGAGTAAAGAACCTATTTCTGACATCCATCCTATATTTATCACCCCTCAATTTAAAGCTATATTCCCTCATGTTAGCCATGACTGTGGGAGACAGAGTGGTGAAAACGGCTACCGATATTACCAGGCAGTAGATTGAGTATATATCTTTGAACAAATATGAAATTAATTTTTATAATGTTAAGAATCTGATTGAATACAAGTTTACTGTCCTGCTTGAAATGTAATCATTATACAGTCTAAGTATTGAAGCACCGCACAAAGAAATCCAGTCTCAAACATCACATGGATACAAGAGTTTATTTTTCATTTAAGGAGTTGATGTTAATTCAGTAGCATGTTACATTGTTTTAAACATGGAATAACATTGTATTTATGAAAAAGCACCATTTAATTCATAATTTATGGCAAAATTGGTAAAATGTTGATGGTTCTCTTTCATTGATACGAATAACTGTACATTCATGAGCATCACTAAAATGGCACTGCATAGAAGTTCATAAATGCATCAGTCATTTGTTTTTTGTTGTTGTTAGTGCTTGAGTAATAACATTCTGGATCTTAAAGTTTTGCATTTTTGATTAATTCTTTTTTATAATGGCCCCTGTCATTAAGATTGCAGATTCCTGGTCTAAGGTTTAATTTTGAGGCGCAGGGAAAAAAGTAACCATTATTTAAAAGCCTTATTAAGAAACTGATTACAACAATATAACTAATAAATGTTTATGCACAGTTAAAGTCAATTTCATGCCTTTAAAATTTGGTTACTCATTGGACTAGATACTGATGAAAAAGTTGTTTTGGTTTGCATTAAAATACTTTGAATATACTAATACAAAAGAATTTTCAACGCAATTACATTCTAAAATGTTGCCCAATTACATTAATCTGTATTAGATTTTACAAGGTGAGTAGCTTGATTTGGGAAGATTTCAGACTCATCCCACCCACCTCAATAAAAAATGCCCTGAATGTGGCAATCTTTGCTTGGGTGTGGTGCAGGATGAAATTGGGCCAGCTACCTTCGGGAGCAGATTGGAGGTGATCTGCTGCTGAAGTGAGTGGGTTTAAACCCCATCTCTCTTTGCTGGAGTTTGTCCTACTTGTTTGGTTATATTTTAAGCCCTCGAAACCTTGCCACCATCATCCCTTCACCCACTTACCGTGTCACTTCCATGACTCCATCCTATTTCAATGTCAACTTGCCCCACACACACATCCCAAATAACCACTCAGACCCTTCATGCCAACACATGGAGGTCCATGCCCATTCATCTAGTATATTTAATGCTCAGAAACAAGGCACCTATAATATTGATGGGTATGTCAAATTACGTTTCAAAAGCATCAATTCATTCTTCTTTTCTAGGTTCCCACAACCCTGTAGAAGTCTCTCACACACACGATTAAAGTAACAATAATAGATGCTTTAGGGAATACACACTTCATAATGTTTGTACAAATAAACATTGAGGGGGTGATCTTACCGGCTCATCACACAGTCAATCAGTTTGCTCCTGTTTCTCGCCTCTCGCAATTGTCCCAGCTCTGGACCACTGGTATGATCAGATTGCCTGATAGAATGCTCTAGTGTGAGCATGATGTAGAGATGCCGGCGTTGGACTGGGGTAAACTCAGTAAAGTTTTGCAACACCAATTTTAAATCCAACCAATTTATTTGATAGTAAATCCACGAGCTTTCGACACTATGTTGTGCCTTCGTCAGGCAAATGCAGTGTTCGTCAGGCAAAAACACTGCATTTGCCTGACGAAGGCACAACATAGTGTCGAAAGCTCGCGGATTTACTATCAAATAAATTGGTTGGATTTAAAATTGGTGTTGCAAAACTTTACCTAGTGTAAGCAGCCAGCTTTCTGGCATGAATGGACTCCATCCACTCCCTGTACTACTGTGAATCCCACTTTTTTTGCACTATGTGTCATGGGATTGTGTTTGAAAGCTCGCTTAAAAAATGGGTGCAATTCTCTCCCATTCTCACGCCCCTTTGGCGCTCAGAATTTTTTTTATTAAGATTGCCCTCTGAGACATTGGCAAAATAAATCATAGAAAAGAAACTTCTTATAGCCTCAAAGGTGCCTATCAAATAAAACCAGCCCCCACCGTGTTAATCTTTTTTTATTACTGGGTGAATGGACATCAAAGTACCAGCATTTGTATGAGGGGCCACTGGGGTTGAGGGGGGGAAATGGGTAGTCATGAGGCACAAAGATAACATCTTTTGAACTTAATTTTCAAAATGTGCCCGAATCCAAACTATGGTTAATGACTTCTGTGAGATCTGTGAACAACAAGTTATGAGAAATTTGCCCAACACAATGAAAGTTACATGGATGGGTTTAGTGGCTAGTTAGGAGATGCAATTATGTCAGCAGGTCACTAATGCAAGGCATGGGCTCACTACCTACACCATTACTACATGCTTGTAAAAAAAAAATGATGTGCCATAAAGGAGATGGAAATTCTGGATTTGGTCTCGCTTGCCTTTATCAAATGGCTCCAAAATCCTTCTGACTCTGAAAATGCAATTCATTTCTGAATTCATTAATGGAGATTGGGCAGCCCTAAACCGCCATTTTATTCCCATCCACAGTTGCTGTTGAGAAGGTGATGGTGCCTTCTTGAACTGCTCAGTGCCTGAGGTGTATATATTTCCACAGTGCTGTTAGGGAGGGAGTGCCACGATTTTGAGGAGTTCCCACAGACAGTGAAGGAATGGCAATATATTTCCAAATCAGGATGCTAAGTGTCTTGGAGGGGAACCTTGGAGCGTGTTTGCAGCTACCTGCCATTCTTGTTCTTCTAGTAATAGTAGTTGTGGGTTTGGAAGGTGCTGCCTAAGGAATTTTCCTGCAATACGTCTTGTAGACGGTACACATAGCTCTACTGTTTGTCGGTTGTGGAGGAATTGAATATTTGTGGAAGCGATAGCAATCAAATGAGCTTCTTTGTTCTGGATGGTGTTGAGCTTCTTCAGCACTGTTGGAGCTGCACTCACCCAGCTAAGTGGAGAGAATTCCACGACACACCTCACTTGCATCTTGTAATTGGTGGACAGGGGGTGAGTTACTCACTGTCGGATTCCTAGCCTTTGTATTCCTCTAGTAGCCACAGCGCTTATATAAATAGTCCATGACTATGTCTGTTGATGTACAAATATGTTTGAACAGAAACTTGTGAAAGAAAACCCTTTGAAAAATAAGTACATCCAGATTTCCCGTTACACTCAAACAAAACCAAATATTTAGGTCCTTCAGTGAGAATGTTTTTAGTTCTGTTTAAACTTGTGACAGGGCGAACGAAGACACCTGCTGCTGCTCATGGAGCATCAATTTTAATGTGTCTAATTAAAATTATGAGTGGGTGTTAATGATGGCAAACCTACTAATGATTTTTTCCTGAGATGGTGGGACTGAGTTATTTTTTATATGTGAAATTATAAGTGGCAAATTGTTATCTGGAGCATTTACATTGCCATAACATTGGAGTTGAGGATCAAAGCACTCGTGACAGTTTTATTACTCATCCAACTAAAATGCTATTTCTTCTCCTTTGAAAAGGTCACAAAATTCAAATTTTTATGTTGATTATGAAACTATTAGGGCACACGAGCTTTCCTTATTTTGATACAGGAATCTAATTACTCACTTTTAAAAATAAATCTTTACTTCATTTCCTGAACACGCACTCGACCTGTCATCACTGGATCATCTTGCTGGAGTATATTGTCATATGGATCTAATAAAGCAGTCTCTGGTCCTCACAGCTGAAAAATGATGAAGCATGATGTTTGATTCATATTATTGTGGAGGCATCTCATCTTCCATAGCTTTGTGACAGCAACTGTGATTAAAAGCCCACCCACGTATGGGTCAGTGACATGACCGAGCAGCAACAATAACCTGGTTACTTGTTCAGTTTTTTTATCTCGGGCTGTCAGTTTCCAAGGTCATATGTCATGACATACGGCTTAATATCAAATTAGTGGCTGAATCAGTTAATAACAAAAAAAGCAAATTGCGAGTGATTAAATACTGGTTCCCTAAAAATACAAGAATTAAAGTTTAAATGTGAGGGGGAACTTGGCATCTCTAATATCTTTAATGTGACCAGTTCAAACATTTGCAGTTTTCATCAATAAATTTTGCCTCAACAATTTGTTTTATGTAAGATTGTGACATGGTTACTTGTAAGATGACCCTGAGAAGCATTGCATTGTTCTGTTTAATTACTAAGATCTTTGCAAATTGAATAATTAAAATTACTTCTCTTTTGCATATTGGTAATATTTGACAGATTATATATCTCTGTACGTTTCAGGCACCAATTTAGAAACATCAGAAAAATTAGTTGGAATACTTGCTCATGAATCCCACCAAAACAAGGATGTTAATTTGACAACTTGTGACGTTGGGCTGAATCTTCTGAGGAGTAGCAATCGCTGTTGGATTGCCTCTCCACTGTTTCTCTTTTACATGGGGCTGGAGCCCTTTGTCCCTGGTCTACATCTCCCAACTGAACTGCAACAGAAATTTGGAGTGCACATTCTTTGCAGGACAGAATTGTCAGGGTGGAAACCAAGTCATGACCCCTTTTTATATAACTATCTGCTATATTTTGGGAGATATTATTCACTAATACAGTGACGAGCTTCAAGACACTTAAATAACTTTTCACAGTGTTGGTGAATAAACAGCAATGAGTTGGGTGCATAAATGGAGTAAAAGCATGACAGAATGGGAGACTGGTAGGTGGCATTGTATGTAAGATAGGAAAGGTTGTAGGTGCTATAGTGTTAGATTGGGTTGGGTATCAACAGAGATGCTGAGACCGGGCTGGGGGAGAATTGGGATGGAGGGTTGCTGGCAGAGTTGAAGAATCATGAGGAGGTCAGAAAGTTAGGCAGATGGTCAGGGTAGGAGTTGGAGTGTTGGGACAGCCCATAGGATGGGGGTGGTCTGAGGATTGTGTGTAGTCAGTGGATCAGATTAGTCAGAGTTCTGGAGAGATAGTTGGTGGGTCATGGAAGTCTGATGTTTAGAGGCTGAGTTGGTTAGTCGGGAGGCAGTTGGAGGGTAGTGGGCTGTCAAAGAGTCAGAGGCTTGGGAAGTCAGAGGTCAGAGCGTTTGGAATCAGCATTGGAGAGTCAGGAGAGTCAGGGAGATCAAAGTGTCCTTTGGGATTGGAGGTTCTGGTGATGACTCAGAGTGTGTGGTGATGAAGGGTCTGAAGGTTAGGGGGTCAGTGGAGTTGGGATGAAGGCAGGAGGAATGGTCAGTTGTATAATTACCCAGAATATAGACATGATTTTGTTTTTTCCTGGGTAAGTATTCATATAAGTAAGTTGCAACCCTCTGAAATCTCCAACTTGAAATGAGAATTGGAATTTTCTCAATGCCAGAGAATTGCCCATGAGAAGTTGAAACTTCCCTGCAATTCCCAAAGAATCCTTGAATGAAGATTCTAAAGAAAAGACTGGAAGATGTGAACCATTATCTGTGTAAAATGAACATTGCACAGCTGCTCAATTTTCTATCCCATGCATATTCAGTTGCATAAAAAAATTTTGGATTCATTGTTTCAAGAATAGATGGTTTTTGGATCTTGCAATTTGAAGCATTTTCAATTTTCCACCTACTCCCAACCTCCTGAGGGTTTCCATGGCTTCCCTTCACTGCAACAGGGTCAGGTTGACAGCTTCCTGTTAATGGGGAGCTGTTGTAAACCCCCTGGAGTGAAACACTCTTGCCCGGGGTTGGGAGGGGGAGGGGGAGAGAGTAGCAAGCCCTCTAATCGTGCCGGCTAATCACATTGAAATTTGAATTTAAATATTTAAAGCAGCCTTGCACTGGTTTCTGGCGTGGAGCTGATGACACTGAAAATGCAGAGGCCATGGCGCCCAGCAGGAAATCCGCTATGTTTCCCGGCCCATTGCTAGAGTGTAGAATCTTACAGGGCGGAAGGAGGCCATTCAGCCCATCGAGTCTGCACCGTCCACAATACCATCCAGGCCCTATCGACATAACCCCATGTATTTACCTTAGCTAGCTTTTCTGACCCCAAGGGGCAACTTAGCGTGGCCAATCCACCTAACCCGCACATCCTTGGAATGTGGGAGGAAACCGGAGCACCCGGAGGAAATCCACGCAGACATGGAGAGAATGTGCAAATTCCACACAGATAGTGACTCAAGCTAGGAATCGAACCCAAGTCCCTGATGCAGTGAGATAGCAGTGCACAACTTGCTGGGAGAATCACCTTCAATATTTTTGAATTTATTTTAAAAATTATAGCTAGTGATCTTAAAGTCAACAAAAATGATGCAATTTTCAGTAAAAAATTATTGTTTACGACACATTTAACAAATCTGCATTATCTCATAGTCATTCATTTCCCTTTGTTGAAGGAGGAGGAAAGCTAATCCATTATTGTGAATAACTTTGAGCCTACAGCACACAAAACAAGCCATTAAACCTGGTCTATCCCCAGTTATTTCTTTGGAACATGCTCAACAAAGATGGACCATGGTCAATCTGCTTCACCTTCTTCCATCTTCCTAATCACAAGATACAATAACGAGATTGTTTACTTATCATAGCAATGAATCTCCTTCAATTTGTCTGCAGTAGATCCAAACACAATGTGGCAAAATCCTCAGTAGTAGGAGATGATGGAAAACAAAATTTTTCTCCCAAGCATGCTACAATTGTCACGTGCCATGTCTGGACTTACTGAACCCTGTAATATTTTCTAAAGTAGATCTATCTAATTTGCATTTGAATTAATATCATATCTCATAAGTTTCTCTTTTATAGTGAGAACATGCCCAATTTAAATAATCTCATCCCTCCTTATCCTCAATCTCATAAGGATCTTCAATTGCACGTTACTCCTCTCCTGAGAATTATTTAACTTAAGTTTACAGAGTTTTTGCTGAACATGATGTGAATACTTTCACAGATTGCACATATGAGACCCTATAGTTCTCTTTCGAGACCAATTAACCATCTCCTCCTTGGTAAACTAAGGCAACTTTTTTTGTCATTTTGTAACCTTGGAAGCAGTCAATGAGACGGACTGTCAAAGAAAATAATCATAGCTCCATCAGTTAGAATCTTCAAAACTCATTTTTAGCTTGTTTTTAATCAAAAGTTTTCATTATCAGGACTACAATTTTAGTGGTTCATGCCTGGTTTACCTTGCGGTATGTATATAAACATTGACAAAATATAGATATTAGTTTATAAACTGACAGACCTGAAGCAGAGGTTGGCATGCCCTCACACTTGATCCCACTTTCAATGTCCCCAATTTATCTTTTTCTCTTAACATGTTATTTCTATCCTTGTCCTATATTTTTCTATTCCCTTCTCTAACATGACTATTTCAAGGAATCAATGCTATCTGTCTCAGCCATACACTAGGTAATGAGTACATAATATGTCAGGGAACTCAGAATAAATATTATTGACCTTGACTTTATGTAAGATAAAGCTCCATTAGATATCTGCATGAAATAAAACTGCCAAG
The DNA here is from genome assembly GCA_024679065.1 of Sphyrna mokarran. Lineage (NCBI taxonomy): Eukaryota > Metazoa > Chordata > Chondrichthyes > Carcharhiniformes > Carcharhinidae > Sphyrna > Sphyrna mokarran. The sequence goes on from JAGIQG010000003.1 coordinate 95,290,947, forward strand.
AACTCATAAAATCACAGAGGTACACAGTACAGAGAATGGCCCTTTGGCCCATCATGTCTATGACAGTCAAAGACAAACTACCTGACTATTCTAATTTCATTTTCCAGCACTTGGCCCATAACCTTGTATACCTTACCATTTCAAGTGCACATCTAAATACTTCTTAAATGTTATGAGGGTCTCTGTCACCACTACCCTTTCAGGCAGTGGGTTCCAGACTCCCTTTTTCGAAAAAAAGCTTTTCCTCACATCCCCTCTAATCCTCCTATGTTTTACCTTAAACTTATGCCTGTTAGTCATTAACCCCTCCACGAAGGGGAAACGTTTATTCCTGTGTACTCTATCTAGAACTGGAGGACCCAACACATGCCAATGGCCCAGAATCAAAAATAGAGAGATCACATTTTTCACCACGCTACATGCAAGTTAGCACTACAAAGGACTGGGAAAAACAAATGCACTGAAGGTGAACCAAGAGATAACATTAGAACAATAGGTAGATGTGACAACAATTATAATAGATAAATGGGTAGACTTGGATCACCATATTCAACTGTTCCATTGATAATCTGCTATTGTGGATAGATATGAAACTATTGTATTTGCAACCAGTGCAGTATTGATATTCCAAATACCCATGCAGGCATACAATGTTTATTTTAAAATATATCATTATTTAGGGTTATGAATGACACTGGTAGAGGATAATCAAATTTTGTACTGTCACTATGAGATGCATGCCAATATCTCAGTTAGTTTGTCAATCAATCTGTGCATATGACTTGAATGAATAATAATATTGAAAACTTTGGCCTTAAGTAATACCACATGAAACGGTGTGTCGCGTCTCTCCAGAATTCAGGAAGTAATAAGAATTTTAAACTTGGTAGAGAAATTGAATCATCTAAGTTGCAAAGTCACATGGTTCCAAGTAGAATTTAATGAATTCATGGATACAACTTCATGCAACATCAATGGACAAGCTAGAGAGAAATTTAATTGATGGCTCAAAGCAATATTGCTTGAAGTATCGTTTAAGTTAAATTTTCGTACTGAAAATGGATGGCAGGGAAGTATCCTGGATTTCCAAGTCGCATCACTACAAGTTGGAGTGCATTGTTCCCTTTGATTCATCCTAATTCTGAGATGGCAGTGTTATTTATGTTGTAAAAAAGGAGATGGCCTACAACATGCACTGGCTGAAATGATGGTGCCAGTAATGGAAAGCACAAATTCAGGTGTAAAATATTAACTTGAAAGTGATGATTTTAATGAAACACAAAATAATCGTATTTGAGAGTTGCTTTAAGGCACGTGTATCTTTTTGGTCAGTCAAACTTCTGTCTTGCAACATCAAACAGCATTTGTAGGGATAACGTAATTTCTGGCCCTATTGCGATTAATATGTATTATGCATGGATTTTTCTGTTAATTTATCAAAAAAACCTTTCCTACTTTAACCTACTACAATGGAATGACACAAACATAGAACTCTAATCCCTATGAAAAACTTTGTAGCAGTACAGTGAGACCCTGTAGAACAAGAAACATCACAACTAGTCAGATTATCAACCTTCAAACTGTGTGTCATTGGCTGATTTACAGTCTGCAACACTGTTTGGGTTCTGATGGCATTTATAAATTACATAGGCATCACTCTTGCAGTTTATGAGGTGATTGAATCCCTTGATAAAGTAACAGCTTTGTAATTCACTGCAGCTATCCCATTCTGAATGTGAAATACACAATAGAGCAGTCATGAGAAACACATTATATGGCAGTGAACTTATTCACTTTTGAAAAACTTGGTCACTATTATATCTCCTCTTACTTCACGAAGGGGAATGAGGAAGATAGATTCTAACCAATCAGTATAAGGAATCGTTGAATATTTTTGGAAATACTGTGTGTGAGATCTGAGGATTTCACAAGAATCTTGACAATTCTGTCATCATAGTCATTCAGTACAAAAGGACTCTTCCCACTTGAAATATTTCACTTTGTTGCATTTAACATATTTCTATTTTTAAAAATAAACAAGTAACGTGACTGAGGAAAATGCTCAAAATAGAATATTTTATGTGTTATTAACATTGCACACAACTTATTCAGTTGCAAGCTCCCTGTCTAAATAATTCATCTCAATTCCAGTCATAGAAGGGTACTGCTAACTGATAAATCAATTTATCACATCAGTCATTCTCTAGGCATCTCTGAGACTGTCAATTAATACTGAAATATGAGCATTTATGTGCTACGGATATTTGAATCAATGCCCTTTAAATGGCATATCCCAAGTACCCAGCAGTAGTTCTCAAACAGCATGAATAGAAAGATTTCAATCGAGAACAAATATTCCAAAGAGGGTAAAAACATTTTTATAGCAAAGGCTATGCTGTTATAATTTCATTCACTAACAAAATATTTAAATGTAGAAGTTCAACAAGAAGTACTTTGATACAAAATACTATCTTGTCTCACTGAGCTGGATTGTATCACCACTGGTTACCACAGCACTGTCACTGTCAGTAATTCATGGATTTCTGCCCGAAGCAATAGGATAATCATTCTTTTTAATTCTGCCAACTTCCACCATCACCACTCCTCCTCCTCCTCATTTCTGCCCCAAACATCTCCATCATGGCAGGGTTCAAGGTCAACAAGGCTTCCAGCCTGGCAGACGGTTTATCGCTATATTCTCAGTCACCAGCTACAGAAAGAAATGATCTGTAGGCCAGTCATATCCATGTCATTGTCAGTTTTTCCAGCAGATACCTCTCCATACATCTCCCGTGTAGATTCTTGTCCTTGGCCTTTAATGTAATTCAAATCATACCTTGCCTTGTTAATAAACAAATGAAATCCCCTCATTGTGACAGCTTGCATCATTCCCAGAGAACCAAAAAGGTCTACAACAATGCTACAGTTGAGCTGCCTTTAATATAATCCACCATTTTCTCAGTCATTTTGTCACAGAATTACAAGTAGCATATTATCAAGAAAACATCATTGCTTTTCTTTGTGTTATTGCATTTTAATTGTACATTTGAGTTTTAAAAAATATATCACAAAATTATTATATGAAGATGATCCTTTGTACACAGGTCTACATTTTTAAATATGGTGTAGAGTTGATGTATATTACATAGCATTGAAATAAGAAGAATGAAAGACTCATTGCATGTAACTTTAACAAGACTTTTATGCAATGAAGGGAACCAGCCTTTCTAAAATTCATCTGACAAATGAAGAGTCTTCATCTTTGAACACAGCACACAATATTAAAACAAAACCTCAATTCTGAATTACACAGAGGATATTTCAGCACATCAAAGCAGAATCAGAAAACCAATTTGTGTGCTTTGTTTACTTTTTACTCCCCTTTGTCATTTTTGCATTCTGATTTTGCAGAATATAATTCAGTTTGGCTCAGAAATGTTTGGCAAGTTTCTCTGGAGTAAGAAGTGTTGATATTTACATGACAACCGGCATTCTCTCGAGCATCAATTGGAAAATAGTTTTGCTAAGTAGTTTGACTTCACTGAGAAAAAATGAATATTTTCCATTCATCAACTACCTTTCCTTAGCTCTTAGACTTGATAGAAGATGCAAATACCCCTGGCTTTCCTTCAGTACTAAAACAATGCAGCAACAGCTTACAAAATATTCAAAAACAATCTCCACTTGTGTCTTTTATAGGTTAATAATGCACTTTTACAAACTTCATCTGTGAATGCAAAAAGTATTTATTAATAGAAAGAAACAGCAGCCTCATGCTTCCAACTTGTCTTTTGCCAAAGAGCACTCAACCCTTTGGGGTGATGCCCTACTCTGAGACCCAAGTGGTCACCCAAGCCATGTAACCCTTACTCTGCTGTGTTGTCCTTAAAGGGGCAATTATCACAGCAAGAGAGCCTAAACATATATAACTGCTTGCAGCAGTCAATAATGAGAGAACAAAGACATCAAAACCATAGTTTTTCATGTTCTAAGCATTGTGGATATCACGCAATAAGCTTAAACCACACAAACTGAAAATTAGTAAATCACTGGAATCAACAGTGCAAATGAAGTCATGTTATTTAATTTTCACCCCAAGCCCCCTTTATTGCCATAATAATCTACATTTTGCTGCTGAATTCAAGTATAGGGAATCTATAAGGATCAACTAATATGCATTTTTTTTGTGTTATTGCACAAGAAACATTGTAACAATATGTGGCATGCTGCAAGGTAGTTTAAGTGCTACTTCTGCTAGATTGAAAAGCTGTGGTGAAGGGAAGAAATTAGAAAGAAACTTGGAAGTGAGGCATCCAACTGGAAATCTCAAGATCATGTTTAAATGTGAAATGTTCGTTGTAACAATACTATGGTTCTTTTCCATTTGTTTGTTAACAGTATATTGCATTTTCCCTGAATTTTATTCAATATAACTGAGAGGATATGAGAATTTTATTTGAACTGTTTGTACATTCTAAACAATTCAGCTTATATTTTACTCCAACATCAGTTTTCCTTCTCGGGAATTATTTATTGGTTGGAAAGGTCGAGAGCAAAAAATCTCTTTACGTGAAGCAGGAATCTACTGTGCAAAACTGATCTGAATACAACACTCCCACACATTGAAAACATAGCATGCGTGTTCAGGCAGATTAGGAGCTTTACTTTATATTCTATTTCTGGCCTAGAAAAATTTGTTACTGACAATTAGTGCTTTAAGTTGTGCCATATTTTCTGTCACTAACCAACTTGGACAAACAGAAAAAGCAAAAAAAAACTGGGAATTGCATGAAATTTATCTCTCAATACAATGAGAAGACTTTGAAAACCTCTCGTAAATTAATGGGCTGTCATGTGGACTGTCATGTGCAGATAACCCCTGTGAATTATTTTTTGCAGCCGCTGATGAGTATTTAACATGAAACAAATTTGAATTATGTTTGGCTGTGCAGCACTGCGATGACAGCATTTTGAAACATGCAGTATATTGTTGAAGCTTGTTAAACTAATGAAAACTCCATACTTTAACACATTAAAAGCAGCTTATCATTCGAAGAACCTTTAGAGGGAAATGTTATTACATTGTAATGCATTCAGACATAGTGCAATTTGTTCAACTCCCTTTAAGGTAGATGAATGCATTGGAAGACATTTTTACTTCAGAGTTTTTCCATGTGTGTAGGTCATTTAATTTTATATGAAAAGGATCATGAGTCCCTTTTTCTGTAAGACTGCTGTTCTTGAAATACCATTTATATTATCTGCTATGATCAGTTATATTTGGTCCATTAACTATATCATCTCCTTTAACATTGTCAGTTTTCTTTATCCTTTCCAGATAGAAGTATTTTTTTCCTTCTTTGCTTAAGTCTGTTTTTTAAGCTTCATTTTTATTTTGTTTTTATTGTCTACGGATTTAGTTTCCACCATAAAATGCCACCAATCCAATTTTTCATTTGTTCCACCATATAGTAGATATTTTTTAAACAAGAACTTTGCCATAAATTTGATTATAATGACTTCTCCCATTAACCATAAACAGATTACACATTACTCCAGATTTATGATAAACCCTATGCTAGGTCTGTTAAACCTATCCCTCACAAGCTGAACCTGAACAACTGAGTCCAAGAGCTAAAGTGTTTCCTATAACACAGTTTTTGTTTGTTTCAAGCCTACTATGTGCCTGGAAAATAACTACATCTCTGTAATGCTATGGACAAAAGAGTGTTTAATTTAAACAGCCCTGATTTATTCTCTCACCACCTGTCCAAAAACAGAAAGATGTTTTTGATTAGTTTCCCCCTTTGTAAGCAGAGAAGGGTCACAACTTTGCCTCCTTTTCACTTAAGTAATAAAAGAGGGAGATTGGGCAAAGATTTACAGGGCAAAGATCTCAGAGAAAAAGCAGTTGTTGTTTCACATGAAACTAGATAAAAGTTCAATGGTATATTCCTTAATAAGTTTGGCAGTCTGAACTGATGACTGTTCCAACAGAATTGACCTTCACGATGAGATAGCACGCAGAGATGAATCAATCTTGTAGGCGATGGTACAGAAGTTCAAAAGTTCCAGGAAGAACATTGTAGATGGATCTGGGCATTCAAAGCTGAACAGAGCCCCATCTACAGTGCTGCTGCTTGGTAGATGGAAAAGTGGCAAACTGAGCTTTGCCTCTTCGCAAGTTGATATTACAGGTACCATCGGCTGGGTTGCGGGAGGTCATGTCACAAGACTCTCACCTCTCCACTTTAGCTTTGAGAAACAGAAAATATCCATCAGTCTGAGTTCCTGAGATTGCTGATTTTCCAACCATTCAGAATTTGAAAGGAAGATTGCAGGGCTCTTTATACTCACAGGCTGGTAGACTCCAGTTGACCAGACTTGCTTTATTAAATGCAGATGACTTTTATATAATTCTCTTTGCATTTGGTTGTCAGCAGCTCACGGGCAACATTCATATACTTTCAGGGATAAAGAGATGCAAGTTTCTGTAATATTCCCAAATACCACCAGACTTAACTTCAGCCATTGTTAAAGGTCATTGTCCAGTTTCAAAAATATAAAATGTAGCCATGCTACATGTAGAGTGTGAGGTCTTAGCCTCATTACATAATAGAATTATGTGCAAAGGGATTCTTCACCCTCATATGACAACTCCCAAACCTTCATTCATGCAAACATAAAATGGATTAGCAGGAGTAATTTTTGAAAATGGTAATAGTTCCCTTAAACTGAGAGTATCTCAGCTCCTAGGCATGTGCTAAATAATGCACATAACTTTTTCAAATTATCAGTGATTGTCCCAATATGTCTATACATAAGACTCAACCAACCAGTGGATGATCTCTTTATTTTGTTTAAATCAGAAATGTTATAACTTGGGAAACATGGGAAGGGGGAGAAAAACCTTCGTGGAGAGAGAAAGAACAAAGCCATCCTCATAAGGAAAGGAGAAGAAAGAAACAAATCTTGATGTTGTGTCTGTTACTTTAGATCTTATAGATCTCCCTGACACGATATTTTTCTTTTTGATTATTATTTTATTTTAATGCATCGTTATTTCAACGTTTAATTGAAAGGTTCTCATCATTTGCATTGCTCCCTTCTGTCTGGATTAGTTACACTTACTATGAAATGATCATGGACAGAAGACATTAATTGCATTGAGGCTGAGGGATGTATATTACTTGTTCTGATTATTTTAAATTAGAAAATCCTGCTTGAGGTATAAATTACACAGCGAGGGAGATAAACAGCAAAGAAAGTAATAGAGAACCAATTGTCAGAGATGGAGAACCATCATCAGAAAGAGAATGAGATAGCAAGCTGCCTCCATATTTGCTTGTGCACATGGCTCTATCCAACACCTGACATCAGCTTCTCTCGCAATATCTTTTAAGTCACTTACCTCTTCCTTCTTCCACATTGTAAGTGGGATTTTATCAGCCAATTACTTTACACCTCAACAGTTCTCCAGAAACTTTGGTCTTACTCTGAGCTGCATTTACATCATGATGAAGTAAAATGCCCTTGCTGACGGCTTTCTGGTTTCTTGATGCAATCCATCTTACTGATCACTTGTCAAGGGAAGGGTGGGGCAACAATTCCACCTGATCCCCAATTAAAGCCAGTCAAACTGCTTTAAGGGTTAACTAATGGGAGTAGCTGGAGGTTCACAGGCCTTCATGGGCTAGAAACACTGGAGCAGACCAGATGAAGGGAGGCAAAATATGAAGCCAATCATGGCCATAAAGAGAATTACCCCAGAGCTGGAAAAGATTCAAAGGGAGACTGGTCTTTGGAAGACAGGTGCCCTTGATGTGTGTTGGGATAGTGGGCACTCAGCGTTGGGCAATGCAGGAGGTTGTCGGCCTACTGACTTCTTGGGTGTAGAAGTGCGGGGGGAAAGCCAGCAAAGACCAATGGGGAACTAGTTGAACACAAGGAAGTCAGTAGCTAGTGAAGTGTACATGACTCTCATTGCAGCGATGAGACATAACATCCATGGTATAAGGTGCAGTTCTGACATCAGGAGGACAGAGCAAAGGATCAAAGCACAGGAAGAAATTTAAAGTCATACCCTTGAAATAGGATCTGCCACTGACGACACAGCTAGCTGGAGGAAACTCCTGGCACATTGTCACAGAGAACTGTAAGCTCATTGCTCAAGACCTCAAAACACATAGTACTGTTTGCCATATCCAGTCAGTAGCCTTCAGTCACTAATGACCTTGAACTTCTGGCTCTTTCCATGGATCAGCTGTGAAATATGGCTGCAAATTACTGCCACTCACAGATCACTGGTGCCTCCTTTGCAAAGCTGGACAACAGATCGATTTTATAACAGATGAGGCCTTACGGGAACAGAGGGCAGAGTAATTTGCTGCCATCACTGGATTTCCCCAGGTGCAGGTGATCATTAATTACACCCATGTGGCCTTCAAGGTACTGAGTGACCTCCCGGTAAGATTCATCAACAGACAGGGTTTTGACTCCTTCGTATTCAGCTGATCTGTGACTACGAGAACTTCCTCCATGTGTGGATCCCTATGCAAATAGCCTCCCATGACTTTTTCATCAGGCCGGGCTGCTGCAGATTTTCAGTCCAATTCCCAAAGATCTTGGATGGCTCCTCAGGGACATGGGATATCCCTTGAAGAAATGGCTATCCATCTGTGAGAGCCCCAGACAAAGGCATTAAAGTTGTTTGTTCACAGTTGCATAGGCCATCAGATTTCTCAAGATGTAATTCAATGTACATTCTGAGGACTGAGTAAGTGCTCCAATCATATACATCCACTGTGTTCATATGGGGGTCTAAAGTGGTCTATCTATTAAAGGGTGCAAGTACATAAACTTGTCCTGAGGATTGTGCATTGCAAACCGAATGCCAAGTCACAAGAGGGCATTGATTCTTCTGCAACATTGAATCCAGGATTTTCTGATGATACTTCTGCCATAGAAAAGTGCTGCTACCTCATGAACAAAGAACAGTACAGCACAGGAACAAGCTCTTTGGCCTTCCAAGCCTACACTGATCATATGCTCCTAACTAGACCATCTGGTTTTATCCTTCTATTGCCAGTCTGTTCATGTGGCTACCTAGATAAGTCTTAAATGATCCTAGCATGTCTGTCTCAATCACTTTGCTTGGTAGTGCTTTCCAGGCCCCCACTATCCTCAGTGTAAAATACATCCCCGCATATTTGTATTGAACCTTGCCCCCCCTTAGTTTGAACTCCTCGTGTTTGTCATTTCTGACATGGGAAAAAGCTTCCAACTGTTCACTCTATCTATGCCCTTCATAATTTTATAAACTTTTATTAGGTCGCCCCTCAACGCCATCTTTCCAGTGACAACAACCGTAGTTTACCCAATCTCACCTCACAGATAAGATCCTCCATAGCAGGCCAGATCCTGGTAAACTTTTTCTGTACTCTCTTCAGAACCTCCATGTTCTTCTGGTAGTGTGGTGACCAGAACTTGACACAGTATTCCAAATGTAGCCTAACCAACATTCTATATAACTGCAACATCATATGCCAACTTTATACTCTACGTCCCATCCAATAAAGGCAAGCATGCCTTTTTTTCCCCGTGACTTTTGGTAATCACAGGAACCATGGTGCACAAAGGTTGTGATGAATCTAGTCAGCAAGAAAAGAAAGGTGTACAGAAGTTACAGAGAATTGGGAGATGTTAAGGATCTAGAGGAGTATAAGGCTTGTAAAAAGGAGCTTAAAAAGCAAATTAGGAGAGCCAGAAGGGATCATGAGAAGGCCTTGGCAGGTAAAATTAAGGAGAATCCCAAGGCATTCTACAAATATGTGAAGTGTAAAAGGGTGAGAAGTGAAGGGATTGGACCTTTAAAGGTAAAGGGGAAAAAGTTTGTGTGGAACTGGAAGAAATAGCAGAGGTGTATAATGAGTATTTTGCCTCCGTATTCATGGGTGGAAAGGGATCTGGGAGGTTGGACTACAAATTTGCAGCGGACTGAAAAGATTGAGTATGTGAATGTTAAGAAAGAGGATGTGTTGGAATGTTTAAATTCTATCAAGATAGATAAGTTGCCGGGATCGGATGGGATGTATGACAGGTTACTGTGGGAGATGAAGGAAGTGATTGCAGAGCCCCTGGCGGTGATCTTTGCGTCGTCAATGGAGACGGGAGAGATTCCGGAGGACTGGAGGATTGCGGATGTGGTTCCTATTTTCAAGAAAGGGAAAAGGGATAGCCCAGGAAATTACTGACCGGTGAGTCTGACCTCAGTGGTTGGTAAGTTAATGGAAAGGATCCTGAGGAACAGGATTTATGAGCATTTAAAGAAGTTTAGCTTGATCAGAAACAGTCAACATGGCTTTGTCAAGGGCAGGTCGTGCCTTACGAGTCCAGTGGAGTTCTTTGAAAATGCGACTGAACACATTGACGAAGGAAGAGCAGTGGACGTGGTTTACATGGATTTCAGCAAGGCGTTTGATAACGTCTCCCATGCGAGACTTCTTGAAAAGGTGAAAGGGCATGGGATCCAAGGGGCTTTGGTATTGTGGATCCAGAACTGGCTTGCCTGCAGAAGGCAAAGAGTAGTTGTGGATGGGTCTTTTTCTGCATGGATGTCAGTCACCAGTGGAGTACCCTAGCGATCTGTTCTAGGACCCTTGCTGTTCGTCATTTTCATAAATGACCTGGATAAAGAAGTGGAAGGATGGGTTAGTAAGTTGGCCGATGATATGAAGGTTGGTGGTACTGTGGATAGTCTGGAGGGATGTCAAAAGTTCCAGCAAGACATACGTAGGATGCAAGAATGGACGGAGAAGTGGCAGATGGATTTCAATGCAGATAGATGTGTAATGGTGATCCAGTTTGGCAGGACCAATGGGATGAAGGAGTATAATATCAAAGGTAGGAATCTTAGCAGTGTTGAGAAGTGGTAGGATCTTGGGGTCCGGGTCCATAGAACTCTTAAATTGGCCTTGCAGGTGGAGGATGTGGTCAAAAAGGTGTATGGTGTACTGGCCTTCATTAATTGAGAGATTGTGTTTCGGAGTCGGGAGATAATGCTGCAACTTCGTAAGACCCTTGTCAGACTCCATTTGGAGTACTGTGTGCAGTTCTGGTCGCCTCACTACATGAAGGATGTGGAAGCTATTGAGAGGATGCAGAGAAGATTTACAAGCATATTGCCTGGATTCGGAGTCAGGCCCTATGAAGATAGATTGAGGGAGCTAGGTCTTTTCTCCTTGAGTGATGAAGGTTGAGAGGTGACCTGATAGAGGTTTATAAAATGTTGAGAGGAATAGATAGGGTGGATTCTCAGAGGCTATCTCCCAGAGCTGAAATGGTTGCTACGAGAGGACACAGGTTTGAGGTGCTGGGCAGCAAGAACAGAGGAGATGTTCAGGCTAAGTTTTTCACTCAGAGGGTGGTGAGTGAATGGAATCGGCTGCCATCGGTGATGTGGAGTCGAACTTGCTGGGGTCTTTTAAAACACTCCTGGATGAGTACATGGGATTAAATGGGATTGGGAGTTACAGATAGTTCTATGGTCGAGTAGGTATGGGTATGATCGGCGCAACTTGTGGGCCAAAGAGCCTGTTTGTGCTGTAGTGTTCTATGTTCTATGCTATATTCCCTCTTCACCACCTTTTCCATCTGTGGACTTCCACACTCAGATCCCTCTGTCTATAACTTGAACCCAGGCTTTTTTCTCTGTGTTTATGGCTTCCTCCTTCCTAGAAGAGGACTTCCCTCCTCTCACTTAGGGCCTCCAGCATCACTATAAGATCATTGTCTGAGATCTGGGGCTTGGTCTGCCTTGGATGCCAGTCCATTGGCTTTCCAGCAATACCAGAGAAACTGCAGTCCAGTCCAAGGCTTAAAGCGAATCTTACACGGCAGCCACAGTAATAGTCATGGTGGGGAGTTTAAATCCACATTTAATTTGGCTGCTTCCATTCCCAGCCCCATAGATTTTAACTGCCATCAAGCCTGATTCCAATCCAATTAAGGAGGTGTCCTGCAAAAGTCTTGAGGTTAATTAAATGGGTAGATGCAGATCAGATGCTGCCCTTTGTTGGGGAGTCTAGAACGGCGTGCCGCTTAGAACCAAAGTGGAGAAATTTCTTTGCACTAAGATTGTGAATCTTTGGAATTCTCTACTCCAGAGGGTGGTAGAAGCTTGGTCATTGAATATGTTTAAGATAGAAATTGATAGATTTCTGATTTACACACATAAGGCATGAAAATGTTCAAGTACCATTGAATGGTGAGCAGGCTTGACAGCTGAATGGCCTATACCTGTTCTTATGTTCCAAATTTGATTCCCTTGTGAGGGAAGGAGTTTGGGGCAGAGAAACAGTCCAGACTTCTGTTTCTCACAAAAAAAGAACAGCTCTCTGTGTACCGCTACACTTTGTGCTCATGTCTTTGTCAGTAATTGAAGCAAAATCCTTCAGATGCTGAAATCTGAAATAAAAATAGAAAACTTAGTAGGTCTATGGAGAGAGGAAAAAGTTAATGTTTCGAGTCCAGTCTGACTACTTCAAAGCTGAGTTTCGATGCTGCCACACATGCTGCCAAAACTGCTTAAGTTTTCCAACATCATCAATAATAATGCTTGTTAATTGACTTCCGTTTTTCAAGGATTCAGAGGCTTGTGATAAACATGCATAATATAACATAACATTTATTTTTAGGAGGCAAGGCTAGGCAATAGCACTTGGCAGGAAAATAAAGATTTACCTTTGATTGTGTTAGAGTTTAATAGATCGTAAGTGGTTCCTTTTATACTGGCAAAAATTTATTTGTGTGAAGTCATTTTCTTCACCACTAAAAAGGTAATGGACAATGGGACACGTCCTTGACGGGAATAAATGTTAAATTCCTCAATAGCGAACTTCTGAAAGGCCTGTCTGGCAAAGGTATATTGAACAATAAACTGTGAGTATATGTGATCACAGGTGAAGATCTTGAAAAGGTCCAACATGTTTTGGAGAGTAAGAAATGTTCAGCAGAGCCCAAGCTGTGATGTTTATGCTTGACTTATGCTAAAAGCAGGAGCAGTTTCCTGGGATTTGCATTAAAGGTCAATATTAATGCATGAAAGGGTCTTTTTTCTGAAAAAGGAAGCACGGATATCTTGACAATTTAGACTGCTTGCTATCTCTTTATCTGTCAATGATCTTTCCCCTGACTTAAACACATCATTGATTCTGCTCCTGATTCCTTGCATTTGTTTTTTTGGTGTGACTTCAATTTGTAACGATAGTGACACCATTATATGAGAACACAGCATCAGGTCAACTGATGGCAAGCTAAAAATACTGTTGTTGAAGAACTGATTTTCACAATTTAGTCACAGTTACTGCAGGACATACAATGGTGTGCATTAAATAGCCACACACACACCCACACACACACACACACACACACACAATGTTATAGAGTGAAATAAAAGCTTATTATCAGTAAACTTTTCATCTCCAAAAATTTACATTGCAGATTGTGAGTGCTGTCCACAATTGAGCAAATTTGTGAACTGAATAGTGGTCAGGTTAACTTTTAGACCCTAGAATATGAATGTAATTTGAAATTTTTATAAAACTACATTAGTTAAAACTACTTCAATTTGAGATAAATGTTAATGCTCAGGTACAGCTGGCACTAAGTATTAGTCACAGATTTAGTGAATTTTCCATATAAATTTATGAACTATCTCTGCCAAGAATCTGAAGAAGTTATAAAATCGTTGTCAGGTTATAAATATTTTAAGTATTATTCATACCATTGATCATTGGACAAAATTGAACTTGTTATTACCATGTTTTGGGCACCACCAATACCCTTTGGATTCCCAAATTTTGTCCTCAATATATGCACATATTTCTGAAATGAAGTGTGCCAGATGTTGTGTTGATAAAGGGTTTAATTTATGTACACTTATGCAAAACAGGCAAGTTACGATGTCTATCAACGTGCAACTCTGCTTCAGTACTATCTTAAAGTTTCACATTACAGCCTATGTCCTTCTCTTAATTTTGTACAAATAAGCATGCATTAAACAGAATGATGTTCATCCACCACCTGTTGCACCCCAACCCTGCCACCAAAAAAACTCAAAATGCTATTTAAAAGGATCACCAACTAATAAGGCATGATTTTTCTGGCTAATTCTCCAATTACACATTTTTTTCATGTTTCAAAAATCAGCTAGGCACGGTGTAGCAGATACTCAAGTATTTTTTTGCTGACTTCAAGGATTCTGCACAAATAGTTACTCACAGACCAGAGTATATCAGTAGACTTTCTTTTTGGAATTATGTATGGTTGGAAATGGAGGCCATGTTGGACAGGATAAGTTGCTAGAAGAGAGAAAAAGAGATTACTAAAAAGTAGTCTCAACAGAAGGCTGTTTCTGCCCAAAATTCAGTGAAAATGAATGTTTTGAATCTTCTGCATGCATTTCACTAAGAAGCCTGTAACTGAAATCTGCCATTTGCTGCAGCCATGAATGCCTCAGAGCAAGGGAAGGACTGCACTGGCAGTGGCTGTGATGATGGCAATTACTAACAACTTTTACGCATCTGACCTCTTCTAGGTTATTGTGGAGATAATTGCAGTATTTCACAGTTTGTTAATGCACTGTTACTAAAAGGTCATGGATGTTCTCTATTCAAAGAGAGATAATATTTAAGTCCCTCTTGTTAGAAGCAAAAAGAAGTGAACATGAAGGTTTGCAAGGTTCTACAGCATGCACATTTCTTTGCAAGTGCTGTACGTAAACCGTGACTGATACGGCAACTGAGAGGAATTCTACTCCCTCAATCTGCATGACCATAGAGATTGCACCATGTAGGTCAATGGCCACATTTTCGCTGCAGTCATGATGCCTCAATTCTAAGTCAGTCTACTTTGCAAACTGTATTTCTGTCACACCGACATTTCAAAGGACGGTGATTGGGCAAAGACAGCCAACTAATGATGACAAGGTCCGTGATTATCATTCACAAGTCATGAACACATGCACAGCTTGCATACAACATGACTTATGCTACCACAAGAAATTTGATAGAACAGATCATTAGTGTGCTGAAGGAACAATTCCACTGCCTTGACTGATTTGGAGGAGCTTCACACTGTTCAGTTGAATAAATTTCTGGATTTGTGGTGGAGTGCTGCACGCTTCACTACCTCACCATCATGAAACAGCCCTTGCCACCATTTATTAGGCGAGGAACAAGATCATAAGGTGGAAGATGAAGGGAGGCTGAAACCTGGACAGCCTTTTTCTGCCTGAGCTGTACATAAAAAATTTGTATGTGGTACTTAATAACCTTGACTTCCTATTCCCCATTCACTAAATTCTGACATCTCAACTTCCCTCCGTCACAGCATTCCCTAGGCCACAACGTTAAAATTAAGAATCAGCACAAAATGTACATCCAAGCCAAATTTATCAATTAAGTCATGGTGTTTTGCATAGATCCTTATACACTCTGAAACCTTTGCCTGCCTATTGCCCCTGTGTAGTGCTACTCCAGTGGCTGCAGCATTGCTGACTTTAAATACAACAGATTGCAGATGACTTCAGGAAAGAACTCCAAGTGGTTTTTCGGCCTTGAGGATTTGGCTGCTGCAGTATGCATCACCTTGACATGGGCAGTCACAGCAGGGACACTGGCTGAATGATAATGAGATCATGAATGCTGTCACCCTGAGAGAGGACAGGAGGTTCATGCTCCTTGGATTCACTGCCACTTTTCTGAGATGCTGCATCAGCAATCTTAGTAATCTGTTGGAGAACAGAACGTTATTAAATTTTGCAAAGCCATTTGAACACTAGTTACTGCAATCACGATGAGTTCAGTCTGACTTTGCAAGGTAGCAAGATGACCTTGTATAATATCATTTTTGAGGTTCCATTGCAACACTCAGATATTTGATGAAATCTGTTTGTGCTGCTATGGAAGGTGAGACATTAACCATCAGGTTCTGAATCGGGAAAGAATTAAAAAGAATGTTGATGGAATTGGCCACTTATTTCGTGCTAGAAAGGATAAGTTCCCAGCTTTGTGCAAAGCTTTGTGACAAATTAGTGTTGTACTGCTGCATGTTCCTTGGCATTGACTGCAAATATTTTGGTACCAAGCATTTTGTGTACACACACCAGCCTTTTTCTTTATCCTGACCCACATCAAAGTCTTCATCTGAATCCTCTTTATCAGGCCTCGAATGTGACCTCGCTCAATTAGAAGTCAGCACCTGCACCATTCTGTCTCCTCCACCCTGGCCGCAGGATACTTATGTCTAATATCCATGTGTCTTCTATTGTCTTCCTATATTATTGTACTTCATTATGTTAAACACAAGAATCTGTTGTCACAACTGTATAATCAGTTTAAAGATTTACAGCATGGAAACAGGCCCGTTGGCCCAACTTGTCACGCCATCCCTTTTTTAACCACTGTGCTAGCCCAATTGCCTGCATTAGGCCCTTATCCCCTTATGGCCATCCTACTCATGTAATTGTCTAAATGCTTTTTAAACAACAAAATTGTGCTCACCTCTGCTACGACCTCTGGCAGCTTGTTTCAGACACTCACTAACGTGTGTGAAAAATTGCACCTCTGGATCCTTTTGTATCTCTCCCCTCTCACCTTAAAGCTATGCCTTCTAGTTTTAGATTCCCCTACCTTTGGGAAAAGATGTTGACTATGTTGCTGATCTATGTCTCTCATTATTTTATAGATCTCTTTAAGATCATCCCTAAGCCTTCTACGCACCAGAGAAAATGTTCCAGTCTATCCAGCCTCTCCTTATAACTCAAACCATCAAGTCCCGGTAGCATCCCAGTAAATCTTTTCTCCATTCTTTCTAGATCTTTTGCTTTTAACAACCTTCTGTTATACAATGCATTATGAGTACTCAGAATCATACAATATGATTCCATTTCATTATTCAATTGTTATTGAGTTTGTAATTTACTAAAAGTTCAAGTACCATATTTTGAATTCCTAGCCTGACCAAAGCGAAGAATGATGTGCTCAAAATACCAATTATATCTTCCATGCATATTAACACTAAACCACAACACATTAAAAGATACATAATGTAGAATTCAGAAATAGAACATGGAGTAAGAATGTTCACAACAGTCCTCAAACTCTTCCAGTTATTTGTTAACGTTGTTATGGTCCACATACACTCTTCAATCACTGTATTGCTATAAACGCTATACAAACAGTGTATCCCTGGCCCTCAGGATATAGACTGGTGATGTTTACTTTTCTTCTAGTTTTCATCCTTTGCAAAGCACCCTATTCAGTAAACCTAAAAACTATTTTAACTCATCATGTACTAATCCACAAACAAGGGAGCATATTGAAATACATTGGCTGTGGGAACCCTCATTCCCACAACATGCAGAACATGTATTTGGACTATTCTGTAATGTTGTCTCCTTAGTTTTCCTCCATTAAACTACTAGTGCATCTGAATCTAAAAAGAGACAGAAGGAGAAGAGAAATTGAGAAGTGCATATGGCATCAAATGAAAGAATGTTGACTGGCCAAGACGTTTGCAGTTAGATCTTGAGAAGGGTTGCAGAGGTGACTATGGGCTGACAAGAATATTTTTGTGGAATCAGTAGGAGCCCTCCAGTTCCAAGACAGTACAATCATTAAAAACATTTTTGTGACCAGATCCTGCGCAGCTAGCCTTTTAAACACTGTGCTCTAAGTTGTTTAAAACTAGTGAACATGCTGGTGTATATTGTGCCCACATGACTTCTAAAATTGCAATTCGAATCGTAAGTATATAATTAGGAGGCGTTTCTGATGAATGCTATGGTTGCTTATTGTCAGAGTACTTTTAAACTGTCAGAAACCAGAGCATCATCATTAATAGAAGGATAAGCCAATAGATTCTATCTTTAGATTCTTTAACACTGTTTTAGTGTGAATTAAAATTGATCCCAAGACTCTTTTTGATGGAGAGACCAAGTAGCACTTCCATTATTTCTCAATAGTGCTACTTTCTTTCAATCAACCGCAAATACAAAAGTTAAACAGAATTCCATATTTTTCCAGTTACTGTGCAAAATTGCTCAAATTAGTTTAATAATGAAGATAGCACCAAACATTACACTATTTTTATCATGGTTGGCTCAGTAGTTTTCGGCTAAGTTCTGCATCCCATGAGTTAGCGAGCCTAGTGAGACTAAAATTTCAGTTCAATGTGATTATTTCAGATTGTTTTGTCCTCTTTTCAGTGCCCCTTAAGAAGAAAGTTGCCTGCAATTTTTTTGACCCAAGCATGAACAGTTTTTTTTAAACTACAAAAAAAGACAAAAATAATAGTTATTTTGGTTTCTGCCCAGGTGATAATCACTGCTAACTAAAGTGGAATCTTATTTTTCATTATGCATGAGTTGAATCTGTATACTGCAGTATTACACAACGTTTTTGTTCTTGCGATGTTGGCTTGTTGAAGTTTTACTACAATTAATTTCTTGGCTTTGTTAACCCTATGATGCTGTTTCCCTGCAATAGTTGAATCTGCATGTTTGACAAGCTTTTTATTATTGTTTTCATTCCACTGTTTCTGTGTTCCTAAAGTCTTAATTCTTCCACGTAAAATGTATTCATTTTAATTTGATTCTGGTACTTATGCTGTTCAGACACAATGTACCATGTTTTGCTCTGATGAAGCATTTTAATGGCAAAGTAGATGTTTGTCAATGGGAATTCAACAGCGGCACAAATTGCTAATGATTAACTCCCCCATTTTCATTTTCCCTTTGCTTTGATCATTGCCCCCTAATCAAAAATGCGTTCTTCTGAGAAATAAGCCGAAATGAAAAATTAAGCAGCTTTTCCCTCACAAAAGCTTGATTGAAGATCTATCTTTAGAACTTACCCAGAACCTTGCTGAAGGGATATGTAGAAAGCAGGCGTGAAGTCTCAAGCTTGCTTGAAAATTGTCTGCAAAATGATGGGATTTCAAAGTATCGCCTCCGTCCTGCTAGAAGTGACTCATGCAGAGGAGTTTTCTCGCATAGAGCAGCTATTTATCAACTGTATCTCTGTGCAGGATAAACAATATTGGAGGGTAGTCTGGAATCTGGCTTCAGAAATGTGCAACTCGTAAAACAAACAACTTGAGGCAGAGATCCAAACACAGCTTAATTAGATGCCAGCACAATGAGGTTCAGGATCCAAAGCAAAACTGATCAACAGTGATTTGCAAAGATATTTAGCCAGTTATAACGTATAGGCTTTTGGAAAGAAACACAAATTGAACACAATTATGATATTGAGTGGCAGGTTTCTTAAGATATCCATGAATTTCATAGACAGACCAATCTGCAACAATCTAATGGAGTAAGTAAGAGAAAGAAAGAGCAGAAACATAGCTGAATCCAGTTCTGCAATCATTGTGGAAAAGTTCTGACCCAGTTGTTCACCATGCAGAAGGCAAGTCAGAGCTTGCATTCAGATTGATGAAACTAAATTTGTGAAAATTTAAGTGAGGCTGGATGATTCACCTAGCTTTGGCTGAAAGGAGGAATCTTTAAGCTCAGTTCTGGGTGTCAAAATTATGTGGCAGGAGGAGAAAGAATGAAGTAGGCCATTAGGAGCTCTGGATTGTTCCAGGAGAATAAAAGTCTGAAGGGACAGAATAAAATATAACCAAAGCGTAGGTTTGTTGGTCACGTTAAAAGTCACATGGGGGATCTTTTCTATAGTTTAACGTATGTTATCTAGCGAACAATGGTTAATAAATATTACTTTTGTTATGAAACCCAGAGAGACCAATGACGTTTTAAAAAAGAAAGCTGAACTTCTAGTAAATAGCTAAAAGGATGACACAAGATTTCACATTTTAAGATTTTTACTGTAGCAAACAAATGAAAGCAGTACAAGTAAATTCTATTTTAATTGACAACTTCTACTTTAAATTGCAGAATAGAACTCTCCCATTTTCCTTTTAATACAACAAATAGACCCACTTCATAGCTACATTTCACACTCTCCCTAAACTAGTTTTCCATTTTCTTGGATTCTGTTCAAAATTATCCTTAGCTCCCAATAGACTACTTCAACTCCTTTTCTTTTCATTAGTCTGGTAGTCTTTAATACCACATTGCCTTTTACGGTGAAAATTTTTCGAGGCAACTCTCTCCTCAGCGCAGGATAGATGAATCTTCTCGCCCCATTTCAGTTGTTCACAAGTTTTGTCTTTTCAATCTGAGTGTGAGCACTCACCTGTATTCTTGTTTGGTGAACCAGAGACACCTTTGGCCTCTAGCTGCTCCCTTTCTTTCAGGTCCTGGCTGACTAACTTGGCCTCAGGGTTTTAGGGATATCCGAGAGACCCTTTGCCTCTCAAAGCAGAGATCCAGAGCAATGCAAGTCATCCGGACCTAGTATACAGGTAGAAATACTGATTTGCTATCTTTTAGACTATAGCTGTCTTTTTCTTGGAAGTAAATGGCAGTTTGAAACATAACTATTTGCAACCTAATATTCCCAACACCTTCCTGGGGCTTTGAAGACCAATTACAACGTGACTGCGGACATGATAGTTAGAGAGACAGATAGGAGGTTCTGCAGTAGCAAAAGAGACTCGCGGATGGTATGTTGCCTCCCGGGTATAAGTGTCCATGACGTCTTGGACCATTTTTTCAGGATCCTTAAAGGAGAGGGGGATCAGTCGTATGTTGTGGTAAACATCGGTACCAACGACATAGATAAGAGAAAGGACGGGGATTTAAAACAGGAGCTCGGATGGAAGCTGAGAACCAGAGCAAAGCATTTGCGGCTTGTTGCCAATGCCACATGCTGGTAAGTTGAGAACAGGGAGAGAATGCAGGTAAACATCTGACCGCATGGATAGTGTAGGAGAGAGGTTTTCATTTACATGGATAATTAGAGCACATTCTGGGGAAGGTGGGATGTGTACAAACAGGATGGTTTGCATCTGAACCAGAGGGACAGCAATATCCTGGAAGGGAAATTTGCTACGGTTCTTTGGGGAAGAAGTTTAAACTAATTTGTCAGTGGAATGGGAAAACGAGCTGTAGTCTAGAAGCCAGTGTTGAGGGTAATGAGATACTGAGGAAGGTATCAAGGTCGCAGGAATGTACAGGCAGACAGGACAGTGGGTTGAAGTGTATCTACTTCAATGCAAGAAGCATCAGGACTAAGATAGGTGAACTTGGAATGTGGATTGGTACTTGAGAGTACAATATTGTGTCATTGTGGAGACATGGTTAAAACAGGGACAGGAATGGTTGTTGGCAGAGTGCAGGGGAGATTTACCAAGATGGCGCCTGATTTTGAGGTCTTATCAGAAAAGGTTGAGGAAGCTGGGGCTTTTCTTTTCAGAGCGGAGGATGATGAGAGGCGACTTAATAGATGATGAGGGGATAGATAGAGTGGACATTCAGAGACTATTTCCTCAGGTGGATGTAGTGCTACTACAGGGCGTAACCATAAGGTTCATTATGGGAGATATAGGAGGGATGTCCAAGGTAGATTCTTTAGTCAGAGAGTGGTTGTGGTGTGGAATACACTGCCTGCTGTGATAGTGGAGTTGAAACTTTAGGAACTTTCAAGCAGTTATTGTATCGGCACATGGAGCACACCAGAATGATAGGGAATGCGATAGTTTGACCTTGAGTTTGGATATTGCTGGGCACAACATCGAGGGCCGAAGGGCCTGTACTGTGCTGTATTGTTCTATGTCTATGTATAATAGACATATGTAAAAACAAATACTGCAGTTATTGTCTGCTATGCAACGTGTAAACACATTGTGCAATCAAGGCCTCAATTTAAGCTTTAACAGCCATGTGTTATGGTTCAAGTCAGAAACTCCAAAGTGTTTTATGAAACCCACCTGAATCATGAGTTTTTGTATCCTGAATTTGGCTAGGATAAGCATAATATGTTCCACTTCTGGTGTGATTCAAAAGACCCACTGAGGAGCTTTTATCAAATAAAGTTTATGTAAGTATATAGCTAACATGTACAGTAAGAAAATTAACTTTTATTAATTACAAGCAAGAAACAAAACAACCACTTATAATGTATAACTCAATGAATATCTCTAATGTGTTCCAATTAAAACCAAAACCCATAGACAACAAAATAAAATCTTTTTCTCACTGCACAGGCAAAAGCTCACATGATACGAGAATCCAGTTTTCTGGGTTGAATGATGATTTCAAATAATCCTGAAAACTCAGAGCAGTTTGTAGGCGTATCAACTGCCTAAAATACTGCAGGATGGTAATAAGCTATGCTTTTAGCTAATTGGTAAAATTTTCAAAATAAAAACAAAGAGACTTCTTTCAACTATTCTTCTAATACTGCAGCCCAGAATTAAAGCTAAAAATAGCCCTTGTCACCTGACCTGCACGCAGTTTATTTTCTCCCCCAACAATGACAACACCTCTGGCTTTGCTGCAGAGTGCATTTTTTTTAAAGGGACACTAACATCACACATTACCCACGTCTGTTGTTGGAAAGGCCAGAAAACATCTCATATGACTGTCTTCGTTTTGACATAAATTAAAACAGTACCAAAACAACAAATCCCAATTAAACTTCTTATCTTTTACAGTCAAAGTCTTAAAACTTGAAATCTTATCATCTGGTCTTTTATGCAGTCACCAGACATTCAAATACTCAAATATCTTTCCAGCAGTTATGAATCACGACAGAGATCATAACAATACCATTTTCTCTGGATTGCTAATTGTAGGATGCCAAAGATGATCGCATCTGTTTTGGAGTATAGACCTTAATGTATTCTTGGCATTGTTTTTCCTCCAAAATAATTGAATAATTCTGATCTAAACTTTATTTATCAACTCACTTATTTTGGTAGTCTTTGTAAATTTGTATTCTGTGTGATCTTGGCTTTAAATATGGAGCAGCACAAGTATGTAAGAGAGTATGTGTTAACTTATGGAAGTTCCTGTTTTGAATACTTCTTCATTACTATCACGACATATGGCATGTAATTAGTATGAGGTGGCTATTTTCACTTGTACTGCCTTCCTTGTTACATCTTGTTAACATTTCTCTGTGTCATTGCAGCATTTTTTTTTGCATAGATCTTTAGCAATTACAATCTTCCTTCCTGCAGCCAAAAGACCATTTTTCTATGATACGGTTTGTTGCAACAGTCAAGGCCTGTATAAATGAGTCTCATAATTTTGTTGGAAGATTTGTGCTCTCAGTATGTATTCTGGATACACAGCTTGTTAACTGTTCAAGGAGCATTAGCGATTATGATTACAGACACAATGTGACTCACTGGTTTTATGTTGTTGCAATGATAACTGAAACACATGGCTTAAACTTTCTTGTTTGAAAATTGTGTGCATGCACCCATTTGTAAGTAATCAGAATTACTGCCAGTTTCTCTGAGAGGAAGTGAAAACTAAAACCTCAATCAGCTGCAGTCATTAAGTTGTTGAATGACCCTCCCTCCCTGCAACCAAATGCCTATCCTTTGCCTCATGCTGTCCCGGTGTAGTCTTTATAGAGTGAGCATGTACAACTTAATTTTTTTTTATCATTTTGAATTCATAGTCTACATTGACATTTGGTTGTATCTGACACCAATTACAAGTACGGATACTAAGATCATTTTAGTTTGTGTAAATTCATTCCCTGTTTTTGGACATACATTCATGTCCAACGGGTTGCATTTATAACTCCATACTGTGATCTATATATATATATGTACGCTTTTTCAGCAGTCAGACATCGTTGCTTTATATTAATTGCATTCGTGAACATGCACAAAGCTGTAGAGATAATTAATACAAAAGAAAAATTACCATTTAGTTATTTTCTTGAAGTTTTGCTTATTTGCTTTGTGAAACTTCCCTGTGATGTGATATCAGAACCCATTATGAGACCAAGGCTTGATTTTCTTTCCCACCTTATTTTCTTCTTGACTGAACTCCCTTCATAGCTATATGAGATTTGGGTGTTACTCTGGAGAACTTGGATAACCATGATTTAGTCTGTAATTTGATGGGTATACTACTTTATTCATTAAACACAGCTATCAAGATATTGCAAAAGCCAGATAAGAATGAGATTGACAACTATTCTGTTGTCAATCTCATTCTTGCCTAGATCATATAAAAACGAGTGAAAAACATTAATGGAAGAATTTCATCACTTCAACAAATGCATTACTGACCAAAATGATTTGATCAGGAGTGAATTTACAGTGAAACACACCATACCATGGTATAGAGCCCCCAAATGACAGGGCAGGAGTCTCAAAATGCTGGGAGTGGGGGTGGGGACAAGACAAAATGTTGAGTGAGTGCTGAACTGTTGGAAATGCCATCTTTCAGCAGGGAGATGTTAAACTGTGTTTGGCTGTATACAAAACTCCCCTCGCAATTTACCCCCTCTCAACATATTAAAACAAATCGTTAAGCAATTTGTGAGCTTCGTAGGACTGGAATGAAGGGGAGGGAGAGGAAAAGTGGGGAAGGAGGAGGATTCAGGATATGCAGTCTCAAAATGCTTCAGGCAATGTAGATATATAACTGAGATCTGAGAGATGGGAGGCTCCCTTTAGTGGTGTCCTCTGGTGGCTTTTAAATTAATTCTTTGTGCCTTGTAGCTACAGTGTGTGGTCTATTTTCCCCCAAAGTGCTGCAGGTTTCACTCATGCGGGATGAGTACAATGAATGCAATACAGTTTCAGGGAGAAGAATAGTGATACCATTCTAGCTTTCAGAAGCACCAGGTTGCATTGCTGAGCAGTTGGTTTCCAGTATAGGTTATAAAACAAGAGAGATAGGGAGAGACGGAAAAGATCTGGATGCACTCCACATTCATTTTACGGCATAATAACCCTTCTCTTTATAGACAGTATGGTGGCAGGAAAAGAAAGCCTGAATGTTGTAAAATCCAATTAGAGATCTGAGTTGAATTGAACACTGACTTGGAGGATGCATGGCATCAATTGAGAGGCAATGGAAATGCCATTTCCTATGATGCTGTCACAAAGGGGGTGGTTTTGATATTTTCTTGAAGCTTCAGCCCTTTTCATTTTGTGTAATAATGGTGGTTTGTGCAGGCACTGCTTCTTAGAAGAGCAGAGAAAATTTCCCTGCAGTCTTGCATCATCCAGCATCTCAAAAGTAGGTTACTCAGTAAAGGTCATGTGTTTTTTGTGGGAACTTCCCGTATGCAACAGTGACTGCAAATCAAAAATGCTTTATTAGCTGTATTGTCATTGTTCATGACCACCAGATGTCACAGAGTGTTATTAAATTTCAGTCTTTTTTTGAAAACTCCAGCATAAAGAAAGAGCAAGATCAAAGAGAGTCACAGGTTAAATTACCCTGCAGACCACTAGTCAAGAAATTGCATGATGGCCTCCTCTCCCACCCATGCCAGCTAACATAATTCAGGAATTCTATGACCTATTTCATATATTGATGTATTTTCAGGGCAATAAGCAAGTTGTGAACCAAGCTTATGTATGAATTAACAGTTTTATAAAACTGAGCTTTTGATCTTGACCCTGAATGTTTGACCAATTCACAACATCTTACATTACCGCTAAACATGGTTAGATAATAAGAATCATTGCTGGGATTTTTTTTTGATGAGAGAAATTGGCAACAAATTGAGCAACATAAAACAAACTGAAGAATCAATTCTGAGATGAAATAAACAGGATCGGCGATATCAAAAGGGTGGCATTGATGTTAGCAGTGCTGCCTCACAGCGCTTGGCACCTAGGTTCAGTTTCCTTCCACAATCCAGAAATGGTTGGTTAGGTACATTGGCCATGCTAAATTAAAGCCTTAGTGTCAGAGGGGTTTGCAGGGTAAATGCTTGGATTTACTGGAATAGGATCAGGGTGGAATTGTGTTGGTGCAGGTTTGAATGCTGAATGGCCTCCTTCTGCACTGTTGGGGTTCTACGGCCTCACTAAAACTGACTGTTTGGAAGACTTGTTTTGAATGAGTCCCAGCAATTTTTTATTTGATTTCTAGTTTGATGTTTGTGAAACCCATGCTTTGAGAGACCATGTCCATGTCATACTTTTCGATAACTCACAAATTAAATTTTCTTTACAAAAAATACAGCTGGTTATATTCTTTAATATAAGAAAGCTTTTGGATATAATGATGTTGCCCATTTCTCCTCCTGTCAACATCAACTATTTTGACGAGCCACTCCATGACACTCTCTTCTTGTTTTTGCTTGCAAGTGTCTCTGCTCCACTAACGCCTTCATTGGTTTGTTCCACTCACAAAGGCCATGAAAAGCTTTGTGCTCCATTGCCACAGCTAAACACTAACATGTGAGCTTTTCCTCCAAATAATCTACTGCTTGAAGTGGAAAAAGGGAAATTAATGGATTACTTAGCAAAACAGAAATAAATAAGAAATAAAGCATGTGAAACGGAGACAAAAGTAACTAAAAGCAGAGAATACTCGTGCTGTGCAAGCTGTTCAGAAAACGAAAGAAAATCAAAAATGTGCACAGCATTGCATATAAGTGTTTTTTTTAATTGGGCAATGTTTCTGGAGATCAATTAATATTAAAAACAATAAGCTGAATATGAATAGAATTGAAAATATTTAGTGCAACATTGGTCATGGGAAAAGTCTCGAAACAATATTAAATTTTGTGCTGTGTTAGTACAAAGAGAGCCCACAAGAGAAATAAAGTCTAATTAAATGGTTGAGGACAACCCACTTAAATGAATAAAATTTCAATGCACAGTTCCCTTTCTGATAACTATTCACATATTCCTGACGACTTAAATGAATTTGAACATTACTTAAATGAACCATAATGGATAATGTAATGATGCACAGTCACAGACTTCGTCAGAAATATAAAAAGGTATTTATTCATTAGGAAAAACTATACAGAGGCTGGCAGTTCCTCTGGCTGCCTTGGAGCAAATCCCAATACGTCTTTTAGAAGTATTCTGCCTCAGAGAGGACTCCACTCCCTCGGGTGATTACCCACTCTCAGTCCCAGTTGGTCCATGAAGCCAAGTGACCCTCTTGTGCAATATTGGCCTTAAAGGGACAATCACCACAGATAATTTTAATTGGATAGGACACAAGCACCTGCTTTAAACGCTTCTTGGTTTCATTCTCCATTGATTTGAAAATTGCTCCATGATAACTTTGCTATTTAAAGCTGCAGAGAGCCATGAGCAACGCACTTGAAATGATTGTGATTAAGTAAACTGCATCATAGTCATTAGCATTAATTAGCTCTGATTTGTACACAAATAGAAGTAATACCCATGGTGTGAAAGCCTTTTTTTTCTGTCCCATCAGTGATACTATTTTAGGACCTCTTTATCTAATAAATTCGCTGTGGGAAAATCTTCAGCAGTGATCTCCTAATCCCCAACTTCGTATTGTTATTTTATGTTGCTGTTTGGCAACTAACGCGAATGCTGATTTGGAGAGGGCAGGGAGAGAGGAATGAATTTCCAGCAGGGTCAAACTACTCGAGTGCTCTAAATTTAGATTCATGAGGAGTTGTGTAAATGGCAGTTAGCCTATTTTTCACTAATTTCTGCTCTTCTGCCAAAATTAAAATGGACCTTTGGGAAACTTCCTACGGAAGTTTCTCCTTGTGCGTCTCCATCGAAACAGGCGAGCAGAGGGCAAATGATGACGTCAATAGTGCAAACTATTTTCATCTTGCAATCAGACTTAGGGGAATCAGAAATTAAAGCTGAGTCAATTCAGAATTAATTTTAAATCCAACCAATTTATTTGATATTGGTTGGATTTAAAATTGGTGTTGTAAAACTTTACTGAGTTTACCCCAGTCCAACGCCGGCATCTCTACATCATCAATTCAGGATGTCAGCAGACCTTTTTTTTAACCAGTTGTTGCTTTCTGTCACAGCACAAAACATATTAATACCTTCATCTGACACATGTACTTAATAGAACACAGAAACCAGATTTGGTTTAAAACTCTGCAAATCCTACTGCCACAGGGGTCCTGATTTGTGATGACACTCAAATGACACGATGAAAGATTGATTAACTGGTCATTTATCTCATTTGTTGTTTGATGGACCTTGCTATTCACAAATGGTTTCTGCATTTATCAACATTACAGTAGTCAGTACACTTAAAAAGTAATTCATTCATTGAGAAACACTGAGATCTCCTCAGGATGTGATAAGGCACTGTCTATTTTCCTTTCAACCTTGCTAATTTACTGAATAATTCTAGCTCAAAATACTGCAACTAAACAAAGTTTAAGAAAAAAGTTTGAAATTGCAAGCTAAAGTAGGAAATGCTGGAAATATGTAGCAAAGCTCTCAGTATCTGCAAAGAGAAAAATAGGTCACAACTTAAGGTCCTTCATCCCATATTGGACCCTTTGTGCAACTCCAACTACTATTTATTAGGCTCACACACCTTCACTGAGATATTTGACTTCATCACTCCTCCCAAACGGTGAGAAATTTCCAACTATCCCAGCAAGAAATGCTTTGGAAACCTGGAAAAATCGATGACACAGAAGGAAGCCGTTAACTCCATCATGTTTGCACCATCTGAAAAAAAGCTATCCCACTTATTCTTGGTCCATAGTCCTGTCAGCATTTCAAACCCAAAATCCCTGTACTTTATTTAGAAGAAATGGGAGTTTCTGTCCCTACCTTCCTTTAAAGTAGTGAATTCCATACTCCCACCAAACTCTGGCTGAAAAAAGTTCTCCTTAATGCTGCTCTAATTCTTCTGTTAATTACTTCAAGTCTATATCATCTGGTTGTTAACCTCAATGCAGATGGAAATAGGTGCTCTCTACTCATGCTGCCTTTTCCCCTTCATAATTACGCACCTCAGTTAAATCTTTCCTCAGCGTCTTTTATTCTGAAGAAATAATCTCAGAGTTCCCAATTTTCCTCATAGCTAAAACCTTTCCGTTTTTGGGAAAATCTTCATAAATCAGCTCTCTACCCTTTTGAGTGATCACATCCTTGCTGAAATAAATGGCCAGGGCTGTATGCAATTCTAGCCTGCATCTTGGTTTGCTACTATTTGTAATGACAGAGATTTCAACTCAGAGTGGAAAAGGAAAGAAAGAGTAAAACTCAACAACATGGAAAGTATTACAACTGATAAAATGATTGAAAGATGTTGATGGAAGAAAGCAGGAGAGCTTAGCCACAGCAGGGTAGGGAGAGATTGCTCCAGAAGCAACCACATAGATGATCTCAATCTTAGAGACAATGGGCGCCCTGGAACCGAAAGTTTGTGCCCTTGGTCAGTGGATCTTCCACTTCTCTGTCAAATTATCTGTCCTGCCCGTGACAATTCCTGTATGCAGAATCACAATATCAAGACCAAAGAAAGTAATAATCGATTTATACCTATCGGATGTGAGACAGGATGGTTAGGGGGAAGGGGGGTGTGGGGGGAGGGGGCGGGGGAGGACTTTATCAAGGAAACAACCCACTGTCCCGACCTAATCTACCTTAATGCAATTCCAGTTCCATCTTTATCTAGCCTCAGAAGTGGCCGAATAGGAAATCAGGGTAAGATTTTTGTTCATCCCCAACCACACCCCCGCCGCCCCCCGCAGTGTTTTTTCTGACGACAAAAGTGGCTCACCATGAGGCCACTGGTGGGACCTTCTGGTTCTGCCAAAGTCTATGGCATTTTACATGGCCTATCCAACCCACTGCTGGGAGATGGCAGAGGGAGGGGTGTTTGGTGGAACTGGAAGATGCCACCAGCAGGAAGGATCACAAAATCCTGCCCTAATGTGTGGAAGATGTATGAACTCATTACAACAGATTGAGATAAAGGCCCACCACCTTCTTATCAGGGCAATTAAACGTAAGTGATAAATGGTGCCCTTACTAATGACACCTGCGTGCCAAAAATGCATTTTATAAAATAGAATTATTTTGCATGAACACGCATGAATTTTGTGTGGTCTGGAAAATCTGAAGCAACAATGCAGCGCTCTTTATTTGGCTACTTCCATACATAATGGTTCATGCAGAAGGTTCACATGCCTTTTGAGGTGGCCTTCTCAGAATGAGCCAAAGTTGAAGTGGCTCCAGGAGCTCTAAAAGTTTGTGGAGACTTTTTGGAAGCATCAATCTTTCATGCTGGAAAAAAAATAAATACTGCCCTATGCTGAGAAAGTAAAGGCTTTGGCAAAATAGCTTAAAGCTGCAGCACTGTAGTGCAACTGCAGGTGCACTACATAATGAAGTGAAAGTAGCAAACCCTGGCTTTTCCACTATGACTGTAGTTCAGAACCTAGATTAGAAGCACAGGAGAGATAATGTCTGGAAGATGTTCTACTCTGCTGAGCTGCCTGCCACAGGTCCTCCACAGCGAAGAACAGTGAAGAAACTGACAGGAA
Organism: Sphyrna mokarran; assembly: GCA_024679065.1. Classification (NCBI taxonomy): domain Eukaryota; kingdom Metazoa; phylum Chordata; class Chondrichthyes; order Carcharhiniformes; family Carcharhinidae; genus Sphyrna; species Sphyrna mokarran. The sequence goes on from JAGIQG010000003.1 coordinate 95,321,372, forward strand.
CCCAGAGCGAATTTGGCTTTGAACCCACTAATTGTCAGTTGTGTCGCTTTAAGCAAAGGAGCAACAATTTTAACCGAGTGCACTTGGGGAAAGAAAGTTGCTTATTTCCTGCAGCTGTCAACTGGTTATGTTCTGTTAGGCTCCGATCCTACAAAACGCCATTCAACTGATGTCTGTAATAACATGGAAACTGAGATGTCAGGAGGATTGGTCTCTTGTGGAACACTGAAATTCAAGTTGTGTTCCATCATAGGCAGTAAAAGCCAAAGAATAGAATGACCCATAAAAATATGAGTCAATCTGGTATAAAAGCAAGCCAATAGCCTTCAATGGTAAGAAGCAGAATTCACAATGTTATTGTGCTAAATACCAGTGCAGTATTGCCACTTACATAAAAACTTATACCTTCAGCTGAGGAATTTAGGAGGACAAACCTGTGAGCAAAATGAATACCTTTTTGTGCATAGTTTTGCTTACTTTGCTACATCCATGTCATGATAGAATATTTCCTGGGGGAAGTAATTGACATAACAAGGTTATTCCGAAGATGGAAAGTGAAATTCTATGACTGCGACTTTCAAAAGGGACACAGGCAGATTAGCTAACAAATCTGCCAATAAAGGGTATAATGTAACTGTTTGTAGACTTGGATTTTGTCCCAGCTGTGAAGGCTGCCATTGCCAAATAACCAGCTGGCAACCACTGTCTTGGCTCACACAGGAAGAATCGCTACTTGGTAAAAGCATTAAAATACTGCCAGTGTCAAGTATCAAGAAAGCAGAGTAAGAAACTGAAAGAAAAAGAATGTAATCTCCTGAAGCTATTATCAGTAAGGCCAACCAGCCAGGTATATAACCTTGAGAAAATATAATAAGTCAAAAAATAATATCCAACCTCATATGGATCAAGGAAAAGGTCATGTTTGTATGTGGCATCCTCAGTGATGAGCTGGGAGAAGACTCAGAGGAAATTGATATGGTTGAATGTGGAATTTACGACTCCAGATTACGAGTTAAGATTCATGGAGTTGACAAGATAGCAAAGAAGCAAATGAATGTCAAGAAAAAGTGCTGGCCTGGTCTTTAAAATGTTGAAATGTACAGAAAATATTGATATTGTGTGTTTAGCTTGCATTGCATTTGTAAGTGCTGAGGAGATAGGTCCAAATTGAACAAGCCCGATGTCAGACTGGAACTAAGATGATGATGTTTCTGCACAGCGCGGCAGATCTGGTTAAAAAAGCTGATGAACACTTTGCTAGGAATTGAATTGAAGTTACAAATAAAAGAAAGATATAGGTGATGCAATTCCCATGATATCTTTTGAGACCATTTCCCTTTATCGAATGCAAATGATCTGAGCTGAATAACAGATTTTCTTTGATGGTCCTTGATGGCCAGAGAGAAAATTCACACTGCTTTATGGTCTTGAAAGCTTTTGCTATGGTTGTTTGCTCCTTTCCCAAAGGAGAATTAATGGTTTGTAGAATCTATGAAATGATCCGTCAGGGTTGGTGGGGAAGAGATTTATGAATGGAATCTTTTTTCATCATCTCATACATGCTGTACTCAGTGTATTCGCTTTCCCTGCAGATCAGACAATTTACTAAACATACAGAAGACTTGGTACAAATTTCAGCCGCTTCAGAGTTGTTTCAGCATATCACATGTCAGGTCCATTTAAATCTCTGTTTTGTCTTTGAAATAAGGTGAAGGGTAGAAATAATGAGCCAATACAAATGGAACTGGCTAAAAAATGAAGTGGCAGAATTAAATCTAAATTTGAGTAATAATTAGTTAATAGGCCAATAACATTCAATATCATTGTGTTCTGTGTATGAAAGAAAAAATATTCAATCATCTGTTTTTGTGACTGGAAAATTATTGACTGTGTTTTTCTTTTTTAGAAGAATAACTCTGGAGGATGGCAGTCTCAGAATAGCTAATGTAACAAAGAGGGATGGTGGACGCTACACTTGTATTGCCCGGAACCACTTTGGGTCAGCCAACAGCACAGGAACGCTGATGGTGAAAGGTATTGATTAAATGACTGATTTTTTTTGTATCTATATGTAGAGCCACAATGTTTTATAAAGGCATCATTTATTAGTCAAAAAAATAATAATTCAAGTAAGCTAGTAGACAATCACAAATATTACACTTTGGGTATTGTATAACTGGCAAATACTTCATCATTTGTTTAGCAGTAAGATGTTGACAAATTCCCTCCATATGATGTTTTCATGACAGAAGTGCTTTGTGCAGGTTGTCTGAGAGTATGAAAGAAAGTATGTCACTAACTTCAAAGAACAAAGAAAATTACAGCACAGGAACAGGCCCTTCATCCCTCCAAGCCTACACCGACCATGCTGCTCAACTTAACTAAAACCCCCTACCCTTCCAGGACCATAGCCTATTTATGTACTTGTCAAGACGCTCCTTAAAAGTCACCATCATATGCATTACCTCCCCTGGCAACAAGTTCCAGGCACCCACTATTCTCTATGAAAAATATCTGTCTCATACATCTCCTTTAAATTTTTGCCCCTTGCACCCTTAAACCCAAGACCACTAGTAACTGACTCTTCCACATTGGAAAAAGCTTCTAAATATCCACATTGTCCATGTCTCTCATAATCTTATAGACTTCTATCAGGTCTCTCCTCAACCTCCATCACTCCAGTGAGAACAAACAGAGTTCTTCCAACCTCTCCTCATAGCTAATGCCCTCCATACCAGCAACCTCCTGGTAAATCTTTTCTGTACCCTCTCCAAAGCCGCCACATCCTTCTTGTTCATAAGTTAAAAAAAAGTATGAAAAACTAAAGACTTGGAAGGCATAGATTTGATATTTTTCTAAAAGATGCTCTGATGACATACATTGCCTTTAATAACTGGCAAGATTGACAAGTTAGCATTTATACCATGAACTACCTGCAATAATATAATTGCTGATGCAATCAAATAGTCTGATTCATACTTATTCCTTTACTTCAGTAAATACTAAGTTAAAAAATGACAAAACAAAGCATCTCTTGACATTTTTGTTGCAACCAATTTGACTGTATAGAGCTGAAAATTCAGAATAGCTTGTTCCAGGAGCTGCGCCTGGCAAATAAAATGGCAATTTCCCTTTATTTGAAGTTCTAGCTTCAACAATCCATTGATATGTGAGTTGAATGATTGCATTCAAACTGTTGTAGGCCTTTGATATTCCCATTCCACTGAGGCAAATAGGGAGATGAAATGCAATCTTGCTTTTGCACACAATCTTCACAAATGAATATTGTCGACAATCAGGATAAACAGAAAGCTGTCTAGACAAATAAGAGTGCCTGTAGGGAATTATAATTTGATTTCCCTTTCCCATTGATGAATAGAAGATGAAATGTATCAGCACAAAGAGAAAGTTTGTTGACAAACAAGAAACAATGGGTTGGGGTTAATGGGTGATCCTCGCATTGAGAAAAGATGAAAAGGATTAATTCCTGTTTGGGTGCTGCAGGCTTTTCTTTTGTTTTTTTATTGTATGTAGCTAACTTGGATTTAGAAATATGGTATCTAAAATTTGCTGATGGCACAAAGCAAGGGGATTGACACTTGCCTTCAGGAGAGCATTAGACAATGTAAAGAATTGTAAGTTAATGGTTTTAGATGAAAAAGACAAGATTGGAAAAGCGCTGGAGAGTAATGTTGAACAGGAAAATAAGAGGAATAAAAGAGTTATTCAGGTCATTCCCTGAAAGTGAGAGTGTAGGAAGATAAACCATCAGTATTTTATTGTCTTTTTTAACAGAAGCAGAATACAATGGCAAGGAATTCATCATAAATTTGTATAAGGCAACATTCATCCAGTTCGAGTATTGTTATTGCTCTGCGTTATAGAAGAGACTTAAAGTCATAGAAAACAAACAGCATAGATTCCCTAGGAAGAAATAGGGAAATAAAGATCATTGTTATAAAGGGAAATTTGTGATATTGGAATAAAGTCCACCGGAACTGAAAGATTTAGGAATTAGTAGAGGCTTTTAAAATAATGAACAATTTTGATTAAATAGGGTGGGGGCAAGGGTGGGGAAATAACTCCTCTGATTGAAGTGCTAATTATAATTTAAGCACACTACTAAGAGAAAATTAAAGTTTTTTTAAAGTAAAGTTTATTTATCAGTCACAAGTAAGGCTTACATTAACACTGCAATGAAGTTACTGTGAAATTCCCCTAGCCACCACAGTCCGGTGCCTATTCTGGTCAATGCACCAAATCAGCACATCTTTCCAAATGTAGGAGGAAACCGGAGAACCCAGAGGAAACCCATACAAACATGGGAAGGACATGCAAACTCAATACAGACAGTCCCCCAAGCCAGGAATTGAATGTGGGTCCCTGGTGCTGTGAAGTAGCACTGCTCATCACTGTGCTACCATGCTGCCCTATGAATGAAGAATAAGTTCAATTGAAATTTCTTTAAAGTATAAACCATTAGAGCACTGAATCATTTTCCCCAGTGTATTTGATGGAAAGTTCCCCAGTGCATTTTTTATGGAAAGTTGCTAAACATTTGAAACAAAGGAAAGCACAGAGCTTACATCAAGAGACAAAGGCAGTGGGGTTTGTTCACAATCTTGCAAAGAGGTGGCAGAGACAAAATAGTCAAATGCTAAAATCTCTTTTGTTCTAGTTAGGGCATTAGAAAGATAGGTTGCAGTAAAAAGCTTTTTCTGAACTACGTTGGCTATTGAGGTCACATTAAGTATCAGCTAGATCCTTCTGAGGTTTGTATTGTAAACAGATATTACAGGAATTACTAAAGATGCTGGCAACACCATTACTTGCACGTTCCCTCCAAGTCAGACACCATTCCGACTTAGGACTCTATCGCAGTCTTCCACTGTTACTGGGTCAAAATCCTGGGACTCCCTCAGAAACAGCACTGTATGGGTACCTATACCACAGGAATTACAGTAGCTTAAGAAGGCAGCATAACACCACCTTCTGAAGGGCAGTTTAGGAGGGTAATAAATGCTTCCTAGCCAGTGAAGTCCAATTCGGAACAAATACTTTAAAATCTACAAAGTGGTACTTTTGTATGAATCTTCACAAATAAATTGGCTCAGGATTTTTAAACACAAGTAAATTACAAAGAAAGACAAATTTGTGTGTGTCACAATCTCATCATAGAATCCCTCAGTGCAGAAGGAGGCCATTCGGCCCAATGAGTCTGCACTGACAACAATTCCAACCCAGGCACTACCTCCACAGCCCCACACACTTACCCCATAATCCCTCTAACCTACACATCGCAGACACACGAAGGGGCAATTTAGCATGGCTAATCAACCGACCCCACACATCATTGGACTGTAGGAGGAAACTGGAACACCTAGAAGAAACCTAAGCACACAAACAGTGACCCATGGCGGGAATTGAACCTGGGTCCCTGAAGCTGTGAGGCAGCAGTGCCATCATGACACCTATGTGGGGTTCATGATGTCCCAAAATAGTTTATAGCGATAAACTTTTATAATGCAGCCACTATTGTAATGTAGAAAACACAGCAGTCAGTTTGTGCACCGCAGCAGGCCAGGGAAGGGGGTAGGTCATGCTTCAGGCAGTCCAAGTGGCCCTACCTACCTGCTGGGTGCAAGTGCAGTCCTGTGATTGCCCGTCCCCTTAATTTTTAAATTAAGGTTTTGAAGATGTTAGAGGACACCTCCCTAATGAAGCCTCCTCTTTCTTACTTTCGGGCATAACCTGCAACTCCACTCAAACTGGGAGGTCACTAATTAATTCTCCAGCTTTGGGAATCTGCCCACTGCATTCTCAGTTAACCAGAAAAGGTCTATTTGCACTGTTAGAGGAAGAGCTGGGGAAGTCTCCCTATGTCTTGACTAACGCTTATCCCTCAACCAACATCAATGAAACAGATTCTCTGACCATTAGCACATAGTTATGTATGGGTACCTAATGGGTATTCCCATCCAGGTACTCAAACTAGCCTCTGACAATATGGAAACCTGAAAGCTAACTGGAAAACTCCAGTTGATTTCCTTTAACTGAGCTTAATTACTTCTTTATTAGCCTGATCAACTACCTGCCATGTGCAGATGGGTAACCCTGCTTGCCCAGCCCCATTTCTGTTAGAATGGCTTGCAGGAGGGATAGAGCTGAGAAACTGACATACCATTCAGCAGGAATAATTTTTGCCCCCACTCTTCTCTGACCCTGAAGATGGCAATCCAGTTCCATGTGTCAGTGATGAATATTCAGTTCTTTGTTATAAGCAGACTATCTTGAATGATATTGGACTTCTTCAGCATTGTTGCAGCCAGAGTGTTCCAATATCTGTTTGGCTTGTTGATGTTGGAGAAGCTTTAAGGGTCAGGAGGAGAGCCAATAACTGCTAAATGTCTAATTCCCCAATAATTTAAGTAATTGTGTTAATACCCTAGTTGAGCTTCTAGGATAGAACTAGATAGCAACACTATGTGGAGGAGATAGTTGTTATTTTCTTTACCATGTTTAAGATGGTTATTAAATAGAATCTATGGGGCATACATGTCACTGTCTCTTGCCAGCCCACCTCTGAGTGTTAATCAGGCCTTACAATGATTTGACACGGATAGTTTCACCATTAGAATAATCTGAACACTGGAAATAGTTGGTGAATTGATGTCATTTCATGTCACTACTGATGAGTCCTTTCATCACTTTTCTGATTATTGAGAGAGGGTTGATAGGCAGCATTTAGCCAAGTTCGATTGATATGAGCTTGTTGTTTCTCTGGTTTTGTACATAGCACTGATACCCAAACAACAGTTTGGCACATTGCTCAGGCATGCTATGTCTGCAAAAAAACAGTGTCGATATAATTCATCCATGGATCCAGGAATTTCCCTGCACTTTCAGACAACATGAATTAAATTGAATGCAATTGACCTAAGCCCAGTGCAATCCAACTTTAAAATCTTCAAAGTGAAAAAGGAGATAATTTTGAATATTACCTGAAGACTGGAGGAAAAGCTAATGTTATCCTGATTTTTGAAGGAGGAATGAGATATCAGCTTGAAAATATTTGATCAATAAGCCTGATGTCTGCACTGTGCAAAATGCTTGAGATCATCATGCAATACCATCAACGCAATGTGAAGAACAGTTATATATAAATTCTGGGGTAATTGGGCATGATTTACTCATCCACTGGACTTTGATATAGTGGAGAGAGAATGCTTAATGTGGCAGAAACTTTCACACAAGAAAGCACAAAGCAAAGGATTTTAATTAATTCACAGTTTTTTTGTGCTAAGAATGAAGGAATCTTATATACTGTCAGTGGGGGGCATTATCATTGCTGGTACAGGAAGCACGTGTCTCAATGCCTTGTAAGCAATTCCCAATAATTTTATTTTTGGTTTTACTGCACTTTAAGAATCAATAGCACAAACATTGCATCACAAATGTATCAGGCTAGTTAAATGTCATGTTTCAAAGTATAACTGTCGCACTGTTGTTATTTAAAATATTTTTTACAGCTGTCCATTGTGACTACTGCAGATATAATTAAACTTGTTTTTGTTGTTAGGAAGGTTGTTTCTTCATCTCAGCCAACTTTTAGGAATAACCTCTAATATCTCCTTATGGAAGGAAGATCAAGATTTCATAGAAATCATAGAAACTCTCCAGTGCAGAAAGAGACCATTTGGCCCATCGAGTCTGTACCGTCCACAATCTCACTCAGGTCCGACCTCCATATCCCTACATATTTTACCTGCTAATCCCTCTAATCTACGCATCTCAGGACACTAAGGTAGAATTTTAGCATAGCCAATCGACCTCACTCACACATCTTTGGACTGTAGGAGGAAACAGGAGTTCCTGGAGGAAACCCATGCAGACACAAGGAGAATGTGCCAACTCCACACAGACTTGTACAAAATTTGTACACAAACGTAATGAAATTAAAATGCATACGGTTTCAGCTCTTTTTTGTTGCAAGAAGATATATTTTCATATCCAATAATCTCCATTAATCTTATCTGAAGATCAGTCAAGTCTTTTATTACTTGAGGGTGATCCTCTTTTGGCTTAGATCAAAGGCGCTAATAAACATGTATCATGTCAGTCGGGATGGGTTTTCAAGACGTTTATGCCAACCATTTATTGAAAATGTCATTATAAGTATTTCAATGCAAAACAACATGGATGTTGAAAATCTTAAAACAGAAAACGATGTAAATACTCTGCAAGTCTGGCAGCACCTTTGAAGAGATAACCAGATAATCCTGTCAGTGATTTAGCACACATGAAAAAGTTAACGACTTAGTAGTCATTCCTCCTTAGCAAGAATGCAATGATGTTAGGAAACTCCACTCTGTCTTTCAAGAAGTGGGAGAGGAAGGAATGTTAATGTATTTATTGCTCTTTGCATCATTGCAATGTCTTAATTTTTATTTTTGTTTTGTTGATTAATTGTTTAGACTAGCCTAATCTGACTCTTCAGTGTAGCACGGAAGGGTTGTTGCATTGTTTGAAGTGTCACCATTTGTTAAATCTTGTGCCCTCTTAGTTGGTAAAGAGCCAAGAAATTCTCTCTCAATGGCTAGGCCATCATTTATTCTCAACCAATATCATTGAAAACAAGCCAATGTTTATGGGACCTTGCTGTGTGCAAATTGTATTGTCTGCAAAACAGCAATGATTATCCTTTAAAAGCAATTCATTGGCTGTGGAATGGTTTGAACACTGAGTTCATTCTTTCATTCATTGGCAGGGATCTAAATAGATTGGCTAATTTAGAAAGTGAAGTGATTGAATAGCAAAACCCTGACATACGTGATAATGATCCATGTAAATACTAAACTTTAGTCCAAAAGAATATTAAGTGCTATCAGAGCCATTAAAATTCATCCAAGCATCATTTTCAGCCTTCATGATCAGCATTACACCTTCCAACTATTGTGATCAATAATAATGGAATCAACAATATAAAATATATTTTAAAAATAAAACAAACATGAAAGTGCTTCATTCCCGGGACTGCAAGTGTTTGGAGTGACTCTTGAACCCACCTGATTTGCATAGGTGAGATTACAAGGGAATGGTGGGTGGGTGGGAGAAGAACCTCTGGGTTTGGTTGACCAATGAATTCCTAATGAATGTAAAAAATGATGATGTAAAATGAGTAGACCAAAGAGCAGTATTTTGTTTTCAAATTAGTGCTTCTTTTCCATGAGCTCTTGGAAAATTATTGATATCAGTATTATAGTTTCTGATATCCTGTTGCCAATAGCATCAATTAAGTCTTTCAGCTCCATTAATACATCTTAGGACACACTGTAAGAAGGCTGCACTGATTAAATTCAAGGAGGTAACAAATATTCATGGATTACTTCTTAAACGCTAACAGTCAGACAGATATCCAGTGACATAAATGATTGTTCAGGAGTATATGGCAAAGTAGGAATTCTCTTTGGCTTTATTTCTCTTGGGATTCAGGGTGCTGTTATTGTTTATTTCCTGAGTCTATTATGAAGCACCAAGTTTCCAGAAATATTTCAGAGCATTATTTTGTTTGTCCTTTTGTTTTGCTGATTGGATGAATATGACCAGAACAAAGATAGATGCAGGAGAAGAATACATTGTTTAATTCTTTCCCTCTGCATGACATTGAATCTTGCTCATAGTTGTTTCTGGAAGCATTGAAGATTAGAGAGCATCAATTTTAATCTTCTGTGCTCTTCCATCATCAACCAATTGTTTGATATCATTTTCAGTGGGATTTATGAAAAACAGTCTTTTAGTGGTGCAAAAGGATTTCTCAGGGTTTCCTTCTCGGGGTTTTATATTCAGCTGAACTCAGCTGACACAAAGGTTTGCAAAAGACAGCATGCAGTTAAAGATATTCTTTATGTGAGCAATATGTATTGGAGAGAGAGAGAGACAGACAGACAAACAGCTGGAGGATTCTAATCTCTCTTTGACATTACATCACATGAGCACAACAGATGTACACTTCCGAAGATTCGTTCTTCCCGCCAACCTGTCATCCAAGCTGGATCATCCAATTACATTAATGCACTTTAATTACTTTGGCCAATAGCATTCTACCTTTCAGCAGAATTAGGAATTCATTGGTCAACCAAACCCAGAGGTTCTTCCCCTCCCGCCCCCCATTCCCTTGTAATCTCACCTATGCAAATCAGGAAGGTTCAAGAGTCACTCCTAACACCTGCAGTCCCGGGAGTGAAGCACTTTCATGTCTGTTTTCTGTTTCATTATCTGAGGAGGCTGAATATGTCTGTTCATTGTAGCTAGAAGCTGAATTCTTCTATTCATAAACCTTGGTCACTTGTAGCTGCCTGGCCTGCCACTGATGATAAGATTTCTGCTCTATGCTTCATTGTTCCAAAAGAATGTGGTCTGTCTAATTAAGCTTATTTCCCATTATGTCTAGGGGTAAATTGGTTGTTGGCCAAAATTCACAAACTCCCAAAACACAGGTTAAATCTAAAATACTCATTCAAAAATGATTATATATGTGCTTATAAAGACAATAGTACATCAATGAAGCACATTGTGATGCCTTTGGTATATATCGTTATAAAATATAATATATATCGGGCACTCTGTGGTAAGAGTAAAAAAGGAACTTATTAGAGATAAGAAACTTTTGATATTATTTAATATTCCCTGGCTTAAGTAATTCCAAAAAGAAATTTGAACTTCAAGTTAATAGTTAGGATGACATGTCAATGTTTCACATTTTATGTCCTTTACTGTAACATATTAAAAGAATCATTGTCTAAACACCACTTTTAGTAAGCAACTTATACTTCAAGCTACAGAATAGAACTTACCCCTTTTACTGTTAGCACAACTAAAAAAATCCATTTCACAGAAAAACTTTACATTGTTCCTGAAATTTGATATTCCCACATCCAGTTGAAAGTGATTCTTGGCCCCCAAGGGTTTACTTCCAATCTTTTCCTTTTTCAGTCTGGTAACTTTTAACCCAGGACTCGTTCCCACTGTGAGAATTTCTACTGGCGATTCTCCCTCTAGTGTGAGTTAAATAAATCTTACCGGCATCATTTAAAAAAAGATTTACTGGATTCTTATCTGAAATAAAGTTAATCACAATTAACTATGAGCTACATTATGAATAGCCTTACTGTATTAATGCACTTCCCAAGCTGAACAACTTATCAGGAATGTAACATTCATTCAAATTAAGCCCTAGTTTGTATGAATTCCATCTCTTTTGCTAAATCACATTCCAAATCTGATTTATTTAAAAATTAAAATATATTTAGACGGAAACTGGTCTGTCTTTTTAGAAAATAAAACAAACTTTTGACTATAAAATTAAGGTTTGAATCATTTTTCTGTGTATGCAAGCTCAATAATCCAGCATTTTCACTTTACTGCCAATGTTATTTTTATTGTTTCATTTAATTTACTTGTGATTCGTTTTTCCTCTTTCTTTCCCACTTTGTTGTGCATATTGCATTTTATTTGCTGAAGATTTTACTGCAAACAAACTTTTTCATGATCTATTATACATGCCCAAAACAACACAGTTGCACCTCCATGCCTCACTGCCTGCAGATCAATTGACACTCTTTGACTGTTGCACATGTAACAGGATTATATGTTCTTTACAGCAGCACTTGAGCTGTCTTGTTAGTTTCTGTGAAGTAGAGACCGCTGTTCTCTGAGGGCTTCCAGCTAAGCTGTTGACAGTTAACTTAAGATGCCCTTCTTCAACATAAAGGTGTAGTTATTAAGCACCAGTGACAGACTTTCAAAGTAAGAACTGAATACAAAACCTCTCTGAAATAGGAAGCATGCTGAATAAAATTAATGGGCTCTGCTTTTTTTTTGTGATGTTCCAGTAAAATATAGGAACAAGAGTAGATCATTTAGCTCTGTAATCTGTTCTACCAACAGAAAAGATCCTGGTCGACCTGCAACCTAAGTCCATATGCACTAATGCATTAATAAAATTTAATCAATCCTAACTTTAAAATCAACTGTTGATCTAACATTCAGTTTGCAGAAATGTTTTTCAAACTTAACCATCTTGATGTGGTTTCGAATTTTAGGTTGAAAAACTCTGTTGTTAATTTTTAGACCATGCCTCCTAGTCCTATTTTCCTGTTCATCCTTCAAGGAATAGCTGAACATATTCTTCATCAGAGGTGTTTGTTAGGGTTCTGGTGAGTATGTAGGTGATTGTTAAGGCCTATTTGCACCCAGAAGATTCTGTTGTAATTGGACAGAATACCAAAAATGATTGAGTTTTGGATGAGTTGGTAGCTTGGGATTTCCTCTCTTGACATTTTCTTTCTGCCATTGAAATGTGCTTGCTTTCAAAAAAGACTGAATCCTTTTTATTTGGTCATTCCTACACTACCCTAACAGTTAAAAAATAGTCTCTCTTTCCACCACATCTGGCCTCAACATTTGAATACTGATGAAGTCACCACTTGAGATTTAAATTCCAGGGAATACAATATTAGTTTCTTAGTTTGTATAATCTATCCTCATTATTTAACCCTTTGATTCCAATGGCTTGTTTGTATGACCTCAAATTGGGTGAACCACCAGCACCCCCTCTCTCCATGCTTTTGGAAAATATGACACAGTGAAATTGGGTTGGCAACACAACATCATCCTGCCAATCTCCAATTTATAAGAAGACAAGTGGATAGCAAAAATTGTCACAAACAAACTTGTTAGAAAGACATTGTCCTCAATTTTGAGTTGCCAACTTCATTTGTCAGTTGCAAAAGAAAATGTTGGAAGTGATGTTCACAAGGCATAAAGAGACAGCACAGTGGCAAATATGAAAGCCTGCAAATGGGACTATGGTTGCATGAAGCCACAAAGTCTGCTGCTGAAAGGAGTGACATTTGGCTGTTTAACTTTTATTTCTTCAGGACTTATAGATTGACATAATTAGGGAGAGTGTGAGTGGGAGGACAGCCTGGCGACAGGGGGAGGAGGAGGACATCAGCAGAGGAGCTAGAGATCATTGTCTCATGGGGTTTGTGAAGCAGAACCCTCCAGTGAGGAGAAAATCAAAAGAAGAAGATTGCAGAGGCTAGCTATCCAGGGGCAAATACTCTCTGCAGTCCAGGCAGATGTAGGACATACTGTTGCACAAGGGCCAGGGACAAAACAGGCAACAACAGCCAGTCCATGATAGAAGGAGACACTGTGTCATGGAGAGTTACAGGCAAAGGATGAATTGTTTCAGCTCCTAGAGTGTCTATGTCAAAGCAGGCTAACCCTTTCCAGGAAGAAAGTGGCCACCCTTTGTGAATTGCAGACTAGAGAAACCAGTTCAAATTGCATTGATGGCCTCCGGATGACTTTGAATTTTGAGGCAAACAGGGTAATTCCAGGCACCAGTCAGTGACTTTTGCAGCATATGACAAGCTTCAGTGTTTCAGAAAGGTAGTCATGGATGTAATGTTTCAGTGAGCAAATTACTTTATCTCATTCATCACTGATGATGTTAGTCAAGCCAAGAGAGCCAGAGGCTGTGCAAATGTTATAGGATTTCTTGAAGTTCAATGTGTGGTATATTGCATGCATGTAGTATCAAAGCTCCATTAGACCAGCCAGGACATATAAATCAAAAAGGTATTCATTCCACCAAGGTCCAATGCATTGTTAAAGGATTATGCAGATATATGTTCACTATCTTTGAAGTTGTCACAACTCTTACATCCTCAGGCACTAACAGATAACATTTGCTTTTCTTGGAGACAATGGATACAACTGGCTCGTGGCCCTGATGAGAAATCCACAGGGTCTGAAATATGTTACAGTAAGAACTATGAATCTAGCAGGGCTGTCATTTTTCTGCTGTTAATTCTTAAACTGCACAGGGGCTCTCTGCCTTATTCTCCAGCTCATTGCCATGCCTGCTGCTCCTTATATGTTGCAAGAAAGGATGTCCCGAAGCATGGTACATTGGGGAGACCATGCAGACACTACGACAGCGGATGAATGAGCATCGCTCAACAATCACCAGGCAAAACAGTTCCCTTCCTGTGGGCGAACACTTCAGCAGTCATGGGCATTCGGCCTCCGATCTGCGGGTAAATGTTCTTCAAGGGGGCCTTCGTGACACACGACAGCGCAGAGTCGCTGAGCAGAGACTGATAGCCAAGTTCCGCACACATGAGGACAGTCTTAATAGGGATCTTGGCTTCATGACACAATATCTGTAACCCCTGTAACTTGCCTGGTGAGCAAAAAACCTCACTTAATGTGCTGTCTGGAGAAAATACACAATTCTCTAACCAATGCTCAGGATTCCCTTCACACACATTGTTAGCTGCTTTAATACTTGAATAGCAGGTTAGATGTAAGGATTCGCATTCTAATCAGCAATCTGTGGCTGTCTGTGTTGATATGTGTGCTATTGCAGACCAGAACACTGCGTTTGCCTGACGAAGACAGAAAGTCGAAAGCTCGCAAATTTACTATCAAATAAATCGGTTGGATTTAAAATTGGTGTTGCTAGATTCTTACTGAGTTCTTGCTGCTCCCTCCAGGGAGGGGAGGCTAGTAGAGGATGATCTAATGCCAAAGAATCTTATAAAGTGATGTTTTAATGAGGAATGAGGACTTGGTCAGAAAAAACTGTTTTATCATAATCACTCACTTCATTTTTGTATCTCACAGGCATCAATACCAGGCTGGTGCATGTGCCAATGCTGAGGCGCATTACAAAGCTGTTCAGAGGGGTTCACTTGAGATAAAAACTCCCTTGATAGCAGTCAGTTAATCCAAATACAAACCAGAGTACCCTACACATGGAACAAAAATGAAGACAGACTGCAAATGCTTTAAACATAGAATAGGCTTTAGTTTCCCAAATCTGTTTGTGGGGAAGGTGGGACTTTACAATTCAGACGAGTTGCACTTGAACTAGAAAGGGACCAACATCTGTGTGGGGAGTTTGCTTTATGAGAGCATAGATGGGATATGGAGGGGAGGTAATGCAGGAGGTAATGCATGACCAAGTATAGAATGAAAAAAGTCAGCCTGGGAGGCAGAGCAAAAATGGACTGCTGAGGCACAAGTCTGGATGGAATTTATTTTAATGAAGGAGTTTTACTGGTAAGTCAGATGAATTGAGAGCATCGATAAGGTATGGGAGTATGCTATTATTGCAACATGGTTGAGGGAATGGGCAGGACTGGCAGCTCAATATTCCAGGGTATAGAATCTTCGGGCAAAACAGTGGGGGTTGTAAAAGAGAAGGTGTTATTAATATATTGATCAAGGAATCAATTACTGCAGTGAGAGGGATGGTATCTTGTGCATATCAATAATAGGCTGTCCACATCAAGAGCCCCAGAGAAGTGCATCCCAGTGGTGACAGCAGCTGCTTATCTACAGCCCTGTGGTCTATTCGGCCCTCCCTGCTTTCCTGAGGAAAACAACACTTGGCAGTGACTTCAAGTACCTCTCACTTTGTCTCTGTGCACTGAACTCTGATACAGTGTGATGGAATGTAAGTCTGAACAAATATATCCCTTTAGTGAGTTGCCGTCTGGCCTTGCTGGCAGTTGTCAAGGCCTCAGTGGAGGAAGGCAGTGTTTTGAAGGGATGGTAATCACAATGCTCAAGGCCTAGATTGACTCCTCCACCGTCTATGCCAGGGCATAGGCAACCCTCTGAAAGGTGTGCCACCAATTCAAATACCACACTGCAGGTCTAGCATCTGCTGTCTCACAGAAGCTCCAGAAGCTCACCATCAGCCAGCTGAGCATTCTAAGTGCCAGAGGTCCGTACTGATCTGTGCTTGTTATGTGTCCCTGGTTCATGAACCCACTAACTATGTACATGTATCTGTAATGTCCTTCTGTTCCTCAGAGGTAATATGGGTGCTCTAGGGCTGGTGCCTTCAGTTGCTGAGGTTTCACCAGTGGAGAAAAAACAGGGATTACGAAGGGCTCTGTCATTTAAACTGATTTAGGAGCTAGATGCTTCCTTGGAAAATGCTAATCAGGATCACTTCCTCACCTCCCCTAAATGCAAGATGCCAAACACAATCTCATCAATGCTCCCTGCCCACACTCTTCCCCAGGTTTCCCCCATCCCATTTCAGCACTGTTTTTCCAAACAAGAGCTTTGAGCCATAAGAATCTCACCACCCTGGGACCATCCTCCAACATCTCCATGGCTGTTGCGCGTGTGATATGAACATGTTGGTGTTGGACTGGGGTAAACACAGCAAGAAGTCTCACAACACCAGGTTAAAGACCAGCAGGTTAATTTGGTAGCACAAGCCACCAGCTTTTGGAGGGCTGCTCCTTCATTAGGTGAGTGAGATTCTATTCACAAACAGGGCATTATAAAGACACAAACTCAATTTACAAAATAATGGTTGGAATGCAAGTCTTTACAGATAATCAAGTCTTAAAGGTACAGAGTGGAGAGAGAGTTAAGCACAGATTAAAGAGGTGTGTATTGTCTCCAGCCAGGCCGGTTAGTGAGATTTTGCAAGCCCAGGCTAGTCATGGGAGTTACAGATAGTGTGACATGAACCCTAGATCCCAGTTGAAGCCATCCTCACGTGTGTGGAACTTTGCTATCAGTCTCTGCTCAGCGACTGCATTGACGCGTGTCGTGCAGGGCCCCTTGGAGAACGCTTATCTGGAGATCAGAGGCGAAATGCCTGTGACCACTGAAGTGTTCGCCAACAGGAAGAGCACAGTCTTCTCTGGTGATTGTCGAACGGTGTTCATTCATCCGTTGTCATAGCATCTCCCCAATGTACAATGTCTCAGGTTATCCTTCCTGCAGCTTATCGGGTAAACAACATTATCCGTGTTGTAAGTGTATGTACCGTTAACCTGGTGGATGGTGTTCTCATGTGAGATGATGGCATCCATGTCGATGATCCTGTATGTCTTTCAGAGGTTGCTATGGCAAGGTTGTTTGGTGGCATGGTCACTGTCCTCCTGAAGACTGGTTAGTTTGCTGCAGACAATGTTTGAGGTTATGCATTTGTTTGAAGGCAAGAAGTCGGGGTGTGGGGATGATGTGGGCGAGATGTTTGCCTTCATCAATGACATGATGAAGGCTCTGGAGAAGATGTTGTAGCTTCTCCACTCCAGGGAAGTATAGATGACGAAGGGTATTCTGTCCACTATGTCCCATGTTTGTTTTCAGAGGAGGTTGGTGCAGTTTTTCGCTGTGGCACATTGGAACTGTCAATTGATGAGTAGAGCGCCATATCCTATTCTTATGAAAGCATCTTTCAGCATCTGGAGGTATCTGTCACGCTCCTCCTCATCTGAGCAGACCCTATTATACGGAGGGCTTGTCCTTAGGGGATGGCATCTTTAATGTGTTTAGGATGGAAGTTGGAGAAGTGGACCATCATAGGTTTTCAGTGGGCTGGCTGTACACTGAAGTGCTGAGGTGACCATCCTTAATGGAGATGTATGTGTCCAAGAATGCAACCGATTCTGGAGAATAGTCCATGGTGCATCTGATGGGATAGAATTTGTCGATATCATCGTATAGTTGTTTCAATGATTGTTCACCATGAGTCCAACGGAAAAAAATGTCATTGATATATCTCACGTTTAGCATTGGTTGAAGGTCCTGTGCAGTGGAGAGATCTTGCTCGAACCTGTGCACGAAGATGTTGGCATATTGAGGTCTGAATTTGGTCCCCATGTCTGTTCCGTGTGTCCAGATGAAGAACCAGTTGTTGAAAACGAAGATATTGTGGTCCAAGATGAAGCGGATGAGTTGTAAAATTGCATCTGGAGATCGGCAGTTGTTGGTGTTGAGTACTGATGCAGTTGCAGCAATGCCATTGTCATGGGGGGATGCTGGTGTAGAGTGCCGAGACATCCATTGTGACAAGAAATGCTACTAGTTCAACTGCTTCATCTGTGCTGAGCTTCTTAGGAAGTCCACAGTGTTGTGACAAAAGCTGGGGATTCTTTGCACAATGGGTTTCAAGATGCCCTTGACATAGCCAGAAAGGTTCTCACACAGGGTCCCATTGCCCACTACAATGGGATGGCTGGGTGTGTTTGCCTTGTATACCTTTGGGAGGCAGTAAAGATCTTCAATACGGGGGCAGATGATACGTGGCATGAGAACACGGAGGGTGCTTTGAAAGTCCAGATCAAAGGTCTTGATAAGTCTGTTGAATTGACCAGTCTGTTCTTTGGTCAGATCTGTAGGTGACTGTCCGTAGTGTTCCTCTTTGTTCAGTTATCAGTATGCTTCTTTGCAATAATCTGTTCTGTTCAGTATGATGATGGCCCCTCTGCTAGTTTGATGACAATGTTGCGGTTGGTCTTGAGGGAGCGGATGGTGTTGCATTGTGCTTTGGCGATGTTCAGGACTGTCTTCTGAGTACGGCTGATGAATGCGGCATTGATACTGCTCCAGAAGACTTGGGCATACATGTCAAGTTGAGGACAGTGGCCTTCCAGAGGAGTCTAATTCGACTCTTTCTTTTCAGTTGCTGCACTGGAGATCTCTCTATTCCGGTTCATTAGCTGTCTCATTGTATTTGCTGTTAGCTTCTTGGAGTTTCTGGAAGAACTCTTGCAGCCTCATTTGCCTGATGAATTCCTCTGTGTCTGCTGCGAGACTGATGGGGTCTATTTTGGTGGTTGGGCAGAAATTGAGCCCTCAACTGAAAACTTTGATTTCATTTGGTTTGAATGTGTAGTCCAACAAGTTGACAATGGACTTCCCTGCAATGGTACTTTTTTTCTACTATGGTACTGGGGGAGGCTTGGTTGCTGCTGGTGGTGACGCTGAGTTTCTCAAGTTTCCTGTTCTTGGTGTGCATGTAGATGGTATAGTTCCTTTGTCTCATCTACTTGGCAGAGTTTCACAGCTGGTCTGATCCCGAGCGCAAATTGAAAATATGGACTTTATCTTGGTTTCCAGGATGTGGTGGTTGCTACAGAACTGGTGTATGAGGTGGTTGAGGAGTGTGAGAGAGGTGCGATGGCAAACTCTCTCACCATGGTTTGTGTTATAAGTTGACCTGAGTGAGTTTGTGATCTGTAGCCCTTTCGGTATCTTGTCTGTTTTCTTGCATCTTTGTAAAAACTTGATGCCTGTGTCAATATGCGCAATCTTCTTGGAGATCCTCTCCACTTGGAGTCAGTGGTTTGCAATGTCGATAGTAGCCATGATGTGGAGATGCCGGCGTTGGAGTAAATACAATCTCACAGCAGACACAGAGGAATTCATCAGGCGAATGAGACTGAAAGAGTTCTTCCACAAACTTCAAGAGGCCAACAGCGAACAGAATGAGACAGCCAATGAACTCGAACAGCTAACAGAGAGATCTGCAGTGCAACAACTGAAGAGGAAAAAGTTGAATTGGACTCATCCTGAAGGCCGCTGTCCTCAACTTGCCATGTATGCCCAAGCTGTCAGGAGGTATGTCAATGCCAGATTCATCAGCCACACTCAGAAGACAGCCCCGATAATCACCAAGTACAACACAATGCCATCTGCACTCTGAAGACCAACCACAACATTGTCATCAAACCAGCAGACAAAGGAGGTGCCATCATCATACTGAACACAATGCAAAGAAGTGTACCAACAACTGAACGATGAGGAACAGTACAGGAGTTACTTGCGGATCCGACCAAACAGCACACCCATCAAATCAACAGACTGATCAAGACTTTGATCTGGACGTTTAGAGCAGTCTCTGTGCTTTCATCTCACATACTCCCTGTGTTGGAGATCTCTATTACCTCCTGAAGATACACCATCGTATCGGACAATAGGACCCTCTCTGGCTACATCAAGGGCATCCTGAAACCCATTGTGCAAAGAACCCCAAACTTTGGTCACGACACCACAGACTTCCTACAGAAACTCAGCACACATAGAGCAGTTGAACCAGGAACGTTCCTCGTCACAATAGATGTCTTAGCACTATCCACCAGCATTCCCCCACAATGATGGCATTACTGTAACTACCTCAGTACTCAATGCCGACAACTGCCAATCTCCAGAAGCAATTTTACAACTCATCTGCTTCATCGTATCTTCACCTTTGACAACCAGTTCTTCATCCAGACACATGGAACAGCCATGGCGACCAAATTTGCACCTCAATATGCCAGCACCTTCAAGCATAGGTTTGAACAAGACCTCTTCATCCCATAGGACCTTCAACCAATGCTATACACTAGATACATCAATGACATTTTCTTCCTTTGGACTTATGGTGAACAATCATTGAAGCAACTATATGATGATATCAACAAGTTCCATCCCATCAGATGTACCATGAATTACTTTCCGGAATCGGTTGCATTCTTGGACACGCATCTCCATCGGAGGTGGTCACCTTAGCACTTCACTGTACCGCAAACCCATCGATAACTTCATAATGCTCCACTTCTCCAGCTTCCATCCTAAACATGTTAAAGAAGCCATTCCCAATGGAGAAGATCTGTATTTACACAGGGTCTGCTCAGATGAGGAGGATCGCAACAGACACCTCTAGATGCTGAAAGATACCCTCTTAAGAACAAGATATGGTACTCAACTCATCGATTGACAGTTCTGACGTGCCACAGCAAAAAACTGCACCAACCTCTTCAGAAGGCAATCATGAGACATGGTGGACAGAGTACCCTTCATCATCCAATACTTCCCTGGAGAAGCTACGACATCTTCTCTGGAGCCTTCATCATGTCTTTGGTGAAGATGAACATCTCACCAACACTACCCCCACTTCTTGCCTTCAACTAAATGCACAACCTCAAACAGACCATTGTCTGCAGCAAACTACTCAGCCTTCAGAAGAACAGTGACCACGACACCACAGCAACTTCTGCAAGACATGCCGGATCATCAACACGGATAATATCATCTCACACGAGAACACTATCCACCAGGTACATGGTAAATATACTTGCGACTTGGTCGACATTGTCTACCTGATATGCTGCAGGAAAGGATTTTTTTTTTTATTAATTATTAAGCAACACAGCACGGGAAACAGGCCCTTCGGCCCAACGAGCCCGCACCGCCGTCATACCAAATACTTTATCCTATTTTAATATTCCTATATAATAATATATATATTATTCCTAATATGGATGTCCTAAGGCATGGTACTTTCAGGACACCATGCAGATGCTACGGAAATGGATGAATGAATACTGCTCAACAATCGCCACGCAAGGGAACGCTTCAGCAGTCATGGGCATTCGGCCTCTGATCTTTGGGTAAGCGATCTCTAAGACTGAAGGCTCGAGGCCCACTAGCATCTCTTCTCCCCCACCTCCTGCCTCCCAACCAGGAGTGGTTCACTCCAGCAGGGTATGAAAGGGGAACTGGCGGCTGACCCTGTTGGAGTGAACAGAGACCATGGAGGCCCCGTAAGAGGCCGGGGATTTGGAGCAATCCTGAGCAGTGCCAACCTGGCCTCCTGGCAACACCAAAGGGGCCAAACTGGAATGTGTGAGGCAATTTGGCACTGCCCACTGGGCATCAGGCAGTGCCAAGGGAGAGAAGGGAGGTAATTGATGGGGGGTGGGGTCCCACTGCCATTCTGCCAGAGGATACAGGCAGAGTGATGGAAGGTGTGATGGGATGGCCATCTTGGGTCGGGGTTGGGGTTGCGGGTGGGGAGGAGGGCATTGGGACTGCAGGTGGTGGGGTGGGGGAGTTGTTGGGGAAATCATGCTTGGTGGGTGTGGAAGATAAATGTGTGGGTTGCCCCAGAGAGGATTGGGAGAGATCAGTGATTGGCGGGTTGGTGGGAGGTGGGTTGCGGTTAGGGGGAGCAGCAATGTGGGATTATCCAGCAATCAGCCTGGTAGCTTGGGGCTACTGTGCATGTGCTGATCTCCGCTCTGATGGATCAGCCCATACGCAGTGACCCACTCAGCGCTATGCTGCCGTTCTCTTCAATAAGCCCCACTCCCTGATTTTCAGTGTGAATCTCACTTGTGCACTCTACCGTGTTCAGAATGTGGGAACTTTATTCTGAAAATCACGTTTCAAAAAACCAGCAGGAGTTACTCCAGTTCTGACGTGAATTTGGTACTTAGAATTTTTTTGGGAGAATCGCCCCCATTGATTCATCTCTGGCAATAGGCCTGAATAAAAAACTGCTGGTGCAATAGTCACCTGAATGGAAAAACGTGCTCTTACCTTGCTGTTGTAGTTGCAGTGTCAGTTATGGGACTGCCGTCTTCCCAGACTGATTCAACCATTATGGATTGCCATATCGGTTGTCAATGTTGGCACTATCTTAGTGGCAATGTAACACAAATTCATCAATAATAGGTCAGACGTATCCAAGTGTGTGAAGCAAAAAATTGAAAATAACAAGGAAGAGCTGTAGTTCAATTAAAATACATGATGGATTAAATAATTGAAAAAGTTATTTCAAAAAAAATCATTTTTTCTCTGATGTAATGCAAAAAGATCCAACACAGCAACAGGTTTTAATGGGAAAAATATTAAACCAATGCTGTTCTAAACAGGTGTTCACCACCTCTCCTGATCCACCAGTAGTTGTAAGAAATATTCTGGATTCTGGAGGATCATAACTCTTCCTTAAAAAACGACTTGGACACAATGACGCTGAGAACAAGCAGTACTCATTTAATAAGTAGACTGTTCAAATGTGACTTCTCTATACCGGGGTGCAACATCGAAGGCCAAAGGGCCTGTACTGCGCTGTCATGTCCTATGTTCTATACAAAAGCAAGATTCAAATAGCTAAGGTGGTGATCTTACCGACTTGTCACATCAATCGTTTATATCTTTACTTCTCTTTTTCTGAGTGTGATGAGATTTGATTTTCTCCCACTTGGAAAAAAAGTATCTGAAACCTCCTGTTTTCATGTTTGTTTGGCACTGAGAACTGTTTTTTCAGTAAGATCACCCTATAAATGTTTTAATTTTGGTCAAACTATTTTCTTCTATCCATTTTCTCCTGTAATTCTGCTACTATTATTTTCACAGAATTTTTAGTTAAATAATCATTACGATATCAACCTTAACTTTCCAGTGATTTTCTTCTTTTAATTCGTTTAAACACTTTTCTTTTTCTCCGTTCTTTTGTTATCTGTTTTGGAAGTAGGATCAATTTTGTGAAAGCGAAGTAACATTTTGCTGCAGATCTTGTTTTGTGTTTGTAATTCCCCCCCAGTTCCAACACGCACAGGCATGGCCAGGTCAATTCTTGACTCATTTATATGCATTAAACCTGGAAGAACCATCAGTAGCCCAGGGAGTCTTACATTGCAGTACTCAGAATTAAATATGTTTATCTTTTTTATTTATTTACTCTGGCATATTCCTGATCCAAATATTCTGTCTTCTCAGATAAAATTGCACCTGTTGTCTCTACCAGTGCCCAATGGAAAGGCTCGGAATAGGTTTTAGAGTTCTCAGCCTAAGGATCTGAATTGTGAATCTCTTATTAACATACAGACTTAATGTTTCAGTACATTGAAATGATATTGTAGCCCAGTACTTCCGTTGTTTTGCTTTCTTGCAAGTTTTTACTCATTGAAATGAGACGGAAAATTGTAGGTTCACGTGCAGAATCTGAAAAACCAGTGTATGACAATGATTTGACTTTATGATTCTTCATACAGTGAGTTCTACACATCCATGTGTGCAGCAAACTCTCATATCTTTGCCCGAAGGGAGAAAAAGAAAATCACCTTGAACTACTTGAGAATATCCCATTAATAAAATTGAATTTATTCAGAAGGGCCATTCATACCCTCCACCGAGGCTTACATTAGTTATTTAGTGTTTACCATTTTCAAATGTCACATGGGGTTTTGGTGCATACAATTGAAAACAATCGATCTTTAAGAAAGAAGCCTTGTTCATTGGCAATTCTTAATCAGTGCTTAGGAGTGAATTTACATTGGTGACTGAGTGAAGCTGCTTCCCATCAAGGCAACCTTGTCAATAAAATGGCTCATTTCAATGACACATGCAGTACTGCATGTATGAAAACCAAACAACTGCAATAATTAATTGTGTAGCCAGAATAGAATGCATATGGCAAGCAGAATAGTCCAAAGGCAGTGTTTAGGTAATATTTATTTTGTATTGCCTCCAAATTGATCCTGATATGAAACCCAGTTTACATGGAAAAAAGTATTGACTTCACCTCTGGATCAATTTGAAGAGCCAATTTCAGCAAGTTCATTTGTCACATGGATGATGTATTTAGTCTTGTATAGCTATGTGAAAGCCAATAAGTAGATCAATCATAAATGCAATTTTTTTTTCATTTTTACAATTTGTTCATGGAATGTGGTATTCATTGGATGGTTGGCATTTATTGTCATCCCTAATTGCCCTTGAAAAGATAAATTTGGACGCAAACTACCACAGACATTTCTCCCTTGTCTTTTGCAATGACGTTTTGGGTTCTGAGGATAAAGATGTTCATGGAGCCTTATCCACCTGTCAGTTGCTTAATTGTCCCCAATCAGTCATGAATGGATATGGTAGGGACACATTTCCTTATATTCATAAATGCAGAAGTTAGAGCCTTATCTGTAGGTTTACAAGATGATAAGGGGAATTGACAAAGTAAACGTGGAAAGAATATTCCCTCTTGTAGGCAATCTAGAACAAGGGTTCTTTGTTTCAGGATAAGGGGTGACAGATTTGAAACAGAGATAGATGAGAAGAGATTGCTTCTCTCAAAGGGTCATGAGCCATGGAATTCACTACCCTAGAGTGTGGTGGATGCCAGGACTTTGCTTACATTTAAGGAAGAGGTGGACAGATTTTTAATTAGTAAGGGTTTGAAGGGCTATGGTGAACGGGCAGCAAAGTGGAGTTTAGGCCGAGATCAGATTAGCCATGATCCAGTTGAATGGTAGAGCAAGCTCAAGGGGTTACATTGCCTACTTCTACCTCTATTTCTTATCTTTTTATGTTCTAATGCTTCCTGATTATTCCAAGTTAGGTGCATTTATATGCATTAAACCTGGAAGAACCGTCAGTAGCCCAAGAAATCTTAAATTGCAGTACTAAGAATTAAATTTGTTTATCTTTTTTATTTGTTTACTCTGGCATATTCCAGATCCAAATATTCTGATTTCTCAACTAAAATTGCTAAAATAGGTTTCAGGGCTCTCAGCCTCAGGATCTAAATAATGAATCTCTTCCCTGGATGTAAAATTAGTGTTACAAAACTGCCAAATTTACATTTCCAGAAGATTCAAACCATTCTTATGTTGGGTGGCTGGTCAGCAACTCTGATTTTGTGCCCAAGCACTAAGCTGAAGATTTATATCCTTTTGTCAGATCGAGAAACTAGGATTAAAGCACTGGAGCTTGCTCTCAATGTACACTTCAGCTTTTGTTAAATGCATGAGATTGTTTGTTGAACAGTGGGAAAAAAAATATATGATCTCCAGTAACAGTCTGAGAAGAATTAGCAGAAACAAAGAATGTAAATGGGAGAAGACATTTGCAAGGGACATTAATGGATTATATGAGTGAGCAAAACTGTGACAGTTGATGCTCGGTATGGAGAAGTGTGTTTTAATTTTAGTGTAGATAGAAAGATATTTTCTCTAGTTGGACAGTCCAGAACTAATGAGCTCATTAATATTTTGAGTTGGACTTCCTATAAAGTATTACTACTACTTATTTCATTAAAGAAAGACAATTTTTACATCGACTTGTAAAAGCTACTGCTTCTTGCCAGTCAGATTTTACTGAGTGGAATGTCCACAGCTGGGTATTCAAACAGTCATTGACCTAACAATGATAGAGCATATTATTTTCTAAATGGTGAGAAGCTTGGAACAGTGAAAGAGAAGAGAGGTTTCGGGGTTCAAGTACAAAAATCATGGCAAGCGAGTGAACAAATATAAAAACTATTAGAAAGCCTAATGAAATTTGGCCTTTATCTCAAGAAATACAAACAAGTGGAAATTCTGTCACGGTTGTATAAAGCTCTGGCTAATTCATATTTACAGCACTTGGTCAATTCTGAGCCATGCACCTTTGGAAAGATATACTGGCCATGAAGCAAGTGCAATATAGATAGTCAGGATGATAACCAGTGCTAAAAAGGGTTAAATTACACAGAAAGATTATTGCGATGAGGCTTGTATTTCCTTGAGTATAGATGATTAAACAATGGTGTAATTAAGGTAGTTAAGATGATTGAAGGATGTTTTTTAATGAATGAAATTATTTCCTCTGGTGAGAGAGTCCAGAACTAGTGGGCATATTAAAATTTGAATTAGGCTATTTATACAGCGCTACCAGTCCTCTCATAAAGTAAGAACATCTTTATACTGACCTGTAAAAACTACTGCAGTTTTCTGGCACTTTAGTGTACGGAATGTCCACAGCTGGCTGTCCACCAAGTACGTCAGTAAAATAGCTTTGGGGTCCAATGATACATCTTAGGATTGCAGAATCCACATTCAGGTTTCTTAACTGCCCATAAATATTAAAATAGCCAATTAACTGATACAGAAACTGCTCAGATTTCAACTTCCATTCTGTTTGGTTTTGACTGATTATTAAAATTAAAATTCCCCTCCCCAAGTTTTGGCATATTTCTTAAATAAAGTTGCTTTGCTATATATTTCACTTCAATTTTTTTCTGCAAACTATGGGGCATTTAATGCATTTGGTTTTGTTAAAATCAATAAAACCAATTTGATTAATGTATTCAGTGCATTTTTTGATTTTTTTTTCACCCATTGCCCAAAATTAATTTGAACAAAATCACAGGGTTTGAGGTAGGAAGTCAGAAGCAAAAGTCACATAGTAGAGACAGCGAGGCCACCGAGCATGACGTCTGTACGATAAAAACAAATCATAGCACTTTAATTAGAGATGCCAAGTCAAAAGTGGTGAACAAAGTCATTACCATGAAGCAGACTTAGAATTGGAAAAGTTAAAACAAAGCAACCTTTCTGCATTAACAGAGGAGCCATCTGAAAACACAGAGCAACCTTTCAACTTCTTCCCTGGATATAACATTAGTGTTGCAAAACTGCCCAATTTAAATTTCCAGAAAATTCAAGCCATTCCCATGTTGGATGGCTGATCAGTAATTCTGGTTTTGTGCCTAGGCACCAACTTGAAGATTAATTTCCTTTTATCAGAAAGAGAAACTAGGATTGAAGCACTGGAGCCTGCTCTCAATGTACACATCAGCTTTTGTTAATCACATGGGACTGTTTGTTGAACAGTGGGAAAGAATTATTTGATTTCAAATAACAGTCTGAGAAGAATTGGCAGAAAAACAGAACCATTAGGTATGCTGAACGAATATGGTGGCATGTTGTTGGTGTTAAATCCTGGACACTTCATGTACATAGTCTTTCAATATAGGCCAGGTATTGTAAAGAGGAAATGAAAATCAAATAAATGAAGAATAATGGGTAATAAAATCATTTTGAACACCAGTAAATCTATGTGGTCAGGAATTCCTCTCAAAATACTCCTTTTTTGATTTGTGTCTTGTTTTCATTATACAGTATTATTCTCAGCAAGCAAATCAATCCCATATTCGCTTGTTTCTTTTGCTAACCTTTCCTCCTTTGACTGGAGCAAAATGTCAGTCAGCATCAAACACTCAAAAGGAAGGTCAAACGCAGTATTCTGGTTTGATGCAGAATCAAACCTTAAACTCAGAACATAATTACCGAGGGTAAAAGCCATTTGGCCTATCTTAGTTCATCTAGAAATAAAGACCCTAATTTTCATCCACAAACTGGGTAACTGTAGTCAGGAAAATTCCCGACTCAGCCAGCTGGCCTCAAAGGATCTTCATTGCTAAGGGATAGGTGTGGGTCAGTTGAGCCAACTGACCTGGGAAAAAGGTTGGAAGCAACAACAGGGCTGCTGGGTATGGAGGTGGAGTGCTTAAAAGTGCAACAGGACTTCGTCCCAGTTAAAATAAAAACACAATGATCCTTCAACTAACTCTCATCCCTCGCACTGTGTTACCTCCAAACACCCCCTCTGCCCCATCCATGCCATTTGAGAGTCCAGACATTCATTAGGCTTGTTGAAAGAGTTGCACCTCATAGATAACATTTTCTGATCAACATCTTAGTCTCTCTGATCTCTGCTGTCAGTTTCACAATCATGATACAACATCAAGTCATTTCAAAAATTTGTGGTTTTTGTAATTGATACTTTAATAGAACATAATTACTGCATGATTTACATTTTTAGTAGCTTATTGTAAAGTTATGTTTCTTTTCAACATTGAAGAAAGTTATGGATGAGTTGCTTTTGTGTAGCTTTTTTGCAGCACATCCAATTGTCACTACAGGGTTCATTGGTACTAATCAATGTATAATGGTCATTGCACATTTAAGGGCCATTATTTGCCTTGAGGGATGCATAGAGTAATTAGAAGGTTTGAGCCTTGCAATGGGGCATGAGGAACCATAGGGTGTGGATGGAACAGCAGTGTTTGGTATTAGGTGTCATAGGGGATGAGAGGAAAGCTAGACTTGGCACACAGAGCATAAGGAGTCATGATGTTGGGTAGAAGACTGGAGCTTGGCATAGGAGGCATAAGGAGGACACATTTTGAAAGGTCTTTTTATGCAGACTAAGGTTATACCTTCTCTGAATAGATGTAGACCACGACTCTTTAAAAACCTGGCCTGACTCCACGAAAACTGAGCCAGCCAGGACAAGAGTGCCGGGTTAAGGCTTCTGATGGGAGCCAATGCGCACTTTTTGAAAGCACTCCTGAAATGGGGCCTGGAATACCAGAGTCTGGATTTACTATTTTGAAAGTCATTCTGTCTTGGTGAAAAGCAAGGCCAAAGCCCTCATAGCCTCGTGGATAGGTGAACTTTGCCTTTTGCTTTGCAATCTTTGAAACAATTGAACCAACCCCTACCTTCTTTCAAGGCTGAAAACCCATGATTCACATCTCTGCCTATTGAGATTGACCCTTCCTTATGCTGCTGTTCACAAATGACTACCTCTCTCCTTAGTTGGTGACCAGAATTAAAAACAAATTTGAAGGTGCATGCTGATCAGTGCACTATCAAGTTTGATCTATTTCACTGTTTTGACTTTGTGATTCAAGCAACGAGCTTTGTTGATTTGATATTGCTTATCTTTGGCTTGTGTCTAATAAGACACCTTTCAGCTTCATCCCTAATTGCTTCCAAACTATTTATGGAGAACTAGAACAACACAAAAGCAAAATATGATGGATACCAGAAATCTGAAATGAAATAGAAGATGCTGGGAATTCTCTAGGTGAGGCAGCATCAGTGGAGAGAAAAAAACAAGTGCTGCCTGATCTTTTTCTGTTTTTTCTCATAGAATACCAGACTTACCCACTTTTCCATCACTTTGCAATGATTTACATTTGTCTGCATTAAATTTCATTGGAGGTTGCTTTGATCACTTCTTTTATTTATTCCACCTAATTCTGTAATATCTAAACTGCCTCTTCTGAATCTGTAGACCCTCCTAAATTAGCTTCCTGTGAAGGTTTGACCATGTTGGCAACATTTTTGAACAGTTCATTTATGTTAAGTTGGAAACAGTGGTACTCCCAATCCACTGTATCATTGCAAACCTTCTCTTTTTACATAGTTAATCTTGTGGCTTTGCTAAACAAGATTGCCATTTTGGAGACTATTTTCAGACACGAGCCCATTTGGAACTTGTTTTGGACAGATCACTGCAGTTAGTAGGAAACTTTCATCTCACAGGTCAGGACTGAATTTGAATCTAGATCCCAGAAGCAAAAATATAGTATACCAAACCATGTCTGTTCACTCAGCTCAAATTGAAATGTTTTCTTATTTAACTTTACATTTCAATGTGATATTTCTGCAAGAGGAGCTTCACAAATAAAAATCTGGCCATTAAATACCATTTATCGATGCACAGAATCTTATGCTATCAGAAATTCTTTGCTTCTCCAAAGTGGAATCACATTTAAGTATCAGTCAGTGAAACATCTACAGATTTGATTTTTAACTACTTTTTAATGAATATTGTCTTCATTCATCCCCTTTAAATCTAATCTGACAGAACAATCATCTTGCAAGTTTAGACTTTTCCTTTCCTTTATAGCAATTATAATTTTAATTACACAGGAGACCACTAAAGGTGGAAGTGAAGCGATGTAATCAGTGTTCACAAGAAGGTCAGGGATCTGTGTTGCCAATATTGAGTTCTTAAATTGACTTTTCCTTGTCCTATGATGGATTTTTCTCTTGTGTCGTAAGCCTTCCCCATGAATCATCTTTCCCATCTACTTGATAGGCACCTGAAGCAGATCAGACAACTGCGTTATTTAAATGCAATCAAGAAAAAATATCTGAAGAATATTACTGGAAAATTGCTAATCAATGGAAGTAGGCAGATGAAATAATGCAAAATGCAGAGTCTGATTTCAACCAAGGATCTTTTTGTAAAGATCATTTAGCTTAGAGTGCCATTATTTCATGGTGACATTTTAATTCTGATATATAATTTAATTATAATGGATGTTGTGTGATATTTACTAATAATAAGGAAATACTTTTAGTTCTATTAAAAACAGTCACATCACTGACACCTTAATAATTTTCTTAATGCCTGACATATTCAAATATCTCAAAGAGCATTATAGTACTAAACATAGCACCATAGATGTTCACAGTAGTATGACTAATCACTTTTGCTGGTTTGAAAATTGCTAAATCTTATTTAGGACTTCAATTTGAAATATTCTACTTTAATATTGCGTGTTAATAACACTTCAATTATATTTCATTCATCTATTATTTTTGTGACTACACAAACAGAACACTAGCCTTGATCTAAAATCGCAAATTATGTTCAGCAATCAGTGGTTATTTAAATTGTTTTCACATTGCTTGTTTCACAGATTATGTCAGTTGGTGACTGAGCCCAGAATTTAAGATGATTGCACAGCAAAAAATGTTAACTCAGAAGTGACGACAAGGCGGTGGTCTGATTGAGAGGTTGAGATGTTTGGGCTCTGATTTTACCGGCACTGCCACCCAAGGTTCGCAAGATCAGGCCCGGGGCCAAAGGGGAATGCTGTTCTGTGAGCCATGCCCGTCCTGATTTCAGAGTGGCCATGCCGATAAAATCAAGGCCTTTGTGTTTCCGTTTTTTTCAGAAGCCTGGGTGACCAAGACAAACGGTAGAGGATAAACTTGGAAAGAGTAGGAGGGAATGCGCGACTGGTGGTTGGACTATACCTGTCTTGGATTTTTAAAATGTTGGAGATTGTAGGAAAGAGAAAATGAGCTGGATTTTCCATCTGCGCTCGCTCCAAGATTAGAAAATCTCACTCGAGATTGATGAACCTTTGCATGACCTGCCCTCCTGCCCATTCCGATTCCCGTGGCAGTTAGGACAGGAGAATACTTCCCAATGTGTTCCAAGTGGGACCAGAACAAGATTTGGAATAACTGTCAAGCCTCCTGAATTTATGAAATAGAATCATAGACTCCCGCAGTGCGGCAAAAGGCCATTCAGCCCACTGGGTCTGCACTAACAACAATCGTACCCTATTCCTATAATCCCAGGTATTTACTCTGTTAATCCCCCTGACACTAAAGGACAATTTAGCATGGCCAATCAACCTAACCCACATGTTTTTGTCAGAGACTTGATGGGAGAGTGGTGGGATTGGGGGAAGAAAGGATGGTGTATGGATGGGTGATGTTGGGTAGGTTTGGAGAGAGAAAGTATGTTATGTGAAAAAAGTTTGTGCGATAAATGTATTGGAAAAGACTTCTGAGAGGCATAGTTTCAGACTGAAGAACAGCACTACCCACAGTATGAACTAGAGCAATACATGTTAATAGACAGCATTGTAAATGGAAACTCAAGTAGAAGTCAGCATGATGTTGGTTCCTAGTCTGTCTATAATTTGTGCATATGTATATAATTATACGTTGCCAATAAACACCATTGTTCAAGCTTCGGGATTTTTGCAGAAACTTTATTGCAGTGTTATGTAATAATGCAAGCCGACTTGTGACACTAATAATAAACTTAAACTTACAAGCCTCTGAATGTCTTTGTGAGACTTCACAATAACTCTTGACCACAACTTTTGGTACTTGTATTAGCGCATGATATAATCATAGAATCATAGAATCCTACAGTGCAGAAGGAGATCACTTGGCCCATTGAGTCTGCACCAACCACAATCCTAACACCATGCATTTACTCCAGCTAGTCCCTCTAACACCAAGGGGCGATTTAGCATAGCCATTCAACTCAACTCACAGATCTCTGGACTGTGGGAGGAAACGGGAGCACCCAGAAGAAACCCATGCAGACACAGGGAAAATGTGCAAACTCCACACAGACAGTGACCCGAGCTGAATTCCTGGCGCTGCGAGACATCAGTACTAACCACTGTGCCGCCCATATTAATGGCAATGGCACTACAGGATTAATGATGATAATGCACTCAATGTAAATTTGTTGAATAGTTATCATAATTTGATTCCCAGAGCTAAATATGATCTGTAAATATTATCAAACTTTTGATGAAAAGAGTTGATTTGCATTTCTTAGTGTCTTGATCCTGGCTCAGTCTTGGAGACTAAACTTTCTCCCCTTCTTCACCTGATGTTCATGCACCAGTGCTTCCAGCTGGATTTTGTGGTGATTGTTTCTTTAAGGACATCAAAGCAGAGAAAGGATAAATGGGTCTGGATGAACAATCAGGACTCTGAATGGGAAATCATCACGGGGGGGATGCTTTCTCCCAGTGCAGAAATATTTTGGAATTAACTGCAAATGTGGAACTGCTGAGATCACTTGTAAATAAATCAATTTTTGTTAACCAATCATGGGCCCAATTTTACCATCAAGTGGTGCCCGTTTTCAAGCGTGAAAGCTTGATAAAGGTGTGGAGTGCAATCAGTGAGTGCCTCCGCAGCTGCTCCTCTTTACCAATGGCTGAAAATGGCGCCGATCAGGATTGCACCCAAAACAGGTGCAATGGCAATTTGAAACATTTGAATGCATTAAAATTGAATTAATGAGCTGGATGCCCATCTTGACTAGCACTTTCCCCTTTATCCTGCGTTTGCCCATCCAGATTCAGCACAAAACAGACATGGTCCACAAAAGTCCGATTTGGGTGCTCCAGCTTCTGAGGAGATAAATTCACAGCTTCCAGCAGCTCTCTGACTCAGATCAACTGTTTGAGGGGAGGAGGGAGGTTGGTCAGATGGTTCTGTGATGGAGGGAATGAGAGATGGGTCAAATGGGTCTCTAGGGGAGGCAGGTCAGATGGCTATCTAGTGGGGGGAGGGAGGAAGGTCAGATCATTCACTGGTGGGGAAGCAGGGAAGGGTGAGGGGGCAGGGGGTCCATTGCCATTCTGTGTGCGATCGGTTTGGGGGGAAGAGTGTCTGATGCAACTCTGTGTGATTGGTGGGGGTGAAGAGGGACAGGGGGCCGCGATGGGTCTGGGTAGCGAGAGGGTGGAGGTTAAGAGGGACAGTAATGTTCTGGGGATGGAGTAATGTGTGTAGGGGTCAGGGGAGAGGCATTATTCAGCCCAGCAGCAATGTGTCAGGGAAGCATTTTTCTATTTTTTTTACTGCGCATGTGCAGTTGGAGGCGCCAATCAGAACTGCTGTATTTTAGGCACAATAAGCCCTGCCCATAGGCTTCTGCAGTGCAATTCAGAATCACAGACTTTTTTTTTCCCAGACAAAACGCATATGGGGGATGCCTGAGAACAGGTCTAAAAATCAGATCTGAAACACTCCTAGATTCAAGCATGCCCAGCACTTGGAATCAAAATGGTAAAATTGGGCCCGATGTCTCTGAAAGCGATCATTATATCTGGGAACGAGGATAAATTATCCTGACACTGTCTCTGGCCCGACACCCATGAGTATCCTTTTAATCATGGTCTCAGAAAAGTAAGAAAAATATACTCACCAGAATGCCTGTCTTTGGATGCTAGATCCATTTGACTCCTCCTTGGAGAACTGAACACGATATGTCAAACGTCTCGCATGTTATTTTCAAGAAAGTGACATAGGGGAAGGGGCACAACACAAAACAATTCTCCTTATTGTTTATAGCAGTCAGGCCTATAACTTTCTTTGTCATCTTGCAGCCCCAAATGTACCCAACACCAAATCATTTAGTGAGATCTTAGATTTAGTGCATGTTCAATTGCAACCTCAACCTTCAGTCATACTTAAGAGATTCAAATTGAATTTGAGAGTGAGAGCCCTAGGAAAATTAATCATGATTTACATTACTAAACCGAAGCAGACTCAGAACATTGAGATTTTGAAGCGACCCTAAGCAACATGTTATGGGATAGGTTAATCTGTGGCATGATCAATTGCACTATTCAATGCAAATTGCTTGCAGAAATTGACACAAATTTTAAACAAGAAGTGGAGATAGCGTTGACTATAGAAAATGCTGAAAAGGTGCGCAAGAACTGAACAATGCACAATATGTTTCTGTTTACCAGTTAGGGTGGGAACCTGCCGGCCATTCCTCTTAAGGTGCCTAAGTAGCAGCAAAATGGAGAGCAATTTCAACTACCAACAGAACAGAAAGATACAGCAGAGGCAATAAAGTGGAATATTAAGTGGAGGTCACCACACTTCTGAATCATGTAGTTTTAAGGAGACTGAATGTTTTGATTGTCACAAAAGAGCACATTTGGTGAAACAGTGCAGAGCTAAGTCAAAATCACCGAGTAACCGATCAATCAACATGCTACAAGTAAATGATGTGCAAGAACCTGGTCATGATATGGAGATGCCGGCATTGTACTGGGGTAAACACAATAAGAAGTCTCACAACACCAGGTTTATTTGGTAGCAAAATCCACCAGCTTTCAGAACGCTGCTCCTTGGTCGGGTGACTCATCTGATGAGGGGGCAGCAAGTGCTCTGAAAGCTAATGGTTTTTGCTACCAAAGAAATCTTTTGGACTTTAACCTGGTGTTGTGAGACTCCTTACTGAAAGAACCTGGTACCAGTGCTTCTGCCATTCACTCTCATCTTAATCTAAAAACTGTCAAGCCAGATTTTATTACTGCAATGCCTTGGGTAAATGGGAAGCCTTGGATAGATATAGGGGGTTCAGGCATTTTGATGGGTGAGCATTCATTTCAGTACCAAAGAGAGAGAGTTCAGCCATTGAACCAGGAGAACTCATACCCCCGGAATGATTTCCCACTCTGAATCCAAATTGATCACCCAGTCCAACTGACTTTAACTCTGCTGTGTTGCCCTTAAAGGGACAATCAGCACAGATGAAGGACAGAAATAGGAATTCCAGCTGATTTTCCTCTCCCAAATCTGAAGTACTGCGTCTAATTTTCCGAGTCTCAGTTACATTTGAGACTCACTTTTTTTTGTCAGTGATGGCTGGATTTAAATATAGGAAACTAACTGTTGCCATTTATATTTACTGTAAATTGAAACAATGCTTTAAAAACAGTTTCAGTACCTGTAAGTGGTCATATTTGCTTTGTTAACACAAAACAAGAAAACAAAACATGATGATAACTAACAGCTTGCTTTAATAGAGTCAATTTGCAGGTTACATTTGTTCTCTCTCCCATCGGAGCTTTTTGGCTGTTTAATTACAGGCCTCATTGCCTCAATATTATCTTCAGAGTGAAATGTCACCAAATTTGAAGAAGCATATCTAATGTGAGCATTTAAATGTAATATCACTCATTAGTCTTTGTTGGAGAGAAATTGTTCATCCTTTAATTCCTATGCAGAAAATAAAAAATATTCAAAGCAGTTTTTGGCAGATTGTAGTTTGGTTCTGTATCCCAGAAAGTGATGACTCAGTGCTCTGCTGTTTTTTTCTGAAATAAATTAGCACTGAAAAATAATAACAGAAATATCATTTGTTTGTTAATCTATTCTTTGCAGTTGTAAACATTGGTGAAATCTTATGCCTTTTATTTTTGTCCCGTTGCATTGACAGCAGATAACAGTTTAGCATATGGTGTTAAAGTTTCTTAATGACAGGAGGATAGGGACGATTTTATAGTTGCTGTGGGATTTCCACTGTTTGACACTGCAAAGATTATAGAGTGGCAGCTGGTAGTTGTGTGGTATAATTATTGTGATGTTTGCACAAATCTCATTGGTAATAATTGTGACTTGAGAATGCAGAGCCATCGTACTGTGTTGCGGTTACAAACAGCATAGCCTTTGGCTCACATTTGGGATTGGCAATCAGAAGCAGGATGGACGTTGATTCATTCCTACTTAAATGTAGATGGATTCATAAAGTACATCAGCTAAATTGCTGTGTTCCGCTGTAACAGCCAATATTTTTCAGCAAGATGTTGGAGAGCTGAATCAAATTGAAATATCTTCTTTTAGGAAAGTGAGGTGAGATTTGTAGCCATCTTTCTGAGGGAAGGAGATATTTTCAGTGTAATTTCCGTTGTGGTTCATTAAATTAATTTCCTAAGCCATTACCTGAATATTTCAAGAGCCTTAAAATCAAACATTGCATATAGTTCATAAACCACCTTAAATGCAAATATTGAAGCCTTTTTGACATCATATGAGTGGTCGCTGATGCTTTAATTACTTAGATTGTAGGAGGGAGCCATTCATGCCCTGCCACTGCTGTCAGAGAGGACAAAGAATTTGGGCCTCAAATCTCCGCTCACTGCAGTGAGACAGAAGAATACTACCAGCGTGAGTGGCTAGAGAATCCTGCCTTGTGTCTGTTTGAATAATGTGGAGTCGGTGCAAGGTTCCTGCATACATTTTACAATTCAGTCCTTCTAGATAACTATTCATTTCATAAATATATGTTTCCAATGAGGGTAGAAAACTTCATGTGAGTGTTGTTGGAACTGTTACTTCTTCTTTTTGTGCTGTTGAGGAATCTAAGTTTTGTCAAAGGGATAAGGCAATTGGAGGGAAAATTGGGTAGTATTTTTTGTTCATGTTTGGAAGATGTTTCTAAGTTCTGAACTAGTTTCTTCATCTTTAAATTTAAAAAAAAATTATATTGGACAATTCATTTTCTGGTTATGAGTTAGCTGTGGATAGGTTGGGTTTTTAGTTTACTTATTAGTGTCACAAGTGGGCTTATATTAACACTGTAATGAAGTTACCGTGAAAATCGCCTAATTGTCACACTCTGGCACCTGTTTGGTACACTGAGGGAGAATTTTTAGCATGGGCAATGCACCTAACCAGGACGTCTTTCAGACCTTGGGAAGAAACCAGAGCAGCTGGAGGGAACCCATTCAGACATGAGGAGAATGTGCAGAATCTGCACTGACAGTGACCCAAGCCGGGAATCAAACATCTGGTGCTGTTCGACAGCTGTGCCAACCACAGTGCTGCCCTCTTGGGTGCCTAAAATGCTGTCTGATGATTCGCTTTACACAAGTTAAAATAAGTATTGCCTCAGGTGTGTAAAGGTAGTTAGGAGCAGCTGGTTTTGGCTTGTACCACTGAGTTTGTTTTGTTACTGAACATAACACAGGTGTGGGATGCGTTTCCATGCTGTGCGTGACCAGAGATAAAACAGCAGGGTTTCATTCTTCAACTTAGGGATTTGCTGTGTAAAATCCATATTACCTGTATGGTACATGTTACATCTCCTTCAAGCAACAGCAGGAGGCTCCTTGCTGTAAACAACCCCCTTGGAAAATATAGATCAGAATCAACTTCAGTAGTTAAGCACATTTTTAGCAAAATCCGACTCATTTAACAGTTTCTTTTTTTTTGCTTTACTTATTGCTGTTCCTTAATAAGGTGATATAAAATAAGACTGGGGTTTCTATAATTTAGGACCTGTGTTCAGAGCAGCATGTCAGTTTTCATAAACAGATTGAGCTTCCTATGTTATAAGCATGTCATTAATGGAATATCATACCTTAGGACTAAGAAAATAACTTTTAATTATCGGTCACATCATGGTCTGTTGTCCATTTCAAAAGACTTCCAGACAATTATCTTCAGATTAAATGTTTACAAATTGGATAATTGCACAGAAACAAAAATATACAAAAAGACGCTGATGTATGCTTACTTAGAATGAAATAAAGACTTAACTAAATTCCCCAACGATTTAAAGTTTTATTCAGAAAATATTACGGACATGGTGCAACATTTGGCAAAAATAATTTTTTGTTGACTTCCTGATGAAGATTGTTCGGGGGGTGAAACAATATTCAAACAGAATGCCAATTCCAGGAACCGAAATGTAACTGAATTCCGAAGGAAGAGCGTCAAGAAAGTATGCATTCCACGAAATACTCTGCTGAACAAAGAACTATCAATCAAACAAGATCAGAGACAATGGTACATCCTTGATAAGATGATGTACATACTCCATCTGGATTTTGATCATGTCCCTGGAAAAAGTACCTCTGTATTGTCGATTACAATGTCTAAAAATCACTTTTTTGCTTTATGCTTAAATGCTGTTTAGTTTTAATTATTGTGTACCCTGTTTATCTGAAATAATATAGACAAAAAAGGACAAATGTTCCTTGTTTGAAGGAGGAAGGAAATTCTGTTTTTATCAAAAGGACATTTCAAGCAACTGCAAAGTGTCCATTTTCAGATAAAGATTAGGTTAGTTGCAGAGTGAAGCTATTCTTCTAAATCCCTCAGTGAATCAGTGCAGCATTGTTCGCTGGACCAGATCCAACAGCCATCATTATGATTATTCAATGGCGCTGTCAAATCGTTATCAAATAAATTCAAAGCACTATTGTCCTGTAGACTGTTGAAAAGCCAGGATCAGAGATGAAATGAGTGTCCTGACTTCGGAACACTCTGAGAGAAAGTTTGAATATTTAATTCCAAAAGACCTCCCATCTGATTGAGATGAAATCTAAGGGTAGCATTTTCCAAACCACCCCTCGGTGGATTTTGTGGCAGGCAGGTGCATAGAATCTGGTGAGAGTCATAAACTTTGAAACCTGCCAGCATAAAAATGACATGATAATTCTCCCAATGGTGTGTTAATGGCAGGTTAGTCATTCCGCTGTTAGGTGGTGCAAATGGCATTTACATTCATTTGTATCTTGTAAATCCTCATTAAAACAGTTCCCACCAGTATCTCATTAGGCCTTCTAATCTTGCGTCATGCCAGCAGGAAATCACATTGGTGTCAAACTGCTGAAGAACCCGCTGACAAATAGATTTTATAAGGCAACCCTCAGCTGGGCAAAGATCTCGAGGTAAGTGCAGCAAAGCTTTCTGCCATGCTGCTGTGCTGTTCCTGCTGTATCTTCCAGCACTCTGGCAGAACCAACTAGTTCCTGCTCTCCATGCCGAGCAGGTCTTCATTGACAGCACCATGCTGCTGGACTCTTACTTGTATGAGCATCAAAGTTGAGCATTGCACCTGGGGTTGGGGAGAGCAGTTCTCTTGCCACCCCTCCGCCCCTGGGACCACGCACCAGTGTCTGTCTGGACAGCACTCTGCTGTGGGACTGAGGCAGTCACCGCAATAAAAGTCCGAAGTTCAACTGGGAGTGCAGTGCAATGTGGAAGGAATGCTGAGGGGGAGGCTAGAGTGAGGGCTCACAATGTTAGGTAGAGGAGCAAAGAGGAGGATGAATAAAATGAATAATGGAAGGCAAAAGCAAGGCTGAAGGGAAGGAAGCTGGGCCCTAACAAGCCTGCAAGAAATGGTCAAACACAAAAGGCTTGAAGCAATATCATATCATAGTCTTCATCCATTTCCTTTCAGCGGGTAAAGGGCCAAATAGGGCAGAGGTGCATTGCAGCTAATGCGCTCAGAAGGTTAATGAATTGAAGAACAGAGTGTTTTTTGAGCCTTTTCCATCTCCAGTGCTGACAAACTGATGGACTGATGTATGAGGTGAGATTGAGTTGGTTAGGATTGTATTTGCTGAATTTCAGAAGAATGAGAAGGATCTATTAAATTCTAACAGATTGCTCGAAGTAGCTGAAGGAAAGGTGTTTCCAATGGTGGGAAAGTTCAGAACCAGGAGTCATAGGGCGGAATTTTACTGATACGTCCACCCAAGGTTCATACGATCCGTCCAAGGCCAATAGAGAATGCCGTTCTCTGAGCCTTATCTACCCCTGGAATTGAGGGTGAGCATGCCAGTAAATTTCTGGTCATAGTCTCTTCACTCAGGGAGTGCAAGCCTATGGAATCCGCTACTACAAAAAGCAATTGAGGCTAAAACATTGTACGTTTCAAGAAGGACTTTGATTTAACTCTTAGACAAAGAGTGTCAAAGGAAAGGCGGGATCAGGCTATTGAGTCAGATGATCAGCCATGAATATAATGAATGGTGGAGTAAGCTCAGACGGCTGAATGGTCTCTATGTTTCTAACCTGCACAGTCTGATGAAGATAAGTGGGCTACCTTTCAGCTGAGGGCAAATTCTCCTGTGTATAATTAATGA
This sequence comes from Sphyrna mokarran, assembly GCA_024679065.1. Classification (NCBI taxonomy): domain Eukaryota; kingdom Metazoa; phylum Chordata; class Chondrichthyes; order Carcharhiniformes; family Carcharhinidae; genus Sphyrna; species Sphyrna mokarran. The sequence continues at coordinate 95,361,813 of JAGIQG010000003.1, forward strand.
GGTTCCGTGTGTGCGTGTATGTTTGTATAGTGTGACATGCATTCCTTTGGGATTTGGTGTGATCAGCACATAATATCTGGAATCATAGAATCCGACAGTGCAGAAGGAGGCCATTCGGCCCATTGAGCCTGCACGGATCACAATCCCACCCAGGCCCTATCCCCATACATTTACTCTAGCTAGTCCCCCTAACACTAAGGGGCAATTTAACAAGGTCAATCCAGGTAACCTGCACATCTTTGGACTGTGGGAGCACCCAGAGGAATCCCATCCAGACACAAGGAGAAAATGCAAATTCTACACCAACACTGACCCAAGCCAGGAGATCAAAGCCAGGTCCCCAGCGCTGTGAGGCACTGGTGCTAACCACTGTGCCACCCTCAGGAAGTGGAAGGATTTAGTAATATGGCTGGAAGGCATCAGAATGGGAAGATTATGTGACACTTTACCAACTGTGAAAACCTCTGCTGGGTCCTGATTTGTCCAGTTGAATGCTACTTCCTGCCTTAAACTTTGGGAAGTCACCGGAGACTGTAAAATTTTACCTATGGTGGTGTGTATCACCAATGACCACCCTCATGTGTTATGGCCTTCCGCTTCACCTCCAATCACCAGGCACTGCTTGCCTGCCCCTTGGTTGTTCAATATTAACTTACTTGTTTTTCAAACAGTGGCACTGCAAAGGCTGCTGAATGGGCCAGCAACTCAGGGGACTGGTTGACATCATTAATAGGGAAGGGACCTATAAATTGGCTATAATGTCCACCCATGGGCTTTCTACCCGTTGGTGTGGGATGTGCTCTCACGTTCTGCTCTGGCAGCCGGACTTGACACTGACTAGAAAAATTCAGCCCAAAGAATTTGTAGTACTGAGATGATCACACTGACCTCAGATATAGCATTCTGCTTTCCTTTTATACCTGTATCCGGTGGCATGATAATGTTATGTTTCTGATTTGAAATGGTGAAATGCATGAAGAATTGTAAATTATAAACATTTGTAAACGTACTGCAGAAAGGTTTCAAAGTATGACAGGAATGCCTTTGAAGCCATCTCTTTTGTTGCTTTTGATTATCCATTCAGGAGCTGAGACATTTTACAATATGAATTTTAACATCTGCCTATTTGCTTATTTGTTTTTGATGTGAGGATTCCAAAAATAATTGTGACACACAAAAGGCTGCTGTATTAAATGTAAATCTTACCATTTCCTTGCATACAAGCCGGAATAAAAACTGCACTAGACGTAATCAGACAGCAAGCTAATGAATCCTATCATCACTCACAAAAGTAACTCATTCCAAAAGATTAAGGACCAGTAATTTAAACATGATTCTAAACATTCACTTCTCATTAATTGCAAAATTGTTATTTAAGCTTCTTTTGAAAAACTATAATCCAAATCTTAATTACAAAGAAATACATGATAAACTTCATAACATGGCATAAATATTTATTCTTACATTTGTGATTTACATACATTAGGATTCTTAAGATTAGTTTATTTTGCCAATATGAATCAAACGCTACTTTGAGATCCCTGTCATATGGTTGGCTATAGCTAATAGAAATCCTGCTTTCATTGCTGATCCAGGTGCTGAAAAGAGTTGTCCATCTTAATTTGGCAATGTTGCTGATTCCAAATTAATCATTCCAAAATCATTTAGCATGGTGGCACAGTGGTTAGCACTGCTGCCTCACAGCACCAGGGTCCTGGAGTTGAATCCTGGTTTGGGTCTCTGTCTGTGCAGAGTCTGCACATTCTCCTCATGTCTTTATGAGTTTCTTCAATAAACAGTAACTTCAATGCAGTGTCATTATCAGCCAACTGGTGACACTTATAAATAGACTTTAAACTTAAACTTTACCAGAACTGTTATTTTGAATGTGTGCCTTTTTCTATGACTGAGATGTGGGAATGTAACTCAGTCACTGAGTCACACCCAATCTCCAAACCAACCAAAGGGACAATACCTGATATGATATACTCACCATCATGTCTGTCATGCTAACTAACTAAAGATATAGCAGAAGGTTGGACCAGAATCTGGGAGAATTAGATTGCTTAAAAAATGTATTCAATGCACATAGAAGTAAAAATTAATAAGTGAGATTGTTATACAAACATTTAACAACTAATTCACATTCCTGTCTGAGCTATTTTTGGTGACCTGTTGATTTGTTAAAGTGACTGAGTTCTTCAGTTTCAGTAACCAAAGAGAAAATACTGGAAAATCTCAGCAGATCTGGCAGCATCTGTAATGAGAGAAAAGAGCTGACATTTCGAGACCAGATGGCCCTTTGTCAAAGCTAAAAGGCGTAGAAAGTGGGAGATGTTTATACTGGAGTGTGAGGGAATGAAAGATGCATTATAGTCCTAAAAACAGGTACAGATAAAGGCTGCTTATGGCTGTCATCAAGATTTTCCTTTCAATTTCAGTGTTGGTTTTCAAATCATTGAAATAATGCTGTGACTTTCATCAGGCAGTTTGTTGGATGAAAATGTTGTTAATTTGTTTAAATTTCAAGTATATTGTGATCTGGTAGTCTGATCATAATGTACTTGAAATTTAAGTTCTGTACGTGGCCAGGGGAAGTAGATTGCACATCTGCAGGACAAACTCTGTTTCCTACTTCAGCACAAACTTTGTTTCCTACTAATGTAAATGTCAGCCCATTTTTTTCCATTTCAAATAATTCAATGGCAGAGAGCGTTGGAAGGGCAAACTAACAGGATTAGGAACCAATCCCCCATTTACACAAATAATAAGATAAAATATAAATGCAAAGTGAATGAGCTTGTATTAAAATAGATTTGTGAAATTGGGGTCTACAGTTCTCCTGAGCGCACTGGCGCTGATGAAAATGGTATATTGTTCTCACTGAATATGGTTATCAAGTGCATTTCTTTTTTAAAAAAAGAAATACCAGTGTGTCTCCATTTCTTTCTGTTTCGTTTCAGATTTCTGTTCTTTGTGAATTTATCTATCATTTCCTTCCAGATTACATGTGTTTCCTTCTCAAACACATAATTATCTGCAAAGTATGATTCACCTAATTTTCCAGCCATTACATTAGTGTAGCACTCTGTCACCTACCCACCCATATAACATGGGCAAGGAAGGACGCTGGATTGTCCAGTTTGCATGGAAATATATTGGAAGTCTTAAGATTTTTAACAGCAATATGTGGCTATTTCTGAAACTTAGTTCTTTCCTTCATTTCAATTTCTACTTATTCAGGTGGCCTTGTGTCAAGAATGCTATTTATTTGATGAGTTCATAATACTGGGACAATGGTACCCTAACAGCGGTCTTCTTTATATACTTTAGAGAAGGAAACACAAAGTAATGCTTTGTAGAACAGGCTCCAGTAAATCCAGACCATGCTTCCCACGCAAATTCACAGCAGAGGTGTACTTCTGAGGCTGTATAAGGCTCTAGTCAGACCTCATTTGGAGTATTAGGAGAAGTTTTGAAGGAAGCACATGCTGACCTTGGAAAGGATCCAAAGGAGGTTCACAAGAATAATTCCTGCAATGAAGAGCTTATCTTATGTCTTTTGGTTGAGGATTCTGTACTCGTTGGAGTTCAGAAAGATGAGGGGGGGATCTTACTGAAACTTACAGAATACTGCGAGGCCTGGATAGAGCGGCAGTGGAGAGGATATTTCCACTGGTAGGAAAAACTAAAACCAGAGGGCACAACCTCAGATTAAAGGGATGAACCTTTAAAACAGAGACGAGGAGGAATTTATTCAGCTGTCTAGTGATGAATCTGTGGAACTCTTTGCCTCACCAGACAATGGAGGCCAGGTCATTGGGTGTCTTTAAGACAGAGATAGGAAGGTTCTTGATTAATAAGAGGATCAGGGATTATGGAGAAAACATAGAACATAGAACATTATAGCACAGAACAGGCCCTTCAGAGAAAAGGCAGGAGAATGGGGATGAGAAAAATATCAGCCATAATCAAATGGCCAAGCAGACTCATGGGTCATGTGGCCTAATTCTGTTATGTCTTAGGTGTTGTTGCACTGTTTGAAACTGGCTACTGTAGAAAAACATAAGCCAACATGCAGAGCTATGTCATGTACTGCAATTATACTTGCAAGCACATGTTTTATAGAACTGGTACTTATTCTCAGTAGTGGTTTGGATTGTTGTGGCACTCAGTTGGTCCACTAACTTGGCTTTTAGCCATTGTAATCACAGTGTCAGGGAATAGATTTTTCCCAATACTTCTGTTATCCAAGCAACATTTGCAGACTTTAAAATATTGTGGGCTATTGGTTACAATTTGGAAGGTCTGAAGAAGCCTTCATTGTTATATGTAGGTTAACTGTAAGTCTTTATTGACCCTATGAACTATTTACAAATATGCATTAAAGAGTACAAGCGAGGAGCCTCCAAGCTTGCTGGTACACACAGCTCTGTCCAATTCTAGACTGACCTTGGGTACAGATTATATATGCTGAGTAATTTCATTGTGTGCGCAGTACTGTACTCAGTACCATATATGTTTCAGACCCTTATACTTCATAAAATATATATTAGAAATACAAGTCATTTTAATGAGGGTATTTTAGCCCTAAAATGCAACCACCTGTATGTCGCCTATTAGTTATTAAGCCCTGAACATTCGGTACGTTTTTTATACCAATGGCTGAACAGTTAAACACATCTAGGTTACATTAACCGACAACACAGGGAAAACAGCAATGATCAATTTATATGTAAATCTGCAGTTGACAGCATTTAAAAATAATGCTGGAAAATTACAATCCTCCAAGGCAGATTCTAAATGAGTCAGTCAGATTGAAAGCAATGCTCCTAAATAATGTGATCAGCCCAACTTTTCAAACTGGGCTTTTCATTGATTGCAAAAATGCCCTTTAAAGTTAATTTGCAGACAATTTGGTATAATCCTCTTTTACAAAATAAAAGGAGGATGACATAAAATAATTTTGTTTTTTATAAGAAGGATTTATCACAGGTATAATTAATTTTAAAAATGTTAAGGTCATTTTTGCTGAAAAAGAAACAAAGATAATGGAATATAAAGATTGCTAACATTGGGGTCAATTTTCTCCATGCACTTGTAACAAAATTGTAATTTCAATTTATAAACCTTTTATTTTTACGATTTTATTACGCAATCTTCCTGATAATGAACATCAGCAAAGTGTCTTTTTTTTTAAATTGCTAAAATCAGTGCTTTGAAATCGGTATTCTGACTATTAAAACTGTAATAGTAAGGTTTATTTCAATGTCATAGCATGTAAACTTGAAAAAGGATACTAAAAACTGTCTCAGAGGGTAAAAATGTTCTGATAAGATGCCTATGGTCTGGGAAGGACATTCCTCTCCATTTATTGAACCAGTGTTAGTTTCGGATAAGTTCAACAGTGGATTTTTCCTTTTATGCATAGGAAAATATGAAAAAAGAATTGAAAGAATTTAAATTTAAAAAGTTGAAACAAATTATTTGATACATTGGAATGGCCTGAATTGGTCCTTCTGCAGCCATCAACTAAAATTATTTTTTTTTAATTAAGGAAAAACATACACGACTGTAATAAACTGATGTGGAAAATGCACAAAAAGGGCATCATTATCTTTGAAACCCATAAAGGAACATGTTCATTATCACTTGGAAATTCCGCACAACCTATTGACTGCCTCATGATACTAATTTTATGAAAATATAATATTTTAGCAAATACAACTTTTCAAACATTTATTTCCTTGCCATTGAAGTGAAAGATCAATCAACATTCAAATCTTATGACTTCATCTTTCTCCTTTCCTCAGCCTCTTTTTTTCATTGTCTCTCTATTTTGTCTTCTCTTTGATTTTCTTGTGCTTTAATTCTGTTTTTTTTCTCTATTATCCTTAAATTTCCTTTGTGCAGTTTGCCTGCCACATTGCTGCTTCTCATACATACTTCGTACTTCACATCATTGAATATTGACATTTTCTCTGTTTAATTTTTGTCAGCAAATCAGATGGAAAAATGAAAAATGAGCAAGTAGGATCATAAACTAGAACCTGGCTGAAGCAGAAATCAAATAGCTTTTTTTTTCATTCAGAGATTCTTTTGTAATATAAATCATCAGTGGATCTGTCCATTCCATCTTTTTCAATCTCCCTGTCACATTGTCTTGTACAGTCTATCTATCTACACTTCCCCACTTCCTCTAGAATCTAATAACATGATTCCTTTCTATGTCAGTTTTCTGTAATACTCAAGCTCCCTTTGGATTCCCTTCATCCCAAATTCTGCAAATGGAATAAAAATAAAACTATTTGAAAGTGAAACATTTCATTTCTTTTGCCTTCCACATGGCAGCTTCTGCAGATTTGTGGATGGCTTCTCTGTACTCCACTTGTGATTTTCTTATAAGGGAATGTATCATTGCTGCCTCACTGCCTCCATGACAGATGAATCTGTGGGGTGGTCACAGCCGGTCGGTCCACTTGGGTAGATTAAAAAGCCTATCTACATACACGAGGCCCCAATTTGCATTTACTAACAAGCTTTCATTGCTTATAAGAGGCAGTAAGCAGAACCTCCCACCTTCTGATACACTTGTATAAAAACAAGTGTACGTTTTTTTTAAAAATATGTTGAGCATTTCGTATGAATCCAAATGTAACTAAAATTTAGCACTGGGGACATTATCTCTGCCAGGTATAGAATTCTAATTGATAAGAATATAAATAGGTTAGAATTTTTTCATCATTTTGGAAAGTTTAGATTTACTGCACTATAATACTGCAATAGAGAATCCCTGTTCTATATGTGCAGCACCATTAGGATGACAAATGTTTGTATATTGCAGTGCAAACAGCTGAAAGCAAGTAATTGCCTAGTCTGGTTTTATTGTGTTTAATTTTGTGTTATCCTCTATCCAACTGCCTTAGATGTCAAGTGTTTATTGGTCTGTGTGCTCTTATTTCCTTGACTGTCTGCTGCTGTCCCTCTGTGATGCTGTGTTTCACTTGTGGTTAAACATCATCTTGCTGGTCCACAGCATCCAATTTCAGTGACAGTCTAGTGGTTATCCATCCATAAGGTCTTATTTCCCTAGTGGTTCGCTAGTTTTCTGTACCCAAGGTCTTATTCCACAGTAGTCTGGTGGCTGTCTGTTCATGCCATCTGATTTCCCAGGTTGCCTAAAGACTGACCATCCATAATGTTTTATTTCCCTGCTGATTTGATAGCTTTCTATTTGTGAGGTCTGATTCTCATCATAGCCTAGCTCTGTCTATAGTGTTAGATTTTTGTAGCTCTCTCACAAGAAGCTGTGTATCCCATGTGGCTTATTTTCTAATCGTCTAGTTGGTTATTTATCTTGGCAGTTTTGTGGACATTCTGAACAATCAAATTTCTTTGTGACTTGGAGGGATATTTTTGACATCTATCTCTTGGTTTTTTTCTTCCTCGCTCTTTGCATTTTGTGGGAGAGATATATGCTTTCAGGTTGAAATCAGTTCTAAACAGTGCACATCTAGACTGATAGGTTAAAGCTAACATTGTAAGAAATGTTTATCTGGTGCAGGCTGGCATGCAGTTATTCACCACACCCATTGTGGACCCAGCTGGGTGGAAGGAGAATATGAAAAAAATTTTATTTCATAGAATCATATAGTGCAGAAGGAGGCTATTTCACCCATTGAATCTGCACTGACCACAATCCCATCTAAGCTCTATCCCCATAGCCCCATATATTTAGGACGGGGAACACTTAAATGGGAAGGGCGTGAATATTTTAGCTGGGAGGTTACCTGAAATGTTTCGGCAGGGTTTAAACTAATATGGAGAGGGGGAGGGGATGAGACCGATAGCTCGGTAGGGAGCGAGATGGGAAATAGAGTAAGCTTGGATGAGAGGAAATACACCAGGGAGAAGGAGGTTCCAAGTGGGCTTGGAGGTCTGCAGTGTGTCTGTTTCAAATCGAGGAGCGTAACAGAAAAAATGGATGAACTTAGGGCCTTAATGTTTGCGAGGAACTTGGGTGTGGTTGCTGTGACGGAGACATGGTTCAAGGAAAGGGAGCAATGGCAGCTGAATATTCCTGAGTATAAGTGTTTCAGGAGTGACAGAGGAGCGTCCAGAAGAGGTGGGAGAATGGCGTTGTTAGTTAGGGAGAGCATCACGGCGGTGCAGAGGGAGGACAATACAGAGGAGTTAGGGGTAGAGTCGCTGTGGGTGGAGTTGAGGAATAGGAAGAGGGCAATTATTATGCTAGGGGTGTATTATTGGCCACCCAACAGCCCACGGGCAGTGGAAGAAGGCATATGTAAAGACATTTTGGATAGGTGCAGAAAGAACAGAGTTGTTATAGTGGGAGATTTTAATCTCCCTAGGGTGGATTGGAAGGTACCTAGAGCTGGGGGTTTGGACAGGGAGGAATTTGTAAAATGTGTACTGGAAGGATCGTTGGAGCAGTATGTGGCTAGCCCGACTAGAGAAGGGGCTATATTGGATTTAGTTCTGAGTAATGAGCCAGGGCAGGTGGTTGATGTTGTAGTAGGGGAACATGTGGCTAACAGTGACCACAATTCTGTCTACTTTAGGATACAGATGGAAAAGGATGCTTGTTGCCCTAGGGGCAGGGTGCTGAATTGGGGGAAGGCTAACTACAGTTGGATTAGGCAGGAACTTAGTGAAACTGATTGGGAACGGTTGTTCGAGAGTAAGTCCACGCTCGGCATGTGGGAGTCTTTCAAGGGAATACTGAAAATGTTGCAAGAAAGATATGTGCCGGCTAAGAGGAAGGATGGGAAAAATAGGATTAGAGAGCTGTGGATTACTAGGGATATTGAGGACTTGGTTAGGAAGAAAAGAGAGGTGTATGTTAGGTCAAAGCAGCTGGGAACGGAGAGAGCGTTGGAGGAATATAGAGAGAGTAGGAGGGAGCTCAAACGGGGAGTTAGAAGGGCAAAAAGGGGGCATGAAATGGTTTTGGTGGACAGGATTAAGGAAAATCCAAAGGTTTTTTACTCCTATGTTAGGAATAAAATGTTGGTTAGAGGAAAAATCAGGCCTCTTCAGGACAGAGGAGGGTAACTCTGCTTAGAGCCCGAGGGAATGGCGGAGATCCTGAATGAATACTTTGTGTTGGTATTCACAAAGGAGAGGAGCTTGTTGACCCGTCCTATCTCTGAGGGAGCTGTAGACTAGTTGAGGGAAATATCCATACCGAGGGAGGAAGTGTTAGAGCTTATAGGTAGTATTAAAATTGATAAATCTCCGGGGCCTGATGGCATTTATCCCAAGCTGCTTAGGGAGGCACAAGGTGAAATTGCTGGGCCTCTGACGCAAATCTTTGTTTCTTCTTTGGACACAAGTGAGGTCCCAGAGGACTGGAGAATAGCTAATGTTGTACCGTTGTTGAAAAAGGATAGTAGGGATAACATTGGAAGTTATAGGCCGGTGAGTTTGAAGTCAGTGGTAGGGAAGCTGTTGGAGGGGATTCTTAGAGATAGGATGTATAGGCACTTAGCGCATTGCAATCTGATTAGGGATATGCAGCATGGATTTCTTAAAGGGAGGTCGTGTCTTAGGAATCTGATAGAATTTTTTGAGGAGGTGACAAAAACGGTCGACGAAGGGCGAGCCGTTGATGTCATTTATACGTATTTCAGTAAGGCGTTTGACAAAAAGTCCATCATGGGAAGTTAGTTGAAAAGGTCAAGGCTAATGGGATACAAGGATAGGTAGCTAGATGGATAAGTAACTGGCTTGGTAATAGGAGACAGAGAGTAATAGTGAAAGGGTGTTTTTCTAGCTGGAGGTTGGTCACTAGTGGTGTGCCACAGGGCTCGGTACTGGGACCTCTTCTATTTGTAATACATATAAATGACTTGGAAGAGGGAGTAAGTGGAGTGATCAGCAAGTTTGCAGACGATACAAAGATGGCTGGACTTGCAGATAGTGAGGAGCATTGTCAGGTAATACAGCAGGACATAGGTTGGTAACTTGGGCAGATAGATGGCAAATGGAACTCAATCCTGATCGATCTGAGGTGATGCATTTCGGGAGAAAGAATGTAGGGGGGAAGTATATGATAAAGGTAGACCTATTAAAAGTATAGAAATGCAGCGGGATCTGGGGGTCCAGGTGCACTTCTTTGAAGGTGGCAGAGCAGGTGGAGAAGGTTGTGAAGAAAGCATATGGTATGCTAGTCTTTGTAGGAAGGGGTACAGAGTACAAGAGCTGGCCTTTAATGTTGCAGTTGTATAAAACGTTGGTTTGATCTCATTTGGAATACTGCGTCCAGTTCTGGTGGCCTTACTATCGGAAGGACGTGGAGACTCTGGAGAGAGTGCAGAGGAGGTTTACCAGTATGCTGCCTGGTATGGAAGGTCTGAGTTACGAGGAGAGGTTAGGCAAATTGTGGCTGTTTTCCTTACAAAGACGTAGACTTAGAGGAGATCTAATAGAGGTGTACAAGATTACGAGGGGTATAGATAGAGTAAACAGGGCTAAGCTTTTTCCTAGGATGGACTCACAGGCTTTCCTAGGAGGGGTCACGGGCTTAGGGTGAGGGGGGTAAGGTATAATTTGGATGCTAGAGGGAGTTTTTTCACACAGAGGGTGGTGGGGGTGTAGAACACATTGCCAAGTAAAGTGGTGGAGGCAGGCACTCTATTTAAGAGATACTTAGATGGGCACATGAACAGAATGGGAATGGAGGGATATAGAAAACTGATTTAAAATAGGGATCACGAGCCTTGGGAGTCTCTGGGAAGTGTGTAAATAGTCGATGATATTGATGTATTTGTTTTTATCCTACAGGTACTTCAGTCCGCTTTGTTGTCTAACAAGGGGCATACACGCAATGGGTCGTGAGAGGGCTGCTCTTGGATTTTTTGAGAGTAGCCTACTGCTTCATGTCGTTAGTGTACGCTTGACCTGGACCATTTGATAGGCTACACGACAGCTCAGTGACTATCGCTGTGCTGTGCAGATACATGGATTTGGGCCTGTGTCTGTGGGAGTTTGCGCATTCTCCCCGTGCTTGCGTGGGTTTTCTCCGGGTGCTCCAGTTTCCTCCCACATCCCAAAGATGTGCTTAGGCTAATTGGCAAAACAAATTCTCCCTAAATTGTCTCAAATTTAGTTTCAATCCATAGATCTATAAATGTAGACAGGGATCATGGGTAGAAGTGCGAACATCGAGGTGGCGGCGCAGGCTCGTTGGGCCGAAGGGCCTGTTTCCTGTGCTGTTTTGTTCTTTGTTCTTTGTTCCATTTACCCTCGCTAGTACCTCTGACACTAAGGGGCAATTTAGCATGGTCAATCCACCTAACCCATACATCTTTGGACTGTGGAAGGAAACCAGAGTACCCGGAGGAAACCCACGCAGACTCAAGAAGAATGTGCAAACTCCACACTGACAGTAAACCGAAGCTGGGAATTGAACCCAGGTCCCTGGCGCACAGTGTTAACCACTGTGCCATCATGCCGCTCAGGCAACCTGGGAGATCAGAAGGCATGAACAACAGACAGCCACCAGACTACCTTGGAATAAGCCCTTGGGTACAGAAAACTACAGAACCACTAGGGAAAGAGAAATGATTACAAGTCAAATTTAGAAATGACAATTGAAAGGTTGTGTCACGTCATTGGGATTAAATATTCAGAAAGATTGTGTACATTTCAAAAGCATTAGCAATCTTTGCCCAGGTGATTGAGATATATTGAGTGAAATTTAAAGGAAAGGATACACACCATCCCTCCGACAGAAAGCTCAATACTTGTGTTGTCAATGGCCACTAAATTCTCTAACTGAGTGTCTGTGATGAAATTCACTCTATCCCATTATATATCATTGTTCCCATAAACTAGAATAATAGTGCAGTGCAGAAGGAAGCCATTTGGTCCATCAAGTCTGCACCAACTCTCTGACAGAGCATCCCCCAGGCCCTTTGCAATAACCTCACATATTTATCACACTGAACCTCCTAACCTACACATCTTGGGACACTAAAGGACAATTTAGTATTGCCAATCTACTTAACCTGCACATCTTTGGAAGGGAACCGGAGCATCTGGAGGAAACCCATGCAGACACTACAATATGTTTACATAGTGATGCCATAGCAGCCTGTTACTGTTTTTTTTTATTTGCTAGCATTATAAGCTATCCCCCCACAAGCTACAAGTTTCCTCCCACATCCCAAAAATGTGCTCTTAGGCTGATTGGGTAACAAATTGTCCCTATATTGTTCCCTACATGGGAATCTTCAACAATAGGCATAGCCTAAAGACAAGGATATGTCATTAGGACGTTAGGACGGCGGCGTGGGCTCGTTGGGCCCAAGGGCCTGTTTCCCGTGCTGTGTTGCTCTTTGTTCTTTGTTGTTCTTTGTACAAGGCATGGTCCATGTGTCATCCCTGGAGTAGGTGGCTTAAATTTTCAACTGCAATTTGGATGACTCTAACTCTAAAGAAAATAGGTCTGTTTTGTGATTACAGGGAGCTGATCCAGGGCCTGGATTTTAGTTGGTGCTATCTTTGTGAGGGCAGCAATTAGCCAGCCTCTTTGTGATCTCTCTGATAGGTCTTAGCCTTCAGTTATCTCAAAATTCCTAGAGTGCAGAAGGAAGCTATTCAGCCCATCAAGTCTGCACCCACTCTAACAGAGAGTCTTACACAGGCCCTCTCCTCCACCCTAACCCAGTAGCCCAACAAATTCACCATGGCTAATCTATCTAACTTACACATCTAGGGACACTAAGGGGCAATTTAACATGGCAAATCCATGTAACCTGTATATCTTCAGACTGTGGGAGGAAACTGGAGCAATTACATGGTCACCCAAGGCTGGAATGGAATCCGGTTCCCTTGTGCTGTGAGACAGCAGTGCTAATCACAATATCGCATAGTTTCTGTAATTGGGATTCATTGAAAAAACATCCAGCATTCACCATTAAGATTTGCTGGTGGAGTGACCACAGGGATGAGATGTCTTCAGCAGTATAGAGCAGAGTAAATCAAAATATTCTGAAATGAATGTAACATCAATACTCATTTACATTTTTATCAGTTAGAATTCCCAACCTGGCCTAGCACTAATCTTTGATAAACTTCTTGGTGGGTTCATAGGAAAATCTCAAAATGTAAAAAAAAGACTTGTTTTTGCCTGTGTGTCTGCCAATGTGAAATTATTTTACTTGTGCCTGCTTGATGTTGCTTACATAGAGAGAAAACCACAGCAGTATGTGTAATGGATAACCAATGTGATTCTCATTTTCTACCCCAATGCTGTTGAAAATTACCTCCAGATTGATCCAGAAAGCAATCCTGGCTACATTGTTAAAATACAGTGCTTACTTTGTCACTCACATTACTGCCCTCCCAGTTTATTTTTGAGAACCGAATCCAGCCATTATTATGGCCAATTTCTTCCTATAATCTTCTTCTAATTTATCTGCTACTTTGGAAGTTGATCTCAAGTTCCACTCTAGGATTTCAGCACAGGATCTTGGTTGATAATTCAATTCAGTACCGAGAGTGTGCTGCACTCTTGGAGGTGCCACTTTCTGGATGAGACATTTAACTGAGTCTGCCCTTTTCAATTGGCAGTAAAAGATTGCAGTCAGTATTTTGAAAAAGAGTAGAGGAGTTCGTCCTGAACATTTTGGGTAGCACGGTAGCACAGTGGTTAGCACTGCTGCTTCACAGCTCTAGAGACCTGAGTTCAATTCCTGGCTCGGGTTACTGTCTGTGTGGAGTTTGAACATTCTCCTCATGTCTGCGTGGGTTTCCCCCGGGTGCTCTGGTTTCATCCCACAGTCCAAAGGTTGTGCGGGTTACGTTGATTGGCCATGCTAAAATTGATCCTTAGTGTCCTGGGATGTGTAGGTTAGAGGGATTAGCAGGTAAACGTATAGGGATATGGGTATGGGACCTAGGTGGGATTGTGGTCGGTGCAGACTCAATGGGCTGAAGGGCCTGTTCTATGTTCTAATATTTGTCCCTCAATCAATATCACAAAAACATTCAATGTGATCATGATCACAGTAGTGTTTTGGCGAGCTTGCTGTGCAAGAATTGTCTGCCACATTTCTTACATTGCGACGCTATAATGTTTCAAAAAGCACATAATTGGCTACGAAACTGCTTTGGGGTGTCTGATGTTTGTGAAAAGCACTGTATAAATGTAATCTTTTCTTTTTCATTGCCATCTCCACTCATCTTTCCATTCTAACTCTCCTGAATCCTATCACTGTGAATTGCTTTTTATATTGGTCGGCGCAACATCGAAGGCCGAAGGGCCTGTTCTGTGCTGTAATGTTCTATATTCTATGTGCTATGTAATTGTGCATTCCCAATCCTGGCGCCACTCTTAGGTGTCAATTTCACCTTTAACTCATCATATAATTCAGGATGCTCGTTCTGGTGTTGCTGTGGCAGTTTTGCATGAAGATTCCAATTCTAAATAAAGCAGAAAGAGTTTAATTTGGAAGTAATGATTTCCTGCAGGTCAGAAGTGGAGGGACTGAACCCATCACCTCATGCTGATGGAGGTGATCACAGGCCTGAACTATTTTCATGATTGGGCCTCACTTGAATTTGTGAGCAATGTCTTCTGTCCTTTGGAACAACTTGTTGATCCAGAAGGTTGGTAAACCCAGTGTCTCCTCTGTAAACTGAGACAGTAAAAGATATAGAAAGAATGGACAGGTGGTGAAGCATTGAAGTGTTCAGCACAACAAAGATTAATGTGAGACTGAAGAACAACAATGCCCATATTGCAATGTAAAGAGTCATATGGTAGTTGAGGGATTCTTAGAGAAATTGGCAGGAAGATAGCACCTAGTTAGGAAAAGTCTTGGAGATATCGTTATAGCTGTCTGTTAACAATGAGTAGTTTATGTTAAATTGCACAAGCTTTGGGACTCTTATTGAGACACCAAGCAATCTTTCAACACAGTGGCAGCTAAAGCACGAAGCCAAAACCCCACAGAAGGTAGAGAAGGATTCCAGAATCGGAAAAACTAAAGAAATAGTATGCTGACCTGAACAGGGTACACCTGCACTGGGACTCTCACTTCTCCACCACCACCTCATCTGCTGCAGGCATTGGGGCTCTCCTCTCTCTTTCCTCCCCTCAACTCCACGCAAGGGGACCCCTGTCAGGCACAAATCCTGTTTTTGACCGTGCATGAGATTCAGTTGTCATTATGGGATTTGAACTCATGGCCAATGGAGCCACTAGATTGTGCCCATAGTACTGTAAATATTTTAGGCAAAAATTGAGGGGCGTTGTAGTGTGAGGGTGTTCAACATACTTGGAGTTAATATGGGCCTGGAGAACAATACTGTCTCAGAGGGAGACATGTATATAGTTGTCTGTTAGCCATAAACAGTTTATGTTCATCCACACAAGCCTCCAGACCTATTTGTGGGACACCAAACAATCTTGAAACGGGTAGTATAGCAAGGTGTTTGGCATCTGAAGAAGGGGTGATGGATGGGGATGAGGGGACTGGGGGGTTTGGATTTGGCAGGGACAAGAAGAATAATACTGTAAACTATTAATCAATGAGAGGTTAGCCTATCTGCCTGTTTTCAATTTTGTATCACAGGTTTATACACTTACAGGATTTTCCACTTTCATTTTTGATCCCCGACATTTATGAATTTATTTTTTTCTCTGTCTCCCCACTCACTGGATGCTGAATGAAAATAATTTTATGTTTGCTAAGGGCAAATCACTAGGGTACAAGCATTACTCAGGTGCCTTTTGCAAATCTGTGGGGAAAATAATGACACTTCATTTGTCACAAATGTTACACATTTTGCATTATCTATAGCCCATCAGATGTACAGCAGATGTATAATGAATCAACTGTGCCAAAGTATATCTCTGTTGCAGATTTTATTAGGACGTTGTAATACTTTGCTATTCTATGTAACGCAAGGTGAAACTGCTACGATGCATCATTACATATTACCTCAATAAATAGTACAAAATTTGACAATTTATCACTGTAACAAATGTTAGTGCCTTATTATGATGACGTTTCAAATCACTTGATTGAACAAGTCCCCAGACTGTGCCAGTTTGTCACTTAGTATTTGTGCTCTGCATTTTATGCAGACACTCGTGTTAAAATTCTAGACTTCTCTTTATTGCCAGATCATGGGGAAAAATAAATTAAAGATTTTGTATGTGTTTGCTAGCTGGCATTGCAAAATGTCATATGATCTATCCAGACAACTTAATCTCTGCTTGAGCATTTTGAATATGCTATCCACAATAGACCTTATATTTTCTTGCACTTCATTTTATTGGCATTTCATCACTATTATCTGCCAGTGTTACAGCCAACAGTCAGTCAAGACAAGAGCTTTCCTTCCGCTCAGTTCTCAAATTCTGCTTGCAATGCTCTTACTTTATATTGTTGTGACACATCTTAATCACCCAGCGATTAAAAAAAAGAATTCCGTTGATTACACAGTAAAAAAATTAAAATATTGCAGATGCTAAAAGTCTAAATAATAAGGGAAAATGCTGGAAATGCTCAGCAGGTCAAGAGAGAAAGAAGCAGAGTTAACATTTCAGATCAATGATTTCCATCCAAACTGCAAAGAGTTAACGCTGTGGCTGGTTTTAGGCAAGTCCACAGGCAGGAAAAATAAGAAGGGGAGCTATGAATAAAGCCGAGTTGTGCGATTGGCTGGAAGGCCGGAGACATTAAACAACCAAAACGTTTGGTTATGGGGCAAGTAAAGAAACAAAAGATGAGAGACAATGTAAATGGGAACAACAGAATTATCACCAACAGATTAAAAAAAAAGTAGGAGCAGAGATTATGATCTGACATTTTTGATCTCAGTGTTAAGCACTCAACAACCTAAAAAACAGAGATGCTGACTCTCATGTTTATGCTGGTCTTCACTGGAGCAGTGCATAAAATTTGAGAAGCATTTGGACAGAATATTTATGTGAAGAGTCTCAGAAGCTCAGAGTCATGCTTGGGGGCTGAAGAAAAGTGTTCCACAAAGCAGCCCACTCATCTGTATTTGGTCCATCCAGTGTAGAGTAGATGGTATTGTGATGGTGAATTCAGTACGCTAAATTCAGCAAATATATGGGCTTATATATGATAGGAAGGAAGTGGGTAAAGAAAACAGGTGTTGTATCTCCTGTGCATGCACAGGACAGTGCCATGGGAAGGGAAAGTGAATGAAGAATGAACCAGAATGTTGTAAGTGGATAAGGGAGAGAGCTCAGAAAAAGTACTGTATGAGAAACTTCAGTTACATAGATAGTGTGGGGATCCTGGGGCTGTTCATCCTAAAGAAGAGAAAGTTGTGTGGAGGTTTGATTGAGATAGTCACAATAATGATGGGTATGGACACAGTGGATAAGAAGTAACTGTTCCCATCCGTGGAAAGGTCAACAACTTAAGCTGATTCATATAAAAATATACCAACATGAGTAAAATTGTTTTGATTTGTGAGTAGTTAGGATTTGGAATGCACTGAGCATTTGTCGTAAAGGCAGGTTTAATTGGGGTTTTCAAAAGGGAATTCGTTTTCATCCAATGAGGAAATATTTGTAGCATTACAAGCAAAGTCAGGCGAAACTATATAGCTCAGTAGCTCTTGCAGAGAACAGACACAGACATGATGGGTCAAGTAGCATCCTTCTGTGATATAATCTATTGTATGATTCTATAACGTGGAGAAAAGAGGAAAATATGTTTGATAGTGGCATTTGTCAGAGCTGGATAAGATGGGAAGGAATGTGAAGACTGTTGAACTGGAAGATGACAACAAGGGGAAATTTGTTGTGGTTCTGATAGGGAGGGAAAGGATTGATAGCAGAAGTATAGAAAATGGCACTGAAATGGCCAAAGAACTGGCCAACTGTTGGGAGAAAATTCACCATTGAGGAAAAAGGAAGATTTTTCATAAACATTCGGTAGATTATCATAGGCTTGTCCTCCCTGGAAGCGAGGTTGGAATAGAGCTGACCTGCTTGACACCAGCCTAACCAGCAACAAGGAGGAAGTGCTGCCCTGATTAGTTGCGGGCTAGTCCAATTGCTCAGTCACTCCAGCAATCCCAACTGGACCAATAATGCATTAGTGGCTACCAATGGGAATAGAGCAAAGAAGAAAAAGGTGCCCAATGGATCCCAGAAACAGTTAAATCCAGAGTCTTAGGCAGAGTGGGTTTTGTCAATTTGCGTGTGTGAAGTTTCTATGCCTAATACAATAGTTGGATAGGAAAAAAAGGGGATTCAGTCTTAGAAGGTTCTACCTCACCTCTGTACTCTGCAAAGGACAACCCCCAAGGATAGTATCCCCATGCCCCTTGTTCCACCATTACACCTGCTTTAGACATCTTTACTTTATTTACTTATTAGATTACCAGCTCCTTTTATCTGGCATTATTATCTCTTTTGTGATTGTATTTATTATATCAGTTCATGGGATGTGAGCATCACTGGGTTGGCCAACATTTATTGTCCAACCCTAATTGCCATTGTGAAGGTGACGTCTTTTTGAACTACTGTAGTCCATGTAGGTGCATCCCATACTGTTACAGAGGAAGTCCCAGGATTTTGACCCAATGACACTGATAGAGTGGTGTTATATTCCAGAGGGTAATTTGCATCTGGTGATGTTCCCTTGCAATTAGTATTTTTGTCATTCCAGGTTGTAGAGGTCATAGATTTGGAAGACACTCTCAAAGACACCTTGACCTTGGCCAGTAGCTGCAGTGCATCTTGTAGACCACACAAACTGCTTCCACAGCACACTGAAGATGTAGAACACTGCACAATCATCTACAAACATCCCTACTTCTGAACTTAATATGAAAGGGAGGTCATTGATAAAGCAATTGTAGATGACTCATTCTAGAACACTACGCTGAAGAATCTTGGCAATAATATTTCAGGCTTTAATTTCTCCATTTTGGTGGATAACCGGTGACATGATTGTTGTTGTAATACTTACTGATCACGAACTCTTAAACTCAAGTTGATATACTGTAACAATACTGGGACATGCTGATATTATAGTGAATTACAGATTGGATCTGAATTTTGCAACAATTAATATATTGAGTTGAAATAATATCCAGATCAGAACTGATCAATTTCCAGAACTTTGTGTTAATATTTCAAGTCGTTAAGAACTCTGGTGCAAACTTCTTTTCAGAAATATCAATGTAGCCCATTCTTCAATTTTATACCCTTGGAGTTGGGCACATACTACATGATGTTCCTACCATTTTCTTGTTAGGCTTAATCAAAGTTACTTGTCTGGTGGAAACTGGACAGGCAGACACTTAAAGTTCCAGTCTCAGTTAACCCCCTCCAATCCCACCGCTTTCATGTGGGGTGTGATTTTAATCTTATATTTTTAGCAGAATAGAAGGACATCAACCAAAATGCAGCAGGGTCTTGCTTTAAATATGTAGCTTGGGTTCTGATGGTATTATCGAGGTCTAACTGCAATTTTTACCCCAGACCTGAGTGGAGAAGATATCATGCTTCTAGACAAGTCAACATAGCAGCAAATGGAAACTAGGAAATGCCAAAAGGCAAGTCATCCAAAGATTACAGTTATTTCAAATGCTGTTTTGGGGCCTGTCAGGAAAGATTAGACCTCCCCTCCCCCCTTGCTACATCCTCTGTTCATGACCAGAGAGCCCTGCCAAGATGCCAATACTCCCCGCAGTCTTCACTGGACTATTCTTTTGGGTCGCTTGTGGTTATTGCTTTCCCTCTTTTCATCAGTTAGCTTGGCCTTCCAACAAGGTTCATCCAGGAGGCTGATGGTAGTCTGTAAGAGTTTAAATCGCTCAGGCTGGATAGTTTATCACCTGTCTTACACCCTAATCAGCATAACTCACTAGGATTGAAAGCCAAGGCTGTTTAGTTTGCTGGCTCTTAATTGCTGCTTGCACGACAATTAGGAGCAAAAATTATATTGATCCATTAACAGTGATTGTTTCACAAGGTGTCTGTTGTGCATGTGATACCAGGTAGATGATCTGCTGTTACATGCTTTATCTGATAAATTTTGATGCTGCAAGAAGCAAACTGTTCTGTCTGAGTGATCACAGAATGGATGACTTTTACTAACGGTCTCCTCATTTTAATTTTTATCCCATGAGGATAAAAGTGAAGATTTTATTGATGCTTGCTTAGGATTTGCATAGGAGCTCATATGTATTCAACAATCCATCAATTTTTTTTCACTCCAGTAGATGTATTGACTAGTGGATGTTTGGATAGGAGTCATATGGCTGTTAATCAAAGGTTATACCAAGATAAGTTGCTCATACACCAGGCTAATGGGTGATGACATCATGAGAAAATTCTTCACTGATTTTGGTGGTGCTCATCACCTTCTTAATGACTGTCAATCTTTATAGTACACAGTAATGTCATCTATTTTATAATTATTATATTCCTCTTGTTCTAGAAAGATTCTGAGTTTGTCAACTGTTCAATTATGCTGTTGACAGTTGAACAAATGTTGATTGACATTGTCAACAGAATGTAATTACTTTCTGTGTCATCACAACAGCAAAATCATTCAGTCAGATTATTCATAAAAGGATATAATTATGTTAGGATTTTTTCAGTCAGTTTAGAGAATTGACTAAGCCGCATGTTATAAATGAATTACAGTAATAATTGGTGGGTTTGTTCAGTGCGAAGCACTACATTAAAACATAGCAAAAATTGGTTTATTAGTAAATGAATTAATAAGTGGTTAGTTGATGCAGCATGTTGTAAAATTAAAATGACTGGTTCATTAACTGGAAAAGAACAACTTATTATAGTTTATCTGAACTGTTAACATCTTCCTCTCTATCCTTCTTTCTGTCTATTAACCTAAAACATGTCAATGGACAGCACTGTCCTTTACTGCATTCTATTGATCATTGTGTCCCAGTCCTGCCTGTCTTGATAACAGTACTGAAAGCCAAAAATCTGGATCAAAAATGATATTGGTCATTCACTTATTTCTATGGAACATTCGATGCCTTTTGACATGTATGCTCATTAAATAAAAACTCGCATAACATTTTTACACATTTGAGTTGATAGTTTAGGCACTAATCTTTTTCACATTGTCATAGGTATTGTACATCTTTTACAAGTTCAAAGCCACAGGCATGCTAGGGAGTGTACATAAATATGCACAGTAACAGTTAGTGCTCAGCTTGATCTGTATTCAAATCAACTTATAGTTAATTCCCATTCTGTTATTGTTTCTCAAAAAACATTAGTTTATTTGCAGAATCATCAGCAGTCATTCTGTTTGTAGAAGTGCATTGTCAATTAAGTGTATAGTCTTAATTTGATGTACTTTGGACATTCTCAATTCATTAGCCCAAAAATTGCTATAACGTGGTATCTAATGGCAATTAAAATCAAAAAGTGTTAGAAAAGCTCATTGGGTCTAATAGCATCTGTGGAAAGAGAAAGATTTAGCAATTTAAGTCCAGTATGGTTTTTCTTCGAAATTGGTCTGGTTTCAAGGACTTGAAGTTTCTATTATTGATACTTTAAAGAATCTGAATAATTAATGCTTTTATTTCCATGCAGTGATTTTTTTGACATTGTAGAAAGTAATAATTGAACTATTTTTTAAAAAGAGCTTTTCTAACACATCCTATTGTCACTATATGAGTCATTGGTTCTTTACAGTAAAAAGATGGGCATGCAAGTGCCATAGCTTGGCATTGGAGACGTATAGAGCCATTGGGAATAAGTTGATAAGCAAAGACTGACATAAGAAGCATGAGGGGCTATGGTGTCAGATTGAGGGGAGGGGAGTTGGGGGGGGGAGGCAGCACTTGAATCATCATCAAAGTGATGGAAGCTGGTACTTATTCAGTAATAATAAGCTCAGTAATGCTCAATTTGGATTCCACCAGGGCCACTCACCTCCTGACCTCATTGCAGACTTTGTCCAAAAGTGGACAAGAGAGCTTAACTCGAGGTGAGCTGAGAGTGACGGCCTTTGATATCAAGTCAGCATTTCATCAAGTGTGGCATCAAGGAGACCTAGCAAAACTGAAGTTGATGGGAATCAGGAGAAAATGCTCCACTGGTTCAAGTCATTTCTAGCACAAAGGAGAATGGTTATGGTTAACAAAGAACAAAGAACAAAACAGCACGGGAAACAAGCTCTTTGGTTGTAGATCAATCCTCTCAGTCATGGGAGATTACTGCAACAGTGCCTCAGGAAAGTGTCCTCAACCCAATCATCTTCAGATGCTTTATCGATGACCTTCCCTCCCTCATAAGGTCAGAAGTTGGGATGTTCGTGGATGATTGTGCAAAGTCCAGTACTATTTGCAACACCTCAGGTATTGAAACAATCCTTTTTATTCATGCAGCGAGATCTGGACAATAATTAGGTCTGGGCTGATAAGTAACATTTGCACCACACCTATGACAAGCAATGATTATCTTCAACAGGGATGAATCTAACCATCTCGTCTTGACATTCAATAGCATTACCCATTGCTGAATCTTCCACTACCAATATCCAGCATTACCATTGACTAGAAAGTGAATTGGTCCGGTCACATCAATAACTTCCCATCCTGCTGCAGTGAGCAGAGATTTGGCTGGATGCCAAATTCTCCAATCTGCTGCAGCAGAAGTGTGGCATGAAAGGCCAGTAAGAACGTGCCCTGAGGTTACAAGTTAAGATCAACGACTGAGAATTTTTTGGAGATTAATAATACCCAGGCAGCACGCCAATTTGCTGTTGCCAACCAATCTGTTGGCGCTGCACTATTATCATGACTCTTGGCCATTTTCAAAAAGGCTGAGTCAGGATTGGAACAGCTACCTACAGGCTAATGTCAGATAGACGATTTAGGTTAATCCAGTATGATTGAGGCCTTGTTACCTTACTGACTAGCGTTTCTCGTCAGCATACGGGCTGCCCACATCAGCCTGGATAATGTTCAGACCAATGTGGTGGGCACAGGTTAGGAAAGGTGTGTCCTCTGAGAGACCAATCCTTGGCACCTGTAATGGGAGAAACTGACTCTTCAGGATCCTGGTCAGGTAGCTATGGCCATTTTAATTATAATTGAATTTAGCCATTCATTTTTCTCCTCTCTCTCCATGTCCCAATCAGCAGCTCCCATGCTGTCGGCTGAGGCTGCCAGTCTGTGAGTGCTGGAGAGCCTTCCATTGGCTTCAGTTAGGAGCCTTCCCACCATCCCTACTGGAATGGCAAGCTCACTGTTAGGTCTTTGATTGGCTGAACTGTTAAAAATATCAGCGACTGGGCAGGATTTTATGGCCTCGCTTGGGTGAGACCGGAAATTCCCACCCGAGATCAACGGAGATTTCCATTGTTGGACCCTCGCCCACTCCGATTCCATGGCGGCCGAGATGGTAGAGTTGGGCCGGTGTATCTGGAACATGCTGTCTGATTCTGGGCCCAGATTTGGATTCCTATCTCCAGAATGAAAATTCAGCCCCTATGTAACTCTGTAACATGTTATTCAAAGGGTGCTGTCTCCTGTATTATCACCACATCTTTCTGTGGCCAGCTGAATGAACAAAGATGGCAAATTCTGAAAATGAAGGGAAAGACAAAATGCCCTATGCTCAACACTAACAGTAGAATGACACATCCCAGACAGCATCTATTGAATATTCACATTTAACATACTTCTTGCCATAATTACTATACCACTTACCCATAAATAATAATTTGACAGCGAATTCTTACCCGTTATTTTCTTCCCCTGTTTACCCCAAGCTACTGATCTTTTCCTTTGTCACTTCGCATTTTTGTTGCCTCGCATGTAAATACCAGAAAATAAACAGACAAAACGTCTCTATGCGAGTTAATCAATATTCATTAACATTTGGGATTTCTTTCTGAAATCTATTATTCCTTTCGGCACAAATTTCAGACAACATGTGAGCTGGCACCATAGCTACTTAGAATTGTCTGGTTGCATTGCTATTAATGCATTAGCTTGGATCCAATTTGAAGTTATATTCTCTCAGCATTTGGCTAGTATCATGAAATGTGAAGAGTTTTTGCAATTGCAAGCAAGCTTTCTGGGTCAAGTGACTTGCTGCGAATAAACCTGATATAATAATCTGTTTCACTATAGTTTGCACATTTTTTTTAAACTGGCTGAAAATGGCAAAATAGCGTGAACAGTTGTAAAGGATTCTGGAGTTAGTATTCCTAATCTGTAAGCAAGAGTATTGCTTGACAAAGGGCAACTATGTGAGGAAAATCAGAATGCAAAAATGCAAGGGAAAATAGCACAAAACAGATTATAATTGGTTCATTAATCAAATAATCATTATTTCACATGCACAAGATGATATATTGTGCCATCATCATTCACAGCTGAAAACACTGATTGTTGACTAGTGGGTATGATGGATAATCTGAAAAAACTGTGGAGGATGGTGATAGCAACTGTGTTGAAAAGGGATAATGGAAAAATGAAGCTATAATTTAATTGCTTAATCATCTAATATATCTTGTAATTAGTTGGGTAACAAGAATATAAAATAGTAAACAATATTAAAGATTTTTTAAATTTAGCATTCAAGTTGTTTGAATTGTTTGAATGAATTCCACAAAATAATTTAAAGTCAAGTTAATTAAAAATGCAGTATGCAAAAATCCTCAAACCTTATGATTCAAATATCCAGTAGTAATATGTACATTTTGTACTTTTCTTCCCTCAAGTTCTTTCCTCTCTAATCTCTAGCCCCTTGGAAAAGGCAACAGGGTCACAGCAAAGGCACAGGAGACATGTTCTTCCTGCGGTGAAAGAGACTTATGTGACCTAGCTTGAGGGAAGACAGGAAACTAATTACATTTACTGTTTGCAGAGATAAAGAGCGAGGGCAGTGATCTGGCATGGGGCCAGATAGTTTAGTCTGATCTTTAATGTGCTGTCTAGGAACTACAGTGTCTGCATACCTAGATGACACACGAACAGAAGGCAATGTTTTAACAATGGTAATTAAGTAATTAGGAAAATATTAAACAGCAGCATGATCTCTACTTTTTTACCTTTCCATGTTTTTAATCCTGACATTTTCTTTGCTTTTTATGTTTGAGTCCTGACTGTTTCCTTACTCCATCACAGTGATGCTTGTACACTTTTGATCCTTCTAATTAGTTTCGTGCCTCTTTGATTCTTCATGTTTCATGGCCTGAAATCACTGTTAAAGATAAAAGGGGACTTGGAGTTATATCAAATGACTATATGGAAAGGGAGAAAGCAATGTCTGGCCCAGTCAAGCTAGCAGAACAATTATTCCTGTTACCAATAGAACATCCACTGTATCTTGCCCTGATGTACAGCTTCTTTTACCCTGTAGATGAACACAATGATTTTCTCCAGCACCATTGACAATTGTCTTGTATGAATTTTGAAAAAGTCCTCGAAGAGTTAAATAAATTGAGTTCACAATTACAAGATTGTTTAAAGTTTATACCAGATATCAAATTGATTATTATCAGAGCTTAACTGGAACAAACAGCTATGTTTGTGAAATTGGAAGGTGCAATTGTCCACAGGTTACTTCTCCCTAATCGGATTTTCTTCAAATTTAAACGTTTAGTTCAATATTATAATGGGAATGGGATCATTTTAATTTGAGCAGAAAACCTCGGCTCTGAAAAATTTGATTTGCATCAGCTTTTGATGCAAACACACACAAATATCCCTACACACTGTTAATAATTCGAAGCTAACCCTTTGTCATGGATATTTCATGTTCCCTCTTTCTAAACTCTAATTTCTTGTACATTCTCATTACGACTGACAGTGGTGTTACACTTTAGAGATTGCAAAAGCCTTCTATTCAGATAAATGTGTAGCCGGTTTGACAGAAGCTTCTTATGCTTGGATCAGGTTTTTAGTAAGCTGTAATAAAGGAGCCATTTTCCCAATGTTTGTATCATAGCCACTTAATCATTCACTTTAAATTTTAACTTCTATCATTACTGAAAAATGGGTTGTAGAAAATTGGCCATCCGTTTTACACTTCAAGGGATTATTTTTCGAGGTAAAGGCAGGTGGGTTGAGTTGTTAATTTGGTTGATATTTTGCTGTTGTGTTACTTTTGATGTGGAGGTGCTGGCGTTGGACTGGGGTAAACACAGTAAGGAGTCTCACAACACCAGGTTCAAGTCCGGCAGGTCTATTTGGAAGCACAAGCCACAAGCTTTCGGAGCTCCTTCATCAGGTGAGTGGGAGTTCTGTTCACAAACAGGGCATTATAAAGACACAAACTCAATTTACGAAATAATGGTTGGAGTGCAAGGTAATCAAGTCTTAAAGGTACAGACACTATGAGTGAAGAGAGGGTTAAGCACAGGTTAATGCGATGTGTATTTTCTCCAGCCAGGACTGTTAGTGAGATTTTGCAAGCCCAGGCAAGTCAAGGGGGTTACAGATAATGTGATATGAACCCAAAATCCCAGTTGAGGCTGTCCTCATGTGTGTGGAACGTGGCTATCAGTCTCTGCTCAGTGACTCTGTGTTGTTGCATGTTATGAAGGTCGCCTCAGAGAACACTTCAGCAGTCACGGATGTTCGGCCTCTGATCTTCAGGTAAGCATTCTCATGACACATGACAGCGCAGAGTCGTTGAACAGAGACTGATAGCCAAGTTCTACACACATGAAGACGGCCTCAACCGGGATCTTGGGTTCATGTCACACTATCTGTAACCCCTACAACTTGCCTGAGCTTGCAAAATCTCACTAACTGTCCTGGATGGAGACAATACACATCTCTTTAACCTATGCTTAACCCTCTCTCCATTCACATTGTCTGTAATTTTAAGACTTGATTACCTGTAGAAACTTGCATTCCAACCATTATCTTGTAAATTGAGTTTGTGTCTTTATGTGCCCTGTTTGTGAACATAACTCCCACTCACCTAATGAAGGGGCAGTGCTCTGAAAGCTTGTGGTTTGTGCTACCAAATAAACTTGTCGGACTTTAACCTAGTGTTATGAGATTTCTTACTGTGTTACTTTTGCCGAGCAGTAAAAGTTAAAAAAATTAACCTCTGTGACGGGTACCAAATTTTTGTCCTGTTCTGTGAAATTTGACTGATTGAAACTGGAAGGGGAGGTAGTGGCATAGTGTAGTCACAAAAATTAGTAAACGAAGATCTGGGGACCTGGGTTGATGGCAGATGATGAAATTAGAATTCCATAGAATTGAAATTATGAGTGTGAAACCATTGTCTGTTGTCATAAAAACCCATCTGGTTCACTAATGCCTTTAGGAAAGAAAATCTGCCATCCTTAACTGATCTGGCCTAAATGTGACTCCAGATCCACAATAATATGGTTGACTCTCAAATGCCTTCCGAAATGGAGGACAGTTAGGAATGAGCAATCATAGTATCCTCCAGTGCAGAGGGAGGCCATTTGCGCATCAAGTCTATACCGACGACAGGCCCACCCAGGCATCTATCTCCATAACCCCATAAATTTAACCTAGCTAGTTCCCCTAACACTAAGGGGTAATTTAACATGGCCAATCAACTGAACCCGCATATTTTGGGCTGTGAGTGGAAACCGGAGCGCCTGGTGGAAACCAATTGAGCATCGCTCAACAATCACCAGGCAAAACAGTTCCCTTCTTGTGGGCGAACACTTCAGCAGTCATGGGCATTCGGCCTCCGACCTGCGGGTAAATGTTCTTCAAGGGGGCTTTCGTGACACACGACAGCGTAGAGTTGCTGAGCAGAGACTGATAGCCAAGTTCCGCACACATGAGGACGGTCTTAACAGGGATCTTGGCTTCATGTCACACTATCTGTAACCCCCGTAACTTGCCTGGATTAGCAAAAAACCTCACTTACTGTGCTGTCTGGAGAAAATACACAATTCTCTAACCAATGCTCAGGATTCCCTTCACACACATTGTTAGCCACTTTAACACTTGAATAGCAGGTTAGATGTAAGGATTCGCATTCTAATCAGCAATCTGTAACTGTCTGTGTGGATATGAGTGCCTCTGCAGATCAGAACACTGCATTTGCCTGACGAAGGCGCATAGCGTCGAAAGCTCGCGGATTTACTAACAAATAAATTGGTTGGATTTAAAATTGGTGTTGTAAAACTTTACTGAGGAAACCAACTCAGACAGGAGGAGAATGTGGAAACTCCACACAGATAGTCACCCAGACTGGGAATCAAACCCAGATGCTTGGAGCTGTGAGCTAACAGTGCTAACCACTGTGCCACCATGTCACCATTAAATCCTAGCCTACTAATGTGCCCATTTCGTAAATATGGTTTTTAAAATTGTGTTGAAATTAGATGAGCACAATCCTCAAGAAGTAATTTTTGACAAGATTTTTTTATCTTGGAGGATGCCCAAATTCATGAAGAATCTTGGACCATGTTATTCATAGTATCATTGAAATAAAATTATCTGTTGCTCTTTTCAGCATGATTATTCTTCTTGTGCTGTGCAATAAAACAAACAAACAGAAAGATTTATCAGCTGACTTTGTCCTTTTATAAGTGTTGTAAGTAATTTGAACAATTTTCCTCTTGTGTTTATTTCTCCATGTCGAGTACATATTTGAATCTATATATCAGTACATGCATACATTGTCAAAGATTTGACACATTATGGGACCTCTGTTAGTGAAAAGTTACATTGCTGCCATTTTAGCCAGTTTACCAATGCAAAGCTATGCATGCTATGTCAAAAATCATCTGATCTAATATTTGTAAAAATAATGCTCAAATATTGACTTGGCCTCAACAAAAGCTATCCATAATCTAATGATTTGTGGCATGGATTTTACCTTTCCCAACCTTAATTTGAATCTGTTATCCAGTCAAGGAGATCTATGGACCTCCAGAGACAGTCACCAATCAGGTCATCAACCAATTGGATCGAAGTATTCCCAGAGGCAGCAAACCAGGTCATTAAAAGCATTGGTGATCCTTCAGTTTTTAATGTAATTTTATAGAAAATGAAGGAAGAATTAGGATATACACATGAGATTAGGGTCATGGATCGCATTCTTCAATTTTCCAATCACACAACAAGGGATTAGTAAAACAATAATATGGGTTCTTTATTTGACAATAAGACTATTATCCAGGTAACATTCTTTGACAGATTTCTACCTTCTGCTGCAGTAGACTGAATGACAGTACATCACCTTCTGTCAGTGGTACTGATTGACAGCAGTTCAAGATATGCCTGCTGTAGAAGCTTGTTAGGAGATCAGATACAAAGGAATCATGGAGACAGCAATTCTGGTTGAAGACATAATTTATTGTCTAGGTCTGGTCCATCCACATAGTAGAAAATTTGACACAGCCTAAATTACTCTAAATTGTATTGCTTTTGGTATTACAATTCAATGATTTTCAAAAACCATTTATCTGCCCCCTCTGCTTCTCCTGCCAGATGGGAGCTAATCATTATTAGCATAAATCATTTACCTTGGTCAATAACACTCTACTCTCTGATGGCATGGGAATACGTAAATAAAATTCTTCCCTCCATCTCCTAGCAACTCTTCATTGGGAAGTTGTATTGCTCTATACGTTCTCCTGTCTGAGATATTTGGACTGTCTGGGACCCACACTGAAAAGAGGGTTATTTGCTTCACTCAGCTGCTGTATTGTTTTCAAGGAATATGGTGCTTCTTACTTTGATGGAATAAGCGTGATGGAATATAATTTTGTGTAATTAGCTAGGGTATACAGAATATAATATGTTTTCAAAAATGCATGTTTAACTTCTGCAACAGTGGTTATGTGTTCCTAAGCAGATAATACTTCTGTAACTCCAGGTACTTTGCACTTTTTCTATACTATATTCACTCTAAATTAGTCTATTCTGCTCTATTGGTCTTTTTAATCCCAGGTTATCCTAAACCTCCTCTAGCACCACCTCAAAGATGCACGTGCATCATATCAGAACTAATAAAATATTTTAAAAATGTATGTACTTTTTTTATCATTATGAAGAAAACTTACATTCCACAAATATTAACTTTATTTTCTAGAGAAGTTATATTGCAGTCATAATTAACAGTACACTGTTCAAAAATTCAGTGACATATCTATGAAAAAAGGGGTAACTTTTTCAGAGGTTTTTACAGTAAGGCTGACAGCATAAAAGTGGAATTTCTCATTTCACTAATTAATTACAATCTATCTGGATGTCATCAGTGCACCATATCTGCCGCATGGATTTACTGACAGTTACTTCTGGACTTCAGTTTGTAACTATGCATATACAGATTCCAGAAGTTGCTGTCAATTTAACAGAGCAATGACAATGGATGTTGGCAGTTTTCTTTTCATTACTATAGCAAGATCTGGACTGCTATATCCATCTGAGTATTAATCCTTTTTCTCACGCAGTTTCTTTTATAAAATAGTTGTTTCTGATTGAGACAACAAAATTTGTTGCATGTGAAGTTTTGAGAAAAGTGAAGAATGATGATAGAATTCCTAAAGTGAAGGAGGAGCCTGTTTGAACCATCGAGTCTGACCAACCATAATTCCACCCATGCCCTATCTCCATAACCCGACGTATTTACCCTACTAGTTCCCCTGACACCAAGGGGTAATTTACTATGGCCAATCCACCTCACATGGGTTGGAAGGCTGGAATTGAACTGGGTCCCTGGCACTATGAGGTAGCTGTGCTAACCACTGTGCTACCATACCACCCTTAATGTACTAATCACTGATGGACAATGGTTGTGCAGTATAAGAAATAATTCATATGCAAATTTTTAGTACCTGATTGGCTAACCCCCTAGCAAAACAATATGTGTGCTATTGTATATTTTGTTTATTCTACTGTACCATTGCACCATAAATGTAATTATTTTATTTTATTATAAAATAATTTAAGTTCAGACCATTTGATGTGTCAGATAGGTCCCAGTATTTGGGCTGCTGAATGTGACGTCTCTGTCCACTACCTTTAATATTTCAAAATGATTCTTGGACTCTCTTCTGTGTCACAGTTTGTGATAAAGAATTCTCTATTTAACTACCTTCTGAGTAAAGAATTTTTTTCGAAACTTCCATTTAATATTCTTCTTGAAACCACTCATCAGTATTTCTCTCGGTTAGTCCTGTGCAACAAAGTTGAAAGATAAGGTAGTATAGTGATTATATTACTGCACCAGTAACCCAGTGGTCTGAACTAATGAACAGGAGATACTGCAATGGTTGAGCAATTTAAATTCAGTTAATTAAATAAATTAGGAATGAAAAGCCGGTGTCAGTAATGATAACATTGAAGGACTGAGGGTCACAAGGACATGTAATTTGCTCTGTCTGGGGGGAGTTCAGCACATATAGTTTGGTAGCGTCTTTACTGAACAAGATGGCCAAGTCCTGAAGGAAACATCTGCTAGATTGGGCCTGCTGAGAGAAGCAACTTGAGAGAAATACTCAATGGTCTTGTCTCAAAAACCTACCTTTCACAGAGGCATCAGTTCATGATGACATTGACCTGAGTGACCATCTCACTGTCCTGTCTTCACACCAATGATGCCAACATTGTGTTGTATCAACACAGTGCTAAATTAGATCGATTCAGAAGATTCAGCATCAGAAAATTGGGCATTAACTGTGCAATATTAGCAGGAGAGCTGTAATCTGCACAGTCTGCAGTCTTATGTTGTGGTATATCCGTTACTCCACCATTGGCATCAAAGTCAGGAGACCGACCCCAGTTCAATGAACAGTGCAGAAGGACATGCGAGGAGCAGCACCAGGCACACCTGAATATGTGCTACCAATCTGATGAAGTTGCAACAACAGTTATATATATGTTAAGTAGTGGAAGCACCATGTTACAGACAGAGTTTAGCAACCACATAAGCAATGATCAATCAAAACTTTGCAGTCCTGCCACCACTGTTGTGAATAGTGATGAGCAACTGGACAACCAGCTGAAGGAGAAGACTCTGAATTATCAGTGACATGATGAAGGTGCCACTAGGTCATTAACAACTTACTCCCTCAGGTTCAATTTCAATTCTGCCAGGCCTACTCCACCCCAGATCTCAATGCAACCTTGATCCAAATGTGGCCAAAGGAGATGAATTCCTGAGGTGAGTGACTGCCCAAGATATCAAGGAATATTTGACCGAGTGTGCAATCCTGGCAAAACTGAAGTCTATGGGATTTGGGGGAAAGACTTTCCAATGGTTCATGTCATGCTGAATGCAAAGGAAGATGACAGATGACTGTACTGTTACAAACCAATCATGTCCGTCCCAGAATAGCACTACCAGAATTCCTCAAGGTGAGTATTTGAGGGCCAACCATCTTTGGCTGCTTCATCAGTTATCTTGTCTTCAACATAGGTTAGTGGGGATGCTCACTGATTATTGCACAAGGTCTGATACCATTTGCAACTCCTCAAATACTGATACAACCCCTGTCCATCAGAAGAGGAACTAGACAGCATTCAGGCTAGGGCTAATAAGTGCAAGTGACTTACACACCACACAATTGCATTTTCAACAAGAGGAATCTAATCATTTATCCCTGACATACAAATGGCATTACCATTGATAATCCACCACTATCAGCAAACTGGGAATTACCAGCCATATAAATACTGTGGCTGTAAGAACAGGTTCCGAGGCAAGTAACTCACCTCCTGATTCTACAAACCCTGTCTACTGGCTACAAGGCACAAATAATAAGGTTTGATGGAATACTCTTCACTTGCCAGGTGATTCCATCCCCAAAAGCGGAGGCAGTGGTATTGTAACTCGATTAGTAATTCAGAGACCCAGAGTGAGATCTGTGAACCTGGGTTTAAATTCCACCATGGCAGATGGTGAAATTTGAATTCATTAAAAATCTGGAATTAAAAAAGCCTAATGACGTTCACGAAACCAACGTTGATTCATCTGGTTTGTCGATTCATCCGTCTGGTTCATAAATGTCCTTAGGGAAGAAAGTCTGCTCTGCATGTGACTCCAGATCTATAGCAATGTGGTTGTCAAAATGAATTTAAAAAAACACTCAAGATGCTAAATACTAAAATAAAACCGCGCTCTTGATCAGCACCTCACTTATCACAATAAACATTTACTTTCTCCACTATTGACTCACAGCAGCAGCATTGTGCATGATGTACAATATATACTGCAAAAGTTCACGAAGGCACCTTCAACAGCCTTTCCAAACCCATGTCCTCTACGACAAAGCAGATGAAGAAGGAAAAAAACAGCAGATGCACCGGAACATCATGTCCTGTAAGTTCCCCTCTAAGTCACAAAGCATTCTGACTTGGAGCAATATTGCTTTTCCTTCAATGTCACTGGTTCAAAATCCTGGAACTTTCTTCCTAATAACACCTTGGATGTAGCTGCACGACATGGATAAAAAGGTGGCTCAACATCACCATCACCATCCAGGATGGGCAAAATTGCTGGCTTTGCCATCAAGGCTCACAACCCATGAAATAATTAAAACAAAACCTCTGTGACCTGGACTTGTGCCTTATACAAAGAAATATTGTTGTGGTTGTCAGAGGCCAATCACCTTGGCATCAATTCATTGCTGTGAGAGATCTTCAGGCTGTGTCCCAGGTTGAACCATCATTAATGGCCGTCAAAATTAATTACTGGCCTTGCCAGTGATACCCACATCTCATAAAGTGGTGTTTTTAAAAATGTGTCATGCAATTGAAAGTTTTCAGTTTGATTCCTCTATGTCTTGTGGCATCAATAGATTTTGAAGAAGTGTTGAAAATTGTACATGAGCTTAAGAACAGGAGTTGGCCATTCCCTTTTACCAATTTCTATAATTCAATTAGATCATGATTGATGTGTATCCTAACTTCATCACTTGCCTTGTCTTCATATCTTTTTATACACTTGGTTGGCAAAAATCTATTGATTTTAAATTTAAATGTGTTAGCTGAGCAAGCATTGACCACTTTTTTGTGAAGTAGTGTTTCTTAACTTAGTTCCTGACTGGCCTGTCTCTGATTATTGGGTTCCATTCCATTGTCCTAGACATCTCCAGCAGTGGAAAAGTTTCTCTGGAACTACCCAATCAATTCCTTTCTTAATGATAAAAATAACTCAGCTCACATCACCATGTAATCTTCTATATTTGCTGGAATGCAAGGCTAATTTAGTAAGCTTTCCTTATAATTTAAGCTTTTGAGCACCTGTAAGTTTCAGGTAAATCTATACCGCACTACTTGTGAAATAATATATATAATCATTCTAAGGTCTGGTACCCAAAACTGTACACAGAATACTGTACATAAATGTGAGCATACCAAAAAGTCCCTCTCTTTATATTCTAGTGCTCTGGTTATAATGGCTTGCATTCTGTCCATCTTTCAGATTTTCTTTTGTCCCTGACCACAAAAGTTTCATGATCAGTGTACATATACCACTCTCTTTTCTTATTTAGTGATTTAAGTATTTCAATAGCTTACTGTTTCCATTAGCTAAGGATTATACCATGAAATCAGGGAGACATTTTGTAAATGTGAGATTATTCTTTCACTTGTACATAACAGCACTGAAAAATTGACCAATTTAAAAGTATAGTACTTGGATGTATCAACTTTTGTTCTAACATAAATGTCCTTCCACTAAACAGCTTTCAAATACCTGCCACTGTTTTATCAGTCCATCAAGCTTCCACCAACAGCAATTCTATCCAGGTTCTATCCCCATAACCTCACATATTTACCTGCTAATCCCTTTGACACTAAGGGCAATTTAGCATGGCCAATCAACCTAACCCACACATCTTTAGAGTGTGGGGGGAAACGGAGAACCTTGAGGAAACCGTTGTTCAATTTTGATCTCGGGTGACTGCCTGTGTGATAGTCGCACAATCACCCAATGTTTGCAAACACTGGGTGATTGTGCGAACACCACACAGATAGTCATCCAAGATCAAAGTTGAGTAAGGGTCTGAGGCAGTATGAAGAAGTAGCATTAAACACTGTGCCACAGTGCTGCCCATCCACACTTATCCACTGACTTTAATGTTCCTTCATAATGCTTGTGTCTACACTAATTCCAATTCCACCTGGTTTGTTGCATCAGCAAACATGCACATTTCTCTCTCTATCATGTCATCTAAATCATTAATAAATATAATGAATAGTTGAGGCCCAGGACAGAACATTATAGGACTCCACTGGTCATTTTCTTCCATTATGCTTTTTATTATTCGTAGCATTCTCTTACGTGACACTTTACCGAATGACTTCTAGATTTGTGAGAAATATATCCGTGGACATTCCCCTGTTCACTGCTCGAGTTACTTCCTCAAAGAAATCAATCAGTTTTGTTAAACATAACCTACACTTTACAAATACTTGTTAGCCCTCTCTAAACAGATCAGATTTCTTCGTGCTTAGTTTGACCTTAATCATAGGTTCCAATAACTTCTCACAACTGCTGTTAAAGCAACAAATTTCTCGTTTCTTGCTCTTGGCTGTCCAAAATGATGGTTACATTTCCAATTTTCCAATCTAAGAAAACAACTTCTGAGTAAGAAAGCTTTGAAATATTACACCAGAAGTATGTCCATTTCCCTCACCTATTTCCTTTCAAGCTATCAGGTCTTATGCCGTTGTTTTTCAAATACTTTTTTCTTGCTGACGACTACTGTGAGTTTCAATCATTGAGTTATTATTAGTTTCCATGGAATGTCAAGCATATTTTCTTTTATTTTATCGTGAGGACTAAAACCAAGTTATTATTTACAAAGTCTGCCATTTCTTTTTTTAATATGCAATATTGTTACGAGGCTATGGCCCTTTACATTTTGAAATACGAATGTGTACATTTCAACTGACTGTAAACATTGCAATTTGAACTGAGACAGAACAAACAGGTTAAAATGTCAAGGTGAGAAACAACCAAAACACCTTCAGGGGAATGAGAGGAGGGAGACTCTTCTATAGTCCAGACACACAATGGAGCTCATAACTATGAATGGAAGACGCATTACAAATGCAGACACACCCAAAATCTCTTGGGTTTGCAATGAGTAAAGTATTTCAAGGGTTGGTTGCCTGCCACTGGAGAGAGATTACAAGGGACATAGGTGATGTCAAGAAATCACTAGTAAAGGAAACATATTGAGGGATAATCTTTCCCTTTTAGAATAAAAAGGTCATTCGGTTTGAGAAGCCAACCCTACCAGAAACCTGCCAGTGACCTGAGATCGCATAATTGCAATATCTTCTACATTTGACTATATCCTAGAAGCCACTTAACCTAGATCAGCTACAACATTTAAAATATGTGCCGCAAGGGCGTACAAAGGACTCTACTTTTTTGTTTTTGGGCTCTAATTCCCCTTATTACTAATATGCGTGCATGCGTGAACCTGCGCATATGTGTATGTGTGTGTGTCTTGAACAATTGCTAGAGAGCTGAATATATGCCATCACATTTTTCTTTTTTGTCTTTGATTTGGTTTATAAATTTGCTCTTTGCCTCAGTAAGAACTTGTTTGATTGACACCTTATTGCTCAGAGCATAAATAGTTAAATACATTTTAATTTTTAAAACACTTTTTCTTATGAAGAAGGAACTTCAATCTGCAACCAACAAAATAGGTTGAATAGAGGGGAGCCAATTCATCCCTTCTCAACTGATCATAATAATATTGACATCAACAGGAATTGTGTACTCCATGCAAGGGAGAATATACATATCTTGGAGAAGGACTAGCAAAAGACTCATAATCTGTGCTAAATTGGAGATGGATTTCTTGCAAGTTTGAATATTAAATTGTCATTTGGTTAAAAAAATATCTGCTACCAAACAACGCAGATCCAAAAATCAATCTTACCAAAGAAAAACAAATTAACTCATCAATGATGTCATTTGCATGACCATACTGTGCAACTGTCCGCCACAATTAACTAAAAACAAAGGTGAATAAATCTCCAAAGTAATTCATTGATTAAGAAGCACTTTGAAAAGTCTGAGGATTTAATAAGATCCCACCTAAATTAACATTCTTTCTTCATAGAAGATAAATGCAAGAAAATCGAGGGACAATCTGCATAATTGCACTATATGTAGAGATGACATACTCCACATGGAACTCAAGAATTTTGTTACTTTAATTCATCCAGTCAGATTCTCACACATTTAAGATATATTCTGTTCCTGCCATTAATTGTATGATGATAGGAAGTCATATGAGTTTCCACAAAGACCATGGACCTCTTCAGTGTTCCATTAAATCTACTTCCTCCACTGTGTACTGGTCCATTTTGCAGGAATGCATTTTCCATCTGAGACCCTTAGGCAATTGCACAATGCATTGATGTGCTATAGTAAAATAATTCTCCTCAAACAAATTTGAATTGGACTAATGTGTAACAGAGATTAATCACAGCAGATAGTGGACAGTCTTCAGCCTGGAGCTAGGAAAATATTAACTAACCTGGGGGGTTTATACACATCCCTCCAATATGTTTATGCCTAATATCAAACACACCAACATTTGTCCACAGGTGACCAGGAGAAGTGGAGCACTCTAAAAACACCCACAGAAATGGTGGAATAACTGTTTTGACTTCCACTTGAATGTGCTTTTATTATTGCTTATCAGCTCTGCATTTCGTACATTAAATGACTCTGCAAGTACACGTAATATCAATACATCTTTGAGATAAATCTATTTTAAGTATATGCATCAACTTTTATAGTCTTGTGAAAATCAGTGATTGATCTTTCTACTTGCTTATTATTTTCTGAAAATTTAAATGTTTGTATTTCAGCTTGGAGTCATAGAAGTTTGTAGCACAGGAGAGATCGTTTGACCTATCATTCTTGCAGTGGCTGTTTGGAAGATGTCCAGTTTAGACCCATATTTCAGCTGTTTCCTCATTAATTTGTTTTTATTCAAAACCATTTTTTTTAGTTGTTGTGGAATGTGATTCTGCCGTTCTTCTAGATAGTTCATTCTAAATGTAATTACTCCCTTTTGTGAAATAATTTATCTTAACTTTTCCTCTAGCTCTTTTGGCAGGTTTAAATCTGCAACCTTCCTTTACTGACCCACATTAAAATCCTATCAGCTCCAGAGAGTGTGGCGCTGAGCCGCCTTCTTCAACCACTCCAGTTCATTAGAACCAATGTGGTCCATCGACAGTACTGCTAGGAAGAGACTTTCAGAATTTTGATCCACTGACAATGAAGGATTGATGATATAGTTCCAAAGTCAGGATGGTGTGTGGCTTGGAAAGTGGTTGTGTTCCCACACACTTGCTGTCCTTGCCTTCCTAAGTGGTGGTGATTGTAGAATGGAAGATACTGTCAAAGGAAGCTTGATGAGTTGCTGAGGATGCAGCTTAGATGAGCAGTCCAGCTTGTGTATAGTACACTTTGCTACCACAGTGCACTGGTGCTGTCAGAGGTATTAAGTTCCTCTCTGTTTGTTCAACGAAAAATGAATTTGAATACCTTGAGTGGACCTGCCCATAATCTCCTCTGCTCCCAACCTCTCCTATCTCTCCACATTACTGAAGTCCTTCACTATGGAGTCATGCTAGTAAGCCTCCTCTCTACCCTAGCTAGACAAGAACATCCTTCCGAAAGTGCAGTATCCAGAAATGTGCATTACATTTCAGCTGAACTATAATAAATCACATAACTAGTGATTTATTAATGTTCAGTTTGACTTTCTTGTTTTTGTATTCACTACCTATTATTTACAAAGCCACATAGCTTATCCATTTTCTTAATTGCTTCCTCAGCTTGGCCTGCATCCCACGGTCCCCCTGTTTTGCAACCTCTCCTGTCATCTCAAAGTATTGTTTTATGTATTGCTGCCTTTCAAGTGATTGTTCTCCCAAACTGCATTGCTTCATACAAAGCTGCATTAAATTGTATTTGCCTTATGTCTGCCCATTTTACCAGGCTACGTCCTTTTGTAGTCAATTTCTATCTTGCTCACTATTTCTACCAATTCTCAGTTCGATATCATTCACAAACATCAAAATATTTTCCCTACACCCAAGTCCAGGTCATTCCTTCAGATTTCAATTAATAATAGAAATATTAATACACATTAAATATTTTTAACTTTTTCTTTCTTACTCAATTATTTATTTTAATTACATCTTTTGAGTTCTTATTTCATTTCTGTAAATGATTTCATATTTCACCAACTATTCTGACACTTACTGATTGAAACTCAGTATCCCTCAGTAACGATTCTTCAATCTCATTGATTCAGGAGTGTTTACCCTGTTATACAGGTCTTAAGTCTTCTGTTGAGGGTACTGTTACAAAATGTAATCATAATCAGTGCAAATTCCAGTGCAAAATCCCGTCGAAGGTTTGTGGACGATTATAGAATCTGATCCAGTGAGACAGATGACCAAAACTTGGTCAAAAAGTGTTAAAGGAGGAGAGAGACACATGGGGGGATTGATGTTTGGGAAGGGAACCCTGAGCATAACAATTACAACATGGGTTTCATTCTCCCTTCCAACCGATCACTCGGGCTAAATGAAGCTATGCCAAACTTCATCATCTTTTAGCTTTATTTATTAGTGTCACAAGTAGGCTTAAATTAACACTGCAATGAAGTTACTGTGAAAATTCACTGACGGAAAATTTACATGGTCATTGTATCTAACACATCTTTTGGACTGTGGAAGGAAACCGGAGTACTCAGAGGAAACCCAGGCCGAAAGGGAGAACTTGCAGATTCAGCATAGACAGTGACCCAAGCTAGAATTGAACTCAGATCCCTGGAGCTGTGAGGCAGCAGTGCTAACCATCGTGTCATATGCTGACCAACTTCAATCCATAGTTGAATTCAAACCCCATATCCTATCCATTACAACACAGCTTAGATCCTCTTTACAAATTAAACTGTAGCCCTTTCTCTGCTGTTGCCAAGACCATTATCCACATTTTCATCATTTATAGGCTTAATATTTACTGTGTCCTCATTGCTGGCCTACCATTCTTCTTAATCCATAAACTACAATTGAATACAGAAGTGAGAAATTATGCTAAAAATTTTATGGATCATTTGTGTATTGTGTACAATTCTGGGCACAACACTTTACAACATATAGTAGGCTCTTGGAGAGGGTACAGAGAAGGATTACTTGGATTATACCAGGGATGAAGGACTTCAGATATGTTGAGAGAACAAAGGAGCTGGAATGTTTCCTTTAAAGCAGAAAGCTTACTGGGGAACCTTGTATTTGAATTTACGAGCAATTTTGATGTAGCAAGTTTCCTGTGGCAAATAGGTCAGTAACCAGAGGTCACAAATTTGAAATAATTGATAAAAGAACTAGAGGGGAAATGATGATCAGTTATTTCACACAGAAGGTCATTGAAGTCTGGAATGCACTACCTGACAGGCTGATGGCAGAGATTCCATTTTAATTTACAAAAGGTTTTCAAATGTGAATGTGGGAAGTATTAATTGTAGGATTATGGGGAACAAGTTGGAGTATGTGATTAAATTGGACAGCTCTTTTCAAGATCTGGGAGAGCCAAGGCAGACACACAACCTCTTTTGGTGCTGTCAGATTCTATGAGTCAGTTTATGATTCTATTTTATGATTCTACTTCATTCAAAATTCATCTGTCTGACATATTCTGTCTGAAAGCAGTACTGTTCCATATTGTCACTGCTCCATACAAACTCTGTCCCTCAGTGCGGAGAATTTAAATGCTTGTTCCTAATCATAATTCCTCCATGGCCTCAACCCACACTACTTTTGCAGATGTCTCCATCCTTACATCCAGGCTAATACATTTTGGTTCTCCAACTCTGAACTTTTTTTGCATTCAATGTTGCTCTGCAACACCTTTCTTTGTATGGGTCAGTATCCCCCTCTCCCCATCTACAAAGTACCTTGAAATGTTTTTCAGCATTAAAAGTGTTATATAAGTACAAACTATTGTTTGATACAAGTCATATTGAAGCATTATATTGTGTGTGATGTTTTCACAATAAAAATTATTTATGATTATTTTATCAAAATGTTTTATCTCTGGTAATACTCAAAAAGGTTTGACAAATACTGTATCAAAATGTAACTCCCCCTTTAATTGAGCATTGCAATGATTGACAGTCCAGGTACTGATATATGTGTCAGCATCAAGACCAGTGATGTGACTCCTTCCTGATTTTCCATTCTGTTGGGCTGGTCATGCTCTGCAGGAAACAAAGAAATATTGATGTAATCAATATTGATGTAACCCAAGTGTAATCATTCATTTTCTTTACACTGCCAAGATCAAGTGAAAGAAAATATTTCTATTGTGATACCAGAAGCAAGCTTCATGTGACTAGCAATTTATCAGACAAAAGTAAAGCATGTATTTTTGTATAATTGATTGACCCAATCCACACAATATCCAGCCTCTTTGTACAATGCCAGTGGGTAAATGACACAGCAAAGACTGCAACAGGCTTGAAATGTGTTCATCTTGATTCAACTGTGTGGCAAGTGCCATCTGCTTACCAAAAAAATTGGCAAGCATCAATGTATATGCTTTAAATTGTGATTACTCATTTTTAACTGAATAGTTACTTAATTATTTCCTTGAAAGTGGACAATAAGGTTGACA
Organism: Sphyrna mokarran; assembly: GCA_024679065.1. Taxonomy (NCBI): domain Eukaryota; kingdom Metazoa; phylum Chordata; class Chondrichthyes; order Carcharhiniformes; family Carcharhinidae; genus Sphyrna; species Sphyrna mokarran. The sequence continues at coordinate 95,403,457 of JAGIQG010000003.1, forward strand.
ATGGTATATACAAAGAGATTGATTCTTTCAACATTTGCAATAAAATTGATTCAGTGCATAATTAAATTGCAATGTTCAGTTATCTAGTTGGACTTGAGTTTATTGCTTTTCATCTCAGGTACACGTACTGGAATAGTAGCATACATGTTTACTGAAGGTATTTTTAAGACAGCTACTTGCAGTGAAACCTAAGTTATTGCTCTGTAAATGTGAACCCACTGGTGTGCCCCAATCTGTAGTTTCCCTCCTGTGTCCATTTACATGCTATCCCACAGCAACATCATCCAAAAGCAGAATTAGTTTTCACATTAACATTAATGGCATTCCTGTTTATTTGTCTGACCACTCCTCTGAAATCTAGAATGCATGAGCAGAAATTTCCTTCATGTGAATATTGGAAAAGTTAAAGCCATTCTCAACATTCCCCAATGCAAATTCCATTCCCAAACTACCAATTCCATCCCTCTCCCTGGCAACAGTCTGAGACTAAAGCAGATATTTCCTTTCTTAATGTCATTGACCCCAAGATGTACTCCCAACCATAAACATACATGCCATTGCTAAAATCAGCTATTTTCATCTGCATAAAATCACTCAACTTCACTCCTCAGCTAATCTGCTGCTGCATCTTGATTCATTCCTTTATTACTTCTGGGCTTCACTACACTCTTCTGGTCAGTCTCCCACATTGTACTATTTCTAAACTTCAGGTCATCCAAAACTCTGCTGTCCAGCTCTTAACTTGCAGCGTACGATGATAACAAACAAGAGCAACAACAGGCCATTTGGGTTCAATTCTGGCTTTGGGTCTGTGTGGAGTTTCAATGTTCTCCCCATGTTTGTTTGAGTTTCCTCTAGGTGTTCCGGTTTCCACCCACAGTCCAAAGATGTACAGGTTAGGTGCAATTGGCCATGCTAAATTGCCCATTTATGTCAGGAGGATTAGCTGAGTAAATACATATGAATTACGGGATAGGGCCTGGGTGAAATTATTGTTGGTGCAAGCTCAATGAGCCACGTGGCCTCTTTCTACACCGTAGGTGTTCTGTGATTTTATGAAGATCATCTATTATTTATCTAAACTCCAATAAGTATTGGCCCAACATACTCAATCTTTTCACATAAGACCACACTTTCATCCAGTAAACAGCCCAGTGAACTTTTTCTGAACTGTTTCCAATGCATCTTCATCCTTCCCTGAGTAAGAAAATCAAAACTGAACACAGTACTGTGGATACAGTCTTCCAGTGTTCTACAGTTATAACAAGACTTTCTCACTTGTGTACTTTATCCTCTCTGCAATAAAGGCAAATATCTCATTTGCTTTCCTTACTATTATTGTATGCACTGCATGCTAACGTTTTGTGATTCATGCACAAAAGCACCCAGATCCCTCAGCACTGCAGCATTCTGCAGTCTCTCTCCATTTAAATAACATACTGCTTCTTTAATTTTCCTGCCAAAGTTTCACATTACACCTCATCTGCCAAATTTTTGCCCATTTACTTAACCTATGCAGAGACTTTGTATCCTCCTCATGACTTGTTTTCTCATCTATTTTCTTATTGTTTGCAAATTTTGCCACAACAGTCTGTCCTTTCATCATTTGTCCAATCCAGTAGTATCCTATTTCACTCATATCGATTCATTCTGCACGCCCTGACTGGAAAAACAACTACCAATTTATGATAGGTTTACCTTTTGCAAGCTCCTGACCGTTCTTAAGCCATCACTAACATTCAACAAGAATGGATAGTGAGGAAGCAGAAGAAATTGTAAAGCCACAAGATACAGCAAAAGTAGACATTGCCTAATAAATAGGTGCAAGGGAACAGGATTTGAATTTGAAGGTTGGGTTTGCATCAAATTGCCAAATCATGACCAAAAAAAGTCTCGAACTGGACATTTGATCCATTTGAACTGGACAAAAGCAAATAAAGTAGTTGCCCAGTCCCTACACTTGTCTGTTGGATGACAACTCAAGTTGGAACCCAACATGCTCGAAAGCAAGTAGACCAGGATATTTTGAGAAAAGTGACGATGAGGATATTCTTGTTTTCTGTAAGTAACTATGATGTTGATCATCTGGCTCACAGAACTGATCACGTGGAACCATAACATTTCAAATTCATAGCCATAAGTATAGTTATTAGAGACCTTTGTTTCTAATAACTGTTAGAAAAGAGATAAGCTGAACTCTAAAAAATGAGTCAATGTACCTATTGTGGATGCAGAAACAATTGATGATTTTGAAAGGAAATTGGATGGTCCCGTGAAGGAAATAAATTTGCAAGGGTATGAGGAGCTAACGAGGCAGTAAGAATGAATGCATTGCCCCTAAGAGATCTGGCATAGACTCAGTGGCTTTCATCCCCCACCTCCTGTGTCCCTAAAAGACTTCCTGACTGTTATGTTTGTTATTTAAAATTGATTAGTTTAAATTAAGGGGGGGGGGCATTCCCCAGCCTGCTGCGCTGCTTTTTCCAAACCCACAATCTCTAACACCGAGGAGAACAACTGTAGCAGAGGCATGAGAAAACCACCATTTGCAAACACACCATGCTAACTTAGAACTATATCGCTGTTCTTTCATTATCACTGGTCAAAATCCTGGAATTTATTTTTTAGCACAGCGGACTGGGAGACTCGAGCAGAGGCTGTATTGTGGGCTTCCCACTGGGCGCCATGACCTTCGCGAGACTCCAAGCACTGGATTTCTGGCACTATCATTTCCGCACCAGAAATCAGCACAGAGCTGAATAGTTTAAGCTAATGCTCATTTAAATACTATTTAAATCCCATTAAAGGGCCCAAGACAGAAACCTCTGGGCCCACGAGCATCCCCCCACCCCTGCCTCCAACTGGGTTTACTATAGTTCTCTGCTTGCGGGGAACCTAGTGGCCTGACCCTGCTGGAGTGAAAGAGAAGCCATTGAGGCCCTCCCCCGAGGGTTGGGGGTCAGGAGAGTGCCCTCCGCACTGTCCAAGGGACAAAGTGGCAATGCCCAAGGAGGCACCTTAGCATTGTCCACCAAGCATTGCCCCCAAGGTATTTACTTGCACACGGGGGGAAATAAATGTTCAGTTGTTCATTGACTGATTATATGAGTTTACTATTGATTGGTTAAACTTCAACTGTTGAGGAAAATTAAACGAGCTGTCAAAAGTGCTGGAAGCCAGAGCTGAAGCATGGAAAGATTTTTTGGGATTTTTTGGTCGTGCTCGACTCAAGTCAGAAAATCCCACCTGAAGTCAATGGACCTTTTCATTGTCCATGTCCTGCCCATTGTGATTCTCGTGGTGAGCGGGACAGGAATATCTTGCCCTTAAATCAGTGTGATTAAAACCTTTTACATAGAACACACAGAAACAAGTGACATCAATGCATCATAGATCCATGATATAAAACATAGCGTAGGAGGTGTACATGCAGTATAAATGTTACCCAGCCTGACTGGGCAGAATGACATGTTTCTATGTTGCATCTTGTGTGTATTATTATGATGAAGATTGAATCCTCAGCTTGACACCTGATGTGGGAAACTTTCTCAAATTTTCTTTCTACTTGTTGTCAGCGCCACCTGCAGTTTGAGTTGTAGGTTGCACAATATGAATTGTGAAGTAAAAGTTAAAAAAGTAAACATTAAATGATTACCATCATCGGTTGCTGCAAATATTTCATTTGGGTTGCATGAAATACACAAGAACTTTGATTAGCTATGTTACCGAATTGCAATTAACCAATTAAAAATCAGAGTTCCTATTTAAGTTGTTATATTTTAACCTTGTTGTTGTGCAAACGGTAAAATCTAATTTTATCTTCAGTGGTTCTTCATACATGCAGCATCCAAGACTTCGTGTGTTTGCCATTCTGACTGTCAACAAGAATGTTTTTTTAATTACACTTATTACTGATAAGATGGTCAACTCTTCCTCTGACATTAGCAAGAGATAATATCATTACTTCTGTTTTGATCATTTTTAATGCAAAATTGGGAAGCAAAAAGCTTCAAAATACATTAGATATTGGATATAACATTTTAAATGAATTCTGCCCCTATAAGTTCCCCATTATTTGTTTTTTTGGGATGTGAATGAGGATTGTGGGGGTAAGGAGGTGGCAGTAGCACTGCATTTAATTAAATTTGAAAGTACAACATTCAACTAATCAAAACCCTTTATATTGGATGGAACTTGTATTTACAATTAAGGGATTGCACTTGCCAGATTCACAAGAAGTGTGCAATACAGATCCTATTTATTTTGGACGAACAATGGACAGTGCATGTTCCAGTGCTTAGGGAAACTTTGCTCAAGAAGTAATACTAATTTTGATGTAAATTGTCTTCATTCTAATCCTGTCTCCAGTTTGACATTGACGAAATATGATAAACTCCTAGTTATGGTACTATTTGGCTCAGTGTACAGAAATCTTAGAACACTTCCCACAGTGAATTTTCACATTTTTTTGCAGCCTTTCTGGATAAGGCTGCTAACTTGCTGAGGATTTGGAATGAATTTATTGGCAATTTCAGTTTGTAATGTCTTAGCTCATAAGTAGAATTTTTTTAAAAAATTAGGATTTTCACAACCAGCAGAGAGAAACTATTCATTCCATCAGGCTACATTCAAATCCAAAGCCCAGGGATGAAATACATCAGCAAATTCTGCAACGAGTGAGTGTGGAATCATTCATCCATTGTTACAAGGTCTACACATATTTATACTTTAGGAATAATAGCAGCAATATAAAAAATAAGAAAATGACTGTTTTTATTCTTTCATAAGATGTGGGCATGGTTTGGTTTCCTATTATCATTGCCTTGAGAAGATGGTTTTGAGTTGCCTGCATGAACTATTGAAGTCCATCTGGTGTCAGTGCATCCATGGTACTGTTAGGGAACAAATTCCAGGATTTTGACCAGTGATAATGAAAGAATAGTGATATTGTTCTAAGTCAGCATGGTGTGCTTGCAAATGGTGGTTTTCTCATGCCTCTGCTACAATTGTTCTCCTCGGTATTAGAGATTGTGGGTTTGGAAGATGCTGTTGAAGATGCCTTGGTGATTTGCTGCACTGCATCTTGTATATTGAAGACACTGCTGTCATTGTGTATTGGTGGTGAAAGGAGTAAATGTTTAAGTTGATCAGTAAGGCGCTGAACAATAAAACTGCTTATTCCAGGATGATATCAAGTCTCTTGCATGTTGCTTGAGTTGCACTCATCCAAGCAAGTGGACAACATTTCATTGCACTCCTGATTTGTGCATTGTAGATGATAGACAGGTTTTGCAAAATCAGGACGTTAATTACTTGCTGCAAAATTCCAGCCTCTGACTTGTTCTTGCAGCCACAATATTTGTGTGGCCAATCCAATAATTTTCTGATCAATGGTAATCCTTGGAAGTCAAGGAGAAATAGCTGTATTTTCTCTTGTTGCAGATCTTGTTGCCTGGTACTTGTGTAATGCAAATGTTATTAGCACATATGATCCTCCGTCAGTCGATTGTCCAGATCTTGCCAAATGGTACCTGAAGAGTTGCAGATGATCCTGAACATTGGAACATTATCAATGATTGTCTCCATTTCTGATTGTATGCAAAAAGGAATGTCATTGTTGAAATATTTTATGATGTTAGGACCCTGAGAAACGCTGGTGCTAAGATGACCAATTTTGAATAACAACAACGTGAATTTTTATGGCTTGCAATAAACTTGCATTCCCCAATGAAGAGAGGAGACAGAAAGCAGAAGCAGAACAGCCAACAGCCACTGAACGTGAAGACAAGAATTGGAACAGGCAGCCTGCTACTGAAATAGCTCTCATGATTACCCTGCTTCCTATTGCTTTGGCAGTCTCGTGTTGACAGACAGCAGTATTTTGTCAGTCTGTCATGGCCTCCTCCCAGTTTACAGCATCCTGCAATCAACTCAACATGATCTCAGCCTCCTATCAGTTTACCAAGCTCCCCAGTCTGATTACCGTAGTCCGCTTTCAGTTGTCTCTGGTTGCTGTGAGACCCACAAATCACCATCAGAAACCAGCCAGACTACAATTTAGAAACACATTTTACATCAAGTTAACTTCTCACTGGGGGAGATCATTACCATTAAAAGTTGGGGAAAAACTCTCCTAACATTTTTATCTGTTTATCAACAGCAATGGCAAGGTGAACTTGCCCACTTTACTCCACTTTTCCACACAGCACATGCACTACTTCCACAGTGAGGGTTGACTGAATACCGAAACCGAAGCAAGATGCAGCTAGATTAAAAAAGGAAATGTAATAGCGTAACCGCTGCAAGTACAGCCTTTGATTCCATCACAGGGGAACAAATTCTGTATAATAATCCTGTAATTATTTATAACTTCTATACCCCCTCCTCCCCTGACCCCTCTCTTTGTTTTGTGTTAAAGTGAGGCTTGGGGGCCTGAATTCACATTAATAGAAATACATGGATATAGTATCTTTCACAGAGATCTTTTATTTAATTACTGATACACAGATTAAATAAGAAACACATAGGGGCACATTGTAACCCATTCTATATCATAAGAATGGTTTAGACAATTTAACTTGAAAATCTCCAATTTAGCAAGTGAATTTACATTCAATGACATTTTTCTGTGAATCGAGGAATGCTTTTAATAAAAGAATACTTCTCTTGGCTATTCTTCTGCCTTTAATCAGTCGGATTAAATGCGGCTACCTGCAACTTATAGAAGCAGAGAGGAGTAATGAGCTGACCTTTTTGGATCATCACATTAATTGTTATTAATGTTTCTGCCTTCTTAGATAAACAATGCTGTTTTGACCTACTTGGAAGTATTTTTCTTTTATGTTGTTCTAAAGCTCTCTCTCTGACCTCTTTTTGTTAAAACGTTTATTGTTATTTGACAGTATTTCCTGTGAATCAATATCGTAAGGAAAACATATCGATGCAAACAAGCAGTTGACATGACTGTTCTAGCAGAGCAAACTGGTTATTGGGATCCCATTAACGAGAAGCTTCAATGATGATGGAACCCGTTTGCTTTTTAAACCTGAAAAGCCTAAAATTAAGTTGCCTATATCAATAACCATACCCAAGAGAATTCTCTCCAGAGCCACAATGCAAAAGGCAAGGTGAAGGCATAAGAGAAAGACATTATTTAGCAAAACACAAGGATAATCATATGGGAATGCAAAGACAAGAGAAAGTGATAGAGACTGTAAAAAGCAGAGAGTGGGGATATCACTATAAGAGCAGAGAAGGTCAGTAGCAATGTAACAGTGATGTTCAAAATCATGAAAGATTTTGAGAAAGTAAGTGGAAGAAACAGTTTCCAATGGTAGAATAATGGAGAACCAGAAGATGTTGGTTTAAGCAAGTTGCCAGAAGGACCAGAGGCAAGATGAGAATTTGTTATGTGCAGACAGTTCTTATGATCTGGAATACATTGCCGAAAGGAATGTGGAAGCAGCTTCAATAATAACTGTCAAAAAAGAATTGGTTAAGTACTTAAAAGGGAGTTGGGTTGGCGGGCAGTGGTGGGGGCGGAGGGGGGGGAGCTGGCGATGGCAAGTAGTTTTGGGGGACAACAATTTGCAGGGCTCTGTGAAAGTGCAGAGGAATGTGAATGGCCTTCTCAAGGAGCCAGCCCAGTCATAATGCACCGAATAGTTTTCTTCAGGACTATATAATTCAAACTCATTCTTTACAATGTGACTGGTTACCAGTGTCTTCACTGTGGCTGTCTGCTCCACAGTGAGCACCTTTACAGCCCTTCATGCCAGCCTTACCGATGCGAATGGAGATTTCAGTGGTTCGCTGGCCTCTGCTGCAGGGCTGAGAAATTCCAACATGTTAATGACCCAAAAACTGGAGAAGCAAAGAACTCTCCATATTTAAAAGAAACAGTTATCATAGAAGTTAAATATCTCTTTATTGATTCCGTCATGTTACTAGGCCACATAAGTTGATGATATAGTGCCACTTATAATTCTATACAGCAACTAGGGAATTTTCAGTAATATAAAATCTTTATGTTTCTTGTGAAATATTATTACTATTAAATGAAAGAGTACAATGCTGGTATGAAATTGGACACCATGTAATTTACATCCCCATTTTGCTTCTGCTATATTTCTGTTTGCAATAAACATAATGCACTCTATACCTAATGTCAATCTGCAAACTTTAAATCATTGCAGTCTGTGGAATGTAGAAGATGATTTTAACTCTACACACCCATCTACAGTGAGAAGTAGATGATTTGACTGTTAAATTTACCCAATTTATTTACATGCTCAGGACTCACTGGAAGCTGACCAGTTAATTTAACATGCCCAACTAACCAGTCAGCAAGGACATCCAGGAATCTTTATAAAATATGCAAGATGAATGCTTATGACCTCAATGGCTTCTGACTGCAATTTTTATACTATTCAGCTTGATCAGGAAATAGCAGTGAATTTTCCACCAGAAAAACCAAATGAGTAAGTGAATTCAAGTCAAAAGAGGCCTAGAATGATGATTTGAAACCTCTGTTGGATTTCTAAGTCACTCAGCTGCTCAACTATCTGACACTGCACTGCAGTTAAGATCAAGAACCAAAGTAATTTCAGTAGGGTCATTGACAAAAATAGGCTTCATATCCATTGATTGTTGATTAAGATTACCAATATTAATGAATTAACTGTGATTAATTAAGGCTTGGTTCCAGCGTATCCTTCTTAAACCAAAATGAATAGATAACTTTCAAGGCAGTCATTTATTTTGATGGCACATCAGTCACTTGAGTTGTGCTTAGATAGTTTATGATCCCACCTGAAAGAAGCTGGCAGCTACATATCAGTTGTTTCAGTAGTCTGAAGATAGCTCCACTACTTGTAGGTTTATTTATTCCAGAAATTGTGGCATTGTTTCAAGGTTAATTCATGTTTCATTGCTGCCAAATAAATTTCCTAGATCTTTTTGCAGTGACTCAGTATAAGAGATTTTGAAAAATTGGGGATGATTTTTTGAGAAGGAAAGAGCTTGAGGAAAAAGAAAGAATTGCATTTATATGTTGCCTTCATCACATATGGTCTATACAAGTCCTTTACAGACAATAAAGAAATAATCAGTGTTGTAGAGAAACATGACAGTCAATTTACCTATAGCAAGGTTACACAAATAGCAATGAGATTATTAACCAAGCAATCTCCTTTAGTGATAAGGTACTGAGAGAAATTCTCTATCCTTGTCAGAGTAGTCCCGCGTGAGACAGCAGATTATGCCTCATAATGTATTATCCAAAAAGTGCAGATTATTCAGTGGAGTTAATTAAAATTATGATGAAATGGGGTGGAGTGAATAGATTCAGATTGTTTTTATTAATTGAAAGTATGATGAGACAAAGACATAAGAGCAATCTAAGACATGGAAAAGAGAAAATAGAGTTATAAAGCTGTGGAATGCATTACCAGAGTTGAAGCAGCAACCATGTCAATATTTCAGAGTAGATGAAGTTGGTGTTGAAGGAAAGCGGGAAAGGGATAAAAAAAAGACTTGTATTTTATACGTGTCATTCATGATCAGAAGACATGTTAAATAACTCACTGCCAGTAGAATACTGTGAAGTATATTCACTATTTTAATGTGGGGAAAAAGGCAGCCAGTTATCACATAGTGAGTTCCGAATATGATCTGTTTTTGTGATATTGATAGATAAATATTGGTTAGAACATTAGGGTTATGTTCTCACTCTTTTTGTAGATAGAACTATTGGATCTCAGCTACCCAACAAAGAGCTGGGGCATCGGTAAAATACTATACATGAAAAATGGCACCTCTGGCAGGACAACACCTATGGTGAGCTGCCTATGCCGTCGGAAAACACACCATGAGAGGGCTAGAAAATCCCACCCCGAGTATTTAACTTTCTCTACTAAAGCTGCGACTTATCACCAGCCATTTCATTACATTTCACTTAATGATGTGAAACAGCTAAAACAAAATGGTAAGTCATGGAATTCCAAAACAGAACAAAAAAAATCATTAAATTTGCAACATCTGAGAGGTTTCGGTAAGCTTTCCCCCTCAGAACAACAATGGGATAGCTCATTATTCCATGCCTGCAATAAATGTATTGGTGGCCAAGGTCCAATACATTAGTTACCTTACACACTTCACTGACTGAATTTTGACTATGTGTAACATCAGTTGGTTAAGGTTCTGGATGAATGGCACAATGTAATTTATTTAAGAAGTTGAAGTTAATGGCATTGCAAATCTGTTGTGTTAGCATTTGAAAAGTCTAGGGAATTGCATGTACCTCTGCAAACCAGTTGGTTTTTAAGTTATTTCACAGACTCACAGGTGGACTGCAATTTTTGAAGCCGGAACAAGATTCAAGGTGAGAAGTTTCAGCCCTCCTTTTATTAACTGCCAAAGGTTAAACTCTTTCTATCCTCTCAGATGAAATGTGAAAGGTTCCATGGGAGTACTTCAGAAAAGAATAGGGAAGCTATTCCTGGTGTCTTGGATAATATTTATCCTTCAGTTAACATTACAAAAAATCTAGTTAATTTTGCATTGCTGTTTGTGGGAGTTTATTGTACACAAGTTGCCTGTCATGTTCTCTATAATATACCAGAACAGTTGCTATGAGCAGGATTTTTCATCCCCCCCTACTTCTGAGATTGTTTGATCCCACTGAAATCAGTGGGCTTTGGGCTGAATCTTTCATGCGAGTCCCAACACGATGGCGAGAAAAAAATCCCAGCCTGCCCTTCAAATATACTTCATTGGTTGTGGAGCCCTTGGACATCCTGGAGCCATGAAAGTACTGTATAAATAAGTGATTCTTTTTCCACCACAATTTGAATGGGCTGCTGCTCAAATTCTAGTTCCATTTCACTCCCATAGCTTTGTCAATGCGGATGGATATGCAAGCCTGAGGACTTCCAAATGGCTCTGCTCCTGATCTTGCCTAAGGTGGCCATTTACATGTCCAGGTTGTTCAGGTCCGGGTGTCCTTGGAGAAGAAGCAGGCAGTGCCCTCCGGAATGCTTGAAGCTTCATACAGCTTGCTAGCACCGCAAGGACCTCAGTGCATCGGAGACAGTAGCAGCAACATTATTAATGTTAATGATTAATGATGGTTGTATGTTTCCTTTGTTTCTTGTGAATTCCTTATTAACTGCAAATCCTTAAAAGAGAGGCACTTCAGTTTGTTTCTCTCTTGATGATGCTGGGGCAATTCAGTGTTGGGTTATTTAGAAAAGGCATGCCAGTGGGTTTGGGGGATTGGTGCCAGCTGACATCATTGAGATTCCGGAACCAGAATTAACTATTTGGAAACTCATATTATTTTCAATACCATCCTAATGTAATGCTGTTTGGTAAAAGGAAACAGATAAGTCAACAGCTGCAGAGTTATGCAGCTCTAATGGTTCTGTGGTGAACACATCACAGTGTGTAACTGCCTCCAAGCTGCAACTCTGCATGTAAATTTTATGTAATGAATGAATTCAATCATCTGAATGAAAACCCGCAGTCAGATTGATTTAGATTGGTGTCTTCACATGTGGATCAATAGCAACTTTAACATTGCAAGTTTTTCGCTTGCAAATGAAACTTTAAACATCTCGATTGTGATAATTGCTTATCTGTTACGTACATTTTTAAAAATATTCATCTTGGTCTCAGTATGTGGATATTCAAGGATAATTGTTGGCTGTCTGTTTAAAATGAATATTCATTTATGATTAAGCACTGTTTCTGATTGAGTGCTGCTTAGAGCTCCCTGTAAATGAACAGTTGTGAATTTGCATTTATTACCTGATCAACATTGATGGATGTTCACCCAGAAAGGGTCATAAAGATTTGTCATTTTTCAAGAACAGTTCATATTCATTTTGATAGAAGACTGCTCATTAATGCCCATTCACTATATCCATTGATTTTTATTGTTGAAGTTAACCTGTTCATATATTTGACATTTGCATTACTAATGAATTATTAACAACCTAAGATCTGCATTTTGAAATAGTTATTTATGCAACATATGACAGAACATTAACCAAGGCACTTAAACTGTGATACTTGTGAATTGACAAAGTTCATCTTTGAAAATTCTTCGCAATTAAAAGTCAAGGCACACAGGTCATAAAGTATCCAGGCTTTGTGCCATTCTGAATGAGCTCATTTCAGCATAAGTGCCAGCATAGGACACATAGATTGTTTGATTTTTGGTCTGGAAAGGTCACGGATTACTATAGTTAATCAAAGGACCTTCTCGGACAAAATAACAGTGAGGGTCCCATTCCTCAGTAAATTTCATGAAAGATAAATGTGTGAGTACTTTTGGTCAGTACAAGTTTGGACTAGGCTGTAATGGTCTCCGTGGTTCACTTGCCTGAGGCATACAAATAAAGAATTGCCAGGTGCCAAGAGTATGAATGCCCCAGCATGAGTCAATAGCTCAGATGAGAAAAGAGGAAAATTGGAATGAAGCCGTCCCATTTTTACTTTTCTATCCTCGGCTAGTAAGTAATGTTCCATTGTGATCATTGCATCAGCTCTCTGGTCTCATGCTCTGTGTCTCTTCATGAAGCTGCAAAGAAATGTTCATATTCCTTTTGATTGGACAGTTAATTAAAATGCCACCTATCGCTGAGATTATCGTTCATAGTTGGTCAAATTTGCTGACCAAATATTAAAGAAGATGTAAATGGAGGCCAGAAATGTAGTTATAGGTTTGCAGAAGGATATAGATTGGTATCCAATGGAAGAGGCAAATGGCAGATGAAACTTCACACTGATTAATATAAATCAGGGCTATGTGTCAATAAAATATGTAGTGGAAATGGAGTGAGAAAATGTGCAGATCTGGGAGTAAGACTGCAGCCCTGGGAGGGAACAACATACTTGGATCATTGGTCATAAAAAGAAGATAATCTGCTGAATATCCAGTGCAGCTGCCAAGTCTACGCTGATAGTATTTATGCAGTCCAGTCACAATGCCATGAAAAAGATAGCAAATCAACAGCTTATTTTACACCCAGCTCCATTTTCAAAAGACTGCTGATTTGACTTCTATGACTTGTGATCCCACTAAAGACCCAATTCTTCCTCTCAACATTTTGGAAGATACACAGAATTGATCAATCCCAAAAGTAAAAGGGAGTAAAGATTGGAGTGTTTAGAAATATACAAAAATAACATGGTACAGTGGCACAGTTGTTAATACTGCTGCCTCACAGCTCCAGTTCAATTCTCACCTTGGATGACTGCCTGTATGGAGTTTGCACATTCGCCCCAAGTCTGCATGGGTTTGCTCCGGTTTCCTCCCACAGTTCAAAGATGTGTGGATTAGGTGGATTGGCCACGCTAAATTTGCAGGATAAATACATGCAGTTACAAGGATGGAATTCTTGTTGGTGCAGGTTCAAGGGGCTGAATGGCCTCCTTCTGCACTATAAGGATTCTATGAAATCATGTTGCAAACTCAGATGTTTTCTTCAGAATAGAACAGGAAACTAGCACACCAGTGCAACCTCGTAAAAAGGGATTGTTAAACAGGTTCAGGAAGAAGGTCATTCAGATGATAATTGTTTGGAATTACCAAAATTATTGGAGGTTAATATATTGGAGTTGAAACAAAGTACAGCTGGATGCTCAAATGGGAGAATGAAGGGGTTAGAGGGATGAACTCAGAAACCTCTTTGTAAAAATATACCTTCTAAAGCAACCTGTTATGAAAGTAAACTGTGGAATTGATCACTGTTTAGTAACTAACATCATGTAAGATAGCACACACCATGCTTTGAGTCATTTTACACTGATGCTTTTGCAGTGAAATGTTCAGGATTTTATTTTCTGCAGTGCTGATGTTTGAACAGCAGGTCCTCCAGCAGTATATCTTCAGTAGTGTTTGCTCTGCAGCTAGCCCAAGAGCACGATGATTCTGTGGCAGCTTAAATTATTTCCCAGTGTCAGTGACCATACCAGCATAGAAAGTGAACAATATGAATCACATCAGGAGACACTGTGAGCTGCGTCACATCAATCAAAATCAGTGTAGGTGTTAAAAAAAATCCTGGAAGCAGTTAGGATGATGTGGAACAAAATAAAACATCTTAGTTGTTTTTGGGTTGGTTCATGGGATTCTGATTTTAAACATTAGCTCTTTGCATGCTTATAATTGTCATTTTGTAAAGTATTTCATTAAACAAGTATAAAAATACAATTCTTAATACAATATTGTTTACGTTTTAGCCAATCTTTAGAAAAAGTCTCATATCCCTCTTCAAATTATTTTCTAGTCTCATCTGACCCAATAAACAACCTCCAGCTTTATGCTTTCTGCTCTTTGAAAGCAGCTCTGGGAGCAGCTTCTTTTAAACTCCTCCATCTTCTATCCTGCAGAATGTTCACAGCAGGTCATTGTGGGGACCAAAGGCAGCTCCAAGGAAGTGAAGCCGATGGATCCTGGATATTAAATTGGGAGGAGGTGTTGGGCAAAGCAATGAAGAGGGTGGAAGGAAGGGAATGACCTGTGGGGCAGGGGACGGGGTAATGTCCTACAGCAGTGAGAGCTGCCCCACAGCTGCGAGAGCTGCCTCACTGGAAGAGCATCCAATGTCCCAACAATAATCCGCCACTCCTCACCTCAGTATGCTTGAATGCTTTCTTCTCAAGCCTCCTCCATCGCTGGTTGCTGGTCCAGACCTCTAGCATGCCCAGTAGTGGTCACCACTCCTGATTGGCCAGAAAGTCTTGCAGGCAAAATCTCCACCTTAAAATGACATAGGAATTATGATGGCAGGCAGGTAATTGCTTAATGGTGTTTAATTCTATCAAGACTGCCATGTTGGCTACAGGGTTGGACAGCTCAGCAATGTAGCCATTAAATTCAGCCTATTGTTGATGAAAATGGAAGGTTCAGGATGTCACAGCGTGCCTTTAAGTGAGTATATGCATAGTCTCTTTCTATCATTAGACAGGATATGATAGTAAGTGATCTCAGGTGTATGTACAACTGTAATCATTGAATAAAATAATTAGTGACATAATTTGTGAAATTGTGTCTTTAAGAAATATATTTATATTATGTTATAAGAGGCAATGTTTTGTTGGGAAGAGACGATTTGTCTGAAAAACCATGTAGTTCCATGCTGAAGATAATAATTCATTTTAGCTAATGGGATGTATGCCTAAACAGAGTTAATACATTTGAACATACTTGGTTTATTCTCTGGGGTATTAGAGTAGATTTTTGATTAGGTTGATTGACAGAGACATCTTGCTTTCACTCTCTCTCTCTCCCAGGGCTGGCAAACTTTGTACAATAAGACGTCTCACAACACCAGGTTAATGACCAAATAAACCTGTTGGAAGCAAAAACCACTAGTTTTCGGAGTGCTGCTCCTTCATCAGGTATTGTGAGACCTCTTACTGTGTTTACTCCAGTCCAACGCCAGCATCTCCACATCAAAACTATGTATAAGCATGTAAGCCTGTGCTTTGCTATTAGATCTCAAACTAAGAAGTTGGCAATTAAGATTTGTACCTTGCCATGTTTAAGTATTGTATAATTGCTAAATAATAAGATAATTCATTTGTTATAGTTACACAGAGTTGGTAAATAAAGTTGTTTTGGTAATAGCTTCCCAGTGTGTCAGTAGAATTGTGCTTGAGTGAAATATCATACCCTCACATTAGTACCAAAATAGTAAATTGATAGAATCTAGTCTGACTTCATAATGTACCTTGAGGTCTCTGATCTATACCCTAACACAGGCTGTGATTGGTGAGTTTGTGTTTGAAGAATACACGGTTGAAGGTTTTAAGCAGAGAGTGGGTAATGGATATTAAATAAAATGGAGGCTTTCTTTGCAATCCAGAATAACCCTGGAGTAATGATCAGTTTTAGTAGAGGTGAAAAAGGTCTGATGGTACCTGATGTGACCGAGCTAA
The DNA here is from genome assembly GCA_024679065.1 of Sphyrna mokarran. Classification (NCBI taxonomy): domain Eukaryota; kingdom Metazoa; phylum Chordata; class Chondrichthyes; order Carcharhiniformes; family Carcharhinidae; genus Sphyrna; species Sphyrna mokarran. The sequence goes on from JAGIQG010000003.1 coordinate 95,419,405, forward strand.
ATCTGGCTGAACCAGTTTTGCATCATGTACATTCAAGATTGAACCTTAGATTTGAGAGACTGAAGATTAGGGGCTCATATGTCAGGTAAACGACCAAGATTAGAGAAAGTTAGGTTTTTTTTTCATGGGAAAAAGGTGTTCCATCCTTACACCTGTCTTCTCCATTTTCTGTTTATCCTTTGAGCTATTACTTATACTCTTAACCATTTGCCTTGCTATGGACCAAGTGCTGGAAAATGGGATTAGAATACATAACAGCTTGATGGCTGGTGCGGCACAATGGCCAGAATTATACCATTCTGCACTCCAGCAGGATTTTCCCATCCTGCCGTAGTGAATGGAGATTTGGCTGGCTACCAAATTCTCCAATCTAGCATGCAATGGGAATTGTGACCAGGTGGTAAATCATGCCAGCTGAAGGGCATGTTTTTAGTGTTGTAAAAACTCTGACTCTTCAGTCACCTCTCATCATCTTTCCCTTCCATAATTAATTGCCTATTCTCTCTGTGCGGATGCCAATCACTTTGGAATATGTTCTGCATTAAATGTTCTACATAAGTTTAAGTTTTCATTGCCTGTTGCCCAATACAATTGGGCTGGATTGACATTTCATCACTAATATTAAGAACAGAATAAAATCATCAAAAACAGATCATGGCTTCAACGTATTTCTCAAACAGTTAAAGAAAATTTTCAACAATTAAAACACATTTTGACCTGCCTTTCTTTTCCTTCCCTTTTAGTGATTTCTCAATCCTATTTTTAAAGACTTTTCATTCGCATAAATATTTAATGAAGCCATTGTACATTTTGATTATACAGTGCTTGTTGGGAGCAGAACAATGATTCAAGTTTCTTGATGATTGACTAAAAGCAATGCAGATTTCAGGAGAAAATCAATGGAGTGAATTTTCCCATCCTATGTGCCTCAAGAACTGTAGCGGGAGAGAGGCGGACCATAGAAATGTCTGCTGACCTTGGATGGGATGGGATTTTCCGGTTTTGGGTGAATGCAGCTGGAAAATCCCACTCATAGTCTTTTTTCTTTTGTTTTGCTTGATCATGGAATGGGGAAAGCCTAACTCCTAGTCATCCATTTTACTAAAGTTGACCTTTTGTAGGGTTTTGCAAACTTTTCCAGTCACTGAACCCTTTTGACCTCCCAAGAGTACTGAAGGAATTCCTAAGAAAGGGTCTTATTCTATTGAAGAGTTAAATCACAAAAAAAGTGATTGTTTTGTGCAATAGGTATAAACTTCTATTTCTTTTACGTATACATTTATTATACACAAACTTTTAAAAGTTCTCTTATTTAACATATACCTTGCCTCATATAAGTCATTTTAATGGGAGACATGATACCACTTCTTTTGCTCTCAAATTCATTCCATATTAAGAATATTGCTGGAGAATGGGAAAATTCTTTGTAAAGGGGATGGAGCCTACATGGCATTGTTGATGGTGCAGGCTTAATGTGTCAAAAGGCCCCTTTCTGCGCTGTAGAGATTCTATGATTCTATGACTAACAGCACTGTGACTTGAACAAGTCAGTTCAGTCTATTGACAAATTATTCTGTAATGTGCATGAACAAGGATGGTTTCTGGCAATTTTGAAGATTATTTTCTCAGCAACATTTGCACAGAGGCTTACTTACTACAGATAATTTCCTCCAACCTCTTGAAGAATAAATGTTCATGTATCTGGATGTTTCCACTGAATAAAACACTCGTTTTGTACTGTCTCAAAACCTCTTGCCAGTCTTTGACTTTGAAATCAAAAAGTGGCATTTTGTAGACATGGGAGTTCAAAGCATTGTCACCTTGATCATTCTTGACTCAATGATGGGAGCTCAATGAGTGAAAACAGTAGAAAGGAAATGCATGGCATCCACTCTTCTGTGTATCCACAGTAATATTAAATAATCATCAAATAGGATAGGATTTTTAACTTCTCGGAAAGTTATATTGAATACAGGTAGGCAGCAAAGCTATAGGGTCAACCTGATTGTGTACAGCACAATTGAGCTTGCAAAGATGCAGTGATATCACACAAAAAGAGCAGTTCATTCCATCGCTCCTACTGTGCCATTTTCATGAACCAGGAAATGATTTCTTGTTGATCCCAAATCTCTTAATGTCTGATAATTCCCCAGTAAATATTGTCTCTCTTTTAAGCACATAAATAGCCTTTGCATCAATGGCTTTTCAGGGCAATGCATTCCACATTCGCAGAACCTTTTCTGTAAAGTTTTTTGTTGAATTCAATTTCAAGCAATTTAGTTTGAATTTTAAGATCATGCTCACTCATCCTGGACTCCCCCTGTTATTTGATTTGGTTTATTATTGCCACACATATTGGGATGCAGTGATTTTCTTTCATGCAACAGAGTTGCTTCCTGTGCATTCTGCTTGTTCCCGTATCAATCACATCGCTGTTTAATCACTTCATGTCCAAGGAATATAGCTCTACCTAATGGTTGAATTGTTTGGGGTTTTCTTAACAATTACAGTATCATTGTAGATAATTCACTCCAAGTTTTTCTTCATAACCAAGTCCCTTCATCCCAAGTGTCATTCTGGTGAAATAGCACTGGATTATCTCCAAAACCGGTAGAGATCATCTGCTCCTGTATCAGCAGTACAAGGGCTTTCTCGGTGCAGGAAAGTTAGCCAAAGGGAGCATTCTGCTCCTTCTTTCTTTCCAGACAATGTCGGAACAATATAATTCCATTGAAGTACACAAGTTCATTCAGGTGATGTGAAAAAATTATTTTAACCCAGAAATGGCTTCCTCGTTCCAATGGTCAGTCCCAGGAACATGAATCAATGTCACGTGCCTAATAAACTAATCTTTAGGAATTTAAATGCTATATATGAGCTAAAGTTTATTTATCAGTCACAAGTCAGCTTACATTAATGCTGCAATGAAGTTACTGTGAAAATCCCCGAGTCGCCACACTCCAGTGTCTGTTTGGGTACACTGAAGGAAAATTTGGCATGGCCGGTACACCTAACCAGCACATCTTTTGGACTGTGGGAGAAAACTGGAGCACCTGGAGGAAAGCAACACAGACATGGGGAGGATGTACAGGCTGCATAGACAGTAACTCATGCTGGAAATTGAACCTAGATACCTGGCACTGTGAGGTAGCAGTGCTGACACTGCACCACCACGCAAATGACTTTTTTTGGTTTCCATTTATTCCATGGGTGCTTTCTTTTCCCAACAACATTTAAGTTCAATTTTCCATTTACTATTTTTTTTCCACTTCTACCATTTAAAGAATTTCACTTAATCTTAAACCAGCCTAATTAGTGGTATAGGCATTTCTCTTGGAATGTTCACAGAGTAGTTCCAAAGGATTGACCCCAGATTGACATCAGATAGGAAATCAAGTAATCAAAGTGGATTGCCAATTTAAAGTCTTTGAAATACTGTCAGAATCATTCCAATTTGATCCAGTTATTCATCGCAATTGAGAGATCAATTTCTGAACAAATTGTTATGTTTGCCTGTATTACAACAGTGCCTACATTTCACAAGAAGTTCTTAGTTTGTTGTGGAGTACTTTTGGATGCCCTAATGGTGTGAAAGTATTTTATAAATGTGAGTTCCTTTTTTCTTTAACCTACAACTGAAATATAGCCTATCGGTGCTAAAAATCGAATGGACATTTGCACAGTGTCAACTTGATGACAGTAAGTAACTGCAGGACTGATAAGGTTTTGTCGTTGGGAAGTGCACCTTGTAGCACAGCCTGACTAAGTTTGGGATGCATGAGATGTAATAAAGAGTTTATAGGTTTATCTGATGACTTGGCAGGATGAGCAATAAAAGTGGAACAAGTTTACGGATAATGCTTCGTAGCAAGCGATCTTAAGCCAACTAACAACAAGGTACATTACACTGTTAAATGAATTTTCCTAGTCATCATGTTCCGTTTGTCCCTAAGTCCTGAACGTAGTATGCATTGGATTGATTCTTTTTAACACCTCCTGCAAAGGTAGTGTAGTGATATCCTTTGAGAAGGGTTTGAAGAGCTGAATAGGACAAGCTACTCCATGCCCACCTCATTCAGCTGCAGTCCACCAACATCGTATAGGAAGTTGCATGCTCTATCACTGAATCACTATTCAGCCAAATTTCCTTTATGTCTCCATGTTTGATTTATGTTTGCCACTTGTTCCCTACCCCAGGCTTAGCAAAAACTGCGAGCTATCAAACATCTTCCTGATGCTTGATAAAGGCTGAAACAATATTTGTCTTCTTATACAGGCACTTAACTTTAAGTGCACATATTTCTGTAATATGGACCTCCAGGGCAGACTTTCCACTCCCCCGATTAGGTTTTCTGCCTCCACAAGGCTGACGCTACAAAACAACTATAAATAGTTATTAAAATTAGCTGACAGTGGAAAATTGGGGGCAGTCAGTTCACTATACTGCCGGCTAGACTTGCTCTAGCTAGGGTAGCACAAGCAGCAAAATTATTTTAGATATGGCAAGTGTCCCTCTAATCCTCCCAAATGTGAGTTGCAAAAGTCTGAATATAGCATTTCAAATGAGATTTGACTAGCAGTCTGTGTAATTATAGTAAAATGATCTTGCTTTTATATGTAAATCTGTTATGATGCAACCTATCATCTGTTAGCCTTGCGCATTGCATGTCACACCTACAAGTCATCTTTTAACGATTGTTGCACTCCCATTAGCTATTACTCAACCTATATAATTAATCTATTGTGGTCTTTCTTTGCTTTCTTCTCCACACTTCACTATATTTCCTAATTTAGTTTAAATCCGCAACCTTGGACTTTTCTGTTTCCAAATGCTATTCATTTACAAGTAGTGATAGCAATAGTGTAAAGGGTAGCGAGGCAGAGGGTTTCTCAAGTGTGCTCAGGAGAATTTTCTACATTAGTATGTTTGCAGTCCATTAAGAAAGGAAGCATTACTGGACCCCATTGTGGGGGAGGAGGTGGATCAAGTGTCAGTCAGGGAATATTTAGGGGACCATAATATTGAAAGCTTTAAGTTAGCTATGGAAAAGAACAAGGAACAATTCAGAATTAAAATAATAAATTTTCTGAAGAGAATTGGATAATTATCTTAAGAAGAAAAAATTTGCAGGGAAAGGAAAGGGAATGGAACTAGCCGAGTTGCTGTGACAGAGAGCTGGCGGACACAATGGGCCAGATTCATTCTGTGCTGTAACCATTCTATGAGTGAAAAGTTTATACCCTGGCACTCGTTCATGGGAAACCCAGTAAGAGGTCTGACAACACCAGTTTTAAATCCAACTGATTTATTTGATAGTAAACTCGCAAGCTTTCGGCTTTATGGCCTTCGTCAGGTGAATGATGTGTTCTGGTCTGCAATCGCACACATATCAGCACAGATAGTTTACAGATTGCTGATTAGAATGCAAATCTTTACACCTAACCTGCTATTCAAGTCTGAAAGTGGCTAACAATGTGAGTGGAAGGAGCACAGAGCACAGGTTAGAGAGATGTGTATTGTCTCCAGACAGCACAGTAAGTGAGGTTTTTTGCTAACCCAGGCAAGTCATGGGGGTTACAGATAGTGTGACATGAAGCCAAGATTCCTGTTAAGACCGTCCTCATGCGTGCGGAACTTGGCTATCAGTCTCTGCTCAGTGGCTCTGCGCTGTCATGTGTCGTGAAGGCCCCCTCGAAGAACATTTACCCAAAGGTCGGAGGCCGAATGCCCGTGACCGCTGAAGTTTTCACCCACAGGAAGGGAACAGTTTTGCCTGGTGATTGTCAAGCGATGTTCATTCATCCACTGTCGTAGTGTCTGCATGGTCTCTTCAAGGGGGCCTTCATGACACACGACAGTGCAGAGCCACTGAGCAGAGACTGATAGCCAAGTTCCGCACACATGAGGACGGTCTTAACAGGAATCTTGGCTTCATGTCACACTATCTGTAACCCCCATGACTTGCCTGGGTTAGCAAAAAACCTCACTTACTGTGCTGTCTGGAGACAATACTCATCTCTCTAACCTGTGCTCCATGCTCCATCCACTCACATCGTTAGCCACTTTAAGACTTGAATAGCAGGTTAGGTGTAAAGATTTGCATTCTAATCAGCAATCTGTAAACTGTCTGTGCTGATATGTGTGCTATTGGAGACCAGAACACCTCATTCGCCTGACGAAGGCCATAAAGCCGAAAGCTTGCGAGTTTACTATCAAATAAATCAGTTGGATTTAAAACTGGTGTTGTCAGACCTCTTACTGTGTTTACCCCAGCCCAACGCCAGCACCTCTACATTTCATTCATGGGAACAGTATTTGTCAGTGCACCTTCTTTCTGCTAATTCCAACAGGTTTCCTATTCATGTCATGAGATACTTGTAATTGTATGTCTCAGATTTTCTAGAAATCTCATACAGAATGTTTTTCAAATGTCTCTGAAAATCTGCCTATATTATTTGAATGACTCGGGCTGAAACTCTATCAGGTTGGTTGGATGTGACCAACCTCCTACAAGTTAAGATTAGTTTACATGTTTTCAACTATTCATCTACTCTACCCTGATGCTGGTCTATTAATGAGTATTAATTATTTTAAAGTCACAACTAAAATATATGTTTTTGATATATTGAACTTTTAATAAATATGAGTTCAATATACAAAGGAAAAAGATATGGGGGGGGGTGTGCAGTGGTGATCTTATCATTTTGTACTACTGGCTGATGGGCTAGTGACAACACCAGAGACTCGAGTTCACACCCAATTTCTCACTTCTTACCAACATGAGATACCTGGTGAGACCTCAGGCATGAGCTGATTGTAAAACTTAAATACTATTTAAGGTTTAAATATTACAATGAGCCCAGGATGGCTTGTTTGCTTCTGTGACCTCGCCAGTGAAGATTCTCTCCGGCGAGTATCATGTATGGTTCCCATCAATAGGAATTTGTTATGATGGCCTCACTGAGGCCATTGCCACACCCTCAGGAGGTTGCGGGGGGGAACGGGGAGCTGCATCTTGGGCAGTGCTAGCCTGGCACCCTGGCAGCCATCTTGGCATGCCCACTAGGCACCCTGGCATTGCCAGTCTGGCACTCTGGTACTGCGCATTGCATACCAGACATGCTAAAGGAGGGGGAGTTTGAGATGGCAAAGCAAGGCAGGGTAGACTGATACGGGGTGGGGGGGGGGGGAGGCAGAACCAGTGCCACTCTGCAACAGTGATGGGGGGGGGGTGGGAACACTGCTGCCAGTCTGTAACAGTGATTGTTTTTGAAAGGGTGGGCACCACTGCCATTCTGCAACAACAATTGGTGAAATGTAGTGTTTTGGCTGCAATTGGTTTGGGTGGAGGATGCAATTGGTCATGAAGCCGGAAGTGGGGTGGCAGGGGGCAATCGGTCCCGAAGGCCAACTATAGCTAGGGGAGGCAGTGATAGATCTCTGTGTTCAATCATGCTATCAGCTGGCTTTTGACGAGCTAGACCCTGCCAATCCGTCTTGTTGGTGAGAAACTGGTTTGGCCACCTTCTTTTTTGACAGAGATATGATGTTTAAATTCCCCAAAAATAGATGCACAAATTCTCCCATTTTCACGCTCATTTGGCACTTAGATTCTTTTTGTGTAAGATTGCACCTATTTTTGTACAGTGATCACAAGGCTACCCATAATTTGCTTTCTTCATTCAAATACAAAAGAGAAAGAAATCTGGCAGCCATTTTTTGTTTGCAGACAGGACACAATTTAGCAGTTAGATGGCCTGCGCTAAGTTAGTATAAACCTTTCTTCCACTACTAAATTTGTACAGGCCATTTTCTGACACACTTATATGGAAATTGCTCAACTCCCTCTCCAGGTTTAAAACACTCTCTAAAGCCTACCTCTCTCTGACCAAACTTTTGTTCATCTGTGCTAATAAGTCGTTGTGTTTCTCATCATCAAATATTTGTTGACAATACTCAAATTATTAAGTGTCTTGGGATGTTATACAATGTCAAAGGTGCGTTGGTTCCTGATGAGAGGTAAAAAATTTAATTACGCTTAAAGATGTAATATCCATCTGTTCCCTCTGACTCCACGGTCCTGACAGTCATCTCTCCAAATGCTCAATTCAGATCACCACTATCTGCCATGCCAATGGGAAAGTTGTTTTTTTACCATTACGAATGAGTTAACCATGTAGGTGTATCCTGTCCAAGCAGTTGACCCTGAGGTCCAATTTGTTTTTTAATAATATTGAATTTATTCACGAGTTGTTTAACTTCCATTTAATAAATAACTACAAATTTAAAATCCTTGACAATATAATGGTCACTATTTGTCGCTGCTTTTACTGTCAGTTTAAGGAAAGTTTACTGATTCACCTTTTGTGTGTTATTCTGCAGCTCTGATAAGCAGCAAATAGACAATCAGGTATTTATCATGGTTAGCTTGAGGCAAATGGTGACTACCAGAGTCATGAAGTCATAGTCACAGAGGTTTACAGCATGGAAACAGACCCTTTCGCCCAATTTGTCCATGCCACTCTTTTTTCCAACCAGTAAGCCAATCTAGATAAAGAGCAAATCTATGACCAAGAACTTAAGCTCTATTTTTCAGTTCAGCCTTACAGTTATCCTGTAAGAAGCTCCTAATCATATATTGGAAGCAAACAGTGTATTTAGTTTGCCAATCAGGTTGGGAGAAGGGAATTAAGATGAATTTTCATGAGCTGTTCCATTGAGCTTTATGTCAGTAGTTGATCCTATCATTTTGTCTTCCATTTAAGTAAGCATAGAAAATGCCAGAAATATACAAAAGATTCATCGAAAAGAATTTAAAAAGGATTAATACCAGGGCAGAATTTTCCCATTCTGCCCACCATGGGAATTGTAGCGGGCAGGACACAAACTATGAAAAGGCCCATTGACCTCGAGTGGGAATTTCCAGTTTTGGGGTGAGCACAGCTGAAAAATCTGTCCGTATGGGTTTTAAAGAAAAAAGCTTTCTGACAACTGATGTGCATCCAAGACATTAATCAGTCCTTTTCCCCTTTCGAGATGAGAAGAACTTTTTTGTACTTTAATCTTACATTTCAAATTTCAAGTGTTTGCATCTGAGCAGAAAACACAAATTTTCTCTATTTGTGCTATCTCCTTGGGATGCGGCAGGAGGCCTTTAATAAACAGTGATTTTGATTAAATGGCAAATTGCACATGCTGTAACTAATATAGTATATGCTTGTACTAACAGTGAATTTGGTCCGGTTCACTGACCAAAGCAGTGACCGACAGAAGGATTATTTTAGCTTTGTTGACTTTCATTGTCCAAGGGTTGCACGGTTAGCTGAAGATTTTAAAATGCTTCAGACAGGTGTCCAAGAAAAAAAAGACTTTTTTCCTCAATCATTTTATGCTATCAGTGCCGTGAACTTTAAATCAATCATCAACTAATACAAAATATTAAGTCTGATCTTAATATGAAAATGCCATGAAAATGTTCTGGGATGAGAGATACTTACCTTGGTGCACTTTCTCTCGATTTATGTCCACCTTTTGGACTGTTAAAATTAATTGTAGTTGTAATCGAAGATTAGGAACATAAACAAACATATATATATTTTCTCAAGGTGCAAGAAATATCAGCACATCCAGAGGCACTTTTTTTAAGAGATAATTATACAAAGGTTAATGGGAAAGTATAGGCATAAATCTTTAAATGTGCAGAGTGACTATTTAAAAAGGCATCATTATTCCTGATTCAGTAATTTCGGGGGAAGATGGAATGGTGACACAGTAGATTGTTATACTCTTCTATCATTTGTAAGGTTTTCGGTCCAGCTGAGGTTCATGGGGAGATAACCTTCTATCTCTGCCAACTGTAAGGATCCTCCTTGAGATAAATTTTCCTGGCTGCCACTCAATCCTGAGGCACAGAGAACAGAAACATCCATAATTAGATATAAATTATTTTTAACTTCCACCCATAATGGCTATAATCAGTTTGAGGTCTGTTGTCTGAAAATATGTTTTAAGAAGACAATTGTATCAACCCACTTTACAATCATACATGCTGATTGCACATAGTTATTGCATAAATGTGGAATCAAGACCAGTATAGTTGGACAGAGTGGATAATTCAACAAGTGAGTGGAGACATAGTTCAGTTCCCATTTTTAACTCCTGTAGCTGTTCTGCACTTTTGTGCTCCTTTTTTAATTTAAGATTAGTTGTAATGAGGTAATAAAATTTGGGAGATTTGTGAAATAGAGAAGTGGTTAGGTAAAGGACCACCTCTACCTAAAGTAGAGTTTTCATGCTGCGAGAGGCAAAACAAAAGCAAAACAGAATCAACCTTGGCACATTTAGTGTGGCAATTTTATATACCATTTCCATTTATGGATGTGAACATTTATAATGGGAAGAGTTGAGTCTAAGAGTAACAAAAGTATGATCACATGAAGTGTGCGCAAATATCAGATTCTTGATATATTATGGACATTTGAATGAATTTGGCAGAATTGTATTGATTTCCATCACTCATTCCCAACTTAAAATGGCAATATAATTTCTACTATACAAGTTATAAGATAAAGAAGGACTTAACATGGCTAAACAGCATAGAAACATTTGTAACACTTAAAAAAGAAAATAATGAAAATGTGTTAAGTGTCTGCTCATGATTCCCTTCACCTGATTAGCCTTTCATCAAAATATCCTGCGCAGCTTTAAGTATCTTCTTATGTACGGTCAAAGAACAAATACTGTCCAAGTATATAGAAATGTGGCACTGAAAATAAATATTTCAAAACAATTTAAGCTTGAGTTCCCTTTAAGCTGTGAATAATAAACTGGTCCTCAGAGTGCCCATGTCTACTGAGAGCATTGGAGGAGAAGATTAACTTTATATGTTACGATGGAGGGGTAAAGCTGAGTTTTCTATGCCCTGACAGGCCCTAGGTACATAAAGCAATGGGACATATGCTTGCCTCACATGGTAAATTCTTGAGACCAGCTGAGTATTCTGGGAAAGTGTTGGCGAGTGGAGACTAAACATTTCCCCTGAGAGAACACAAGAAAATTACCAAATGAATCAACCTGCCATTCTTCCATATCTATCTCCTCATGCTTCAGAATAATTCAGAATGGCATTTGTAGACTCCTGGGATATGGTTGCTGGCCAACACTTTCAATCAATAGTGCCGACGTGCATAGAATTTAATGCCACAAAATTCAATTCAGACTTCTCTAGGAATATTTTAACTATGTGTCTTTAATCTGGGTATTTTCATGTCCCACATTCACTTTCTGTATACTGCTGCTGTGCGAATGGTGATGATTTGTGTTGAATTTGAGTGACCTTTTTTTATATAGTCAGTTTGTCGACTGGGAACTAGAGTAAAACTTCTCTAGTTCAAAGCAATAGTTAAAGAGAGTAGTCCATCCATCACCCTGCTGTCTTTGTTGGATTTGATACCAAATTGCAAAGCTTCACAATACAAATATCCCCCAGCAGCTGTGCCCTCCTCATATAGCATTCAGCAATAAAATGTGGAATTTCTTTGCTTGGGTTAGTGAATGGCTTTTTCTTTGTGACTATGGGACTGTGTGCATAAATAATTCGCTGTATTTCTTCTGGCCAACCAGTCTTTGAGAAAAATGGTGTTTATTTTTGGATTGCTCCCCCAGAATGTCTGCCATGTTTATGTACTTAATAGCAACTGTGCTTCGAAGTGAATTCATTAGGCGTGACAGCGTCGTTTGTTCCAAAAGCGTAAAATAACGCCTGAGGTCTCCAGAGCTTTCCATGGTCCGCCCCTCACCAGCTTCGATTCCTGTGGCAGATGAGGTGATAAAATTCCAGCCATTGTATCAAAACAATTAGACACATTTTGATGTGCTATGATGCCAAGCAGGTACATTAGTATATCTTGTACTGAAAACTCAAGAATTATTTGAATTCATTCAGTCCAACATGTCTATGCCAATGTTTATACTCTATACAAGCCACATTTCACTCTTAATTCCCTCTTTCCACCCTGTCCCCTTCACTGTTTTTATTCTTTCCTGTGATGTTTGAGTATTGCTGGCAAGGCCTGCTTTTGTTGCACCATCCCTAATTCCCTTGAGAAGTGAGCCATATTTTTAAACTGCTGTAGTATGTCTCCTGTAGATACATCCACAGTGCTTTTCAGAAGAGAATTCCACATTTATGACTTAGTTGCAGTGAAGTAATGGCGATATAGTTCCAAATCAGGAGAGTGTGTAGTTTGGAAGGGAGCTTGAAAGTGCTGGTGTTCCCATCTGTCTGCTGCCCTCATCCCTGTAGATGGTGGCTGTGATTTTCAGGGCTTGTTTGCCATGGGCGCAATTTCCATTATGGCTGCCAGCTCTTGCAAGAAGCAAAAAGGGGATTTGTGCCTGCAAGAACTCTGAAACATGATGTTTCTGTGCTCCCCCTATTGATGTAATCACAAGATTAAAGACAGATATTAGAACCTCTTTGAATTGTTTATGAACTAATATGATATTACTATTCAGCTTTTTGAACTCTGAAAGGGAGGAAGGAGGTGAGTATCTTATTTCACATTGAACCATGGTGGTGCACAAGGGGGAAGTATCCGCTGACCAGCTGCAGTGTGGTGGGGAGTGGTGGTTAAAGGGTGCTGGGAGCTGGGGATAGGGGTTGAAGAACAGAGGTTACTGTAAGTGTGTGTCGTCCTGAAGCCTGTAATGTGTCTGCCCTCAATAGCCCTTCATAGCCCAGAATGAATGAAAAGGCTTTCTGTTTTTTCAGCTACTGACTGCCCTGAGTGATTCTAGAGGAAAGTTTTCTATTTTAAAACATTTTCACTGCCACAAACTAGTCTTCAGTGTGTGTGGCAAAGAGTGCACAGATCATGTTTGCCAATGGCCTGGGTATCTGGGCTGACTGCGGGAGTGAGACTCATAACTGGGAAGGAGGTGGTGAATGATTGATTGATGAAATTGACGAAAGCCAGTCTATGGGGTTTGCTAGGTGAGACCCCAAGTGACAAGGAATTATTGCATTAATGAGTTGGGGGTGGCATGGGAATTGCAAATCCTCTCCAAGCCACACACTGACCTGCCTTGGAACTGAAATAATGATCTGGCCAAGATAAACTGGTGTCAGGAAGGGGGGCATCAGAAGGGCCAGTCACTGCCAGAGTCCCCTTGATGGAAGACCCAGGGACGGGCTCCAGTGCTTTCTCCTTCCTCAGGGTGTGCCACATGGGCCCCTGGTTGGACATATTCCTCTCTGAACTCATGAATGTCAGTGGATTTCTCATCAAAACCCCCTCAGATGATTCCTATATTACCTTGTCTCACTGGACTCTGACTTTCACACAAATGATTTCAAATTCCACTTTTAAAAGTCACACTTTCAAATCTTCTTTTAAAATATGCTTTCCTTCCATTGCTTACATCAAGGTTTCATTTTTGGATTTTGCACTTCTCCCTTTGGTTTCTTTTGTCTTAAAGACTTTAATACACACTCTAAGATCCAGCCACTGATTTTCACAATTATTTCAAATAATGTCTCCCAAACTGAAGCAATTTTTCACGATCCTTAGCACTACTGCAAATATATTTCTGGGCTCTCATGACTCAATGTTTTTCTGGGACTTTTCTGAACAGTAATCTGACCTGGTTCCCAATTTCCTCTGTTCCATTAACTCCAGATTTCTTAGAAACTTCGGCTTCATTTCTTTAGTCTCCATAACCAGCTGGATTTTAGATTTTCAGCTTCTGTTTTCTTAACCATTACCCCTTAGTTTGGCTCTTTTAACAAGACTAAGAGAACTGTTCTCTGTTTTACTTCTAAAACCAAGTACTTCTGGCAGAACTATGAAAGCTGCTTTCTCTCTCACTACCTATCTCCAAAGCTCCTCTACCTTACAAAGCCCTGTTTGCTTAGCCACCACTGCTGGTTTATTTACTCTCATGGCATAGCCCTCTCTAAGCATAATAGAATCACACTTTGAATTGAAACCAAACCCCATGCATACAAGCACGTTTGTCCAGCATGAATCAGCAATAAGTTTTACCCTTCCAGGCACAGAAACATTATCTTAAATCCATTTAGAACTATACTCTATTTTGAATGTTTACCAATGCAAATATAAATCCCTTAAAACTAGTTTATTTTCCTAATAGTACCTTGAAAAAATATATTCAAAACCTAGCCAACTTGAGCATGTAATCATTCCTGTCTCCTTTAGAATATTATATATTCCTGTCGTTCACTGATCTACTGTTTTGAGTCAAATGTAAAAATAGGAATCGGGAAAAAAAAACACATTAAATGAAATTTGCTCATTGAAAGAGAGTTAAGTGGAATGTTTCCAGTAGGCTATATAGTCACTTAGGAACCCAAAGTCCCTGCATGGCAGACTGCACGCAAGTTGGACCCATTACGCTACTGCAAGAACAAATAAAGGGGCTGGCTACTTAAATGGCACACCCATGTGCTGCAAAGAAAAAGAGAACTTTAGTCAGTTGTTGTTTCATTTTGCAGTTTTTGCATTTGATATTCTCATTGAATATTGTCCACGGCTACTTCTAAAAGGCGACTGTGCAACATGGTCCTTGGAAATCAAAGGTAAATATTAAAAGAATGTGAAATTACATCCAGAATAATTGTTACAATTCTATCCCAATGGATAACATCACATAGTAACAGATGACCAACTTATTTTGGAACTATATATAATCTGTTAGACTATATATAATAGGTAAATGTTTCAGTTCAGATTGTGGCACCTCACATTAACTCTCATTACCACAGGTCTCTGTCGTTACTTTATAAGCGACAGAGCTGCTGCCAACTCCTGACAAGACAAATGCCATTAAAATTGGAGCAGAAAACTGGATATGGCTCTGCTGCGAATTCCTACTGTACTACTGTTAGAATATGTCTAACTTTGGAGATGTTTACATTGAGTCTATCAAGGCATGCCCAACTCCGGATGAGGGCAAGCGGGGGCCAACTAATTGGTTCAGGCCAAGCAAGTAACGTGGAATCTTGAAAATTGGTTGATATTTAGTGAAAGGAAGAACATATTGGTCTCTTACACAGGGCAAGAGAACAAAATGAGGGAAAGGGAGTGAAGTCAAGAGAACCCGAACAATAATGCCCATTCTTTGATGGAGAAATTTAAAATTAAAATCGGTATTCACAGTGGAAAAAGATCTGGGTGGTTGCACTGCAGGGTTGCAGTGGACAACAAATTTTACATCTACAAATTTTAAGGTGCTGGGGAATAAGTACAGAGAAAATATTGGGGTAAGTTTTTCACTCAGAGGTTAGTGGGTGAGTAGAATCGGCTGCCGTTGATGGTGGTGGAGGCAAATTTGATAGAGTCTTTTAAGAGATTTCTGGATGAGTACATGGGACTTAATAGAATTGAAGGTTATAGGTAAGCCTAGTAGGTAGGGATATCATCAGTGCAACTTGAGGGCTGAAAGGCCTGTTTGTGCTGTAGATTTTCTATATTCTAAATGCTTGAGTTTTTGATTGCATGAAGTTAATGGGCAGCAAAGGTGTGCCCATAGCTGGATTTATTTTAATTTGAATAATTTAATTGATCTCATATAAATTACATTTTCTGTCAATGACCCAACATGTTTCAGCTCTGTCAGTGCTGAGGGATACTAGCAGATAAATTTATCACCTGCTGTTTTCTGAGGTTGCAATTATCATAAATCTGCTCAATATGAAATAACAGAGCTATTCTCCTCTTTTGCCATAAAACATAAAACTTGATCATGAGATGTGGTCACACATTTTTTAACACAGCAACATACTACCACCAAGTCAGATCTAGTTCAATGTCATCATGCTAACTTCCAAGAGAAAGTCTGCCTCCGATAAATAATGCAAAATTGATGATATACTGAAACACCAAATATTATGCAATTGCATTCGTGAAACTACTCACAGGAAGTCTGTGCAAATCCATCTGTCATTAAAGCTGAATCTTTCAGCCCACTTGTCTGCCGTGTTTCACCAGCTAAATTGAAGAGAATGATGCCTAAGCTTTAAGAAATGTTTGCAAGGAATTTGCATTTGAACTGAGCATTTTCCATCCTAGACTGCAATATTGAAACCAGAAGCTTATAGATGCCAGTCAATGTGTGTGTTGTGCCATCACTAGTGAAGCCAATGAACGCTTCAATTTCCACACAGAATTTAATGTATTTTTGTAAATCCCAGAACCAATGCTCCAATGGTACAGTCATTTTCACAGAAGTGAAAAGACTGCATTTTGCTTTTGTCAGTATAGATGAGAAGCAGCACTATGCAATATTATTCTGTCCATGGGGGGATTATGATTTTGTCTCAGCTATTAGATCTCTTTAATAGCATGATTTACTGAGTATCCAGTGAAGCAGACTCATCAATAGTCCATTCAAACCATTAATTGATTAAATAAAAACAGACATCAAAACTGAATGTTTGAATAGATTTGTGATTAGATATTTAAGAAGTCCTCTGAATGTGTCTGTGGAAATGATAAAATCTGAAGACTTCAAAGAAGAGTCGCCCCAAATTTCTAAATATTCAGTGTTTTTAAATGTTTTCTTATTTGGAATCTGCACTGCAAATAATTCTGACATGAGTGACATCATTTTTTTTTCTTAATTCTCTGAATAATTTTGTGCCTTGATCCAGAGCACATAAGATTGCAAATTTAATAACATTTGATTACCAAGGTTGGTTTCCTACACTCGAATTCTACACTCTGTTGCCCTCAATTGGTTTCAGTACTAAACACTCTTCATTTTGTTAAACTCAGATTATTGAATTGCTCTCGTGTCAGTTTTTCAATCACTTCTGAGAATCTGCTTAATGGTGCCCTCTGGGAGAATGCAAATTAGTTTAGGGAAGATGAGTATTAAAAGCTGTACCACGGTCAAAATAATCATTTCTGCATTTGATAAGTATTGAAGATCCATCATTTAATAACATTTATGGTCAACTCCCCCAATGGTTGTGTGGGTAATTACATAACATGAAGCAGTGCGGAGATAGAATAAAGAGTTCTTGGTTCAGTTATTCCTTCGTAATGAGTTAACTGTTGTCTGCTGGGAGAACAGTTGAGCAATTATAACAGGCATTGACAACGCAGGGCTATTGAGGGGAAAAGTCTATCAGGCTTCCCGTTCTTACCCCAACCCAATGATCTCTGCCAGAAAGGACATATATGTGCATGTCATGTCAGAACAAAACTGGGTTCATCTGTGATGCTCCCCACAGTTGAATACTCTGGTAATTCAGATGTTTAGGTTCAAGTATCCTATGGCTTACCATAGAAAAGAAAGAGTCGCTTAGATATTTCAAAAGATCTGGTGCAGAAGATGGAGTCTGTACAATGGATAAAAAAATGACTAAGAAATAAATAATTTTTACAGTGTGTGGTTGGGAAGAATCATCATCCATATTGTTGTGAGTGTCAACATGTTTCTGACAGATGTCAGTGCAGACGAAGGAAAAGAATAGTTCAGGAAGAAAGGAAAGAACCAAATTGAAAGCATACTTAGTGAAATTTGCATTATGGAAATGAGAACTTATATATATTATATGAAGTGGAAGAGAGATGGAGTGGGTTTGAATTGGACTGGAACATGTCACACAAAAAGAAAAACATATTTTCTATGCTTGGTGCAAAATAAATAACTGGATATGGACAATTTAAAACAGCAAATGAGAGTGCGCTGAGAGAATGTAGCAGGGTGGAAACTCGACAAGGATGAAAAGAAAACAATTGAAATAGGTTTATTTTGACAGGAATATTTGTTCAGACCTGAGGACTCAGGATGATCAGAACAGGTAGAAAGAGGTATTGATGGGAGATATTGAGGTTGGTGGCATGGAAACAGAAAGTTCTTCTGAAAAGTAGTGGCTTTGATGGTTGTCACTGTTGAGTTTGTCCTCCAGGGGAAGTCAAAAGTCATTGTATTAACGTGTAGCCTCAGGCAGGCAGAGAGTCTTTAATCATACAACAGTCACTCCTTCGTCAGGTCATCAGTTCAAAATACTGTCTTGCGAATAAATTATTTTGTTTATGCAACTGAATATAAATTTTGGGAATTTTTTTATGGATTTTTTTTTATAAATCTCAACAGACCAAACACGAATTACAATACCACCATCAGACATGGATGTCACAGTGGGTGAAAGCACAATCTTACCATGCCAAGTCTCCCATGATCCTTCGTTGAGTGTTGAATTCTCGTGGTCTTTCAATGGTCAACTTATTGACTTCAGAAGAGACAGAGATCATTTTGAAAAGGTTGGAGGGGTAAGTGCTTCACCAGCTTTATAATCTAATTTTGTCATATGGTGGAGATTTTATTGCAAGATTCATGTGCTATATTCCAGATTTGGAGAATGGGCAATTATGTTTCATTTGGATAATACAATCAAAGACTGTTAAAAGCCATGTGATGAAATAAGCCATCTATAGGGTGGCACAATAGCACAGTGGTTAGCACTGTTGCTTCACAGTGCTCGGGACCGGGGTTCGATTCCCAACTTGGGTCACTGTGTGGAGTTTGCACATTCGCCCATGTCTGCGTAGGTTTCCTCTGGGTGCTCCAGTTTCCTCCCACATTCTGAAAGATGTGCTAGTTAGGAGTATTGACCCAAATAGGTGCTGGACTGTGACAACCAGGAGAATTTCACAGTAATTTCATTGCAGTGTTAATGTAAGCCTTACTTATGACTAATAAATGAACTTTATTTTATAATTCAAAGTGAAGTAAGCAAATGCATCAGGTGGGTTATTGACTGGTAAAAAACACATGCCAGGATCAAAGTTTGGGGTCGGTATAATGTTGGCTGATTGCAGATGAGGTGCCAGGAGAAATACATCAGCACTCCTTGCTCGAGAGGGATAGAAGTGAAACAGAAAACATTGAGTTGGCTCTATTCTGTCTCCACAGAAGCTGTCAGACTTGCTGAGATTTTCCAGCATTTTCTGTTTTTGTTTCAGATTCCAGCATCTGCAGTAATTTGCTATTTGAGGAATAGCAATAGCCTAGTTTCTCCCTCATTACTGTGCAATGAGCTGTGTGGTTTTTGGATCAAGTTTTATTACAATGTCTTTCCACAGCCATTCTGATAAATCACTGATAGTTACTGCCAAACAACAGAGTGACTTTGATCAGGCAATAGAAGGTATGCATGAAACTGTGTCTAAAATAGAGAAAGAGGCACGTAGGACTAAAAGATGGGCAGTAAAAGTTCATGCAAAATGTTACCACTTTTGCTGCACAGTTTAATTCTATTGATAAGTTGAGATTTTAATCACAATTTTTTTGTCTACTTCTGGTTAATTTTTAAATCGTTGAGAAAAATGAGTAACCAGTGGGTGAAGATAGCACAGCAGGAGAAATGTTTATTTAGATAAATGAGTACTTTAAAATTTGTTTGTAGCGATGAGCAATCCTTAATGGTGCCAGCAGTTACAACATTCATTGCAGGTAGAATCTTATTTGGTTGCCAAATACTTATCTTTTCAAAGGAAGCACTGTGTAATCGTAAGGGATGATTGCACTGCTGATCAGTGAAATTAGTCAATCTCTGGCCTCTTAACTTCACTTTCCTTCCAAAATTACAATAATTGTGACAAACAAGATTATGCCTGAATTAGTTTATTATATATCACAATAATATTAGCTGATTACATGTTGAGTCAGATTGCATGACTTATTTTCAAGAGTGGCACTAAGAAAAGATAAGAATTAAATTACATTTTGAGATTCTTGTTTTGTGGATGCCTTTCTTGTCAGATTTATCAATCGCTTTAGATAAATATTTAATTAAATCACATTTTCTAATAAAATATAATACAAATTGTAACCTTATAATAGTAATACATGTCAATGTCTGTAATTATTAAATGGATTCCTATATTCACAGTTATCTGCTTATATTTCTGTTGATTGTATGACTGATATGTTGTAAAGATTTGAAGTAGTTTTGCTGGCAACAATAAATATAAATGTTCTGCTTATTTGTTTAACTATTTCCCTTTCCTTCATTGTACATCCTTGAGTGAGTTTGTTTCCTTTCCTTAGACTGTTTTTGGGCCCTGTGTTACAAGAAAGGTTTGTTATGGCAATATCTTGTTCCCAAGACCATTCCTCTCTCTTGCTTTTATAAATAGAGAAATGCAAGAGCTTTGTGTGAACACATTAATAACATGTGAGTGCTTTCTCTGCCTTCAATTAATTGTAGCATCCCAATGTAGGTGAACCACAAAGTTAACAAAGAATTGACCCAATTTGGATATATTCTGATGTTACTCGAATTATGCGGGGATTTGGTTAATAGTCATGGCTTTTTCTCAGTGTAGCTTCAGATTTATAATCACAGGACTGGCAGCTCAAATGATGTATAGTGGTTTAAGGAGACTGACTGTGGATTTGGAATCAAACCTTAAACTTAGAACTATTTAAAATAGATATAAAATTGATCTCCCTCTTATCTCTTATGTCAAGTCTGTTATTTGAAATTTTACCAGATTTTGAGGAAAATAGGGGATATTCAGTTACTAACTACCACTGTTCCATGGCTACTTAATAATGCTGGTGTTAAAAGCTACTCTTTTTAGACTTCAATCTGCCTAAATTATTACACATCACTGACCGTGAAGCACTTTGAATTATACTGGGAACATAAAAGGTGCTTTACAATTTCTCATGAGACAATGTCCCGTTATTTTTGAAAATGTGTTTTTGAACTGACTGGAAAGTTTGCCATTTGAAATGAGACAGAACAAACTACTTAAAAATAGAAGGCCAACTTCCAAGAAGAAGGTGAAAGACAAAGAAAATCACCCATTGAAATGTGATGCTGTTTAAAAAAAGAGTCATTAAAATGCAAAGTTCTAGATATTTAAATGATGGCTGCCACAGACAGACCAACCCAAAAACATTTGCTAATGTACAATGGGTGAAGTATTTCAGGCCAGGCTGCAGCAATTAAAGAGAGGTTGTAAAAATGTTTATTTTCAGCAGAGCAAACATGCCCTCTCCTTTCTTCTGTCCCTCGTTCTCTCTCTTGCTCTCTTCCTTATTCTCGCTCACACTCTTGTGCTTGCTGTCATTCTTTCTCTTTCTCTATCTTTTTCCCTTTCTCTCTCTCCTGATCTCTCTCTCTCTCTATCTTTTTCCCCTTCCTCCCTCCATCGTTTCCCCTTTTCTACCTCCCTCTGTTTACCCAGTATGGCACAGAAGCAGCAGCTTGGGTCACTGTCTATTCAGAATCTGCATGTTCTCCCCATGTCTGTGTGGGTTTCTTCTGGGTGCTTCAGTTTCCTCTTACAGTCTGAGAGATGTGCTGTTAAGTGCATTGGCCATGCTAAATTCTCTCTCAGTGTGCCCGAACAGGAGCCAGAATATGGTGATGACAGGATTTTCGCAGTAACTTCAGTGCATTGTTAATGTAAGCCTATTTGTGACACTAGTAAATAAACTTAAATTTAACCCCCTCCCCTTTCTGTCTCAACACAACAAACCTACCAGGTTGAGACTTCTTAGAGAAACATGAGACAACTGGCGGGAAGAGAAAAATTGTAATTTTGAAATGGATAGCAAAGCACATAAGAGAAAACTGAGGACACAAACAGATAAATAAGCGGCAGAAAAATTAAGATTGGCGCAGCAGAAATTAAAAGTGGAATGTGAGGAAAGGGAAGAAGAGAGAAAAAGGCAGGAAAGTGAAAGAGTTCCAATTAAAACAGCTCAAGCTGAGAGGGATAATCCCGCTATGTCCATTGAAGACACCCCGAGCTTAAAATATGTGCTGAAGTATTCAAGTTTATTCATTTAATCCTTGAGTTTGATGAAGAAGATGGGGAAGTGCATTCTTCATCTTTTTTAAAAAATTAACATAGCAGTTAAAATAGTCAGCTGAACACTGATACTTGCTGTTGCAGAGTCAACTCACAGCTTGTTAGTTAAGCTTGCCTGAGGAAAATCCAACAAGCTATGCAGCAGCAGAAAGAGCTTTTTAAGTGCAGATCAGTTATTGCCAAAGGCAGACCATCAGAAATCCCAAACCCTTAGGAAATGGCCTGACCAGAATGTCCCCAGAACGTGAATGGCTTCAGCAGCTGGCTTTTTGACCAGTGGATATAGACATTTAAAATCGAGGCCTTTCTACAAAAGCCGCTGATAAGTAATTCTTCATAAGGAGTTCAAAAATTCCATTCACCTCCTGATAAGCCAAACATGGAGGAACGAATAGTAACAACTATGAAGGGTTGTGTGACATGCAAGTGAGCACCCCGGGAAAGAAGGGACAGCTAAAATACAGAGGACCTTCTATGTTCTATGTTCTCAGGCCCGAGTGACTGAGAATATGGATAAATTTTTTTAAAAAGTTCCAAAGATTACAAAGAAAGGATGGCTATACTTCCCCAGGGTGAATAGAGTAAGGTTATAGTGATACTGAGGGAAACAGGGATTAGATATGGTAAATTCAGAAAGAATGTTTTTGATGATGGGGGAGTTCAGAACTAGGGACTATAGTGTAAGGGTAAGGGGGTAAACCTTTTAGCAATGTGATGAGGAGTAATTTCTCCTCAGTGATGAATCTGTGGAATTTGCTCATGCATGAAGTAGTTGAGGCCAAAACATTGTGTGATTTTGGAGAAGAAATTAGATACAGTTCTTTTGATGATCATTCATAATCAAAATGATAGCAAAATACTGCAAATGCTGGAATCTGAAACAAAAACAGAAAATGCTGGAAAATCTCAGCAGGTCTGACAGCATCTGTGAACGGAAAATAGAGCCATCGTTTTGAGACTAGATGATCCTTTGTCAGAGCTGATCAATATGAATGTCCTACGCCTGCTTCTATTTTCTATGTTTTTATGAGCCAAATTCTAATGCTAAGGAAAAGCATTACTTTTCCACCAGAGAGTGCAGCAAGTGCCAAGGTACTGGTAGGGTGAGTTGAAGGAAAATACATGCTCATTGTTTTATGTCAGGTATATCTGGAGTACAATCTTTAATCCAGACTCAGTGATAATGGAAGTGAACCTTAGTTTGCCTGGGGCTGGGTTTAACCTGCTCGCTGGCAATGGCCAAGCAGGATCAAAAGCGATAACATCCCTAGTGGTCTAAGAGAATCGAACGAGGTCTGGGAGACAGAATAATGTGAGAGAAAGTGTCTAGTGTTTTCCCTGAGTGTGTGCTAACACAGTCCATGGCCAGACAAACTCCAGCAGAGGAGGCTGACATGGCCTAAGACAGATGACCTACTGCTTGCTTAACCAAGATCATTTCTAGGGGTGTAAAGGAACCTATGGAAGTAACAATGTTCCTTAGTTGTGGATCTGTATACTGGCCCATTGTTAAGGAAGTTAGCTGAAGATACCCAAACTGAAGCTGAGGCAGAGACAATACCTGAATGTAACTACATTAAGTATAAGGTTCTGTTAACAAACCTGCAAATAAGGAATGGACAGTGATCCACCAATTAGTGGTGCCACTGTGATACCATGGGGAAAAATTACGATTAACACTCAGAATTCATCGTAGACCACATGCTCAGTGGCTGGGCATGTGGTATATGATGAAATCCCAACTGGTTGTAAAACCTGGACTTTTGATTCCCGTGCTGGCTTTTGGGGAACCACTGGCATAAAGGCATTGAAATTTGAATCTAGTAAAAATGCTATGATGAAATGCGACCGTTCTCGATTATCATAAAAATCAGTTGGCTCACTAATGTCCTTTTGGGAAGGAAGTCAGCCATCTTTACCTATGATTCCAGAAATTTGGTCGACTCTTGATTGCCCTTAGGAATTGGCAATAATTGCTGGTCAGCCAGAAAAGCCCACATCCCATGAACAAATAAAAAATCAGCAAGATGCTAGTAGACTGTGTGCAAGGGAACTAGCCCAAAGCGAAAGGAGACTACCAGTACACTTGTATATACAAATCAGGAGCTACTTGACCTCTCAAGCCTGCTCCACCATTCAATAAGATCATGCCTCAACTGAAGGTAACTGTAACCCCACATTTTTGCCCACCTCCAATATCTTTCACAACTTTGTTAATCAAGTATCTGTCTATGTCTGCCTTAAATATATACAAAGACCCTGCTCCACTGCCTTTTGAGGAGGAGAGTTCCAGAGACCCTCTGAGAAAAAAGAGTGATTCCCCTTTTTTTTAAACAGTGACCTCAAGTTCTAGATTCTCCAATAAGAGGAGATATCCTTCCTCTACCCATTCTGTCAATCCTACTCAGGATCTTAAAGGTTTTGATCAGTCACCTCATACTTTTCTACACCAGTGGCTAGTAGCCTAACCTCTCCAAACTTTCCTCATAAGACAATCTGTTAATTCCTGAAATTAGCCTGATAAACCTTATCTAAATTGCTTTTGACACTTGTATGCCTTTTCTTACATAAGGAGATCAAGACAGTACATTGTACTCCAGATGTGATCTCACCAATGCTCTCTACAATTGAAGTATAATCTCCTATTTTTGTAATCAGCTGCCTCACAAATGATAACATCCTAACCATTTACTTTCCTAATTACTTGCTGTACCTGTGTACATATACTAAAACACCTAGATCCCTCTGCATTTCTGAATTGTCTCACCCTTGAGATAAGTTTCTTTTTATTCTCCCTGCAAAAATAGAAGATTTCATATTTGTTCACGTTATACTACATTTGCCAGGTTTTTGCCCATTCCCTTTATTTGTAGCCTTGTTTTGTAGCCTCCTTCCGGATCATCTTTGTGTCATCAGTAAATTTAACTACCGTACCTGAGTCCCTGCTTCCAAGTCATTTATGCAAATTTGTTAAAGGTTGAGGCCTAAGCACTGATCCCTTTGGCCAACTAGACAAAAACATGTATTCCAATTCTATTTTCTTGTCAATCTTCAATCCATGCCAATATGTTACCCTCTACACCACAAGCTTTTATTTTACACAATGACCTTTGATGTGTCACCTTATCTAATTAATTAACAGACACTAAGTTTGAGATTCTCTGAAACTAATCAAGAACGTTTTTCAAAGAGAATGGAGGATATTACCGCATTAGACTACATAACAATGTTCCGTGAGCAGTTCAGGAGAATCTGTGACATGGCTCAAGAATATTTTAAAATCTCCCAAACAGCTATGGGAAACACAGAGAGACAAACATGGCAAGTATGAACCTTTCAGCCAGGAGAATACATGCTGGTTTTCCTACCAATAGTGGGTGAACCCCTAAAAACCCAGTTCAGTGAGATTAAAGAGTAGCAAAGAAGCTTGGGGAAGTAAACTATCTAATTGATACTCCACACTGCAGGAAAAAGCAAATGTATGTTATGTCAATATTATAAACCACAAGCAAGAAGGGGGCAAATAGGCTACAGCCTGTCCCATAGCCATGTACTGAGAGGACAAGGGTAACAGTGGGATTGAGTCAGAGGCAGATTTGGGTAAGGTCCACATTGAGCCCCGAGTATTTGGCTAGTAAACACAGAAATTCTAGCAAAATTGGACCGCATGTTCAATCACTTGAATATAGAAAAAATTGCAGACCTGACAAGGCTGCTCATTCAAAAACCTATGTAGAGACAAGCCAGTCTGTTCCACTTCAGCTCTACATGATGTGCATGTGGGAAAGTCCTTTCCCCTAAAGGCAACATCCATTTTGTCTAGGTCGAGAAAAGTTCACCTATGTTTGGACACAGATTAATTACATGCTGGAACGCCAACTAATAGGGCCTAGTCGGCAAAGTTGGAGTTCCCCAGTTGTGCTTGAGTCCACAAGACTCTGCACTAAAAATGTTAGTGTGGTAGCCAGAGCCGACTTCTTTCCGATACCTTGCCTAGAATACTACATGTATAGGATAGCTAACACAGCCGACATTACAAATATAGATTTATTTGAGAGATACTGGCAAGTTCCTGACGGCAGGTACGCAAAAATCTCTATTTTGGTGACTGCAGGAGGGCTATGCCAGTTTTGAGTCATGCCATTTGGACTCTGAAAGCCTCAACCATTTTTCAAAAGCTATTAAAGCTGATAGTGGTGGGCTTATCAGAGTAGTGTACCTAGATGATATCCTAGTGTGCAGTGAAACCAGTGAAATTCACTGAGAAATTGGAAGCACTTTTTCAGACATATGTTGTTGACCTCGTGGTAAATCTTGTATTGAGCGAATTTACTCAGGCTCAGGTGACCTACTGAGGACATGTGGTGGGTCAAGGACAAGTATTGCCCAGAGCAGCAAAAGTACAAACAATTGCATGGTTTCACATTCCCATAACAAAAAGAGGTTGTAGGTTCTACTGCAAGTTTGTCTCAAACCTCACCACACTGACAGACCTACTACAGAGAAAGAATACCCCACACAGCTTTCAAGAAGCTGAAAGTTATCTTAACAAAAGAAATAATGACTTTAAACAAGTGTTTAAAGTAGCAATCGACGCTGGCAACCTCAGGATGGAGGTTGTTGTTCTCCAGAAGGATGAATCAGGAGTAGGGATGGAGCTTTTCCAAACAATTATTGTAATTTCAGAGTCTTGGGTTTGATTCCCAGCTTGGGTCACTGTCTATGTGGAGTTTGCATATTCTCCCTGTGTCTGTGTGGGTTTCCTCCAGGTGTTCCGGTTTCCTCCCACAGTCCACAGATCTGCAGGTTAAGTTGATTGGCCATGCTAAATTACGCCTTAGTGTCTTGGAATGCATACATTAGAGGGATTAGTGGGATAAGTATGTGGAGTTACAGGGAGGGGCCTAAGTAGGATGGTTGGCCTTCTTCTGCACTGTAGGGATTCTATGAACATCAAAAATTGTATTCCAAAATAGAAAACGAAACCCTAGGTTTATTACTGGCTCCCAAATACTGCAATATATCTCGGAAATGGATATAGAGAGACCACAGTCTATATCGACCATAATCTTGAGGAGAAATTCAGAACTCATTATGCCAGATTATTCTGTTGGAGTTCATTTCTCCAACCACATCACCTATAAAAAATTTACCGCATTGCAGGGAAATCGAATACAATTGCAGACGACCTGTCCACAACTTGGAGACCCAATTACAACTGATGGGATAATCCAACAAAGAGAGTGAATTAGTGTGAATGCTTTTTTAATGTCTTTTTTTAAACATCTTATAATGAAAAGGGAGTGAATCTCATTTCATTTCTTGTGATGCAGAGGTGGTCTCTCGTTCTGTTTACAGGAATGGTGAGACCCAATGAGAACAGTAATCATATCAGTGATAGTGTAACACTTATTAAAGATTCAACATTAGAATAAAAAAAGCCATATATACAAGAACTGGATTATAGATAGTTATATACAAGAAGCTACTAAACATGCCCACACAGTTTAAGCAGCTGTTACTCTTTTTGAATCAATGTACATTTGCGAAATCCAAACTCTTCCAGAACTTCCTTTTCCCAAACAACATCAATTCAAGGGTTCTATAAATAAAGACCATCTTGTAGTTACCACACTGAGTCATTATTTTGGAGAATGTCCCTTCTATGTTCAGCGAAGATATTGGGGGGCTGGTGAAGGTATTCTCCTGGCCCGCTGCACTGCTTGAGTAGCGGATCAGGCAGGAGACATCAATGGTCAGCTTCTAAGGGGACATATGACCAGCTATTGGCCAATTCCAGGCCTTTTTTTTTGGACATAATCAGCCTTGTGCTAGAAATCAGATGAGACTATTTACCATGCAGAAATTCATATTTCCTTATGAATAACAAGTGCGGGACTGTATTCTTCAGGCTCGATAGTGACTCTCCCCTCTCCTGCAAGGAGCAGTTTCCACCAGTGGGGATTAAAGCTGGTCCCCATCAAATGCTTTTTTAATGTCTTTTTTTAAACTCTTTATAATGAAATGGGAGTGAATCTTGTTTCATTTTTGTGATGCAGAGGTGGTCTCTCATTAATCCCCACACATTTCTCACAATAGTTCAAGTGGGTCTAACTGGAACCTTATGCAGCCTCAGAAGTACAACAAGAGGTTGGGAGAAGGGGAGTGCCAGTTGGTCACGCCCTGATACCCTGGCAAAAGTAGCTGGCACATAGGCACTGCCCACCAGGCAATGTCACAGGGTTAGGCCTCAGGGGTTGAGGCCTACTGTGGGGAAGCGACTGTTGGTGGTGGTGGTGGGGGGTGTGGGGGGAATCCTGCTATGCAGTCTGCATTAGGATTCAGTGGGAAAGGGAGAGAGGAAAGCACATTGGGTAACACATAACACAATGATTAGCACTCCTGCTTCGCAGTGCCAGGGCTCCGGGTTCAATTCCTGGCTTGGGGTTCCTGTCTGTGTGGAGTTTGCATGTTCTCACCATGTCTGCGTGGGTTTCCTCCGTGTGCACCAATTTTCTTCCACATTCTGAAAGACGTGCTGCTAGGTGCATTGACCTAAACAGGTGCTGGACTGTGGTGACCAGAGGAATTTCACAGTAACTTCATTGCAGTGTTAATTAAGCCTTAATTGTGACTAATAAATAAACTTTAGCTCCAGAAAGCTTTATTTGACACTTCTTATTTATCACACCTTAAATGTTTCAATACATTTGGAATTGAAAGGCCATATCCTTATGAAAAAGAAGCTGAAACCTTTGTTATAACCAACAAAGAAGAATGAATAGGGAAACCAGTTTACCCACTAACTTTACCTATTCTAACTGGCAGAAGTGGGGATAAAAGGATTTTTTTCAGGATGGCAGCTGGTGACTAATGGTATGCCTTGGGTTAGTGCTGGGATCACAACTTTTCACAATATACATTAACGATTTGGAAGAAGGAATTTGCTAAGTTTGCAGATGATACATAGATATGTAGAGAGACGAATAATATTGGGGAAGTGGGGTGGGAGGGCTGCAGAAGGACTTCAATAGGTTAGGAGAGCAGGCAAAAAAGTGGCAGATGGAATACAATTTGGGGAAGTGAGGCTTTGCACTTTAGAAGGAAGAATGGAGGCACAGACCCTTTTCTAAATGGGAAAATACTTAGGAAATCAGAAACATAAAAGGATTCGAGATTCATTGTTCAAGACTCTCTTAAGGTTAACATGCAGGTTCAGTTGGCAATTAGGAAGGCAAATGCAGTGTTAGCATTCATATCGAGAGAGCTGGAATACAAGAGCAGGGATGTACTTCTGAGGTTGTATAAGGTTCCAGTCAGACCCACTTGGACTATTGAGAGCAATTTTGGGCCCCATATGTAAAGAAAGATTGTTGGCTTTGGAAAGGATGCAGTGGAAGTTCACAAGAATGATCCGTAGAATGAAGAGCTTGTCATGTGAAGAATGGTTGAGGACTCTGGGTCTCTAATCATTGGAGTTTAGAAGGATGAAACTTATAGAATGCTGCATAGCCTGGATAGAGTGGACACGGAGAGGATGTTTCCATTAATAGGAACAACTAGAACCAGAGAACACAACCTCAGACTAAAGGGATGATCCTTTAAAACAGCGATGAGGAGAGATTTCTTCAGCCAGAGAGTTGTGAACTTGTGGAACTCTGTGCCGCAGAAGGCAATGAATGCCAGATCATTGAGTGTCTTTAAGACAGAGACAGACAGATTCTCAATTAATAAGGGGATCAGGGGCTATGGAGAAAATGCAGGAAAATGGGGGTGAGAAAAATATCAACCATGATTGAATGGTGAAACAGACTCGATAGGCCAAGTGGCCTAATTCTCCTCCTATATCTTATGGTCTTCTAGTTGTCAAGTATTAACTGATTAAAATTGATATGGAAAATTCCAGAATCGATTTCAACATTTTATTCTCCATTGTGCCCTGTGTGTGTCTATCGCAAGCCATGTTGCACAAGGAAAAGGGATAAAACTTCTTGTTTCTGCATTTACATGGTAGATATGGAATACACCCATCATGTGAAAATTACTCTTATCATTTCACGTCTTAAGTATCTGTTTAACAATGTGACAAGTATTAAGTGCTGGCAATCAGCCTCTCTGTCACTAACCGTTACTACGTGGAGTTGTATTTCTTTAGCGAATGATTGCTTCAGGGGATACTTCTCAAAATTGGTATTTCTTTAAATGTTTAATAACTATATTCAGCACAGCACTAGCCCAGTTGATCCCACTTTCATCTGGAAATGCTCGAATCACAGATGTATAAGTCTGTAGTGAAGATCATTGTACATGTGTTGGAAATGGAGTAACACGTGAAAGTGCACAGTTATGCTTGCTCACTAAACCTTTGGCAAATTAAAACTCTTGGCAGAGGACCTGATTATCTGTCCTTTTGCATTTTAAAAAATTACATGATGTCAGTTGATAGAATCATGATAATAACAATTCTACCATCAGGAACACAAATTACTGCACCAGGAAATAATTGCTTGGTGTGTTTAATTATCATTTTAAATCACATTGCCATCAATTATCATGTCAGTGGGCAGCAGGATCATTATTCATGACATTGGAGCAATAGATAATTTGCAATACACCAGCATTAGATTTTCTTTTAATTACTAATTTCCATTGTTTATTTCCAGCAAACATAAATATTCCAGCTTCAACAGGTTGCGTTGTCTTCTGAAAATCACAGGATTCAGCAGCTGAGAAGATTAGTAATGAATAATAGTTAAAGACACCAGCCCATTTCTGAATTTGCAATGCAATGTCTCTTTGTACACGCTTCAGCATACCAGAACCAATAAATGGAGGTCAAACTGCCGGCAAATTTTACGAACTGTCTTGGTTCAATCTGCTGACCGGCTAAATTGCCTTTTCAATTAAAAATTTGGCAAAGTTAAGCAGAATTACTGTCTATGTAAATACATAGAGAACAGAAATCTTCACTTGCAGCCTGTGAATCATAGTCCGATCATAAAATGAAAGGTAGCACTGGCAAGCATTCTTCTTATTTGCAAGAATAAAAGTCATTCCTTTCGACTCCAAATTATTCCATTTTAGTCTCAAACAAAGGATATCATTGCACCAACCATGGTGACACTGTTGGCCTATTTGTTTATAACATTGTCTATTAGGAGCGATCAATATGATGTAATGTTCATCTGGGAATGAGTTTCATGAGTATAACTTAATTAAAATGCTTAGTTTGCAATAGAAGAAGCTCATGATATATTGCCCTCATCTAAACCCTGAGATTATATTACACATTTGGACTCTAGAGTCTGTCATTTCACATAATGCATCACACTTTCTCTAAACACCTATTTCCAATTTTTGTGCATTATGGAGTATTGCCAGTGCAGTTTCTGGAGGGTAACTGTAGGCTTTTGCAGCATTATTACTGCAGGTTTAACAGAAAAATACTTGCCATACTTTTCAGGAAATTCATTCTGTCAGTTGTCCTGTTACCTTCAGATGCTCCTAAACTGATACTGATACAGCTGAAAATAATATAATATACTCTATCCACAGAAATATCAATCACATGAGAATTGCAGGAACAATTGGTATCTAACAACACTGATCTTCAGGCCTTGTTGTCTCTTGTCAAATAATACTAACAATTTTTCTAAGTGCACATATGATCATGCATCTACTCACAAAAATACTCCTAAATTTATTTTGATTTTACAAAGAGATCTTATAATTCAATAGTTACTTTTTTATCTTGTGATCTTTCAATCTCTTTGAAATAATTCACTCCATACAAAGTCAAGAAATATGTTCCAGTTATTTTTGTGATTTAAATCTTTGTAAAATGAAAGCACGGCATTTGATTTCACATTTACACTGTCAGCACCCAGCTCTTTCTCACCACCTTCTCTCTCAACCTCTTTTATTGTTGCTAAATTGCCAGACTCCTTATCTGATATCTAGTATGAGATGAACAAGGATTTCCTCCCAAGTAAATATTAAGAGGATTGTCTTTAGTTCTGTAATATCCTAAATATGTTTGGGGTTGTAGGTTTTAATAAAAAAAGATGTGGTTTGTATGTGTATATTCAAACAAACAACAATAAATTTATCCTAGAAGGTCTTGCCTGTACGGAATATAAACTGAAACTAAAAGCAAGAGTCTCTGAAAAATGTTAATGACATAACCATCAAATCACACAATCAGCTCTTTAAAGTAATCATGCCCCACCAGTTAAATATATAATGAACGCCTCTTCTGAACTCTATTCCCTAATTACTGGCTCCATCCTTCTCCCTGGCAAAAGTCTGAAATTAAGACAGTGTGATCACAATCTTGTATCACCTTTGATGCTTTGGAGAGATGGTGGCAGACTGATATTATCACTAGATTATTAATCCAGGAACTCAGCTAATATTCAGGGAACCTGAGTTCAAATCCCACCACGTCAGATGGTGGAATTTGTATTCAATAAAAAATATCTGGAATTAAGAATCAATTGATGATCTGACCTCACCTGATGAAGAAGTGGCATTCTGAAAGCTCATGCTACCAAATTAATCTGTTAGAATTTAACTTGGTGTTGTGAGACTGCTTACAATGCCTATCCCAATCCAAAGCTGGCAACTCCATATCATGATGACCATGAAATGATTGTCAAAAAAACCCGTCTGGCTTACTAATGTCCTTTAGGGAAGGAAATCTGCCCCTCTTACCTAGCTTGGCCTATATGTGACTCCAGAGCAACAGCAATGTGGTTAACTCTCAACTGTCCTCAAGCAACTAGAGATGAGTAATAAATGCTGCCCGTTCAGCGATGCCCATGTCCCACAGATGGATAAAAAGAAAATCCCAAAATGAGCTTCAGACCTCACGTATTTTCATCACTGAGACTGCTTAATTCCATCTCTGTAATATTGCTCAACCTTTCTCCCATTTCAGCTTATCTGCTGCTGAAAACCTCATTCCTGACCTTTTCCTCTGCCGCCTTTTCCTCTAGATTCAACTATTCCAACACACTTGTGGACTGGTCTTCCAAAGTCTATCCTCTGTAAACTTTAGGTTATTCCAAAACTCAGCTACTCATGTCTTAACTCATAGCAAACTCTATTCCATTATTACTCCTTTGCTCACCCTCCCCCTTCCCCCAACCCCCATATCCCCATCTCCTACTCCCCACTCCCCACCCCCAACCCTCTGAGATTTTTGCAGCTCTCTCATTCTGGCCTGCTGTGCATTCCCAATTTATAATTGCTCCACTGTTGGTGGTCATGCCTTTTTTCTATTAATTAATGGGACTTAGATGTGGCTGTTTCAGTCCTAATTGTCCTTGAGAAGGCGGCAGTCAAACATCTTATTGAACCTTAAGTCAAGTGTATTATTGCTGTTGTGCCAGCTTTTGGGTATCAAGTTATTTGATGTGACTGCTTACTGATCTGACCGGAATTCCCATCTGAAAGTCTAACTGCTTACATGCTGCACAAATATTAGAGATGCCATGCGTTATGGGGGATTTGCTAGTCTTCACTCCGCTGTAATGTTGATAATTTTGGAACAAATTATAATGTTGAGTCCTGGTTTAAAAAAACCTAATAGTTTAGCTTCATGCAACAAAGAAGAGATGTTAAGTAATTGATTTGCTAATTATATTTAGTTCTCTTGTTTTTGTTCTTGTATGTCTCCCTCTCTCTATTATCTATGGTTCTTTGATCACATGAACAGATAGATCTCTGTCAGCATTACTTTAAATTGGTTGCCTAACACCAGGAATTTTCAGTGTTGAGACTAATAGGTGCAAAGCTGAATCTTGTTACTCTGTGAAACACTGTGAGTCCACAGAATAATTCATGAAAGACACTTGCCTCCATCCTGCAGTTTACTGGCAAATTGATCTCCGTGATTCTTGGCATACAGCATGTTCAGTATTTTATCTATTGTGCTAAAATATTAAAACATTTTCAAATTACTAAAATTCTGAAACATCAGATGTTCGCATGAAAATGTTTATTTTTAGAAATGTGAATTAGTCGTATTGCTGCGAGGTCTGTATTTGGCATTGCAGCTGATATTTGTACTGTCAAATGATATTTTGTTGGAGTCCAGCTTTGTCCATATTTCATTAGAATATATTGAATAACCAATAAATTCCTTTTAATTCTGACCTGTTAATTCCAGAATTCCAAAATCAAAGTTCATTTTCCAGTCACCAATTAATGTATAGAGCAAGTTGTAGCTTTCTAAAAAAAAACTTGCAAAATGTTTTTGAAAACAACACATTTATTTATCATCTTTGTCATGAGAAAATACTCTGATGCATTTTACAATCAGGTGCTGTTAATGTTGGTGTCAAGCCAGGAAAAGAGAGATCAGCAGAGATGACTGAAAGTTGGGTCAGAGATGAGAGGTTTTGAAAGATGAGAAGTGTAGAGGCTTAGATCAGGAATTTGAATGAATTCTCAATCCTTGTTGTGGATTGAAGATAGGGGAGTGAACAGAAGGTCAGAAATGGGGTTGTGCAAAAAGAATGTGAAGATTAGCCTAGCAACAACAGGCCAATCAATTTATCCCCTGAGGGCAGTGGGCTTTTAGAAATGATAACTTAGGGCAGAATTAGCCGTCACTTGGGCAAATGTGGATTCATTAAGGAAAGCCAGCTTGGATTTGTTACGGGCAGATTGAGCTTAACTAACCTGATAGAGTTTTTGATGCAGTAACAGAGAGGGTAGATGTGGGCAATTCTGTTGATGTGGTGTACTTACACATTTGAAAGGCATTTGATGCATTGCCAGATAACAGACTTGTGAACAAAGTTAGAGCACGTGGAATAAAAAAGATAGCCGCAACATGGATACAAAATTGGATGAATGACAGGCAACAAAGTTTAGCAATGAGCAGGTTCATTGTGGTGTTTTTCAGCAATTGGTGATAGGATCCCTGGTATTCCTGATATATTTGAGCGATTGATGTACAATGCATTCTTTCAAAATTTACAGACACTATGTGGCATGTCTAGTATAATGATGGAAAGGCACCGATCACTCATAAGGGATTGTGCAAACATTGTGGGCTCATTTATTCTAGATATTTGTGAACAGATAAATAAGGACTGAAATCTGAAAGACAGCAACAGCAGAGTTCCAGGCCAAAATGAAACTAAGGCTGGATCACATGACGTACTTCCCTTAAAGTGACAGCATGCTGCTATCCCTTAAAAGCACATTATAACAGCCCCTTTTCTAAGTTTCTTATTTTTAAAAGTCTCTTTATTAATGTCACCAGTAAGCTTACATCAACACTGCAATGAAATTACTGTGAAAATCCCCTAGTCGTCATACTCTGGCACCTGTTCAGGTACACTGTTGGAAAATTCAGCATGGCCAATGCACCTAACCAGCCTGTTTGATTTTAAAGATGCTTTTTCCCCTTCCAGCAAAGTATAACTTTTTAGCATACATGTTCATGTTGAGCTACCATTACACAAGTATAAAAGATAAAGTTGCAATGGTCTCAGATGACCACAGATTACTGTCCTCTTTGAGGGGGAGATTTGACTGGTGGTGATTTAACTTGAGGATCACCACACCTGAAGTGAGGAGCACAATTGAGAAGATCTTCATGAATAACCTCAGCCAGTATGGGAATTGAACCCTTGCTGTTGGTATTGTTCTACACCATTAACCAGCTATCCAGCCAAATGAGCTATCAACAGGACTGGTAAATCTTTGAGTCTCTGAAGTGTGGTAGTGATCTACTGATAAGCTCTTGTGATGGTGATCTTGTTTGGAGGTTCCTTTAATCGCTCACAGTGATCTGTGCGATTGTAATTCTTGGATGTTGTTTTGGTTGCATTTGGGTTCTAATCCTTGATGCAATAGGGCTGTACAGAAGTTAAGCATCTGGAATAGATTTGATTTGCTCTTGGTTATACCTCACCTTTGAGCTTTTGTGTGTAATAACTTCAGGAGATTTTTACAGTAATTTCATTGCAGTATTAACGTAAGCCTATTTGTGACTAATAAATAAACTTTTTAACTTTAGCATTGGACTTTAGTTCTGAACAAATTCATTTTGGCTCAGCTGGTTGCTATCTGCATTCTGAACGAATTATCTCAATTGCAAATTTGGCAGTCTGTACCAGAATTTTTACCATGCCTGCTGGTTGTCTTCTCTTGCAGTTTTAAAAGTTTCTCTCAAGTTTTTCAGGAAGAAGAATGGGTAGAAATAGATAGATTGGAACACACTGGTCCCAGACAAGCTCTGCTGGTGATGCAATAGTGTGTCTTAGATGTAATATTGCAAGGTTAGATTTTGTTTGATCTGTCTACCCTCCAGAATTAGGGATTTCACTATGTGAACCATTCATTCAACAAGGCTGTTAGATCTGGGATGATGAAAAGAAAATATAATTGATCTTCCACTTCTCTCACTGATCCTGAAATGTCCTACCGTAAATTGCAGGCCACTATCAATAATGGTCTCTCTAGGCATATCAAGTAAACTGAAAATAGTATTTAAGAGTGTGCATGACAGTTCTGCTTGGCACATTGTGCAGTTGTAAAATAATGATGTGCTTAGTCAAGTAGTCAGCAATGGCAATGAAGTCAATGTCATAGACTTAAAAGAAATGGAACATGATTTTAGACTAAGGATTGATAGGAACTCCATTTAGAATTCATGCTTCTTTGTGTGAACTTGGCATATGCTCTTGATACACCTCACACTTACTGACGATGACTTCAATGTCATTGTTCATATCTGCTCAATAGACTGGTGACTTTTTTTACCTGATTTGTCCCTATATGTGTTTCATTAAGTCATTGAAGAATATGAGGCCAAGGAAGTCCAATATGATGACCTACCTACCTTTAAAAATGACTCTCTGAGTGCCTAGTTCATCCTGTAAGGGCAAAATGGTCTCAGGTATTTGTGAATATAGTGAATTGAATCAGGCCACTCATCAATAACGTTTTTCAACAGTACTTATGGTGTAGAATCATTTGTTAATTTCTTCTCATAGTTGCGCAATATGAGTCAAATTAATGGATGGCCTTGCAAGTGTAGTGTTGCGGCTCCTTAGAAATTGCCACTTTTGTCAAAATATTCTGTCCATGTTACAGAACATCTGTGACACCTAGGAGGATTGATTGCACTTGCTGTCTAGGACAATGAACTCGA
The DNA here is from genome assembly GCA_024679065.1 of Sphyrna mokarran. NCBI lineage: Eukaryota > Metazoa > Chordata > Chondrichthyes > Carcharhiniformes > Carcharhinidae > Sphyrna > Sphyrna mokarran. The sequence continues at coordinate 95,456,438 of JAGIQG010000003.1, forward strand.
AATTAGTGAATCATTGTACACTGAGAGTTTTGGCAGTAGTAGCTTTCACTATGGTCTTCCATGCCTCTGCCTGCATTTCTTTTAGAATTTGCAAAGGAAGCATGTTGCCAATTGACCCTTGATTGATGGTCAATCTTGGCCAAATATGAATAGTTACCAGTTTTCTTAGGACAGATAATTTGAATAATTTGCAAAAGCTTCAGATGGTCTGATGGTAGTTATGTTTTCCATGAGATTAGCAATGTGAAACATGTTCACCACTCGTGATCTCATCACATATATCATTGTCATTTTCTGCTTCTCAATCACCTTATATATATTTTCTCGATAGGATACTGGACACTAGAAAGAAAGTGTTGTGTTGTGTATAGTCTGTTTGGATCAGATACAGTAAGAAGGCTCACAACATCAGGTTAAAATGCAATTTGGACTTTGGTTTATTTGGTTTATTTGGAATTATGAACTTTCCCAAGTGCTGCTCCTTCATCAGATGAGCAAAGGTAGGTTCACAAATACGGCATGTGTCGGCAAAGATACAATTGCAAGATAATTACAGATTGGAATGTGAAGAATGGTTGGAATGCAAGTATTTACAGGCACAAACAGTGTGAGTGGAGAGAGGGATAATCATGGATTAGAAAAGTGTAAATTGTCTCAAACCAAGACAGTTAGTAGGATTTTGCAAACCCAAGTAGTACTTGGGTTTTACTGGGTTTACTTGGGGGTTACTTGTAATGTGACATGTTTGGATCAGTGCGTGGCTCTTTGTAGCTGCATTAGCCATTGCTCTAGTGCACTGCTGATGCCAATGGACTTTTCTGCTGCATGCCTTGCAGTATTGATGAAAAAATGGACATTTCTTTTCCATATGCAGAAGACCACACCTTTTATATGTCATACTTGGTTTGGGTGATCTAATAAGTGCAAAAATAATTGGGATAGTATATAGGATCTGTAAACTTGATCGATGTGCGAGTGTCACTCCATATGTCCATCCTTGAATAGATTTTCAATCTTGGGTATGTCTAATGGATCTTTCCATAATGCTACCATTGGAGTTGATATGATTTGCAAATGAACAATTCTGTCTGCCAGTTTTATATTCGAAAAGTCAAGTGTGTACCCTTTTCTTTGCATTTACTGACAAAGTGGCCTATGGATTCTATTGGCTCTTGTCGAAATGATATGAACTCTAGTTGATTAAAGAAAAAGTTTATCCTGATACTAAACTGATCTTCCAACGTAATCCATATATTTTGGGGATTCTTTAGCTCTTCTTCTGCTAATACTGACATGCTCAGCCTATGTAGATCTTTTTCCAATTGCTAGATGAGCTTCTATGGTTCATTTGGCTGATTCAGATATGCCTGAATCAAGAAAACATAACTCTATGCACTGTTTAATCATTTTGAATTCAGAAAGATCAACTGCATCCCAATTCAACCTAGGGATTTCGTGGACATTTTGATAATATCCCTTTGACCTTCTTTCCTATAATACCTGAATTGAGTGTTGCCATATCCACTTTTGTTCACGTTTCCAAGATTCTGTTACAATTAGAATCTTCTCTGACCTGATTTTTAAACATTTGTTTGACTCTCCCTCACCCACTGTCAGTCTGGCCCACACTGTAGTCACTGACCTTGCTTGACTAGGCCAGTCTGGTGCTGGTCCTCTTGACACGCAATCCTAGTCACTATAACGAATCCATCTGCTTACTAGTTTTTCATTTGAGCACTATCTCAGCACTGTGTTTTTAAAGTCTTTCTGTGCATCATCACTCCATTCAATCAAAACTCTGTAATGCTATGTCCCCATTGCTTTCTGACTGGAATGGCAAGGGTCATCTCATGCCACGTAAGTTGATCTAAGATTGGTTACCATGTTGTACCTGTACAGGGCCTTGCTATCGGTCTAAGCATTATGTTCTTTCGAAGGAACCATTTGAGGTATTCAAGTATATGATAATGATATAAAGCACCACCCACTCATAAGGGATTGTGTAAACAAATTGTTGGTTCAATTATTAATTCTAAGCATATTTGGACACATATGCATGGATATAAAGCTTGAAAGTATAAGAGCTGTGTGTGCATTTTCTGCAGGCTGAAGTGAAACTAAGGCTGAATTACATGACACACTTCCCTTAAAGTGATGACATGCTGTTATCCCTTAAAGGCATATTAAAACACTACAAAACTTGGAAGAATTGTGAACTGTGAGGAGGATATAGTAGAACTTCAAAAGGACGTGGCCAAATTGGCCAATTAATAAGTCAAATGGCAGATGAAATTTGATTTAAAGAAATGTGAAGTGATTCATTTGGGGAAGAATGCAAATAATGTGTACAATCCTATAGGAAGAGCAGGAACAGAGAGAACTGATTGTATATGTGCATGGATCATTGAAGGTGACAGGACTGGTTGAGAGAGCATTTAAGCATATGGCATAGCTTTAACAATAAGGGGATAGAGTACAAAAGCAAGAAAGTTATGTTAAACCTGCACAAAACACTGGTTCACCTCCACTGGGGAATCCACTCCAACCTGAGCACCAAACTTTAGGAAGAATGTGAATGTATTAGGAAATACAGAAAAAATACAATATAATTGTTCAAAGGATGAGGAACTTTAGTTACATAGATGGATTGGAGTTATTGGTACAGGTCTCCTTTGAGAAGAGAAGATTGAGAGGATATTTGAGGTATTCAAGTAACAGGTCTGGACAGAGTAGCTGGGGAAAAGCTGTTCCCATTCATAAAAGCATCTAGAACCAGAGGGCACAGATTTAAAGTAATTGACAAAAGAATCAATGGTGTCAAGCTGGAAAACATCTTCATGTAGTGAGTGGTTCAGATCTGGAATGGACTGTCTGGGATTGTGATGGAGATGGGGTTAGCTGGGCCTTTCCAAAGGGAATTGGATCATTAACACAATGGAAAATTTGCAGAGCTATTTTGGAACAGGCTGGGGGAGGCAGAGTAGGCAGGAAGTGACTTGATTGTTCAGAGCAGAGAGCCATATCTATGCTGCAAACATTCTATGATTCTGCAAGAGTTGAGAAAGGAATATTGGGCTGGAGGATCTTCTGGAAAGAGGTAAGGAAGGATTTATCAATGGAGATGAGGATTTTTAATGCATTACACGAGGGAACAGACAGCTAGCATCAGTCAGAAATAATGGGATGACAATGGGTGAATCTGTAAGACATATATAGCAGAGTTTAGACTTTGGAGTTTATAAGTGGAGGATAATGGGAGACTGGCAGAGAACATTGCATCAGCATAGCCTTGAAGGCCAAGAAATATGGCACTGAGGTAAGGGCAAAGCTGTGAGGTGAAAGTCAGTGGCCTTGGTGACAGATTGGATGTGGATCTATCTCTTCTTCACACTGGATTCTGAGTTAAAGATTGCTTAGTTCAACCTTAGAAAAGGGAATGGTTTAGAGGCGATGGTTAAAAAAAAGAGTTGTGACTGAATGCATTAGTTTCAATCTTCACAGTACCTTCCAGAGCCACTCAATTCCCCGCATACTAACCCAGAATTGTTTCTGTCCCTTCCAAAAGTATGATCAATGTGTAAAGCTGCACAACATAGCCACTATAACTCTTCTGTTTACACATATTGACATGCATAATGATAGCTCTGGAGCCGATTAATCATGTGCGGGCTATTTTAGTTTGCATGGAGGTGAATGATTAATGAGTACATTTTTCAAGTTGAACTTTTAAAATATGTTTTACAAGTTTTTCAAACTATTTCATCTTCTATCTTCACTCCATTATGGGTGGCAGGGTGATTAGCACTATTGCTTCACAGCACCAGTGACCCCTGTCACTATCTGTGTGGAGTTTGCATGTTCTTCCCCTGTCTGTGTGCGTTTCCTCCAGGTGCTCTGTTTCCTCCCGCTGTCCAAAGATGTGCGGGTTAGGTTGATAGGCCATTCTAAATTGACCCTTAGTGTCAATGAGATTAGCAGGGCAAATATGTGAAGTTATAGGAATATAGCTTGGGTGGATTGTGGTTGGTTCAAACCACAATGAATGGCCTGTTTTTGCACTGTAGTGATTTCTATGTTTCTGTTTGTATGTTTCAATCTTGCTGTATGTAAAAGAAAAAGTGATTTTATTTAGTCCTTTTAGTTTCTTGTTGATGGGGAGTGAGGGGATGGGGTGGAGAGGAGAGTGCGATAGGGGACTTGGGATCAGTGAAAATGTGATGGGTAGTTTGAACAGCATAATAATATCCCTTCTTTTGAAGGTGTGATTCCCTGTTATAGAATGCTGAAAATAGCTGTAGCCACTGTATAGTGATAGAGGTGAAATTCTCAGCAAAGAGATCACTAGTCTCTCAGAAAGGTGTACTTTGTGGTCAGTGGTGACCTTGCTTTCCCACTGACTGCAAATTCCAGTCCATTCTTTCTTGCTGCACTTTCTGTGCTTATTTCCATTAGTTATGTTCCGAGTCAAATCCTGTAATAGCATTTGGTTTCACAGGTCACTAGGGAAACAGCTGGCTTTTAAGACCTAGATGTTCAACTGTAGGCTTGCCTCAAGGGTCAAAGTTGTGGGAAGTACAACCCTTTGTCACAGCTATGTTGTGTAGTCCTTGGGAATTATTTGATAAACGTTGCAATATGTAACTTTCAGTGCTTGTGGAGATCTTTCAGCTCAAAGCTTAAGGTTGTCACCACATTGCTGTTGCTCATGGTTGAACGAGGACTTAATCATACATTAGTGTTATAACCGGAGCACAGCACATAGAACCATCCCTCATTTGTAAGTTTCTTTAACAGCTGACAGCTGAAAGAATGCTTTCATCTCACCATGCCTAGGAGTGAGATGCCTATTATTTATCCAGTGAAAACTCTGCTTCTGTCATTGAGTCAAACCAGTTTTGCTTCAGGAAATAATAAATCTACAAGGAGTAGAGCAAGTTAAATATTAGTGTAAGATTTAAGATGTATTGAGAATTGGGTTCTGTCCTCATCCTGATCGTGGCTGTATGCTGCGAGATCTCGTCAAAAGTCAGTCAGATTGCATCCCAGTCTGTATTTGTAATGAGTGAGTCAGCACATGTGCTGTCACTGAAGAAGTGGTGGCAATCAGCACATGCAGCGTGTTGATCCAATTTTAAAAAATATCATGAGAGATTTCATGACTGAAAGCTGCAAGAGTTCTGTTGCTGATGAGTAGGTATGTATATTTTTAGTTACAAACAGAAAGTGCTGGAAATATTCAGTAGGTCTGGCAGCATCCATGGGGAAAGAAATGGAGTTAATGTTTTGGGTTGACTATGACTGTACTGTGCTGCAGAAGAGTTATGTTTGCTTTACACCCCTAACCGTTTGTCTCTCCATAGATTCTGGCAGATCTGCTGAGTATTTCCAGCCCTTTCAGTTTTTACTTCAGATTTCCAATATTTGAAGTATTTACCTGAATATTTTATATGCATTGGAAGCATAAGATATTGATTTTACCCTTGCTGATTGGACATTACATTTCAAAAAGGCTCCAACTGAACTGAACACAAAACAAAATACTTTTGATGTTGGAAATTGGAAATAAAAACAGAAAATGCTTCAAATACTGAACTGGTCAGGCAGCAACTACAGAGAGAGAAACAAGATTAACTTTTCAGATTGGTGACCTTTCATCGGAACTAGTAAAAGTGTGAAATATAGCAAAGTTTGAAGCAGGGGAGGAGAGGAAATAACAAAAAGGAAGATCTGTGATAGAATGGAAAGGCTAGAGAGATCAAATAACAAAAGGGATGATGGTGCAATAAAAAGACAAGAGAAACAGGACACATGAAGAAACAATAAATGGATCATGAGGAAGTGTAAATAGAAACATCAGAATGATTATCAAAAGGTTGTCTGAAGAAGTGGGAGCTGTCATTATAATTCGAGATTGTTGAACATAATGTTAGTCCATAATGTTCTTTCCTTCCATTCCTCAACTTCAGCATCTCCATTTCTGGGGCTAGGCCCTGAGTCAATATCTGTTTTAAATTTACCCATCCCCACAGCCCACAGTTAGCTTGATGACACTTCCTCCAACCCAACTTGCTTCAAGAACTTTATTCCATTCTCCCAATTCTTTCCATACAAGGTTTTTCAGTGTGTCATCTCTTTTCTTCAGCCGAGGATATGCCTCAAATATGGTTGACAGGGCATGGCCATATGTATGGCATTTTGCGCATTTTTTCTCTCATCTCCTCTGCTTCCTAAAATCATGATAGATCTCCCCTTATCATAACTTTTTGTCCCACCATCTCCCACAATCAATAGGTCATCTTCTACCATTGCTACGACCACCAAACCTAACTTCCGTTCCTCTCTCCTTTCAGCATTCTGTTCCCTCCACAACACCCTGCTCTATTCATTCTTTCATCACTTCCAATATCACCTGCCTTTCCCATGGCAACTTCCTGCAAGAGTTTCTGCCCTTTTACCTCCACCCGTCCCACCATCCAGAGCTCCAAGTACTCCTTCCATGTGAAATAGCACTTATGCTTCTTTTGAGTTAGTATACCGTATTCACGACTCACAATACAATCTCCTCTACAACAGGGAGACCAGAAGCAGATTGGGTGATTGCTTTGCAGAAAGCTCCATTCAGTCATCCCATCATCTGTCATTTTGATTGATATTTTAATTCTTTCCCCCCTACCCCCTTACCTGTCTAATCCCTGCCTCTTGTACTGTTCCAACAAAGCTCAACATAAGCTCAAGGAACAGCATCTTGAACACTTTATAGCCATCTGGAATCAAAAATTTCAGCTCATCACTTCAGTTCCTATTGGGGGATGACAGCTTGCATTATTGCAATTTATATCTCCTTTGGAGCCATTTTCTGTTTCCTCTCTTGTCCTGCCATGAGTTATTTTTGTCTTGTTTCTTGCATTTGTTGTGTCAATCACTCTCTCCAGCTTTCCATCCCATCAGAGAACTTCCCTTTCTGTTCTTCTCCTGCTCCCTCTCCTTCCTGGTAGCTCAGTAGTTCGCACTGCTGCCTTACAGCACCAGGGACATGGGTTTGATTCCTGGCTTGGGTCACTGTCTATGTGGAGTTTGCACACTCTCTCCATGTCTGCATGGGTTTCCTCTGGATGCCCCCAGTTTCCTTCAACAGTCTGAAAAACATTCTGGTTAGGTGCATTGGCCATGTTAAATTCTCCTTCTATGTACTTAAACAGGCACCAAAGTGAGGTGACTAGGAGATTTTCACAATAACTTCATTACAGTGTAATGTAAGCGTATTGTGACACTAATAAACAAACTTTATACTTTTCCCTGTTTTGATTTTTTTAAAATCAGTATCATCGAATCCCTACAGTACAGAAGAAGGTCGTTTGACCCATTGGGTCTGATGGAGCATCTCACCCAGGCTCTCTCCTCCATCTGATCATCGTAACCCTATGCATTTATCCTGCTAATCTTTCTAACCTATCGGACAATAAAGGCACTTTATCATGGCCAATCCACCTAACCTGTACATCTTTGAAGTGTGGGTGGGAACCAGAGCATGCAGAGGAAACCCATGCAGATATAGGGAAAAAGTGCAAACTCCACACAGAAAGTGAATTGGGCCGTTGACACAATGAGGTAGCAGTACTAACTACTGTGCCATCATGTTGCATGTGAATAGCAGTATATTTTCTGCACATTTGACTTACATCCAAACAAGCAAAGGACAGATATTTGCTTCTAGCTTCCACTCTTAGCTTGATGTAATGTGGTACATTTCTGACTCCACTTGCCTTCACTGATATCTCTGTCTCCATTTTTGGGAATAGTCTCGCAGGCAATATTCATTGTGCCAATTGTATCTGAGTCACAAAGTTCCAAGTTCAAGTCCCAGTCCAGCAATTGAGCATCAAATAAAATCGAGGCTGCCATTCCAGGGTGTGCTATATTGTTGGATGCGCTGTTTTTTGAATTAGATATTAAAAAGTGAACTCCCAACGGTCCTTGGATGCAAAACAACATATGACACTGTTTCAAAAAAGAATATTCAAGTTATCCTGATGTACTGGCCAATATTTATCCCCCAATCAGCATCACAAAAAAACAGATTATTGAGTCATAATTACATTGCTCTTTGTGGAGATTTGCTGAGTATGGATTGGCTGCTATGTCTCCTACACTACAACGATGACTACACCTTGGGTTTACTTCATTGGATCATGATAATCACTATATGAACACAAGCCCTTTTTTTTTTGTTTTCTTTATTGGAAGACCACTGACTTCCGTAGCTATCCAATCTCACTTCCTGTGAGAAGCCTATGCCATTCTTTCAGATTCTCTATTTCTGTTGCATCCATTAAGTTGATGCTACCTTCAAAACAACAATTTCCATTGTGCCCTTTTTTTTCCCTTCAAGGATCTTAACTGCTCATTGTAGTTAACAGGATCTTTGATCATTTTTGTTGCATTTCCTATGCTTCCTTTCTTCCCTCTTCACCTCCATCTCAGAATCACAATAGGGTTTCTTTATCTTTCCCTTACACTCCACCAACTTCCACGTTCCAGCGATCACCCTCTGCCATTTCTGTCACTTCCAATCTGATGGCCCCCATCATACGCACCTTCTTCTTCCCTCCCCTTTCAACATACCAAAGACTTTGTTCCATCCATAACTCCCTGTTCAACTCCTCAATGACCTCCAACACCTTTCCCTTCTCATGGTACCTCCCCCATCCAAGCACAGGAGATGCAACAGATGCTCTTTTATCATCTTTCTTATCATCCTCAAGAACTCCAAACACTCCTTCCAGTTGAAACAATGACGCACTAGCAATTCTTTCAATTCAGCTGCTCACCACTTTATCTAACACATCCATTCAATTTGCTACTGTCACCCTGAGCTTACTATCAATCAATATTTTAATTTGTGCCCCTCTCCTTCCCTGAGCTTCTGTCCACAGCCACCACCATTGTTTCAATAAAGCCCAACGTAACAACAGTTTGTATTTCAATTTTGCATATGTAGCCTTCCAAAATCAATATTAAGTTCAAAAATTTCAGATCATAGCCTCTGCCCCCTTTACTTTGTTGGTGAAATACTACTTTTAATTCTTTTAAACCTTCTCTTGACCCATTTTTTATTCCTTTACTTGCCCTATTTCCTTGTATCTTATTTTATTTTGTATTTTCAAGTTACATGACTACCATCCTATCACAAACCTTTCTTTTTGTTCTTCCCCATCTATTATCTTACGCGAATGAAATGTCATCAACCTGAAATATTCCACTAATGCTGTCCGAATTGCTTAGAATTTCAAACATTTTCTATTTTGATTTTATTCACAGCATTTTGTTTCTGTGTAAATGCCAAAGGTTTTGTGCTGTGAACTGATGAACACTGACAATTGAGTTTTCATTGTCACTGCTTGTTTCACTAGAGATGATTACAAACCATCAACACAGTTCCATTTTCACCTCTTCCTTTGTTGATCTTCTGCATTCAAAAACAGTAACCTAATCAGGAGGGAAATATAAAAGGTTAAACTGTGAAGACTTAACAATCAAAAGAAAACTTTCCTACTTCACAATAATTGTGTAACATCCCACAACTTCTTCTTCAAAAGTCTCAAGAAGTTCCAATACTTAACAAAGATGAAAGAATTGGCAGTGAATTTGATTGATCTTCTAATCATTCTTCTTGCAACTTGTGCATGGCTACTTGAGAGTACTTGGGAATTCAGAATCAAATTGGTGAAATCTGAAATAAATTGTGCAGTTGAAATGGACTTGATTCTGTTTTTCTTTAATGCTCACAGCAAACTTTAGCTTTGATCTATGGTACAAGAAAAATGCTTCAGCATATAAAACTCATCTGTTTTGTTTAGATACTTTGTAGTTGCACTGAGGTTTAGCAATTGGCCACTGTGGAGGCAGCAGATACATTAAAATGAAATCAGTTGTGGCAGCGTAAACAGGGAAGAAAATATTTTCATTAAAAAAAATAATTCTATTGCGTGGACTCGTGGCCAGGGGTACAGATAAGAACATTTTTAGTGGAATGGAGAAAGCTTTCATCAATCAATTTGAATTTTAAACACTTATCCATGGAACATTGTTCCCACTGGGTAAGAATTCTTAAAGGCAATTGGGCTCACTGTTCATGTTGAATGATTCACTTAATCAATGGATATTTTTGAAGGCCTCCATTCATTTACATTACAGAGCTCTACCCATAGAGACAAGTTTGTCTCTTGCAGGATATCTGAAGCATTTGAAGAGTACTTAGAAACACATGTATGTCAATAAAAGCTGGCATCATGTTTGAGTTCTATCAATTGAACTATCATGTTCTTTGTTGAATAATCTGCTACAGAAGATAAAGTCCCTGAAGAGCTTTGACCTCCCATCGTGTCCGCATTTCTTTTGCTTATTTGCCACGTTGGGAACATTTGCATTTCATTGTTTCTTGTTGTTTGCTTAGTATACAAGCATTGTTTGCTTTATGAAAAAAATCCTACATCACCTTTAATGTAGGAAAACTGGAGAAAACTCAGATAAAAGTTGACACTGAGCAGAAAATAGAAAAAGACGATCAAAAGTTTGATGAAAAGATCAATAGAGGCAAGACAGGTGGAAAGATTGAACTTTTTAAGGAGGGATTCCAAAGCTGAAGATTGAGATAGTTAAAGGCAGTATTGCCAATGTTAGGAACACTGGAATGGTGGAAATAAAAGACCAAAACTGGAGAAATATAGAAAATGTATAGGATTAAAGAAGATAATTATAGTATAGATGTTTAAGATCATGACAGATTTGAAATGGGAGGTGAGAATTTTGAACTCAAAGGCTCATGGATTCAATGGAAATCAGTTTTCACAGGAGTAATCAATGAGACAGTCTTTGTGCAAACTGCCTTTTTTTGGATGATTGTGCGTGAGAAGACAGCCAAAAGGGCAATAGAAAAATCAAGTCCGAAGACAACAAAGACAAATGTTATCCTGATTATGAAGTTAAAGATGACCCCTATGTCTCATATTATCCAAGCAATACAGGCAGTAACTTGTCAAAGTTGAAGATACATACTCATCAAACAAAGTATGAGGGTTTAACTTAGAGGTAAGGTTATTAGTGCCTGGCTATCAGTCAGGAAATTCATTGGGCCTACATGTAACTCCAGAGCCACAACAAAGTGGTTGACTCTCAATTACTCTCCAGGGATGGGTAATAAATGCTGTAAGAAGTCTGACAACACCAGGTTTAAATCCAACTGATTTATTTGATAGTAAACTTACAAGCTTTCGACCCTATGGTGTTCGTCAGGTGAATGACAATCATACCTGACGAAGACCATACGGTTGAAACCTTGTAAGTTTACTATCAAATACATTGGTTGGATTTAAACCTGGTGTTGTCAGACTTCTTACTGTGTTTACCCCAGTCCAACGCCGGCATTTCTACATCATAATAAATGCTGGCCAGCCAATGATACCCACATCCCATGAATGAATAAAAAAATGTTTCTGATTGTCTGATACAAGTGCTGTGAGTGGAGGGTAAAAAGGTGCTGGGTAAAAAGGAATAAATAAAACTTCCTGCTCAGCAGAAAACAGATGACAGAAGATAAGCCGCCCGTTTTACATCCCACCTAAATTTCATTTTCTTGAAGTAGAAGCTTAGTGTTTGTCATTTAGGGAGTATTATCACTAGACTATTAATCCAGAAACTCAGCTAATATTCTGGGGACCAGGGTTCAAATCCTGTCATGGCAGATGATGGAATTTGAGTTCAATTAAAGTTATCTGGAATAAAGAATCTACTGATGACAATTGTCACCTGTCAGAAAAAGTCCACCTAATTCAGTAATGTCCTTTAGGGAAGGATGTCTGCTGTCCTTACTTCATCTGGCCTACATGTAATTCCAGAGCTTCAGCAAAGTGGCAACCACTCACTAGGGATGGGTAATAAATGCTGGCCAGCCAGTGATGCCCACGTCCCATGAATGAACAAAAAAAGTGAATGATTGTCTGGTACAAGTGTTGCGAGCGGAGGAGATGGTGGTAAAAAGGAATGGCTGATACCGGAGATGAGGGCATTGGATTATGAGGAGAGACTAAATAGCTAGGTTTGTACTCGTTGGAGTTTAGAAGGCTGAGAGGGGATCTTATAGAGATGTTTAAGATAATGAAGGGGATGGATAAGGTCGAGGTTGAGAGACTCTTCCCACTTAGCAAAGATAGCAGGACTAGAGGGCACAGCCTCAAAATAAGGTGGGGGGGGTGTGTGGTTCAGATCAGAGTTGAGGAGAAATTGCTTCACTCAAAGGGTGATGAATCTTTGGAATTCTCTGCCTGTTGAAGTAGTGGAGGCTTCCTCACTGAATATATTTAAATCAAGAGTGGACAGGTTTTTGATTGACAAGGGAATTAAGGGCTGCAGGGAGAAAACAGGAAAGTGGTACTGATCCACTGCAGATCAGCCATGATCTTATTGAATGGCGGGGTAGGCTCGAAGGGCTGGATGGCCTACTCCTGCTCCTATTTCTTATGTTCTTATGAATAAATAGGCAGTTATTGGCTTTTGGTGAATCAGTTAACAGCTTTGCTAGGGGTGTTTTCAAGTCCCACAGGATATCATTTTTAAATGGGTCCATTGTTATCCAAGCGACATTCTTATTTATGCGGATGAAACTTGGGATCAAAGTACAATATTCTCAGAATATCCAGTTCTGCTTGAGGACTGAGTGAAAAATATTATCAAGGCTGTTGCAGCTAAAAATTAAATCCTCTAACTGTGTGATGCTTGTTTATTCTTCATTGTGCCAGAATTCATTATTGATCAAAGTATAACCACTCTCGCATACTGCTTTAAATCAATTTGTGTTGGTCATGTTAAAAGGCTTGTTATTAAAAGTCCGCAAATGCATTTGCTTTTTTTAACTCTGCAAATATACATTATTGATGCCCCAAAATCATCTTGTCAAACAATCAAATGGCAGTTGTTCATTCAGTAAGAGGGAGGAGAAAGATGTTTCAATCTTAACTCTACATGTTGCCTTTCCTTGGCTGTGAGTTTTTCTTATTCACAACTGTGAATATAATCAAAATCACCTGCACGCTTCCTCTCTGTTCATCACCTGCAAGGTTGCATTAAATTCAATAGTAATTTGCTTCCATGGTTTCCAAAAAGCACCATAAGGTATAATCGCATTCGTCAATGCTGCTTCTAAAAAGAGGTCAACATCTGCTTCATAATAACATGCTTTGTGCCGACTCTCTTCATTCTCATCTGTTTACTTGGATTCCAGCCACTGGAGAAAAACACATGAGAAACAGCTGGTGGTAGGTTGACCTCAATTTTAAATGCATGCCAACTCCCGCATAGGTGGTTTCAAACAGGCAAAGGATAAAATTCCTAAAAATCCAGATCCTACCTCTAAGCCATCAGGTTCCCGGTCATCACAATATTTGCGTTGTCAATTCAGGCTCTGGATAAGAATCTCACAAAATGCCGGTGCTGAGAACCTACTTGAAAGTAGTCCCTGTGCTGTTCTTCATTTTTAAGGTGCATGCAGGGGTATTCCCTGCTGACTGGCATCTGACAGCAGCAACATGGCAGAGAAAAGCAACTGGATAGAAAAGGGCCAGGCAAGTTTTGAAATTTTCCCTCTCTTTGAACTCATCATGGACTGGCAAAGGAGGAGTGCTCTTCCGCACGATCCCGCAAGGAATCCTTGGAACACCTCAACTCTGACATTGGAAAATTGTTAACCCTAATTGAGCACCCAAACAAAAAGAGGATCCCCACTCTCTGGATTATTCGCTTGATCTACCAGTGACTGATTGGGACCAGTTGCACATGTGCTCAGTTGTGACCTCATGAGACTACATTACCATTCCCACCTGCTGACCAGGTAGTGAACTGAGCAGGTGTCAGGCAGAAGTCCAGGAGACTTTATTTAAATGAGGCTTTTCCATTAATAATCAGCGAGCATTCATAATCCTGACCTACCCAGGTGCTTTACCCACTAATGGATCTCACCCACTATGTGAGATTTTCTACCTGATGTAAAGATACTCTGCATATCAATGACACATAACAACTTGGATATAGTTGCTCAAAATATGGCACACCTTTATTAAACCATTAAGAAATGGTACATACTCAAATAACACTGATTGTTTCGTTTTCTCTGCATGCTGATCAGATTTGCAAGTGGATGGGGTTTTTTTCTGTGTCTACAAATCCCAGACAGTGTGTAATCCCAGGTTCCTGCTGTTGATCTCTCTGACTCCTCTTGGTGTAGAGATCCTATTGGCATTGATCATGCTTCCAGTTGCATACTCCAAGGATAGGCACTGATCAATCACTGACTGTTTAGTCATGAATCTGATCAGTTTGCCTCACCACAGGTAGTATCTTTAAATTTAAGTCATGAATATCACAGGACATTCTGTAATGTTTTGATACTTTTTGAGTAGAATGGATCAGAAGTTAGTTAATCTGTGTGATTTTACCCCATTCAATTGGTCTGTAATACCATAACTCCTTCCCAATACATGCCATTTGGTTCACAGTTCCTTCCCCAAATGTCTCCTGTGCCTTTCACAGGAATCCTGAGGCTTCCCTTGAAGTAACGAAATCAGCTTGAATCTGCTTTGTATCTCTCGCCAAAGGTCAGAAAAGGAGGCATGTTTATTCACAATAACAACAGAAATCTGTATCTTTCCTCTGAGGCAAGCAGTCCTGCAATTCAATACATTTTGCAGAAGTTGCTGATTCTAACATGGCTTTGTCTTCGCTAAATTAAACATCATGCCCCTCTCTATGCCCATACAGATAGATTGGTCTTGGATTCTTCTTTAATCTTAATGTTCCATCTTCTACCACTCAACAAACTCCAAACACAGGGCCACACCACAATCAGTATGCATATAATTAATAGTAAAAACATAAATAGTTACATGGTTAAGTGTGATTGTACATCAAAAGCTAAATAATAAATTAGCTTACACTTGTGACCACCTTTTTCACCTAGGGTATTCAGGGAGAACTTCTCCTCTTTCTTCCTCAGCCAAGGGCAGGACTTAAGTTGCTAAAATTCACCACCAAGGTGATTATTGTAAAATGCAACTTTCTCCAACCAGACCTGCAACTGCAGAGCCAATCTGGGATGGTGCCATCAGTGACTGTAAAGATCACTGTAGTTCTAAATTTCTGTACAAACAGATCCTTCCAGGCTGGAGCCGGAGATATTGTAATTCACCATGATTTGCTGCATCAGAGATATAATGGAAATTCTGTGGATGAGGAGAAGGACTTCCAAGCCCTTTCTCTAACTTTTCAGTTGTCATCTTGCACCAGTCTGCTGTTCCTGCCATATTTAAGCCACCACAAGAAACCAGAGGCTGGTTCCTCGATGACTGAAGCTACCCACTCTGCATATGACTCATGACTTTCCTCCAGAGTCCAATCACAACATAGAAGAAGCCATGCTGCAATCGGGAATACCATGGAACTAACAGGCATTTAAGAACAATGTTTCATTCTGCTGCTTGGAATAATCAGGGAGAGCCCTCCAATACTCACTGAAGCATGGCTCCAAATTTCTGGTGATCTGCTGTGTCCTTCACAACCTGGTTCTCATTAGGATGCAGATCTTACCACCAAGCCTTCAGAGTGCACCTCAGGATGAGGAGCAAAGGAGGTGGCATCTGAGACACCTTTGCTGCAGATGATTTATCTGTGAATGTTATGCATAATCTAATTTGTTTAAATCTCAGCGCCACTTTACTGTTGCTCCATAATTCCTGACTTTCTCACCATATCAAACTCCTGAAATAAAAGACACCATAAAAAAAACCCTTTCCGCAACTTCTTTATCCAACAACACTCAATGGCATATATAAAATGAAACTGTTGAATCTCAGCCAGGCTTGCCTTTGTATGTCCTTCCACTTCTCCCCTGTGCTTTCCCCAGTGGCTGCTACATATCTGTGGAAGGCTGCTGATAGGGGAAAGTTGCCACCAACCTGGTTAGGTACCCATGAAAATCTCTGGACCTTGACGCCCAGTTTCAGATTACACCATCTACGGGCAGTAGCAGTCTGGTTTGGATGGCTGATAGGCTGCAGGAAGAGAGTTAGCAAAATAGCAGGAATGCAAATATGAATGAGAGAGGACAGCAGGGATCCAGACATTGTGGGACCACTCAGCATGTCCCAGGACAAGACCTCAGCAATCCTGATAATCTGCTGGAGGACAGATTGCTGGACAGCTGCATGAGTCCGCATGTCCCCTTAAGCGATGGTATCTTCAACCACGATGTCAGCGGCCTGAGGATGCACAACAACAAGTTGGGCTTGCCTGGCAAGAAATCTTATGATATCAATTTGAGCTTTCACTGTAACAATCAGATGTTAGGTATCTATCTGTACTGCAATGAAAACTGAGACTGAGACCATTAGATGTTGTGACTGGATACGTAAGTGTTCTCATGGAGAACACTTACACGCTGCAGAGGATGAATTCTATGCTCTGTGCAAAGTCTGTGTCGATTTGGAGCTGGGCTTCTCTGTGCTGTTGACAGTGGCGACTCGCCCTGTGTCAGGCGGTCAATGTCCTTGGATGTCGTCTTATCAAATTCCTGGTCTGCAATCTCCACAGCACTACCTGTACACAACCTCACACTTTGAGATTTGGGCCATATGCTATGCTTTAGTCCACTATTGCTCAGGGATTCACCACATACAGTCCCCACTTTTATACTTAACTCTAAAATACATACAGTGCAAATATCTGTAGGTGGTGGCTGTAAACATCAGCTCAAGTGATAGTGTTTCTTCATCAGACAATTGCTGATACTCTCATCTTGATGATGAAGCTGGCCAGACAATAGTTGTTGGTGACTTGAAGGAAGTAGACATAAGGGAAGGTTGAGTTGAATAAAGGAGAAGGGTGGAAAGCAAAATACAAAGTATCTATTGTTGTACCATCTGGGGCTTGCATTTCATCCCTGTTATCAGGATGAGGGTGAAGTGGGATCTGGTAAAGTCATAAGGCAGAAACACTTTTTCATCCTGAATGTTCTCTATAGCAATAGATGCAAAGGCCTCAATCACAACTGGCTCCGTGATGGGGCGTGCCCTTAACATAACAGTGTTCAGGAGACAGTTCTCTGCTGCATCTTCCTGTTATGCATAACCTTATCCTGCAAGGGTGTGGGATGACTGTCAATGGATGTGTTGCAGTATTTAGTTGATCCGCCTTTTAGAGCTTCGCAGCTGGAAGCATGTGGCAGCTTAAGATACATTTGAGAAGTTTTACGGTAGTGCTGAGTGTATGAGAATGAGATAGATTTTCAAAATGTTAGATGTGCATCCTGATTGCTAGTCATGACAATTGAATGGTGTGATGTGGCTGTGGTGTATTGTGGAGCCTATGAACTTGGTCATGCAGTGGGGAGCATGTGTCATTTGCTGGTCTTGACCCCTCACATGAGATCATTGAACCTTTATGACACTACAGTCAGGTCCCCGGGCATGACTCCAAGCATTCTGCTCTTTGGCCTTGACAGAGTACGCTTTGAAGAGCCTCTGCTGCAACATGACCTCCAGTCCAAGGCCTCTAGTGAACCTGAAAATCCACTCTCTGGCCTGTTATTCTAATGTTCGTGTAATTCCTTTCCTCAAATCCTTTGACTGATGGTTCTATCAGTTGCTACAGCCTGAATGCATCTTCCCTTTGAAAGATGAAGTCTAGCTTTACAAGGGGCAGGCTAGTATTACCTGTGCCCCCTGCTGAATGTGCAGACAGTCAGCACAGTGTCTCATGCTGAGCTGCAGGCCACAATCGTTGGGATGAGCAGGCACCCTGAGGTTTGAGTTCTGCCTGCATCATCTTGTGCCTTGTGATCCCTGCTCTAGCAAAGAGCCTAATCAAATTTTTAACCCAATGTGATTTAGCTATACGGTTCCATGATTATGTAGCCTTTTAATATTCAATGTTCATCTTCATATAGTATTGAATACTGAATTGAACAAAAGCCACCAATGTTCACAAATCATTGACATTATTTTCTGGGGACAAAGATGGCAGATCTACTTAAGGGCACTGTTTCCACAGCCTTTGATGTCAGCAGTTTGGAACTTGGGTGACCTGTATACTTGGCCCAGTACTGTCATTTTATGTCCCTATCAAAGATAAAATTTCCACCTTTGTATTCCAGCATTATTCACTGTCCTTGGAGAAGGTTGCAATTGGGAAAAATGGGGCTGAGGCCAAAATGGTTACAGAACATTATTGTGTCTGTTTAAAAAAATATTTCATAGCCACTAGGCATATTTGAGGCCTTGGCCATAATTTGATTTTTAAAATGATTATTTATCACTATTCAAACCCTGTAATGCTGCAGGATAAATTCTAACTGAAGCCAATGTGTACCTTGTTTCTTTTTTCCGATAAAGGGCGGCTTCAGGCAAAACATTCATCAGCTGCAAAACAGCACACAGCTCCTCCTAAATAGCTTGGAACCTTTATAGAGTTTCGACATCCAACAATGAATGAATATTTTATCTGCACAGATCTTTAGCCATACCTTGCCTAGGAGCAGCAGTCACTGTGAATGAATACAAAATCAGGTGATTATTCAGAGAATGGACCAGAATAACCACTGCTATATATAGGTTCTCTTGTTGCCTTTCTGCACGTTTTATTTGGCTAAGACTGCCATCTAATGGAAAAAGGTATTAAGGAAGCAAAATGTAAAACTATTGGAGTTGGCAGTTGATAATACAAATTCACGTCTGTTAAAAAGAAAAAAGAAAATTCACTTTTCTTTATTTTTCTGGTTCCATTAAGGAAGATATAATGCCTGGATAGTATATGATTTCCTAGGAGCAGTTTGCCACTGATACCTTTCTTATTTGGTTATGGTTTCAACAGTGAACCAGAACAGGAGAATTTTAACAGGCTAACCGAGTATAGGGGATGTCTTAGCAGAGCTTAAAGCTGTATTTACAGAGGTGTAATGCGGGTTACATTTACAGTGAATTCTCTATTTCATAATATTTTCCCAACAGCTTCAAGGGTTTTTTTTCCTTTGAACCAGCTGCATTTCTGTATAGTATGGACTCAAATGCTTTGGTTGTTCCCTGATTAAAGAACTGACAATTGAATAGCTGAACTACAGAGTCTAGACTAGCCCAGTGTCCATTCCTAGGACAGCTGAATTGGCTTGTCTCAACTGGGACACTGAAAAGGGAAAAAGAAATGCCTTGTGGCTTCATTTAGAGTGGAGAAAATAAACCCTCCTTTCTCCATGATGCTTCCTGCTGAGATGGCATATTTCTGCAAATACAGGGTTAAGCTCTGTGAATTTGCCAGTGTCAGTAAGGATTGGAACACATTGGAGAGTCTTGTATCTATGAAACTGGCAGGCTGGAAAACGTTTAAAGAGTGAAGTGCATTGCTGGTGGCCTGAAATGGTCATGCGAACAGCACTTATTCCGAGATCCTGATTTCACTGGTTTCTAATCTTTTGGAAATCACTTCATCTACCCTGGACTTTACTCACCTGGATCTGACCTTCCCTGCTGTCAACATTCACTGGAGCATGGAAACACTTCATGTAACTTTACCTTGGAGTGCTGGGAAGGAACAAGAAGAACAGCAACATCAACACCAAAAGGAGCCACGTCAACGGCTGCTCTGCCTGTTCTGCAGAGAGACAGGATGCATACAGGTCTCTACCTTAATGGAGGAAATAATGTCCCCAATATGCAGACAGGAAATCCATTTTCTCGACATGAAAGTGCAACAATGCTTCAGGATGCTATAGCTGTCATGACAGATCATTGTTAACTTCTATGTTTCTTGGATCAAAACTTTCTTTTAAGTCAGCCAGAATTCCTTTGCATAACCAGCGCCCATCAAGGTCACCACAGCCCTCAATTGCGTTACCTCTAGCTCCTTCCAGAGATTTGCTGGTGACATCTTCAGGATGATGACTGCAAAGGCAGTTTTCAAATGATGGTACCTTGTTCAGCAAAGTTGGCATTTACATTCACTTTGACACTGATGGGGTGAGTCAGGCATAGAGGGCTGTCAAATTTGTGGCCAGCAGCTGGATTCTCAAAGGTTCAGGAATCCATTGACTGCACAGATGTGGCATAAAATGGTCCATTGACCTCAGACAGGATTTTCAATTCCAGGGCAAGCACAGCCGGAAAATCCCACTCAATATTTCCACAGCGTATAGTACTGACTTGGAGTTCACTGTGCAAGTGGAATTCAGGATCCAACAAAGTATGAGGCCAGGAGTCAAATGGAGTGTTTCATTCACCAAAATAAATATATAATCATGCCACGAACATTATTATACATACTCAAGTGATTGAACTAGTGGAACTATTGTTATGTATGTTGGGGCATCGCCCCTTCAAAAGAACAGTCATGTGACCTCAGGGGTGAGCTTTTGGGAACCTCCCAGAGTGGGAAGTCTACATTTATAATGTTGAGTGACTGGGCCGAATAAAGAACTTTGTCCCCTCACATTTAATTGTAGAGTAGTTATTGAGGACAAGCCTCAGTATAACAGGATTTAACAACTATTATGTCTTTGCCATCCATTTACTAATACTCCTAAATAATACAACTTCTGTGCTTTATCGGAGCTTAGTCAAGACAGACTGTTTGTTCACCTTCTCTAACAAAGGAAATGACTATGACAGACACCTTGTGATTTTTGAGACCCTCCAACAGCCCTGCCAAAAACTGCCCCATCTATATCTCTGCAAGGATATTTGTAAGGGTTTATTCAATCATTGAGGTCTGTACATTTGTGTGGTTGAATATTAAGTCTGTATTAGTAACTCAAGACTATATACATTTCCACAGAATAACCTTGACTACTATCTCCATGCTAGTTTCGGCTGAACTTCTGGTCCCACCTCTGAAACTGAGCTGGCTGCAGTGATTAACAAACTGAATGTTCTGACTGATCTGAAGACTTTGAAAGACAAGGTCAATCTTAGAACTGGATTTTTGCTAACCTTTGCTTGGTCCTTTGACTCTACAATCAATGGGGATTCATATCGACCTCCGTGTGCTGCAGTGAAGTTCTTTAGCTGAACGGTGGATTTTTCTTCTCTGCTTCAATCTCCATGTCTGCAGTGGAGCTTCCCTTGAGGCAATCTCTAGCTATATTTTTGGTTCAGTTGCACTTCAGTCAAGTCAGGATGATGTTTCTTTAGTGTTTTAGATTCCGTTCCTTCATCAGCTTCTTCATTCATTAACTGCTATTATAAGAGTCTGTCTAATCTCTCATGAAAAGGCCTGAAGGCTTGTGTGCTTGAGTATTATGTGTTTACTACTAACTTACAGTAACATATGTCTCTAAGGTATAGGCTAATTAGGTATTATGTCCATGCTGGCTTTTGCTAGACTACTTTTCCATTATCATGTGACTCTCTACATCAATTGATTTGGTTTATTATTGTCATATGAATTAGTACACAGTGAAAAGTATTGTTTCTTGCACACTATGCATACATTAAAAAGGAGAGGGTGCAGAATATAATGTTACAGTCATAGCTAGGGTGTAAAGAGAGATCAACTTAATGTGAGATATATATCATACAGGTACATGAGGCTTATTTCACACTGTGGGTAGTACTGTTCTCTAGTCCCTCATTTACCCTTGCCATGCCAAAAACCTTTGGATGACAAAGGACATTTCTATCATCGAGATAGGAAGAAGCACATTTAGCTCTGTCAGGGGGAACATGATGGACAAGGGATGAGAAGAGGGAGTGTGTCTTGAGCAAAGTCCCCAGTGCTATGTTTCATTTTTTTTCATCCTTCTTCTGATAGAGGACAACCTGCTACTTCACCATGTCCAAGAGAATGTAAAAAAAAACACAATGGGAAACATTTAAATATTTCACGGAATGCAGGAAAAATATGAAAGGAGAGAAAAATGTCTTCACTCACGTATGTATACATCATAGAGTCTCATAAGAGAATAATTGAGGGTCAGGAAAGATAAAAGGGAATATGAAGAGATTTGGAGAGAAGTAAAAACAAACAATTAAGAAGGCAAAGAGGAATTACAAAATTGAATTACCAAAAAATATGAAACAAAACCAATAAAAAAAGGATCGCTGTTTGATTTCATCCCTTATCATTAAGGGATAATACCACAGGTAATTGGGGGAGAGATGGCAGAACTAGTAGATAATTATTTCACCTCAGTATTTACCAGGGGACAGAGAATATGGCATTGAATGATGGGATGAACATTCAAGTAAGTGCATTTACAATATAGAAAGAGATATATTGAATTAACTCATCAAACGCAAAGAAGATAAAACCCTTTGGCTGAATGCATTGCATCCATGAATTTTAAAATATTCTAGGGAATAGATAGCAGAGCCATTATTGCACATATTCAATAATTTGTTAAAACAAAGGAGAGCCACAAGATTGGAGGATGGATAACATAGTTCCTATACTGAGGAAGAGGAACAGAGTGTACACAGGAGTTATCGAGGTTCAGCGCCCAGTTGATCAGAGCTTGAAATGTCCTGTGTCTTCTAACAGGAAACTGTTCCTTCTCACTTGTGAAGTGTGCTTCACCATGTGAAAACCTAGTTCTTGTCCTCAAAGTCCCTATCAGAGCGAATGTATATGTGTGGTGCATATAAATAAGGATCATCACTCGGAATGCAGGATTCCTAAGCTTCTTCCTGCTCCAGCTACTTGGTAGCTGCATAAAGAACCTGTGAAAGATGAAAGACTTTGACTAAAACTGACTTGGGGAAAGGTTCAAAGTCTACATCTTGACACACCAGCTAAGAATTCAATACATGTGACTGAATTGCCAAGTGGCAGCATCATATCTAATACTGGCCCCGGGTCTCTATCACTGATGCCTAATGTCTGATCTACTCTACCAACCTCAAAGATTCATTCCTCCACTGTGATCCACTCTAGATCCTTGGAGTTGTGCTTTCTCCTACAATAAGAGAAAAGAAAAAGTTAAGAATGTCTGAAATGCAGTGTATGGAGAGGTAAGAACAATAGTATTTGTGGAGGTTACTGTAACAAATGGATGTGAGAGGGCAATAGGATGAGATATGAGCCAATGTTTTGAGTCTGGATGATTCAGAACAATACAAGAAGTTCAGCTGTGCTGAAGAGTCTGGCTGTTTGGTTAGAGATTGGTGATTGGTATTGATATGTCAGTATTGATTATCAACACAACATGAAGAAAAACTGCAAAGCAGAAGAGGCAGAATTGAATCTATACTGTATGTTCCTATGATTACATCTGACAGTTAGTTGTGAACATGTGAGGAGGGTTTAATCAGTGTTTTGCATCTACTTTGGTGAGATTTTATGTCTCTAGTTTACATTGAGAAGATGACAGCGTGCTACTGTGTTCAATAGCTGCACTTGACCCTACATTTCCAATCTGTTCACACCACCCCTCCCCTGGCAATGAAGGAATGGTAATATCTGTTCAAATTAGGATTGTGTGTATTGTGGAGGTGATGATGCTCCTGTACTGCTTTGAGCTGGTGGATGTTGTGTATTTTGTTGGGCCTTGTCACAGAAGGCTTTTGACTTACTTTGAAATTTTTTTGCACATAATCCATCCTGTGATCACAGTAAGCCAACAAGGAAGAGAGTGAATACTTAAGCTCACATAATATCCAGTTTTTAACAAAAACAGAAAGTACTAGGAAATCTCAACGGGTCTGATTGCCTCTCTGGAGAGAGAAACAGAACTAACATTTCAAGTCTGAACTTTCTGTTTTTGTTTCAGAATCCAGCATCCACAATTAATTGTTTTTATAGTTTTTAATCTGTTCTAGGAGCTGCCTGAATAAACTCTCCCTTGTTCGTGATGGCCATTGCCTGGTACTTGTGCAGTGCAGTTTGTCATTTATCACTAAGCAGTGCACGTCTGAAAATTGTGAATGAAGTTGAATAGAATGCAATCATCCATGGACAGCCATATTGTTGACCTTGGATGGTGGGAAGATCGTTGATTAAAAAGTGAATGATTGCTCAGCATAGGGTACTACTATGAGGTCATGCTGGAACAAGTTGATTGATCTCCATTAATCATAACCATTTTTGTTTGTGGTGAATATAAATGCATTAATTGGAGAGATTTCTCCTGTTGACTCTTTGCTTTTCCTTTCCTAGGGCTCATTGGTGTCGCTTTAATGAGATACTGCACTGCTGTAAATGGTAGCCATTCTCACCTCTAGGAAAGGAAAGATAAGAGTATGAAGCTAAACTAACTCTAAGTATAAAAAAAGACAGTAAACATTTTTACAAATATATTAAAAAGAAGAGACTGGCTAGAGTGAATGTTGGACCTTTGGAGGACGAGAGGGGGGATTTAGCAGTGGATGATGAGGAAATGGCTGAGGCTTTAAATAAGTTTTTTGTGTCGATCTTCACGGAGGAGGACACAGATAGTTTGCCAGATATTAAAGATAGAAGGATGGTAGGAGATGAGGTCCTTAATGCGATTACTGTCACTAGAGGGGTAGTGCTTTATAGACTAACAGGACTGAAGATAGACAAGTCCCCGGGACCAGATGGAATGCACCCCAGGTTCTGAAAGAAATGGCAGAGATGATAGCGGATGCCTTAGTAATTATTTATCAAAAGTCGCTGGACTCCAGGGAAGTGCCGAAAGATTGGAAAATGGTTAAAGTTACGTCACTGTTTAAAAAAGATAGCAGACAAAAGGCAGGGAATTATAGGCCAGTTAGTTTAACATCTGTAGTTGGAAAAATGCTAGAATCCGTCATCAAAGAAGAAATAGCGAGGCACCTAGAAAAGAATGGTTTGATCAAGCAGACGCAGCACAGATTCATTAAGGGAAAGTCATGTTTAATGATTTTATTAGATTTCTATGAGGATGTGACTAGTGCGGTAGATAGAGGGGAACCAGTGGATGTGGTGTTTTTAGATTTCCAAAAGGTGTTTGATAAGATACCTCACAAAAGATTGCTACAAAAGGTTAGGGTGCACAGAGTTGAGGGTAAGGTGTTGCCATGGATAGAGGACTGGTTGTCTAATAGGAAGCAGAGAGTTGGAATCAATGGGTGCTATTCTGGTTGGCAGTTGGTGACAAGTGGAGTGCCGCAGGGATCAGTGCTAGGCCCTCAACTGTTTACCATTTAGATAGATGATCTGGAGGAGGTGGCTGAGTGTAGGGTAACGAAATTTGCTGATGACACGAAGATGAGTGGAAAAGCAAATTGTGTGGAAGGCATGGAAAGTCTGCAGAGAGATCTGGATAGGCTGAGTGAGTGGGCAAGGACCTGGCAGATAGAGTATAATGTTAGCAAATGTGAGGTTATCCACTTTGGTAGAAATATCAGTGGGAGGGATTATTATTTAAAAGACAAAAATCTGCAGCATGCTACAGTGCAGAGGGACCTAAGGGTCCTTGTGCACGAATCGTAAAAATCCAGTCTGCAGGTGCAGCCAGTAGTCAAAAAGGTGAATGGAATGTTGGCCTTTATAGCAAAGGGATAGAATATAAAATTGGGGAGGTCTCGCTGCAACTGTCCAGGGTACTGGTCAGGTCACAGCTGCAGTACTGTGTGCAGTTTTGGTCACCGCATTTGTGGAAAGATATGTTGGCCTTGGAGGGAGTGCAGAGAAGGTTCACTAGGCTGATACTGGAGATGAGGGGGTTAGACTATGAAAGGGATTGAATAGACTGTGTCTGTAGTCGTTGGAGTTTAGAAGGCTGAGGGGCGTCTTATCAAGCCATATAAGAGAATGAAAGGGACAGATAGAGTAGAGGTAGAGAGATCCTTCCCGCTTAGAAAGGATGGCAGGATTAGAGGGCACAGCCTCAAAATAAAGGGGGTGGGGGCGCAGTTTAGATCAGAGTTGAGGAGGAACTTCTTCACTCAAAGGGTGGTGAATCTCTGGAACTCCCTGCCCGTTGAACTGGTGGAGGCTACCTCGCTGAATATATTTAAGTCACAGGTAGATAGGTTTCTGATAGACAGGGGAATTAAGAGTTATGGGAAGAAAGCGGGAAAGTGGAACTGATCCACTTCAGATCAGCCATGATCTTATTGAATGGCAGGGCAGGCTCGAAAGGCTAGATGGCCGACTCCTGCTCCTATTTCTTATGTTCTTAGGTCCAGCAGTTGTATTACTGTTTGTACTGAGGCTGTAATGATATCTTGAACCAAGTGGCACTGGTGGATCCCAGATTTAACATTGGTAAATAGGTTACTCACGATAAAGTGCCTTTTGATTGTTCACTCTTCCCTGTCTTGAATTGCATGGTCCAGAAGAAATACA
The DNA here is from genome assembly GCA_024679065.1 of Sphyrna mokarran. Taxonomy (NCBI): domain Eukaryota; kingdom Metazoa; phylum Chordata; class Chondrichthyes; order Carcharhiniformes; family Carcharhinidae; genus Sphyrna; species Sphyrna mokarran. Next base: position 95,482,757 of record JAGIQG010000003.1, read on the forward strand.
CATCATCATTCCCCATCACAAGCATAGCTGATCTGAATTTCAGCAAACTGGGATCTAGATTTATTTTTCCCAGAAAACCTCACTGTAAAATTTGTTTAAGCAAGTCTGGCAGTAACGTTGCGTATGATTAACTTTCAGCTGGCAATGGCCTTACAATCCAGAAATCTACATAGACTGTTATTGTGAGAGAATGTTATAAATACCAAATCCCAAAGCTAAGTGAATTTTACATGTGTATTGAATAGCCTAATTTAATAGTGTACAGCTTTTAATACATCTTCGTACAGAACTTTAATTTGAAACTCCAGTTTCCCTGCACACATCATAACCTTGTTTAATGAGATGTGTTCTTCACATTTCAGGCTGTGATAATTCAATTTCTAAAGAATTACTTTTTCTAACCTTTTAACCTCTACCCAATAAAAAGTCATTAAATCTTATGTTATGAAAATAAGGATTCAACTATCAAAAATTTTACTTTGCACAGCTTATCTCTTTAATAATCATATTCATATCAGCCTTTGCGTAGGAAAACGCTTGTATCTGAGTCAGAAGGATTTGGTTCAAATCATTCCCGGAAACTTGAGCACCCTATCTCAGTTGATATACTAAAGACTGCTACACTGTTGGAAGTGTCACATTTGGGATAAGACATTGAGAGCCTACCTTTTTGTCAAATGGATGTAAAATATTCCAAGACACTGTTTTCCAGTCTCAAGCAGTGTTTATCTATTAATCAGCACCTAAAATAATGATCTAGTCATTTCTCATTGTGGGTTTGTTAGAACTTGATCTTGCAAAAGAGTAGCTGCTTTAAAAAATTCATTCATAGGATGTGGGTGTCATTGGTATGAGTATAAAAAAAGAGAACAGGTCTTTCAGCCTCTTTCAACCTATTGAGCCTGCTCCACCATTCAGTGAGATAATGGCTGAACGTCTATCTTAGTTTCACCTATCTCCATAATCTCCATATCTCTAGTTTCTCAGTATCCAGAAATCTAGTGATCTGTGTCCCAATTGTACTCAATGGCTGAGCATCCCCCCACTCTCTACAATAGCGAATTCCAAAGATTCTTAACCTTTTGTGTGAAGAAATTCTGCTCATCTCGGTCCAAAGTGGTTGACCCTTGCTCTGAGACTGTGATTCCTCATTCTTAACTCCACAGCCCTGTGAAATATGCTATTAGCATTTCCCTGCTTAAATGAGATTGCCCCTCATTCTTCTAAATTCTAGGGGCCAAAGACCGTGATTAATCAATCACACCTCATAGAACAATCTCTGGAATCAAACCTTCATTGCATTCCCTCGAAGCCACATATGTTCCTCCTTGGTCAACCTTTCTTGCCAACCCCTAACTGTCGTTGAGAAGGTAAGGCTATTCTATCCCTTTCTTGCATTGATGCTATCTATGAATACATACACTCACAGTGCTGTCAGGTTGGATATTCCAGTATTTTGACTCCGTGTTGTAGTCACGACAATATAGTCCCAAATCATGATGGTGTGTGACTTGGAATGGGGACTTTCAGATGGTCACATCCCCTTGCATCTGCTGCTCTTGACTTTCTAGGTGGCAAAGTTTGTTGGTTTGGAAAATGTTATCAAGGGAGTCTTTCTTGTTGAGTTGCTGCAGCATAGCTTGTAGATGGTACACATTACTCTTACTGTGGTTCAGTTATGGAGAGAGTGAATGCTTAAGCTTGTCGATGGGGTGTCGATCAAGTGGGTTGCTTTTGTCCTGGATGATATCAAGCGTCTTGAATGTTGTCGGAGCTGTACCCATCTAGGAAAATGGAGAGTATTTGATTGCACTCCTGACTTGTGCAGTGAAGATGGTGCACAGGTTTGAGGAGTCAGGCACTGAGACTGTAAGTAATATTTTGATGCAATGTTATTTCTGTTTTTGTTGTGGATCTTTTCTGTAGTAAGGTAATTTTCACTGAAGTGTTTCTGCTACAACAAAAATGTATAATTGCGCAGCACCTTCAACGTGATGAAACATCCAAATGCACTTCACAGGAGCATTATAAAACAAGGGTGAGCTGTGAGGAGGTGCTTCAGTGTGATTTGGACAGGCTGTGTTTATGGGTATCTGCATGACAGATGCAGTATAATGTAAATAAATGTGAAATTATCCACTTCAGTAGCAATAATAAGAAGACAGATTATTACTTGAATGGTTGTAAATTAGCTCCAAATAACACCTTGGAGTCCTTATGCACCAGTCACTGAAAGTAAGTATGCCAGTACGACAAGCAGTAAAGAAGGCAAATGGTACGTTGGCCTTTATAACAAGAGGATTTGAGTATAGAGAAAGGAATGTTTTGCTGCAATTATATAGGGTGATGGTGAGGCCTCACTTGGAGTATTGTGTCAACTTTGTCCTTATCTGAGGAAGGATGTCTTTGCTATAGAGGGAGTACAGCAAAGATTTACCAGACTGATTTCTGGAATGTCAGGTCTATTGTTTGAAGAGAGACTAAGTCAGTTAAGATTATAGTCATTGGAATTCAGAAGAGTGAGAGGGGATCTCATAGAAACTTATAAAATTCTTAGGGCTACGCAGGGTAGATTTAGAAAGAATGTTCCAAATGATGGGGGAGTTCAGAACTAGGCTCATAGTTTGAGGATAAGGGGTAAATATTTAGAACTGAGGTGAGGAGAAATTTCTTTACCCAAAACTCAAGAATTTCAAGAAGAAATCAGATAAAGCTCTTGGGGATAAAGGGATCGAGGGATGTGGAAGGAAGGGAGATTAGGATAGTGAATTCAATGATCAGCCATGACCAAAATTAATGGTGGAGCAGGCTTAAGGACAGAATTGCCTACTCTTGCTTCTAGTTTCTATGTTTCTGTGTTTATGACACTGAGCCAGATAAGCAGATGTTATGCCTTATAAATTGGAGCTGTTTCAGAGAGGTACATTTTGAATATGTCCAACTCCCACTGTTTGTGTCTCTCTCCATTGAGAAATATGTTTACCTGCATTAACCTAGATGTCTGATCATGATTCTCGTCAGGACACTTCTCTCATCCACTATTAAAAATATTACACTTCTCACCTAAACACCTGGTCTATATCCTTATTGATTTCATGGCTCTCCAATGATCAAAGATGGAATTTGAAATCCCTGTTCTCATTTATAAATTTTACCTTGGCTTCTCTTTATCTTTGCAACCTCATCCAGCATACACACCTATTGATTTTCCAACTTTGTCCTCTGCTACATGCCCATCTTCAGTAACAGAACCTTTTGATGTTTTGACCCTGCATTCTCAAACATGCTCCCTAAGACCTTTTACATATCTTTCTCTTTCATCCTCAAAATCCTCCACAACATATTTTGCAAAACGGTGTCAGATATACCCATCCCCACACAGTTCTATGATGAAAGAAAAATTTGATGTTGTACAGGGAGAGCTTGAAGATCAAGAACCATGCCTTGTGTGTGGAACTCATATGGTCAAAGTGTCAGCCTTTGCTTACTTGATGACATTGTTGATTTAACAGCCACTGGAGCCTGTCTCCTGGTTCCTGCAAGACTACCTCAAAGCTGCTATAAGCAAGTTGAATCAAACCCCGTTCTCATGGTAACCAAGCAGATTGATGCCATCAAACATTTTCCAAATTGGCCAGTGTATCTTGGCTTCGGGGCTAGGCCCAGCTGCAATCCCAGAGACCTGCTGGGAGAATGACCTTGTGACCTGATTGAGGGTAAAGTGGAAAAGCTGGAGTCCCGGCACCTGGATTCAGACTCTGCCCAGCTAATATCAGAAGATAGGAATTTGGACCAAAAGTGGACAAATTCAGCTGTCGAGGCCTGTTCTACTGTTCAATCAGATCATGGTTGATCTCTCCCTGGTCTCAAATCCACCAGTCTTCCATATCCCTTTATCCTTTTTTAAATTAAAAATAAATCTATCTCCTTCTAGAAACCATTCAACAATTTAGACTCTACCATGCTATGGCTCAACAAGTTCCACAAATTCACCACTCTCTGCGAGAAGTAGTCCCTGCTCATATAAGTTTTAAATCTATTGCTTCTCAACGTATACCTGTGACCTCTTGTTCTATATTGCCCCATAAGAGGAAACATTTGGTCTATATTTACTTTATCAATCTCTTTAAAATTCTTAGATTAGATCCACTCTCATCCTTCAAATCTCCAGTCAGTATAAGCCCAAACTGTTTAATCTCTTCTCATATGTAAATTGCTTCATCCCCGGAATCAATCTGACGAACCTCCTCTGAACTGCCTCTAATGCCACCACATCCTTCATCAAATAAGAAGACCAAAACTGGATATAATATTCCAGATATGCTCTCATCAACACCTTATACAATTGTAACAACTCTCCTCCACTTGTATATTCCAGTGCTTTGGAAATAAATGCCAACATCCCATTTGCCTTTTTTATTACATGCTGCATCTGCATACCGACTTCAGCAATTCATGAACGTAGACACCCAGGTCCCTCTGCCTGGACACATTTTGAATCTACTTCCCATTTAGGTAATTTGCCTTTCTATTTTTTCTGCCAAAATGGACAACCTCACAGTTATCCACATTAAACTCCACCTTCCATAATTTTGGCCCATTCTCCAAGTCTGTAAAATCTTTTGTATCCTCTTCACTGCCTCCTTTCCTATTTGCTTTAGTACTCTCTGCAAATGTTGTATTTGTATTAGTATTAGTACTCTGACCCTGCTTGCAGATCATTACTGTGGAAAGATATCCTATTTAATCTCTCTTTCATTCACTCTCCAGTCCTGAGAAGCATTGCTCTTGCCCTCAGCTACATGCTTGTCCACCTTGTGCTTCTTACGGCTGGAACCTTTCTAATTCAGTCAGATTATAATTTGTGTCTGTGTTCATAACTTCACCCTTTGTAGGATCTATCTGTCGAGAAAGAAACACACACCCACTTCCCCAGAATGGCTGGAATTGTCTGTAATATCCTAAAGAAGGAGAGTGAGGTGCAGAGATGGAGGGAGAGAATTTCAGATCTTTGTCATGGTCATCAGTAATGGAGCAATTCAAATTCAGGATGCACAGGAGACCAGAATTGGAGGAGTGCTGGTATCTCAGTCAGTTATGGGGCTGAACAAAATGATGGAAATAAGGAGAGACCAGACCAGGGAGCAATTTGAAAACAAGGATGAGAATTTCAAGTCAATGTATTGCTTGATTGGGAGCACAGCAGCAATAGGGGAATTGAACTTGCTGCAAGCCAAGACATGGGCAGCAAAGTTTTGTAGGACCACAAGTTTACATTGTGTATGAAGTGGGGAAATCAGTTATAAGTGCATCGGAATACTCAAGTTTAGAGAGAACAAAGTTTTTAATTATTGAAGAAAATACAGAGTTAGCATCCCTGCCAATTGATAACACTTAGCTGTGCTTTTCATTCACTTTAGTGATGGTTAAAAGTTTTTTTTTGCTTTTGGAGTATCTTTAGGTCAGAAATGTATTGCAATCCGAGACATCTTAAGAAATACCATAACAGTGGCATTGTGGTACAGTGCTTAATATTGCTGTTTCACAGCGCCAGGAACACATGTTCCCTTTCTGGCTTGGGTCACTGTCTGTGAGGAATCTGCACGCTCTCCCCGCGTCTGCATGGATTTCCTCCCACAGTCTAACTAGCGTGCTGGTTCGGTGCATTGGCCGTGCTAAATTTTCCCTCAGTATACCTAAGCAGGCACCAGAGTGCAGCGACAAGGGGATTTTCATAGTAACTTCTTTGCAGTGATAATGTAAACCTATTTGTGACACTAATAAACAAACAAAGTTGCTGTTATGATTAAAGACTTAAGTAAATGGGAGGGAGGTTCTAAGCATGCAAGGATATTTCCTGCAGTTTCAGGGAATTTATTCCTTCACTTTTGCTAAATAAACCTGTACTTGTGAATAAATAATCAAGTGTGAAATATTATTCTGGATCCCTGTTCCTCTTATTTTTGAGAGTGGTGATGATTTCAGAAGTATATCACCAGGTGGCACTATAGGACTAAGTCAGGCTCTGAATTTTTGATATCAATCCAGTTTGTATTTATACTGTATAATAAACATGAAAACAATCTTAACGAAGGAAAGATGGATAGTTTTAGCTGCTTTGATTGCTTTTCTTTTAATAGAACCAAAAATAAAGATAACTTCTGCTAGTGGGAGAATATTTTAATATCTCACTCTCCTTAGTTTTTCATATGTGAAGGAAAGATAGTTCCAGAATATCACAGTAACTACAAATTGATTGCAACAGCATAAAGAAATGATCTGAAAAAAGTGGAAATATTCTAACTGAATGTTTCAAATTTTGAACTAAATTAATTTCCAATTTTGCAGCATTAGTTTGTCAGCTGACATTTTTAGGAGCATTATTATCTCAATAGGTCAATGCACCCATTTTCTTTTGGCTCTGTGTCAACAAAGTGTCCTTTCGCAGTGGAAACTATTTTCCAAACTGGATGTTACATTAAATTCCTTGTACGTGCCCCACTTAAAAGTTCTTAAACTTTCCCCCCTTTCCTTGGCTAGAATCTCACTGCCTGGAATTAGACACAGAAAACAGCTCAAACCAGTTTGTGCTGACACTCTAGAGGTGGTGGTAGGGGGGCAGGAAGGATGGTCTTACATCTGCGGACTTCAGTGTACTCTTAGTAGTCTCTTGAATACTGCACAGGAATATATTCTTTGGCTCACCAAAACTGCTACTTCTGTGTTGATTTGAGTCAAACCACACTGTATTTGTTTACAAATGCCAAAATTAAATGCAGTCCCATGTTATTTGATTTATTATGGCAGGCATTGGCAACTGGAGAAAGGTCATTTACCTGGGCTGGTTAGAAATATTAGTGTGTCCTCAGTAAATAAGCAAGCTACAAATAAATAATCTTCTATTAGGAGTTAAGAATATCTTTTTGCATCTGTGTCAACCAACTGTAAGAGATGCTAAGGAGATTGCTGAGCAAGCAATCACATGCTGCTAACGACATAATCTGGAACGATGCTGTACAAGGTGCCTGACTCCAAATGGCGTGCCTCTAGTGGCCAGGCTCTCTGTTATTGCTGCCCAACCAATGGCACAACTTTTGTTATTTTTCTCTCTTGTTTTTCAGGATTAAGATGTGAACAGGAGGTGAGGGGATTAGCAGAAATAGCTGGATTTTGCCAATTGGGGATGGAAGGTGGGGAAACTGGCCCTACGGTATATAGGGTAGGATGACTGGGATGAAAACTATATTTGGCGCCTCAGGTATTGCAATGTGCACAATAGAGGAATCATTTGACCTACAATGAGATCCGTTGTCATCTTATCCAGAAATCCACAATGAATAGTGAAGGCTATCAGGAACTATCCAGATCCATCTAATTTGATCCTCAAACCAATTGTGGTCTGGTTGGCCAAATATAATTTCATATAAGGTCTTTGCAGTTAGGAACCTTTCATTCCAAATATCCCAGAGGTATACCCAAACCTAAACTTATTTCCCTAAATTATAAAGATTTAATTAACCTCCATACTGCCTCATTTCTTTTTCTGTCAAGAGTTGTAGAAGATTTATGCAAACAAGTTTCAAGGCTATGCAAACAAGATTATTTGTCATTCTTTAATCTTGCATTAATATTTTCCAAGAAAATAGTTTAGCTCACCTCATTAGTGCTGTACCATTTTAAACTACATAGTGCATTCCAAATCACACACGTACATTTTTTGCACAGTGCACTACAAATAATCAATTTTTTGTTAGCAATTTACAGTATTTAAAGACTAATGATGTAACACATTTACGACACGGTTCTGTTAACACTCAAGCTGTGACAGCTGAGTACTCACAGTTTATGTACAAGGGTGTCATTTTTGCCACATTCCAATCCTCTGGCAATTACCCAGAAAAGATTGAAACATACAAATATATGAATTAAGAGCAGAAGTAGGCTATTTGGTCCATCAAGCCTATTCCACCATCTAATAAGATTATGGCTTATCTATTTGTATTCCAAATTGTACATTCTCCTCCACACCCAATAATCGTTGATCCTCTTGCCTAGTAAGTAGCCATCTACCTCCAAATTTTAAAATATTCAATGGCCCCACTTCCACAACCTCCTGATGCAGAGAGTGCTAAAGTCACACAGCCCTCTGAGGCAACATTTTTCCTCATCTCTGTCCTAAACAGGTGACTCTTAATTTTAAAACAGTGGCCTTTAGTTCTGGACTCGCCCACAAAAGATAACATCGTTTCCACATTGATCTGGTCAAGACTGTTCAGGATCTGAGACACTTCAATCATATTGCCTGCCACTCATCAGAACTCAAGTAGATATAAGCCCAATCTGTCCATCCTTGTCTCATAAGGCAACTCACCCATTTCAGGTATCAATGTGGTAAATCTCCTCTGAATCACCCCCCCCAAAAGTATTTATATATTTTCTTAGATAAGGAGATCAGTACTGCACACACAATATTTCAGATTTGATCTCACTAATGCCCTGTACTGCTGAAGTGTGAAGGGGGTGATTCTCCCATCCTGCTGTGCTAATTTTTTAGTGCAGTGGGTTTGAGATTCCAGTGGTGCATGATGCGAGGTATCTGTGCTGGATGTTCTAGCCTGTTGGCGTCTCCCAGTGCTGGATTTCTGGTGGTGTCAACTCTGCACCAGGAACAGGTGGGGAGATGCATAAATTATCATAACGTTCATTACCATATATTTTAAATCCAGTTAGTGGGCCCGGGACTGAATCATGAGGCCCATTAGCCTCTCCCACTCTGCTAGGAGTATTTCACTCCAGCGGGGTTCACAGTAGCTTCTCACTTTTGGGGACCTAGTGACCCGATCCTGCTGGAGTAAAGAGGGGACAAATGGAGCTCTCTAACGGTTTGGGTGCAGGGAGGGTGTGCGGTGCCCCCAAGCACTGTCCAAGGAGCAAGGTGCCTATGCCCAGAATTTGTTTGTGAGAATTCTGGCCAACATCCTTACTTGAATGTTCAATTCATCTTGTGATAAATTATAGAATTCAATTTGCCTAATTAATTATTTGCTGCACTTGTATACTAACCTTTTGCGATTCAGATACTAGAACACCTAGATCCCTCTGTATCTCAGCATTCTGCAGTCACTCTCCGTCGAAGTAATATTTTGCTTTTTTATTCTTCCCACCAAAATGAACAACTTCATATTTTCCCATATTGTACTGCATCTGCCAATTTTTGCCAATCTATGTATGCATAGCTTTTGCAACCTCCTTATATCTTCTTCACAACACCCTTTCCTACCTATCTTTGTGTCATCTGCAAATTTAGCTACCATACTTTTGCTCACCCCATGTCAGTGATTGATATAAATTGTAAAAATCTGAGGCCGTAGCAGGAGACCCCTGCGGGGCTCCAGTCGTCACAATCTGCCAATCAGTAAAAGATGATGACAAGCCCTTGTAATATCTCCACCCCCACTTCACTGAGCAACTTACCCACTAAAAGCATCACAGGCTTTTATTGTATGTCCAGGCTCTTAAGTTTCAGCTCATCCATTATCTCTACCATTTCAGCTTATGCTGATATTTTGTCAGCATCTTATTCTTTAGTAAATACTGCTACAAAGTACTTTTTGCCTTAGCTTGCATCTCTAAGAATATATCAACCTCTTTATTGCCAAGGAGCTCCACCTCACTTCTTACTATTGCCTTACTATTTACATGCCAGTTCAGGATTTTAATATAACCATATGTCATTCAGTTCTCATTTTCTCTTTGCCTTTTTTCTGCTTCTATTTCTCCCTCAAGGTATTTGACCTGCTTCTTGCTTGAAGAATGTTCCTGACATGCATCATACACCCTCTTGTTTTGTTTCACTGCGTTCTCTGTCTTCCACATCATCCAAGGAGTCCTGGTTTCAGTTCTCTGCCTCTATTGTTGAAACGTACTTAATGAGTACCAGAACCATCTCTTCCTGAAAGCTCAACCATTGTTTTGTTACTTTCCCCATCAATCTTTATTTTTATTTTATCCTGGCTAGATGCCCTCTTATTCCATTAAAACAAGCCCTCTTCAAATTTAGTTGTAATTCATACTATGCCTTACTCTTCTCCATTATTAATGTAAAGTTTATGGTATACTGATGACTCTTGTCCACATATTCTCCCACAAACATTTGGTCCACTTGGTCAACCTCATTTCCCAGCATTGGATCCAGCAATATTGCTTCCCGGGAATATGCTGGTTCTGAGTACAGTTCAGAAATTCCAGAGAAACATGCAAGTACATGCACACATGCACACGTTCACTCAGACACACACACTCAGACATACAAGCACTTATTCAGACATGCACACTTGTCTCAGATACGTGCACACTCAGAAACACAAGCACTCATTCACACGCATGCACGCATTCATTCAGACACGCACACACTCAGTCAGACACACACACACACTCGTTCAGACATGTACACACATGTGTACATGCGCAGATACAGACATACAGACACGCACAACTGCAGATATACAGACATGCGCATTCACACTCTCACGCGCACACACACACACAATACGCAAATTATAATTGGAGAATTAAATGGTAGAAAGTAATGCCCACCCTTAAGACATGTTTGGTTGGGGGGGGTGGGGGGGGGGGGGGGGGGGGGGGGGGAGGTGGGCGCAATCAGGGCTAGTGCAATCATTAGAAAACTAGACAGTTGCCACGAGCGGTAATATTTGACCAAATTCTGACTGAACTCAGACATCCATACATGTGTCTGATTGAACTATTCATGTAAGCACAAACAGGCTTCAGCAATGAGAATGAAAGATCTAGATCTATTGATATACATTCACATGTTCCAACATATATATAGATCTCCATGTACTTACATTGAAGACTTTCCCAAAACTCATTTGTCTGTGACAGTTATACAGATTTGTACATTTACATGATTATTTCAAAATTGTGAACCAGTAAATAATATCAAAGGCTGTAATTTAATCTAGCCCACTCTGTCGTAATGATTATTGATTGGGTAAACTATGCATAAAGTTATCTAATAACTCTTTTAGGTTTACACAGTCTTACTACATGTGAACCTTAATATACAATTCTTCTGATACATGTTCTGTGAAAAATATTAAACATTAAAAATGTATAGTCAGAATTCTTTATCATGTAAAATAGATCTATTGTGAGTATAGAATTTTTATTTATAACACACAATATTCATTTCTGAAGGTAAATTTTGGTGGGTGGAGATGCACTAGACTGAAGGTTTACTGTGGGTGCCATGCCTAAAATTCTTGCACCAGCCCTGGAGGATATTCAGGAGTGTGATAAATGGATTATGATAATTTCCCATCTCTGCAATAACTCAATCCATGCTGTCCCAACACTAATTGAGGCCCATCGTTCGCAGCATTCACCTAGTGGCAGTTGGGGGACTTGCCATACAGGAAGCTTGCAACATACCCTGTCGAGAACCTAGCGCCAGGAAGAACCACCCCATTTACCTTATTGTCAACCTCTCCTTCCACTTCCCCACAGACCACACCTCATTTGTGGCCGAGGTCATTTGATGATCACGGGCCTTGGGTGGTTGCTTTGCCAGCAGCAGCCACCACTCCTGCTGGTGCATCAGAACAAAGCACAGCTACTGGCCTCTGATAGATGGGCATGTCTCGGGGTGGAGTCCTGGGGAAAGCCAATAGCTGTCCAATTAGCTTCTTGAGTTAATTCTGCTCAAAGTGGGCAACATAGGCTTGCAGTAGCTCTGCAGCAAGTGGGTGATTCACCCATCACTTGCATTAAGTACCACCCAGGAGCGCCACTCTGTAGTTCTGGCGTATCTGTGATTTCCCTGCTCTAATATTTTTTCCATGATTTGGATGTCTACAGAATGTTCACAGGAATGTGACCATTACCTTTTTGTTTTTTTTCCTTTTTTTTCAACACTATAGTGCCTTCCCCAAATCGGGTTGGCTACCCCACATCCCTTTTATCCTTTCCTATCTTTTCTGAACATTTGGGGTGGAATTTTCCTCTCCCGCTCCTACCCTTTTGTCTCCTAGCAACTTCTATAACACCAATCATAGAGTTCAAAGGTAACCTCCCCACCCTCGATCATCCATTCTTAGCAACTTCTGTTACGCAAATCATTGGGTCAAAAGATCTTGTTCCCAATAATCTGGGAGCTATCTTTATCAATAAAAATGAATAATCCTATTCATTGTAGAGTCTGGGAATCTAGACTTTCTCTGACCTATACTGATAAAAATTGTTCTTTGTGACTGCATTGTGCTAAAAGAATGTGATTCATCTTAGCAAGCTCCAATCCCATTATGCCTCAGGGCAGCCTGCATTTTGGCAAAGTGTATATCTGAAATACCTTTTTGAATCCAAATTACATGTTTAAATCTTTTAACTAATTATATGTGTTTCTCTGCAGACAGTACCTTTTGTAATATTTTCAGGCAGTCTGTGATTCTTACTCCAAAGATAATCTACTTAGTTCTATTAGTTTTTATTAGTGTTTTAAGCCCCAGAGTATTTTGAATATTATATCTCAAACTTTGACTCCTATTTTAGAAATATTGGATAAATATTTTTCTAGTGCACAAGTGGGGGGGAACAACATTGCAAATAATGTTTTATCAATCTGTTGATGAGATTACAACATATAATGAATGTCTTATCTTGTATGTTAACTCATCAATCCACGATCTAGAACCTAACAGGAAAATCGAATATCAGAAAGGGTAATCTGCTTGAAAAAGACCCCTCTGGCAAAGCAATACTCAATAATGGGTTCCCAGTTGTACTTTGAGGAAGCTCAATAATTTTAACTCTTATTTCAAACATTTGTAACTCCAGGCACAAAAGCAGGATAAGATCAATTTTTAATATATATTTTGATTTTTTTTGCTTTTATTTGCTCCACCCACCATCAGTCAGCAGTTTCTATGACACCAGCTCTGTTGGTGTCATACAGGTACAAGTTTCCACATGCTTCTGATTAAGCCATTACTGCTGGTTAACCTTAGGTCGGATGGTTATCTGGTTGGAATGTCAGATGCAGTTCGCCCACACCACAGCTCCAGATTTCTTTTCAATCCATTTTAGCACCTATTGCCCTACAAGTTTGTCAGTTGTCTGAGATAAGATTGCCTTTGATCTCCACGCCTTGATCAGAAGTTTTTAAATACAGTACAGAGAGGCAGCTTTTTTTGGTTGATTTTCAAGTTTATGCCTGGCTGAGTTAGCTTTCTGTGAGGATTTTCAGCGTGGATTCCTCACAGCTGCAACAGCGTTTGGGTTCATTTGAGCTGTCAGTTTAGGAAGAACAATAATAACTCGTTCTTAGATTTGCTGATTGCAGTGGGTAATTAAAGTACGCTTAAACAACATGCCAAACAGGTTCATCATTGAAAACTTTCCAAGTATTGAAAGGTGAAGAAACACACTGTTAATTGGCACATTGGTGATAAGAGACGGCAATGTTTCTGCTGAAAGAAGAATGTGTAATTTGTACACGTGTCTCCTTCAGTGAAATCAGAAAAAAAGGGAGAGCTTTATTAATTCTGCACTGCATATCAGTGAAATTCAGATCAACATGAAATCTGTGCCTCCATCAATGAGATTAAAGTGAGAGGGAGTTCCAAATAATTTAAACACTAGCAGCCCTTTACTTTCAGATTCCATGCTGCTAATTGGTATTACTTCAGATATAATGGTGGCAATTTTCCCCTTTGGATCAGGTGGGGATGAAAAGCAAATAGGGGCTGTAGAGGCGCATTGGGACAGTTTCCTGATATGCTTTCTCCTTCTCTTACCTTTATCAAAGATCAGTTGTCTGTGTTGCCAATAACTGACCTGGTAGCTGTGTGAGGCAAATTGATCACATTGGATTATATTAGATACAACACACCAAATAAGAACATAGGAACATAAGAAATAGGAGCAGGAGTAGGCCATCTAGCCTCTCAAGCCTGCCCTGCCGTTCAATAAGCTCATGGCTGATCTGAAAGTGATTCAGTTCCATTTACCCGCCTGCTTCCCATAACCCTTAATTCCCTTATTGATCAGAAATCTATTTGCCTGTGACTTTAACATACTCAATGATGTGGCTTTCACTGCTTCAGTGGGCAGAGAATTCCAGAGATTCACTACCCTTTGAGGGAAGAAGTTCTTCCTCAACTCTGTTCTAAACTGAACACCCTCTCCCTACTTATTTTGAGGCTGTGTCCTCTAGTTCTTGTTTCCTTTCTAAGTGGAAAGAATCTCTCTACCTCTACCCTATCTAGCCCCTTCATTATCTTATATGTCTCTATGAGATTACCCCTCAGCCTCCTAAACTCCAATGAATATAGGCCCAATCTACTCAATCTCTCCTCATAAGCTAACCCCCTCATCTCCAGTATCAATCTGGTGAACCTTCTCTGTACTCCCTCTAAGGCCAAAATATCCTTTCGCAAATTAGAAGATGAAAATTGTGCACAGTACTCTAGTTGTGGCCTCAGCAGTACCCTGTACAATTGAAGCAAGATCTCCCTGCTTTTATATTCCATCCCCTCGCGATAAAGGCCAACACTCCATTTGCCTTCTTGATCACCTGCTGCACCTGCAGACTGAGGTTTTGCAATTCATGCACAAGGACCCCCAGATCCCTCTGCACAATAACATGTTGTAATTTTTCACCGTTTAAATAATAGTCCATTTTACTATTATTCCATCCAACGTGGATAACATCACACTTGCCAATGTTATACTCCATCTGCCAGATCCTCACTCACTCGCTCAGCCTATGCAAATCTCACTGCAGACTTTCCATGTCCCCCACACAATTCGTTTTCCCACCCACCTTCGTGTCATCAACAAACGTTGTTACCCTACACTCAGTCCCCTCCTGCAGATCGAATATGTAAATGGTAAACAGTTGAGGCCCCAGCACCAATCCCTGCGGCACTCCACTAGTCACCAACTGCCAACCAGAAAAGCACCCATTTATTCCAACTCTCTGCTTCCTGTTAGATAATCAGTCCTCAATCCACCTCAACACTTTACCCCCAACTCCGTGTACCTTAATCTTCTGCAGCAATCGTTTGTGAGGCATCTTATCGCACACCTTCTGGAAATCTAAAAACACTATATCCACCGGTTCCCCTTTGTTAACCGCACTTGTTACATCTTCAAAAAAATCCATAAGTTCGTCAAACATGACTTTCTCTTCATAAATCAATGCTCGTCTGCTTGATTGAACCATTCTTTTCCAGGTGACCTGCTATTTCTTTAATGATGGATTCCAGCATTTTCCCAACTTCTGTTGTTAAGCTAACTGGCCTGTAGTTATCCACCTTTTGTCTACTTCCTCTTTTAAACAGCGGCGTTACATTAGCTGTTTTCCAATCTGCTGGCACTTCCTCAGAATCCAGTGAATTTTGATAAATTACAACTAATACATGTTATTACATCTGCCATTTCTTTCAGTACCCTGGGATGCATTCCACCTGGGCTCGGGATCTTGTCTACCTTTAGTCCCACTTGTTTACCAAGCACTACCTCTTTAGTAATAGTAATCATTTTAAGGACCTCATCCCCTACAGTCCCACGACCGTTAATGTTCGGTAAGCTATTTGCATTCTGTACCATGAAGATCGATACAAAAAACTTGTTTAAGGCCTCAGCTGTTTCCTCATTTCCCATTATTAAATCCCCCTTTTCATCTTCTAAGAGTCCAACATTTACTTTAGCCACTCTTTTCCTTTTTATATATTTGTAAAACTTTTACTATCAGTTTTTATATTTTGCGCTAGTTTGATTTCATCATCTATCTTTCCTTTCTTTACTGCTTTCTTAGTCGTTCTTTGTTGTTTTTTAAAGCTTTCTCAATCTTCTAATTCCTCACCAGTTTTGGCCACTCTGTATGCATCAGTTTTTAATTTAATACTCTCCTTTATTTCCTTCGTTATTCACGGCTGGTTATCCCTTGCTTACATTCCTTCTTTACCACTGGAATATATTTATGATTTTGTGGTTCCCCATATCCCTGAACCCTCCCCTTACCATTTAGTATAAAGCCCATTTTTTAAGCAGGCCATCAGTGCTTGTCAATGCTTATGCTTCACTCAAGCTTGTTAATGATTCAATTGTCAATCCTTTTGCCAATGCTGTGGAATTTTTTTCAGCATTGCATGGGACCTAAACCAATAAACAGCAATTCGTCAGCTCATGAAATGTGAATGCATAGTGGACAGTGGGGCGAGGTGGTTGGAATATACCTGGAATGTGTCAGCGGGTTCAAAGCCATTTGCAGTTCAAAAGGTATTTATAGAATGTGAATCCCAGTAAGAAGATTAGCAGCTGTACACAAAGCAAAAGAAATACGTTGCCCTGATACTAGGAAATACTTTGGTTTGATTGCATCATTCAGAGAAAACATGCCCCGATGATCTTTTTGAATTAACAGAGGGTACAGCCAAATATAAGAGAGAATCTTCAAAGGGAAACAATGATATAACAGGCAATCTCTTTGTGGAAGCAGGGGGCAGATTCCATGTTGCAACCTATAAACTGGCTTCAACTAGCAGACTAGAAGCAAGAATGCAGAAACCTTCGTGGAGATAGTTAAAACTCATATCTTCACTGAACCAAGAAGGGACGTTTCCCAGAAGAACTTCTCAATTCTATAATGTGGCAACGAGAAACTGGTGTTTATTTATAAATCTATTGAAGTGGATATAGTTTGCGAAGAGCAAAGTCCTGAAAGAGTTCAGATGTTTTAAAATATTTTAGATCAAAAGGGTAATTCCTACTTAAACTGCAGGTGCATTTGGTGGTTTTCTTGCACGGAAATATCTTAGATCATTATAATTCTGTCTGTGTATATGTGTCTTATTTATTGTAATAAATAGCCTTCAGTGAGTATTATACTATGACTGGTTTGTTACTGTTCTCATTGCATATCACACATGGATCCTTACACCATTCCTGCACACAAAACAATACACCACCATGAACCAGTGCTTCCATGTTGGGAGATCCTCATAGATAACATCAGATGGTTCGTGACAGAGTGGTATGAAAGTGATGTGCAATCTGGATGTGAAATGAAAAAGTCAGCAATTCTGAAGACATGTGCAGGCACAGACTTGACATTTCATGAGCAGCATCTGGAAATTTCTGTCACGTACATACTGGAATTGAAGAAATGGCTGCAACTTCTTTGGGCCTAATTATGCATCCACTTTTACTCTGACTCTTTAGTAACATTCACCGTACCAGCACATTCAACACAGCCACAGAGGAGGCTGATGCTTGACCTTTCAAGCGCATGCGCTGACCTGCCCATCTGTCTCCTCAACTTGTCCACTGTGTCTAATTGAATAGGTGACCTCTGAGGTGGAATCTTAATTGGATGTCTTCCGAAAGATTGAACCTTCTCTTGGCTCCAGGTTATCGATTTGAAAATAAAACCACCTTGCATTTAAAAACTGAAGCTGGGAACATTCAGCCAATTACACAGCAAATGGTTTCAAGAGGCATACAGATGCAAAATCCATAGATTGAAAATGTATTTCTCTCTCCCATTTGATCATCAACATGAGTGATGTTTGTTTCATAGAACATAGAACATAGAACATTACAGCACAGAACAGGCCCTTCGGCCTTCGATGTTGCGCCGACCAATATAAAAAGCAATGCCCCTCCAAACTAAACCATTCCCTTCTCTTCCATATACTTATCAACTAACCTCTTAAACGCCACCAAACTTGGCGCATCTACAACTGCTGCAGGCAGGGCATTCCACTCCCGAACCACCCTTTGGGTAAAGAACCTACCTCTGATATCCGTCCTATAACTATCACCCCTTAATTTAAAGCTGTGTCCCCTCGTGCTAGCTTTCTCCATCCTAGGAAAAAGGCTATCACTGTCCACCCTATCTAAACCTCTAATCATCTTATATGTTTCAATAAGGTCCCCTCTTAGCCCCCTCCTTTCTAATGAAAACAACCTCAAATCCCTCAGCCTCTCTTCATAAGACCTGCCCTCCATACCAGGCAACATCCTGGTAAACCTCCTCTGTACCCTCTCCAATGCCTCCACATCTTTCTTATAATGTGGGGACCAGAACTGCACACAATACTCCAAGTGCGGCCGCACTAGAGTTTTGTACAGTTGCAACATGACGTTGCGGCTCCGAAATTCAATCCCCCTATCAATAAAAGCTAAGACTCCATATGCCTTCTTAACAACCTTCTCGACTTGACTGCCTACTTTCAGGGATCTATGCACATACACACCAAGATCCCTCTGTTCATCAAGACTACTAAGAATCCTACCATTAGCCCTATACTCTACACATTTATTATTCCTGCCATAGTGCATTACCTCACACTTTTCCACATTAAACTCCATTTGCCACCTCTCGGCCCAGCTCTGCAACTTGTCCAAGTCTCTCTGCAAACTATAACACCCCTCTTCACTATCTACCACTCCACCGACTTTAGTGTCATCTGCAAATTTACTAATCCATCCTTCAATACCCTCATCCAGATCATTTATAAAAATTACAAACAGCAGGGGCCCCAAAACAGACCCCTGAGGTACACCACTTGTCACCGAACTCCACGATGAATATCTCCCATCAACCACCACCCTCTGTCTTCTATCTGCTAGCCAATTCCTAACCCAATTAGCTAAATCACCCTCTATCCCATACATCTGCATTTTCTGCAGAAGTCTTCCATGGGCCACCTTATCAAACGCCTTACTAAAGTCCATATATACCACATCAACCGCCTTACCCCCATCCACCTCTTTGGTCACTTTTTCAAAAAACTCAATAAGGTTAGTAAGGCACGATCTACCCTTCACAAAACCATGCTGACTATCCCCAATCAATTCATTTCTCTCTAAATAACTATAAATCCTATCCCTAATAATTCTCTCCAATACTTTGCCCACAACAGAAGTAAGACTCACTGGCCTATAATTCCCTGGAAAGTCTCTCTTCCCCTTCTTGAACAAAGAAGTTTCTTCAGAAGTAATTCTTCAAATGCAAACAAAAATGGAACAAAACTTACTCCAACTTATAAATCAAACAATGGGTTTAATAAAGAAATATCATTACTGTAAACTTGGAGTCTCGCCCTGAGCCAATCCAAGCCTCCCACAATATTATACGGTTCTTATTTATAGTGAATCAGTGGTCAGCTGACTATTACATCATTCTGCAATTGGTTCCATAATTTATTGGGTCGGCTGACCCTTACATCTTGTTACCATTGGTCCCATTACATCCAATACAAAGTTGTCACCAGTTACATTCTAACAATGTTCATCATCATCTAAGTGTCATTCTGAGTGCCACCAGTAACAATAGTCTTCCAAATGTTCAAACTATAGTAGAGGATGACCTAACTTTTGGAGTTCCTGATTAAGCTATTCTTTAATACTGTCTGGTTCCTTGTCTTTCATTAATTCTCCAGGTAGAGAATAAACACTCCAACCCCTCTTACACAAGCAACATGTCAGAAGAACTTCACTTGTCTTCTTTTCATTTTATTGATGAGTTCTGTTGTTTTTTCAATCTTCATTAGTCCTTTTCTCCACTCAGTCTCTGTTACAGTCCTCCAATTAGCACCGTTTTTGAAACTGTTCCCTTTGTTTCCTTCCTTTTTCACAATACTCCAAGCTTCACTGCTATGCTTAATTACAAACCAAATATCACATTTTAATGCACAGATTTCCATTTCAAGATTCAAGCTGATGTTTCTTAGCATGTTGCTTGATTTTGCAAAAGCACTCTTGGCTTGCTCCACCCTTTTCAGATTTCCATCTTTCTTTTGATATCAGATATTATTGTCTTCCTAGATAGCTGAATTGATTGACCTGTTCTAACTTGCTTCCATTTACTGTGTTAATGCACATGGAAATGTTATTTTTCTTTGTCACCATCGTATAAGTTTTCTTGTAGTTGAAGGTAAGCAAGTGGCTACCATTTCCTTTTACAGTTGTATTGATTAATTTTTGCAAGTTGTCTTCATTTGTTGCTATAAATATGGTGGTGTTGGCGTGAAGAATGTTGGTATGACTCTCAGTTCTATCTTGGTATCACTCATTCCTTGAATTCCTCTGAGAATACAGACAGGGAGAAACATACTACCAGTGTCTAACTCTTTTGATTATTTCTCAGTCACTGAATTTGTTATCACATCTGATCTTCGCAAGTAAATATTCCCCGTAAGTCAACAAGCATTCCCACCAATGTTCCAGCGTTTTCATGAAACGATTATGTTGGACTTTTATCAAATACTTCAGCATAATCAATAAAACATTGTCGAGCTTGTTTTGCATTTCAGTGGCTCATTCTGCCAAGATTTTTAGAAGATAGATTTAATTTCATGTTCTTTTATCTTCAACAAAATCATGCTGAGTATCTGAAATCTCTGATTTAATTTTCTCTCTAATTCTGTCCATTAGGATTCTGAGGATGATCTTTATATGATTCATTAACTGGTTGTTTAATGTATCTCACATTCTACTGTGCCATGTTCTTTGCAAAGCGATAAAAACAAAATTAATTAGATCCTCTGGGATAATGTCAGAGTTATGGCTCTTCTTGGAGATAATATCAGTTTTTTTTTAGTTCCTAATCTTTGTGTTGCTTCAATAATCTCTTTCATTATTTTATCCAGTGCCAGTACTTTCCCCTTTGTCGGCACAAATTCCACTTCTTGTAACATCTCTATATCCTTGTCTTATATTTAGATTGGAGGTGTCATCCTACAATTTGTCGATGTGCGTGCTCCACCTTTCCTTGACTTTCCCTTTTCCATTGGAATCGAACCGTTATTGATTTTCTGGAATTGCAAACTGTTCTCTTTCAATTTCACTAAAAAGTTGCTGATTTTCTTGAGGACGCAAGATTTTCATTGTGTCGATTAAAATTAGTTTGATATTCAGCCATCTTTGTTTCTTCCACACAACTTTTCATTTCTTGGTTTAATCTGTTATATTCCAGTTCTGACAATTTTGATTTTCCCCTCTACTCCATCAACTCCACGATTTCTTCTGTCAGCCAGTTTTACTTGAACCATCACTTTTGTTGGAACCTTAATTTCCACGATGTTGCTGATGATAAAATGTTTTCTTTTGTCAGTACTGGCAGTCCAAGATAGATTCTGAGTATAATTCCTGCTCCTCCATTATAATATGCTTCATCCTGATAAAAATAATTTATAGAATAAAGAACAAAGAACAAAACAGCACGGGAAACAGGCCCTTCAGCCCAACGAGCCCACGCTGCCACCTCGATGTTCTCACTTCTACCCTTGATCCCTATCTATGTTTATATATATATGACTGCAATTAATCAATAATTCTTTTATTGTTGCATAATTGTATATGAAAAGATGAATTAGAGGATCATGCTATTCTTTCATTTAGAAATTCCTCATGCACTATGGTTACATGGGATGTCATTCATGAGTTTGGTCAAGAGTTTGCACAGATACAGACAAGGATCCCAGCAAGGATACTTGGACAAATAAGTTCGGAGGTGGAAAAACTAAATACCGAATTGATTTGGGAGCTGAGATATATTCCAAGGCACAGAAGAGAACTTCACTGGGAAGGAAAGTGGACATTATCTCAAGACATGGGCTCCATACATATATCTGTGACATGCTGACCACCTTTCTCAAATGTGGCCACTGCCTTTGAGCTATCCGACTGCTCATCCAACATTCAATCTTTGATGACCCTCAGTTTCATCCAGCGAAACAGACAGAGATCTCAGCTGGATGGGAAAGGTATCACCTCCAAGTTGCTTGCTAGTTTCACAGTACTCTGACTTAGACACACATCATCGTTTTGACGATTGACACTTGGTCAAAAAGCTGGAACCTCCAAACTAACAGCATTGTGAGAGTACCTTCACTCCACAGAGTCTAGTGGTTCAATTAACAGGCTCATTCTAACCCTCTGCCCCACCTGATAACCCTTCCAACCCCTTCTGACTAACCTGAGGGCATACAGAACTCAAAGCATTGTCTTCAGTAGTGAAGTGAGATACTCAGAGACCAGGATTGGAGGAACACAGCTATCTCAAATAGTTACTGGTCTGGAAGAGAGTGTGGAAACAGGAAGCGAGAAAGATACCTGTCTACTAGGAAGATGCTAGTGATCTGAAGCAAAAACAGAAAATGCTGGAAAGTTTCAAGAGGTCAAGCAATATCAGAATAGAAAGCTTCTCAAGTGTGAACTTTTCACCAGAACTGGAAGTATTCCATTATTAATAATGTTTAAAAGGAATCAGAAGAAGAGGAAGGAAGTAGAAGTCACAGACATGTATGTTGCCACCAAGTGGGCAGAACACATTGCCACCATATTTAGAGATTGGAAAAGAGAGCGAGGAGACAGTTAGCAGAACAATCCAGAAAAACACTATCCAATCCAGTCCACTCTGGCTCCAAAGCAGGACAACTTGAAAGAAATGTAAATGTAACGTCTTTGAAAACAGATAAGTGATTGGTTGATGAATATTTTACTAACTTATCTCTAAATCACGCATAATTTATGAACAAAGGAAATAGAAGCTGCCATAGGCCATTCAGCCCATCAAGCCTACTGCTTCATTCAAACAGATTGTTACCATCATCTAACTCTATGCCATTTTCCCCCACTATCCCCGTATTCCTTGATATCACTAATATCCAGAAAGCTATCAATTTATCTCCTCAACAATGATTGAGCTTCCAATGTCCTTTGTGGTAGAAAATTCAAAAGATTCATCACCACAAAAGTGAAGAAATTCCTCCTCATCTTGATGTTAAATAGCTTGCCCTTTATTTTGAAACTATATGGGTGGTCTCACCATTGCTCCAAAAGTTCCACAGATTCAGCAGTCTCTGGCTGAAGAAATTCCTCCACTGGAACAGCTAGACTGGCACTGCCCAAGGGGCATCTTCCCTTACCCTTGACCTTCTGCAGGGGCCTCAGCGGCTTCTGGTTTTACAGGCGAAGCCATTATGACTGATCCATGTTAGGAACCAGTTGTGTTTCTCACCGGAGAACCTCTCCTGGCGAGGCTAAACAGGCAAGTGATGAGCAAAATAGGCTTGTGCTCTATTTCTCGCCTCTCATGACCTTGCCAGTACTTGATAGCCGACACAATCAGCCTCCTGCCCATTTCAAGTGAGAGGCTGAATAAATAATTTAAATTCAATTTGCATTGAATTTAAATGGATCAGTGAGCCCAGGACATTTTGCTATGAGGAAAGATTGGAGAACTTGGTTTGTTCTCATTGGGGCAGACATTGAGGGGCCACTTGATAGAAGTCTACAAAATTATGAGAGGCATGGGCAGAGTGGATCATCAGAAGCTTTTTCCCAGGGTGAAAGAGTCAATTACTAAGGAGATGTATGAGGCAGATTTTTTACACAGAGGGTGCCTGAAACTCTTTGGCTGGGGAGATAGTGGAAGTGGATAATGGTGGTGACTTTTAAGGGGCATCTTGACAAATATATGAATAGGATGGGGTTAGACCGAAATGGTCCCTGGAGGGATAGGGGGTTTCAGTTCAGTCGGGCAGCATGGTCTGTGCAGCTACGAGGGCCGAAGAGCCTGTTCCTGTGCCGTAATTTTCTTTGTTCTTTGACACTATCATCTGGGCACGCTTGCCTATTTAGCGTCACCAGGTGAGATTCTCTCCGGCGAGAAACACAGCTGGTTCCTAACATGGACCAGTCATGAAGACTTCACCAGTAGAACCAGAAGCCGCTGAGGCCTCCCCCAGGAGGTGAAGGGCGAGGGTGTGTGCCCCTTGGGCAATGCCAGCCCAGCTGTTCCAGTGGAGGAATTTCTTCAGCCAGAGAGTGGTACATCTGTGGAACACTTTGCCACAGAAGGTTGTGGAGGCCAGGTCATTGAGTGTCTTCAAGGCAGAGATAGGGTTCTTATTTAACAAGGGCATCAGGGGTTTTGGGGAGAAGGCAGGTGAATGGGGATGAGAAAAAAAATCAGCCATGAGTGAATGGCAAAGCAGACTTGATAGGCCATGACCTAATACTGCTGCTCTGCCTTGTGGTCTTATGGTTGACAGCAGACAGGGGGCTGGGCTTAAATGGGCAGGGCCAGATAGTGGTTGGCCAATCAGGTGGGGAGGCGTGCCCCACTGCCAGTCTGCACGCGATCAGTGGAGGTGGGAGGGGTGTGATCGGCCTGAGTGATGGGGATGGGGCTCACAATCAGCCACGATAGCTGGAGGGTGGTGGGGGGGAAGCAGCTACAGAAGCAGCTTTCTCAGACCCAACAACCTTCTGCTGGTTGCCATTGCACACACACAATGGCAATCTCTACTGTACAGCAGGCCTGCTGATGATTTAAACCCTATTGCCTTCCCCTATGAGCAAGGAATGATTTAGCCCATTTTTTTTCTTGAAGTAATTGGATAAGATACTGAATTTGAACTCGCCCAAAAATGGGTCAGAAAATTTCCTGCCCATTCTGGACTTAGAATTATTCTGGTAAGATTGACGCCTATATATTTTTTTTTACATTTTATAGATGTGACAGGTTAACTAGCAGTAGTAATGGTTGCTGGAAGTAGCAGTGTTTATTAATTATAAACTTGTGAAAATAAATAAATTAATTCACACACTATAAAGATGGCAGGGCAGGTGATGGGTAGTGTCTGCAGAATATGAGAGCTCCTGGATATTGGAGTATTCTAGGACAAGCACATTTACAGTAAGTGGCTGTGTCTTAAGTTTGGGCCCAGAGCCATTGAGCTGTTCACCGTATACAAGAAGCTGCAACGCATCAGGGAAGGTCATAATAACCTAGACACATTGTATCAGGGGCAGTCATGCCCCTTCAGTTAAGGTCTTCTGACTCGGTGAATGGTCAGAGATTGGATGGTGTAAGTGCGAGGAAGGCAAGTATAGCAATCCAGAAGGAAGAAGCGGAGGAGCCTCAGCCTTTGCAGTTACTCAACTAATTCTAGGTTCTTACAACCAGCATGGATGAAAGCGGTGGTTAGATCAGCAGATTGACTAAATTGAGCAAGAAGCCATTCAAACCAGGAGAGGTAGAAGAAATACAGTGGAAGTCACGGACACAAGCACATTGGTCAGCACTGGTGCTTCACAGCTCCAGCGACCTGGTTTCGATTCCCGGCTTAGGTCGCTGTCTGTGTGGAATTTGCACATTCTCCTCATGTCTGTGTGGGTTTCCTCCAGGTGCTCCGGTTTTCTTCCGCAGTCCAAAGATCTGTGGGTTAGGTTGATTGGCCGTGCTAAAAATTGCCTCTTAGTGTCCTGAGATGCATAGGTTAGAGGGATTAGTGAGTAAATGTGTAAGGATGTCAGGCCAGGTCTGGATGGGATTGTGGTCAGTACAGACGCAATGAGCCAGATGGTCTCTTTCTGCACTATAGAGTTTCTACGATTCTATGACCCAGGGAGATGGGCAAAGTTCTTCACAGCTGAGATCTAGTCTGTAAAAGGCTGTATTGCCTACCTGTTGTTAGATTCAGGACACTGGCTGTGGGCTGGGGAGGAACTTGCAGTGTGAGAGAGAATGTCCATGGTCGTGATCCCACCTTGAAAGGAACCCATGAGAGTTTTAATGAAAATGAACTCAAAGTTAAAAAAGAATGCTGCCTGATATAATTAAACAGAGAAAGATTAGAAAAGAAATGTTAATGATGGTAATGAGCAGTGCATGAGACATAAGACCCAACACCTTGGAAACTGATGGCAATGATGTAAGCGAGGTTCTCCTGAGACTTTCCATGTTCTAAAATTGTCACATCCTAAAAGATAAATGTGTTTTCTCTATTTCACTTTTACCTCTCTGTATCTTTTAATCAGAAAGATAAAGTGGTATCCAGTTCATATATATCTTGTATTCTCAAGGTAATTACAGTTCAAAGCTTTCCTATTCAAGTTGCAGAATTAAAAATCCAAACTGTTAGAACACTAAGTAATGCAGCCTTTATCGCTATTTCTGTTTACTATGCAAGGTGCCCCAGATGTGTAATCATCTCTAAAATACATGCACATACAACGTGTCAAAGTCATGATTATTTCCATGGAGGCCAACTTGATGAGTACTAATTCATTCTGGGCATGGAAGTTAGATTTCTTCTCGCTTCTTGAAGACATGTTGTTCCCAAAAGATTATTAGACATAGAAAAGGTCATTTGCTAAAACTCTTCACACCTGTATAATTTCCAGAATGGACTGTGAAATGAAGTTAGCATGAGAATATGCATATCTGAGAGGGAAAATAAAATTGTGTTAAAAATGGTAAATCCAACAACCTTTCACTATAACATTTTTTGATAAGTCACAAACTCTCCAATGCTCCATTATTTCTGCTTGGTGCAATCATTCAAGAATCAACTGAAATGCAACTTTTAGGGTTGTGCTGTCTGGTAGAATGTGTTGCAGGCAGCCTCTACCTGCTGCTTATCCACTAAATGCTCAGCCTGCTTCATTGTGAGTTTATGCTTATATCCTCAACATGCCTCCTCCCTCCCAAACCTCCACAGCAAAATCAATCGAGTTCTCTTTGGAAGTAATAGCAGATTCCACTTCACCACCAGAGGGACATTCATTCCACACATTGATACATTCCAGTATTAGCTTCCTACTAAACTCCTAGCTCACAGTTTCTCACATTTCATTGTATGGCTTCTTGGTCTGTATTTGAAATTTAATTACTGAAATAGCTTCCCTTTCTAAAAAGCCAAGTCAATTTCTCATATCTTTGCTTAACAGAATCAAGTTAACATTGTTATCTGTCACTTCAACTCAACAGCTAAAGTTCTTGAAGCCATTTTTTAGAAAACTCTGGGCCGTTTTGAATGCTTCATATCTCTTTCGAGGGAAGGACGTGGCTTCCATGGTCAGTTAGGAAAGGCATTTGTTCTCATGACTAAGATTATGTTGTTCAAGTGTAAATTCTGAATTTTATGTCTCCCTTTCAGAGGACATAGGCCTAGAAGTCAGGTGGCAATTTGCAGTCTTCCAGATTCAGCACTGAGTTCAGTAATTCCAAGTTATAACCTCTGCCTCCATTGTTGTGGGAGGGGGGTAGGGGGGAGTGGGCGGTTTCCAGGCTCATCTTTTGCTTTCTTTCCATTATTAATTTCTATAGCCTTGTACCACCACCCCTTTTATCATTTAATCTCTCCTGCTTTCTACTCTCTTTCCCTTTTCTCTTTTCCCCACACCCCAGATCGCCACTGTCCCCAGCATTTTCTTACGTTATGAAATCTGTTATGCCTTTTTTTTCTGGTCCTTGCAAAAGGTCATTAGCCTGAACGGTTAACTCTGTTTTTCTCTTTTCAGAGATGTTGCCAGAACTACTATTTCCACTATTTTCTGTTTTTAACTTCTAGATAACTAATCCAGCAACAACCACTACACTGTTGTAGCTTATGTACCCTTTTTGTACAAGTCACACATTGAGGACATAGATTTTCACGTGCACAAGCTGTGAGCTACTAATATTTTTTTCCCACAGTAATTACCAAGGACTTAATGAACATTTTATTGTTCCTGTTGCTTCTCTTACTCATATTTCAGGCTATGAGCAACACTGAAGCTGACTTTAATGAAGAAGAAAAATCTGTTCCTAATTTTATTTAGTCATTCAACATTATTTCTAGCACATAGAATAAATGAAAAACCCAAGACTCCACAAAATTACCACACCATTATAATTTGCTGAGATAGTGGAGACTTGTGTAAGCATAATTGTACTTTTTTTTTAATTCTACAAAATCAATACACCAACCAGACAGTAAGTTCATATTTTCCTCAATTTATCTGAGTAGACAAACACTGGATCTTGGCGTCAAGTTTGGTGCTTTTCTTTCTCATTGTTTTGTGCACCGGTTTTGAAATAAATTGGAAAGAGTGCTAGTATTTCTCTGAAAATGGAGAAGTTTTAACAAGGTTCTGGTCTCTGACTGATTTATAGGAGGACTGCTATGTGTGCCCATTGTTGAAATGCTTATTCTGTACCAGCCGGTGCACATCTATATATATTAGTCATGAAATATATATATATTAGTTTGACCGTCCTGCAATGAACTTCAGACATGGCATAACCAAAATATTAGGGCCACTAACTTTGTTTAACATCTGATTATATGTCCTAAATGGTAATGGAGCAGATCAAGCATTTGAAGCATGGCCTGAATGTTAATTGAAATTTCAAATGATAAATGCCGTTTCACAACTAAACATGAGAACAGGGAAAACCCATCCACAGTTTAAAGGGAACTACGAGATGACATAAAATGTGAAGCAAAGTTAAATGCAGTCTACATATGAATTGCACTAAAAATCACATGAATTTCAACTGTGTTTCTAAGCCTATGTCTTATTTCTTTCAGCAGGGATCCTCTGGTGATTTGATGATCAGAAACATTCAGCTTAAGCATGCTGGTAGATTTATTTGTATGGTCAGGACCACTGTGGACAGTGCATCAGCTGGAGCTGATCTAATTGTGAGAGGTAAGCAACATATAAAGATGTTCACTCATTGATATTCTATGTTCTATGTTGATATGAAACATGCATGAAAGATTTTACCTGGATTCCTGGTGGTGCTTTCTAAAAAAAAGTTTCAATTTTATGGATACTGAATTATTCTCGGTCTTCTCAAAATTCAGCCCCCTCTTAATCATCAAGTCTAACACAATGACCCTTTCAAAAATTGTGGTTTTGAATAATAGAAAGTAACACTGAAAAAAACTGTCAACAAACAACATATCAAATATAGAAGATCTATTCTGTTTGTATGACATATGCGCTTATTTAATTAAATAATTAATCTTACCCTAGCCATTGAATGTGGGTGTCACTAGCTAGGGCAGCATTTATTGCCCATCTTGAATTGCCTTGAAAAGGTGGTGGGAACTGCTTTCTTGAACTGATGAAGTCCATTTAGGTCTATGCATAGTACTGTTAGGTTCCATGATTTTGACCCAGCGACGATAAAAGATTGGTGATATTTTTCCAAGCCACTATGATGAGTTACTTGGAGGGGAACCTCCATGTAGTGGTGTTCCCGTATGCTGCTCTTGTCCTTCTAAATGATGGTGGTAATGGGTTTGGAAGATGCTGCCAAAGGATTCATGGTGAATCCCTCTGGGTGCATCTTGTAGATGGTACACATTGCTGCCAGTGTTTGTCAGTTGTGAAGGATGTGAATGTTTGTGGAAAGAGTGGGATGCTGAATTTTGTTGAGCTTCTTGAGTGTTTTTGGAATTGCACTCATCCAGGCAAAGGGGGAGTATTTCATCACACTCTTGACTTGTGCCTTGTAGGCGGTGGACAGATTTTTTGGGAGTTGTGATACTCACTGCAGGATTCTGAGCTTTTGATCTATTCTTGTAGCCATAATATTTATATGGCTAGTTCAGTTCAATTTCTGGTCAGTGCTAACTCCTAAGATGGTGTTATTTCTAAACACTATGAAAGAATCTAATTATTGTTAAACTGAAGAATTAACCTATTGCACGGTATTGTAGAGGAACTTTTATTTGTTTGTTGTCTTTCTTTAAGAAATTTGTATTCAAAATCAAAAATGCGCCTGGGAATAAAATCTAATTGTCATAGCACTTCTCTGGTAAGACTTGAGATCAAGAATTTCTTAACTCTTCCCGTCAGAGAGTTGGTGCATTTCATCTTTCAATGTTCTAATTTGATACTTGCTCAGCAGTTAAATGAATATTTAATTTACGGTTAACCAAGTAGTATGTTGGTAAAGTTGAAAAAAAGTGTTACTGGCAAGCAAGTGTTACAAGTCTTGATTTCAACCCTGAACTTGCAGGGTTTCCCAGGACGAAATGCATGTGGCCCTCAGTGAGTATAATATGGGATCTCAATCAATCCTGGAGGCAGCATTTAGGAAATCCCCATTAGGGCCTTAATGATAATCCAAAGATTTTAAATGAATGAGTCATATTTACCATTGAAAAGGCCATCAACATTAAAATTCAGTGAATGAAAATGAGTTGCAAATTGCATCATCCTTGGTATTATTCAGGCAATGCTAACAGACATAAAGCATGTGAACATTGAAATGTAGGCTAACTAATTTTGCTTAAGACTTATTCGTGGAACTAGATACCATTTTATACTGACTTTACAAAGCATTTAGAACTGAAAAGTCAAATAAATGTAAAATAATAAGTACAACATTCAAACACGCAAAGAAATTTCATGAACAGAATAAAAACATTCCCAGAAATTGTTAATTTACAAATGAGTCAATCATAACTTCACTTATCACCATTTCACTCATTAATATGTCATTAATGCCTTAAGATTGCTATGAACTATGATGTCACCTGCAACAAATGATCAACTATTAATACTAGTGGACGCTCCGGTTTCCTCCCACATCCCAAAAATGTGCTCTTAGGCTAATTGGCAAAACAAATTCTCCCTAAATTGTCTCAAATTTGGTTTTTAATCCATAGATCTATAAACATAGACAGGGATCACGGGTAGAGGTGGGAACATTGGGGTGGCAGCGCAGGCTTATTGGGCCGAAGGGCCTGTTTCCCGTGCTGTTTTATTCTTTGTTCTTTGTATGTTACTTGCTTTCACTCGAGTGTTTGATGATCTCAATCTTCAGAGCTGAGAGCTGTCAGCAAGGAATGTGAGTTGATGTTGGATGAGTTGAGTTAAAAGGTAACACCGCCCCTCCCCGAATTCCATATGCACTGCTTAAAGTTATATTTTAGTGAGAACATTTACATCCTTTCATCTAATTCGCTAATTGCTCTTTAGAGAAAAGGCTATTTTGTGCTATCCCATGTCCCACTTCAGTTTGCAAGCTTACAAACATGGTAGAAGAGTAAGTCATTGAATTCCTCAAGTCTGCATTGCCATTTAATCACATGTTGCACTTCACCTACTTCTGATAACCTATCAGCATCTTGCTTACCAATAATCTGTCCACCTCTGTGTTAAAAATATTTAAAAACTCTGCTTTCAGCACCTTGCGTTTATCCAAGTGCCCTGCAATAGCTCTTTTAAATAATGGCTTCTAACACTTTCCCCGTGACAGATGTTAAGCTAACTAGCTTGTAGCTTCCCACTCCCTGTCCTCCTTCCTTTTTTGAATAATGGAGTTACATTGACTGTCTTCCAATCTATTGGGGCCTTCTCTGAATCTTTGAAGTATTCATGATGTAAAGATGCCGGCGTTGGATTGGGGTGGTAAGAACTCAGTAAGAATTTAGCAACACCAATTTTTAATCCAACCGATTTATTTGATAGTAAAATTGTGAGCTTTCAACACTCTTGTGTCTTCCTCAGGCAAATGCAGTGTTCTGGTCTGCAATAGCACACATCAGCACAGACAGTCAGAGATAGCTGATTAGAATGCGAATCCTTACATCTAACCTGCTATTCGAGTGTTAAAGTGGCTAACAATGTGTGTGAAGGGAATCCTGAGCATTGGTTACAGAATTGTGTATTTCCTCCAGACAGCACAGTAAGTGAGGTTTTTTGCTAACCCAGGCAAGTTACGGGGGTTACAGATAGTGTCATGAAGCCAAGATCCCTGTTAAGACCGTCCTCTTGTGTGCGGAGCTTGGCTATCAGTCTCTGCTCAGCGACTCTGCGCTGTCGTATATCACGAAAGCCCCCTTGAAGAACATTTACCCGCAGGTCGGAGGCCGAATGCCCATGACTGCTGAAGTGTTCGCCCACAGGAAGGGAACTGTTTTGCCTGGTGATTGTTGAGCGATGCTCATTCATCGCTGTCGTAGTGTCTGCATGGTCTCCCCAATGTACCATGCTTCGGGACATCCTTTCTTGCAACGTATTAGGTAGACAACGTTGGCCGAGTTGCAAGAGTATGTACCGTGCACCTGGTGAATGGTATCCTCACGTTTGATGATGTCGTCCATGTCTATGATCCGGCATGTCTTGCAGAGGTTGCTGTGGCAGGGTTGTGTGGTATTGTGGTCACTGTTCTCCTGAAGGTTGGGTAGTTTGCTGCGAACAATGATCTGTTTGAGGTTGTGCGGTTGTCTGAAAGCAAGAAGTGGGGGGGTGGGGATGGCCCTAGCGAGATGTTCATCGTCATCAATGATATGTTGAAGACTCAGGAGAAGATGTCGTAGCTTCTCCGCTCCGGGGAAGTACTGGACAACAAAGGGTACTCTGTCCACCGTGTCCCAGTTACCCGTGGACAGAGTACCCTTTGTTGTCCAGTACTTCCCCGGAGCGGAGAAGCAACGACATCTTCTCCGGAGTCTTCAACATATCATTGATGACGATGAACATCTCGCTAGGGCCATCCCCACCCCCCCACTTCTTGCTTTCAGACAACCGCACAACCTCAAACAGATCATTGTTCGCAGCAAACTACCCAACCTTCAGGAGAACAGTGACCACAATACCACACAACCCTGCCACAGCAACCTCTGCAAGACATGCCAGATCATAGACATGGACGACATCATCAAACGTGAGGATACCATTCACCAGGTACACGGTACATACTCTTGCAACTCGGCCAACGTTGTCTACCTAATACGTTGCAAGAAAGGATGTCCCGAAGCATGGTACATTGGGGAGACCATGCAGACACTACGACAGCGGATGAATGAGCATCGCTCAACAATCACCAGGCAAAACAGTTCCCTTCCTGTGGGCGAACACTTCAGCAGTCATGGGCATTCGGCCTCCGACCTGCGGGTAAATGTTCTTCAAGGGGGCTTTCGTGATATACGACAGCGCAGAGTCGCTGAGCAGAGACTGATAGCCAAGCTCCGCACACATGAGGACGGTCTTAACAGGGATCTTGGCTTCATGACACACTATCTGTAACCCCCGTAACTTGCCTGGGTTAGCAAAAAACCTCACTTACTGTGCTGTCTGGAGGAAATACACAATTCTCTAACCAATGCTCAGGATTCCCTTCACACACATTGTTAGCCACTTTAACACTCGAATAGCAGGTTAGATGTAAGGATTCGCATTCTAATCAGCTATCTCTGACTGTCTGTGCTGATGTGTGCTATTGCAGACCAGAACACTGCATTTGCCTGAGGAAGACATAAGAGTGTTGAAAGCTCACAATTTTACTATCAAATAAATCAGTTGGATTAAAAATTGGTGTTGCTAAATTCTTACTGAGTTCTTTGAAGTATTGCAGAATTAAAACCAGTGCATTTTCTATCTCACTCGACATTTACTTTAAATGAGGGGACACAAATTAAAAATGAAGGGCAGGGGGTTTAGGGGAATTTGAGGAAAACATTTTTTACCCAAAGGATGGTGACGGTCTTAAATGCACAGCCTGGGATGATGATGGAGACAGGATGCCCCACATCCTTTTAAAAAGTATCTAAATGAGCACTTGGCACGCCATAGCATTCAAAGCTATGAGCCAAGGGCTGGCAAATGGAATTAGGTGGGCAGGTCAGCGCATTTCATGCGGACTCAATAGGCCGAAAGACATCTTCTGCGCTTTAGTATTCTATGATTTTGTGAAGTCCCAGGAACTAATCAACTCACAGCTCCAACAATTTACTCAGGTACCATGTCACTGGTAACTGTAATTTTCCTGAGTTCCTCCCTCCCTTCCATTTCCTGCTTTATGGCTATTTCTAAGACATTATGTATATCCTCTACAGAGAAGACTGAAATAAAATACTTGCTTAATTCATCTGTATCTTCTTGTTTTCATTATCATTTCTCCAGAATCACTTCCTATGGGGCCAGTGCTCATTTTGGTAACTTTTTTCTCATTTTAAATACTTACAAAACTCTTACTGTCTTTATATTTCTGACTATCTTTCTCTCATACTCTAATTATTCTTTCCTTATTAATCTTTTAGTTATCCTTTGCTGTCCCATATATTCTGTCCAGTCTTCTGATCTGCTACCTGTTTTGGTACAATTATGCTTTTTCTTTAAGATTGGTACTATCTTTAACTTATCCCGTTAACTATGGATGGTTGGTCCTCCTCTTGGGCTTTTTCTTACTCATTGAAATGTATCTATTCCGTGCACTCTGAAATATCCCCATAAGCATTTGCCATAGCATCCCTTTTGATCTTAATTCCTTAAACTAATTTGCCAATTGACTTCAATCAACTCAGTTTTCACGCTCTCATCATTGCACTTAATTAAGTCTAAAAACATTGGTCGGAACTCTAACACCTTGCCCAACATGGAATTGGAGTGGGCAAAGGTGTAACAATGGAAATCTCCATTTACCTTGCGCAGGAATTCCTGGTCTTGCCTGAGTGAGGCCATAAAATCCTGCCCATTATCTCAAACCCACTTCTCTCTCTCTCTCAAACTGAATGTACAATTTAATCATATTGTGGTGGTCATCACTGAAGAGTGCCTTCACAATGAGCTCATTAATTACTGCTATCTTGTTGCACAATTCCAGTTTTAATCTAGCCTGCCCTCTAGTTGGCTTCACAACATGCTAATCTCAGAAACTTCTGAAAATGCTCAATGAACTCCTCATTTAGGCTATTTTTGCCTAAATGACATTTCCAGGCTATATGTAAATTAAAATCTCTCGTGATTATTGCTGTACCTTTCTGACAAGCTCACATTGTTTCTTCCTTTATGTTCCATCTGACTTTAAAATTACTGCTCAGGGGACATACATGACTCTCACAAGTCACTTCTTGCTGTTACATTTTTTTCTCTCTACCAAATTCTTTCCACATACTGATTTAGTGAATTTGGGTCCTCTCTCTGTATTGATACCATCATTAACTAACAGGCCACTCCTCCACCTTTTCTCTGCTCCCTGTCCTTCCAAAATGTCTGGTACCCTTCAATATTGAGTTCCCAATCCATGTCCTCTTGCAGTCATGTCTCTGTAATGGCTATCAAAGTGTTTTGCCTTGAAGGCTATGTGCATTCAGATATGGAGCTTTTAGTTTTATCTTTTTTTTTATAATCACCAGTCTCATCTGTTATTTTACTGTTAGATTTGTACTCTTTATCCCTTTCTGTCATGGTCTGTTTTTCATATCCCATAACACTTCTTGTTTGACTTGTCTCTGCTTTTTGATTTACCATATCTTGCCAAATTTGATCCTTTGCCTCTTTCAAAACCCTCTCTAGTTCACTAGTTGTTCATCTTGCAATAATGCCAGCCCCAACATAGCTTGGATATAGACCATCCCCACAACACAAATCCCACTTTCCCTAGTACTGGTGCCAATGTCCTGCGAACTGGAACCCACTTCTCTCAGATCAACCTTTCAGCCACGCCTTTATCTCCCGAATTGGATTTTTCCTATGACAATTTGCATGTTCCTCCTTTAATAATTTAGAAACTGTGGCCTTTGAGGTTCTGTTTCTTAATTTGATGCCGAGGTCCTCATACTAATTATGCAGAACTCCTTTTTTGAAATGCCTCTGTCATTGGTATTTTTGTGGACCACGACAACTGAATTCTGCCCTTTCCACTGGAAGTTCCTCTCCAGCCCCAAGCAGATGTCCTGAACCCTGGTACTGAGCAAACAAAGTCGTCTGGCTTCATGCTCTTTGTTGCAGAGGACAGTAGCATTTCTTCCAGCAATAATACCACGACATTCCCTTTTGATCCCAGCACTTGAATGGCTTCCTGCACCATGGTGCAATAGTCGGTTGCTTCATCCAACCTGCAGCCTGCACTATCATCCAAGCAACTAAAAAGACTTCAAACATGTTGGACAATTTTAAAGCTCCTGCCCTCTGAATCCCCTTACCTACCTCACTTGCAGTGATACTCTCCTAACCAAATCAGAGGACCCTATGCTGAAAATTGTGACTACCTCCTGGTGCAAAGGATCTAGATCACTTCCTCTCTGTTGTACTGCCATGTCTGTAGTTCAGCCTTCCACTCATAAACTCTGAGCAAAGCTGCTCAAAATACAAACACCTTTTACAGCCATGGTTTCACTACACCAAATTGGCACCAAGGAGCTCCCACGTGCTGCAGATGTAACGCATCACCTTCCTCCCATCCTTTGATGTTCAAATCAATGATATCATTATTTTATTAAATTATATATTTTACCTTTGCATTTATACATTTTATTAACCTTATCACCAGTTGCTAGACTATTTTGAACATTAAGAATAGACTGAACAGGCCAGTGAGCCTTCCATCAGTGATAGGGAAATTATTGGGGAAGATTCTTCAAGACAGGACTTACTCCCATTTGGAAATAATGGACACATTAACGAAAGGCAACATGGTTTTGTGAAGAGGAGGTCATGTCTCATTAACTTGATCGAGTTTTTCGAGGAAGTGGCGAAGATGATTGAGGGTAGGGAAGTGGATGTTGTCTACATGGATTTCAGTAAGGATTTTGACAAGGTCCCTCATGGCAGACTGGTGCAGAAAGTAAAGTCGCGTGGGATCAGAGGTGAGCTGTCACAGAAGACAGTGGATAGCAGTGGAGGAGTGCGTTTCTGAATGGAGGGCTGTGACAAGTGGTGTTCCTCAGAGATCAGTGCTGGGACCTTTGCTGTTTGTAATATATATAAATGATTTGGAAGAAAATGTAACTGATTTGATGAGTAAGTTTGCAGATGACGCAGAGGTTGGTGGATTTGTGGATAGCGATGAGGACCATCTGATGATATGGCAGGATGTAAATTGGTTAGAGGCTTGGATAGAGAGATGGCAGATGGAGTTTAATCCGGAATGTGAGGTAATGCATTTTGGAAGGTCTAATACAGATAGGAAATATACAGTAAATGACAGAACCCTTAAGAGTATTGATAGGCAGAGGGATCTGGGTGTACAAGTGCACAGGTCACTGAAAGTGGAGATCGTAATCAAGAATGCATACAGCATGCTTGCCTTCATCAGCCAGGGCACTGAGTTTAAAAATTGGCAAGTTATGTTACAGCTTTATACAACCTTAATTAGATTGCACTTGGAATATAGTGTTCATTTCTGGTCACCACACTACTAAAAGGATGTGGAGGCTTTGGAGAGGATACAGAAAAGATTTACCGGGATGTTGCCTGGTAGCATTAGCTATGAGGAGAGGTTGCAGAAACTTGGTTTGTTCTCACTGAAACAATGGAGGTTGAGGGGGCAACCTGATAAGATTAAGGGCAACCTACAAGATTATGAGGGACATGGACAATCAGAAGTTTTTTCTCAGGATGGGAAAGGTTTAAGGTGCAAGGGGCAAGGCTTAAAGGAGATGGACAAGACAAGATTTTTACACAGAGGGTGGTGGATGCTGGAACTTGCTGCTGGAAGAGATAGTGGAAGCAGGTATGATCGTGAGTTTTAAGAAAATCTGGACAACTACTTGAATAGGATTGGAATAGAGGGATATAGTCCCTGGAAGGGTATGGGGTTTTCGTTCAGCAGGCAGCATGGTTGGTGTAGGCTTAGAGGGCCGAAAGGCCTGCTTCTGTGTAATTTTCTTTGCTCTTTGTTCTAAACCATTGTCAGTAACTAACTATTCCGATAACTAACTTTCTCTATTGGAGCAAAGAACATTTCCAGAAGGCTGAGAAAGCTAGAAAGCAAAAGAGCATCTCTGTCCCTTCCTTTCTTTACACCCTTAATTACCCATCTCCAGCACTCTAGTTTAAGTGGCACTTCTCGTAGTAAGCATTACCAAAACATCTCTTTCCCCCATGCACCAAACATCACAAATTGAACTAAATTTCTACATATATTCTCTGCCCTCCCCGCACTCTATCTCCATTCATTGACCACACATCTCTTGCTCTCCATGCATTTTCAAAAATCTCTTTATAGAACATAGAACAATTCAGCACAAACAGGCCCTTCGGTCCACGAGTTGCGCTGATCACATCTACCAATCCACAGACCTATCTATAACCCCCTATCCTATTCTTTTCCATATACTCATCCAGAAGTCTCTTAAAAGACCCCAGTGAGTTTGCCTCAACAACCTCCGACGGCAGTCGGTTCCATTCACTCACCACCCTCTGAGTGAAAAACCTACCCCTGACATCTCCTTTGTATTTGCTTCCCTGCAACTTAAATCTGTGTCCTCTCGTAGTGACCATTTCAGCTCGGGGAAATGGTCTCTGAGGGTCCACCCTATCTATCCCTCTCAACATTTTATAAACCTCTATCAGGTTGCCTCTCAACCTATGTCTCTCCAGAGAGAAGAGTCCCAGCTCCTTCAACCTATCTTCATAAGGCCTGCCTTCCAATCCAGGCAGCATCCTTGTAAATTTCCTCTGAACCCTCTCAATAGCCTCTGCATCCTTCCTATAATGAGGCAACCAGAACTGCGCACAATACTCCAACTGGGGTCTGACAAGAGTCTTATAGAGCTGCATCATTACCTCCTGGCTCCTAAACTCTATTCCTCGATTAATGAAGGCCAGTACACCGTACGCCTTCTTGACCACTTCCTCCACCTGCGAGGCCGATTTAAGAGTCCTATGGACCCGGACCCCGAGATCCTTCTGCTCTACAACACAGCTAAGACTCCTACCCCTTATATTGTACTCCTTCATCCCATTATTCCTGCCAAAATGGACCACTACACATTTATCTGCGTTGAAGTCCATCTGCCACTTCTCCGCCCAGTCTTGCATCCTGTCTATGTCCCGCTGCAACTTTTGGCATCCCTCCAGACCATCCACAACACCACCGATCTTTGTATTGTCGGCGAACTTGCTAACCCATCCCTCCACTTCCTCATCCAGGTCATTTATGAAAATGACAAACAGCAGGGGTCCCAGAACAGATCCCTGGGGCACTCCACTGGTTACCGACCTCCATGCAGAACAAGACCCATCCACAACCACTCTCTGCCTTCTGCCGGCAAGCCAGTTCTGGATCCACGAGGCCAAAGCCCCTTGGATCCCATGCCCTCTCACCTTCTCCAGAAGCCTTGCATGTGGGACCTTATCAAACGCCTTACTAAAGTCCATGTACACTACGTCCACCGCCCTTCCTTCGTCAATGTGTTCAGTCACATTTTCGAAGAACTCAACTAGGCTCGTAAGGCATGATCTGCCCTTGACAAAACCATGCTGACTATTTCTAATCAGTCCAAACTTCTCCAAATGTTCATATATCTTATCCCTCAGAAGCCTCTCCATCAGCTTACCAACTACTGAAGTCAAACTCACCGGTCAGTAATTTCCTGGACTATCCCTGTTCCCTTTCTTATATAGAGCTGTGATGAGTCACTCACTAGCTTTGCTTCCTGATACAGTAATTGACATCTATTCAGACCAATGGGTTTTTGCAGGCAAATTCAGTGAACTTAACTCAGCTCAACTTGGCTATTTAAATAATTGAGAGACATTTAGTTCTAGGTCAGCATATTTTACTCTGAGCTGAACTTGAAGTAGATTTTGCAGCTGAATTCCTACTTTGAACTAAATTCCCTAATATAATTACTTGATCTCTGTCTCACTCAGGCTAAAGTCTCCCCTCACTGACCATGAGTGGTTATTACTGCTGCCTCACAGTGCCAGGGCCCTGGGCTCAATTCTGGCCTCAGGTAACTGTCTGTGTAGAGGTTGCATGTTTCCCCCATGTCTGCATGGGTGTCCTCCCACAGTCCAAAGATTTGTGGGTTAGGTGGATTGGCCATGTTCAGTTGCCCCTTAGTAACAGGGGGATTAACTAGGGTAAATACATGGGGTTACACGGATAGGGCCTAGAAAGGACTGTGGTTGGCGCAGACTTAATGGACCAAGTGACTTCCTCCTGCATTGTTGGCATTCTGTGATTCTATGTGCATCTTTCTGATCATGCACTTTCAATGGTGTCTTGCTTATTTAGAGCTGTGATGACTCACTCCCCAGTTTAGTTTTCTGTGACAGTAAT
Organism: Sphyrna mokarran; assembly: GCA_024679065.1. Lineage (NCBI taxonomy): Eukaryota > Metazoa > Chordata > Chondrichthyes > Carcharhiniformes > Carcharhinidae > Sphyrna > Sphyrna mokarran. Next base: position 95,522,595 of record JAGIQG010000003.1, read on the forward strand.
CAACACCTATTTCTCAAAGACACTAACAGGTTCTGACCATGTTGATTTTCTGCTAAATACCTTTGACTGTTTTATGTCTCTCAGCACTTTGGGAGTTGGACGAGTTCACAGGAATTGTGCTGACATATATTCCTATGTGTCTGTAACAGAAATTCCTGTGCAGCTTAATCCATGGCCAGGTTTTTAATGTCAAATTATACATTTCAGTGCTCCATTTGTGCTTCCAGATCACTTGTTATCTGTAACAAGTTCATTTTACAGTCACGAGACTGCCAACATCTACCCCCTTGCACCCTAAATGTGTCTAAAACCTTCAGTTACACATTCAGAATATCAAGACTTAGCTTTCCCAAACTGACCTCCCAATCATCTCTCTTACTTGTCCAGTACTTCACAGCCTGCTAAATTATGCCTGTATTCGATCTCCTTGAAAACTTCCACTTTCTCCTCCTCTTTACAATATATTGAATTCAAAATTCTTGTCCTGATTTTCAAATCTCTGCAAGGACTTGCCCATTCTATCTCTACAGTGTCCTGTAAAATAGTTTATACATATTTGGGTACACAGAGAGAGAATTTAGCATAGTCAATGCAGCTAACCAGCACATCGTTCGGACATGCCTGCTTCTACTACTGCTTCATCTCCAGAAAATTTCTCAGCCTCACTATCAAAATTCTTTCCATTCAGCCTTTTTAACTCGCTCGCTCTTCTGCCCATCTTGAAGACCTTTTTCGAAATCTAATCTTAACAATAACATCAATTATTCTACTTCTCTTCTTTCCAATGCAGATATTGTAGGATATTCTATTACGGTAAAGCTTTTAAATAATTGCTGTTGCCATTACATGATCCTACGTTACAAAATGTTAAAATCCTAATAATCTAGTGAAATTCTGAAAATTTAGAACCTAACAAAATGTTTTATTGTTCAAAAAATCAGTCAGAACTCGCATACAAGGTAATAAACTTATTTCAAGACCTTATCTAAAAGGAATTAGCATTCCTTTCTTACTTTAGTTGCATGAGAAGGTATGGAGGAATGGAATTTGTTCTGGATATGGGTGAAATACACTTGTCAACTAAAAGCAGGTGGCAGCTGTTTGCAGCAGCAACAAGAGAATGGTGCTATTCATGAAAGATACTTTCAGTAGTCATTAATAGGCAGGAATCACCACATGTTGAAAAAACCACAAATTTAAAATACATAATCAATAACAAATTCTGTCTTGACATTTATTAATTCAATACTTGCTGAATTTGTTCACAAATGGAATGTGTTTATCGAGTCTTTTGACAATATTATGCGATACATATGTTTGACAACTGGGTATGACTCCCTTACCATGCAATGGCCCTCACATTGCAGCTCTTCCTCAGTCCACCTTAGGTCAGAAATGTGCATTCCGTTATCTCCCTTTGCTGAATGTCATACCAATATGAACTAATTGAAATGCCAATCTGCTGACTGCTCCAATTCTACTGACCCGATTAAAACTTCATTTCTTAAGCACATTTTTAGCTCCAAGCAAGGCCTTATGCAGTTGCTGGGCCAAGTGCATTGGAAACTCAGCCGCTGATCCCAAAATAAAGTTGTGCTTTTCTCAACTGATGTGGAGATGCCAGTGTTGAATTTTCTCAACTCCCAGCTGGGAAGTCATCCGGGAATGGTGTAAAATTGCATGGTTGCCTAGCCTGATTGGCTTTCACCTTTTGGGTGATTGTTGGCAACCTTTTTGTCCAGAGCTCAGTTTAAGTACCATCACTCAGATTTTGAATGCATTTTTAGTAAAGGACAGTGCTGGCCACATTGACTGGGCATCTTTATTGCTGGCTCAGGAGAACAGGTTGAAATTTGAAATAGTGGGATTACGTAGAAACGTAGGATAATTTACATATCAAATGAGGCCATTCAGCCAGGGTGGATTGTGACAGATTTCCTTGGCTAAATAACCTCAGTTTTTACTTTGCATGTACAATTAAAGTGAATTTTGCTTGTCAGCAAACATATTTCAACAGGAAGTTTCCAATAGAATTTGCAGAAAATGGTGTCATTGATGAGCTTCTTCTGTACATTTACAAACAGGAAAATCCATCACCCGTCACTTTGGTCTGTCATCTGAGTGAATTATGATTTGTTCACTCACATGAACGTGCATAGCTCAACCACACCAAAGAAATTGGCATGATTTATTAAGGCACATGTCATGTGCAACAGGATATTCAATTTAAATCTGGCAATGATATATCTTTTCAGTCTAGTTTTGGTCGCTGTTCTTTGAATTTCCATCACAAAACAGGAGTAGCTTTTAAAAAATGACTGCAGTTCAGATTTTTTTAAATCAGCCCTATTTTAATGTGAGTTTGAGATAAACAGTGATAACTCACTTAAGTAATGTGATGTGATTAGTGTCAATTAATGTATGACTCACAATTTGAGAGGTCACTTGTTCAAAATCTAGGAAATTATAATTCTTTTTTCTCCAGAACCTGAGAACCTAATTAAAGGGTTAGTTGGAAAATTACATAAGGTGAGTGTGTTTGAAGTTTCAGACAAACAGTGGACACCACCTATCCAACTATCTGATGTTGAAATTTTTTTAAATTTCAAAAGAAGTCTGATTTGATGTGTTACTCCTGTAGAAAGGTGAAATGAAATCATGTAGCAGTATACATACAATGTGCAGATAGAAGTGTTTCCAGAAAATAGTTCTACATTGTTAATGCTAGGAGCAAATCTGTCCAAATGCTGATGCCCCACATTTGATGTTACCATCCATAGTTTTCAAAGAGTGCAGCCTCCTCACCATGGGTTCCTTCACTTGTGAGGATCCTGCGCGAAGGCAATGAACTGTAATGAACTAATAAATTCTTAGAAGACAATAGTGTAGATTTCACTGTAATGACGACACAATGGAGGAAAATGGAGTAAAATGTTGCCCTTCTCAAAATTATTGGTTTCATATTATAGTAAATCCATCCAAGTCCTGACCACTACAGTTAGGTGACCTCAAGTGAACATGATTAACTTTTCTAATCCACTTATTCCAATTCCTACTGCCAGATCACACTAAATTATGATGATATAAATGGCGATATGAACAGAGGCATGTTGTCAAGCAATTTTGTTTGTTGCAACTGAACCGTGGAGCTCCTTTATATGGGAATCCATTTAGCCACCTTTTCAAGACCTTTTGAAGTCTTGCAATTATCAGTCAACTCAGCAAATAACACAGTTTTGGACTGGGAATGTGGATTTGCAATGCCAATTTCTCTGTGCCCATGTTATGATGAGACATGAGGCAACCAGCACGCTGTATGACAGTTGTAGTTATGAATGATTTTCATTTGATTAATGTGCAGCTGTTGTGTCATGCCAATGACCTTTTCCTGCCTGATACAGTCTGATTCCCAAGAAGCTGTCAGATATTTTCATTAAGTGACTATGTACCATACTGGCCCTTATTTCTCAGAGTCATGTATCTAGATGGTTGCTTAGTGATCCCCTGAAGTCTTGCTTTAAATTACCAGTAAGGCTTCAGCAGACAATGGGGCCAGCAGGTATAATGAGACTTGTTCCTTCACAGAAAATGTCACAGAACACAGCATTCTCTAGTTTTGTTTTTGGTGCCTTATTAAATCTATGGAAATCTGCAATAAAACTTAGCTAAAGTCTATGGAATTATTTGCAATGAAATTTGCTGTAAAGAAAGGCTTGCTGTTTGCAGAAGCTAAGGAGAAGGATGTTGAAAACTAGATGGTTGAACTTCCATCCCCACAAATGAATGGGAAGAAGATGGAACAGGACAACCACCAGTTAGAAATTGGAATACAAGACTTCTGGTCATTCCTTCAATAAGTAAAAGTTGATACTACAAATGATGTCACTTCACGGTGGCACTGTGGTTAGCACTGCTGCCTCACAGCACCAGGAACCTGGTTTGATTCCCAGCTCAGGTTAGTGTCTATGGAGTCTGCATGTTCTTCCCATGTCTGTTTGGGTAACCTCCAGGTACTCTGGTTTCCTCCCACAGTCTGAAAGATGTGCTGGTTAAGTGCATTGCTTGTGCTAAATTCTCTCTCAGTGTATCCGAATAGCTATTGTGGTGTAGTGATTAGGGGATTTTCACAGTAACTTGATGTAAACCTACTTGTTTAATAAATAAACTTTTGCTTTACAGTTAGCAATTCTCCCCATGACCTCACAGAATCCCTTGTGATCAAATACTTCTGTCTATTCCTTCCTAAAACACAAGTTTACATTTACCGTGCCATTTAACTAAACCTCCAAAAGCAGAAAGGACACCCAAAAGTGAACTCAGAGCATGAAGTACACTTGTCATAATTACTTTACTGAGTGCATATACGTCAAATTAGCTCAAAAAATTCTGATTGCCCCTTTGATAATTACTTCTTAACACTAATTACCACTTAACATTGTGATTATTCTTTATGTCAAAAATTTTAAACGCGCAACTGCTTCCTGTGAAGTACTCGGTGAATGAGTTATAGTTACATCTGGATGATTGGTGTGTTCCTCTACCCCAGCACATTAGAGGAATGGGACAACTTCTTTATCAGGGAAACTCCTGTTTCAGAGACACTTACTCCTGCAGTATAAAGAGTTTGGAGATTCATCTTTGAAGTTCTCAAGCATGCAGGCACTCAAGGGACCCTCAAGGGTATTGGCTTATTGGCACTCTCTGGAGAGATAGTGCCATCTGTGACCACCCATTGATGCAGCATGGAGGCTCAGTGGTACTACTAAACAGTTCATTGTAGACCAAATATTTCAAATCAGACTCCATGAAAATGATCAGTACGAAATAGCATTTGAAGCAATGGTATCTGTCACTCCAAAAGTCACCAGTGATTCCAATACCCCCTCATTGTTGCTAGAGATGTCTCCTGAATTGTTACTCTCTCCAGAATTTTCTGTAGTTTGCAGAAAAATTCCTGTTGTGTGTTGCTATACGAGTGGTTAACTGTTCACAGTTTTCAAAGCTTTCTGTCATTTGAACTTTATAAATGGAAGTCATTTTCACAGTCATTTTAGATGATTTTGATTTGATTTATTGTTGCCACATTAGTATACATTGAAAAAGTATTATTTCTTGCGTGTTATACAGACCAAGCATACAGTTCATAGAGAAGAAAAGGAGAGAGTGCAGAATGTAGTGTTACAGCTATAGCTATAGAGAAAAATCAACTTAATGTGAGATAGGTCCACTTAAAATGGCAGCAGGGAAGAAGCTGTTCTTGAATCAGTTGGTAAGTGACCTCAGACTTTTGTATCTTTTTCCCAACGGAAGAAGATAGAAGAGAGAATGTCTGGAGTGTGTGTAATCAATCCTCTATAATTATCCATAAATACTAATACTCAATAATTTTTGAAGAAGAGGAAATTGAGTACCTCAAGATTTGAATTTCTACGATATTCAGTTAGGGTGGTTGTTTTATCACCCTATCCCACCCCACCACTTTAATGCTGATGATTGAACCTATTGTAGCTTGCAGAAGGACCAACTATTGTGTGACCAAAGTACCTACCTGGCTCACTTGCCTCCTTTTCAATTTGCAAATTGTGGTCCTCAGGCAGACAGAGGGTCCTGCTTATTGTTTTAAGATGGAACCAGTTAGATCTTGTACTGTGCACTCTCTGGCTTATTTTGTGTGAATGAAACTGGAATTTCAAAATGGCTCAGCCCACTTCACTCAAAGCAGATAAATGGTCTATGATTGCTTCACATAAATTTTGACAAGGTCAATCAGCAAAACGTTTTTGGTGTCGAGTAATATATTCACATTCGTTTAATCCCAAATTCTCATTCTCAGTACTCTTTGTTGTTTTACCCATTGGTCGGCCTCCTTGCCTTATGAGCTGCTTCCTCCAAGAAGGTTTAGACTAGCACTTGTGTGAGCTAGATGCCTTAATGATGCTAGTGAAGGATTGGTGGGAGCAGATGTACCCGGGTGGTCCTGTGATGGCTGACATCCAAATCAAAAACTGGGGAACCAGGAATTTATGAGCCATTCTGTAGTGGTGATATTGTTTTTTTTTAATTTCTGTTTGCTCAGTCATCAACAAATTACCTTGCTTTACTACATAGATCACATTAGCTGAATAAATAAGTTGAAATGTCTAAGCTTTCCCTTTCTTCAGCTGTGAATGTTCCCCCTTCCTCCATAACCCCATGTTTAATGGGGCCCTTGATCATGTCCATTCCATTTGCTGCACTTCTGCTCTCATTCCTCCCTATCTCTCCCAGACTACAATACGGTTCCTCTTGTCTGCGCCCTCTATCTCACAAGCTTACACATTCATCTTCCACCACCTCCATGGTTACATACATCTTCCCTTCTCTCCCAACATTCTGAAAGGATAGTTGCCTCCATGAAATATTAATCCTCAGCGCTCACCAAAACTTCCCCTATTTGCATGACACCTTTTCCTTGTAACTATATGAGATGCAATACCTGTCTTTTTTATGGTATAACATGATTAGCTATTAGGATATTGAGGAACAGGAAAGCCACAAGATCTCACCTTTCACCGTCTCTGGAACTTCTCCCAGTCCTACAATCCTCCAAGATCTCTCCATTCCTCCAATTCTGGCCTGTTGTTCACCCCCCTCACTGCATCTTCCTTCAGCCCACCGTTGATGATTGTGCTGTTAGTTGTTGAGACCCTATGCTAGAGAATTCACTCCACTCTTCTGCCTTCCTTTGAGGTGCTCCTGAACACCAACCACTTTGACCAACCTTTTTGGCATCAAAGCTAATGTCTTATTGGCTTGATATAAAATTCCTTCATACATTTAACTACATTAAAGATACAGTATAATTGCATATTTATGTGATAATGTTATACAGAACTCAATTTTATTCAATTAACGCATATCTTGTACTGACTGACAGAGATGGAATTTGTGTGCAGCTAATGCTGCTGAAATCAACATCATTGCTGGAACTTTTCTGAGACTGCTGTTTCCCTGCAACTCTGCAATTTTATTGCAAAATAGAGATATTGAATTTGACAGCCAAAGTGGAAACAAAAATGGAGGTTTTGATTTAGATGATTTTGACCTCTTAAGATCGGTTCCCTTTTTGTTAAACATTGGCTAAGTAAAGTCAGGTAAAATATAAAACAGACAGGAGCCCAGATTGATTCAGTCAAGTAAGACTAACACTTGCTGTGATTAAATCCTGCTGGTTTTTTGCATATCTTTAACTGAAAGATTTCTGTTGACTTTGTATATTGCAAGTACATATATCTGTGGTCAATTGCAGCATATACCCAGAAATACAAGATTTCCCCCACTGCTGAATGAGGCATGTGAGGATTGAGTTTAAACATTAAGAAAAACAGGAACAGGCCAGTCATGACCCTAGAGTTGCTTTTCTCCCCATCCTACCCCACCACTTTAATGCTGATGATTGACCTATTGTAGCTTGCAGAAGGACCAACTATTGTGTGACCAAAGTACCTACCTGGCTCACTTGCCTCCTTTTCAATTTGCAAATTGTGGTCCTCAGGCAGACAGAGGGTCCTGCTTATTGTTTTAAGATGGAACCAGTTAGATCTTGTACTGTGCACTCTCTGGCTTGTTTTGTGTGAATGAAACTGGAATTTCAAAATGGCTCAGCCCACTTCACTCAAAGCAGATAAATGGTCTATGATTGCTTCCCATAAATTTTGACAAGGTCAATCAGCAAAACGTTTTCTCCTTCCAAGAAGGTGAGTTGGAAATGGTCCAGATTTAAGAATAGTAATTAGAAGTTCATGAGCACATGATATAGATTCAGAGAATGTTCTCAGTATGCTTGTAAAACTGAAGGACATAGTGTTGGATTACAGGATTGCAGTGCCAATTTAATCAACACGTGCTACTTTCGTGTAACTCAAAATTGTTATGTTGAACATGTCATGCAAGCAATTGAAGTTTATTCTTGGTCGAAATGAAGACAGTAATCCCCTTGAGGGAGAATTACAAATTCACTGAGCATATTGGAAGAACCTAAAAATTGATGTAACTATCGTGACACACACGATGAATATCTACAAGGCAGCAAAGAGCTTGCAGCAAAGTGCTATGTTACATTTGTAAAAGAATTCGTGTTATGAGGTCCAAAACAGAAAGTCTAAAGTTTGTATTCAAGATGCGTACAGTAAATGGCTTTAGTGCCTGAAGACTAATGTGTTACATTTAGCTATTATTAGAATTTCTACAACATGTTACTATTTAAATGTCCTGACCAAATAAATGAAGATCATATTCTATTTCTGGTCAGAAGTGAAAAATAAAGTGACAGTTTCAATTAATCTTAGATAAAGAATTAAATAAACTCATTTTACCAGAAGAATTAGTTTGAAAATTTATAATCATAAATCCAACCCCAGTTAGCTGAATTAAGATCAGCTGTTTGAAAGTGCCTTTAAAAGTACAGTGAATCACACATGTTGGTTTTACATTTGTAAAACAGGAGCCTGAGAGTCCAAATGGTGGGAAAGGTGTGAGCACTGGTTCCATGATGGAATTAAGCACCCAATATATTCGTAGAATAGCTAACACAAATATCCAGCACCTTCACAATTAGATTCTTTACAATGAAAATTGTGCTGATGCTCGAATTGTGCTGCAGTAAAGCTTCAAGACAAGAATATGGATGTTGGAGGGAATTCGAAGAGTCTGTTTCTTCACTCTGCTTTCTTAAGATACAAGCTGACTTCAAACTTATTCTTTCCTCAACACATAAATATTGCTCTTCATGTGGTACAGAGGATGAACATTAAACTTTGGTGTTTAGTTGTTGAATGAGAAGTTTTTGTCTCCATCCTTTGATATAACTAGAAGCAAACTACCCCGAAAGCCTCAATCACAAAATGGTGGAGCGGTATTGCAAAATCTCGGGCTTTGAACTTCCATCACTTCTTTTTAGAGGTAGAACAATATCAGCAATGGAAAAATGAAATTGAAATGTGGACATAGGTAACCCCTGTTAACATGGAAGAAATAAGGTATAGCCTTGGTTTTGTCAGTGCCAGCAAAAAAATAAGATTAATAATAAAATATTTTCGGAATTGGATGTGGATTACTTGGGCACACAAAAGGGATTGACTTTTCTATTATAGTTTTTGGATTGGTTTTACAAAAAGGATATTTTATTCAAAACATATAACGCATAGTCAACTTTTGACAGATTTTAGGAAACAGGTAATCAGTCCATATCAGAGAATATTATATAAGTGGCACAGAGACTGAAAATGTTTAACCTTGAAATCTTGGATTCCATATTGGCTTTCAAGTTACTGCACTGTCATGCATTTCTCATGTCGATAGACTTTTAATTTTGATGGGGGCAGTTCAAGTTCATGGAAAAGACTCTCTGCTAGAACAAATGGCTGATACCCTAATAGCTATTTTGGTAGTGCAGTAATTTCCAACTATGTTTCTATTAAATATAGACAGCTCTGCTTTAAAGCAAAGAATGGAAAATTCGAGATTGCCAAAATATTAGGCACAGATTTCAGTATAAAGCGGAGTTTGTGATAGGCAGGCAGTCTGATGACAGTCAGACTTCTAGCCAGTTTGAGAATCAAGATAAAAAGTGGGTCTGAGATGGCAGCCATAGATGCTTGAACTTGAAAAATGCAGGGGGACTAATTCATTGCTGTTAACGATGTGATTCTATTATTATGCAATAAAGTGCCCTCAGCAAAAGAACTGTTTTTTTCAAGTAATGCGTGAAACAGATATTTCTGAAGCTGAGAATGATGATGGTGACCTCCATGAAGGACTTGTGTTGATTATTGGGAGTTTGAATTCAATGAGTATTTTGCTTCGTCAATCATTCAACTCTAGAATCCGAGGATCCCTGAAGTGCAGAAAGAGGCCACCTGACCATCAAGTTTGCACACACTTTCCGAAACAACAGCCCATCAAGGTCCCTATCCCCATTACCCTGCGTATTTACCATATTCCACCTAACCATCGTACCTTTGGACATTAAGGAGCAATTTAACATGACCAATCCACATAACCTGCGCATCTTTGCACTGTCAGAGGAAACTGGAGCATCTGGAGAAAACCCACACAGACACAGGGATAATGTGCAAACTCCACACAGATGGTCACCCAAGGCTAGAATCGAACCCAAGTTTATAGTGCAGTGAGGCAGCAGTGCTAGTCCCTGTGCCACCATGCTGCAGTGATGTACAATGTTTATGCTTCCACAGTGTGTTGGGTGGATTAGCTTAACAGCTACCTGGAACTTCTTGATTAGGCAGATCAAAAGAAGTTTAATTCGTATGGAAGCTCCAACTGCTTTACTTTGGGGATGACAACACATTAATGCCTTCCAGAAAAGTAGTCCTCCCATGCAAAATAACTGGGAACACCCTTTTCATCCAAACTCATGTATCCGCTAGTGAGCTCACTCTATTGTTGACCAAATCTTTGAAGAAAAAAGGAAAGTTGGAATTGAGCAGAGAGAATGAAAAGCTATTTTGTTCAGAAAAATCATAGATTTACACTTTATGCTATCAGGCTCTTTCTTTCTGAGAAAGTTAGAGATTTTTTGTCAGGGAGTCCAAGCAGTGTTGTTATCTTCTGTGGATAAAAGTTTGGTAGACCAGAAAAGACTTTTCTGGAAATTGCACAGACAATTTTCACATCCAGCTTCACAGAAATTGAAAGATCTATTGAGGAAGTCAACACCCTAACTAAACAATTTATAGCTCAGTGTGACATATTAAATATCATGGGACATGGCCACACCCTGTTGTGAGTCTGCCATCGGCGAGGGAATTTACTGATGTGCTGACAATGGACTTTAATGTATGGGATAAGGATCAGGGCTTCTTTTGTAAGACTTTATAAATATGGCACCTAGATTTAACCTATCGACAATACTAAATAGCAAGAACAAACAAACCGTTATCGACAGGGTTATAGAGAAATGTATGGGCACTGGATTAGGTACACCACCGAAATTTCTGATGTATAATGGAGGAGAATGTGCAAATGATGAACTTTGGGACATGTGCGAAAATCTCAATATCCTAATCATGAATATTACAGCTGAGAGCCTGTTCAGCAATGATTTGTGTGAGAGGAACTATGCAGTAATTGACAAAATGTTGTATAAGATAATGGCTAATGGATTGCAAGTTGGTATGGGCAGTACATGCAAAGAATTCTTTGCAAATTGTTTGGAAGGTATTGTCCGTTCCAATTAGTGTTTGGTAGGAACCTGAAGTTGCCTTTGGTGCTATCTAACGTTGCCTCTGCTCTTGAAGGAATCCTATTTTTTTCTGCTTGCTTAAACATCTTGCAAGCTGGCAGGATAGCTCTCACTGAGGTTGAGGTTTTGGAAAGAATTAAAAGAGCATTGTCTCATTGCATAAGACCATATGAGGTCAAATTTAATTAATGTGATTTGGTTTATTATAAGAGAGAGGGGCAAGGGGAATGGAAAGGCCCAGGGCAAGTTCAGGGTGAAGGGATAATTGTGATTGTTCAACATTGTTCATCAGACAATAAAAGCCCATTCCTCACTGAACATCAGAATAAATTGTGAATTTGCAAAAACAGACGATATGACACAAGGTGACAAAGCACCCGATATATCACAGACTTAGATATTTTGTGGACGGAGCCAGAAAGACAAGATAAAATGGATCATGAGTTAGATATCAGTACAAAATCTGACTGTGATGAATAGGAAGAGATTATTTTGTCCTGAGTTCCTGGGTATCACATTGTCCCGAAGGATTGGATAACTGGAAGGACTCAGCAATCATAGGACTGACAGAAAATTCTGCAGAAACTGGAAGAATTGGCTGAATATCCAGGATGAACTTTCACCAGTAGTGAAAGTTGTGAACTGGGAGTATAAAGTATGGAAATAAAGTCCAAGTTATAGTCATTGGTCAGGTGGTGACTCCCAGGTGAGAAAGCATTCGTGTACAGAGATAGGGTCTCAGACAGGGTGTACAGGGAATCTACAGCAGGAGACCAGAAGGACCTCAACAGCAGAGTTGGGGGTCACATCCTAACTAGACAACATAATAAAGTGGGGGGTGTGAAATCATATGATAAAGTAGCAGAAACAGTAGAACCCGTGGCCGAGAAGTTTTTGTAATGGCTAACAAGTTAGAGGATAAAGTTGTATGGGGAGGATAAATAGACAGTATTGGAGAGTTAGAAGGTGTTTAATATGTAATTAATCATAGAATCATAGAATCTTACAGTGCAAAAAGAGACCATTCAACCCATCAAGTCTGCACCAACCACAATTCCATTCAGGCCCTATCTCCATATCCCATGCATTTGTCTGAGTGAGTCTGACCGTAAGGGGCAATTTAGCATGGCCAATCCACTTGACCTACACATCTTTCAGACTGTGGGAAGAAACTGGAGCACTTGGAGGAAACCCATGCAGTCATGGGAGAATGTGCAAATTCCAGACATATAGTGACCCAAGCTGGGTTCAAACCCAGATCCTTGGTGCTGTGAAATAGCAGTATTAGCTACTGTGCTATCGTGCCATCCCAAATATGAATCAATACCATATTGTCATAGGTGGACAAAATAATCTCTTTCTGTTCATCACAATCAGATTTTCTACTGATATCTAACTCATGATCAATTTTATCTTGTCTTTTTGGCTCTGTCCACAAAATATCTGAGTCTGTGATAAACCAGATGCTTTATCACCTTCTGTCACGTAGTCAGTTTTTGCAAATTCATAATTCATTCTGATGTCCTGTGAGGAATGGGCTAATATTGTCTGATTCCAATGTTGAACAATCACAATTATCCCTTCACCCTTCACCATGGAAAAGATCCCACTGGATAGAATATTTAAAGCCAAAACTAGGATGGTGGCTCAGGATTGAAAGAATACTTAGCATAAAAAGATGTCAGAGTGAAGGGAAGGTAATTTGGAAAAGATTTCTGGCCCTTTTGGTGATGTGGTTGTGGGAGTTTAAGTCCATGGATATAAAAGTTGCACTCCTGCACGGTGAACACCTCCAGAGGCTAATGTTTCTCAAAACTTCCTAAAGAAGTGCCAGAGGTAGAGGGAAAACATTGGAAATTGAATAAGTGTGTACATGGTTTAAGCAATGTTCTCAGACTATAGAACTTTTTAGTTCAATCAGTGTTGTTAAAGTTGGGTTTTCTCCAACTGAAAGCAGAAAAGCTGTGTTTTACTGGTACCATGGCGAGAAACTGACAGACATCATTTTGATGAATGTTGATGACTTCCTGAGACTCTAATAAGTTTCAAAGTTATTTACAGGATTAAAACAGATTTTAAGATTGGGAGTCAGACTAATGGAGCTTTTAAATATAATGCATCAGAAATAAAACAGTATGGGTCTGAGGTCATTTTATACCAGCAATCATATTTGTAAAGTTTCAGCTCCATTGCACTCAGTTTTCACAGAGATCCTGATACTTCCAAAGGACAGAGTAGCTGCAAAGGCTGGTTGGACAATTAAACTGGATGAGCACTCAGATAAGGCCAAATGCAAGTTTTGATGTTCTTCAACTGAGCATGTAACAGAACATTCCATGGTCCAAATGACCCTCAGAATATAAAATTGATTGTGTTCAGTGACACCTCTCACACAAACCCTGTTGATGGTTTTTAAAGTGCAACAGGTTTCGTAGTATTTCCTGTGGGCAAAAATGGGAAATGTTGCCCTTTGGCTTGGGAAAGTAAGGCGAGTAGCACAAGCTGTAAAGACTCTTGCATTGGTATTAGAGGTTGGCATGGCATTCTTTTTATCCAAAACATTATGGAGGAAATAATGAAAATGTCTCTCGAGAATGTTATATTGACAATTGATGCTTTTGGGATAACGTATGTTCTACAAAAGATTGTGAGTGAAAAAAAGATTACAGCAGGTTGATACAGCTCAAGAATTTTCAGGTTCATTAAAAGAAAGCTTGCAGTGAAAAATTATTAGAGATATTAAAACAACTGTTGATTGGCTACCAAGCATCTATGAATAATACATGCTGTCACTAGTATACAGGCGTTTAGTGCTGTTTGTGAAATCCAATATTCACACGTTGGGAGAAGAATGAGTCTGAATCATCCTGTAGCTTAAGAGAGCACTTTTTCCAGAAGGGCTGGATAATCCTGTTCTGTGTCTTTCCTCTGCATTCTTGGGAAAAAAAAGCTCTTTTAAGCTACAGGATGGTTCAGACTCATTCTTTCCCCAATACTGGATTTCACAAACAGCACTAAATCTGTATACACAATGTCAGTATGTATTATTCATAGGTGCTTGGTAGCCAATCAACAATCAATAAAGGGGTTGCTGGAGGCTGCCTCCAACTAAGTTTTGTTTTATTAGCACGACTGGAGAGTGCCCGTGTCAGCTCCATATTAAACTCACAAGGCATTACTGATCTCCGTTGCGATTGCTTCCTCTACCTTTTCTGGGCTTGCTGACAACTGTGGCCAAAACCCTACTGCCAAATCTTGGTACTTTCCAGGCTGGCAAGTTGCTTTTGGGAATGAAGCATGTGTGTGTCGCTCACCAGATGAAATACCAAATCAACACAGCTTGGCCATCAACCTCATTAGGCACCTACAACATGCAGAGGATTGCAATCAAGCTGCACTTTGGTCATGGTCAACTTTCTATACAAAGGTTCTCAGATCACTGGACAATACACCAACTTCCTCTCCCCTCACCCCACCCCTTTGGTCATTGGTTTGAAGTATTCTTGTAAAATTATAAATGGTTGAACATAGAATTAAATAAGGAATAAAATCAGATGTGGTACCTCTGAAAAGCAGTTGAAGCTCATGATGCCATTGTGAGGATTTTATCCTGACCTGGTCTGCCATCAAAAGGCCTTTTGTCTTCCAGACAATCCAGCCAAATGTATTGTTTTCACTAACCTGGCTGGCTGAATGAGATATGATTAACAGACCACTCGATATGCAGTTTAATTTTCTTCAGATATCACAGCACTGCAGTGCAAGTACGAGCATATTCACTCACTCCTGTGCACATCGTACATGCTGGCTCATGTGTTTTTGTTGTCTATGCGTCATGTTAAAATGTTCATACCGAACACCAGCAGAATGTTTAACACACCAATCCTCTTACCTGCCAGACAAAGTCATTATCTGGAGTCCTGCCTAAAGACAAAAGTTAATTATTATCTACTAAATCAGGCTTTTGAAGTAAGGATGAAGATTTAATACTTACTCATTGATTTCTGAACACAAATTATAACATTCACCAACCCATATTTAACATTTGCCCTGACTACAGCTGGTTCGAAGTGAATTTTATGAGGCTGCTGAATATGTTATAAAGATAAAAACAAGTTTGGCAACAATTTTTCTGGTCAATTCCCTATGATTGGTTTACCCCCATATCGAAAAAGGTTTTCTCTCTGGGCTAGCTGCAGACAAATCATAAAATTTTAGTATGTTTATGATTTCACTACATGAGGGAGACAAAGTCTTCTGCCATTTTAGTGGAAGTTCTCTTTGGTCATGTGACTCAATTCCAATTGCACCATTCAAGTTATTCACCAAAAATGACTGTAAAAATATGTTTTTCCTTGTAATTGTTTGTACCATTGAAACAGTAGGCTTTCCACCTAAAACTGTATTGCTATAAACTCAGGTAAAATGTTGCTGCTTTATTGTAGGTCTTTGTCATTTAATAATAAATAGTTCTTCATCTATAGTCTCTAACCTTTTTCAAGATGCATATAAAATTCTTATGACTTTGGAATTTAAAGTTTACATGAAAAATATCACATCAGTCCAAGTAAATCAATTTAAATCTAACACAAAAGAACAGGCGAAATACTATGGACGTTGGAAATCCAAAATAAATTTCAGATCTGAAGAGCTTATCTTGGTCTGGAAATCTTGGATGGGGTACTCCAGCTGTTCACACCAGCAGGATTGTTTCATCCTGCTGCAGTGAACGGAGATTTGACTGACCGCCAAATTCTCCATCCTCTCTGGTAGCGGCAGCGGAGCGTGAATAACCAGAGAATTGCAACCGTGCATTTTGTTTCTCTCTCTCTCCACCAATGTTGCCAGACCTGCTGAGTTTTGCATTTTCTGTTTTTATTTCAACAAGTGAAACTTTGATGCGTGCAGTTTCCGTGTTATTTTGTTATCCAAGTTGATGTATTGCAGCTTAACAGAAAGAGCAGTTTCCAATCTAACGTATCACTTTTGAACTGTCAAAAAATCTGATGTCAGATGTGTCAGATTTGCAGCTTCTGGTTTTGACAGCTTTTGCTCTTTTATTTCCTGGCTTTTCCTGTGGCAAAATTAGTTGTGTCTTTGATGTCTCAAATCTGTCTTTCATGTTTCAGCTTTGCTTTCATGTCATGTGTTCCCCAGTGGTCCTGCGAGCTCTGCCGATCTGTTTTTCATATTCCAGTTCTATAGTTCTGAATCTCTACCATTCTGCTGGCTCTGCAAATTATTCATCTTTGCTTCATCTTTCATTTCCTGGATTTGTATTTCCTCTCTTAGCTCATTTTTAATTCCACTGTTCTACTCTTAGGATTTACAGCATTCACATCAAATTGACAGGCGTTTATTAGTCATCAGCCTTGGAATACAGATATTGACATTGAGAACTGAAAAATTTCTCTGCTTTTTCCCAGAAGAAAAGAGTTTTAGTTAAATAAATTTAGTTAAAACAGAAGCAGAGTTAGAGGACAGAGATATACCAGGGCTGGTACAAAGGCTGAACAATGAGGTGAGAGGGCTAACAGGATCAAAACATCTGCTAATGTTTCACAGATTGTAACTGCAGAAATGAATGGGAGCCTTGTTACAATAATCACCTCTTTACTCTTAGGGCTGAATATTCACAGTTTCCACTTCAGGGCATGTAAAACTTGTATATTTACAAAGTCAAAGTCAATCTCACAGGTCAGTAGGTGAGCCTCTCCATACTGCCAGTGGAGCAAACACTTCACTCCACATGCTGAACCAAAGAGCCCTTCAAGGCTGCAGGGATATCGAGTCCATGTTTTGCCAATGGAACTAATCAGAATCAAATGCATTGGAAAATAATAATTGAAATTGCCTTTGATGTGATTGATTCACTTGAAGCTTTCACCTTTGAAACAGGAAACAATGGTACCGTGACAGATATCCAAAAGGGACCATCCCTGCCTGCAATGTTTCTTTCTCTTTTACTGTCAATTTTCTCTGCTCTGCTCTCCCAGAAAATGGTTCTATATGGGTGTCTGCTAATATTCCATGCATTTGGTTGTTTTTCATGAATGGACACCAAAAGTCGAACATTTTGGCTAGTTGGGGATATAACCACCGAGCCCAGTCCAGTATTTATTATCCACGGATGTATAGAAATCACTGAAGGATGACATAGGGAATGGGGGTTAATTCCTTAACTCAGAGGCACTGAGATAAATTGTAGTAACCCAAGTCACTGATTAATCCACTTAGCACAGGTCTGAGATCAAATCTGAGGTCTTCCTGGGCTGTGCTATTCAGCTACTTAATATTTAACAGCAATGAGTTAATCGATGAAACTCTTGACTTATTCTTTTATTAGTAGTGGCAGCAGCCCAATTCTGTCATCATTAGGAACCTGCCCCTCCAACTTTGGTCCCACCATCTATGAGACAGCTCAGGGTCTGCTGCTGATAATTCTGAATCAGAACTCTCAACCCACATCAGGGCCTTTCCCTAAGATTCCTGCCAAAGAGGTACCGAACGGAATAGACATGTTAAGTCCCACCCATCCACGTTCATTGAAAAGAAATCAGAAGTGGAAACATTGATCAGTTTCCCATTACACAGCACAGAACTATGATGCCCCACTGCCATCCAAATGAGATCCATTTACTTGGCATTGAGTCAGGAACCGCCATGTTTACATTGATCAGGCATGCATTGTACGAAATGACTGACTCATCAGAACTATCTTTTTCTTCAAAGTATATGTGACACAATATATGACAAATTTATACCCTCTAGTAGCTTATAGTCTTCTAGTTTTGAAATGACATCCATCTCACCAAAATTCTGAGCTTAGGTCTTGACTGTGCTTACAAAACACAACATGGCTGATCCCAAATAACCCGATGGACAAGGATCTGCAAATGAATAGCAGCTCACTTAAAATACATCCCTGTATTTATTTATTGAATGAATAGATTGATTGAATTTGTAATTCTTATTTTCTAGTATTAAATTACTTGGAAATTAAACAGGGAAATATAAGTCTACAGTCAGGGGAAGAAATAAGACCAGTGAAACTGATTGCATGTTTGGAAAGAAATTAGATTTTAAAGAAAAGGGATGTGACTCGGAGATGTATTTGATTTTGGGGAGAGAAATCGAATCAGAAAAAGGAGCTCCTCTATCCAAAATCCGGGATGGACAATGGAATGAAGTGTCAGAACATGAAGAACAAAAATGTGCATCAAGGCATACATGATCTCTGACAGAGTCACACTGATACGCAGTGAGTGCGGGAGGAAAGTAGATGCAGATTATTAACACCCAAACAGAAATTCCAACATATTTAAGAGATGGTGCGAATTGTCTAAAGTAGGCAACAAATCCTTCACTGTGACCATTCATTGAAGGACATGTGTTCAACCAACGAAAGTTTACTGCCTTCAGCACAAATCTACGTTATTATCAGGTGAGACAAAGACCAAAGATAGTTTTACTTTTTATTTGTAAAACGTAGTATGTTTTCATTGTTTTAAGTTGTGTAAAAAAATTATTTTGATATACAAAATTATGTTCACATTTGAAATTATATGAAGTTAGGGAATTGAAGATGGTTTGTTTGTTTTCATCTGATTGAAACCTAACTCAAATATAAAATCGCTCTGGAATTATATTTGTAAATGAAGATTCAATAATTTATATTCTGACATGGGTGCTAAAAATGCAAATAAAAGTATTGAGATTTGTGTGTCTTGCATTGATATTTAATAGTAAGCGCACAGGATTCACTCAGCATAATTGGCTTCATGAATTGCATACATCTAACACGGCACCAGTTTCTTTATTTGCTGTCAAGCCTTGGTTCCCATTTTATTTAATTTTTGCTCAAAGATAACTTTCATTTTGTCCTTTTAGCCTTATTTTTAAAATATATTAATTGATTATTCTATTCCTACACTTACATAGTTTGCTGTAAGAGGTGAAATGCATCCTGAACATTTCTACCTGAAGTTCGCAGTCTGTCACTCAGTTCATAATGTGTAGTTGATCTAAATGTTATAGGACTGATAATGGGGATCAGTTCAAAGGGTTCTTATTTCTTTCTTTTGCCTAGATTAAGAGGAGGAATTTTATAGAGGACACATACTTGCTGCACGTCATTACTTTTTGGCTAAACCTTAAAATCAAATCAGGCAAATCTTACGTTGCCATGACATTATCCTCACATAAGTGACTGATGAATGATTTTTTGTAAAATTAGATGAAGTCCCTGTTCATCGCTGTGTTCTTCAGTCTATCATTGAAGTAGTTTCTCTCCTTCCAACCACAATATTTGTTTCTCGATTTTTAAAATTCATTTACCAGATATGAATGGCTGGTGAAACCAGCATGTATTGTCCATTCCTAGTTGCCCTTGACAAGGTGATGGTTGATTATCTTCTTGAACTGCTGCAATCCTGAGGTATAGGTACATCTGCAATGGGTTAAGGAGAGAATTCCAAGATGTTGACCCAGTGACAGTGAAGAAACAGCGATATATTTCCAAATCAGGATGGTGAGTGACTTGGAGGAGTAGTGATGTTCTTAGGCATCTGTTTATCTTTTCCTTCTAGATGGTAGCAGTTGTTGGTTTGGAAAGTGCTGCTTGAAATCTGCACAGATAACTCTGTGAAATATAATGTTATTGCCGTTAGCACCATTGGTCCCGATGGACTTCAGTAAAATATAGGCAAGATTCATGGAGCGTGCATCTGCTCAGAAGTGCAAATCAGGATGTTGCATAGAGTCTGGAATTTTACTGCCGGGGGAATCGAAGTGGGTGAGGAATGAACCATGGAAAGGTCTGTTGACCCCCTGTGGGATTTTATGGTTTTGGGACGAGCAAGCCTGTACAATCCCACCATAGTGTTAAAAAGATTAGAGAATAAACTCATCAACATAAACTCTAATAACTTAATTCCAGCAAATGAGCTAAAAAATACAGGGACATGGAGCAGAATTTTACAGCCTTGCTTGTTCGGAAACTGTAAAATCCCACTGGAGGTCAATGGACCTTTCCATGCTCCATCCCATGGTGAGTTCCTGCAGAATGCATCTTGTAGATAGTATACATGACTGCCACTGTTCATCAGTAGTGGAGCAATTGGTGGAAGGGAAGCAAACAAGCAGGCTGCTTTTGTCCTGGATAGTTTTGAGTTCCTTGAGTATTATTAGAGCTGCTCTCATCCAGGCAAGTGGAAAATATTCCATCACACTCCTGACTTGTGCTTTGTTGATGGTGGACAAGCTTTGGAAAGTCATGAGGTGAGTTGCTCCCATAGGAATTCATACTTTGACCTGTTTGGTAGCCACAATGTTTATATGGCTAATCCAGTTCATTTTCTAGTCAATGATAACTCCCAGAATATTGACAGTAAGAGATGTCACCATCATAATGCCATTGGATATCAAGGTGCAATGGTTAGATCTTCTCTTATTGAAGATGGTCATTGTTTGGCACTGTGTGGCCCAAATGTTACTTGTCATTTATCATCCAAGCCTGGATATTGTCCAGCTTTACTGCATTTGACATGCTCTGTTTGAGTTGCTCAGAACTGTTATATTTCAACAAAAATTAGCCCTGTGTTATAAAATAGTTTAATTTAATATTTTAAAGCTGCATTAAAATAGAGCAAGATCGTAAACATCCATATGGTGGCCATAAATCAAGGTTTCATAGAGATAATAGCCAGAATTTTACTGTGCTACCTATTGCAGGAATCAGATCGGGTAAGGGATAGAGCATGGAAAGGTCCATTGACTCCGGTGGGATTTTACAGTTTCTGAACAAGCAAGGCTGTAAAATTCTGCTCCATGTCCCTGTATTTTTTAGCCCATTTGATGGAATTAAATTATTAGAGTTTATGTTGATGAGTTTATTCTCTAATCTTTTTAACACTATGGTGGGATTGTACGGCCTTGCTCATCCCAAAACCATAAAATCCCACAGGAGGTCAACAGACCTTTCCATGGTTCATCCTCCACCCACTTCGATTCCCCTGGCAGTAAAATTCCAGACTCTATGCAACATCCTGATTTGCACTTCTGAGCAGATGCACGCTCCATGAATCTTGCCTATATTTTACTGAAGTCCATCGGGACCAATGGTGCTAACGGCAATAACATTATATTTCACAGAGTTATCCATGCAGATTTCAGTGCTGTATGAATAACTGAAACTCCATCTCAGGGGTAAGCCTGGGTTGAGCAGATTAAATATGTTGCCAGCTCAACAAGATATTTATCACTTGGATTCGGTTTCTTTGAAACAATTTCACAAAACCAATTAATTAATAAATTATCATTCTGCAGTTCTTGCAATCAATTATTCAATAGTGAAATCTGTGTATTTTATAAAAATATGCTGCCTTGTATTAGTTGCACTCAGTGAAAGAACTCTTGCCTCTGAACAAAAATGTCATGAGTTCAAGTCCCACTCCAGAGACTTTCACTAAATCTAGGCTGACGCTTCACTGCAGCGCTGAGGGAGTGCTCCAGTGTTAGATGTGGCATGTTTCGGGTAAGATGTTAAACAAAGGCCCTGTCTGCCCTCTCAGGAGGCTATGTTGGATACCATAAATTATTTTGACAAATAATGGGGAAGTTCTCCCCAAGGACCTGCTCAATATTTAACCTTCAACGACCATCAATAGAAACAGATCATGAGTTTATTTATCACGTAGCTTTTTGTGGGATTTCACTATGTGCATGTTAGCTGTTGTGTTTCCCAAATTATTTTGATGATTGCACTTTTAAAACTGTATAGTTAGTTGTCAAACATTTTGAGATATTGTGAAATCATGCAAAATGCTGCACAAATGCAAGAGCACAGGATAAGAACAGAATTTAAGCAAACATTTTCTCATCAAATGAGACTTTCACCTGCAAACATTGTGCATGAGTTTGGGAGCTCTGTAGACTGATAAGTGATTTGATGCATTGAAACTGTTTATTTTTCGTGCCATAACGTCTATAATTTATCATTGTTTTGTTATCTATTATTTTTAATCTGAATTTTTAGATAGGCCATGACAATGTTGCTTTTGAATCAGACACAGAGGGTGTAATTAGGACAGATGGACCACTGAGTGATCCAACCATACTGTAAGGTATCATAACCATTATGTTTGAAATGGCAGCTATGAAATTAATGTGTTGGAATTCTATAACCAGATTGGGAATGTATAAATCTATCATCAAACTGCACATCTCCAAACCTTAACAATTATGTTAGCATTGAAAAAATTGTTAGATTTGCAACTTCCATCTTACAGCATGTACGTTAAGGATTCTAATCTTCACTTACTCAGCATTATAAATAGAACTGGATAATTGTTCTATTATAAAGCAGTTCTTACTCTACCAAATGTTTGAGTTTTTTAATTTTTAATCTCATGTTTTGATTTTCATGCTGATATCCTACCCATCCTATCTTCCTATATTAGGATATCCTATCCTCAGTGGGTTAAGTAGTTTCTATTAGTTCCATGCATAAGTTATTACTAATAATTAAAATTCAGAAGTTTAACTGAGCAACTGATGGGCATTAATTATCATCATAGAATTCTGTGTTCTGGCTGTAAAATGTAACTATCTAATAAATACAATGCATGTTCTTAAAAAAGTATGCCAGGCAGAGTATTGGATTTGCTAATGAAATATTCGGAACAGAAGCAGGTCAATTAATCCTTCGGGTCTGCTCCAGTATTAGACCATAAGATGTAGAAGATCTTGGTAATCTCCACTTCAATTCCATTTTCTTACTTTTGCTCCATGTTTTGTAATTACTTCAATTAACATCAATGGCAAACTTATTGGTTCAAAATTGAAACAAGAAACAGGAGGCCAGGGTTTCTCATCCTGCCACTAACAAGTTTTGAGCGTTGCTTCATCTGTCCTGCAGATCTTTAATAGTTTGTGCAAGAAGTCCCATGTCAGAGAGCTGTTTCTCGTCCCTGTAACACTGTTGGTTGCAACGGCCATTGCTGGAACTACACCAAGTCCCATGAGTTTGGGTGCCACAGGTCCAGGACAAAGGTGAATTTCAGAATCTTGAGTTGGGAATGAGGGAGAAGGCCCAGGACAGTGAGGAAAGGAGTACCAAGGCAGACTTCAAGTTGGGAGGGATACATCAATCAAGAAAGGGGGTCAGTGAAGGAGGCAACCACTTCCCTCTTTACTGCTTGAAGCCCTTGTAGGCTAATCTGCTGGGCTTCTATCACTGTCCTTGACAGTCTTATGCCATCCTCAGAAGGGCAACTGGCTGGGAACTAGTCATTAATGGCTTCGATTGGGATGAGGGCAATGAGTCTCAGGAAGTGAGTTGGCTTTACGTTGGTAATGATAAATAAAGACTTGTTCAAACTGTTGACCAGTGGGATCTGCTAAAAAGGTATGCTTAAACTTTTAAAATTTATTTACTAATGTCACAAGTAGGCTGACATTAACACCTCAATGAAGTTACTGTGAAAATCCCCCAGTCATCACACTCTGGCGTCTGTTCAGGTACACTGAGGGAGAATTTAGCATGGCCAATCCACCTAACCTGCACATTTTTTGAAGTGTGGAAGGAAACCACCACAGACATGGGAAGAATGTGTAGACTCCCCACAGTGTCTACCTTGATTTCTGGCACTGTGAGATAACAGCGCTAACTACTGTGCCACCATGAATGCTTTCCTGCACAGTAAGCAAATTCCTGGGTTGAGTTGCTGTTGGCTGAATGAGACCCACACTTGAGGAACCTCGATTATATCAATATAAAATGGTTTTTTTAGAAAAGTGGCATTGATAAAAAGTCTGTGAACTGGATTTGAATGTGGGACTCGAAGGGCGAATAATTGCCTCAGAATTAAAAGCAAACTGAGTTGTTAACATGTAGCAAGGCAACTGCAGACCTGAGCATAACTTCAAACTGGAAAGATAAACACAGTTAAAAGTAATAGCCTGTGTCTATCACATGGGTCAGGGGACAACCTGTCCTGCTTTAATATGCATTAAATGTCTTGTTACCACAGTGCAGCTGCTTTGAGACACTGATTTTCATCTGTTTTCAGAGCAACTGATTAATGTCTATTATTAAAATGAGAAGAATTAACAGGCATCAAAGACTTACATATGTCTCAGTGCATGTTACAGTTTGATGTGGGAGATTTGCCATTGTCCCTTGCTTTCTACACTGATCCAACAAGCACTAAAAACAAGATCACATTTGCATTATTGTGATAATAAGCACTATACCCTCCTTAAGAATTTAAACATGGAATTAAAATCATTTTGTATTATTTTTCATCCTTTTCTTTCCCTACCATTCTCTCGTTTTCCTCTGGTTTTGTTCTCTTTCTCTCCCTTAAACACCATATAGAGATTGTAACAGACAAGGATTTCAATTCTTTAATGGACTCTGTGGTATGATTGTGAGTGTCTGTTGATTGTTCTCTGTTCTCAGTGTTCTGTTAGTCAAATTCTGGGTGTGATTACAGAGAAACAAAAATGAGAGAAGCCCTGGAAGCATAAGAGAGCAGAATTTTACAAGCATGGTACATAAAAATCCTATTCAGATGTAGAAACTGATCTTTATTTCACCTCTGAATATTCTTGAAGCATTAAGCATACAGAAAGGCTCTCTTCGTGCTATGCAACGTGTGGACTATCTGTAAATTCTTTGAGTTTGCACAGTAACTAACTTTACTAAATACTATCTGTAAATCACAAAGTCAGGACTCAGGATGGATGTTGCAGGGTAGTTCTGAAGATGGAAGCTGAGCAGCAGAGTCTGTGCAAATGTGGCAAAAGCAATGGGACTTAGGTGAATAGGAGCAGAGGTAGTGATATCAGAGCTTAGGCAGGTGACCTTTCAGGAAAATTTCTACTATAGTCAATGAAAGGTTTGGTGTCAACATTCACAGAAAGAATCTAACAGTGGCATCACTTATAAAGTGCCAATGTTTTATGGTTCTATTCTTTACTCTAATAAATGGAATTCTTCATAAAAATGATCATCCTCAAATGGAAGGACATGAAATTATAATCTCATATGTGAGAGTTCCTATCCATTGAGGGAAAGTTGGAAGACTTGAAGTTCAGTGTATACATTTGATTATTTAAAGGATGATTTAGTGGACTCTATAATCAGCAGTACAACAATGAGACAAAACAAATCACCTTGTGTTTCATTTTTTTATCACATGGAGAAAAAAACATTTGAATCCTCGGTTTTCATCCTCTGCAGCAATGCATCTAGGCAGCCTGAAGTTTCTGCTGTCACATGCTGTTTGTTATAATATGTACAGAACACTGGCTCCTCATTCTAAATTTGAGTGAAAAAAGGTCAAATGAAACAGTGATTCCCATTCTATTCTAATAACAAAGTCAAAATTGCTTATACTTGAGCATGCAATTCAATATTCCTTTGGATATCATGAGTGTCATTTATTTAAATGCCTGACAGGAAGAAGAATCCATAAAACTTGACATTCTCTTTTATTGTTATGAATTGCAACCATTCAGTGAATTTGTCTAATACTTTTATATACAAATTGCTCAATGATGATACCAATAAAATTGAAATAGAATTCCTTGTATCTGCTATCGACTGACTATATTTTCCACTTCACCTTCAAGTATGATTTGAATCATTATGACTATTTTGCATTGAAGGAACCAAAAATAATAAAAGGACATTTTTAGGTTAATGAAGCTGATAATATCCATGGAATCAAAAAACAAAGGACAAGGAATGACCTACATCTGAAACTATTACCTTCGATAATCTAACTCTTATTGAAGTGAGACCTGTAAAAGATATACAGTTCCCTAAATTTAATTCACAGTCCTGAACTGCATATCTTCAAATTTTATCACCCTCTTCTTACTTGTTCCTTCAAACTTTGATTCTTTGATTCACTTTTTTGCCGCACCATTCATTATTATTACAGCTTTAAGTGAAATGGACCTTTATTTCTTTTCTGACTTTTGATAATTGAGAAGTGCGGTCACATGATCTAAGACTCTGGCTTGTTGAAGAAATTAATTTTGCTTTAAATTCTGACTGGCAGGCCACACAAAAGGTCTCTGGCCAACCTGCACAACTGGCCCCATCTACCATGCCTCCACTGAAGCATCTGTCCCATCACCAACAAACTGATTCAGCTCTGTGTCCCCATTGAAGTCAACAGTAGCATAAGAGCGAAATGCACACCACTAGTTTTCAGCCTGTTTCCCTGGCTTAAAGAATTCCCCTCTGGACTTGGATTTTAGGCTCTAATCCTCTTGTGAACATTACTTTTTTCTGTGGTCTCTTTACCATAAAACTTTCTTTTCTTTACTACTCTCTA
This sequence comes from Sphyrna mokarran, assembly GCA_024679065.1. Taxonomy (NCBI): domain Eukaryota; kingdom Metazoa; phylum Chordata; class Chondrichthyes; order Carcharhiniformes; family Carcharhinidae; genus Sphyrna; species Sphyrna mokarran. The sequence continues at coordinate 95,549,187 of JAGIQG010000003.1, forward strand.
TATGTGCAGAGGGGGATATTGTGGACTTCTCCCTTCTGGGTTTTTTAATAAATGCAATGAACTAACCTTTTGAGTTCATCCTACCTCGAGTTTGCTGTGGGGTTATTAGTAGGAAACCAGACAGAAACCCTTGGGGAAAGTGGGGAAATCTGCCACTGCTTATTTTAAAGGAAGCAAATCAAAACACCTTTCTGTTTACGAATGGAAGGTGCGAGTAAGAATCAGTGCTGTTTGAATGGGCATCCCTCCAGTCTTATACTGGATTTTGAAAGATATAAGATGGAACACAGTGTTGGAAACAGTACACAAGAACAAAAATAATCAATTAGTCAGTCTTTGCTCAAAACATATAGATTTGCATGAGTTATAGTTTGTTGAGAGTAGTGCTGTTGAGTTCAGAAAGAAGAAATCTGATTTTTCATGCACACTAATAAACTCATTCTAAAACCAACTGTATGATTGGCAAATTTGTAGATGAGACTTAAATAGGGAAATTTGCACAAACATGAATGCAGTTCAAGAAATTAGAAGGATTTGGATATTTTGTGTAAATTGACAGCGAGCTGGAAGATTAAATTTAATACTGGCAAGTGAAACGTGTTTTACAGTGAATAAAACTACATGTGAAAAAGAACTGAATAGAGTGTTACAGGGGAAGATTCAGAAAAATGTTTGCAGGTCATTGTGGACCTTCCCGGTTGTGAATCATGTAATTAATATGGTTCTTTCCTCTGGGGACTACAGAAAAAAGGCAGTCCTTGTGGATCAGGGAAATCTAGGTTTCATTCAAGTTCTTCCCTTTCTCACCTTACCAAATATCTTCCATGACTAACAGACAGCCTTCATCCTGATGTAGTTTGTCACCGATTTTATTCATGATCCTCTGCTGAACACATGCATTTCTAATGGTGCTTTTAAGTTCATAGAATCATTGAGTCTACAGTGCAGGAGGCTGTCATTTGGACCATCGAGCCTGCACTGACAATAATCCTACCAAGGTCATATCCCTGTAATCCTCCAAGTCCCCCTGACACGAAGGGACTATATATCATGGCCAATCAACCTAACCGACATATCTTTGGACTGTGGGAGGAAAGCGGAACACTACACAGACACGGAAAATGTGCAAACTCTACATAGGCAGTGATCTGAGGCCAAAATTGAATCCGGTCCCTGGCGCTGTGCGCCGCAGTTCTAACCACTTTGCTACGATATCGCTCCATTATTGAAAGAAACAATATCCTCTCAATTCACATTCAGATCCCAATATTTAAAGAGGATGTTAGTACCCTCAAGTCTCATACTCTTGATAATTGAGACTTCCACAAAGGATGTTTATCCATAATTTGGAAATTTGTTTTGTGTTCCAGGCTGATAATATTGCAGCTATCACGGACTGAGAAGTGCTATTTGCCGAGGGCCTGGTGTTTGGGAAGTCATTGTCTTTGTAGACTGTCTGACTCCACTGGCAGGCCTGGTTTATCAAATACAAATGGCCTGTTATGTAGCTTCTTTTGAAGTTGGGCTGTACAGTTCCCAAGTGGTGTGTGAGTAACTCCTCATCAATAATGAGGTTTTAACATTTCAGAAACTGCCAAGTGGCTTCTTTTGTTCTTGTGACCCAGACAATAACTCAGAGACATGAGGTCAGCCATCTTAATGGTCTAGATTAGCCACACAGTCCAGTTTAAGTTTAAGAATTGGTAACAGGGATATCTTTTTGTAAACTATACAGTGTTTAGTTCTGTTCCATCATACACAGCTTGCAAAATCTTTATTCTCATCTTCAAGTCATTCCATGATCTCTCTCTTCACTAATCCTCGAGACTGGCATACATCATCTGTCACATGTCTCCTCAAGCCTGGTCCATCATTTAGGACGATCATGGCTGATCTTCTGCCTCAACTTCACTTTCCTGCTTACCCCCATATCACAACAAAAATTGGACTAACCCTGCCTTATATGTATTGAACAATGAAGCATCTCTGATTCTTTGGGGTAGACAGTTCCAAAGATGCATCGTCCTCTCAAAAAAGAATTATTCCTTTCTCCTAGTCTTAAATGATTGACCTCTCATCCTAAGACTACACCTTCATATTCTAAATTCCCCAGACAAAGCAAACAACCCAGTCAAGCCCCTTCAGAATCGTATGTGATTCAATAAGATTAGCTCTAATATTTATAAACTCTGAAAAATATTGGCTCAATTCATTCAATCTGTAATCATCAGACAACTCTCTCATCCCAGGAACCAGTCTGGTGAACTTTTGTTGAACCATTTCCAATGCAAGTATGTCCGCCAAGAGAAATAGAGTGGAATTCTCTCAAAAAATGACTAAGTATCATCTCCAGTTGGAAAAACGGTGAGAATTCCGGCAGGTGGGTTGGCATGATCCAGATTGTGATTCTTGCAGTAAGTCATTCTTCTGGAATCTGGGAAGATTCCCATCCAGAAAGAGACCTGCAAGTCTGACTGCTCAGAGATCAAGTGCCATTTTTAAAGGCCAACCTGATGTCAAGGTGAAGTTGAAGATCCCCTTCCCACAGACATCGAGACCTCTGACAGACATGGGGAACACTCGCAAATCACGACGCCGGAGGGGCAACCCCTATCGCTAAATGTCCAGGTCACTCCCCCTCTACACCATACAAGAGATTCGGCACCTTCTCCATTCATTCTTGGCAGCATTGAGGCACCCCCCAACAATTACCGATATAGCTCGCTCTGTTCAAGCAAGCAAAATCCCACTTAGAGTTGCCAAAGTCTCTCCCTTCTGTCCCTCCCTCATGTCTCCCCTTCAGATCCTCCTTTCATGCCCCCTTTCAGGTCATGCCCCTTGTGATTGCGAAGCTGACGCTTCCCTATTGTAATCTGGCAGTGCCAACCTGTTTGGCATTGGTACTGCCAGGGGTGCTGGGGACTGTGCAAAGTCACTGCCAAATCATGTCACTGACATTTGGGAGGCTTCAATGGCCTCCAAGCTGCCTGGCGTGGCCATTACACAAAGGGACCAGTTGTAATTAGTGCCGTGTTGCCATTGCACCGGAGAGTTTGTGATTCCTAGGAGAAGGGTAAATCCAACTTCAAACCAACCCTGCATATTTAAATTGTACTTTAATTATGCTAACCTGGTCTATGGCCTTGCTGGGTATGAACCAGATTACGTTGGCATGGGAGCACAGGGAGAATCCCAAAGGAGTTCTTGCCAGTGAAAAATCGTGTTTGGTCATTTTTATGATATTCTCTGGCCCATAATGTGATTTGTGCCTTGGCATGTGGGCTGGAAAATCATTGTCATCCAGACCAAGGACAGGATTTTCTCGCCCATGCTGCCAGCATTATTTTTCAGTCCCACCAAAAGTGAAGCCTCACGGTGGGTTTTCCGGTAGCAGGACAAGTGAGCCATGATAAATGCTGTGGAATCGGTGGGACCATAAGACCCTGTGGCAGCCAATGGTGAGTCTCCTCCACGGCCAGAAAACGCCCCCACCAGATTTGGGGTTGGGGAGGGGCAGATGCTGGATACAACTCTCCAGGTTTGATCTCATAAAATCCTACACCATTGCAGCAAGTTTTTCTATTCTTGTACTCCAATAATCTTGTCATACAAGTCTAACATGCCACGTGTCTTCCTTATTGCTTAATATACCTACATATCTACAGACACTGCCCTGGCATGACTTTCTCCCTCCCCCAGCTGCTGTACTTACTTGTCTTTGCCCGATCCTCATTTGTCAATAACTGTTGTAAATCTTGCCGACATAATATCACATTGGGGGTTGGTGAAGGAGGGGAAGAGAGGGGTATTATTTATCGTGGGGCAGTAATTGAGCAGGGAAGTCCACTAATGATATTACCATGTATGCAAATCTGGTTCCTGACATTCATAGTGGAAACTTCTTTATGTAATTGGCTAGTGTTGGAGATAATGGGAACAGGAAATCCCAACGGTGTATTATCCATTTGGAGTCTCCCGTTGTATTCTCCTTTTTTGCCTACCAACAAAAGGGTGGAAAATCCCTCCCATAATTTCTCTTTATAAAATCATGTCACTTGTGTCTGATCATGTTTTGATTTTCTGAATGCGTTGGTAAGACTTCATTAATTTCTGGAATTTTCCTGATTGATGATGTCAGCCCAGCTAGTTTATAGTTCCTTGTTGTCTCACTCCCACCTTTCTTGCACAGCAGTATTACTTTTGCTAACTTCCAATCCACCAGAGCTGTTCTAGAATCTAGGGAATTTTGCAAAGTGATACCAATGCACCCATCACCCCTGCAGTTGCTTCTTTTAGAACCCTCAGACATGGGGCATCAATTCCTGCGGATTTGTTGACTTTTAATTCTTTAATTTTCTTGAAAGCTTTTTTCTCAGTCAATATTAATTACTTTAAATTACCCACTCTCCTTAGTTCGTTGGCTACCCTCTATTTCTGATATCTACTTTGTGTCTCCTTCAATGAAGATAGACACGAGACATTTATTCAACTTCTGTGCCTTTCTCAAAGTAATTTCTCCTGATTTGTCTCTGAGAGATTGACATTTCATAAAACTCTTACACTCTGTTTTGACATTCCTGACTGGTTTACTATTTTTTTCCCCCTTTTTTTCATCAACTCATTTGTCACCCCTGATTGGTTTCTAAAACTCTCCAATTGTTCGGCTTATATTACTCTTTGTAATATTACAGCTTTAAAAAATCTAATTCTATCCATATTTTTCCTTGTAAGGGGGTAGCATGGTGGCACAGTGGTTTGTACTGCTGCCTCACAGCTCCAGGGACCAGACCCCACTTTCTTAGGAATGGGTTAACTGCAACCTTCTGCTTTAAACCTAATTTGTACGCTACTTGTATGTTATGGGATATATAAAGGGGTTGTAGGTGGTACTGGGGTGCGTATGTGGGATTGTATAAGAGAATAAAGTGAGTTTGTAAAGAAGCTGGACTTGCATCATCTTTTACTATTGGACTGCAAGTGAGAGGTTCAGCACATCTATGCTCTAAGTTGGACATAAGATTCTTTGGCACTATATCAAAGAGCATGGGAGTTTTCCCTAATGTCCCCATTACTCCTTATCCCTTGATAAACATTTAAAGACACATCTGTTTCATCATTACTCATGGGACCTTGCTATGTAAAAATTGACTGCCCCACTTCCTTTAGTACAACAGTAACCACACTTTAAAACTAGAGCACTTTGGAATGTCATGAAATCATAAAAGATGTTAAATTTAAGTCTCTTTTTAAGAAAAACATGAAATATTTTCCTAGATAAAAAATGCCACATAAATGTGTATTGGGTTACCAAGCGACATAAAGTGGATTTATTGCACTTCAACCAACAAATTGTTCTGCTTTCTCAGTATTTTGTTTTGCAGACACAAGGTACTTAATGCACCCAAAGATATCTTAATTTATTTTCTGAAAGGTGCTCAAATCCTAATTTGTGGATGGAACAGTGGTTCCAAGAACCACTCATGCTTGTTGTCCTTGTAGACCAGTGTGAATTTCTACTACCGTTCAATGCTTAAAGACTGAAAAGTGATTTTTTTCAACGATGCAATAGTGTGCAAAGCCTGTGCTCACATGATGCTCTATGTGCTATGGTACTTTATTGCTATTTAAGGTGGATTTGTACTGAAGCTATCATTGTCATAGCATCATGTAAATTCAAACATATCATTAAAAAATCCAGCTCCAGATAAATAATATAAACTAGCACAGTATTTTTAAGCTTGCATGGCTGCCAAGAGCCATAAAAGTGCAAATTAATTGGAGGCATTCTATCCAAAGAAATAAGAGCCTTTTCGGCCTACCTTGGTGTGCTTTGCAAGTCCTGAATCGGCATTGTAACATTGACATCATAAATTACAGAAAATGGGTGGGATATTACCCCCATAACTCCAGCATGTTTTTCAGCAGTGAAAAGTGGCCCAGCATTAACCAGTGACAAGATATTCTGATCCCACAGCATGAACAGAATTTCCCTCCACTGCCAGGGAAACCACAAGCACCGAGCTCAGCAGGTTTCTTGCATCTGCCAAGCAGGGTGGCACAATGGTTAGCACTGCTGCCTCACAGTGACAAGAACCTGAGTTTGATTCCTGGTTTGGGTCATTACCTGTGCAGAGTGTGCACTTTCTACTCGAATCTGCACTTCCTCCCTGAGTCTGCACAGTTTCCTCTGTGTATTGCAGTTTCCTCCTACAGTCCAAAAGACGTGCTGGTTAGGTGCATTGGCCTTGCTAAATTTCCCTCAGTATACCCAAACAGGAGTTGGAGTGTGGTGATTAGGAGATTCGCACAATAACTTCATTGTAGTGTTAATGTAAGCCTACTGTGACACTAATAAAAAACATTACAACTTTTAAACCTCCCTTGCATTGGCTGGTGTTAGACAGGCAGGAAAGCCCACTGGAGATCCTCTCGATAAATTGTACCTCCACTCAAATTAACCCTGATAAATATGAGGTGATTCGTTTTGGTAGGACAAACTTGAATGCAGATTACAGGGTCAACGGCAGGGTTCTAAGGAATGTTGAGGAACAGAGATATCTTGTGATTCATATCCACAGATCTCTGAAGTTTGCCACTCAAGTGGATAGAGCCGTGAAGATGGCTTATAGTATGTTAGCGTTTATTAACGGGTGTTTGAGTTCAAGAGCCGTGGGGTTATGCTGCAACTATACCAGATGTTGGTGAGATCACATTTGGAATATTGTGTTCAGTTCTGTGCACCTCACTGTAAGAAGGATGTGGATGCATTGGAGAGAATGCAGAGGAGGTTTACCAGAATGTTGCCTGGTTTGGAGGGTAGGTCTTATGAGGAAAGGTTGAGGGAGCTGGGGTTTTTCTCTGTGGAGTGGAGGAGGTTGAGAGACAACTTAATAGAGGTTTATAAGATGGTGGGGGGGGGGGGTTGATAGAGTGGATGTACAGAGAGTATTTCCCAAGGTAGATGTAGCTGTTACAAGGGGGCATAACTATAAGGTTCGTGGTGGAAGATATAGGAGGGATGTCTGAGGTAGATTCTTCACTAAGAGTGGTTGGGGTGTGGAATAGACTGCCTGCTGTGATAGTGGAGTCGGACACTTTAGGAACTTTCAAGCAATTATTAGGTAGGCACATGGAGCCCTGAATGACAGGGAGTGGGATAGCTTGATCTCGGGATTGGACATAGCTCGGCACAATATTGAAGACCAAAGGGCCTGTACTGTACTGTATTGTTCTATGTTCTATATTCAAGCCTCACCCTGCTGGGGTTTCATGGGTGCCTTACACACAGCTTATGTCCCGATCCATCAAAGCTTCACTCTGATGAAAAACTGCCTGCTGATGGATGAAAATAGTCTCCAAATAATCTTGGCCAGAACTTTCTATCAGCGGAAATCTTCAGATGCTACCAACAGCGAAACCCAGTCTTGAATTTCTCAGAAGTGAGGGGTATATAAGATGGGAAATCTTATTGATAATGGGATCAGAAGATCAGAAGGCCATCTCACTCATTCTCAAGGCTCTTTTTGTCCTTTTACCCTCCTCTGTCTCTGAGAATAATAAAATAATACCACACCTAGTTATTTGGTAGTCAGAAGATCTCATGCCAGCCAATTGCAGGCTGCCTTCACTACCATAAAACATATCCAGGGGCCTTGGAAAATCCCCAACCTTTCTCTACCTTTATAATCCTCGACCTCTCAGCAATGAAAAGTGGGTACCTTTATAATCCTCTACCTCTCTCTACCTTTATAAACTATATTCTAGGTATTTTCTGTAAAACTTTAAGTAATAAAAGGCAGGAATATTTCTATTTTATTGCAACATCAGATTCAACCACGTAAGGCAATGATTCTCCTACTTTCAGCAGTATTAGGTTCAAGCTGTTGTACCATAGACATATAGATTGAGAATAAATCGGATTTGAAAGAGAGAAGGTACAGTGAATCGTAAACAAATTGGTTTAATTGTTTCCAGGAGCCAATCAGAATCTTAATGTACTTCCCTCAAATCAACAACGTACAATTTCTGGAACCAAATTCCTTTCCAATGCAGGTAGCTAACATCCTAGTCATAATTAACCATGAAGGAATGTAATTGCCCATCTCACTCATTCCCAAGCCTCTATTTTTCTTTTTCCCACCTTGGTCTCTAAGAATAATAAAATAACACAATATCTAGCTATTTGGTCATCTAGAACTTGACTATTGCTGAAGAGAAAAAGCTTATTATCAAAGCTTTTGTCTCATATTCATCTGAGTAGCTTGCAAAAATTTTCCAACATTAATGAAGAGAACAACAATTGGTACTGCATGAGAAGAGAGTGATGGGTTGGCAGGTAGACTCTGATTGATAGAAGTGTTGTCATAGAGGATGCAGCATAGATTAATTAACTGCCCAACTTGGATCAAATTAAAAGCAACAGGTTGTACCTTATTGGTCAACGCTTTGCACTGTGGAAAGAATCAAGGAATGACTGTTCCCTAAGCTCTCATTTAGTTGAAATGAGAATGCTGCTGTCAAGCCAAAAAGATGGTCTGCCAATCAGACAGATGTGCAATATATGCATGCATTTCAGTGCCAATGTGATGTCAGGTATGTAGGCTATATGTACAATGATTGTCAGACCATAACAAACAGCATGTCCCTTTCGCTGTTTGTAAAGTACTGATCACATCCAACCAGCCCGTGCTTGCAAAACACAGAACAGAGCGTCCTGCGTTAAATCTAATTCTGCATTTGGATAACAGCTGTTCAACAAGCCTGATTATGTGAAGAATTACACTGAAAATAAATTCAAGCTTGTTAGACAAATTTGCAGTGTTGCTCACATACGAAGCTGGAAGACTCAGGGCCCTGTCCTTGGCTGACAGAAGGAATGTGTCTCCACTGCGGCTTTTCCAATTAAGTTGAAGCTTCGGCCATAGTTGTTCCCCAGGGCAAAGCCTTGACCAATCAGACTCAACATGTTTGGTTTGAATTTGAACAAAACTGGGCAGTTAACTGTTTTTCTGCATTCTCCATGGCAATGTTTCCATTAATCGAAGTCCACTTGTCAACCAATCAGCACTCTTTGATGATGCGGTATAAATTGTTGTAGCACAAGATGAATGCAAGATGAAAAGCCTTGATAACATCTCTTTTTTTCAGCAGTAGCATTATATTACTAGGAAATTAGTTATTTAAAAAGTCAAAGATCAGCAATACCTATGTTTACATTACTGAGAAATAGTTGGCTCACCAATTCTGAGCTTCTGCCAAAAATGGATACAATTGATGGAACAAAAAACAGAAACTGCTGGGACTACAGAGCAGATTCATCAGTGCTGTGAAGAACAAAGACTAATAGTCTGAAATGCTGTGCTCCCTCGATTTCTAGCATTGCCTTCTTTTTGTTTCAAATTAAAGTAGTTGCGGGTGCAGATTTCAAAGGATGCTTTTTTTTTTGGAGCACAAATCTCTCAACACTTGCTACTTGGGAACAAAAATACCCTTGAGCCCATTTCACAACAGGGAGTGCATGAGAGTGAAGCCCATTCCCACCCAAAATTGATTGGGATTTAGATTGAGATGGATGGACAGACCGATCTTCTGAAAAATAAATGGTGCCTGCACTGAGAAAATCTGACAATGTTGGAGTCACACCATACCACTACTAATCATTATAAATATAGTGTGGAAGGACCTAAAAGTAACATAGCAACCTCAACTCTATAAGTCTGAAATGTGTGATCAAGCCATTTGCAATGAATGTTCTCCAGATCTAAGTATTAAGTTGCTCTGCAACTTCCAAGCTGCTAAATTCCAGCATGGAATTTATGGCCTGCTGTCTGCACTGCAGACAGGGAATTTCCCTCACACATGTTCCCTGCCTCAAATGGACTTGTGGTAGTTCCACATCCTACCAAACGGAACTTCTGCATAAGGAAGAGTCCTCAGGAAATTCAGTCTACAACATCCATCCCCACTGCCCCTTTAGAAGCAATCCAGCACAAAAGTAAAACTTTGAATTCATAACTATTGCAGCATAATTAGCAGATTAAGCAAGGTTACATTCATTAAGTTTTAAAAGGATCATTTATATCTCTCTTCATTCAGATATTTATGGTCATACTCATCCATAATAACATGAGTGGCATGATGCCACAGTGGCTAGCATTGCTGCCTCACACACCAGGACCCCATGTTCAATCTTGGCCTTGGAGTTTGCACGTTGTCCCTGTATATACCGGGTTTCCTCTGGTGTTCTAATTTCCTCCCATTGTCTAAAGATGTGTGGCTTATGTTGATTGGCTATGCTAAAGTGTTCCTTCGTGTAAGGGAGATTAGCAGATTAAATATGTGGGAGTTACAGGGATAGAGCCAGAATGGGATTGTGGTCGGTGCAGATGCAATGGGCCAAATGGCCTTCTTCTGTGCTATAATGATTCTATGATAAATTTGAAAAATCACATTGTGTCATTCTGGTTTTTATGGCTTAAATATGTGCATAAAATGGTCCGGGCATCAATTGGGAAATACTTTGTAAATAACCAATTAATACTATAAAGTAACTACCGTTTGCAAATGAGGTTGTGTTTTTTTCATCCACAGTGTAATTATATGAATATTGTGGTCAGAGTTCTATGGCCCATACAAAAGCTTTGTTTGCCATGTTTGTGTTGCCATGTTTTTATAGTTATGTTGTTTTTATACTGGTTATAAGTCATAAGTTCAGTGAAGCATTAAAGATCTAATAGAATGTAGCTAATGATCCACTTTACTTTTGCAAACATAAAATGCTCATATTCCAGTTGACTGTTTGATTGCTATTACACTTGAGCAGCTATAGCTCCAGGCAAGCCATGTTTCTAAGGGGAATTTGAAATATTATTGCTTGCAATCATTAATGAAACCAACGCACTGAGTATAGATTTTGTTCTCTGTGCAGAAGTACTGATTTTATTTTTATACATAGAAACCACAGAAAAAAAGTGAGGTTTTAATTGATCTATTGGAAAAATAAGTTTAAAACTGATGAAATAGATATTCTCCAAAACTCTCAGCAAGTGATCTTAGTGTACACCTCCCTGGGGTGATTCTGTTGAAGTTTGTGGGGTCCACGTTAGGACATTTCATCTGCATTGAGCAGGCAGGGGTAAGAATATAAACCAAGTTTACAAAAAAAAAAAATCTGTCTTTTCTGACGTTCAATAAAATAATTGCAGAAGTGCTGGGTTCCAATGACTGGTGGCCAAGGACTTGGAAATTAGCAGTGTATTGTATTCTCTGACAGCTCTTACTTGCCCTTTGTAGGCTCTTGCTTACCCTCTGTCTGCCCACACTCCCACACTGCCAACATGTGACCCCTGATGTACCTGTGCCATCCCAGCCCACAATAATGGTTGGACGTTTCCATCACTTCACTTTCCCATCATGTCTTCATATTCCTTGGTTCCCTTTGTGCTCTAAAATCTATCCATCGCTCTGAGTATTCTCATCAACTGAGCATCTATAGCCTGCTGGCAGAGCAAATTCCAAAAATTTCCAACTCTGTGGTGAAGAAGCTGCACTCCAACATAATCCTAAATGGTGGAACCCTTATCCTGTGGCAAAGATGCCTAGTTCTAGACTCTTCAGCTAAGGTAAACAAACTCTCAGAACCTATCCTGTCACCCCTTTTATATATTTCTTTGAGACCCCCTCTGATTCTTCTAAACTCAAGAATGCAGGCCCATTTTACTCCAGAATTAGATATTGTTCCGGGCACTGGACCAGTTGTTAACATTTTGGGTTCCTAGCAGTCAGTGCAACTGAACAAAATACATTCTCTGTCACTATGGTCAGGCACTAGCTATTGGTATTTTAAGATGTTGTACTGATATGAGGAACCAGCATTTATCATGACTTATTACAGTAAGAAGAATTGATGGAGGAATAGAAGGAAAAATTTTTTAAAAAGCCTTATAAAACGCCTTTTTATAGTCTCAGGTCATCGCGAAGTGCTGGATAGTAAATGAAGTACTTTTTTGAAATATATAGTTGTTATTGGAATGTAAGGAAACATGGCAGCCAAAATGCCTATAACAATGTCACATAACAACATGGCTTAGAAACCCTATTCTAGTGGTGGTGCTTGAGGGACAAGTATGGTCTACTTGAACTTTCTTACTCATCTTTGAATACTGCAATGGCACCCTCTGCATTCATCCCAGTAAGCAGATGGAGACTCTGATTAATATTTTATCCACTCATCACATATTTGAAGTCATATTTGACCCAGAAGGTGAGCTTCAGACTCCAACTCTAAGACTGCTCACTTCCACCACCATAGTTGAACTCCTGCCTCAACCCATCTGCTGCTGAAATCCTCATCAAGGTCATTCTTACCTCCAGACTTACCTATTCAGTGCGCTCCTGACTGGCCTTCCACCTTCTATCCTACATTAATTTAATCTCATCTTTTGCCTTACCCTAACTCACACAAAGTCCTGTACACCTATCATCTCTGTGCTCACTGGCCTACACTGGCTTCCAGATAAGCAACAATTCTCTTTGACCAAGTTTTTTATCACTGGCTGGAATCTTATCACTGTCCACGCTGGCAGGATTTTCTCATCCTGCTGCAGTGAATGGAGATTTGGCCAAATTCTCTGACTTTATTGCAGCAGGAGTGTGGTGTGAACAGCATGTAAAATTGTGCCCAGTGTCTCTTCATGTAGCTCAGTGCTGAATTCTGTTGGATAATGCTTCTGTGAAGTGCCTTCAGAAGTTTTATTACATTAAAGGCACTATTTAAATACAATTTGTTATTTTGTTATTTGTTTCATAATTTGGTTTTAATTTGCATCTTACATTTGGCTAGAATCCTATAAAAATGGAATTGGTAGGGACTGTTAACCAGATTTGATTGTGCTTTTGGATGGGACAATTAAGCAAAGATAAATAAAAATACCTGCAGGAATCCAAGCTGAGATCCTGCAGAGAGTAGATGAAAATTGCCTTCACATAAATCAGGTGAGTTTCATATTTCCTTCTGATTGACATTTGACACACTCTGGTGGTTCTGAATGTCCTTGGGCAAACTGAGAAGCAAAGATTGTGTGCCACGTTCACATGGGAGTATTAAATTGCACACATGAAAAACTCAGAATTCTGCAGATGTGAAATGTTCAGTTAGAGAATTATAATACCATTGACATTCAAAATACTGGCAGATTTTTTTTTTGCAAATGGTAACTAATTGCAGCAGATGCAAAGTAAAATGAAACTGCAAATAAGAATGATATATGAAATACCTTGCCTAAAGTTACAAGTTTGATTTTCCTTTTGTTCTCAAGCAAGTCAAAAGGGCACTCATTAAAGTGTATGCCTCCACCATATGTTACACCAATGTTATTACAATTGTGTAGTTTTTCCTTGAAGTTTTTCCCTATGTTGTTAACACTCCAACGACAAAATTGAAGACTTTCATTTATAAAAGAGCTTTCATCTCACTGAAGAGGCTTCAAACCAATCCATATCTAGCAACCTGCTCTGAGGAATCTGCTCACATTTTGGTGGCAAATGGGACAATTCACACCACAACAGCCAAGATAACCCAACTGCCCATTTTGAAGGGGTTAATTCTTTCATTTAGTAAAATAAAGGCCATTCAGGTCACCCAGTGTAGTCCAAATTCTGAGTGGAGTTTTCCATCCCACCTGCCATGGGAATCATGATGGACAGGATAGAAGATTCGGCTGACTATGCAAAGGTTTGTTGACCTCAGGTGGGAATTTCCAGCCTTTGGGCAAGCTCAGATGAAAAACCCCACCCTCTGCCTCTCTCAATTCATTTTCTCATTTCTTCCTGACCAAGAAATTGGTCTGCAGATTCAAGAATCTAATTAATTTCCCATTTAAGCACTTTAACAGAGTCAAAATGAAAGGACTTTGCATTTTATAGCAACTGCAGCACAGAAGCAAGCTATCTGATCCAACTGACCATTGCCAATATTAATACTCCACACAAGCCTCCTCCAAATCTAGTTGCCTCCTCCCATTATTCTACTGTTCCTTTCTCCCTCATATAACCATCAAGTCTCCTCTTAAATGTAACAAGTGACTTCCATATTCCCACAACTCCCTCCCTAGGATGAAAACCAGCTCATGGAGAAGCTCCTACCTATCTATTTAATCTGTGCGTGTAGTCAATTCCTTGCTTCTCTTCATTTACCCTGACTTCCTTTTCAGTCATTTTGTTCTTTTCAGATTAGTTCCATTCAGAATGAGGTTCCTGAATATTTCATAGCTTGTTGCAAATGTTTCTTTTATCCATTAAAATCTATCAAAACTACAATTTCCATTTGAGTCATTTGTGGGCAAAGCTAGAAATTACACGTAGCCTTGGGAACTCAAAAAAACCCGTTGAAATCTTAACCAGTTTTTGCAATCAAAATATACTTGTTTATACTCAGTCATATTCTTGCATAGACCTGTTCATCAAGATTTCTGGATACTACTTCACTTAGTAAATCAACATTTTTTTTAATTCGTGTGGAAATAAGCTATTTTGTTCATTGAGTTTTGAAATACAACACAATGAACTATGCAACATATGCAATAACTGTTCTGCACAACACTATGCAAACAGCAAAGGATACATAATCCATTTTTTTTTAAGTGGTATTGGGTTAAGGTGGGCATATTGACCAGGAAAGCATCCTTTTGTTCTTCAAATAGTGCCATGGAATCTATGCTCTAGAACTATCAGAATAGTGAACAGGGGACTTTTGTTTAATGAATCATTTGAATGGTGACATTTCTGATGCATCAATTTTCGCTGAACTGGAATATTGGTTTGCCAAAATATGGGCCTAACACTCATAATGTTACAACCTAGAAATTTGAGTGTTACAAATTGGACAAGGTGTTCCATAAAATGACATAGAATTATACAGCAGGAACAGGATATTGGCCCAACTGTTCTATATCAGTGATTCTACCCCCAGTTTGAATAACTTAAACACATGAGCAAAACCCAATAATTTCTCTCTGACACGTTTGTCTAGTTTCCACTTGAGCGCTTCCATGTTCTTCATTTTAGCTAATTCCACATTATTATTACTGTCTGAGTAAAGATGTTTCTCCTGAACTATTGGATTTGTTAGTTACAATTTTATATTTCTGACTCTTTATTTTGACCCATTGGTGTTCAGTCAACCCTAATGCATGGGTTTGCTCATTTCTCATGACTCCAGTCGTTCCTCTACAGGCTCCCTTGCTCTTCACTTCGGTGCCTGGATGAAGGCTGCAACCTGACCTTTGAATATAATGCAATCCACTAATCTCTTGGTAGTACCTCCACCTTGCTGCCACTGTTAGCCAATTCCCTGCCTTCTAGATGTTAATTGGCTGCAGCTTAAAGATTGTCAAGGAAGAAGTGCAACTGGTAAATGGCCCCAGCATCAGGACTTCAAATTATTTGTCAAATCCAACCCTTATTTTCCAAGAATTATGTGACTTCCTTATCCCTCTACCAGAAATCTCCACCTTCACATTGATTTGAAATTCATTTGCTATTTCTATGATCATTCTGCAAGTTTTTGTTTTAAAAGCATAATCTCACATCCTGCCATCATTTTGAAGAAGAGCCAACATCCTTTGTGAAATTGCTCAGTATGAATTATTAATCTCTTGCATAAGTCTGGAATCATTAAACCAATAACTTTCTTTCATGGGTTAAACTAGCTGATTTGAAACCTGATTTATTTTAAGCAGATTGCTGAATATAAATATTTTTACAGGAAGCCAAAATGATTTGAACAAAACAGAACATACAAAGTTGCAAGATGTGGGAATTAATTAATGTGGTTGGGAGGCAATCTAAAATGAGGCCTGGGAAATAAACCCTTGAAGAGAAGGCATATTCTCAAAGGCATGAAGATCAAGACACATTCTGGTAAACATAAAGCAGCAGCCTTTGATCTGTGTACTATAAATAATAATTTATAATAGTGATAATTAATCTTTGAAGACTTTCTGAATTGATTTTCCCTTCAAGGTTCCCATACAACATCTCCATCCCTCCCCAAATGCCTCCACAGCCAGCCAGCAGGCATCTCAAAGAGCACTCAGTTCCATGCCTTATTGGACCAGTCAGGGTTTGTTTTTGAATGCCAGCATCCTGAAAGGATTACTGATTCCTCTCCCTGTTTTCTCTTTTGTAGTTTAGCTTGTGCAAAAATCTCTGCTCAGGCGTGATGGGAATTACCAGCCCCTCTATCTGACAGGAATGGAGCAGGAGACACAATACAATAGGTCTTCAACCACTTCACTGACTATTTGAATTGCTGCTCCTGCCTGGAATGGCACAGTGGTTATCATTGCTGCCTCACAATGCCAGAAGCCTGGATTCGATACCTGGCTTGAGTCTCTGTCTGTGTGAAGTTTGATGTTCTCCTCGTGTCTGTGTGGGTTTCCTTCGGGTGATCTAGTTTCCTCCCACATTCCAAAGATGTGCGGATTAGGTGGATTGGCCATGCTAAATTGATCCTTAGTGTCAGGGGTACTCATTAGGGTAAAATACTTGGGGTTAAGGGAATAAGGCCTGGGTGGGAGTGTTGTCTGTGCAGATTTGATGGGCCAAATGGCCTATCCTGCACTGTAAAGACTCTATGAAACTTGAACCCTGCTGGTCAGCTGCTGCCTTCATCCTATTGAATGATGCTTTGCAAATATCCAAGCCCTCAAAATTTGTCTGCTGAGTGAATTTTGTATTTTCCTCACTTAGTAGGCTGGGGGTTATCATTGCATCCCAGGAATCAAAATTGACCATCCAATATTCCCATTTGTGAAGGAGAGATTGTTAGTTTCATTCATATTGTTGTGTATGGAAGTGTTCATGTTATTTCAGATTTGGAAAGATGTTGTTTCCATTTTCTGTTAGACTTCTTAGTTACTGGTCTGTGTGAGGGGGATTGGGATATGGATTTATGATCTAGTGTTTTAATGGCTGCTATATATTTTATTTATGCCACCATATTCATCAGGCTCTTTCAGGTGATCGTTTATCTAAATGAGTTAAGTGGACATGCTGGCATGATTCAATTTTTACTCATAATATTAACTCAAAAATTACTCTGCAAAGTTTTTTCGCGTTTAGATCCATCTCAATCAGATGAGTTTTATGGGTCACTTGAATATGTTGAATGATTTTTTAAGTATTGATTTTTGAATATTTGATCATCTACTTTGGAGACAGATCTGCTTTTAGGCCAGAAACCCCCTCCACTGGAAAATTAATTAACATTAAGGTCTTTCACCTAGGAAAACCTTGTATTGGCATGGAGTCAGGTTTCCTATACTTTCTTCCAAAGTCTTCCACTGAACCAGAGGGAAGTGGGATCTCAAGGAGAAGTGGAAGCAGGGCACCCAGACAGGATGACCCTTTATTTAATCAGTGCTGACCGGGACCTAATGCCAGAGGCAATGAGGGAAAGGAGGTCTTCTTCTTCTTGGAGGAGGAGGAGGTCACCTTATTCTGCAGCAGGAATTTTTCTGTTCAGAGCTATCTCCCCCTGCATACAATTTCTCTGATTCTCTTACCTCTCCTGAGGAGCTGCCTTCTTCCAGGGCCATTCTAGACTCAAAGTTCATACTTCTCTGGAGGGCCATGTCACAGAGACTAATGCAGACCGCCTCAATGACAGGTCCTGCAAGGAGGATATTCATGGAATCCCTATTGTGCAGAAAGAGGCCATTCAGCCCATTAAACCTGCATTGACTGCAATCCCACCCAGGCCCAATCCCCCTAACCCCATGCATTTACCGTGTTAATCTTCCCAATACTAAGGGGCAAAATTACCATCACCAATCAACCTAACCCACACATTTTTCGACTGTGGGAGGAAATCAGAGCATCTGGAGAAAACCTATTCAGGCACGGGGAGAACATACAAACTTCACACAGACAGTGACCTGAGGCCGAAATTGAACCTGGTCCCTCACGCTGTGCAGCAGCAGTGCTAACCACAGTGCCATTGTGCCCCCTTGGTCGTATTGTTGGGAAACGTCTGACAATTCAGGAATTGGTATTGCAAATCGCAGAAGCCCAATGGCTTGCTTAGTAGTTGTCCCACTGAGCAGGTGGTATGATCTTTATTATCTCTCTGCCTCTTTAGACCTCCTGCAGAGGGACGAGCGGCTACCTCTTCAAGGGATATCCCTTGTTCTTTCGGGTCCAACCACACACTTTACGGGGTTGGGATGAAGATCTGAGCTTCCACCACTTCCTTAGCAGCCTGTTGTTGTGGTCACAAATTAGTTGGACATTGAAGGAATGGAGGACTGACCTGTTGATGAATCTGGGTGTCTCGATGAATTGCACTCATGTGGCCAATGATGCCCTGTCACTGCCAACTATCCCTGCGAGTCTGGCAGTACATTAATGTTGTCTTCAGTTTTTGGCTGTGAGATGCAGTGGTGTGAAGCCATTTGTGAGATGATATTAAGGTCCACAGCTAATCTTTGAAATGTGACAGAAGCAAAGGATTTGAAGGCAATTGTGACTTTGGCTACAGAAAGGACATAAATAAACGATATTGCGAATTGTGGGGTCTTGTGCAATAAGGGCACAGATGTCTGTGATCATCTGCAAATCTTTAATATTGTAATATAAGTAAAACATTGCTGGATGTCTGAAAAACATAAAGTACTGAAATGATTCAGTAAAGGGTTGCAGTTTGCAATGGCAATGTTTTATATCCATTTCCAAGTAGTTCTACCTTCACACTGATAAATCCTGTGTTGAGTGTCTGGCCTCGATTGCTTCCTCACCACTGTCCTATGCCTTCCTGATGTCCAGAATTCTGCTTGTCTTGTTGAGGGTATTGCGTCTTATTGTTGCTGGCCCAAATTCAGGCAGTTATTCCCCTATTACCAGCTAAAACCTTCCTGCTGGATAATTAGTTGCCCCGATTGTCCTTGACATCCTCACCACTGCTCTTCTGTTTCCATGATTCCAGGGTGCTGGCCTTTGTCAAAGCCTGGATGCTGACTGCCCTCTCTCTGTTGTGCATGCTGTGTGAAAGGCACCCCTTTTCCCTGCAGAATTGTTTATGAATGCCTTGGAGAGCCTCGAGGCTGGCTGTCCACTTTAACTGCCTCCCTTCAGCTGGTCAGTTTTTGTAAGTGCCTGTAAGCTGCTGACCCTGTTAAAGACTTGAAGTTTTAGTCTTAACAAAGCTCTTAACCTTTTAAACGTTTTTCCTTGCTCTCAAATGAGTGGCACGTAGGATTTCTGTCCCATGCTCCTATCTGCACACCGTCCAACACTCCCCCTCCTCCCCACCCGTCCCATGATTATTGCCTATGCGAGGCTTCAGCCCCATATGTCGTGTTCAGTGCTTCATATGGAAAGATTGTTGACAGCGTCCTTGGCAAATCATTTAGATAAATTATTGCACAGATGTTCGTTGACAAGAACATTCACTTCTTGGATTTGTGGCAGTGCCTATACTGCATAACCAAGCAAAAAGGCAATCGACACTTGTGCTTGCCTGTTGACAGAAATCCTGAGGCAATCAGATAAAGTCAGTCTGCAGGGTATTCATTAGATATCCTCAAGATTACTGTTCGAAAAGCAGTTGAGTAGATTCCAGCTTCAGTTCAGCAATTTTAAACCCTTATATAATGCATTGATTTTTTTTTCTTCACCGTCTTAGAGTTCCATTATTTCCATCTAAAAGTTACCTTAAGAACAAATCTCATCAGGCTATTTCCTGTTCTCAGCAGTTTACTAGAGCGTACAACATTTCAAATCCCACAGCAATCATAGAAAGTGAAAATCCTCATGAATACGATTATATTCCAAAGCATATTTTCACTCTTCATTCTTCTAAAGAGTTGGCTTTTTGTCATATTGCAAATGTTTTTGTACTTAAAATAAAAACTGATTTAATGCAGATCAACAGTAATAATATTCTGCATGCAGTTGCTTCAGTCTATCTGGAAGTGTATGTTAGATAACAGGGACTTATTAAATTATTTCTATCCAGAATCTTTCATCACATGCTTTGTGTTTGACTATATGACTTCAGCCGTTCTACTGCCTGCTTTTTGTTTTCATTAAGAAATACAAGGAAAGTAGCTGAATTTGTTTGTTAATATTACTGTTGTACAAAGGGGAAAGATCGGTCAGGAGACTTGTTTTCACATCTCAGCAAGTGTTTGCTTCCATTGGAAGAGCTGAGTATATTGCCATGCTGCCCTCTCTGCTGTGCTCTCTGTTAGGGATGGATGAGAAGGCCTTCAACATGACTGCTCACAATTGAACATGCTTTGAGTTTTTTCTCAGTGCAGTACATGACAGGATGATAATGAGGTTAGAGTGGAATTACTTTTTAATTGTTTTTTTACCTTTCATTGGGGAAATTACAGACCACTTTGAGACAAACTCGTGTTCACGTGCAGCTCAGTGTGTCAACATGGTATGTGATTGAAAGCAGTAAAAGACGCAAAAAACATATTTCAGAAGAATGAAGGAATTCAACCCTGACATAAGTTGGTGAGGTTACAAACAATTATTTAGCTGAAAATGAACAAAATAGGAGATGAGGATAGAGCAAATAGCTTCCTCACCATGATAGGACGGATGTTTGTGATCCGGCACCTGACTAGGGTTGTCCAAAGACCCCAGTAGTATGCGATATGCTGAAATTAATGAGATCCTGGATTCCTATTACAGCATGATTAAGAACAAAATTGCCTTGAGGGTTGCATTATGTAAAAGAGAACAGTTGTCAGGGAAGACTACCTTGCCACTAGGAGTATGTTGTGACATTAGAAATTACCCTGAGAGACATTTCAGAAGGAGGCTTAATCCAGGCCAAGTGTTTGAGCAAGGGCATGGAAAGGAGGCCTACGTTGTGGCCACGTCCTTAGAAATGGCAAAAAGAGAGTTACAAATTTCAAATCATGAGATTTACATGAACATTTTGAATAATACTAACTTTTGTATTGTGGTTTTGTTTTCTCAATTGTGAACAGTAATCCTCATGAGTTCTGATTGTGAACTCGCATGCCTCATTTGTCAGTTTGACCATTTTAGGATGAATGGCAGGGTGAAAGTAATGAGAGCAACAGGCATTTTATCCCCCAGCATAAATTAGCTTATTTTTTCCTGAGTACAGACTCACAGTAAGGCACAGCACTATTGTTGAACATTGGGAAATGACAGGTAGCATGCCTGTGAATAGTCAATATGAGATGATGGCTGTACTTATTATTGGGTCAGGCCAAGTTTTCTATGAGTCATGGTTCACAACATCAAAGCTCTCAGTCTTTTTTAAAAGAAACATCTAGGTGAAGAATAACAGGTTTCCTTCTATTGTACTATGACAGACTTCTTACATACTGCAGCTTGATTTGATTAAAACTCTTCTGCTATAACCATTGATACTTAATATTTTTCCTCATCAGATTTGCTATGTATTCTAGCATGTGAAATATGAAAGAATCTGTGCATTGGATCAAGTCAAGGAAAGTTCTCAGTTCTTGGCTGCCTCTTAGATCTACCATCTCACAAATAGCTGTGACATTTTCAGGATTCGATCTGACTCCATGAAGTGTGTATGGCATTCTGAAGAACTGGCATTGTGTATCTTAATGATGAATTTGTCTGTGTTTACCTTGATTCAAGCTTTCATGATTCTCTTCATGGCTTTATGTAGATGATAGGCATTCCTTATTTGCACCATTGATCTGGATCATCATCGTCTGCTCTTTTGCGTCCCTTATAGGTTTTGTTTACTTTCTGCTGGAACTCATCCTCACTCACTTCAAGGCCAAAAGATAGATGTGAGAATTTGCACAATCCAAAGGTTGTGTTGTTTTCTCATTAAGTTCATACTCCAGCAGCCATTTCGTATATTAAGTTTTATGAAAACCTTAGCTATTGCCAGTCCTGCCAGGATTTCTTCTAGTGTTGGAGTAATGTGGTAGTTCTTCTTTATGGTTTTATGGCTAAAACCTTTAGGATTCAGGTAAATTCACAGCCATCCATTTAGCTTCTCTTTAAACAATGATGGAATTTAACCAATTTGTAGATTCTGCGACTGTGAAAATCTATTTCCTTCCATCTCTTCAAAGTCTCATTCAAACTTTTCTTTTCGCTCAGCAGGTCTGGGCAGCATCTGTGGAAATATAAACTGG
Source organism: Sphyrna mokarran (assembly GCA_024679065.1). Taxonomy (NCBI): domain Eukaryota; kingdom Metazoa; phylum Chordata; class Chondrichthyes; order Carcharhiniformes; family Carcharhinidae; genus Sphyrna; species Sphyrna mokarran. The sequence continues at coordinate 95,571,356 of JAGIQG010000003.1, forward strand.
GTTCACCTCTTGAGTCCGTATGACTCTTCTTCAGAGGTCTTCTGTATTTCCACAAATGCTACCAGATTTCTGAGATTTTCCTTCATTTTCTGTTTTTATTTCAGATTTCCTGTGATCACAGTATTTTGCTTTAATTTTAACACTATTGGTATTTTACATCAAGGATAAATAATTGGTTGCTTCTCTGAATCACGTGACAAGACACTTAAAATCTTCAAAGAATCCAACCATCTCACCAGACATTCTAGGTTCATTTTGTTCTTGCTACTAATTCAATGGGGTATTCATTACCATTAGTGCTGCTTCCTTTAAGTCAGAGTTTACAGAAGTCAGCTCCAGCTCTTGACAACTGCCTAACCCCAGAATAGCAAAACTTTCTGTTTCAGTGACATAGAACATGCAGTTAATGATTTTTCCTTTAAATGTCCCTATAATTTTGGCTGAATCTCATTTCACCAAATGCTGCATACATAACATTGCTTGGTTTACAAATATCTTCCTTTGGATAACCATTTTCTTTCAAATTTTCAAGATATTCTGCTACAGTCTGAGAAGGATGCTATTAACACTGCGCTGTTCCATCAAGTTTTAGATTTACGATTGTGGGCCCCTCCAAACTCACCCAGGAGTGAAAGACCATGAGACCATTAGCCTAATATGATAGCATCACCAATTTTTTTAACCCCTACATTGCACCCTTCTCACACACTCCACTCCCTTCCAGTACATTGACTTAACAGTCCAGCACTACCAGTGATATTCAGCCAGTCCTCTTTGAGGGACCCTTGCCTGAACTGTGGCAGATGCTTATGTGATGAAGATATTACAATTATCCAGGCAAGTGGTTCATTCCTAAGATGTTGAAGTGAAGCCATAGCCCAAAGATTAATGTCATGGATAGATAGATGCTTTTTTTCAGAAGGTTGGCAGAGATGAAGAAAGAACCGTTAGGAGAAAAAAGCGGTTAAAAAAAGTATCCTGGTTTTGCTGGCAACAAAATACAGCCACTCTTTTAAAAGGATTCATATTAGAAAACATTACTGCTTTTTAGGGAAGTTCAGAGACTGAAAAGAAAATCTCAGATTTAAATAACTGGGGCCACATAGAGCACCTGTGGCAAAAAGAGGGAGCACGTTAAGCTTAATGGAGCAGAAATTGATTGTTTCAACAATTAAGTCCTTGATGTACCTTGGAACAGTCAGTCAAAAAAGCTTTTAGCAGCAAATGTACCATCAGTTCCTTATGTAAACTAGCCTTGGCTAATCCCCTGTTGGATCGCCCCTGGAGTTGTCAATCAAAGAGTTTTCTAAGAATAACGGAACAGAAAGCAATTGTGTAAACATGTCTCAATGGATATCATGAAATTGCAAGCTCCTGTAAATCAAGGCAGTTCAAAGACAGTAGCTGGGGCTCATAGAAACATAGAAGCGTAAAAGGTAGGAAGAGGAGGAGGTCATTTAGTCCTTTGAGTCTGCTCCACCATTCACTACAATCATGGCTGATTGTCCAACTCAATAGCCTAATTCTGCTTTTTCCCCATAACCTTTGATCCCATTCACCCCAAGTGCATATCCAGCTGCCTCTTGAATATACTCACAGTTTTGGCATCAGCTACTTCCTGTGGTAATGATTTCCACATTCTCACCACGCTTTTGTTGAAGAAATGTCTCCTGAACTCCATCCTAAATGGTCTACCCCGAATCCTCAGACTGTGACCCCTGATTCTGGACTCCCCCACCGTTAGGAATATCCTTTCTGCATCTACCTTTTCAGTCCTGTTAAAATTTTATAACTCTATGAGATCCCACCCCCCTCATTTGTCTGAACTCCAGTGAAAACAATCCTAACTTAGTCAATCTCTCCACATACATACGTCCCACCATCTCTGGAATCAGCCTGGTAAACATTTTCTGCACTCCCTCGAGAGCAAGAACGACTTTCCTCAGAAAAGGAGACCAAAACTGCACACAATACTTTAGGTTTTGCCTCACCAAGGTCCTTATAATTGCAACACATCCCTGCTCCTATACTCAAAACCTCTCGCAATGAAGGCCAACTTGTTATTTGCCTTTTTTACCACTTGATGCACCTGCATGCTTACACTTGCACAAGAACACCCAGATCCCGCTGCACATGCCTCTCTCCCAAAGTACACCCATTCTGGTAGTAATCTGCCTTTTTGTTCTTGCTTCCAAAGTGAATAACCTCACGTTTTTCCAAACTATACTGTATCTGCCATTGATTTGCCGAGGGCAATCCCAACTTTTGAATGAAGTGCAACTATAACTTAGAAGGCTTCCAGATGTTCAAGGTGCTTGGATTTCAAAATGAACCGTAGATTGCATAACACAGACAGAAATGTATAATATAACCAGTAAGGTGCCTGAAACTTCCAAGCTAAGAATGATTTTTAACTTTTTTACAGCAATGTGAAGAAGTTCAACCATGCAATCCCTACGCTGGGAAGGATCCCCTGAGGTAACGCCCTTCCCACCAGCATGAGGCCCCCCTTCCCCCACATCTATTGAAGGGTCCCTTGTCTATTCTGGAGGAAAGTTAAAAAGAGTACTTAACCCCTTGTTTCCCCTCGGAGTCCACAGTGTCTGGTCCCACATTTTAAGACCACTAATAATTGGCTCCCACATTCCTTCCTGCTGGGGGCAACAGGAACATCCCAGGATGCCAGAGAATTAGCCTGATCATGATATGGAAATGCACGTAGATTAGCGTTGATCAGGTTCTTATCCTCTCTGGGTGAGAACCTGATCTCACAAGGTGCAGTGAGCCAGGAGACTTGACACCCGAGGTGAATTCCAATTTGGCCCTCTTGCCTGATTCAATGAGTCATTGGGAATTTCGCTGGGGACCAAAGCCCAGAGAATCACTCCCAATACAGCAGTATAACAGTAGTGCCTTCTCCAGTTGTGATATAGGGGAGCCACTCGCATGATGCTTCATGACATTTTCTTTTTACTGTGACCCTGAAGAAAGGACTAACATGTACTCACAACAAAAATATTGCAGATGTCGGGAATGTTGGGAAAAATATTGAAAAGTGTAATCAAATTAAGCAGCATCTATGGAGAAAGAAACCTTGTAGTTTATTATTCTGCACTGCACCAATATTAGCTGCTATGGGTCACTATCTGTGTGGAGTTTGTTCATTCTCCCTATATCTGCGTGGTTTCCTCCGGGTATTTCGATTTCAAAGAACAAAGAACAAAACAGCACGGGAAACAGGCCCTTCGGCCCAACGAGCCTGCACCGCCACCTCAATGTTCCCACTTCTACCCATGATCCCTGTCGATGTTTATAGATCTATGCATTGGAACCAAATTTGCGAGACAATTTAGGGAGAATTTGTTTTGCCAATCAGCCTCACAGCACATCTTTGGAGTGTGGGAGGAAACCGGAGCACCCGGAGAAAACCCACGCAAGCACGGGGAGAAGCACAGACACAGGCCCAAATCCCTGTATCTGCACAGCACAGTGATAGTCACTGAGCTGTCATGTTGCCCATCAACTGGTCCAGTTCAAGTGTACACTATCGATGTGAAGCACTAGGCTACTCTCGAAAAATCCAAGAGTAGGCCTCTCACGACCCATCGCATTTATGCCCCTTATCAGAAAACAAGGCATACTGAAGTACTTGTAGGATAAAACAGAAATACATCAGTGTCATTGAAATTTACACACTTCCCAGGGAACTCTCAAGGCTCATGATCCCTATTTAAATCAGTTTTCTATCTCCCTCCATTCCCATTCTGTTCATGTGCCCATCTAAGTATCTCTTAAATAACTCCAGCGTGTCTGCCTCCAACACTTCACTTGGCAGCGTGTTCTATACCCCCACCACCCTCTGTGTGAAAAAACTCCCTCTTGCATCCAAATTATACCTTACCCCCTCACCCTAAGCCTGTGACCCCTCGTGATATTTGAGTCCACCCTAGGAAAAAACTTAACACTGTTTACTCTATTTATACCCCTCATAATCTTGTACACCTCTATTAGATCTCCTCTAAGTCTACATCATTCTAAGGAAAACAGCCCCAATTTACCTAACCTTTCCTCGTAACTCAGACTTTCCATACCAGGCAGCATCCTGGTAAATCTCCTCTGTACTCTCTCCAGAGTCTCCACTTCCTTCTGGTAGTAAGGCGACCAGAACTGGACGCAGTATTCCAAATGAGGTCTAACCAAAGTTTTATACAACTGCAATATTAAAGGCCAGCTCTTGTACTCTATATCCCTTCCTATAAAGGCTAGCATATAAAGGTTGCTTTTTCACAACCTTCTCCACCTGCTCTGCCACCTTCAGAGACTTGTGCACCTGCACCCCAGGTCCTTCTGCGTTTCTATACTCTTAATAGGTCTACCCTTTATCATACGCCTCCCCTCTATATTCCTTCTCCTGAAATGCATCACCTCGCATTTATCAGGATTGAATTCCATCTGCCACCTATCTGCCCAAGCTACCAGCCTATCTATGTCCTGCTGTATCGCCTGACAATGCTCCTCACTATCCACAAGTCCAGCCATCTTTGTATCGTCTGCAGACTTGCTGATCACTCCACTTACTCCCTCTTCCAAGTCATTTATATATATTACAAATAGAAGAGGTCCCAGTACCGAGCCCTGCGGCACACCACTAGTGACCAACCTCCAGCTAGTAAAACACCCTTCCACTATTACTCTCTGTCTCCTATTACCAAGCCAGTTATTTATCCATCTGGCTACCTGTTCCACAATCTAAAGATGTTCAGGTTCAGCTGATTGGCCATGCTAAATTGCCCCTTAATGTTATGGAATTAGCAGGGTAAATGTGTGGAGTTATGAGACTAAGGCCTGGGTGGGCCTTCTGAATGGCTTCTTCTGCACTACAGTTCAACACTATGATCATACTGAACGGACAAGTAAGCCCTGCAGATCACATGGCCACCTTCTGTTTCCACCTCTTGGAGGAGCAAAAGCAGATAATTCAGCCCTTTGAGCATGCTCCACCATTTTGTCAGATCATTGCTGGTCTCTCCCCGGTCTCTTCATTGATATGAAGCAAAAACATCAAGTCTAACCTGAAGTATTTCTCTTTTCATATATTCCCAAGTGGAATAAAAACAGATGACTTTTTTAAACGTTTTCCACGTAAGGTTTTAATCAAAACATTTAATCAAAGCATTTATGAAACGCTTATAACTTGCCACAACTGGCGTGGAATAGGCTTGTAAATTTAACTTTTCCAAATGATGTCGGTTGCTGATGTCAAGTAGTGCTGACAGCTGTTATCTACAAATATCCCTAATATTATACAATGTTTCTTTCAAAGCAGTCTCTGCACGCAATTGTTTAGAGGGAGAATAAGAGAAAAATACTACATATTAAATCAAACTGACAGATCGGGAACCGAAAGTATACTTTGAGCTTCAATGAAGAATCTCTTTCAATGTCGCTGAAGGGATGCATGGGCGCATAACGAAAATACCCACATTTATTTGAAATGTAACTGTTTGTTGCAGACATTTTATTCATCAGCAGGTTGGCAGAGAGGAGTATACACAGGCAGATGGGCAATGTTATTTGCATTGCTTTTATAGACGTGCTGGAGGCAAAACTGTATCAGAACAGTTGATGCCGAACAACAAAAATACTTGCAATGAAATCCTTTATATTTATACAATGATTTATTAGCTTCATTGTCTAATTTTGTGAGCCAAATAATAAGACAAAAAGTCTTTGGAAGTATCCTCAGCCATTCTAAGAACATGAGTAACTTGATAATAATAGAACTGTGCAGTAATTCCATATAATTTTGACAATTTTTATGTTTTATTACAATTTGACATTTAAAGACATTGGGCAAGATTTCTCCGATATTGGCAAAAGTGTCATTTTTTTTCTGCCATATTGTGCGGGACTTTGAAGAAAAAGACAGGCAGTGGTACCATACAGAATTGCTGGTAAATGGCCTCTGATTTGCCCGCCCCACCATCAAATCACCTGTGATGCAGGCGCCATTTTTAAAGATCATCCCAGTGCACCGTGCGCAGAGCAAGAAACGTTTTTTACCCAGGTACACCCCTTAACAACCTCCTGGCATCACCCTCACACCACCTTCCTGGCATCAGGCTGGCATACTTTGCACTATCCTGGCAGTGCCCACTTGGCAGGGCCTACCTGGCACACCGGCAGATATCACCTGGCACACTGCTGGTTACCATCGGACACCCCAGCAATGCCAGTTGGGTGGTGCTAGTTGCACTGTCAAGGGAGTAGGGCCTGAGTGGGGACTACGATGGGTGGGGGTTGAATTTGCAAGGAAGCTATGTTGGAGGAAAATTTCAGGGGTCATGATAGGGGGCATGTTGGGGTTTGTGATGGGGGTTATGCAGAGGGCTAAGCTTGGGCTACAAAAGGCATAGTTCATACAGGGTAGATCATGTCAGGGACAATAATGGAGTGCATGTCAAGTGTACCATCGGGATGGCCATGGGGGAAGGGTAGGGGTCTTCCTCAGCACTGTGAGATCAGGGTGAAACAATGCCCAAGTGCTCTGAAGGGCTATTTAGGCTCTAACCCTTTTGGTACCAGCATGAAGCTCCCAATTCTCCCAAAAATGCGACTGCATGTAGGTGCATAATGCGCTTCAGAGACCAATGCAGATCACTCCATCATTCTCACCTTTATGACACTTTTCTGGGGAGAGTTGGGAGCTTTCTCTTTTCATATATTCCCGAGTGGAATAAAAACAGATGACTTCTTTAAACGTTGTTCCACATAAGGTTTTAATCAAAACAGTAATGAATGAAATGCTTATAATTTGCCACAACTGGCGTGGAATAGGCTTGTAAATTTAACTTTTCCAAATGATGTCAGTTGCTGATGTCAAGTATCTGTTTGTGAATGAAGTGAACTAATACGGTCTGCTGGAGAAAACAAGGAGAAAAATCTTGCAAAATATGCGTACTTCCAAAAGCTTTCTCTTAAAAAATGTCTGAGAGCCAAATGACCATAATGGAAACCGATGATTTGACTGTATAATTGTGATATAATTACAGTTACAACAGAAAACAAGCCTTTTCACTTTGTATGAATAAGAACAAGGATTAAACTGTGTCTCATTTTCTATTGCTATGATTGTGACTGATTATGATTAGATTTGTAATTAAAGCTAATAATGAAAGCTCTAATGACAACACACACAACGTTGAACCCACATGTCTGGGAATGAGCTGCACCAATTCCAGCGTTCTAGATCTGCAGTCATGGTCTTGCTGCATACCTGATCGTCAGTCAGAAAGACCAGCGCAGACCTGGGAAGCGGCTCCCCCATTTTAAAGACATACCCAGATAGAATGTTAATCGTTTGACTATGGGATCAGAAGCCTTCCTGCTTATGAATGCATTCTTATGGAAATGTGAGATTTAGTATCAATGAAAATATGGGATCACAGGATGGGATTATTTTCAAAGTTGGTCGCGCGGGGGGGGGGGGAACCCAACATTGGGACAATCTGCTGGTCACAAGTCTGCAGTGCTGGCCAATGGGACTACATCAGCTATTTTTCCAGAGGCAATGATTGCTGCCAGGTCTGCAGTCCAGTAAAGGAGAGGGGGTGGGTTACTCAAGCAACACAGCCGACTGCAAGAATGGGCCCCAATCAGCACAAGATAAGTAGCCAAGTGAATAAACAGAATACTTATGTACCTAAAGTTAATTATCAGAAAATCCGTTTATAAATATAAAATGAATGCTTGCGCTTCATATGTTACTATAATATGTTTCAGCTAGTGCTTCAGCATGTATTGCTTGTATCTTCATATGCTCTCTGTTGCCATTGTTAAAACCTTCGATTTTGATTGTTAAATATGAAAATGATAAAATGTAAAATATGTAAAAAAAAAAAATGAAAAATGTAAAGACGTAAAATGAAAAAATTAGATCCACTCATATGAGAGAGTTCTGAGTGGGTTAGCAAGCACCATGCACCAAAGCATCAACTAAGAACAGAACCAAATATCACTTGTATGGACATTGTATTGAGCTCTAACTGCACAAATTCACATATCTGACAATAGGGCCTATTACCTTTATTTGATTTTTCAATGCAGCACGTTTAAAATAAGCCAACCAAAATAAAATGTGGCCACATATCCATGTTGGAGAAATCAACCATGAAATCCACAATTTAAAGTTATTTCATATGTGCGGCTGAGCTGACTTATTTATTGTGCTTCATTTCAAAGGAAAATAAGTTATTTTTCACATTGCTCTCTTCATGTGTAAACATCTAATTGGATCTTGGTGATAACGTTAAACAAAATGATATTGCTGTTTCTAACAGCAGTCAATGAGTTATACATGTCTGAACGTGATTGCAGAATAAGGCACTATTGACACTGTCATGAGTGTTAAGCCTTTGTGGCATCGTCTTGTGATACAAGAATATAGATTTTTTTCTTCTCTTTTCAGTCTGATTTTGTAATGCATTATTTGTCTTTTGCAGTATTACAATCTCCTCTTAAAGAACAAGATTCCATATCTATAATAACCATTGGGTGACAGATGGAGGCAATTCTGCCCATTAAATTGTACCTATTCTTTGAAAAAAAAGTCCAATTATTTTCATGCTCCTGCTCTTCTCCCATAGTGCAGCAGTTTTCATTTTCTTTTTAAGTTGTTATTCAAATTCTTGTGATTGCAGTTGTTGAATCTAATTGTGAGTCTTCTCAAGCCATACATTCGAGATCATAACAATTCAGTGTGTTTTTTTTCTGTCCTTATGTTATTAGTCATTTGACAATTATGTTAAATCTGTACCTTCTGGTTAACTTTTGCTACAGGGAACTGTTCCCTCGTCTATCAAAATCCCTCCTGATTTTCAACACACCCCTCAAATCTCAAAGCAGTACACTTCCAACTTCTCTAATCTTGGCATGTCACTCAAACCTTTCATCCCTGGTGCTAGTCTAATAAATCTCATTTGTATCCTCTTTCAGCCTGGATTTTCTTTCTGAAGTTTGGCACCCAGAAATGGAGCAAATATCCCAACATTCAGATTTAGCTTAATCACCTTGCTTTTGGATCCTATGCATCTCTGGTAAAGTCAAGGATCGAGTTTACCTTAATAAAAGCCTTCCTAACTTGACCTGCCAGCTTTAATGACAACACAATCCACCAGATATTTCTATTGCTGCACCCCCATCAAAATTGTACCATTTAGTTAATTTTGCTTCTCCTTATTCTTGCTACCAAACTGAATCACTTTACACTTATTTGCATTAAAATTAATTTGCTATATATCAGCATTTTCACTAATGTTTCGGTATCTCCTTGACATGTGTTATTTCCTCCTCACTGTTTACTACAATGCATCATTGGCAAAGTTTGCTATTTTACCCTGCATAATCAAAGTTCAGGATATTATTATATTTCAAAAAAAGCAGTGGTCCAAACAACAATTTCAGGAAGATGTCACTGCATACTTCGCATCAGTATGAGTAACAACTTTCAGCACACTCTGTGCTTTCTGTTCCTTAGTCAATTGCACACCCAGACTGCCGCTGTCCCTTCAATCCCATGAGGTTGATTTTGCTAACACAAGTGGATATAAATTATCAATGTCTGTGAATAAACCATGGGCATTTGCAAGGCCAAGTCTTCAAGAAATCTGTTTTGATTGCACAAATAGACTCTTTGACATGTAGCATGAGTACCAAGTCTCTTGCCTTGATTCATAATGCAGCAGCACTTATCCTTGTCAAAGTGAGGGATCAGTTGAGTCGATGATATTCACTTTTAACCCTGTTTATGATATCTTCCTAATCTGATCAACCCCCTCATTCTGAATCGAGTTTCAGCTGTTCAGTGAAATACAAATTATTTCCAAGATGCCATTTAATTCACATTAACGAGATATCAATCCTTTTACTTTTATAATACCTCAGTAAGTGGATTGAATTAAAATAGATTTGAGTGTCTTGTGCATTTGCTAAATCATTAGCAAGGATTGCTGTGGGAGTTCTTTCAATCTCCTATCATAATAGCCAAAACAGCAGATCAGCAAAAACCAAAGATAAATAGAATAAATGTTTATGCCTTTTCAGTTTTCTACTGAAGTAATGTTAGGAGACAAACAAGTGATGTTAGAAACAAACAAGTGTCCCATAACTTATTTACTGCTACTAATAGATGGTAGTTCAATTGAGGAAAAAGTGAAAATTATATGAAGCCGAAATGTAAATCTAGCTAAAATTTGCTCTGTTGGTTTATTATATTGAGGTCATGGTTTGGTAGAAATATTTATGGCAGATATAAGTGTACTTAATACAGTGTCATTTCATTTAAGTCAAAATAGCTTTTGGCATCACGCCCTGAACCTGGACCCATCTGTATACTATTAGGTTCAGTTGTTATAATCTGGTTACTGTCAGCATTTTTTTGAAACTTTTTTTTACGAAAACTAAATTCCATCCTTTGGTTTATACAAGTAATGTAAACAGAATAGCTTATCTGTTTCAAGGGGGCAGAATTGATGGTGAGCACAGGACAGAAAAAAGCCAATGGGTCTCATACATGCCTATTTTTGCAGTAATTATTTAACTCCTACATCGTTGATTCATCCACCAATTCTTCTAATTCAATATAATTCTTAGAATGGCATCAGCTTCTGACAAGATGAGGTTGAAAATCAAACCAAGTTAGACACGTCCTTCCCCCACCTGATCATATAATTACTATCTGTTGAATTCTACCGCATCTCCATTTTGGCAGGATTATTTTTTGTGTCGGATTTCTCAATTGCTCTCAACTCTCTCCACAGTGCAATGTAATTTATATCAAGTCCTTGTTTAGATTTTGCCTATATGAAGTCCATAAGATGAAACATTTCCTTCTCTACATATTTTTGATTCCTCTATGTTTAATGGCATCCACTCTTATATGAACAAGGAGATTTAGATGCTTTCGACATGAATATAACCAATTTAAATCCTGGCTAATCTAAATTTACGTGAAACATCTGATTTTTATTATTTATACATATTGTTGTGCAAAAAAATGAAGGTTTTAAAGTCTGTGTTAAGATCAAAAGCCCCACATCTGCTTAGATTTACCCAACATTGTTCCTTACAGCTCAAGTTTTTTTCTCTTTTGTCTGGGAAAAAAAATGTAGCAGCTGTTTCTTATCCAAACCTTCAGTCTCCTGCAGTCTACTGTTAGCCAAGAGGTGGTTTTCACTCCTGTTTTACCTAATGTCCTTTGCTTTAAACAGCTGGTGTCCTGTTATCCATCATATGACATCCTCTCATGTGTTTTTTTGTCTTGTATTTCAGTTCCACCAGGTCCACCAGGGGGTGTGATAGTGGAGGAGATTACAGATACCACAGCTCAACTCTCCTGGAGTCCTGGGATTGACAATCACAGCCCAATTTCCATGTATACTGTGCAGGCACGAACTCCCTTTTCAGTGGGTTGGCAGGCTCTTAAAACAGGTAAATCCCGAGGAGCGTTCAGAAATGGCAAAGCGCAAACAAAAGCATTACGGGTGTTTTTCCCAATGAAGTTGGACATTTTATTTTCACATTTGGTATTTGATAAAATATAGACTTAGTGGCATATACATGACTTTGGAATAAAATTTTTTTTAATTAACTTAATTTCTGAATCTGAAACCACTTTTCAGGCATTATAGTAACTTCACCCACTAACTTGAACATTTATTTTGCATATCAAATGGCAGACCTTCTTGCACATGCTCCATTTTTTCAAAAAGGCCAAATGATTCATGTGTTCATTTGAAAGTAATATTCCCAGTGCACATGTTAATACATACAAATCTAAATGAGTCTGTAATTTTGTACTAGCTCAGGCATTTGATGATAGATTGGACTTTATTGTTAAACCAAATCTGAATTTCTTTCTCTTTCAGTTTTCCATATTTGTCACATTCTCTCATGCAACATCTTTGAAAATTAGTTTCTGTCACTTTGATTTTAATTCTAGAGCAATGTGTAGAAGATAAAAGCAGAACTGCAGAATATTTTGTTACGTGCACTGATCTCTGAATAAAGACAAAATAAGGCTATATACTGGTGTGAGGACTGTTTAGCTTTAATGTTGGCTTGATCCATTCTTGTTCTGAAAGGAATTAAAGCATCACTTTGGAAGAGAAATATTTCTTGCACACAGACTGACATGTCAACTGACACCGGGAGCATTATTTGAGATGACTTATTTATACCTCTCCAATAGAGGAGATAACAGAGTGGCCTGTATAACAAACTACTCAACTTTCTCAAAAACATATACGCCCTCCACACTTGAAAAAACTTTATGCATTCGAATGCAAAATGGCACAGTATGTTTTCCCACAATTCAGTACAACTGAAACAATTATTTACAAGACCTGTAATCTAAAAGATTGGATTGTTTATTTGTTTCTATGATAATCAGAACCAAAACACACATAAATGATTCTGCTTTACATGTAAAAAAATCTTTTACTTGGCATCAGCATGTGCTTAACAAAAATATCATAATTTGACAAGAAGTAATTAAAATAACAGCTTTCTTCTTCTTCTTACTAACACACTTTCAATTAACCAATCTAGCTTCTTTCTCTTTCTGTCTGAGGATCTCCAGACATTTCCATTAACTTGACTCTACTCTCAAACTGTATCAAATCCGAACGTGACTTAGCCTGTTATTCCATTTAATAGTTGGAACTGCAACATTGATGTGCCTTAATCAAAGATCCTGACTCACTTTGCTGTCAGTAAGAATTTAGCAACACCAATTTTTAATCCAACCGATTTATTTGATAGTAAAATTGCGAGCTTTCAACACTCTTGTGTCTTCCTCAGGCAAATGCAGTGTTCTGGTCTGCAATAGCACACATCAGCACAGACAGTCAGAGATTGCTGATTAGAATGCTCTTCAAATAAATCGGTTGGATTAAAAATTGGTGTTGCTAAATTCTTACTGAGTTCTTACCACCCCAATCCAACGCTGGCATCTCTACATCATCACTTTGCTCTACCAGTTGATTCTGTGACAGTAGCAAACTTTCAGCTTTGGAGTGTAGGAGAAATTTGGTCTACAGGAGATTTCTTCTGTACTTCTGCGGTTCAATTTCCTCTTTCAAGCAAATGATCTGCATGACACTGATTGAGTCCCTCTCCAATTTTCATTTATTTGTGAACGTGCCTAGTATTTTTACAACAGCTCCAATCACATAGTCTCCCTAATCACTTTGATAGTTTTTCAGCATGAACTCCTGACCAACACTGAACTCTCATTTGTTATAATTCATCTTTTCTTTGTCTTCTGCTTCTTTTGCTTGTCAAGCTTAAGCAAATTAAACCATGTCCTAAAAGTGTGTTTGAACATTAATTCATAGATGAGCAACCTGTTGTAGACTGTGAGGTTTTTCTGTGTCAAAGAGAAACATGGAATTTACTGCCAAGCTTGTCATGAAGCAACTATCTCTGCAAAGGCATCTTCACAATCTTTACATTTCTTTCTGCAGCACCATTTAATGCTCAGAAATGTTTTAAAATCTTGTGATGTAAACTGTGACCATTATTTTCACCAATACAACCCATATATTGCAAAGCAGCTTCTTAAAATGCAATTGTTTTGGGACTTGTGGTATAGGGCAGAAACCAACATTTATCCCATTGCTATAGCTATTGACCAAAACAAAAAGTATTCTTTCCCTTCCACTTCAAAAGAGTCAAAGTACTCATTCCCACAGTTTTCTTGTGTTTTACCATGGAATGAAGGAACCTTGGTTGGCTTATTTCTCATGAAATTCATTTCACAGCTTTTCACCAACTCTTCAATACTTCTATCTACCTTCGGATACCAAAGGCAGCTTACTCATACTGGTTTCATACTCTATGAACTGAGGTTCCTCTAACAATCTGTCTCTAAACATTGATGGGATAGCAGCTCTTAGACTCCATATAACACTCTCTTGATTTACACTCAGTTCATGTCTATGTGTAAAATGGTCCTGCAATTTCTTATCATCTCACTCTTTCAACCAGCGATTCATGATGTAATTGTAAACTTTACCAAGTACCACATCCTTGTGAATTTCTTCACTAATTTCCCTGGAAGACTCTGACATGTTATTTGTGTATGTGAAGTTATTTTCAGGGAACTCATTGGATAATCTTGAAAATACATATAAATCAGCACTTACAATATTGACTTACAATATTAAATTTCCTATTGATGGGACATCAAAATCAAGGCCCATGTCTGAAACTGTGATTGCCAGTCACGATAGTACTCCATTCTTTAAATCAAATATGATCATAGGTGAATTTCCAACCATGCAAGTGTTTGTGGAACTTAGTACTGCTATATTGGATCTTGTAAATATTTTCGCTTTAATCTTGTTTAAGGACATGAAACATACGTTATTGGTTTCTTTAAGCCATCTTCCATTATGTTACTTTTTCTCACAAGCTAATCCTTTGTATTTAGATTTTAATTTATTGTTCCTAATTTTGTCTAGGCTTGCTTAAATGTCAGTTCCACATTGTCCTTTAACTTGGCTTCAGCCTTGTTATGCCTAATTTTATCTTTTGGTCAATGTCACACGTATTCTTACTGATCCCTGCTGTAAATGACCTGACTCCAAATTAATTATATTTTCTTAGCCAATTCCAAATTAACTATATTTTCTTAGCCAATCCCTTCCCATTAAGGAGACATTGTTCTCTCCTACTTCTACCAATGACAAGTAAGAAGATATATTATTATATTCCACCCAAACACTAACTTGACTTAAACACTGGAATACTGTCATGGGACGAATTGGTCAGTTTCACAAGTGTTTTGCATAAAGAAATGTAAGTTAGAGCTTGTACTCTCCTTCCAAAATAACCAACAGTGTTGCAGCTGTGTTAATGGTGAAAGTAGCTTGTGAATTTCTGAGTTTGGGGGTGATTCTCACATCCCAACTACAGATCGCACTAATCCCAGAGAAGGATATGTGGACCTAAAAATTGGTTTTAAGCCCAGTACCAAACAGTTTTGCAATTCTCTCAGTCCCTTTCTAATCACATGAATTGGATCGTACCCAAAAAGGTTACAAGGTTCATTAGCATATTTAAAGTATGTTTAGCAGCATGTTTAGGTCCTGCCTATTTAAATATGCAAAGCCATTCAAAACCCAGCACATGGAATTCTCCAGCCTTCAGGCACAGCACAGCAATGGTGAGAATCTCCACCAGCAGACACATGTTGGGCTTAGAGGCCATTGAAGCTTCCAGAAGGTGTCCATTGAGCAGTATCCACCTGGTGCACTGATGGTGCCCTTTAGACACTCTGGCAGTGGCCACCAGATACCATGGCAGTGCCGGTTGGGCACTGACAGTGTGGCAGAGCCAGTGCCAAGAGGGTGAGACCTGAAAGGGAACAATGACAGAAGGGCTATGTAGCAGGGATTCTGATGGAACAGAATATTGGAGGTCAGGAAGGAGGACCTATTGGGAGAATCACAATGCCAGTGACTCTTCAGGGAGATAGTGGGGGAACACGTTGCCATTTACAATATACATGCTTGACTGACAAATGCCAAGTAACATTTGTGCCATACAATTGTCAGGCAATATGCATCTCCAACAAGAGAGAATCTAAGCATCATCTTTTGACATTCAATGACATTATCATTGCTGAAACCCCACTATCATCATCCTGGGGAGTTACCATTGACCAGAAAATGTGCCAGCCTAGCCATTACAAATACTGTGGCTACAATATCAAGTCAGAGACTGATAATCCTCCAGTGAAGAACTCACCTCCTAACTCGCCAGAGCCTGTCCACCATTTACAAGACACAATTCAAGAATATGATGGAATACTCTTCACATATCTGATGAATGCAGCTCCAACGACATTCAAGAAGCTCACACCATTCAGGACAAAGTAGCTCTCTTGATTCACAGCCCACCCACAAGCATTCACTCCCTCCATTATAGCACAGAGTGGCAACAGTTATATCATCTACAAAATACACTGCAGAAATTCACCAATCCTCATTAGACAGCACCTTCTAAACCCATGAGCATTACTATCTTGAAGGATAAGGACAGGCACATGGGAACACCAACTGGTCCTACTAGGTGATAGAGATTGTTGTTTGGAAGGTGCTATTAATTGAGCCTTATTGTGTTGCAGTAAAACATCTTTGTAGATGGTACACACAGCACCATCTGATGCGGGGAGTGAATGTTTAATATGGTGGATGAGCTGCCAATCAATTGTATATTTTCAACAATGATGTTGAGTTTCTTGAGTGTTATTGGAATTGCATTCATCTAGGCAAGTGGAGAGTATTTTCTCACTCCTGACTTGTGCCTTGTAGATTCTGTACATGCTTTGAGGAGTCTGGGGATAAGTTACTCTGTGCAAAAATTGTTAGCTCCTGACTTACTCTCACTGTATTTATATAGCTGGTTTAAAGTCAGTTTCTTGTCAATTGTAACCAGGCTAGTGATAGTAGGAGATTCAGTAATGCTACTTATTGAATATTAAGGGCAAATAGTTGTGTGTCTGTTGTTGGAGATAACCATTTCCTGGTATTTGTGCGGTGGGAATGTAACTTGCTGTCCAAGTTTTTTTTTCACATGGGCACGGACAGTTTCTGTATCTGAAAAGTGATGAATGGTGCTGAATATTGAACAATCATTAGAAAACATCCCCACTCCACCAAACATTCCCACTTCTTACCTTATGATGGAGAGAAGGTGTTCTTCTGTACCAATTTACTTGCATTGCTGCCAGAAGCTGCTAATCAGTGGCTACAGGACAAAAAAAAATCAAAGGAGCAGTCAAAAGTATTAGTGACAATGGTGGAGACCCTTCAATACTGGCCTGGATATTTTCACAGGGCAGTGCAGATGGGGATCAATAATGAGAGTGTATTGTTCACTTAAAAGTCTACGCTTTAAAAAAAGGTTCAATTACCTGATCTCAACCAGAGTGGTAATAACAGCACTACAGTTAGCATTGTTGGTCATGGTATGGGAAAAAAAATAGTCATGTTTCTGCTTGTAATTGTTACATGCTGACAGCTCATACCCTTCATACCACACCCTTACAGCTCAACATTTCTGTAACAGCTGTATGGGAAATGCCAAGGAGAAAATCTGATTGACTGTGATGCTCCTTCAAAGTCAATTAAGACTCTTTGTGTGGGATTTTGCAGCCTTGATTGCCCAAAACCTGAAAAACCCACCCAAGATCAACGGACCTTTGCATAGTCTGGGTCCCCCTTGTGATGATTCCCATGGTGGGCAGGATGGGAAAATTCTGTCCTTTGGCTAGATTCACATTAGAGGAATGACCACTTGAGTAAAGTATTGGAAGATGACTTCCCTTGTGAAACTGTGCTGCAATGGGGAATCAATGTCTTTGGCAGAAAGGGAACTGAGTCAAATTGAAATTTTTTCGGGCGAGTTTTGTACATGATTATAAATATCAAAAAGTATTAGCCTTAATAATATAACTAGTCATGACTAAGTCCAGGAAGGAATTCAGAATAAAACTCTTTACTGATAAAACTGGTAAAAATGTGGAAGTTGTTACCACATGGAGTAGTTGAGGCAAGAAGCAAAGGTATAGGTTAGTCCAAAGATGAGAGGTTTAGATGGATTGGCCATACTATATTTTCCCTTAGTGTTGGGGGACTTGCTAGGATAAATGCATGGGGTTATAGGGATAAGGCCTGGGTGGGATTATGGTTGGTGCAGACTCGATGGGCCAAGTAACCCGCTTCTGCATTGTAGGATTCTATGTGCATTGGAAAAAAGAATAGGAGGATACTTTGTCAGGGTGATGTGAAATGGGGTGATGATCAAGCAGAGCATAATCCTGTTGGACCAAATGTTTCTGAGTTTTTGGTTACTTACTGCATTGCAGTAATGTTTTAATGGATGGAATCTTTGGCTGAATATCAAATTGTCTGACCTCGCTTGCAGTGGAGTGGGGCAAGAACAGCTGAAAAATTCCACCAAATGTGTGGAACAAAAGTCCTCAAAGTTATCAAAATTTTGTTGTGTCAGATGCAGCCATTGGAATAGCTTGTAATGTTGACACTCATTCCTCTTGATGTGGTAGCACCTGAAGGTGGCTCCAAATGTTCCCTTATTTTTACATAGATGATTATAACTGAAAATGCACAAGGAGAACACATTTTATATCAGGTTACCACTGACAAAAATTTTTCCCATGTATTCCCATGCTCCAGTTTGTATTTGTGCTGACTTGTTGCATTTTTTTCCCCCAAAAATTATAATATCGGTATAATATCTTGCAGTCTGAGCCCTGAGTCAGGTGAAGATTAGCATCAGATAGGGGCTGCGAGCGAGTGACTGCTGATGCTTCACATACCCACAGTGATAAGAACATGTGATAGCTTCTTGGCATGTGCTCCAGGCTCCAGAATTAACTTGCAAAACTATCTGATCATCCCATTGATGTTTTACATCATTCAGGGTTTTCTCCAATTCAGACCATGTTGCCTGAGAGTGGCTGCGTTTTGTGGAGACTTTCACTGAAATGCTATTGGTTTCCATTATCTCACCATGAACTCTTTGATATTTTTTCAGAGGATCTTATCTATTTCTTGTGATGATTCAATGCGCCTTTTAAATTGGAAGCGAAGTCAAAAATCATACATGCCCTCAGTAAACACGCTGGAATATAGATGCTGCTGGAAAAAGATTACAGTGGAATGAACTAGAGATCATTAATAAAGGATCCATTTGAATGAACAGCATCTGATATTGATGTTCCAAGAGTGATGAGAGCTGAAATTCTCCCATCTCAGCTGCATCTCACAGTAGAGGGCGAGACAGTAAATTTGGCGGACTATTTAAAGGTTCAGGCAGGAATTTCCAGCCTTGGGATAAGCATGGCTGGAGGATCCTGCCCAAGGTTTATTTGTTGATCTTATAACTGAGTTAGTTAGTTATAATCTTGGGAAAAAAGGGCCATTTTATTGCTGCATCATTCTTAAATGTTTTTGAGTAATTTTTAAAAAGTTCTTTTATGGGTTGTGCTTGTCAGTGGCAAACATTTGTTAACCTTGAGAAGATTGTGGCAAGCCATCTTTTTGAATCGCTGGAGTCCATGTGTTGCTGGTGCACCCATAGTGCTGCTGGGAAGGAAGTTCCAGGATCTTGATCCCACAGCAGCGAAGAAATAGCAATGTAGTTCCAAGAGAGTATTGTTACAATCCCAGGTAATGTTACTACTTGGCAGTCAGTCCCCAGAATGGAACCCTAGCTCAATAGAACATAACTTTCATTTTTTTGTTTAGAAATGTGAATGAACATTGTCACACAGGACAGCCAATTAGCTTTTAACAACATAATAAAACATTTATCAAACACGAAAAGATTGACTATAATACACTACTCCTTTATCCCACCGTTGTCTTTACAAATGTACACAGACTTTCAAAGATAACGTAAGTTACAAGATACATTGTATACTATATTGTTCTCAGTAAGTACACAGTCCATATAAATCAAAAGGCCAGATGTGGTCAGGCACACCACACTCTGAAATCAAGTGACAAATGTCACTCAATATAACTGTTATGCATTTCTCATCAGATCTCCCCAAGATGCTTGACATGCTATGAACCCATTGGTCTCACTGGAACTCTGGCTTTGACATTCCAAACTCCACTCTTGAAGGACACACTTTGAAATCTTCTCCCACACAGTGCCTTCTCTCAGATGTCTTCACCAAAAAAATAGTCACCACCCTCTGTGTGAAAAAATTGGACACTTTTGTATCTCTCCCCTCTCATCATAAACCTATACCTTCGAGTTTTAGACTCACCTACTTTTGGGAAAAGATATTGACTATCTAGCTGATCTGATCCCCTTATTATTTTATAGATTTCTATAAGATCACCCCTCGTCCTGTTATGCTCCAGAGAAAAAAAATCCCAGACTATCCAGCCTCTCCTTGTTACTTATTACTCAAACCTCAAGTCTCGGCAGCATCTTGGTAAATCTCTTCTGCGCTTTTTCTAGTTTAATAACACCCTTTCTATAATAGGGTGATCAGAACTGTACGTAGTATTCCAAGTGTGGCCTTACCAATGTCTTGTACAACTTCAAAAAGAATGTTCTGACCAATGAAACCAAGCATGCTGAATGCTTTCTTCACCATTCTGCCCACCTGTGACTCCACTTTCAAGGAGTTATAAATCTGTACCCTCCCATTATCTGAGTAAGTCCTACCCTGCTTCAATCTACCAAAATGCATCACCTCATATTTATTTAAATTAAGCTCCATCTGCCATTCTCCAGTGCACTGGCCCATTTAGCAATACTGCAGAAAATAAAGTGTAGTTTGCAGAATGACTGAACTACAAGGACAGTTGGATGAGGGAACGAAGGCATAGTTGCTAAATTTACAGATAACTCAAAGAGAGATAGAAGAGTATGTTGTAAGATATTTGGAGTTTGCAATTTGATATCGATAGGTTGAAGGAGTGGGCAAACATCTGGCAGAAGGAATATAATGTGGAAAAATGTGAAGTTGTTCACTTTGGCAGGAAGAATGAAAAAGCAGAGTATTATTTAATTTGAGAATGACTGTAGTATGCTAAGGTGCAAGTTGGTTTTGGTATTCTCATGCATAATTCGCAAACAGTTATTATGCAAGTGCAGCATATAATCAGGGAGACTCATGGAATGTTATCCTTTATTATGAGAGAAATTGAATATAAGTAAGGATAGGGTGAAACTGCATCTCTGATACCGTGATTTGGTCTCCTTGTTTAAGGAATGACATGAAAGCTGTTGAGAGTAAATTTATTAGATTGATACCTGGTTTGTGTAAGTTGTCTTATGAAGAAAGGTTGAACAGATTGTTTCCCCTTGAGTTGAGAAGAATCATTTGATTGAAGTATATAAGTTCTTGAATGGTGTTGACAAAGTGGATGCAGAAAGGAAGGTTTCTTTGTGGATGAGCCCTGCACTGCACTTGCCTGAGGAAGACACAAGAGTGTTGAAAGCTCGCTTTTTTACTATCAAATAAATCGGTTGGATTAATAATTGGTGTTGCTAAATTCTTGATGAGCCCGCAGCCAGGGCACTGTTTTAAAATTAGGTGGTGTCCTTCTGAGAGAGAGATGAGGAGATTTTTTTCTCTCTGAGGGTTGTGTGACATTGAAATTCTCTGCTTCTGAAGGCAGTGGAAGCAGAGTTATATAGATTCTTGTTGGACAAGGGAATTAAAAATAATTGGCGGTAGATGGGAATGTGGAACTCAACGCAAACAAATCATCTATTATCTTATTGAGTGGTGGAGCAGGTTCAAGGGGCTGAATGGTCTACTTCTGTCCTATTTCACATGAACATAGGGCAACTTTTCAATGAAAGGCTGATCCCAGAGAGATGACTGAAGAACATCAACCTTTGATATTTTGATACTAGAAGAGAAGAACTCTTATAGTGTGCAGCTTCTTGAGGATTATTGCAACTGTATTCATCCAGGAAAGTGGAGAATATATCATCAAACCTCTGACTTTTGCCTTGTAGATGATGGACAGGCTTTGGAGAGTGAAGACATGATTTAGCCTCTGCAGAATTTCCAGTTTTTGACCTGTTAGCTATTCCAGTTTTAATAATGGACTGTGTTTTCTCTATAATTAGATTAAAATTTTACATATTAAAGTTAACATCTCATTTTTCTACTTACAGTTCCTGAGGTCATTGATGGCAGCGCTGTATCAGCGACAGCGATCGACCTAAGTCCGTGGGTGGAATATGAGTTCAGAGTTGTTGCTAGTAATAATATTGGCATTGGAGAGCCGAGCTTACCATCTGCAAAATCAAAGACGGAAGAAGCCCGTAAGTGATTGATAATTATTACTGAGACTGTTCAACAAATCTACAACTATGGTGATTGCATTAAGACTGTGAGAAAGCTTGTGGATAAACACTGGTAGAGATCAGTTGGATTGAATGATCTATTTCTGTTTAAGGATAATTACATTAAATCATTGAACGGCAAAGAATACTCCATAGGCTGACTGGCTTAGTTCTGATGCTATGTCTTGTCACCTAATTATAACATTGTTGACCAGGATGCCTTTGCAAGGCCCAGATGCTGAAAACAGTGGAATAATAAACATTTAACCAGTAAGGATCTAACACATCTGTACTGAGAAATTCCATTTGATATATTATGTAAACGCTATAGAGGCACTGAAGAAGATGCAAAAATAATTGACAGGGCTGACATGAGAAATGTGGAGGAATACAGGTGGGGATATACAGACTATGTCTCTTTTCTCTTCTAAAAGGATGGGTGATGGGTTACCAAATAGAGGTCTTTAAGACTGTGGAAGATTTTCACAAAGCAGTCATAGAAAGAACATATCCTCTCCATCAACTTCAGTCTAACACTGAGAAAGCTTTATATAGTGTCGAAGGTGCCTTCTTTCAGATAAGACATTAAACCAAGGCCCCATCTACATGCTGGGTGAATGTAAAAGAGAAAATCATAGAAATTTATAGCCTGGATGGTGGTGACTCAGCCCATCGTGTCCACACTAGTTAACCAGTAGCCAATCAGCCAAATCACACTTATCAAGTCTTGGTCTGTAGACTTGTAGGCTATGATATTTAATGTGCGTACCTGAGCACACTTTATATGTTATCAAACAATTTTTTTTTCAGACAGTGAGTTCCAAATCCTCATTGCACTCTGGGTAAAATATTCCAAAAAAAAAGTAATACTATTCCTGTTGCTTACGATCCCCTCATTAAATGGGAATAAGGCCTTCTTGTCTGCTCTGTCTTGACACCTCATAATTTTATACACTTCAGTAAGCGACCACACCCCCAGCCTCCTCTGTCCTAAGCAAAAAAACTCCAGCCTATCCAATCTTCCCTCGTAACCAAAATTATTCTGTCCCTACAATGTCTGTGGTAGGTGGTAAGAGAACCAATACTCACCAATTTACCTGTGAGAAATGCGTCTGTCTATAACAGTATTGGTAGGAGTGACCACTACACAGTCTTTGTGGAGACAAAGTCCTGTCTTCATACTGAGAATGTACTCCCTATTGTGTTGTGTGCCACTACCAGCATGCTAAATGGGATAGATTTTTAATAGAGCCAGTAACTTAAAATTGAGGTGCTATGGACCATTGGCAGCAGCAGAACTGCACTCAACCTTATAGCCCAGCATTTTGGCCATTCTGCCATTACAATCAAGCCAAAGGATCAACACTGGTTGAATGAAAAGTGCAGAGAGACATGCAGGAGCAGCATTAGATTTACCCGAAAAAGAGATTTCAAACTGGTGAAGCTACAACACTGGACTATTTGCAGGCCAATAAGTGAAAGCAGCATGCATCCCACAAGCAACAGAGCAGATGTAAGCTCTGAAGTCCTATGATATCCTGAATGGCAGTAGGGAGTTCAGTAATAAACTGGAAAGGGAGTCACCACAAATATCCCCATCCTCAGTGATAGGTATGCCCAGTACATACTGTAAAAGACAAAGCTGAAGCATTTGCACCTGGATGTGCCAAGTGCATGATCCTCCTGAAGTCCCCAGCATCACAGGTAACAGTCTTCCACCAATTCAGTTCACTTCATGTAATATCAAGAAACAGCTAAATGTGTGACAAAGCATATTGGCCCTGACAGTGTTACAGCAAAAGTACTGAAGACTTATGCTTCAGAACTAGCCGTTCCCCTAGTCAAGCTGTTTCACTATAGCTACTACGCTGGTATCTACCAGCAATGTGCCAATTTGCCCAGGTTTGTCCTATCCACAAAAAGTAGGACACATCCAACTCAACCAATTACAGCCCCATTCGTCTATGTAATCAACAAAGTAATGGAAGGACCTTCGAGAGTGCTAATAGATGGCACTTAGTCAGCAATAAACCGCTCACTGATGCTCAGTATAGATTCTGCCAGGCTGCTCAGCTCCTCTCCTGATTACAGCCCTGGTCCAAACGTGGACAACAAACCTGAATTCAAAGGTGAGGTGAATGCAGTTGCCCTTCAATGTATTTTTTGGCAAAATTTGACCCAGTGAGGTAAGAAGGAGCCTGAGTAAAATGAAACCAGTGGGAATCAGAGGGGCAACTGTTCACTGGTCAAGCCATACTTAGCACAAAGGAAGATGATTGTGGTTGTTGGAGGTCAATCATATCATTCCCAGAGCATGGCTGCAGGAGTTCTTCATCTTCAATTGCTCATTAAAGATCTTCCCTCTATCATAAGGTCAGAAGTGGGGATGTTTGTTAATGATTGCACTTTTTTCAGCTCCATTTGTGAATACTCAGATGCTGAATGAATTTTGCCCACATGCAGCAAGACCTGGAAAACATCCAGGCTTGGATAGGTGAGTGGCAAGTAATATTCACACCACACAGGTGCAAGGTAATGGCCGTTTTCCATAGAGAGAATGGCTCATTCAGTGGAAGTACCATTGCTGAATCCCCATTATCAACATTCTAGGGATTACCATTGAGCAGAAGCTGAACTGAAACAGCTATATAAATACTGTGACTGTAAGAGAAGGTCAGAAGTTTGAAATTCTGTGGCAGTAACTTACCCCCTGACTTCTGAAACCCTTTCCACCATCAACAAAGCACAAGTTTGGAGTGTGATGGAATACCCTTCACTTATCTGAATTAGTGCAATTCCAGTCTTACGTGAGAAGCACAATGAAATCTAAATCACTTGATTGGCAGTTCATACACCACTTTAAACATTCATTCCATTCAACATAACGCACAGTGGCGGCAGTGTGCTTCATCTATAAGGTGCACTGCAGCAACTCACCAAGGCTCTATCAACAGCACCTTTGAAACCAGGAAGGACAAAGGCAATAGATGCATCGGAATGTTGCCACTAGCAGGTTCCCCTCCAAGCCATGTTCCACCCTGACTTGGAAATATATCGCTCTTCCTTCATGTTGCTGGATCAAAATCCAGAAACTCTTTCCCTAACAGCACAGAGTATGTATCGACGCCACACAGTCTGCAGCGGTTCAAGAAGCCATCTCACCACCACTTTCTCATGGCTATTTAGGAATGGATAATAAATGCTGGCTTCACCAATGACACCCATATCCCATGAAAGAATACATTTTTTAAAATGTTCAAACCATTTATATTTATATATGCCATATTTATATGCCATATAACTATGGCACTATTTTGAAGAAGAAAAGGAAAGCTATCTCCTGTGTTTTGGCCAATATTTATCCCTCAATGTACATTATAAAACAGATTATCAAGTTGTTATTTTTACCTGATTGATTGTAAAGGTTTGCTTACAATAGTGACCACTCTTCAGAAGTACTTAGTTGACTGTGAAGCAGTTTGAGACATGAAATGTGCTCCACAAATGCAAGTCTTTCTTTTATTGTGGGAAAGAGAAAAGCTAGAGGCTATCAATGTAAGATAATCAGCAGCCTAACCAGGGAATTCAAGAGAAACTTCTTCATCCTGAGAGTGGTGAGAATGCAGAACTAAACACCCCAAGGAAACACCAATGTGAATCATATAAACACATTTACGGAGAAAGGTAAGAACATGTGGATGAAGGGAATGGAGGGTTATGCTAATAAAGTTAGATGAAGGAACATAGGAGGAGACATAATTGGAACATATACATGACTATGGACTGGTTGGGCCAAATGTCTGTTCCTTTGCTATAAATCCTGTGTAATGTATCCACTGAAACATAAAACCTGTAAGAAATTAATTTTTGTTAATTAACTTAATTAATTAACTTACTCCAAAAATATACAAATGCCTGTAAAATTAAGCAGGATAATTTACTGAAGTTTGGAAAGGATACAAGATTCTCACTCCGTCTATAATTATATCTTAGGAACAGGCACTATCAAAAGCCCATAAGAACATCTCTCAATTCACTACCTTGATAGAAAGAAACTATTTTTTAAAATATGCCAGAAATATTTTAAGACTTACTTTACATACAGTTACTCATTTTAATGTAAATTAACTCTACAAATACATATCTTTGACATCACACATTATCACGGATCATTAATAACAACGGCCATTATTTAAACAGTTTATTGAAAGGTCTTTTCTGATCTTCTATTAATTAAAGGTCGCATCAATTGTATAACATTAGGTGAGGATTTTAACTTAATTAAATGGTGAATTGTGAAGCCTTACCACGGATACATGATTCAAGCCTTTAACATAATAATTGGAACCATCTATCATCCTGCTATATAAACTGTAGATGCTGTAAGTGGAAAACTGTCAAGAAGGTTCCTGATAGCAGGCACTGCAGGGTGGTCTGGATGTCGGAATACAATCAGCTAAAAACATTTTTCAGCATATTTGTGTGGAGTTTCCGTTTGCATCATCTTTTAAAAGCACTGTGACATACATAAAGAACAAGGGGGGAAAACTTGAAATTAGAAGTGTTTGTTTATTTCTCACTGGATATCATTGAATCATAGAATCCCTACAGTGCACGAAGAGGCCATTCAGCCCATCATGCTTGCACTGACGATAATCCCAATTTATCCTCGTCAGCCCACATATTTTACCCTGCTAATCCCCTGACACTATGGAGCAATTTAGCAGGGTCAATCAATCTGGATATGGAATGCTTCTGAAGTTTAAAAAACATTGGATTTGCATACATAAATTTAGGATATCCCAAAGTACTTTGCCCCCATCAAAATATCATGGAATTCTACAGTGCAGAAAGAGGCCGTTCGGCACATTGAGTCTGCCCTGACCACAATCCTATCCAGGCCCTGTCCCGTAACCCATGCATTTACCCTAGCTAGTCCTGCTGATACGAAGAGACAATTTAGCATGGCCAATCCACCTAACCTTTGGACTGTAGAAGAAATGGAATGCCCATAGGAAACCCACGCAGACACAGTAGAACGTGCAAACTCCACACAGACAGTGACCCAAGCCAGGAATCGAACCTGGGTCGCTGGAGCTGTGAAGCAGCAATGCAAACCACTGTGCTACCTTGCCGCCAAAGTAGTTTTGGAGGTGAAACTTAGCCTCATTCACCTGACAGAAATCAGGTGACTGGGCAGTGACAAATTAGCCAGTCAGATCACGATCAGAGCTGATGTTAATCTGCAAGGCAGAGAAAGTTTCGTAAAGTGATGCAAATTAGGGAACTATTATTTTAGGAGGACTGCAATTCTACATTAACAGTAGAAGAAGCACCAGACCATTTTCCTGCGAGGTAAAGGCAGGTCCACGGCTCATCAGATGACAGAAATGGCCTTTTTGGTACAACTAAAACTTAGCTTGGTTAGGTCAGCAGCAAAACAAGTACTCCTCTTCCATCCTAACAAGTTATAACTTCCCTTCCCCAGACTCACAATGTACTGTAATTTAATCCTCCTTGACTGTTACTTACAATCTGATCAAAATTCACCCAATCTTTTTCTTCTACCAGCCACGCTATACTCTCTGTATGCCTGTTCAAGGTGGGAAATTGTTTCAAATTATTATTCATCCTCTTGTGACTGCTGAATGGAAACATGGCAGTCAACATTAGCACAGTTCCAGAAACATCACTGAGGTTAAAAAAAAAGGTTTATTATGTTAGTTGAGGAATAAATGTTGGTAAGACTATTGCAGAATTTACTTATTCACTTTAAAAATATTTCCTGGGAACTTCTATGTTCATCTGAGTGGACAGATAGAATGCTAGTTTATCACCTGAACTGAAAGACAGCATCTCTAACAGGGGAGCATTCCCTCGATATTGCAGTGGACTGTCAGTCTAGATTTTGTGCCCCTGCACAATGATCAATATTTGCCCACTCTTTCCTAGTTCTCATATGAGACAAGTAGCACTCATAACTGGCATCAGTGGATGGTTCAAAGTGGTTATTCAAGGGATCAGATTCTCAAAGGTCTTGCTGTTCATCTTAGTGATATCAAAGGTGCAAAATAAGTTGTTACACTCTTCCCTGTCAATGATAACAGAGTTGCTATTCTTACCTGTTGCGTTTTTTTGTCCAACTGTAGCAATCTTACAATTTTGCCATTAAGATTGAAAGAATTGCCAATTTTCCCGTAAATCATCCTTCATGTCCATTGGAACAGGCACTGGAGAATTTGAGGCCATAAAGAATAATCCATTTATTGACGTCCTGTGCAAAGTTGTAGACAGAGGTTTTGACCCAGTTTTCATGCAAGATGCATACGTGGACAATCAAGGGCTCCTGTGGCTTCTTAACATGTTCATCTCACTTGGCTGTGGAAACATAGCCAGCCAAGCCTTGGCTCAAAATTGCACTTACCCTGTTGGAACACCACGGGGCATAATTATCCTCTAATTTTTTGCAAATTTGCTGGCAGCCTTATAGTTGACATGCCTCAATCCAATGGGTATCAAAATCCTCTCAGATCCTGGCAACTCACTTCTGACACCATGTTCCATGTGGTGCGTGGATGGTGAAAGCTT
Source organism: Sphyrna mokarran (assembly GCA_024679065.1). Lineage (NCBI taxonomy): Eukaryota > Metazoa > Chordata > Chondrichthyes > Carcharhiniformes > Carcharhinidae > Sphyrna > Sphyrna mokarran. The sequence continues at coordinate 95,599,853 of JAGIQG010000003.1, forward strand.
TTGTTTTGCTATATTGATGTCAGAGGTCGAGCTGTAGTCTGAGAGTATGTGACAAGCCAAAGTGTGCCAAGATATTCATCCAAATACGAGCCTTCATATTTGAACAGTGCCAGAAAGATGTTGCTGGCCATAAGGTTGGCTCGAAATTCAACCTGTAGACATATGGATTTGACTCGGGCAGCACAGTGGCACAGTGGTTAGCACTGCTGCTGCAAAGCATCAGGGTCCCGTGTTTGATTCCAGTTTGGGTCACTGTCTGTGCGGAATCTGCATGTTCTCCCCGTATCTGTGTGGGTTTCCTCCCCCAGTCCAAAAACATGCTGGTTAGGTGCATTGTCCAGGCTAAATTCTCTTTCAGTGCATCCAAAGAGGTGCTGGAGTATGGCAGCTGGGGAATTTTCACAGTAACTTCATTGCAGTGCTAATATGAGTCTATTTGTGACAATAATAAGTAAATAAACTTTGATAAATGGGAGGAAACCATCAAAGATCACAAACCATGGCAACCAGTGCTCACATGGGGAGTTTAAATTTTGATTGAACCAACCAGAAAAAAAGAAAAAGACAAAAGAATGTCAGACTCCTGCAACTATTACGATATATTTAGCATACCAGAATGATAGGGAGTGGGGACAGCTTGATCTTAGTTTTAGACAAAGCTCGGCATAGCATTGAGGGCTGAAGAACTTGTACTATGCTGTACTGTTCTATGTTCTATATTTCTTCTAAATCTGATTTACACAGGTATCTAAATGCTCAGCAAAAATGTGACCAATCTTAAAATGTGACTTTTTTTTTGCTGAGCAGCAATCTTACCAGAGTCTTGTGGGATTGCCAAGAAGAAATCTTAGGATCAAAAAGAATAAGTGGGTGAGACTATAAATGGGATAAACAACATTAGTAAAAAAAAATGAAGTAGGGAAATGTAATTATTTACAGCAATATTAAATTATAGCACTCACTGAAGTGATGCAGAATACACAGCACATGGATGGGAATAAATTCGACTTTCAGATTTTACAAAACAAGCTTATTAGTGGTCCTCCTAAATATATTTGCTGAAGACTATCAGATATATTACCAGCAATGTGGTAACTGCTTTCATGGCCAGAGTGTTGGTATTGAAGTGGCTTTAATTAGAATTTGCCTAAACAACTCCATACTGCAACAAACACTAATATAATAGTTTGAGCAAGATTTTCTGTTTGAACAAATCTTTGTTACTATATATATGTATATATAAAAGGATAACAAATATAAATAACTAATTTAAGAATACACCACAATAAGTTATTAATTTGATGGAACTTTTGATTGACATGAATTAATATCACAGATCAAATGATGGGGTTTACCACCCTATGGGATGTTTTACACAAAATTTTATTGTATTAGTAAAAGGTCAAGGTCATTAACAAAATATGTAGTGTGATTAAAAATGATGTTTGGTTGAAATAGTACGCAATTATTCTGTAGTATATCTCGATGTCGATACCTTCATTATAAACACGAAATGAGTCCTTCCAATCAGATGCTTTGCTTATTAACCCCTGCAACTCTTAATATTTTACCAATTTCCTCGGATGTGATTTTGAGCCTGCACTCTCCACCTGATTCTGTCATGTGTGTCACACCAGGCAGAAGTGTTCTCTTCCTGTTGGGGAACACTTCAGCAGTCACAGACATTCAGCCTCTGATCTTCGGGCAAGTATTCTCCAAGGCAGCCTTCATGACACATGACAGCAAAGCATCACTGAACAGAGATTGATACCAAGTTCTGCACACGTGAGGACAGCCTCAATTGGGATCTTGGGTTCATGTCACACTATCTGTAACTTGATGGCTTGCAAAATTTCACTAACTGTCTTGGCTGGAGACAATACACATCTCTTTAACCTGTACTTAACCATCTTTCCACTCACATTGTCTGTACCTTTAAGATTTGCTTACCTGTAAAGACTTGCACTCCAACCATTATTTTGTAAATTGAGTTTGTGTCTTTATGTGCCCTGTTTGTGAACATAACTCTCACTCACTTCATGAAGGGGCAGTGCTCTGAAAGCTAATGGCTTGTGCTACCAAATAAATCTGTTGGACTTTAACCTGGTATTGTGAGACTTCTTATTGTACTCATATCCCACAGGGATGAGGTACCAGTGAGACAGTGGTACCCCCAAGCTCGGTAGCTTAAACACATAGAATGGAAGCTCTGTTTGTGAACAAAGTGAAATTTATTGACAAATATTCGGAACAAATGTTGCAAGTGCAAGTCTCTGTTCACCCCTGCCCATGCAATGCCTACATAATCTTCTTCACCCTCTCACTATGTCTAAGTGTCTCATCAGGATCCACAGCTGAGGTTCAGGCAGCCTGCTGATCTTCACATCCTTTGGCCTGAGATGACTTCAGCTGATATCCCGGGGGGTGACCGGGATCTTGAAGGTCCAGGCCTGCTTTTGGGCAGCATGGATGTCTTCTTCAGTGTCAGGAGATGGAAGTATATCTCTCACAGGGAGCAGGGTGTCAGATGGGACAGAGATGCCCAGGGCCCCCTAGTTGGAGGGCCCTGAGCTGTACTTCAGCTGATCCTCTCCCCTTCAGTTCTCTTCAATGAATGGAGGGACAGTTGGAGTGAGATCCAGGAGTGCCATTGTCCTCTGGCACAGACAATCAACATGGTGCAAACATCTTCATACATGGAGTATGTGTCCAGACATGCAGCCAGGTCTGCAATGTGGATGCCAACCTTGCAGTGTTGGCTTCAATGCCTTGTAGTGGCAAAAGCATCTCCCCAGGTAGAAAGCAATGGGACTCCTCCAATCAGCTTTGCAGTCTGAAAAGGGCTCTTGTCATCCCTTCCTGAATGTCACGACACTGCCTTTGCAGGGATGAGAGGGCCAGTAGTGCATCATCAGCAAGGAATCTGCAGAGTCCTGGGCTCCAGCATCCCTCTGAATACCGTTTTCTTGTGACGTCCCTGCCTCCACTTGCTGTGCTTCCTTAGCTGTGAGGTGCTCACCACTGGGTGGTCTAGAAGCCTGTATACTTATCGGAAACACTGAAATGTGAGTATCTGTGCTGGTGCAGGGTGGGGGTGACAGCTGAGATGCCTCCTTCATTGGGGGTCTGAAGAAGGCCCCTCTGAATTGCTGGAATCCAGTGGGTCCAAGGGCATGAGGATGGTTCGGCCTGTTCAGATAGTCAGCCTGCAATGGAAGGGAGGCATGGCATCAGTGCATTACAATGGATTTGGGGGGAACATTGTTTACTTACTTGAGACATGAAGAATGATAGTGTTTGTGTTGAGGATTCTCAAGTTTCTTTGCTGCTGCTGTTTCACTAGCAACGCAGGTACGGCCTTGCTTCTCCCCGGCCAGCTTGAGGATTCACAGCTTGTGCATCAAACTGCTGGCTACATCCATTGACACCTCTTGTACTCTAGTTTGTCCTGCAATGATACAAATAGGGATAGTCTAGGTGGCAGTGTGGACATTTAATATGGTAATGAGCTGTGACAGGCATGGGGTTTGGGTGGGTGCTGGATTGTGTGGGGCATAGCAGCTACTGGGGGAGCATGGTGATTGTGAGAGGGAGTGGAGGACCTGGTGCTTTGTGTTGGCAGAACCACTGTGGCTCAGTGAAAGAAAGGGTTGGAGCATGTGGAGTCCAATGGAAGACTGGGGGTAATTTGCTTACCCTGACTGAATGAATAAAATCATTAATTTTAGTCTGATACTGCTGCTCCATCATCTTCTGGAGTGTGTTAGTACTGACTAGGTTTGCCACTGCATCCCAGTTGGGTGTGGTCACCCTGCTGGATGGCTGACACCTGCAGAGTGGGTATAGTGTTTCCCTGCTCTGCGCCTCTCCATCCAGCAGTCTGGTGAGGGTTCCCTCTGTGAAGCACAGTGTTGGCTTTTTGGCTGCCATTCCCAGGCAAACATTGTGGAAAATATGCTGGGAGCCGTTTATATGTAACTCCCCTGCTCTTGCAGCAGTTAAGTTGAACGGGTGAATTGGAGGGAGCGCATCACTGGAGTGGTGTGAAACCTGTAGGAATAAAAATAAGTGCCAATGAATCATAGGATTATTCCAGCGCTGTCGGAAGCTAACAGTCCATTTTTCTCACAGGAACCAACGCTGCCATTTTTTCATAAAATTTCACCCCCCATGTTTGAATTATGAAGTTTGAATGTATTTCCGGACACAGTAAAAAGTCTCACAACATCAGGTTAAAGTCCAACATGATTATTTGCTATTACAAGCTCTCAGAGCACTGCTCCTTCCTCAGTTGAGTGGAGAATTGGATTCACAAACGTGGCATATACAGACAGAGACACAATTGCAAGATAATGGCTGGAATGTGAGTCTTTACAGATAATCAAGCCTTTATAAATAAATTTATAATGCAACTGGAGAGTGAGATAATCACAGGTTAAAGAGGTGTGAATTGTCTCAAGCTGGGACAGTTAGTAGGAATTTGCAAGCACAGGCCAAATGATGGTGGTTACGTGAACCCAAGGTCGCGGTCGAGGCCGTCCTCATACGTGTTGAACTTGGGTGTCAATTTCTGCTTGTCGATTCTGCATTATTGTATTCCTTGAAGGCTGTCTTGGAGAACGCTTACCCAAAAATCGAAGGCTGAATGCCCTTGACTGCTGAAGTGTTCCCCGACAGGAAGGGAACACTCCTGCCTGGTGGTTGTTGCGCTGTGTCTGTTCATCCGTTGTCATAATGCCTGCATTTCTGAACAGATTAAAATGTAAGCACCTTGTAAATATGTCATCAAGACCACAGAGAAAAGTTAAATTTCACACTTTTGTCATTTGTTACTTTGCTTGTGTAAATTACAGGAGATAAGGCTAGTCAAGGATTTAGCAATTAAATATAAACATTTAACACTGAGAAAAAATATTTTATCAGGTCATAAAAACTACGAAACAGTTAGGAGAAATGAAAAATATATGAAGTTCTGGTGTTAAAATGTTAGCAGATTTTAGGCAAATATTAAGAAACTGATTATTCAGCAAAATACAGAGCATTCAGATGTTAGAAGGCACAAAATAATTAGTACTTTATATTTTAGAACTTGTGACTGACTTGACACTAACTGCACATAGTGCAACCAAAAAAATATGCTAACGATTGTTCCTTCTAACCAGCTATAATTAAAAGAAAACTGGTTAGTCTGCGACCAATTGCTTCGAATTAGTGGTATTATGTTTTGATGATTTGCAAAAATCAACATCTGCAGGCGACAGGCTTTTTCCAGTCATGGAGATGTTACTGATGGTGATAGCAGTTGTCTTAAGTTTAATAAAACTTTAACCATAGTCTTCACAGGATTGTCTATCATCATAGCAAACATAGGAATTGATTATGCCCCAGAACAAGGCTGTGTTTAAGCTACGGAAGGATGGCGACAGCATGACTCCTTATGATACCTTAGAATAATTTTGGCAAGAAGGAAATGTGTTATTTTAGGCAGCAGCCCTTCTTTTCAAGACAATTCAGCAGACGTATAACAGCTATCTACCCTGCAGAGCATTTCCAACTCTGGCCGTATTCTTGGAGATTTCATCGCATGAATTCCTGCCTCCAGCCACTTTATCCTCCCTCTCACTCACCCGACATGTTGACTTATACAGCGTAGCACCTTCATCACTAATTGAAAGTGGCTTCGTTACCTGTTAGGATGATTCATCACTGTTAGTCAACTGCCTTCCCTTTCCCCATGTTAAGTCATTCCTCAACTCATAAGCAGAAGTTTTCAGTGAACATTAGAAGCGCAATTTGCTTATTGTCCCTCTTGACCCACTTATTCCAGTGACCTCGAGATTAGAATTCAATTCCTGGAGATACCAAGCCAATTCCGAAGATTGGCATCCCTAAGCCTTACTGTTGTACCACTATTTCATACAGTGTCAGATATTTTAAGACCAGAGATTTTGTTTCCATTTTCTAGGTATTACCTGTTTGTAAATATGTTTCCTGTTTGATCTTGATTGACAGAGTGAAAAATATTGACAATACCGTCGGTTAAAGAGGAATTTAATGTTGCACTGACCCTAAAATCACCTCAAGTCTGATTCCAAGGGAGTTAAACATGAGAGATGAAGTATGACATTTTTCTATCTCAGGATAATGGAATGAGAGTTGGACTTTGGGATTAGAAATAAAAGAAAGCATGAAATGAAATTGACTAGGAATTTTACCAAACCTACTCCCTCCCTAGGCTAAATGCAACTGGCCCAATAATGAACACAATGGAGGAATTTGATATCTGCCTCCTTAACCCTACCAACCAGTGCATGTGAGAAGGTGGGATTAAAGATTTTAAAATTGACAACCCGATGGCTATCCTGCCTCCAACTCGCTGATGTCCACTTTAAACAAACTGACCAGAGACAGGCAGGGTCCCGGTGGGGAGACATGCATGGCCAATTCCCTTTCATTAGGTACAACTGTAAAATATTTTCTGGAGCTCCACCAATAATCTCTGCTTATCCCCTGCAACTTGACCCAATTCTGATGTTTAACTTTTCTGCCCCCTCAACCCCTTTTTGTTCAATTCCCTACCCCCTTTGATGTTCAGCTGTACCCATCTCATGATCATCACTACACTCCTCTCCAAATTTCACCTTCTTCAGCTTCTTCTCTCACCTGAATGTGCTGTCTCCTACCCCACACTGGATATTTGACTCGCTCCCCACCCCTCCCAATGGTTTCTTCCTTTGAACCTCTCCTTTGATATTCAAAACCTCCAGTCCTGCAATGTTTGGCTGCCTCCCCCAGCCCCAAATATTTAACTTTCATCTCAGCCATCACCCCATTCCCCGACTTACCCCCCCATCCCCATCCCCACCAATGTTTGACTCCCTCTCCTGCCCCCTGATATTTAATTCCCTTCTCATCGCCCTGATATTTGACTCTCTCCCTAACCCCCTCATTGTCTGACTTTTCCAATCCTTATGATTAATGCTAAACTGTATAATTACAAATCAAATTCCAAACTTAAGTGCAGACTTATTTGGAGATACCAATTGTCTCTTATCGTACTCCAGTTTCTACACATATCTGTCTACAAATCTCATCACAGCTCAGTTGAACCTCATTCTACTTCTATTGACAGAATATAACTTGTGGCATTGTTGGACTGAAGATCCCACTACCACTTATTAGAGTTAGAACACTATCTTCCTATTCAGCTGTCTTTCATGTTAACACTGAATTGAAACATGCCTTCTCTAGACATTGATATCTCACATCTTACTGCCATCTGTGTATTAGATTAGTAGACTATGGACTCTGTACAGAAGTAAAAGAGAGAAGTATGGATATGCACAGAATAAAGAGAGATCCATCACAAACCACACAAGGACATTGTTTTTGGTCATTTATTATAATCATGGATGTACTATAGAAGTTAGTCGTTTTTGAGCAAAAGCTTAAGAAATATAAAATTAAATGGTTTTACTCCAGAATTTCAGGATTACGTATATTGTTCAGAACTAGACATGGTTTGAAATAAGTTATTTGTATTCTGAGGGTGCTAAGAATAAAATATAACGTTGAATGTTTTTTTTTTACTTGTGTGTTGAAAAAGGTAAATCCTGGGTTTGGGTTCATTTTAGATGTTTTGAGAGATGGGGCCAGCAAACTTTAGGAATTGTTTGTATACATGCACTTTTAATGAGGCTTTACAACTCTCAAAGAGGTGGTAGCTAAGGTGAAAAAAAGTACTGTAACCTAGCAATAGGGATCCAGAAAAAGACCCACAAATTAACAGGGAAATCAGAAAAGCAGTTTGATGGGAGTACGATCAGAGCAGAGAGGGTGGGAGCTATAGAGAGTAGACAGAGTGGGAGCCACAGAGAGCAAGTTACCCAAAAGAATAAAGAAGAAGCATTCCAAAACCAGAGAGTGGGACAGGAAAAGGTCCCAGATGACAGTTAACTAAAAAGATAAGGACAGAAATCTGGAACACCTTTTCAGTGAAGGTAAAGTAAGGAGCAGGAGAAAAGGTTCTGAATTAAAAGAGAGAAAGCTGTGCGGGACATAGTTGAGGCAAAGTGTTCTTGTGAAAAATCAGAAAATCCAAAGAGATGGCCAAAAGTTGATAACTCCTTATTTATGAGCCTGTGAAGCAGTGGTGTTCTGGTGACATGGCTGAGTATCTAAAGGAGTGCGTGGAAGGTGAAGCTTAAGCATGTGAGGATCCAGGAAAGATGGATCCTTGTGGAGGACTTTCAAATGAAAATGGCAATTGTGGGAAGGTTTCAAAGTTAGTACTTTGAATTTTGAGATTAGACACCTTTGGAGAAAGTCTGATCTCAGTGAGATCTATTGATTGATGATGTGACAAGCATCCGTCAGGAGCTGATGAGGGATCCATAGAAGTTGCTTGGGTGGCATCTGTCATTTGGTTTCAGAGTGTGCTGTGTTCAACCATTGATCTTCTGTTATTTTTTGTGGACTATGCACTTAAACATTCACATGTAAGATAGATTTTGTAATTTGTCTTATCCTTACAGTTTTATCTATATCTGTAAAATATAGTTGTGGGTGAAGGAGTAGTGTGATGTAGTTCATCTTTTCTTGTTTAATCTGTGTTTTATTATTTGGTTAAAGTTCATTAGCAGCCTCCATGACTCTGTTCAGAATCTCCCTCCATGTTTCTAAATAAAATAAAAGTTAAGATCTATGAAACCAGATTCCATACTGGGATTTACTTGTCAAATAATATCAGCTGGGATCATAACAGCATTTATTCTAAAAAGGGCATTCAGGTAATTTGAAAGTAGGTGTAGATAGAAAAAAACAATGGTGGGGTAGAACGCTGGGACATAAAGTGGTGCAACATACAAAGATTGGAGTACAAGAAATTAAAGATGGAAAAGAACTTAGAAAAAGAAAGAAGAATGAGCGAATTAGAAAACAACAGAAACCCAATGTAAGAATAAGGCTATTCTGAGTGGTAAAATAGACAAAACACTGTGTGGCCTGATCCAATGTACAGAACAGTGTCATTACACATGTAAGATAGGCACATTGCACAGGGAGAAGTACATGAATGGCATTGATCAGAAAAATCAAGGAAACTTGACATGCCTTCAAAGTTAGAGACAAAGAAGTGAAAGGTCATAGTGGAATTTATAGTAAGCTGCCCCTGCACTCCACTAGTAGCTATTATTACTGGTATTATCGCTAAACTACTAATCCAGAGACTCAGTAAATGTTCTTCAGACCTGGGATTGAATCCCACCACGACAGATATTGGAATTTGAATTCAATAAAAATATTTGGAATTAAGAATCTACTGATAACTACGAAACTATTGTCGATTGTCAGAGAAACCCATCTCTGGGTGAGAAACCCATCTCTGGGTGATGGATGGGGGTAAGGCGGTTGATGTGGTATATATGGACTTTAGTAAGGCGTTTGATAAGTGGCCCATGGAAGACTTCTGCAGAAAATGCAGATGTATGGGATAGAGGGTGATTTAGCTAATTGGGTTAGGAATTGGCTAGCAGATAGAAGACAGAGGGTGGTGGTTGATGGGAGATATTCATCTTGGAGTTCGGTGACAAGTGGTGTACCTCAGGGGTCTGTTTTGGGGCCCCTGCTGTTTGTAATTTTTATAAATGATCTGGATGAGGGTATTGAAGGATGGATTAGTAAATTTGCAGATGACACTAAAGTCGGTGGAGTGGTAGATAGTGAAGAGGGGTGTTATAGTTTGCAGAGAGACTTGGACAAGTTGCAGAGCTGGGCCGAGAGGTGGCAAATGGAGTTTAATGTGGAAAAGTGTGAGGTAATGCACTATGGCAGAAATAATAAATGTGTAGAGTATAGGGCAAATGGTAGGATTCTTAGTAGTCTAGATGAACAGAGGGATCTTGGTGTGTATGTGCATAGATCCCTGAAAGTAGGCAGTCAGGTCGAGAAGGTTGTTAAGAAGGCATATGGAGTCTTGGCTTTTATTGGTAGAGGGATTGAATTTCGGAGCCGCAACGTCATGTTGCAACTGTACAAAACTCTAGTGCGGCGCACTTGGAGTATTGTGTGCAGTTCTGGTCCCCACATTATAAGAAAGATGTGGAGGCATTGGAGAGGGTACAGAGGAGGTTTACCAGGATGTTGCCTGGTATGGAGGGCAGGTCTTATGAGGAGAGGCTGAGGGATTTGAGGTTGTTTTCGTTAGAAAGGAGGCGGCTAAGAGGGGACCTTATCGAAACATATAAGATGATTAGAGGTTTAGATAGGGTGGACAGTGATAGCCTTTTTCCTAGGATGGAGAAAGCTAGCACGAGGGGACACAGCTTTAAATTAAGGGGTGATAGTTATAGGACGGATATCAGAGGTAGGTTCTTTACCCAAAGGGTGGTTCGGGAGTGGAATGCCCTGCCTGCAGCAGTTGTAGATGCGCCAAGTTTGGTGGCGTTTAAGAGGTTAGTTGATAAGTATATGGAAGAGAAGGGAATGGTTTAGTTTGGAGGGGCATTGCTTTTTATATTGGTCGGCGCAACATCGAAGGCCGAAGGGCCTGTTCTGTGCTGTAATGTTCTATGTTCTATGTTCTATGTTCTATCTGGTTCACTAATGTCCTTTAAGGAAGGAAATCTGCTGTCCTTACTAGGCCCTGCTACATCTGACTCCAGAGCCACAGCAATGTGGTTGACTCTTAACTGCCCTTGGGCAACTAGGGATGGGCAATAAATGTTGGCCAGCCAGCGACCCCCAGATCTTATGAATGAATGAAAGAAAAAGCAATTCTTCACCGCTCGATTTTCAATCGCATTAAGAGACTCCCAGCTGGTAATAGTTACATTGAGACCATCCAAGAAAATATTGGACATGAGCTGGGAAATACTCCAGACATGCAACCTCTGTGTATGAAGAGGATAGGAGATATTTTTGTGTCCCTCCCCACTCCACTAGAGGTTAGCAGAATGGAAAGCATAGGGTGGAATCTTGATACAAATTGGTTCCACTTTATTTAGCAACCACTCACAGGTTGACCTAACTCAGTTTCACAGGGGCAACCAAAGCATTTCCATAAAAATTTAATAGACACAAAAAAAGAAAGTAATTGTTTTAACGCATAAAATATGATTGTAATATGACCATTGATTCATTTCTCGTGTGTGAATTGATTGGATGAGGAGTTATACATTAGCTCAAAAGCACATAACATATATATTTACGCAGTCCACAATTTGGTCTGTGTAATTTCTTTCCTCCTTTTGCAGTGCAATTGTGAACTTTCTTTGATATTAACTTTATTTTCAAGCACAGAAGGTTAGATGGATTAATGCAGGAGAAGTTTTGTGCAAACATAAACAACAGCATCGACGGTTTGGTTAGATGGTGTGTTTCTATGCTGTAGGTACGCAGTAATTCTATATATTTTAGTTTTTTGTCTTGTGGAATTTCTTTAGAAGTCTTTGTTGTGGGTTTCAAGGCTTTGCTGGAGAATATTTTTCCTCTGTATTGTTGACTTGTCTTTCTGACAAAACTACATGAAATGCTGTGTTGGCTGCTATTAATTATTTAACAAAACATTAGGATTATGATGTATTATGCTAGTTTTTCATTTAAAATTTTTGCCAACTCAATAAAATGTTGCAGCTGGTTTCAGAATTAATTCATAAAAGTCTCGGTTATTGTAAAGTTCAAAAAATTAATCCTATATAATGAATAGTCTAAGTTACTTGAACTTGATAGATGTGGTCGGAACTGCTGATCAAATACAAATGCACGTGTTTAGTGGTTTTGTGATGGGAATTTTGAAACATGGCTTAATATTTGAGAGTGGGAGTCTGTTTGCTGTGTTCTCCCCACTTCATGTGATGGCCTCTTCTCCCTTGCTGAGTCCCTCTCAAGCTCAGGCTCATTTATTTTCAACCAACTTGCTGCTGTATCTAATGCTTGAATTTCTTTATGGAAGTTTTGTACTAGCTCCTTCTATCCTTGATGACTATCCCATAATTACTTGCAACAAGTCTGTACATTATCCTGATTCTTATTGCACTTAGACGCTCCTCACTCTTAATAATCTGGTGAGCAAGACTGAAAAATAACCTTTTTTAAGGTTCCATCCTATATATGTACTTACTTTCGACAGCCTTTTTACATTTTTAGCACTGTTTACAAAAATATGCGTCCCATTCATCTGATAAAGGGGCAGGGCTCTGAAAGCTCGTGATTCCAAATAAACCTGTTGGACTTTAACTGGTGTTGTTAAGACATTTTACTGTATACAAATCAAAAATAACAGCTTCAACTTTTGTAATATGGACCTTTTTTCTCAAGCATACCTGATTTTATTCATCAAAACTGTTTTAAAACAGAATCTTATCACAGGGTTACCAACAGAACAATTATACAAGAACCAAGTACTTTGATTTCTCAACAGGTCCAATTGCTTAGGTTAACAAGTAAGCATAATGCCGAACCATATATCCAAAACTCTAAAGTACATGTAACCTTGTACTCTAAAGTACAAGCTCAGAATAATTCACAGCACCTATTTGCACTGGCAGTACTTGTTTATATACCAGATAGTGAAGATGAACAAAATTATAAATGAGGGTTGATTCCATTTGGGTTGAAAAATGCTGAGTAGATTTTTGCTGAAGTATGCCGTATCCCATTTAAACAGCTATTCATTATTAATGTCTCATGACCATCATTAGTCACAGGCAATCTAAGCTGAACTGCATGCAGGCAGCCCCACCACTTTTCTGCTGTCCGAAGCACCTACTGAAATCAAGTACTTGCCAAAATCAGTGATTAATAAGCCCGTCATCCACTCTTCCTGCCCTGACTAAAACATGCTCCTGACCTTGCCAATGTCAGTCAGATGTGCAGAATTTACAACCTTTAAGCATCACCTTAGGGTGTCCCCAAGTCCAACAAATAAAACCAAAACTCTGCAACTCTATTTGTATTTTTAATTTTTCTCCACTGGTTTCCCCTATTTTTTGGATCAAAGGTTAACGAAAGGTTGTCTTTAGTGCTGTTGCCTCATTATTGTAATAATCTCACGCACGGCACCAAAATTAGTTTATGGTACATGAAAATTAATGGGAACTGTATTATAAGTATGGCCTAATGTAGAATAAACATATATAGTTTTTCCATGGAAGGCACTTAAATGATTTATAAAGATAGCAAGTTAGGAAAACCTTACTGTCATAAGACATGAGAAAACATGTAGGTACGTATAGTGTTCAATAGTTTGTTTTATCTGGGATTGATTATGCAAATATGGTAACTAATATTTCCACATTTGATTGCTTAAGTCTGTCAGTGGACAGAAAGATAAGAAGTCCAGAAAGTTTGTACGGCTACCTGCAAAACCTATGTTTATTAAAATTCTTGGAAGCTATGAGTTGTTTTAAATTCTGCAAATTAACTGTTTAGACTTATAATTATAATTATCTCTGCATTGCTCTAATATAAGTAAGATGCACAGCCAACTGGCAAATATGTAACAAAAAATTTGTGATAAGGATGATTGAGAACAGTTTACTTCACCAACTCCAGAACTAATTCTTTCATTGCTGGGAGATGATGGTTTTGTGTGTTCAAGATTGATGTGCTCGTTGCAGGGATGGACAGTCTGGATGCAGCAGCAATCTGTAAGAAAGTGATACCAGTACGTTTTCTCAGAACATTGGCAAATATGTAAACAGCCCACAAAAAATACACACAACTTGGATATGGCAGTAGGTTCAAAAGACAATTGTCATGATTTATATTCCATCAGAGATCCCAGGTTAATCCATCAAACAATATGTCATATTATTGGGACAGTTGGTTTCTATATGTGTATTTGAAATATTCACCAATGAAGTTATTTGTGACTGATCAGTTAAACATACTTCAATTCCATAAAGGCAAGTTCTCCTCATGGAGGATGATGATCTAACCTTGGAAAAAGCCATGGCCTATGCAGTGCAAATCGACTTTGCCATGATGGATTCAAGGAGGTTACGTAACAATGCATCCTTAGGATTGGAAATACAACTTGCGCAGCCAGCTCGGGCACAAGTGTTATAGAAAAAGTGATCTCAGCAATGTCATCAACATGTACTCGTCATGGTCAGATACCTTCAAAATTGTGCCCTTGAGGGAAAATATGCTCTGTGTTTTATGAAACCATCTTGCATAGCTGTGTAAGTCATCAAAAAAAAAGACTACATCAGCTTGACACATGATACAATATCTTTCTCGTAAAAGCATGTGTGCTTATCCTTGCAAAAGAAAACTCGTCATTTAAATGGCTTGATCAAGGGACTGTACATAAATTATCCACAGTGAGGATAAACCCTATGAATTCAAGCCTTATGGAAAAAGGATTTGCTCATAGATATGTGTGCAAGAACCACAAAAAGATACAGTGGGAAGAGTGTGAGATATGTGAGTTTTGTTTCAAATTCCTTTCTCCCTGCAGTGACATTTTCTGATGCATACAAGTGAATAAACTTTCAAATATAACCTATGTAATAATGTCTTTGTGAATCTCTCTATGCTTGAGTCATAAAAGGATACATGTTGCAGAATCTGACAGCAATGGAACATGTGCTTATTTGGTGAACACCCTATCAATACCCCTAATGCGATGAAGTTTTAACAAGAATGATGAATTACTTATGCATATCAGAATATTCAACACTCTCTGACTTGACATTTGAATGACACCAGACAAACTTAAGATATGTCATAACCTTTCTATATCAGTTGGTATCCTTAAATCATCATCACCAGTTAATAAAAATGTTATAGTAAAATCAGATGAAATTACAAGCGACTTATTAAAGAAAAACATGCACTGATAAATGTACAGTGAAAAGGAACCATGATTTGTGATTGGAGATCCAAATGGTCAAATCATAAATTCAAACTTGCATCTTGTCTATTAGATCCAAAGCAGATCAAGCGGTTGCTCAGTTCCAACATTTAGCTGTTGGATGCCAACACCAAGTGGAACACAAGATGTTTGATAGTGAGCAGAGCAGGATACTTCAAGGGCAATGATTATGAAGATTCATTTTATTTTCCTATGAGTGATTTTAATTATTGCACCATCACATTGATCATACAAACCACAACATCAGATTCATAAGTCTAACTGCATATTAAAGAAACAATTGTACCTTAATAACTTTCTGTACTTAGAGAAGACAAACAAGTTGAACTCCAAGAAATGACTTGACATATATGTTTTTTGTTTAGGAAGATTTAAGTAAAAACAAAGTCTTGGGTTAAAAAAAAGTAGAGAGAGGGTAATATATCATGTTCAGTGGTTTGTTTTATCTATGTTTGATTACGCTAGCCTGATCCTTGTACATTGCATGACTACTTAAGCCTGTGAATAGACCTAGCAAGGTAAGAAATTTGGGAATGCTCCAGAAAAGATGTGGTGGACCCTGTTTCCGAAAGCTTGTGGGTTTACTAACAAATAAACTGGTTAGACTTTAACCTGGCATTGTGAGACTTTTTACTGTGTGCACACTGCAAAGACCATGTATATTGAATCTCCTGTAAGTTTGGATATGTTTTCAAGTTCTATAAAGAAACTATTATTATTTACAACTAAAGCCATCACTGAGTTGCTTTCAGATAAATAAAATATACAGCAAGCCCACAATGTACAATGGTATAGACCCTTCCCCTACTGCCTGAGCATAAAATCTGAATTGTGGTTTGGCCAAATATTACAGAAATACCTGAATTTTTATTTCTATTGTTAATAGCTAATTTCTATAATTGGCAGTCTTATGGATAAATGACAAATTGATAACCAATTCCATAATATTTTATCAATTTTTAATGCTCATTCAATAAAGATTCAAAATATTTGTTGGAAAAGTAGATACTTATATATTTGCTCTTGTTGTGCTGTTTAAAGTAATAAGAGAACATGTTTCTGAATACATGTACATATTGTACATATTAAACATATGCTATGTATTTGCATGGTGAAGTGAGAATTAATTTACAATATTCATGATTAAAAGACAGAGATTCTGAATATTGTATCATAACACCTTCACATTCATCTGGGAACAGCTAGAAAATTGAGTTAAATAAGAAATAGATCATGTTGTTTATTTTTAGCAGGTTTCCTGCTCAGGTTTCCTGTGATCCAAAATTATCCATTCTTTTTTATTTCCTTACAGTTCCTGACATGGGCCCAGCTAATGTTAGTGGGGGAGGTGGCAGTCGATCTGAACTGGTAATAACTTGGGAGGTAAGCTCAATGTGCCATCACAAAATTAATTTTCACATATAGAGCTTTGCCAGAAAATGCGCAACGAATGAAATATGAAACTTAATGAAAGATCCAGCATGAGTGGATAGAATTGAACACAAATAATACATAAAATAAACAAAAATAAGAGCTAACAATAACATTTCATTTCACCCAATGATCCAAAACTCAGCTCTATATTGTACACACAAACATATTGAAATAAGGGCAATTGAGGAAAAACACCAGTTCCATTGAGCCCATTTAGTCAGTGTCATCTGTCATATAATTTCTCCACATCCTGGAAATGTTGTCCCCTTGAACTGGCAAAGGAAAGAGCAAATACTGTGGCCAATTTCAAGGAAATTTCTGGAAAACTTATTTCCAACTCTCAAAAGCAATCTGTTGGTTTCAAGAATTCAGTTGTCCATGATATTTCAGCCTTGGCCAACTAGCAATTTGCTTCCAATATTTCGAAAAGCATTTTTTCCTCAGGAATTAATCGATCACTTTTTTTAAAGGACTGCAGCAACTTTATACACCCCACATAACTTACTGTTTGGTTCCAGAAAGAAAGTGACACTGTGTAAAAAGATATTTTCTGACGTTCAACTTAATTCATTGCCCAGAACTTTAATAAACCTAATCCCTTGTCCTGACATCTCCCTCCATTCCAAATAATCAATCCAACTAGACTGTAGCCAAGAAACTAATTCATAAAATCATGGAATAGTTGCAATATGGAAAGAGGCCAGCTCTGCTCTTTAGCTAGTCCCACTCTGCTTCCCTTTCTCCGTGATCATGTATTTTCTTTTTCTTGCAGAAGCTATCCAATTTTTGAAAACCATTATTAAATTTGCCTCCACCTCTCTTTCAGACAGTGTATTTCAAATCATAACATTTGCTGTTTAACAATGTTATTCCACATGATGCATTTCATTCCCTGCAATCACTTTTATATATTCAGGTTTATTATCCATCAGAAATATTATTTATTTGAAAATGCCATTCATATCAATTCAGTATTTCTGTTTCTCTAATTTTTGGATTCTCAGAACTAGGAATTCTGTATTCCACTCATCCTTGTCTGCACCCTGTTCAGAATCTCAAAATCTTTTATCATGTTGCCTGGCTGAAGTTGTCTCACTGAGAATTTCCCCTTTAACTTGTCTCACTTCCTCCAAATAAAAGGTATTGCTTAAGGTACCCACATGGGTCCCAGTTAAACTCAGGCTCCCTCCTTCAACTCTTTTTTTTTTGGCACATCAATGACAATATCAGCGCTACTTCTTGTTCTCACCTAGAACTGAAAAAATTCATCAACTTCTTTCAAATTTTGATCTTCTCTCTGTTTCACATGATCCATCACCAAAGTTTTCTTTCTTTTTCAACTTCTCTGCCTCCATTTCTGGGATAGGCTATCTACTGATAAACCCATGAGCTCCCCCAACTACCTTGACTACATTTCCTCACACTCTTCTTTCTGTAAAGATTCCATTCCATTCTTCCAGTTTCTCCATTTCTGTCGCATCCGTTCTGATGCCACTATGCACAGTAAAACTTCCAAAAAGTCTCCTCAACCAAGGATTCCCCATCAGCCACCTTACATCATGGCTGACACGTCTCTCGAATGTATCTGATGGATCTCCCCTATTTCTTCCCTCAGCCCTTCTTTTCCCTCACAGAACCATGATAGGGTTCCCCTTATCCACACCATCCACCCCACCAGCCTGCATTTTCACCATCTCCAGTGCACTGTCACCACCAAATGCATCTTCCTTTCAATTTCCCTGCTGGTATTCTAAAGTGGCTATTTCCTCTGTAATACCCTAGTCCACTCCTTAATTATCGCAACGCCTGTTCTTCCCACGGCACCTTCCTAGCAATCACAGAAATTGTAAAACTTGCCCTTTTACTTTCTTTCTCCTCATTCCTCAATGCCAATGGCCCTAACACTCCTTTACAGGTTCAGTAGCAACTCACTTGCACTTGTTTCAATTTTGTATTCGCTGCTCACGTTGCGATCTCTTCTATTTTGGGGGGGTCAAACATCAACTGGGTGACCATTTTGCAGAATACCTCTGTTCTGTCTGCAGCATGATGCTGAGAACCTGATTACTTGCCGTTTTAATTCACAGCCTGTTCACACGCTCACCTTTCTGTCCTCAGCCTGCTGCAGTGTTCTATTGAAGCTCCATCTGGATCCAACATTGTGTCTAACAACTTCAGACCAAGAACTTTGCCCTTAATTTTCATTCATTTTGATTTGGCAAATGCAAGTATTTTTTTCATGCTTTTGTTTTCAGACAGAACTTTTCATTATTCTGGCATTGACATTCTGGACCAAAGCTTTGTTTCTTTACTAGACTTTCACCACTCCCTTTGCCTTTTTTTTTCCATGACATTTTTGCTAATCAATGCCTCCTGCATCTCCTCTATCGCAGACCTTTCCCCTTTTGTTCTTGCTTTGCACCCTGTTTTGATAGTGTAAACCTCATAATATTTCTACCTCTCTTCAGTTCTGAAGAAGTCATAATTAACTTAATTCTGTTTCTAGCTGTCAACCCTGCTGAGTTTTTCCAGGACTTCTTGATCTGCAGCATTTATGTTTATTTTTCTCTGTTTTTTTTATTGTTCTTTCGTAGGACATGGGAGCTGGAGCAGGCCATTCAGCCCTTTGAGCTTGCTCCACCATTTAGTAAGATCATGGGAGTTTTTCTCTCAATTCCACTTTCCTATCTGCCGCCTAAAATCCTTGACTTTCTTGTCAATAAAAAATCTGTCTAATGCATCTTTGAATAAATTCAATGACACAAAATTCCATTAGTTCCTGGGGAAAAGAATTCCACATAGTAACAACCTTTGGAGAGAAAAATAATTCCCCTCATTTCTTGTCTCAAATGTTAAATCACTTACTTCTAAACCATGTTCCCTGGTTTTAGTCTCTCTTGTAAGTGGAAATATCTTCACTTATGCCTTATCAAATCCCTTCAGGATCAGATATGTTTCAATCAGATCACCACACATTTTTCTAAACTCCAGTGGATATAGGCCCAATCTGTTCAACCATCCTTCATAAGACAAGCCCCTCATACCAGGAATGAGTTGGGTAAACTGGTTCCAACACTACTTTATTTGTTTTCATGTAAGGAGACCAAGCGTAATCCAGATGTTTTTGGGATGATGAGCATTGTAAGCAAGGCCAGCATTTGTTATCCATCCTTGACTGTCCTTCAGAAGTTGGTAGTGAACTACTACCTTCCTGCCGTTCACTCACTATGCATTAGGAAAGGATGCCAGATTCCTGACCAAGTAACAGTGAAGGAACAGCAAAATAGTTCCAAGCCATTTGGGGTCAATTATGTTGAAAGCAGAAAACCAACCAACCATCGATCTGAATGAATGATCCCAGGCCTTAAAGTAAGCATTTAGAAGGGTGGAGTCATGTAGTTTAACTCAAACAAATCACCAAAGCTTTAAGATTTTTCAGGTAGAGGCAGTGGTAAGGGAGAAGAACATGTGGTTGGGAAGGTCAGGGGAGAGAGGTTTGCTCCATCTGGTCCATGTATATGAAGAGATTTTTTAAAGGAAACTTAATTTTCTAGGATTCACGCATCTACTAAAAAGAGAGATGAATACTGCAACCTCGAGGAAAATAACAGGAAACAAGAATTTCGATGTTAGTTACAAAACCCCTCAAGAATTTTAATGCAGCAGAAACTGGGCCACATACAGTTTAAAATACACCTTGCAAATTATGCCTTTCAATCCCACTGCCTTCCTCGAGGTCCCAATGTTCATCTCTCTTTTTAGTAGATGTGTGGGTCCCAGAAAATTAAGTTTCCTTTAAAAAATCTCTTCATATACATGGACCAGATGGAGCAAACCTCTCTCCCCTGACCTTCTCAACCACATGTTCTTCTCCCTTACCACTGCCCTACCTCAAAAATCTGAAAGCTTTGGTAGTTTGTTTGAGTTAAACTACGTGACTCCACCCTTCTAACTGCTTACCTCAAGGCCTGGGATCATTCACTCGATACTCAGTTTGCCAGAAATTATATCCTGCCTGCAATGCATGATTTCAACAGACCTATGATTCCAATCATGTAGATGAGATCAAGGAATTGAATTCTAATAACCCTCACACTGCAGAAGGCTGGATGCCCATGATTGCACCAATCCCCCTCATCCTTAAAATCAATCCCACTATTTTTCAAATAGAATTGATAGAAGTGTGTTTTTGTCCCAGAGATGACGACTCTCACATATTTCCTTATGCAAAAAGCTGACTGCACACCTGTCATTTTGAATCTCTTAGGTTCAAAAGACCTTCAACATAGTAGTAGGGCCATTTTCAGACAGCCACCCTCCAACTTCTGGATACCAATCCCGGAATTCCACATCCACTATAAAATTCAATTTCAACCAGGGCTGAGTATAATTTTCATACCACAGACCTGACATTGGAAATCTTGAATAATCTGCTCCTTCATTGTAAAAATGGAGAATATCACCTCTCGGGATTGTGACATCAACTCATCTTCATTGAAGATACGTGCCCTGATTATGGCAAACATTAAATTGCATAGGCGAAAATAATTAATTAGTTTTAAAATCCTCATCTGGTTTAATTCCTCTCTGGCCTCTGAAGTTTTAATGTGTTTTTATTGCTCTCATCAGTTACAGAAACTTTAAAGAAAATTAAGTATTTTCACTTATCACCTTTTATTTTTTTCACAAGATGTGTGCAGTGTATTTCGCCATTAAACAAGACAGTAATGATTAAAATACCACAAAAACTTGATTTATAAAATGCCTTCCATGACATCAGGATATTTCAACCTGCTTCAGAGCCAATGAAATTTTGTCAAAGTGTGGTCATTGTGGTTATGTAACCAGTCTCTTAGGGCACAGTCTGGTCCCTCAAAAAATGGAAGAGGTGAATGCTTAATTTAACTGTTTAGCATTACCTGAGAGAGGAATGTTGGCTAGAACACTAGCAGAACACACTGCTCATCTTCAAAAATAAGCATCAGGATCCTTCTCACCCAACTGAACAAGCAAATGGACTCAATATGACAGTTCACCTGAAAGTGAGCACCTCCAGCAGTTTCACATTCATATCAGCCTTTATATATGCTGGACACTTGGAGTAGGATTTGAGCCCAAAAACTTGAAGTAAGCTGTGGACATGCTAACATTGATATGTATGAGTATGCCAAGTGATTCTCCTTGATTCTCTGTTAAGAAGAAACTTTTTTGTCACTTGATGCTCCTGGCTGTCACACAGATGAGTTTGATAATTTAGAAAGTATTGTGGGAAAGACTTCAATTCTTCCATATAATATCAGAGTATTAAATGTCTTGCATAGTGTGCCAGCTGCAATGGTGTGATTTTAGGATCCTGAGTTAATCAATGCAGTAAAATCTGAAAAATGTAAAGCCAGCAAGGGAATTACCAGAAATATTTTTGAACCCGTTTTTCACTCCTGCCTGATATTTTGGCTGAAAAAGGTTATTTTTTTGAAAAAAATGTAACACCTGGATTTGCAGAGCTTTTGAAACAGTTTTGTTCTTGTATTGAACTGTCTACTAGTTGCAAAATGATGAAGGATTTCGCTGGTGCCCTACATAATGGGCAGAATCTTAACAAGTAAGGGCCAAGTGTCAGGGTCTCCAGAGAAACAGGCCAGTTTTCCCTCCAGATATTTGTCAATGCCATCATGTTGGGGGGGCAGGACCTAAACATGCTGGTAAAGCCTAGCTGCACCACAAGGGATTTTTAAAAGGCACCCCAATCAGAGCAAAAAATAAACACCCCCAACCACATCATGAAGATCTCAGGGGCCTGTCCCCCTAAATCCTGACCCCACCCCCCGCTCAATGTCAGTCAATGCTGAATGATGGCATCAGATCCCAAACCACAGCCCCCCCAACACCCAAGCCAATGCCAGCCTCCGACTCCATCCTCCTCCTCCCAAACAGCCAATGTTGGCATTCTCACCGCTTTTATTGAGCTTCTCCCACCACTATAACACAAATAAATGAGTCTCCACAGCCAAAGAGGCCCCCATTCAGGTCCAACCCTGGCACTGCCCCCCTATACAAGTTGGCACCGTCAGGTTGACAGTGTTAACTTGTGCCAGGGAATGGTGTCAGGACACTGCCACTTCCCTCTCCCCCAGGGGCTATACTCACCTTTATAGCCACATGGGACCCCCACGACAGATTCATGGCTGAATATCCCACTGTAGGTTTGAATGATCCAAAGCAGGTTTGAGGAATTTTGTGCATCTGGGAATTTCTAGTCATGGGTTGCAAAAGAAATTCACTGATTGTGGATTTTGTCACCTTACCCAGTTTCTTTATAACTGTTCTCTTGTGTATAAAACACCTTGTGATCTTCCATTACTGCAAATGTGCAATACAAATGTAGGTTTCTGCTAATTCTTCTAGGTAGCTTTATTTAAGCTACTATTTATTGTCTTTGTTTTTAAGCCTGTGCCTGAAGAGTTACAAAACGGTGAAGGCTTTGGATATGTTGTTGCTTTTCGACTGCTTGGAGCAACAAGTTGGATGAAAGCAGCAGTGACCTCAGCAGATGCATCAAGATATGTGTTTAGAAATGAAAGCGTGCCACCTTTTTCCCCCTATGAAGTAAAAGTTGGAGTCTACAATAACAAAGGTGAAGGCCCTTACAGCCCTGTCATCATCGTGTATTCAGCTGAGGAGGGTAAGTAAAGAATCTGCTGGTGAGTTGTCTGATCAAAACCACAAATTATTTCCCCTTGGCTTTTATTTTTCCTGTCTTGCTCTAATATGCCATCCACCATCCCACACCAAAAACTTAGGCAGTGATTTAGGGCCAGTGATATCTAAAGGCATAGAGTGCACTCGAAGCTATCTAAGGTGCTCAAAGCTATCCAATGTATTCAGCAATCTGCATTGAAAAATACAAGGAAATTAATTGCTTTAATAATATCTGAATTTATTCAGGTTTGTAATGTGGTCCAAAAATCTCCCTACTCTACAGTGGAGATATGATTGAGAACATCCATCAGTTCTGAAATAATTTCAGCATCAGGATCTGCCTGCAACATCTCCCCTCCACCAACCAACCCTTCACCCGCCCTCCACAATTTCAAGTTCTAATCTCTATCCACTCCCATCTCCTCCTCCAACCCCCCCACCCCGACTCCCTCCACAGTCCTAGGGTTAAGTTTTCCTTTTCCTTCAGCATCAAGATGTTGATCCCCCAACCCCACCTCCCCCCAGTCTCAGGGTCTAAAGTTTCCCCCTTCATCCCCTCTTTCTCACCCTCTCTTCTCTCCAGTTTCTTGCCTCTCTCCACTGAACTCCTTCACTCTGGTCTCCAAGATTTTCCCTGCACCCAAATCCCCAGGCCTTTTTGGTCTCCAAACTCAAACCTCCTCCTTCCAGTCTCCAAACTGTTAACTCCACCCCCTCCCCACTTTGACCTCCCAGCTGTTCCCCTCCCATTCTCCAAAATCTCCTTCCTCCCTCCTATTTCCTAAATCCAAACTCGTGTCCCCACTTTCTCCAAATTCTTATCCACTCTCACTCCAGTTTCCATGCCTTGGGCCCCTCTGTCGCCACTGAACACCAGCTCCTGAGCCCTACAGAGTTTGGAACATTGACCCCCTATGACTGTCTTCACCACCACCACCATTGCATCCTCCATACCTCTGCCCCTACTCTCCCACCCACCAGCCTCACTGACCACCCCGCCAAAAAAACTTAATTCATTGCCATGTCTTTGATGCTCCCACGCTAACTGTGTAATTACATCAGAGCCGGCCTCAGTCTCGCCTTTGATTTCAGAGGTGAGGGTGGGCTGGGGAGAGCAAGGGATGGTGAGGGATGGTTGGGGATTATGGGGAGGTGTGGTGAGAAGGGAGAAGGATAGAGCATGAGAAAAGGTGAGAGAGAGACAAGGAAATAGAGGGGGGTGAGGGATGGGTGAGAGAGGAGAGGTGAAGAAAGAGCAGGGTAAGAGAAAGGAAGAGGAGTTAGAGAGAGGAAGAGACAGGAAAGAGATCAGGTTGAGGGGGGAGACGAGGGGAGCAGATAAGAGAGAGGGAAGGGCAGAGAGAGGAAGAGAACTACCATGATCGGGGGATGATAGAGTTTCAAAAGTGGAGAAAAATTGGTCTTGGGGATGGAAGAGGAGAAAATTGCTGTGAGAGTGGATGATGTGGTAGGGGAGAAAATTCTTTCAGGGATGTGGTAGAGGTGAAAATTGCTGCAAACTCTAGGTGTGCTGGTGTCTGGTGATGAGGTTGAGTGGTGCTGCTGGGTTGTGCAAAGAGTTACAGGTTACAGCTGAAAAACATAAAACTCACCATTACGTATGTTAAAACTAAGTCTGCTTTTTGACTGTTAGAATGTTTGAAGCTTTTGAAATTCAGAAATATGGAAAAAAGACTTTGATCATTTTTGGTGCATGCTGAAGTGCTGTTGCTAATCACAAATACTTTTGGAACAATTGATGACATTGATGCTAGTTACATTATTTGCAATGTTAAATGATAGCTAAATGATTCTTTTTGAGCACTACTGATGTTAAAAAAGGCTAAATGATTGCTTTTGAATATTGTTCGTCTATTGTCATTGATGAGGACCTCGATACCATTAGTCATTTTGAAGCTGGTTGCGGTTTGTCCGAAAATGACTGATCAGGCCAATTCGGGCATGGAGTGTCCTGGCACATATTGGACACATTTGTGTAGACACTATAGTTATTGCACTGGTGGCTCTGGGCTTGCACAGCTCATGCTTAACTTGTGCTTCAATAATAGACTTTGCTTCGTAAGCTTGATGGCCTTTGTGGATGGGGCAGTGCCAGATGGGGTGGTTTTGTGCCAACATTTTCCAAGTGGTAATGTCAATGTCAAGCGATTTCAGGGAAGCCTTGAGTGTGTCTTTAAAAAGTTTTTTCTGCCCTCCGTGCAAGTGCATTCCAGCAGACAGTTCCCCAAAAAGGAGCTGCTTGGATATGTGCTCATCTGAGATACGGATGACATGACCTGCCCACCAAGTCTGTGCTCTCATCAGCAGTGTGTGGACTGATGGTAGACTTGTTCTAGAGAACACTTCCGTGTCTGGTACTTTGTCTTGCCATTTGATGTGTAATATTCTGCAAAGACAAATCATGTGAAATGATTGAGCTGTCTTGCATGCCTTTGATATACAGTCCACGTTTCAGAGGCATACAGGAGTTAGTGAGTACCATGGCACTATAGACCTTCAGTTTTGTTGCTGGGTTGATTCCTCAATGTTCCCATTCAGTGGAGCACAGTCTACCAAAAACAGAACTTGCATTTGCTATGGAGGATCATGTCAAATTTCTGCTCCCGCCCCCACCCCCGCTCAAATTCATTCAGATGGTACGCCAGTTCCATGATGGCATGATGGCCAGCGTAGTGGATGGCGGAGAATCCTCTGAGGCATTCCCAGTCACCAATGGCGTCAAACAGGGCTGTGTGCTCGCACCCACACTGTTCAGCATGATGTTTACTGCCTTGCTGAATGATGCCTTTCAGAACAGTGTTGCTGGAATCAGCCTCTAGTACAGAGTGGATGGGAAGCTTTTCGACCTGAGGAAACTTCAAGCTATTGCCAAAGTGAAAGAGACTGATCTGAGAGATTTCCTCTTTGCCAATGACTGCGCACTGTATGCTGGCTCAGAGCAAAAGATGCAAGTCAGTATGGACAAATTGTCCATGGCTTGTGGCAACTTTGGACTCACCATCAACATTAAAAAGTCTGAAATCATGCACCAATCTGCTCCTCATGCATTGTGCACAGAAACCATAATCACAATCAAAGAGCAGTGTACCAGTTCACCGATCCACTCCATGTTTCAGACAATTTTTTTAGTTTTTGTTTAAAATGCAAAATGGTATGAACAGTTGGATGCTGAAGTCTGCTCACTGCAACTCAATAACCCAATATCACGGAAGCCTCATATGCTGTCTTTGTTTAGTATGGACAAATTTTTATTTATAGTTATATTTTAAATAAATACAATTTAATTCTGGAAAGAAAGGATGAGAAGGACAGCTATGCATCATTTTTGTTGGAATAATGTGTATGTGAAGGATTCAATGATATTTTTACAAAGTTATGATATGTTTTGACAATAATTGAATTTCAAGTCACAAGACAAGCAAACAAGAGCAGCTTCCAAAATAAGCATCCATAAAAAGTAGTTTTGCTATAAAATGTGAAGAGAAATTTCAGTCTGATTTTTGACAGAGAACAATCATGTCATTGAATGTATGTATGCAGAATGGATCATATTCATGAGTCATACATTTGATTCTGAGGCAAATCAGTTGAGATGATACTTATCAAAATTATTCTTAATTTATCAGGTAAATGTTAAATGAAAAATAAACTTAAATATGAAGGTATCATTACAATTCATTTGACAATATGTATTGTTATTCACTTTGACAATATGAAATTTTGTCAAACTTTTAAAGGAAAAGCGTAAGTTCAAATTCTGCATGACACAACAGTGCCAAAAATGGGAAAAAGTAGAATAACCAGTAGTTAGGATAATCTCACAAAAGCAACAACCATCCTGCTGATGGATCTATGCTTGTATTCATTTCCAATTCTATTAATTTGAGTTCATGAGGCATTTTGACATATAGCTGGTCAATGACAGAATAAACAAATACCAATTCCTTCAAGTCACTTCAATTGAAGAAATCTTGACTTTACGAACTAATACAAAATATTCATACTGTACCAAGTAGCAAGTGGCAGCTTCAATTTTGTGATTTATCCTACAGTGCTTATCAGTAATTACGTGGGGCAGCACACACCCAAATGTGTTGTTGCTGTTTTCAGAACATCAGAATGGAGTTCTGAACTTTCTTTTGCAGTGATGGGCTTGTACTGTTTAAATGTTTTATCATTGTCTCCTTTTTTCACACTGTTATAGCGGGTAGGAAATCTGCCTGATGTTATATCTGTACATACTAAAATATTTGAGAGAGAATTTGTTTTGCACAAAAATGCAAAACAGGCATGTTTTTTTCATTGCCCAATCAGTCAGGGTGCAATTAGACAGGCTGCTGATTTGAAAATGCATTCTGTGCTGAGTCTGAAGATCAATTTCACTACCACTGGCTCCATACTGATGTTACCGATTACATCTCCAGGTAAAACTGTCAGAAAGAAGAATTATAAATATATGCACCAAAAGCCAGAATCAGGCTTCAGGAAGACTGACGATATTCAGTTAATCACGGTGCTTGGATCCTGTGCAGGGGTTTACGAGGTGATGTGATAAGCCGGAGGTTCAAAACAAGGAACATAAAGATAAGATTGAATGTACAGTATTTCGGACTTGAATTTGATATGGAACGAGAGATCATGCTGCATTTAAAAATAGACTAGATTGGAGGCTGCAGAGAAAAGGGATAATAGAAATCTGGGAAGAAGCAGGCACATGACATTATTTGTGTGAAGGGCAAAGCCAAATATGGACTAATCGGTTCAAATGGCCTCTTTTTATGAGCAGGAAATTGACAATATTGTGCACACTAGGTACACCTTGACATAATATAATTTTTTAAGATGAATAGTAGCAGGTCTGAAGTCTGTTTTGCGTCCCTTCCCATTTGAGAAATGTCACCACTCTACATTGACTATAAATGTAAATTATATCGCAAACCATGAAATGCTTGCAAGAGCAGCAATTGATTAAGTGTGCTGCTTGAATAAGGACTCGAAGCAAGAACGATTGTTTTTGTCACCATTATGTTGCAGAATAAAAATAATCTTGTCTTATTAAGGTGAAATACTGTACATTTCAGCCTGCATTGACCCAGTGTTATAAACCACTCAATTTTTCAGCCCCAAAATGCATGTTTAAATCTGCATTCAGCATGTAAGTTGACCCCAAATTTTTCAAGATAATAAATGCCCATTTAAAACCATACTTAGATTTGCAGTTGGCCTCAATTTTTCTGCTCAAAAATACTAGGTTATACTTAATTCAGCACATGAGAACAAAGAGGTGACACAGGTCTATTGCCGAGGTGATGCATGGGAGTTTAAGATAATTACACAGAGCAGAGTGCAGATGCATATGAAAATTGTTTATTTTCTTTAAAGAGCATTGAATTTAAATAGCTTAATATTCTATCCATCCTCCATGAACCTCCTCCATAAATTCATAATTTCTACACTGCTACTGCAAAAATGGCATCTGTTTAAATTCAGCATTGAGTTCAGGTTTCCCTCATTTGTGAATCATGTTCCGCCCCCTTTTCCTACTGATAAAAATGGGTTCTGTCAAAAATGAAGACAAGATTTCTGAATCTCACCCACCGTTTTAAAGGCCTGTCAAGTCTCCACAACTGTGCAAAAATCCAAACCTATCAGTCTGGATAAGTCATCACGAATACTCTTACCATTGAAAACAGACATGAACATTTCACATCTTCCCAGTGAACAGCCTGGGTCTCGCTGCCCCCATAGCAACAAAAGCAGCCAGGCTTAATGTCAAACAGGATGCAATGCAGGTCGGTGAATGACCCCCATTCATTACTCCATTTTACCTTGAATTAAACAGACCCAAAACAACAAATCAATAAACTTTCTATATGTAGCAAGTTATATGGCCAATGTTGCATTGAAGGTTCTGTGCCACTGACTTTATTTTCTGGAAAAACATAAACAGTAAAAGGTCAGGATCCTTGCAATAACCTGTTGAAGACACTTCTGCCTTTTCAACCAGATCAGTAGAGTTTAATGAAATGTACATTACTGAGGAAATGACCCGAGGTAGCTCTGAACATTTAGCATGTGCATGCACAGCAGACGTTAATGCATATTTACACTTCAATGTTTAAATGTCAAATCTTTTCATACAGAGTCTCAGGAAAATGCACAAAATTATTTGTCATACCTCCCTAGGGACCAGGATTGGAATTATTCCTGCAGCAATCAGTCTAAGATTCGTAGCTGGATACTTTTAACGGTCAGAAATGAAATAAAATCTTGTTCTTCATTCAGTCTTAATTTGAGTTCAAAATAGCCCTCCACTTAGTCATGTCAACACTGCAGGTTTGTGACTCAAGCTATAAGTTTAGTACCAGAATGTTTCCTTTGGTAGAGCTTGAGATCAGAATTTACTGAGAATGACTTTAAGATAAAGATTTCTTTTCTTAATCTTGAATTAGTGTTAGGCAGATATTCATAGTTTGATCAAAATCCCCAAATGTTTCATCCACTTAATAGCTTTCTTTGGCAAGCACAAAAATGAGAATTGTTCAATTATGATGAATTTGCCACTTTTAATCCCCTTCCATGATATTAAGGTTAAACCAGGTTACATTTAAGACACTGGTTGGAAAGATTATAGTGTTTAAATCCTTGTATTGACGTTTCTATTTCTATATCAGTACAGTGTTCACTGGACTGTATTTTTCCAGTGTTGGCCAACAGGACTGAAAGTGGAGTGGTTTAAGGAAAAAATTCCAGAGCTTAGTTCCCAGATAGATGAAAGCACGGAGACTAACGTCGGAACAATTACAATTGGAACAAATAAGAGGCTAGAATTAGAGGAAGCTATATATATCTCAGGGCATTGTGAGGCTGGGGAGGAACATGGAGATAGGGATGGGCAGGACCACAAAGGATTTGAAAATAAGGATATGAATTTTAAAATCAGGATGTGATTTGGTCAGGAGCCAGTATAGACCAATGAGCATAGCGGTAATGGGGAGACTGGGTTTGCTGAGAACTGAGACACAGGCAGCAGAGTTTAAGATAATCTGAAGTTTATGGACGGTAGGAAGTAGGAGACCAGCTTACACTGGAATTGTCAAGTATAGAAGTTAGAGTTGATTGAGGTTTTCAGCAAAAGATGAACTAAGACGAAGTGAGGTCAGGCAATATTATGCAGCTTACAAAAGGGAGTCTGAGAGATGACTCGAATGGGAGGTCACAAGCTCATTTTGGGACCAAATGTGAAACCAAGATTGCGCAGTAGAGCTACAGATATTCAAGCTGCCAGAACAATGAAGTTAGTTCCAGCATAATGGTGAGTGTGCTGCCCTGACTCCATATTTAAATACCAGTCCAGCATTCTCATTTCACTCTCTTCAGTCCAGCTATCTTCACCAGACCATGCAGGCCATCAGCAAAACTGCGGGAAAAGGCCAGTAGCCTCAAGAAGAAGCCTGTATCTTGATTCAGTTGGTTTTTCCACAAGTCCATCACCTGTAGAGTGCACACATGCCACTTTGACCTCCACCGACCTCATCAGGACAGCCGATCCACCACTGGGAGATTTGCAATTTTATGTTAGCAAATGATTACTTTTTGGTTTCCACCAGATTCTCTGCCCCCACTTGCCACCAAACCCAGACTTTAGGGAGTCTAAAAAGGACAATTAGGAATGAGTAATAAATGCTAATCCAACCGGTGATGTTTGTATCCCATGAATTAATTTTAAATAGCTGTTCTTTTGTCCTTAGCCATAAGCTGATCTGGTGAGACACTTATACAGACTTATACTGTTCTGTTTCATGTAATGCCTCAGCCGAGTGAAAATGCTTCACCCAAGTTAATATTTGTGTGGGAGCTTAGATAGTGAACATTAACAGCAGAGATTTCCAAACTAGGTTACAGACTCCTGTATTTTATAGGACAAGGCTTTGAAATTGTGAGTCCCCACTCTGTAATTGTTGCTCCAAAGTTCCATGATGTGTACACCAGTCTTTTTTTTTCCAGTCTTGCAGTTTGCTGGGGAAGGGGTGGGGATGGGGGGGCTCACACAAGCAGTATCAGAGATGACACATTTGAGATTAGATGTGCACTATCAATGACACTGCTCAAAGATGTGTCACATTGGGGCCAGGGAATGAGGTGCCAATTCACCAAACAGCACAAAGATCTCAACAAAGGAAAGTTGTCTTCTAACCTTACCCAAGTCCATACACACATCTCTCCCCTCCCCATCCCAACTCTACCCTCCCTCAGCTCAACAACTTTGTACAGCCCAAACCTTCTGCCCAAACACCCTGGCACAGCACACCAGGCAGCATAACTAAACTAGGCATGGTACCTGAGAGAAGCAGAGTCTTTCTGAAGGTGGGGCTATGACAGGGCAAGGGTTGCAAATGGGGTGGGAATGAGGAAAGGAATTCTACACTTTGAAAAGCTGGTGATCAGAGTGGGAGGGAACTCTGCTGAGGTGGCAATCAATGTACAAGGGGAATTTTGCAGATGGGGCAATCAGTAGGTGAGGGTAAACTGGCACATGGGGCAATTGGCGGTGGCAAAGTGGGATAGACCAGCACATAGGGCAATCAGCAACGGGAAGGGCTGTCGGTCTGATGTCCATGGATGGATGGGGCTAGGGAGACCAGCACAGAAGACAGTTGGTGATGTGGGAAGTCCATTGTCCATGGGGCAGATGAGGGGAGTTTGCAGGAGATTGCTGGGAGGTCACAGGGGATTGCAGCATAATGGGGCACCAAGAGCTCAGCAGCTATTGTCTCTCTCATTTGGCCTTTAAAATTTTTTTTATAAAATCACATCTGTAGTCTTTCACTGAAATGTTCCACTGAAGGATTGCTGTCAGCTTAAATTTCAGGAACCATGTAAGCTTCTTCTCTCTGAAAACAGGACAATCTTGATTGTAAACGAAAATATCTTAATGTCACCACCATTTCAGATTGGTGTACTGAAACATAACGTCAAGTTTGCTTTGCAGAGCAGTACAATGGGATTTTAATGTTGTGTTGTTGCTCGTGTCACAGTGATGGATTGAATATTGGTTCCTCACATGCATCTGCAGCCTTGTACTTTATGTATGGTAGTTTGTCTGTTTGTCTTATTATGCCCTAAATACACATATTAAACTATTATTTTAGAGACCTGCTTGAGGCCCTCCTAGATTATGTCAGCTATTTCCAGCAGACTAGTCTTCAGCCTCCCTTTTCTATTCCACATCAGATTTGACTTTTGGTGCTGTGGTTGATATATTTCACTTTGTGTACATAATCTAGCCAACTGCATTCATTGCCATTAATTTGAAAGATGACTTACTGCTGGTTTCTCATTTGTCTAAGTATAAAATAGGAGGTTAATCTCAGATTAGTGCTAAATTAATTAATACCATTGAACACACTGTCAACTGTATTACAAAAACTGCTTCAAGTGACAGTTATGCTATTAGCACTGATAATGAGGTAATATACATTTCATGGTATATTAGGATTTAAAAAAGGATAAGTATGAAACCTACAGAAAACTTTAAATATATGACAGAAATTCTCATTGGCAAAGATTGCATACTAACACTTAACATACATACTGTGGATGCCTGAGATCTGAAATATAAAGAGGAATTCTGGAAAAGCTCAGCAGGTCAGACAGCATCTGTGGAGGGAGAAAAGAGTTCACTTTTCTGTTATGTGTTGTCAAAAAAATGCCAAACAACGTATCTTCAGGACAAAACTGAATCACAGGATTCCAAAGTCCAGAATGTCGCAATGGCACACAAGGAATGAGCCCAGAATGGGTTGAGTTACGAATATGGTTTTAAGAGGGAGACCTCTGAATTCATGAATTCAGACTTTATATAATGAGAGAACTTGAATTAGCTGTCCAAAATGGAATATTACTTTGAGGAACCAGGGTGATCATCTGTCCGTGCTTATGAAGCATGATCCTAGATCAGCTGCACAGAAGTCTGTGATGCTACGGTGCCTTTCAGCAATTTATTTTTTAAATTATGTTCTCTGCAATAATAATAAAGAGCTTTTGTTTTTGTTATTGGCTCTGGGTTGCCTGCTTAGTTTGTTTTTAAACTGGGTATTATGCGGTATCCTGGAGCTTTAGGAGTTTATGAACCTTTTGAACTGTTAGGGGGAAAGATGGATTGAGAGGTCAGATGACAAGAATTCTTTGACTTTCAGTTTTTGGCTGCTGTTTTAGTTAGGTGTATGGATTACTGGTCGAAGGCAATGTGTGTGTCTGTCTGTCCCTGTTATTAGAAATTCTGCTATGTTGGAAAGGTTTTTCTTGCCTTACTGAAGTTTGCTACAAGTGGCTTGCTGGCTAAAAGCTAGAGGCCAGCAGTGTCTTTAGCTTTAACCCAAGGTTTCCTGGAAGTTGCAAGATTGGGAAGTCAGAGTTTTAATTCTCCAACCAAAGGATTAAGTTCTAAAATCACATGAACATTCTTATTTTTTGTGCTATGATAGGTGTATGTTTGTGAGGATGTTTGTTGTGTTGGAAAATGCATTTAGTTAAGGTTTATATGCTACCATGCTTGCTTTTTCTTGTTTGTAATTGGTAAAAATTATTGCTAATTTTCTTTCTATGCATTAACTGTATTCTTAAGTAAACTTTGTTTGATAAAAGTTCCCTTTGAATCATATATAAAGTGAAAAATCTCATATTGTCCCCAGCCAAATTCAAAGTACAAAACGTATGATCCAGCCTGACTTTATGAAATACCTTGGAGTTTCTGACCTAGTTTATAACAAGTCATCTAGGGATAGTGCGGATGAAAGAGCTCGTGCAGTTATTTTTGGTGGCTGATACTCGCCTCACAAATAGAAGCAAAAGTAGGGTAATGTCAGTTATGTGCTAGAATATGGAATACTCCATTTCTGCAATGACTTTTCCTGTGGGATTGGCCAAAACAATTTTGGCAGAGGATAAATCTCGACTTTGCAGGAGGCTGTATGTTCCTTGTCCTAATGGACGCACATTCAAAGTGGCCTAAAGCCAGGATGATGAAACCTATCATGATGGAAATAAAACCACAGAGGAGCTGGATGAGTTGTTTGCAAGATTTGGACAACCTGAGCAACTTGGCAGTGATAATGAGATGCAGTTCTCCTCCCTGGAATGTTTGAATTACCTGGAGAACTATGGTATGCCATACAGGACAGGTCCATAACATCCATACATTAACAGAGTGGCGGAAATGCTCGTACAGTGACTGAAACATGTCATCAAAGTTTCAAAAGAAGAAGATTCACTGTCCAGAATAGTAAACAACTTTCTCATATCCTATTGAAATGCAACTCACGCCACCTCAAAATTCACTGAGAATGTTGTTCCTGAGAATGGAACTGAGAACTAAATTCAATCAATTCATACCATTTGACAGTCCTACTATTATAGTGACAACAACATTCATGCTGAGAAGGCTAGAATACAAGGACAGGGATGTACTTCTGAGGCTGTACAACACTCTGGTCAGACTCCATTTGGAATATTGTGAGCAGTTTTGGGTGCCCTATCTAAGGAAGAATGTGCTGGCCTTGGAAAAGATCCAGAGAAGGCTCACAAGAATGATTCCTGGAATGAAGAGCTTGTTGTATGAGGAACAGTTGAGGACTCTGAGCCTGTACTTGTTAAAGTTTAGAGGGACGAAGAGGGATATTATTGAAACTTATAGGATAATGTGAGGCCTGGATAGATTGGACATGAGAGGATGTTTTCACTAATAGGAAAAAGTGGAACCAGAGGGTACAACCTCAGACTAAAAGGACAATCCTTTAAAACAGAGATGGGGAAGAATTTCTTCAGCCAGAGAGTGGTGAATCTGTAGGACTCTTTGCTGCAGAAAGCTGTGGAGGCCAAGTCATTTAGTGTCTTTAAGACAGAGAGAGATTGTTCTAGAACAATAAGGGGATCAGAGGTTATGGGGAAAAGGTAAGAGAATAGGGATGAGAAAAATATCAGTCATGATTGAATGGCAGAGCAGACTCAATAAGCTGAGTGGCCTAATTCTGCTCCTATGCCTTATGGTCTTATAACAAACATAAGTTACTCGCTGTGAACAAACATCGAAATTTTGGAATTTTAAACAAGAGGAAAACGTTTTAGCGAGAAACTACAAGTGAGAAGTGGGTACACACAACCATTTGAGCTAAGACAGGGTTGATTTCTTATACAGTGCAACTTGATGGCAAAATAATATGGCGAAGACACGCAGATTAAATCCTTGCTTCAAAAAACAAATTAGCAGAATTTGTATCAGAAAGGTTTAGATCAAACACCCAAAGTTGTGAAATCCCTAAACCAAGGATTCCTACTGAACCAAGTGCAGATTCTAATCCAGTGGAACAACCAACACCTCAGGAAGCAGACAGTGAAGCAACTTCACAAGGTAAAGTACATGGTATTCGTGAGGAACAGGTTATTGAGGATGTCAAAAATCACATGCCAGTAAGTTGTATCTTCCCAAATGTCCACCAAAAAGACTCTTGTATTAATTGTACATATGTAGATAATAATATTTGGTCATGAAACTAATGTTCATTGTAGTTGATGATTAATATTTCAAAATTTGTTGTCATAATACTGAGATGGTCAGAGATGAATTTTCCAGATTATTTCTCACGTTTTAGTCATGGGTAATTTTCTGGGGTTGTATTTGCCTGTCCCAGGAGGCGACATGGCTACTGTGAGAAGCACCAGGCATCATAAAAACTGATGGCAAGCTTAATTGTTTCTTTTTCTGACATTTATTCTTGTATTTTGTGGTATTTTCCTGTTCAGCTCTTTGAGTTTTCTGGCTAATCAACCATGCCTAGATAGTACAGGGCTTTCATTTCCTTAATGCATATTCACAAAAGTACCTTGCCTGTGCCAAGTAGTTTGATAAAATAATTAAACTGATTGCTGAAACATTAGTAATATTTGTCACTCTATCTTAAAGCATATTGTAATCATTATAGCAAGATTGAACAAAACATATGTGTTGCTTAGAATTCCTGAACCCCTCTGTATTTGCAGCAACTAAATAAATCAATTGCAATATCTTCAATAGATTATAAACTTGTAATGGCTAAACAGTTGAATATATAACTTTAAGTGCTATTTCTCTTGTCAAGGCAAGTACTGCAGTTAATACTTCAAGTTTAGCTCAATTCTACACACATGAAATGAAAACCATTAAAAGGCTCATTTTAATCAATGCAGTCACTTAATGATAGCTACATCCGGTGATTAAGAGTGCACAATGTTACCTAATAACTAAAAAGTGTTCTCCTGATAGGCCAGTCTTTCTGACACTACTTGGAACAGTACCAACCAAAAGGACCAGATTGTTTGGTTCCTGGTTTATATTGGGTTCAGTGATTAATTACTGCCAACATAGCAAATAGTTTCAATGTCCCTGAAAAAGAAAACATTTGTTTCAAAAAAAACTTATCAAATGCTATATCACATCCCTGATATTTCACATTGACTTTTTTGAGGTAAAGTCATTTCTGTTATGTAGGCATAAATGCAGCAGCTAGTTTGCCAAATCAATAAGATAATGACCAGTCAATGTATCTTTGGTGGGGTTGTTTGACGGAGGATTATTGCCCAAGAGACAATTTGTTATTGTTCTTCAAAGGAATCTATTGGAACAGATAGATAGGAATGCAGTTTAACATTTCACCTGAAGGACAGTGCCTTCAAAAGTGTAAAACCACAAGAAACTACAAAAAAATCATGAATCTGTCACACAAACCAGCCTCTGAACCATTGACTCTGTCGATACTTCCCACTGTCTTGGCAAAGCGGTCAGCATAATTAAGGACTCCACACATCCTGGACATTGTCTCTTCCACCTTCTTCCATAGGAAAAAAAATACACAAGAATGAGGTCACGTACCAACCAATTCATGAACAGCTTCTTCCCTACTGCCATCAAACTTTTGAATAGACCTACCTCGTATTAAATTGATCCTTCTCTACACCTAACTATGACTGTAACACTACATTCTGCACCCTCTTCTTTCCTTCTGTATGAGCGGTGTGTTTTGTCTGTATAGTGCACAAGAAACAACATTTTTCACTGTATATTAATACACTGACAATAATAAATCAAATCAAATACACTAACAAAACTGTGCAGACTCATTAAAAGAAAAGTCAGTCAGGATTTCTCTTCCTGATAACAATCCAGTGACTCTGATGTGCATGTAGATATTGTGTCAGAATAAAATTAGGGCTGGGCTTTAATAACCTTTGATAAAGGACATAAATTGCTAACTGGGCACATGAATTTACAGATAAACTACAAATTTGTCGAATTAATCAAAGCCTTCTCTGCTACTGGGATTCCCCAGTCCTGCTGCAATACATTAGGATTTGGCAAAGCACCAATTTCTCTGTCTTCACTGGCTGCGATGATAAGTCCAATATTAGTGAATTCCAGCCATTTTCATGAACAGATGCGTCTGTTGATAGATTGTTTGATAAGTAAGAGGTCAAAAAGGTCTTTCGCCCATGTTGGTTCTGTCACCACCTGCTACAGATCTAGTCTGACAATATGTCCTTCAGGACTCACCAGCTCTGTTGCTAGTGACACTACTGAGCCACTCTTGGTGAAATTCCCCAACCAGAGGACATTTTGCATCCTTGGTACTCCGTGCTTCTTCCAAGTTGCCTTCGATTTGAAGGAGTCCTAATTCATCAGCTGAAGACAGATGGTAGATGGCAATTAGCAGGAGGCTTCCTTGTCTATATTTAACCTGATGCCATCAGATTTAACATATATTAAGCTGACCTTTCTCTACACTCTAGCTATGACTGTAACATTATATTCTGCAACCTCTTCTTTCCTTCTCCCCTATGTATTCTATGAGCAGTATGTTTTGTCTGTATTTTGTGCAAGAAATAATACTTTTCATTGTACCCCTATGCATGTAACAATAATAAATCAAACCAAAGAGATTCATGATGCTCAGCATCAATGTTGAGTATTCCTGGGATAACTCCTTACTGACTGTATACCCCTGGAAGAGTTTGGAGTATGAATAAAAGATAGGATTCTGTCTATCTGACGCTTAACAGTTCACCCAGTGTTAGTTGAGTGGGCTTTTCAGGGTTAATGGACTGGATGTGTCTTTGCTCTTCCAAATCCAATGCTTCAATCAGTGCTGTGTGCTAAGTCTTTATCATAGCGATTTCGTACAATTGAGTTGTTTGCTAAACCATATCAGAGGGTGGTTAATAACTAGTCAATCACACTGTTGTAAATAGACAAGATCAGTAAGATTTCCTACCCTGAAAGATATTAGTGAGACAGATGGACTTTTAAAAGTGGTTTCATGATCACTCTTACTGATACTGGCTTTTTTCCTAATTTATTTAATTAACTTAATTTAGTTTGGTCAGTAAGTGGTCTTTCGCGCATGTTGGTTCCATCACCTTCTGTTACACATTTAGTCTGACAATATGTCCTTCAGGACTCACCAGCTCAATCACTAGTGACACTACTGAACCATTCTTGGTGATGGACATTGAAATTCTCCAACCAGAGACATTTTGTGTTCTTGCTACTCTCAGCACTTCTTCCTTTTGAAGGAGTCCTGATTCATTAGCTGAAGGAAGATGGTAGCTGGCAATTAGCAGGAGGCTTGGTGGGGGTTGAACTCCTTACTCCAGGCCTCTGGAATACTCACCAGTAACATAACCACCATTGTGCTGCTGTTACATTTGTTGCACATTTAGATTCTATGTTGCTGATAGTATCAGCTCATTAAAGGCAGTGAGGGAAACAATGCATGTGTGACCTGAGTGAACAGTGCAAGCACATGTGTATCCCTTTAATCAATCAGATTTAAGGATTGAGAAATAGACAGCCCAAGAACTGAAAAGAAAACATAAATGACAGTGAATGAATTCAATGCAAAATCAGATATGCAAAGAGAGGGAAAGTGATTGAATTAATAGAAAGAAGGGGGACATTCCAAAAAGATTGACAGATTTAAATCTTCAACAATTCAATTCTGAAGGAATGAGACTCCACATTTATTAGTTAATTTTCAGTGCCAGAGAGGTTCATGACGATTGTTAACAATTATCACATTATATTTAAGCTTGAAATGACAAGACTTAACACTTGTAACTCCAATGTGTAATATAGCAGCTTAATTCCACTCAATGCATGCCAAGAGTGATCTAAACAGTGAGGTGCCATTTATGTGAAGTGAGTAGTGAGTAACACAATTCAGACAACTTTTGGATATTGGCATTTAACAACAGACATGCTTCTCTCAGTAACAATGGATGTGTTGCTGTGGCATTTGTGTATCAAATAATAGTCAGTGCCATTCGCCTCAGTCTTATTTTGACAGCACGTTCCAGCTCTTTTCAGATTTTTGCCGATACAAAATTCCCTTGACTGCTGCATTTCTCTAGTTGTAATGTGCCTGCACGTTTCTTGTCACTCATATTCACCCAAGCTTTCAGCAATGTTCACTTGAAACAGCTAACGAGGGATAAGCAGGATTGGTCAGATTGATGTTTTTCTGCCACTTTGTTCTGTCTTCTCTTTGTGAAAAGTCCTGGATATATTTAACAATTTGGCAGAATGGGGAAATCCTGATTTACATGCTGCGGTTTCATAGCAAGATATACAG
The DNA here is from genome assembly GCA_024679065.1 of Sphyrna mokarran. NCBI lineage: Eukaryota > Metazoa > Chordata > Chondrichthyes > Carcharhiniformes > Carcharhinidae > Sphyrna > Sphyrna mokarran. Next base: position 95,639,546 of record JAGIQG010000003.1, read on the forward strand.
ATGCTGCACTGTGCCAGTTCAAGTTACTTTTTCTTTATTTTGGTGGTGGTATGACTTGATTTTGCATAGTATTTCGCTATTGCTACTTTGAATTTATCTTAATCCTTTATTTAGTAAGGGCAGCCAGTGTTGGTTTCAGGCCAGTGCCAATTCTGTTCTGAAGATATATATGAATGTATGGAAGTTACATCCCACAGACACCTGAAATGTAAAGAGAGGACTACCCCACAAACACCAGCAGTCAATCAATCTTCTGAGAGGGAAAAATAAACAGATGCCCAGCAGCAATTTGGAAATGGTTTATAAAGTTCCTCTCCCACTACCTTCAACAATAGAAACTAATCTAGAAGCCAATATTGATCTTTCTTATGTTACTTGTGTTCGTATTACGTACTTCCCAGCCTGGGTCATGGGAGGATATCTGGTTAGGGACCAATCATATTTTGTTCGACATAGATAAAGTTTGAGATTGGAGATACTTACTAAGTGAATAAAGCCACAAAAGTCTCCAGGCTTTGATCAAATGTAAATAAACTCTACTATCCAAGTTCAGAAAGATCTAAATATCTAAAACTCCAATATTCAGGGTAAGTACGAGATGTGTGCAAATTAACAGGTAAACATTGGTCAGTCACATCATGCTATACAACTGATGTCGGCTGTGACCAAACCAGATTCCATGGATTTCTCAACAACCCATTCAGGTATTTGTTGTAATGCGAACCAACCAACCTCACTGAAACTTTGGCTTTTTCATTAGGATTTCTAAAATTCACATCTGGAGGTTTCACCTTTGAATTCTCTCAAAAGATCTGTCCCACTCAGATGGATTCAATAATCACCCATCTTGCAGGAATTCCATCTCACCTTCTGAGATTCTTTTCCCCGGATCTCTGAGTACACTCGGACTTCATCTTCCAAGCCTCAAAGTTTGGAACACAACTTCAGATCTTTGGTCACACCAAGCAGAAGCCATTCCTTCAAAGGGTACCTTTGCCCCAGTGATCTGCAGTATGGTGTCACCAAACCTCAGCTGCCTTCTCAGATCTTCAGGGCTTCTCTCATTCCCACTTTTCTTAAACTCTCTTTAACCTCGAGCCTTTTTCTCTGCTCCTTTTCTGTAATTTAACGAAAGAGAACTTCTTTCTGCGCCCTATCTTTTATCCCTTACCTGGAACTTCCTATTGGGACCATTCCCTATCTCCCTCCCTAGTTTGAGATCTCTCACAGTTCCACACACAAGGGCTACTCTGTAGGACATTTACGAGATCATGGCATTTCCTGCCAGAGCATCTGACCTGTCTTTTTGTGGAGTTCTTTCTTTCCTTCTCCTACGCAGATACTCAGCATTGGTCCCCAGCCTGAATAAAAAACCTGAACACTGTGCATGTGTGACTATTATCCAGCATGCATATACAGGAGACCAATGTTCATTGGGAATCGGTGTTCCCTATCTCTGAGTAAGTCTAGATTTCTTAACAGTACTGCAGGCTAGTGATGAAAAGAATTATCAGCAATGCAATCAAGTGTCACTTGTGTAGCAACAACCCTGCTCTCTGATATTCAGATTAGGTTCTGCCGGGGTCACACTGCTCCTGACATTATAGCCTTGATTCATATATGGACAAAAGACAGATGTAATGTGAGAGACACTGCCTTTGATATCAAGGCTGCATTTGACCACATGTGGCATCAAGGAGCATTAGCAAAACTGAAGTCAAAGGGAACCAGAGAGACACTCTGCTGATTGGAGTCCTACTTAGCACAAAGGAAAATGGTTGTTGGAGGTCAATTTTCTCAGCTCCAGGATAACCTCAAGTGAGTGCCCTTGGCCTAACCATCTTCAGCTGCTTTATCAATGTCCTTCCTTCCATCATAAAGTCAGAGTGGAGATGTTCGCTAATGACTGTACATGTTATTTTGCACATAACTACAAAGTCTAAGTACAACATTTGATTTGCCATTAATTTTTTTTATGTCTTTATATCTTGTGCTGTCATTTTATAGGAACATCCATATTTTGCCTTTAAGCTCATCCTTAAGGCACGCAGCTTCTTTTGAACTCTCCACCAGACCCTTTGAATAGTTGATATCAAGTTTGCATTTTCAGTGACTATACTTTTTTGTTCCTTAGTTTATTTGATAGCCATTTTCTGTGGTATTCTCTTGCAGAGGTTTGCCAAATATATGAGGCCCTATTAATAAATGGTTTCTCTTTCCTCAATTTTCATTAAGTCATTATCCACAAAAATTGCAATCTCAATAGCTACTGCCACCAAATTTAACACTCACACCAGTTGAGTCGTTTGGATACTTGAGAAACAGTGAAAGTTATTTACATCTACATGATAATCAGCTGTTATTTTCTATTCTCACCACATTTCCACATCTAGGTGCACCAGCCATGCTAAATTCTCCCTCAGTGTACCCAAATAGATGCAAAGTGTGCCAATTAGAGAATTTTCACAATAACCTCATTGCAGTGTTAATATAAGTCTACATGTGACACTGGCAAATACATTTTTAAAAATTTGAATTTCAGTTTCATTTCATGGATATGATGTTTTTGTGAAGAAGATGAGAATCTTGCTGACAATAAGTAAATGATTGCGTGTGGGATTGCAAAATTCAGAAATGAATTTATCATTCACATATAGCTTAATGCTGGCAACCCGAAGGTTTCTGGTGTCACGAGCGGCTTCTTGACTGATGTGTTTTATTAATAGAAATAAAACGCATTTATATAGCATTAAACTTTTAAATCTGTTCTGTGAGATATTTGTCTCACAGATTTATTTGGATAACTTATCTTTAACTGTCAGAATTAGTGATCCAAGTCATCGTATGGTTAATACACTTACAATTGGCTTTTTGCCTGGTGTATTCATAGACTTTTTCTTCTTGCAATCTAGAACCCACAGCAGCACCATTCAATGTCTCAGCCAGAAGCCTGTCAGCTTCAGAGGTACAAGTTTTCTGGGAAGCTGTTCCCTGGGAGACAAGCAAAGGAAAAGTGCGGGGTTATGAGGTAAGAAAAATTAATCCTTTTATTAGCTCTGAAGGATGGAAAGAATCCGTGTAATTACTGCTAAAGTTCATGCAAATCAACAGGGCCGTTTGGGAATAATTTATCTTGGAAAATGAATCTATAATGAGTCAAGTCAAGTGATATGAAGAGTAAGTGGGAAAACAAGCCATTTTAATGCATAAAGTTATTCACCTAATGACTATGAAAGAATGATGATATATTGTGCAATGCAAGTTGTTTTCTTACTGTTAAATAATTGGCAAAAGGTTAGCCTGTATCATGACTAAACAGGTGAGAAGGCATCTTTAGATTCATTCCAATGTTCAGCACCATTTATGATACTTCAGATACTGAAGCAGGTTGTGTCCAAATGCAGCAGTAACTAGACAATATCCAGGCTTGGGCTATCAAGTGGCAAGTAACATTCACACTACGTAAGTGCCAGGAAATGACTATCCCTTCCAAGAGGGAATTTAATCATCATCCCTTGACATTCAATGGCATTACCACTGCTGAATCCCTCACTATTAACATCCTGGGAATGACTACTAGCCAGAAGCTGAACAGGAACAGCCATATAAAGACGCTGGCTATAAAAGTAGGCCACAATCTAGGAATCCCGTAGCAAATAACTGACCTCCTGATTCCGCAAACCCAATGGAGTATTTACAAGTCAAGAATGTGATGGAATACCCTCCCGTTACTTGGATGAGTGCGGTTCAAACAACACTCAAAAAATTTGACACCATCCAAAAAAAAGCAGCCCGCTTGATTGGCAACCCACTTGATTGGCACCCCATCCAAAAAATTTAATTCCCTCCATTACAGTAGCAGCAGTGTAAACCTTCTAAACGATGCACTGCAGGGACACACAAGGCCCCCGAGATAGCACCTTCCAAAGCCACGGCTACTACCATTCAGAAGGACAAGGGCAGCAGATACGTAGGAATACCACTACCTGTAAGTTCCTCTCCAAGCCATACACCAGGCTGATTTGGAAATATGTTGCTGTTCCTACGCTGTCTCTGGTTCAAAGTCAGGGAACTCCCTCCCTAACAGCACTGTGTGTGTACCAATATCACATGGACTGCAGCAATTAAAGAAGGTAGCTCACCATCACCTTCTCAAGGGCAGTTAAGGATGGACAATAAATGTAGCGTACACTCTGTGAATTTTAAAAAATCCAATATTATTTGAGCAATTTGTCAATGCGTTGTTTGTGGCTATAATATTGCTTAATGTAACGTTCTGTATGTTTTCATGGAAACAGCCATAAACTTAAATCTTTTGAACTTCTCCCACAAATGTTTCACTTTAGTATTGAAAATTTCCATATCAAATATAAATAATATGTTGATGCAAAATTCTATTTACAATAAATTTGACCAACTCAAAGCATTTTAGATACATTAAAATAAATGTTACTATATCCATAGGCTCTCATTAAGTATGGTTAATTGCAGAATTACAGCCTTTGACTTCTAGCTACTGTAACAAAGATGATTTCTCAGACCTCAAATCATTACAAAGTCACTTTTCTAAAACTAACTCTGTCATATGTTTTCTGCAATACCACAAAACTTTGCCCCAATACATATGATAGTCAATGGACCTAATTGCTGTTTAATCATTTCTGAACAGTTGAAAATCCTTTCAAATTGATGATGGGAATTATATTTTCTTCAGAATTGAGCTTTGCAAGTCCAAAATGGGCATAATCAGAAAGCCCTCCATGAATCATATTTAAATCCCACCAGCCAAACAGTTCACTCACCTGCATAGCAAACACATTCTCAGTGGACTGTAACAAACTCCTACATCAACTCTCATGGACTCTGATCTAGATTTCTCAGAGATTCTCAACCTAGCATATCTGGTTACTTGTCGATTGCTGGACGTTAAACTACTCCACTGCTCTCCACCTCTCAAAAGCATATCTGATTCTGGAAATGATCACATTTTTACCAATTAAAAATCAAATAAGCACCGGCCTTAGTCTATATCTCTTTGTATAAATTGCAGCATCTCATCTATTGTTTATTCTAATGGAGGAAATGACTGGGATGTGAGTCTACATGTGCAGTGGAGCATGTTATACTTCCCAATTCAGACTTTACGAAATAACATAGAATCATAGAATGCATATAATGCAGAAGGAGGCCATCGAGCCTGCACCAACCACTATCCCTATAACTCCACATATTTATCCTGCTAATCCCCTAGTTTAGCATGGCCAATCAACCTAACCTGCACATCTTTGGCAAACCTAAATGTAAATTTCTACAATACATTTCATATAGATTTTAAAATACCCATCTAGGGCAATCACGTTTTCATTTCATCCCATTTCCATTCAGGTAGCTAATATGTAACCGTTGAGTGCCCATTTGGGGTTCCTTTATAGTAAGCTGTCTGAAGAAGAGAATTGGTTCATGGATATTATTGTCCAAACTCGGAAACAACTTATTACCTCAGCTAATATTATGAAGGAGTTAGAGCCAGCTTCCAGTTGCATACTGTGCCTTTGGGATGGGAAAGATTTCTCTATCAGATGATTGTCACTTCTCCACAGCAGTTGGACTGCACTCATTAGTACAAAGAAATTTGCTGTAAGTCATAGGAATCATTGCAACATATAGAATCAATTGTTTACTTTTACCTAACACATTTCTTCACTTCAGATGCTGCCATTACATTTTTGCTTATAGTATACCGATCAGTTATATTGACCATGTGAATCTAACCAGCTTAGCCATTTGTGACTATTGGAGAGTAGTTAAATAGTAATTAAACACATTTTCAAGGGCACCCAGAACTCAGCCTTCTTTACAGCTTTTACCATCTTGTAAAGTTTCCAGACCACATATCTCACAGGTTTGGGTTATTTTTCTTTAAAATATGTTTTACAATCGTGATTTTATAAGATTAGTTGTGACAGATTATCAGTTACTATCCCTTTCGAACATTTTGTTGTTATGTCTGATGATGATAATGGCATCAGTGTTTGCAGCGTTGTCATTAATTTTTGGCCCAATTTTATAATTTTCTGTCAAATTCTACGTCTTGTGACAGGATGTGGTTCTGCTTCAGATTAATTCCTATTGATTCTCTGATTCTTTGTTTTTTATTCTTAAGATATGGTACTGGGCAGAAGATGAGAATGAAGAGACAGCAGACAAACTGCGATCACATGGAAACAGTACTTCAGCAAGGATCACAGGATTGAAGGGCAGCACGCTATATTACCTGATGGTTAAAGCATACAGCAGTGCAGGAACAGGACCTGCCAGCCTTCCAGTTAATGTCACTACAAGGAAACCACGTGTGTATTTCAGGAACTGAATGATAAGTTACTTCACTTGTGAAATGTTTTGTAAATGACTTTCCTTACCAAGTTGTGTCTCCCACTGAGGTGGATTGCAAGGCAGCGAAAACCTGCAATCTCCTTATTTAAACTTGTTCAAGGGGCTGAATTCACAAAAGTCATTCTGACAAAGGTGCTATCTGAACATTAATCTCACCCACCAATCCTTCCTGTTTCTACTTCTGTTTTCCAGCCTCTATATACTTTCCTCATCAAAAATAATGACCTTCACTGTATGAACTAAAGAAAGAAATCAAAAACTTGCAACTATATGGCACTTAGGCGACATGGTGATTTGCACTGCTGCCTCACAGCGCCAGGGACCCAGGTTCAATTCCCGGCTTGGGTCGCTGTCTGTGAGTAGTTTGCACATTCTCCCCATTTCTGCGTGTGTTTTCTTTGGGTGCTCCGACTTCCTCCTACAGCCTAAAGATGTGTGGGTTAGGTGGATTGGACATGCTGTCAGGGGATCTAGCTAGGGTAAATGCATGGACTTATGGAAATAGGGCCTGGGTGGCATTGTGGTTGCTGCAGACTCAATGGGCCAAATGGCTTTCTTCTGCACTGTAGGACTCTATGATCTTTCACCCCAATGTGCTTCACCCACAATTAATTACATTTTGAAATATTGTTACTGCTGTCTGTAGGCAAAATCCCACAAGCAGCAAATGGATGAATGCCAATAAATGGACGTTGGCTGTGTTTGTTAAGGATAATTATTAGCCAGAATCTTGTAATAGCATAAGGAATTTTGTACATCAACTTGGACAGGTAGACAGCAGTTTTGCTTTTTAATTCCAGTGCCCATAAAACACAAAGCTATTGGCACACACAGGGCTTTTTCACTGATATGTTGACTCACTATTTCACTGTGTTGCAGCACCAAGTCAAGCACCTGGAAAAATATGGTGGGAATCAGCTAGCTCCAGAGTTGTTTTAAACTGGGATCACGTCAAAGCAATGGAAAATGAATCAGAAGTGACAGGATATAAAGTAAGTAATTCTAATAATCTATAAGTATACCAGCTGAGAGTTTGGAAAGCAGAATACTATTTCCATTATCCCAGAAAGTCCAGACTGTTCGAAAGATCCCTTGGGTGATGCCAAAAAGAACCATACATCTATCACAATCTGTGTGTAATAAAGTCATCATCTTTAAGAAATCTCTGACAAATCCCTTGAAAAATTGCCACCAGAATTGCTCGTTATTCATTTCACTGCTTTTTTACACTCGCCATATTTGGTACAATTTGGAAACCAGCACTTCACAGTATTTTTGTGTAGATAATTTGTCTTACTTGAAGGATAAGATAATTTGACGAGAAATGAAACTGTATTATCCATCTCAGTGGATGTATGATCAATGATTTAACTAATTCACACCTACACTATTCCTCCACCTCCTCCCAGATAGACATTCATGTATACTTGCAAAAGGTCTTGAATCTTGTGAACATTCAAAAGTCTAATTTTGCTTATTGAAGCAAGTCAGTTTTTGTGTGCAATGTCTATCTCTGATGTACTTCAATCTACTTTCATTTAATGTAAGACATTTTTTCCCTCTTTATCAACTAAGTTCATGGTAGCACAGTTGTTAGCACTGCTGCCTCACTGGGTTTGATTCCTGGCTTGGGTCCCTGTCTCCATGGAGTTAACATGTTCTCACTGTGTCTGCTTGTGTTTCCTCTGGGTGCTCCAGTTTCCTCCCACATTACGAAAGATGTGCTGCTTAGGTGCATTGGCCATGCTAAGTGTGCCCAGACAGGTGCTAGAATGTGCTGTCTAAGGGATTTTCACAGTAACTTTATTGCAATATTAATGTAAGCCTACTTTTGACACTAATAAATAAATTTTAAACTTAAAGAATGGTAGAATCATAGAAGCCCATCAAGCCTGCATCAACACAATCCTACACAGACCCTATGCCCCAACCCCATGTATTTACCCTGCTAATTCCCCTGACATTAAGAGGAAATTTAATATGACCAGTCGACTTAACCTACACATCTTTGGACTGTGGGAGGAAACCAGAGCACCCAAAGAAAACCGACGCAGTCACCTGAGACTGGAATTGAACCTGGGTCATTCATGTTGTGAGGCAGCACTGCTAACTACTGTGCCATCGTGCTGCCCCAAAACTAAGTAATTCCTTTCCACTTTTGATGGTTGTTAGAAATTTGATTTAAAGTGAACCAGATGGATTTTTCTGACAATTGACAATTGCTTCATGGTCATTAGTAAATTCTTAGTTCCAGATTTTTTTTATTGAATTCAAGTTCCATCATCTACTATGGCAGAATTTAGCCCTGGCTCCCCAGAGCGTTAGCTGAGTTTCTGGACTTAATAGTCCAGTGACAATACGAGTAGACCATCACCTCCTCAAGTTCAGCTTTAGTTCAGGATATGAATGTTAACATTATTGAAATAATGTTATTTCATATTTATTATTGAAATAATTCAATAATACATCATTGAAACAGAATAGCTGCAGGCACTTGCATGTGTAATTGGCTAATGCCGTGGTTTGTAACTAGCGGCTCCCGAGAAGGTCTCATGGGGTCTTTAGTGGCTTTCTATGTCAATTGCACAGGAAATCTAAAGCCAGTTTAATGTTAGTTTTCAATTTTACAATAACCAGAACACAAGGTTTTAACTTCCAATGATCAGTGCAGCATCATTTTAGCCTCAACCTCACACAGGACAAGAGAAGCTGGAAATTGCGGCATTGCCTCAAAGGTTCATGGTTATTGGTCTGTCAAGTTGATAAGGATACTGCATGCAGTTTCATTAATCCTGCACAAGAGGTGAAGCAAGAGCTGGCACGACTATCAAAACCATCAATCTCAGCAACAGTTTTATCAGTTCTGGAGACATTTTACAACCTTAGTGATAGTTTACCAACTTCAGTATAAATATACCAACCTCAGTGATAATTTACTAACCTCAGCAGTAACCTAGAAAGACAAGAGTAACAGGCAGATGGCAATGCCACAACCTGCAAGTCATGCACCAGCCTGACTTGGAAATATGTTGTGTTGTTTCGATGTTGCTGGGTCAATGTAATGCCCTCTCTGTGGGTGTGCCAACTTCTCATGGACTACAACAGCTCTAGATGGTTGCTCACCATCACCTTTGCAAGGGCATCTATGAATGGGCAATAAATCGTGGACTTGCCAGCGATGCGCACACCCCATGAATGAATAAAAGAAAAGTGACAACTCTGTTATATTCAGTACTATTCTACGAATCCCTGTAATATTCACTAACAAATCTTTTACAGAGACTTTGAGTTAGACTTTTTAATTCTGAAGTTAAATACTGCAGATATTTTCTGCAGTGTTTATTTTCAGAGATAAAACAATTGTGAAATACTCAGCACATTAGGCAGTATTGGTGAAATTAGCTTTGTCTCTTTCATGCCATGTGCTATTTTCCAAATAATTCTAACCAGTGACATTTTATCACATGCTTGGACATGTTGACACTTCTAATAAGTAGATGTATGATTGTAATTTAAGCTAAATAAATGGTCAATAACTTGTGGCATTAGTGTACATCAGAACTATAAATCATTTCTCAGATGCTGCCACAGTGTGTCCCCAACTAAAATGCAGCAATGAATAACAATTTACAAGCTGATGTTGGTTTTGCTTTCGCAATACTCTCTCCTGACAAAAATACTTTGGAATAGAATCTACCAAAGGTGGCATGGTCAACATCAGCCAGCTTACTCATCTACAAACACATGCACATGCACTCTCACACACACTTTCGCACTCACACACACACTTTCGCACTCACACACTCACTCTTGCATACTTGCACACACACTCACACACATTTTCATACACATACACAGACTTTCTCACACACATGCTCTCACACACACATGCTCTCACACACACATTCTCACACACATGCTGTCACACACACGCTCTCATGCACACCCTCACACACACGTTTTCACACACATTTTCTCTCACACATGCTCGCACTCATGCTCTCACTCACATGCTCTCATACACACAGACACATTCTCACACACATTCTCTCACACGTGCGCTCACACATACGCACTCACACATGTATGCACACACAACGCACGTTCACACCATACACACACAATGCACATGCACGCACAAACATATCTTTGCATCCATAGGAATCAATGAATACCATCTCACTGCTGCAGGATTGAATAGCAGTAGAGACTGACTGAAAGCTAAAATTGAACAATATAAAATAATTCTGGTACCAGCACAGGATTTCAAATTAGCAACTCTCAAAGAAGGTCTGAGTCTGTTAACTATGGCTGTGCTGACATTTCTAAAAACCTCGTGTAGCTCAGAAATCTGGTCAGAAATTGTACCAAATATTTGAAAAACTGACCAGTACAATCTGTTTTTTTTTGAGAAGGACATTCAATTGTGATTTTTATAAATGACCTGGATGAGGAAGTGGAGGGATGGGTTGGTAAGTTTGCTGATGACATGAAGGTTGGAGGTGTTGTGGATCGTTTGGAGGGATGTTGCAACGAGACATAGATAGGATACAAGACTAGGCGGAGAAGTGGCAGATGGACTTCAACCTGGATAAGTATGTGGTGGTTCATTTTGCCAGGTCAAATGGGATGACCTGGAATAAGATAAGGAATATCTTATTAAGAGTAAGACTCTTAGCAGTGTGGAAGATCAAAAAGATCTTGGGGTCTGGGTTCATAGGACTCTCAAATTGGCTTCGCAGGTAGAGGATGTGATTGAGAAGGTATATGGTGTATGGCCTTCATCAATTGAGGAATTGAGTTTAGGAGTTGGGAGAGAATGCTACAGCTGTATAAGACCCTGGTCAGACCCCACTTGGAATACTGTGCTCAGTTCTGGTCGCCTCATTACAGCAAGGATGTGGAAGCTATTGAAAGGGTGTAGACGAGATTTACAAAGATGTTGCCTGGATTGGGTGGCATGCCTTGTGAGGATAGGTTGAGAGAGCTCGATCTTTTCTCCTTAAAGAGACGAAGAATGCGAGATGACCTGATAGAGGTGTATAAGATGTTGAGAGGTATTGATCGAGTGGATTCTCAGAGGCTCTTTCCCGGGGCTAAGATGGCTGCTACAAGAAGACACAGGTTTAGGCTGCTGGGGAATAGATATAGAGGTGATGTCAGGGGTAAGCTTTTCACTCAGAGGGTGGTGGGTGCGTGGAATCGGCTGCCAGCAGTAATGGTGGAGTTGGATTCGATAGGGTCTTTTAAGAGACTTCTGGGTGAATACATGGGACTTCGTAAGATAGACGGTTATAGGTAAGCCTACTAGGTAGAGATATGTGCAGCACAACTTGTGGGCTGAAGGGTCTGTTTGTGCCATAGTTTTTCTGTGTTCTGTGTTCTAATTGAGAAATAGCAGACTGTTGAAACAAAAAAAAACTCCTGAAAAAGCATTAGCAAACATTTGATATTCACTTTAATGTGAACTTCAGAACAGAACATCATTAGAACAAAACTACATGGCTTTGTACAACTGTGCTAAAGGCAGCTAAAATGCTCTCCATTTCCCAGCTCCTGAGTTTGTACTTTAGCTAATTGTTAAACCAACTAACAGAAGCCAAATAAATTAACAGCACATGGGAAAATATAACACTGATGTCATTAGAAGTTATTGCAGTTGAAGCTGAGGCGCAATACTGGGCAACTCAAAGACCTTGGAGTTAATGGGAAAACATGATGCTGATATTAGATGTCAAAAATTGAATACCTTTTCTTTCCTGTCACAATCATCTGTGATGTTAATGAACAGAAAAAGAGGTCTTAAGTCTCAAAACCTTTCCACTGTAACAACAGAACAATTTTTAAGTGCTTCAGGAAATGATCAGAGAACTTTACCTGGAGGTGCTCCAGGCTGGCACTCTGTGCAACTTTTGGTAAAATATTTCATTCCTCAGTGTAAACATTCTTCATCTGAGCAAACACAAAATTTACCAAAACATTTAGAAGAAATGTGCATACACCTGGAGTTGTCTGAATTGTGACATCCCCCAGATTGAGGAATGCATACACTGATGACAGGTCATCAGCCTTTATCAGTCTTAGACTGTGCTTCCTTCCGAACATAGTTTGAATATTCCTAAACCTCAGCAGAGTTTAAAAATAAGTCGGAAGGGGATTACTTTTATTGTTTTTAATGGTAAAATTACTCTGCCTCATCAAGAAAATTTGGAAACATGTTTCTTTTCTTGCTCTACAGCTTTAGAGTTCCCATCTCAGTGGGCTTTTAGCTTTTACTTCTCAAATCTCCTTACATGAATGTGGAACCAAGCCCTGAGCCTAGTTTAAGAATGTTGGTGCAAGTTTCTTAATGAACTCTCCCAAGCATTTGCTGTTACTCTGGTGAAGACAGTAAGAAGTCTCACAACACCAGGTTAAAGTCCAACAGATTTATTTGATAGTAAATGCCTCAAGCTTTTGGAACACTCTTCCTTCGTCAGATGAGTGGAAAGTTCCAATCAGAAACAGGGCATATAAAGGCACACGCTGTTTACAGAATACTGATTAGAATGTGAGTCTTTACAGCTAATCTATTATTCAAGTCTCAAAGGTACAGACAATGTGAATGACGATAGCATTAAGCATAGGTTAAAGAGATGTGTATTGTCTCCAGACAGGACAGTAAGTGAGATGTTGCAAGTTCAGGCAAGTCATAGGGGTTATAGATAGTGTAACATGAACCCAAGATGCCAGTTTTGGCCGTCCTCACGTGTGTGGAACTTTTAAGTTTGGGTAAGCGTTCTCCAGGGTGGAGCACATGACAGCACACGGTCACTAAGCAGAGACTGATAGCCAACTTCTGCACACATGAGAACGACCTCAACTGAGATCTTGGTTTTGTGTCACACTATCTATAACCCCCATGACTTGCCTGAACTTGCAACATCTCACTTACTGTCCTGTCTGGAGACAATACACATCTCTTTAACCTATGCTTAATGCTATGTTTACTTACATTGTCTGCACCTTTAAAACTTGAATTGCAGATTAGCTGTAAAGACCCACATTCTAATCAGTATTCTGTAAACTGTGTGTGCCTTTATATGCCCTGTTTCTGATCAGAACTCTCCACTCACCTGACAAAGGAACAAAGTTCCAAAAGCTTGTGGTGTTTACTATCTAATAAACCTGTTGGACTTTAACCTGGTGTTGTGAGACTTCTTACTGTGTTTACCCCAGTCCAATGCTGGCATCTCCACATTATGACTTTGGTGAAGAGCCATGGTAATCCTTAAAATGAAACAACACCCACGCTGACCCAGATTTCATGGTTGGCAGCAAAATAATCTTGCTTGCAAAGACTAAACAAAAAATAAAAATTGTGTTCAAATCATGTACAGGAAGCAAAATAAAGATTGGGGAAGATAGATCGGATTAAAGATGTGAGATAAAATAGCCAAAAATGTAAGTGCTGATTTAAAAAAAAAAATCCCCAGCACTCGTTAGCTTTTGAAGAAGTGAAATGCCATATCTATGAAACTAAATTTTCAGGGCTAGAAAAGTTGCAAGACAATAAATACTGGGTATCAAGCTACTTAATAATTCACACTTTTGTGAATGTGCCAGAACTAACTTTTTCCAACATCTTTACTGGGAAACTAGTTGATTTGTACAGCAAGTTCATTCCATCACCTTGATTTCACTGTCCAGTGCTTTGGAGAAGCGGATTATCTCTGACAGCATTCTTCAGATTTTCGTGAGCAATCTTAGTCGTACCCTTCTTATTTACATAAAATCCAGGTTATTCTTTCTATCAGAGTTGAGTTGAGGTTCATTCAGTAGCTATGCGACTAGCCTGAGAGCCATGATTGTCCCATTGCTTGGTTATAACCTTGAGTGCAACATCTGTGAAGAACTGATCATAGCACAAATCTAGAGCTATTTGTAGCTCTAGAAGCTACAAATCTAGAGTTTTGTACATCTGATGTACAAATCTCACATTGGATTAAGACCACCTCTTTGTTGAAAGTACTGGATTGGAGATGGTTATGGTTGTGACAGTGGTGGTGGAGGGAGGATGTAAATGGGTAGTCAGTTCCATGCCCTAATTTCTACTTAGAAAATAGCAATGCCCAGCATATGATGGAGACTAGTGTCCATTATTATATGTATATAGTTAGGGTACCAGAGCAGAAACCCCAAAGTATGTTGTGGAGCCCAATGAGATCCCAACAGATTTTTTTTTGGCATTAGTGTGAAGATGAGGTCTTTCATTCAGGGTGTGATCCTATTGCCATACTAGGAAGCTTTTGTCAAAATAAACAATTTAAAAATACAGTTTAATTATAATGAATTAATTAGCTTAACTTTTACTGATGGAAATACTTCAATATCACAAAATACAACTCTTTAACTGCTAACCAATTTCTATTAGTTCCAATTCAAACAATATTCCTCTTGCTTGATTTAAACTCATCTTCAAAAACAGTCTTTTAAATACCCCTAGAGAGAGAGAGAGAAAGAGACAGACAGACAGACAAAGAAACACATGTCTTATGTCAGTCCCAAACAACAACCTCCAGACAGACAGAGAGAGACAGAGACAGAAAGCCACCCCTTGCTTCTTTCCAGACCAGGAAGAAACTGTTTTAAACTAAAAGAGAACTATGTGTTTTTCCTGTAAGCTTAGTTCCACCCATTCACATGATTCTGCCTCTGTCAATCAATCTAAACCCTACTCTGAAACCTCAGGACATAAACCAAAATAAACAAAAATGCATTAACTCAGATTAAAACAAATACATTCCCAACTAAATTTGATTATACTCAACATTTGAGCTGCCTGGTGCAGACAAATCAGTACTGTGAAAAACAAATGATTTTTAAACATGCTCCTAATAAGAAACATGTTAAAAATATATTTCTTAAAGGCACAGTATAATCACAATATAAAAAGGGGAGAATTATGCACAGTTCATGGCTTTCTCAGACAGAAACAAGAAAACCTGGTAATATTCAAGCCACTGAAGCTTAGAGTTGACACAACAAAAGATTATTTTTGTTTTCCTGGATTATTTTCACAGTAACACCATTGCGATGTTAATATAAGCCTACTTGTGATACTTATAAACAAACCAAGTTCAGCTATTCAATTAATATAACAATTCAAAGTAACGAAACTAATAATGTTAGCCTACAAAGATTTAAAAAATGCCAAACATCAAATCCAATGAGAATGTATTTTTCAAGTAACCAATAAAATCTTGATATCAACATTATTTGGGCATCATGATTCCTGGAGTGGAAGAGTGGGCCTGAGTGAGTTGCACATTCTAGAGTTGGTGCAAACTTAATGGACTGAATGGCCTCCTTTTGCAGGAGAGAGATTTTATGATATATAATATCCATGTAATAACCATTATCTACCTTGTCATAAGAGAAACAGAAAATCTGAATGCTACATGCATCTCAATCATTTTCAGTTACCTGTTAGTCCTTTGCTTTAATTTTCTGAATAATGCTTGTCTCTGTGCCCCACTTTTGCAGGTTTTATACAGAAATAACAGACAAAGCAGCACAAAGGTGATAGAAACCAATAACACATCTGTGGAGCTTCTACTTCCCGACGATGCTGATTATATTATTGAAGTGAAGACGTTCAGTGATGGTGGTGACGGAATTAGCAGTGCTCAAATCAGAATCCCAAGAATGTCGTGTAAGTTTTTAAAAAAGATTTGATGCGGAAACTAATTTTTCGGTGTGATAGCAAACAGATCTATTCCTATATGCTTTTTGTTCTGGTGCAGATTGATCTGTGTTCAGCGATGTTCATTTTATAACAGTTACATTATTTAAAAAGGTGCATTTGGAATTGTGTTATAAAACCATCACTTGACAAATGAAGAGGTGAAAATATACTATCACTCCTTGATTGAAGGAGATTTATGCAGTCTGAACCCAGTTTGTAAAATGACGCCAATTGATAAGTTACAAGTTCAATCAGAGAGATGAAATACTGGAAATCTGAAATAAAGTTGAAAGGCTGAAAAAACTCAGCCAAATTGGTAGCACATGGAGAGAGAAGCTAAAGGTGGAATTTTCTAATTCCGCCTCCCCCCTGTCCCCCACACCCGCCTTGGCACTTTTTCTGGTGGTGAGTGTGGCCTTGCCTTTGGCCATCAGAGGGATCTTCCGGTCCCGCTGATATGTATGTCATTTTGCATGGCTCACCCATCTCATTAGGGGAGGGGGTGGTGTTCACCTTTCGCAGAATGGTGGTGGGGGGGGCGTGGTGGTCACCTTTTTGCAAAAGCAGCAGGAAAGGCCAGAAAATCCTGCCCAGAGTTAACCTTTTGAGTCAAGTACGAAGAAGAGTCTTCATGTTTTATCTACATTAGAGAGACCTTGGTGTGAGACAGAGGGGAAAGGTGAGTGAGTGAGCCTGTCTCAGTTACCCACATCCCCACAAACCAACACATAGCTCTCACCCAGTGGGTGCGGGTGAGTGAGTAAACGCCCTGAATGTGAGAATTAGCCGGATACACACAATCTCATATTCTATTGTTAATTTTTATTAATTATGTTTTTTTTTAATTATCAGTTTATTGCTTTGGCATTGCTTTATTTTTGCTCAAAGTTGTTCTCTTTCTTCATACTTAGCTATTTTTTGAAATGTATGTTTCTGTGTCTGCTCATTGACCCTTCAAGAAAAAAATTGAAATTTTTTCCCCTCCCCCTCATAAAAAGTTTGGACAAATCTAAGGTAGATAGAGAAAAACTGTTCTATTTGACAGAGAGGTCAAGAATCAAGGGACACCGATTTAAAGCACAATAATCGGCAAACAGGCAACAAGGGAATACATTTTTCAATGCAGCGAGTGGTTAGGTGAGCTGCCCTAGAATGTGGGGAGGTTGATTCAGTTGTGGCTTTCAAAAGAAAATTGAATAAGCAAATGAAGATTAAAGAAAGAACCAAGGTTATATGAAAATAGCAAGGGAATTAAATAAGCTGATCTTATAGCAAGCTGCATCCTACAGGCCCCAAGTTCAATTTCTTCACTGTAACCATTTGATGCTTCTATGTGCAAATGGTTGATATTGACCTTGTGCTTTCTCAGTCATCATACTTTCTCTATACACTGTAAATCCAGTTTAAATGAGCCAATGTTGCTCCAAGGTGACCGACATTATTATGGGACTACTATGTAAATGGACTATGAGAAGGAATTAGATGTAATTCATAAAATTATTAAGTAAATCAGTTGAATTAAATCTGTACTGTCATTACTAAACATCTTTTAAGTCTTTCGAAATGATATCCTTTTGTCTGAAGGATGGGGTCAGGTTGAGTGTAGCTGTGGAGGTTCCTGGGGCACCATACTAAATTGTCTCATTTTTTTCTTATCTGTATTAATGACTTTGTATCTGTGTACAGCTGAGTTCAATCAGGCAATGATATTCTACTCTTCAAAAGAAACTGCCCTTGATAATAAATGGAATTGATAACAAGGTATGAACAGATTATGTAACTACAACAATTGTTGTGCAACTACAGATCGTGAGTTTCAAATTAACATCTCTCCAACAAGGTAAAATTGTCAAGTTTTTTTTTTGTTGCATACATGGCTGTAGACTGCCGTTGAAATAGTTCATGAAACACATATGAATTATTTTTGAATATTTTAGTTATATGCATACGTATAGATGTAGATATTGTTGTCCATCCTAACTTGTCTTCTGAAGATGTTTAGTGGGTCACCTTCTGGAATCACTACTGCGAGTATGGTAGCAGCTGAGTAGCTGGCATCTTCAGACTACAGGTAGATCAAAGTCCCACTGTAGGTCTGGCTGGGGAAAGGTTGCTTTGCAAGGTAGCCATAAATAGCCACAAGTGCATGTAAACTGGTCCACTCGTATACAGAAATTCAGTGATGTGCAAACATAAGTTTAAGTGGCACATCGCCAACTCATTTTCCTTTCTAATTAAAATATTGCTATCTTCTCTTAGTTTGTGGATTCCATACATCCCACACATCACTTAGAAAGCACGCTGCTCAGAAGATCTTGCTCACAAGCATTTTATTGACACTTGGAAAACGTGTGCAAGTATTTTACAAGGAGTGACAGTGATAATCCAGATTCTTCAACTCACTTTAATGATTTCTGTCATCTCACAGTTTCTGAGCACTGTGAGTTTATGTTCTAAAGATTGAACCAAGATAGGAAAGAAAACTATTCATTGCAATACTGAGCTCACTAAATCTAGCAGTTTAGCAAAGGATCAGAATCCTCCCTTAAAATGTTTGCATGTTCTGTCATGTTCTCAAACCTTCAAAGTTTAAGAAGAATCAATCAATTAATGACATTGCAGAACTAAATATGATTTTGTAAAGTACTGATAGCCATTTTAATTTGGATGCATGATACGTAGTTCTTCAAAGTAAATAAGTTGGGTTCAAGTTTCACATTGCCTCCTATAAAGATGGTAGCTGTGAATACAACAGCACATGTATGACATTGGCAGTAAACGCAGCCAAAAAAAGTAACAGCACATATGCGAACATTGGAGAGTGGCATAACCATGCTTTGTCACGATATGGAATATCTTTGTTTCTTTGGGAAAGAATTATATGAAATCAAATATAAATATTTTAATTTTTAAAAAATTGAGTTTAAACAAGAAGCTGGAGGGAATTGCTGAAAAACAACACAATACTGTTGTGTATAGTGGCCACATCTTGGCTAAGTGTAAGCTTAGCTTCAATGGAATGATCAGTTCAATTTTTTGTCTTGCAGCAATGTCATTTGTGTGGTGTTTTTAAGTAAAAGTTTTCTCTTTTGTGGCTGCCCAGTTATTTTGAGACCAATTTGTACACGTATCCCCCACAGACTGCTGTGGTTATCTCAGGATGTTCATCATTCCCAGTTAACTTGATTTTATGATATTGTTATAGAGAATACAGTCGTATTTTCTCCAAGTTTCCTGGATTGTATAGCTGTAATCATTTTGCAGTATGCCCAGATTACTGAAACGTTGTCATGTCGTGTGTGATACTATGTCTTGCACATCATGTCACATCACAAGGTAAATTTTTATTCAGTTGATCAAAGTCAGATAGGTTCCAAATAGTCAGCTCCATCATTCTTGCAAGTTGAAAAATGCTACCAAATGCCATTATCATTTGTGGCATTAGAGCTGTGTGCAAATATAAAATCTGGAATTATTAACAATTTACAATATAACATGAAAATCTGAATTAAAAAAGAAATGCTGCAATTATATTCCCACATCAAATTATCTGCTAATTTTATTACAGAATTGCTTATCAACAATTCATATTTTAAAGGTTTGTATTTTAACAATGGTTTGTTTTAAATACAATCTGTATAATCCAAAATATTCTCTGTATTTTCCTGCAACATCCCCTTTGTACTTCCTTGAGCACTGCCTGTATTTCCTCAAAATAAAAAATTAATATCATGTGAGATTTAAACAGTGTAAGAAGGGCAATGTGAACAGTCTAGTATATGATGCACATGTTTGTTTTCTCAAAGAGTAAAAAATGGTTTTGGAATTGAATCAAAAATCTTCAAGGTGTGATAGAATAACAAAAATGCACTGTGTCTGTATTATCTTGCCAAGTTCAAGCTGAGCTCGACAGCAAACAGGCTTGATCTCATCCGATAGCCGTTCATCCTACCTTTAGTTTACCAGAAAAGTACATACGCACGACTGACCCTGAGATGAAAATAAAATATCAAGGCTGATCAATGTGTTCTTAGTGCACTCCACCTTCAGTGAGCTTATATTCTTGGTTGATTAATGCTTGATCTGAGGCAGCTATGCACAGATCAAGGGTTGATAGATGACAGGCAAAGGCTAGTTACTTCAAGGCAAGAGAAACTCCGTTTCTAGTCATACCAAACAAAGTTTCTCAGTGGGCAATAAACAAATCTGTGAATTTGAATCAACATGAATATAAATCAAACTTTACTTTGCATTGTCCACTTAAAATGCTGTCAGTGTGAACCTAAATACAGACACATAGAAACATGAAGCAGGAGTAGGCCATTCAGATCTTTGAGCCTGTTCCATTTCGATCATGGCTGATCATCAAATTCAATATCCTGATTTCCCCCCCTCCCTCCATATCCCTTGATCCCTTTAGCCCCAAAAGCCTTATCTAATTTCTTCTTGAAATTGGCCTCAACTGCATTCTGTGGTCATGAATTCCATATATTCACAACCCTTTGGGTGAAGAAATTTCTCCTCACCTCAGTTCTAAAAGATTTACCCCTTATCCTCAAACTGTCACCTCTTGTTGTGGACTCCCCCACCATTGGGAACATTCTGAATCCACCCTATCTTTCCCTGTTGGAATTTTCTAAGTTTCTATGAGATCCCCTCTCACTCTTCTAAGCTCCAGTGAATATAATTGTAACCAGCTTAGTCTCTCTTCATATGACAGACTTGCCATCCCAAGAATCAGCCTGGTAAACCTTTGCTGTGCACCCTCTTTAGCAAGGACATCCTTCCTCAGATAAGGACACCAAAACTTCATACAATACTGCAGGTGTGGCCTCACCAATATCATGTACAATTGCAGCAAACATCCCTATCTCTATACTTAAATTCTATTGCTATAAAGGCCAACATACTACTTGCCTTCTATACTGCCTGTTACCTGCACACTTACTTTCAGCAACTGTTGCATGACCAATGCTCTCTGTTCAGTTTTACTAGCAATGGAGTTGAAGAAACCCCAGAAATTCATTTTTAAATTACTTTTCAGGAGCAGCAGGATAATCTAGGCCATTATTGTTTCCTCTTCCCACTCCACAGCCATCCCCTCCATGACCTCTTTGCTGGTCAGATCAACCCAAAACATAGAGTAAAGGAGGGTGAAAATAATCTTGAAACTCCTGCATTTCTATTGTCTTCAGGCATTGAAAACAAAGTAGAATGAGGCATTTGTAATTGGGATGTGATGTGCCATCAAGGAAATTTCATATATATAAAAAAATTCTTCATTTCATGACTGAAATAGTTGCATATTGTTAACTGTTCAGAAGTAATTGAAGTCAAAGGGGCTTAAACAACATTGTCTTCTGATGTGATTGTTATTTTACTTGATTAACTTAGCTGAGAGAGCCCAACGGAATTCGCTCTGCAGAAGAAAAGCACCAAATCTAATTCAAGGCAGAATGTAAGACCTGCACTATAGTAAGACTGATTGTAGGAGCATTTAGTCAGGTGGGAGGGTTCGGGTTGGAGATCCCACTGCACTCCCACCTTTGTGTTGATTAAGTCCATGGCAAGAAAATGTATGGATGACCTTCCACCCCTCCCGCAGTTGAGATCCCTAATTGGATAATCATCCCACCACCATTGATACTCACCCAGCAAGGCAGGCAAGGGACTTGCCATATGGGGAAGCTGAAAAACAAACCCTATTCCTATTGGAGTGTTTTGCAGCCTCCTGGACTGGATCCTGATTGAGAGATTCAGCATCAGGAAGAAGGGAGCCAGCCCCTGTCTCTCTTGCCGACTAGCTATGATGCAACCCTCTCTCCCATCATCACTCACCTATACCCTAGATCCTCGATAATAGTAGGCCTCAGGTGAATGTAGGGTCAACGTGAGCCAGCAATACACTGTGACGCTGCCAAACTGCTGGTCTCTGATTGGACTTCTGAGTCCTAGGTCTCGAATTCTGGGATAGGCCTATCACTGCCCAGTTAAATGCTATTGGCACTTAAGCTGGCAAGCCTTCCCAAAATGTGGCGATGTGGGTGTCTCGGTGGGTGAGATAGCTCCATTAAAGTGTGCCAAAGTCTATAATCTCTTATGAACCAAGCAATTTCATTGGACAAGTGAAGGGAAAGCAAATCAAGCTACTATATTCTATCAAGTAATGTGTACTTGCTTTGAAAACTAGTCCAATGCAGAACAGCTGAGATATTGTTGACTTCTCTGAGATGCTCAGGAATCTTTAGCTAATATGAAAATCATCTTAGCGAACATATCTATCTCTGATTAGCAACAGAAGGAATCTGGTTATGATGTTATCTTGTATGAATAAGTCAACAACAGTCATCAGATAGTCGACCACAATCTTAGGAATGCTAGATTTTTCCAAAAGAAATGTAGTTCTCCAGTTGTGCATTACTCTGTGTTATCCCTCAAATTTTAATCTTTTAATAAGTGGAGGATAGACCTAGCTAATGATTGTGTTGTCATTTTCTTTGCATATTGTTGTTAGGTATAGAGTGGGCAATTTGGCAGTGTCTATGATGAACTTTTAGATTTAGATATTCCATTAAAAAATTGTGCTAGCCAGGAGTAGTAGGTTTAGTGTGAAGGATATTGAGAAAATGACACATTAGTTTGCTGGAGAAATGTTATAGAACATAGAACATAGAACATAGAACATTACAGCACAGAACAGGCCCTTCGGCCTTCGATGTTGCGCCGACCAATATAAAAAGCAATGCCCCTCCAAACTAAACCATTCCCTTCTCTTCCATATACTTATCAACTAACCTCTTAAACGCCACCAAACTTGGCGCATCTACAACTGCTGCAGGCAGGGCATTCCACTCCCGAACCACCCTTTGGGTAAAGAACCTACCTCTGATATCCGTCCTATAACTATCACCCCTTAATTTAAAGCTGTGTCCCCTCGTGCTAGCTTTTTCCATCCTAGGAAAAAGGCTATCACTGTCCACCCTATCTAAACCTCTAATCATCTTATATGTTTCGATTAGGTCCCCTCTTAGCCGCCTCCTTTCTAACGAAAACAACCTCAAATCCCTCAGCCTCTCTTCATAAGACCTGCCCTCCATACCAGGCAACATCCTGGTAAACCTCCTCTGTACCCTCTCCAATGCCTCCACATCTTTCTTATAATGTGGGGACCAGAACTGCACACAATACTCCAAGTGCGGCCGCACTAGAGTTTTGTACAGTTGCAACATGACGTTGCGGCTCCGAAATTCAATCCCTCTACCAATAAAAGCTAAGACTCCATATGCCTTCCTAACAACCTTCTCGACCTGACTGCCTACTTTCAGGGATCTATGCACATACACACCAAGATCCCTCTGTTCATCTAGACTACTAAGAATCCTACCATTTGCCCTATACTCTACACATTTATTATTTCTGCCATAGTGCATTACCTCACACTTTTCCACATTAAACTCCATTTGCCACCTCTCGGCCCAGCTCTGCAACTTGTCCAAGTCCCTCTGCAAACTATAACACCCCTCTTCACTATCTACCACTCCACCGACTTTAGTGTCATCTGCAAATTTACTAATCCATCCTTCAATACCCTCATCCAGATCATTTATAAAAATTACAAACAGCAGGGGCCCCAAAACAGACCCCTGAGGTACACCACTTGTCACCGAACTCCACGATGAATATCTCCCATCAACCACCACCCTCTGTCTTCTATCTGCTAGCCAATTCCTAACCCAATTAGCTAAATCACCCTCTATCCCATACATCTGCATTTTCTGCAGAAGTCTTCCATGGGCCACCTTATCAAACGCCTTACTAAAGTCCATATATACCACATCAACCGCCTTACCCCCATCCACCTCCTTAGTCACTTTTTCAAAAAACTCAATGAGGTTAGTAAGGCACGACCTACCCTTCACAAAACCATGCTGACTATCCCCAATCAATTCATTTCTCTCTAAATAACTATAAATCCTATCCCTAATAATTCTCTCCAATACTTTGCCCACAACAGAAGTAAGACTCACTGGCCTATAATTCCCTGGAAGGTCTCTCTTCCCCTTCTTGAACAATGGGACCACATTCGCTATCCTCCAGTCCTCCGGAACCACACCCGTAACCAACCCTCCGGAATTGATAAGCTTACCAAATTGTTTCTAAATTTACTGAACAAAAAGCTTAATATTAATGTACTAACTGATAATAAAAGGACCTCAAAATTCAATTAGAATAAAAGATGTATAGAAAACTTTGAAGCTACTTATTCTCCTCAATTTTCAGTTACCTTTTTCAACTTCTTTCTGTTCAGTTTGTTTCCTCTCACTTTGTGTTTGATTTTTCTGTTACTTCGCATTAACATCATTACTACTTTAACTTTACATTTACAAAATAGTCCCCCTCCTGATATTGACTTGTTTGATTGATGACTGAAAGGATGATAGACTGAAAAACTGCTCAGACTAAATTCTAAAGCGATGAGAGCATTAATTCAGCACCCCAACAACACCATGCAACTTCCTTCAGATTCTTCAATTTATATGTGGCTAACTGATTTGCAGACAAATATTGTGGATTTAAAAAGTATTCGGGTTACTGAATTGTTTACAATGATGCTGCTCTGGGAGGAAGATCTGGGTGAAATAGTAGAGACAACATCAAAGTTGTATACTTAGAAAGAGATCTGGTTAATGTCAGAGGAGATGGACATTGATCTGTCATGTAGAATTCGGTCCAGCTAAAGGGAAAATGACTGTGATGATTACAAAAACATTGAATTTTGACCATTCTTTCTGAGTCAACCAAAGGATTGGGTGATTGATAGCAATATAACTTCTTCTGTCTGACTTTAAAAACTTCATTGCAAGCTCCAATGGACACCAAGTTGCTAATAACCAAGCCCCTATGAGCTTTGCCAAACCAATGCTTGAAAATAAACTTGTTAATTCTGATCACAAGGTATGGTGAATTAACTAGATTTGTTGAAAAAGGTTATTTTAGGATCACTTAATATGATCCTATACTCTTTTTAAAAAACATTTTAAGAAATACTGTGGCAACTGGAGCAGTTCAGAGACTGGGAACTCTGCATCAAGTAACTCACTCCTTGAATTCCCAAATCCTGTCCACTGTCTAGAAGGCACAAGTCAAGAATATGATGGAATACTTTTTACTAGTCTTAGATGAATGCAGCTCCAGCAAGAAGCCTGACATCCAGGACAAAGCAGCTCATTTGATTTTAGCATCGACATCCTGGAAAAACCCTGAAAGATTAGCTGATTTCAATAGCAACACCCCCCACTCCTGCCCCCGACTGCTCCATTCAAGAGATAAATCTAGGCAGGGTTCCAACTCTTCAGGAATGTTGCCCTTTGCCATCTCATAGACCTTGCCGAAGCTCAGGCAAGCTGAGAGCTGGTACATGTGTTGCTGAATGCATAAAAAGAAAGAGTGAATTATTTTCCTGAAGAAATTTGATTGCTTGATCAGGAGTAGAAGAACCAAATGTTTTTTTTAGTGGCTACACTCCACTAAGATTCACCTAATATTTCCAGGTGGGTATGCTGATTTAAGTGCAAACTGCCTGCCCTGGCTGGGAAGATGATTTCATATCACTGATTTGAGTTAACATCTTTGGTTTCTGCCCTGGGACAGTGTGAGTCAGAGTTCTACTCGACCACACTTAGATTTGTGGAATGCACCCCCAGGAATTTTGAGGCAGATATCTCGGAAATCTTTTTAAGGTTGTCAATATTTTGTACTTCAAAGGCATCTTGAAACTGAGAACAGGTGATGTCAACTAGTTAAGTGGAGCATTCAGAAGAATTTTGGATCAATTCTTGATTCATAAAAGGACATTTTGGTTAATAAAAAATGTGAGAAATGATTGGCCGATTTCTGACGAAGAACTAAATAAATCACGGGATAACAGCTTGAATGGCATTGTACTCACTCCGATATCCATTTTTTAAAAAATTCTTTCACATCATGTGGCATCATTTGATAGGCCAGCATTTGTTTCTCATCCAAAATTGCCCTCGAGAAGGTGATGGTGAGAAGCCTTCTTGAACCACTGCAGTCCATGTATTGTAGGAACACCCATAGTGTTGTCAGGAAGTGAATAGCAGGATTTTGATGGTGCGACAGTGAAGGAATAGCAATATAGTTCCAAGTCACAATGGTGTGTGGTTAAGGGCTCATGATTTGCAACTTGACATTTGCAAGGTCTACCATTGACAAGGAAGACTGTAGGATCTTCACAGGTACCAGTGACTAGAAAGATTGCGGGGGTGTTGAAAATTAAAGAACATGGTGCCAGCACTTCCAGTAGTTTTCCTAATGTTGCATTTGCTGTATCATTGGCCAGTTCTGTTTTGCTTCCCACCCACAGGTTAATTAGTTGGCTCACGATCGCTTCCTCTCAGTCACTGTTTTAGAAAGCAGCAGCTACCCCCACTTCTGCCCCAGCAGTAGGACCTCAGGCCATCCACAAAATCTGTCTCCACCTCACCCTTTGATACTTCCCAAAGCTGCCAGTCTCACATCCACCTTTCACTGCCTCCACATATCTCTAGTTGTTCAGCTATGGCAGGCAGATCGTCAAAACTCAGTGCAAGTCTGCCAGTGACTTTCTGCGCTCTCTCTTCCAAGACAATAGAAATTAGCAGAGCAGAATGAGTGGGTGAGGAAGCTGCCTGCATTTCATAACCCCTACAGAGGAGATGGATCTCTGCATCATGGCACCTCATGACTGTTTGGTCAGTCTTATGCCCCTTCTCAACTCCTAGAACTCCCTCATGCCATTATCCAGCATGATGAGCAATCACGTGATCATCTTGCTTCATATATTTATCCTATGCTTGCCTTTCACCATTCCAACATTCCCTTCTCTGAGTTCCTGCTTTAAAATACCAAAAGAATTGCCAGCTGTCCAGCCACATGAGCTTGAGGAGGAAGAGAAACAACATTAGCATAGTACTGATGAAGAGTCTCTGTCCTTTGGTTTGATTGTTGCAGTCACCAGTTCAGACACTGGAGGCTAATACAGAGCTGTGATTAGCATGCTGAGTCACCAGACTTGATGGAGCTGCGACAAGGTCAGGGGTAAGGGATGGTTTGTTTGTCAGCTCACCAGAGAGAGAGACAGACAGACAGAGTGTTGCTGCAAAAGGCTAGGATGAGGACCTTAATGGGGAAGTGTACAGCAGAGCATTGAATAGCCATGTATATTGAATGCCAGACAGCCTCCTCTCACTGACAAAGAGCTTGCAGGACCTTGATATCAACTTGGCTGAATGAATAGCACAGAGCCTGTCCTCTCCACAGCCTCATAGCTTAGTTTCCTGTTTATGGGAATCATTCCCCTTTCTACTGCCTCCAAACCTCAAGTGTCTCCCTTTTGTCTTAGTGATCAGAAGATGGAATATAGCCTCTGGGTAGCAAGGCATCATATCTGAATGATACCCCAGAGATCTAATGGGAAACTGCACCTACCACCACCCCCACATATTCCCAGATAAGGATTGCATGGCAATTGTGCAAAAAACTGAAACTTCCTTTGGATGATTGCCCTGCATTGTGAACTATCGAAAAACTGTGAGTTAAATGGTTTAGACTGTCATACAACAATAGTCACCAAGAAAAGGTTCACTGAGTAACTATTATACTTAGCCACAACCACCTCCCACTGGGCTTCCCCACTCCTTGACCTGTCAGGGATTCTAAACAGCCCCCAACTACCAAAATTAACCCCATACTCCCCACCCTCTAACATACACACAGGATTGTCTACCTCCCTTCCTAACATGCAAACACACATACATATGCACATACACACACATTGCTGTCTCTCACACACATGCACGTACACCGACTCTCACACACACACACACACATGCACGTACACCGACCCACACACACATGCACGTACACCGACACGCACGTATACACACACACACACACACACACACACACACACACACACACACACACACACACACACACACACACACACACACACACACCGCCTTACCCACCACCATGGGACTTCCCCAAACAATCCAAATCCATTCATCTCCACACCACCAACTGATTTGTATTGTACTGTTTTGATTGTATAGTTCAGCATTATATTGCTTTATTGATTGGTACACTGCATTATTTTGCCTTATTGAGCATTACCTTTACTAATATATTAAGGTCTTATGTCACATTCTCATCTTCCTTCTGTGTATGTTTTATTTAAAATATAAACCCAAAATTTTGTGGTCAGTGATGAAGCAAAGGCAGTCACTGCTGACTTTAGAGAAAGCTGCCCACAAAAATCTGGTGACTTTTCAATGTTCCTTCTGTGACAGCAGTTTAGACCTGGTACCAAGTCAACTGGGTGTCTTTGTGTGCTGCAGCAGTGATGTCAACAATTAGATAGGCAACCAACCAAATTGAAGTATTCACATGCAGCAAATTGGCATGTTAAATGCATTTAAAATGCTTCACTTTTAATTTAAATACTGAGCTAGCAAAATTAATGTTTTAAGATTGAAGCTATAATGAGGGAAAACAAACTTTAAAAAAAGGTTCCAAAAATACGGAGTTTTAAATATTGTAAAGAAATTTAACATTCCACAAATATAAGATTGTTTTTCAGGGCTAATGAGATAGTTCAGCTATAATTATGCATTTAATCAGCCATTGAAAACCCAGTTGCACCTCATTTAAAAAACTTCAACATTTCCCAGGATGTTTACAACAAGACTCGGTGTTCGTGTGGAAGTTTCATGATTGCAATAGAGATGGCAGTCTATGAGAATCTCGATAATGTGCCCAATGCGGGAGCACAGTCTCACTGACAGCAACTTCGACATTTCCACAATATTCTGCACACATCGAAACTCTCAAAGTTTCTGTCAGATTCAATGGCATTATAACAGCCAAGACTGACAGTTTCACCATCATTATCACAACAAAGTTCAGGCCATTGATTCGCAAATTATCTCCTCTGAGGAACTACATTTTTTGAGCCATTTTATACTCCATTTACTACATCTCATTTACCCATCTGAATGACTCACTCCAACTATGCACTTGGGGAAACATGAACTGAAAACAGAGATGAAAGAGATAGCATGTTAATATGCAGTCATTTTATTTGAAAGGAAAAGGGGAAATTAACAGTTTCCTTTCTATTAGAGGAAACTGCATTCTTTAATACAAATATGTAGCATTTTCTGTGATATGTTGAATTCACTTTGTTACATTTTAGACTTTATAAAACAACTACATGAATGCTAATCATATTTGATTCCTTGTTTAAACATTGATGGAAAAATTGAGTTTTTTGAGGTTAAGCATAATTTCTTGCAGTTAGTTATATCAAATGGTTGTCTGGTATTTTGTTGATATTGTCTGAAACAGTAATGTGTCCCAAGCCTGAAATTACTTCCAGATGATATTGCACGTACAGTTTCAGTGCTTCATAGCTTTACAGACTATTTAAATGTATTATTACCCAAAATATGGATAATCTATTCATTTTCACTTTTGCCACCAAATGAGTTACTTTGAACCATAACCAATACAATTGCTATCAAACCACGTTTCAGTTCCCTTGTGTTGACTCGAATTGGCACTGAAGAGAATTTATATAACCAGTTAATATTTGTCTAAGCCTCATGTTTGTTAGCTCAGCAATTTGCCAGTGTTATAAAGCACCATGTTTCCTCCTTGTGTCTTGGAGAATATTTAATGTTTATGAAGTGAACATGAACTGACAACCAATGCTGTCTTTTCCACCTCAATGTGCTGCAGACAGCCAACCATTCAGAGTACAATTACAGTCTGCCAAGTCATTTTGCGTCTGCTCCACTCATTGGCACCAAACAGCACAGGCATGTCCTAGAATACATTCCTCTGATTCACAGACCATCAGTTTTAGGCTGTGCCAGACTGTCCAACAGTGCACGAAACCTACATTCAGAAGAAGTATGCCTTAGGGCTGTTGCCAGTTTCAGCCACACTATATATTTTACAAATTGGTACTGGAAAGCCACAGAGATCATTAACTTACAGTAAACAGAGACCAGTTCTCTGCAGAAAGAATACCAATCAACGTGCTTACAGAAAAAAAATGCATTTTTATATCCTGGCTGAGCTTTCAAGATCTGCTAGAAGCAATTTATTCTTTGCCACTACTTCTACGATGTGAGGCACCATTGGATTCAACACAGAGATCATTTTCAACCGTTTCTCACAGATAAAATTCCAGTCTGCAAGCCACAAACCATTTATTCCCTCAAATATAAATTTCTTTATAAATTAACTTGCTGAAAAGTCTCTGAGTATTTAGGGTACATAGGTTGGAGTAGGAAACTGCAGGGGCTGGGAACAACTGAAATGTGGGCCTTTTACTGGGAGTCCTTGATAAATATGTACCTGTCAGGCAGGGAGGAAGTGGTCGAGCAAGGGAACCGTGGTATATTAAGGATGTTGAATCTCTGGTGAAGAGGAAGAAGGAGGCTTATGTCAAGATGATGCTCAGTTAGGCTCAGTTAGGGCACTGGAGAGTTACAAATTAGCCAGGAAGAAGTTAAAGAGAGAGTTAAAAAGAGCTAGAAGAAGACATGTGAAGAATTTGGTGGGTAGGAAGGAGGACAACCCGAAAGCTTTCAATAGGTATGTCAAGAATAAAAGATTGGTTAGGGCAAGATTAGGGCCAGTCAGGGACAGTAGTAGGAAATTGTGCGTGGAGCCTGAAAAGATAGGAGAGGCACTAAATGAATATTTTTTGTCAGTATTCATGCAGGAAAAAGTCAATGTAGTTGAGGAGAATACTGAGATACAGGCTTTTAGACTAGACAGGATTGAGGTACATAAGGAGAAAGTGTTAGCAATTCTTGAGAGTATGAAAATAGATAAGTCCCCTGGGACAGATGGGATTTATCCTAGGATCCTTTGGGAGGCTAGGGAGGAGATTGCAGAACCTTTGACTTTGATCTTCATGTCATCATTGGCTACAGCTATAGTGCCGGAAGACTGGAGGATAGCAAATGTTGTTCCCTTGTTCAAGAAGGGGAGTAGTGACCATCCTGCGAATTATAGATCGATAAGCCTTACTTCTGTTGTGGGCAAAGTTTTGGAAAGAATTATAAGAGGATTTATAATCATCTTGAGAGAAATCAATTGATTGGGGATAGTCAACATGGTTTTGTGAAGGGTAGAGGTGTGAAGGGTAGATCATGCCTCACAAACCTTATCAAGTTCTTTGAAAAAGTGACCAAAGAGGTGGATAAGGATAAGGCAGTTGGCGTGGTGTATATGGATTTTAGCAAAGCGTTTGATAAAGTTCTCCATGATAGGCTACTGCAGAAAATGCAGATGCATAGGACTGAGGGTGATTTAGCAGTTTGGATCAGGAATTGGCCAGCTGATAGAAGACAGAGGGTGGTGGTTGATGGGAAATATTCAACCTGGAGTTCAGTTACAATGGTGTACCTCAGGGATCTGTTTTGGGGCCACTACTGTTTGTCATTTTTATAAATGACCCAGATGAGGGTGTAGAAGGATGGGTTAGTAAATTTACTGACGACACAAAGTCAGACGAGTTGTAGACAGTGAGGATGGATGTTATAGTTTGCAGAGGGACATAGATAAGCTACAGAGCTGGGCTGAGAGGTGATAGATGGAGTTTAATGCAGAAAAGTGTGAGGTGAGATGGAGTTTAATGCAGAAAAGTGTGAGGTGATTCACTTTGGTAAGAGTAATAGGAGTACAGAATATAGGGCTAATGGAAGGACTCTTGGTAGTGTCGACAAGCAGAGAGGTCTCTGTGTGCATGTGCATAGATCCCTGAAAGTTGGCACCCAGGTTGATAAGGTTGTTAAGAAGGTGTATGGTATGTTAGCTTTTATTGGTAGAGGGATTGAATTTTGGAGCCATGAGATCATGTTGCAACTGTACAAAACTCTGGTGCGGTCGCACTTGGAGTATTGTGTACAGTTCTAATCGCCACATTATAAGAAAGATGTAGAAGAAATGGAAAGTGTTCAGGAGAGGTTTAGTGGGATGTTACCTGGTATGATGGAAAGGCCTTAGGAGGAAAGGCTGAGGGACTTGAGGTTATTTTCATTAGAGAGAAGAAGGTAAAACGGTGACCTAATTGAGACATATAAGATGATCAGAGAGTTAGATAGGGTAGACAGTGAGAGCCTTTTTCCTTGAATGGTGATGGCTAACATGAGGGGACATAGCCTTAAATTGATATCAGAGGTAGGCTCTTTACTCAGAGGGTAGTAAGGGCGTGGAATGCCTTGCTTGCAGCAGTTGTGGACTCGCCAACTTTAAGGGTGTTCAAATGGTCAGTGGAAAGGCATATGGATAACATTGGATTAGTTTAGGTTAGAGGATCATTAGATTGGTTCCACTGGTTGATGCAACATCGAGAGCCGAAGGGCCTGTACTGCGTTGTGTTGTTCTATGTTGGCAAGAGGTGAGCGAATAGTAAGAAAACTGAGCGTAGTAAGTGTTTATTTTAAAACAACAGTCCTTGAAAAGACATGAGAAGTGAAATCACATTAAAAATCTGTGGGTGCTTGCTATCACATCTGCTCTCCTCTACCAATCTCTCTCTTTCTCAAATGCTGCTGTCAAGGGAACAATTTCCCATTTTCCGCTCATTGTAATTCGCTTCATAAAAGCCTCAGTGACAAGACTATTTCCCTGTCTCCAGACACAATCACCTCCTCAATAATCTTTCTTCGACTGCACCAAACTAAAAACTCAATTAATATCTGGAATTGTTTTCAAATAGATATAGTGCAAAAAGAATCACAATTGCAATTCATCATTGCATATTATGTCAAAATAACTTCAAAATATCTTGGTTCAGAGGCGAAGAAACTGTAAAACCTGGAAATATAGAATGCGAGTAGAACTTATCCTACCTTCAGATATTAAAAATTATCTTTTGGGGCTAAAAGGATCAAGGAATGTGGGGGGAAAGGGGAATCTTGATATTGAATTTGATGATCAACCATGATCAAAATGAATGGTGGAGCAGGCTCGAAAAGCTGAATGATCTACTCCTGCTTCTGGTTTCTATGTTTCAATATTTTAAAATGGAACTCCAGGATTACTGATGTAAACGTTATGAATTTTTAACGATTTTGACATTTTTCAACTGGTTTTTCTGTCTGGCAGTACCATCCTGAATCACATCCTCCACAGTTCTTTTCAGTGGTAGTTTGAAATTGCCTCAGTAAATCTCTACAGATTATAAAGTAAATTCCTATCACAAAGGTAAAATACTACAGATGCTGGAATCTGAAACAAAACAGAAGATGCTGCAGAAACTCAGCAGGTCTGACACCAGTGGAGAGAGAATAGAGCAATGTTTCGAGTCAGGATGAACCTTTGTCAGAGCAGAAGGCAAAGAAAATCAGCCAAGGTTTACAGTAATGCAGGTGGACAAGGTTAAACTCTCAGGGACAAGATGAAAAGGCAGATTCCAAGCTTGTAACACTGGATCTCCTTCTCTTCCAAAAGAGCCTGGTCAAGTTAATATTTTTATCACATGAATGCACACACTGAGTATACATAACATACACTTTGATATAAGTAGATGAATCATTGGGAAGAAACAATGGGGATGTTGTGCTGAATTGGTGGGAAAACTGTTCTAGATCACGACTGTTTTTCCATTGCAGCCTCAGACTCGATTGTCCCCATTCCTTGCATTGCAGAGATCACAATCATGAATATCATTAAAAACCCGGGACAGGGGGGATGGGGGCCTATTCATGCCAGAGTCTGACAGCTCCAGAACTCTGCGCATGCACAGGGGTCCCCATCTGTCAGACTCCCGGTTTGCTGGCCAGCGATCTTTCGGGACCCCCACAGTGCTGCCCCTCCAGTCTCTCCCCTCCACCATGGCCCAATCACTGTGATCCCCATCCCCGATCATGGAACGCCCTGATGTCCATCCCACCCCCCACCCAATTGTGGCGATTCCTCTCCCCCCCCCCCCCCAGCAAACCACCATTCACCCTCCAAGCCTGCTCAATCATGAGCCTCCCTCTATTTCTCTCTATCACTCCTCTTAGGCAGTGCCAGGGGCACAGGCTGGAAATGCCAGGGTACCTATGCCCAGGGGATACCACTCCCCTAACACCCAACCCCCCAGAGGATCCAGTTGCCCCCCTTTCACTTCAGTGGGGACTCTTGCAATTTCCCTTACTGTGGGGACCTACTCTAAACCCCTCTGAATTAACTGGCGGAATGAGGGATGCCATTGGGTCTGGCAACTTCTGTGCTGAGCCCAGTAATCACATTTGAACTGCATTTAAAATATATTAAAACAGATTTAAATTACTTACCTCCCTTCTTGCCAATTTCCAGTGTGGTCTCAACTGCACCTGTTCTTGGGCTCTGGGAGACATGTATGCATCGGGAACACGTATGTGGATCCTGCAAAATAGCCAACACATGATTCTCCAAACTGGACCCGCCAGAAAATTTGCAGGTCACAATGGGCGAATCGCCCCAAATATTCGTGCAACTCATGAACCCAAAATCATAATTCACTGAGATTTACTCATTCAGATTGCATGGAACTTAACTCATTAATTAGAATCCCTAAAGAGAGAGAAACAACAAAATAAACTCTTAGATAGTCATGTTTATTTACCAGGACTCACTTCTCTTAAGGCTTACAAATCTGATCCCAAGAAACAGCGACAAAACAAATGCAGAAAGAGTTGGAAAATCTCAGCAGGCCTGACAGCATCTGTGGAGAGAGAATGGAACCAATTTTGACTATTCATCAGAACTAACAGCAAAGAAAATCAGAAGAGACTTACGAAGTGAGGGTGGCGGGTGAGGAGCTGTAATCGGAAAAAGGAAATGCAAATGATAATGAAGAAAGCTGAGAAATGTTGTAGAAGTGTCCACGAAGTAATCAGAATGTGTGATAGTAGAACAGAGGTTCAGCCTGTTAAAGGATTGCCTGAGGAATGTGACAGTTGTCCTGAAGTGGAGTGGGGGTGGGGGGAGGCGGAGGTGAGTGGGGGTGTGGGAAGTTGTAGGGTGCAAGACGGAAAACAAGCAAGGAGAAGTGGAAAAATGGGTCCCCCTTGTCCTCACTTTTCACCCCACAGCCTCAGTGGATCATCCTCTTCCATTTCCGCCAACTCCAGCGTGATGCCACTACCCAACCAATCATTTCCTCACTCCCCCGTCAGCATTCTGCAGAGAGCGTTCTCTCTGGCTGGGACACCCTGGTCCACCCCTCCATCACACCCAACATCTCACCTTCTGCCCTTACACCTTGGTCCACCCCTCCATCACACCTAACACCTCACCTTCTGCCCTTACACCCTGATCCACCCCTCCATCACACCCAACACCTCACCTTCTGCCCTTACACCCTGGTCCACCCCTCCATCACACCCAACACCTCACCTTCTGCCCTTACACCCTGGTCCACCCCTCCATCACACCCAACACCTCACCTTCTGCCCTTACACCCTGGTCCACCCCTCCATCACACCCAACACCTCACCTTCTGCCCTTACACCCTGGTCCACCCCTCCATCACACCCAACATCTCACCTTCTACCCTTACCACCGACCCATGCAATCATAGAAGGTGCATCTGTTTACCGTCCCAGGTCCTAAACACCCATTTCAGGTGAAACATCACTCCACATGCATCTCCTTCAATCTGGTCTAATGCATCCACTGCTCCTAATGAAGTCTATATCGGAGAGATCAAACATACATTGGCTGACCATTTTGCAGAAAATCTGCACTCCATCCGAAAGCAGAACCCAGAACTTCCTGTCGCTTGCCACTTCAGAGCACCACCCTGCTCTCCTCTCCACATCTCTGTCCTTGGCCTTTAGCAATGTTCTACAGAACCCCAATGCAAACTGGAGGAACAGCACCTCATCTTCTGCTTGGGCACTTTACATTGACTGAACATTGAGTTTCCAACAATTTCAGAGTATGAAGTCTTTCTTCCACCTTCACTGCATTTCCATTTATTTTATTTCATTTCTTCTTTTCATTTCATTCATCCATTTTTATCATCCCTCAATCTCACTTCCATTTTTCCACTTCTCCTTTTCACTCTCCATCTTGCTCCCAATAACCTGTGGGCAGCACGGTAGCACAGTGGTTAGCACTGCTGCTTCACAGCTCCAGGGACCTGGGTTTATTCCCGGCTTGAGTCACTGCCTGTGTAGAATTTGCACATTTTCTTGTGACTGTGTGGGTTTCCTCCGGATGCTCCAGTGTCCTCTCACAGTCCAAAAAATGTGTGGGTTAGGGTTGATTGGCTGTGCTAAAATTTGTGCCTTTGATGTCCTGAGACATGTAAATTAGAGGGATTAGTGGGTAAATATGTAGGGATATGGGAGTACGGCCTGGGTGGGATTGCAGTTGGTGCAGACTCAATGGGCCAAATGGCTTCTTTCTGTACTGTAGGGTTTCTATGATTTCTATGAACCCCCCAATTCCCTTCAGGGTCACATTCCTCAGGCAGCCCTGGATAGTTTATAGCTTTATCCTACCGTTCACACGTTCTGATCACTTCGTGGACATTATTAGCTCCTTTCTCAGCTTTCTTCATCATCATTTACATTCCCTTTGTTCTACTAAGCAACAACCTCCCCATCTCACCCCCGGCCCCCGCACCCCTACCACACCCACTCTCACAGCATAAATCTCTTCTGATCTCCTTTGCTCTTATTTCTGATGGAGAGTCATCCAGTCTTGAAACGTTGGCTTTATTCTCTCTCCACAGATGCTGTCAGACCTACTGAGATTTCCAGCATTTACTGCTTTTGTTTCAAATTCCAGCATCTGCAGTATTTTGCTTTCATATTAAAAAGCAGCAAGAGGTGATTTGTGTGGGTTTAAATGATAAAATGCATGGAACCAGGTTCTTTTCTTTATTCTGTTCTGTCAAGCCAATGTAACACAATAAATGTTAACTATTTACCTTTATCCTGCTGAAAAAATACATTTCTGTTGATCCTATCAAGTCTGATATTTATGGACTTTATGTTTCAACAAAACAGCATCTCGTTCTCAAGCATCATAGTGACATGCCTTATCCTATCAGTGAGCTAAATGAATTGGTCTTGAAGTGAATGAAGGAAGCAATATGATGAACACAGCTGATTCGTCATTAGATCTGGAATATTAAGGACAGGAATGGATGATTTGGTTCAGCTACATTAATTAGCGCATGGGAAGCCTGGAGATTTTCTGCATTGGCCACTGTGAGACAGTGTTAGGCATAATTGGCAGAATTATGTTCGAGTTCTTAGCCTGAGCATTAATTATGGCTATGAAACCTGAAACCTAGCCAGCTGAAAAGACAGGACCTTTATACTTCACAAGTAAGCTAAAAGTTCTGATGGTATGCAAATTGATCCGCGGGTTTCCTTAGAAAAAGGATTCATTATTTTTGAAATATTAGTCAGCATCACAGGCTACAGTATCCTGAGCAACTTGCTTTGTGTCCCTGCATCCAGACAGCACACAGCAGGACTATATTGACCAAATTGCTTTCCGTGAACATATAAAGATAAATTCAAATAACTATCCTCAACATTTCCGCACTACACCCCAGTTTCTCCACCCCTGCATTACTTTGGAGTCCATGGGGGTGATTTTACCGTTGCATTGCACCCGTTTTCAGGCATGACGTAGTGGTAAAGTGGGGCATAAAGCGCTCAATGTGATTGGCACCAGTTTATGAGCGCTGAATTTCTAGCGTGGTCAGCCCCTCACTGGAAATGGGTGAGAAGCAAGTTAAGGCATGGAAATTTATTTAAATGTTGTTTGACATCTGCTTAGCAAGCCTGGCAATGCCACACTGGCACTTGGGCAATTCCAGCCTGGCAGCTGGGCTCATGGGGAGGGGCTATTGGGGAGTAGGGCTAATGGAGGGAGCAGGGCTAATGGGGGGAGCCCGCTGCCACTGCGGCGATTGGTGGAGAGAGAGGGAGAAAGGGCCATCTGCCACTCTACAGCGATCAGTGAGGGGAGGGAGGGAGAGGAGTCCCACTGTCACTCTACAACAATCGGTGGGGTAGGGAAAGGGGAAACCTGCTGTTACTCTGCAGCATTCGGTGAGGAGAGGAAGACGGAGGCTCAATACTATTCTGCAGTGATCAGTGGGGAGAGGGAGGGAGAGGGGGCCTGCTGCCACTCTGCAGTGACCAGTGGGGGAGGGCAACGGGCCCATGATTTGTGGAGTAGGGGCCCGCAATCAGACTGAGTGACAGGGAAGTCGGCAGGGGCTGTATGGAGGGGAAACTGCTTCAGGCTGCCTGCTACAGCAGGGGCCTGACAGCTCTCTCCTTTCTGTCAGAGACCCCCTGCTATTGCTAATGCGCATTTGCAACATCTGAGGCCTGCACATACACACTACTTCCCTCTGCAGAGAACAACAGACTCATTTTGGGGGCTGAGTGCATATGGGGGACCTAAAAACATGCCCAAAAGATGGATCTGAAACTCTCTCAGTTTCAAATCTGCCCAGCATTTAGGGAAAAAAAAAAGGTAAAATTGCCCCTTACTTTTATATTTCAATGGCATTTAGATTATTCATAAGGCTCAATTATTCTGTCCGGACTATAAAGTAACTTACTATCATGGTTCCTCATATCTCAAATATAGAAGATTTCC
The DNA here is from genome assembly GCA_024679065.1 of Sphyrna mokarran. NCBI lineage: Eukaryota > Metazoa > Chordata > Chondrichthyes > Carcharhiniformes > Carcharhinidae > Sphyrna > Sphyrna mokarran. The sequence goes on from JAGIQG010000003.1 coordinate 95,678,355, forward strand.
ACAACCCTTCCATTGCCTGTGAGTGTTTTTTGTGGCATGTCCACTAAAACTATATATAGTGTTCTAAGTGTATTTGGACTAGTACATAAGTATTAGCATAATTTATGTAGACTTGGAGAGATGTTGTTGTTATTGTTTGTAGAGAGGTAGAGTCATGGTTTGGGGAGCCAATGGTTTTGGTGTTTGGGGAGTCCGTAGTGTTGGGGTTTGGGGAGAGACGGTGTCGGGGTTTGGGGAGAGACGGTGTCGGGGTTTGGGGAGAGACGGTGTCGGGGTTTGGGGAGAGACGGTGTCGGGGTTTGGGGAGAGACGGTGTCGGGGTTTGGGGAGAGACGGTGTCGGGGTTTGGGGAGAGACGGTGTCGGGGTTTGGGGAGAGACGGTGTCGGGGTTTGGGGAGAGACGGTGTCGGGGTTTGGGGAGAGACGGTGTCGGGGTTTGGGGAGAAGACGGTGTCGGGGTTTGGGGAGAGGAAGACGGTGTCGGGGTTTGGGATTGGTGTCAGGGTTTGGAGAGAGATGGTGTCGGGTTTGGGAGGTGGTGTCGGGGTTTGGGGAGAGGTGGTGTCAAGATTTGGGGAGAGGTGGTGTCAGAGTTTGGGGAGAGGTGGTGTCGGGGTTTGGGGAGAGATGGTGTCGGGGTCTGGGGGAGAGCTGATGTCAGGGTTTGGAGAGAGATGGTATTGGGGTTTGGGAAGGTGGTGTCAGAGTTTGGGGAGAGGTGGTGTCAGAGTTTGGGGAGAGCTAGTGTCGGGGTTGGGGAGAGCTAGTGTCGGGGTTTGGGGAGAGCTGGTGTCAGGGTTTGGAGAGAGATGGTGTCGGGGTTTGGGAAGTGGTGTCAGAGTTTGGGGAAAGGTGATTTTGGAGTTTGGGGAAAGATGGTGTTGAGATTTGGGGAGGTGGTGTCAGAGTTTGGGGAGAGGTGGGATCAAGGTTTGGGAAGAGGTGGGATCAAGGTTTGGGGAGAGGTGGTGTCGGGGTTTGGGGAGAGGTGGTGTCGGGGTTTGGGGAGCCGCTGGTGTCGCGGTTTGTGGGGAAGTGATATTGGGGTTTGCAGCCTTGTCATTGTGCAGATAACCCACTTATTGCAAAACCAGCTGAGCTTCACCCCATTGATATGAATGAGAATATTAGCAACTGCTTTTTGAAATGAATCTGCTGTCCACTCTGCTAGATTCTCATGTTAGACATTCTGCAATGTCATTAGAACTAATTCCATCTTCAATGATGCAAATTTCATTGCCATACAAGCTTTACAAGAAATAATTGCATCAAGACAATGGTTGCTATGGGTTTTGTTATTCTCCCTTCATTTATTTACTTGGTCCTCTTTATTACATTATTTTGTAAAAAGAAATTAGACCCATTACTTTTGTTCAAGTATTTTGTTCAAGATGTACATACATTAATGTCTGGTACAATATTATGCTGTGAATTCACAAGAAATGAATAAATCTTTACCTTCTGTGATTTAACAGAGCATCCTACAGCTGTAAATGACAGTGATATTTTTTGCAGGCACACCAGACTGATAGATTCCACTATGAAATCAGAAGTAGAGAAGAAATAGAGTCTCAGTCAAAGCAAAGGAAATGAAAATGAATTGTAGTTAAGCTGAACTAATAAAGATACACTAATATTTTATTTGATTGATATGGGCCATCCAATCATCAAGGAAAACAGCGAGCATCTATATAGATTATGGAACATTTTTTGGCAGAAATGCAAGAAAAGAGACGCATAGAAAGGAAATGATATTAATACCTTTGCCAAGTAATAGGAAAAGCAAATGGAACCATTCTGTACAAAGACAGGATTGAAAAAAATACCCAAAAGGGAATCTTAATAATCAAATTCAACTCACGAAGTGTAGGATTATTGTTAAATTATGACTTGTATATATGGTCAGCAATCTAATCTGCGGTCCATACTGAGTTCAAACTGGGATGTGCCTTCATGCAGCCTCACCACAAAATATCATCTTTTAAATGTGTTTTTCTTTTCAATAAGGATACATTGGATGCAGATTCATGTTCAATATGAATTGTATGAAGTTTCACATTTCCTGAGATACAGTCACTCATTGCTTCTCCTACAGATTTATCAAAATCCTGTTGGATGGTAACTACTTTGTCTTGTTGATTGTCCCGAAGGTCAAGTGCTGCCTTCACAGTATGGATGCAAGTTAGAATAAATCGCAGTAATTTTGTTTAGTCAATGAATCCCTTCTCAGGTCTTTTTCTTATCAATGTTTGAAGGCCAGACAAATGGAGATAAGCCTGGGAAGAAAATGTTTTTTCTTAATGGTCCATGAATTATAAGAATTCATGCGAATAAATTAGAAAAAGTTAAGGCAGCCAGTTGAATGGGCAGTAATTCAGCAAGCTTACAGCTGAGGTTTATAAAACCTCTGATGTGCTTATATCATTTAAACTGTTGGTGACTTTAGATAACCAGCCATATCAGGTTTGTGTTGGCACAACTTCTTGCTGATTCCAATACCTTGTGTTGCCAGCTGATGGAATCTACATGCACATCTGCAACACTCCAGATCCCTGACACGATGTTGGGGAACCACTGAGTAAAGATTAGGCAGATTTACAAAGGAAGAGGAGGAAAAGTAAATGGCCAGCTTAATTTTTCTTTCCTCTCCTGATCAGAGCCACTTTTAATAGAATTGCTGCAGCTGTACACAGATCTGAAAATAAGATCTGAATTTTATTGGTGGGTATTGCTCTATAATAAATTCTGTGTTGACGAGAACTGTTGACAATAAGTGCTAAATAAAAGATGTTGGTCCCAGCAGCTCACTGAGACACCACACAGCTCAGAGAATATAACGTCAAAAAGAAAATAAACATAATTTTGAAATCATTCCACATACAATTTAAATTCAGTGAAATTTTTTTACACACAGATTAAATTTTCTTTTGAATAAATGGCCCTTAGGTGAATTCTCTGAGTTGACATTTGCTGTGATTTTTTTTAACAAGGTAGTTGTTTTGTGTATGAGCAAATTTTGGTAAAGTTATAAACCTGTATTTTTAAGCGTGGTTAGAATTTCATTATACTCAATGCCTTGAATAATTGTGTCTTATTAACCCATGAACTGCCAGAGAAAATGGTGAAGGCGTGTCCCCTGTGTCACTTAAAAAACCCTTGTATAGAGTTAGCAGCTCTCTCTGCTTTGATGTGAAATTGTGGGCTGAATGGCCATCCTCTTCCATAATTACCTTGTGAACATATTGAAGTAACGTACAATCTAAGCAATAAAATACATTACACGTTTATAATATGTGGGATTTTGTTTTACATTGTTTACACATTTAACATGTTCAAAACTTCATGGATATATTTTCTAAGGAATTTATGTTGAAGGTTAATGCCATTACAAAGCTTTTAGGTGGTTTCATTTGGGTACTAAAGTCCAAAGTGATCCCAAAGCAAAGCATCGTGAGATGCTTTGAGAAATCAATTGAGAGAATCTCAGTATTCACAAGGATCCCAATGTTGTGTTGGTATTCACAAGCAATCTCCAGAAATAAGAGGGATCCCTGAGAGTGTTTCACAATTTGAAGGTGTCCCCAGGCATGCATGAATATTTGCATGCTTCTCCATAAGTATGTCACTATTTACAAGGCATCTCTGTTGTAAGTAAATATTTGAATTAAGTCCCTGGAGTTTGTTAATATTTTTAGAAAGTCGCCCACAAAGAAGGCTTTGAGTATTGGAATTCTAACTTGCTGCACTATCTACTACATTGACCTGAAAGGGCTGCAGTGATAGATTTTTATTTAGTCTCTTGCTTTTACGATTTAAATTGAGTGCCTTCTGACTTTTAGCCTCTGTCTGCCACATGTTATTTTCTGATCAAAAGAGAGGACGTTAACCTTCTCCCACACATCCATCAATAACTGTCAAAGTGTTCCTTTGTAGGGGTCTAAGAATGGGCGAAGGTGACTGGCATCTTATAGTCCTCCCCCTCCCTAACGGAAGTGTTTTCCCTCCAATTCTTACATCCTTGACAACCCAACTTGAACTGTGAACTCATTTGCAGAATTTAGTTCAAACTTTCACCCTTTTATACCTTTCCTGCAGTTAGACTAATCTATAAATTTGTCTATTTATGTACTGGTAAACAAAGCCCTATTTGGATTAAAAAAATCATGTAAATGAAAACATAATTTGGCATTTTTCATTTTAATTTATAACAGTGTCAGGATCCTATATATCATTTCCATCAATTTTTATGGGGTTTTCTTGATTTTTAAGGAAGAGTCTTATAACTAGCACCAAGTTTTTATGTGCTCAGACAAAGATAGATTTCTTTAGATTAATGTTAAAATGCCAACTAAAATGCCCTCCATAATTCACTTATCCTCTTCCCTGGCTTTTATCATTAATCGTGCTGTTGACTTGTCTTTTTCACTGCATAAAAATGAGGTCAAGTGAGTAGTTTATGATTTAGCCAGTGCCTCAGTGTTCAAATATTTCCTGCATCAGAGCAATTCGAATGTTCAATTATTCTTGTTTAATCACATGCCTGCCAATGGAGTATGCCATTTAGTTTCAGGAAACTTACTAAACAGTTTCTATCTAGGTAGTATGGCTGCATAGTGGTTATGGCTGCTGCCGAGCAGTGTTTAATTTTGGCCTTGGGTGAGTGTGTAGAGTTTGCATGTTCTCCCTGCATCTGCATGGGTTTCTTCCAGGTGATGTGATTTTGTCCCACAGTCCAAAGAGTTTCAGGATAGGTAAATTAGCCACGGTAAATTTCCCCGAGCATCCAAAGATGTGTAGGTAAGATGGATTCGCCATAGTAAATGCATGGGATTACAGGGATAGGGTGGGAGTTGGATCTGGGTAAGATACGGTTTTGGAGACGTGGTGCAATCGGCTGGATGGGCCATCTTCTGCACTGTGTCGATTCTTTGGTTCAATGTGAAATGTTATAGTTGGGTGGGCATGTGAAGTTCAACACACTTGCATTGCACAGTTGTGCCATATCGCATTGTTACATAGTTCTGCAGTATCCTTTTACTCTAACACTTACTGATACTACCTTTTGTGTGCCCACTACAGTCCCCTTTCTCAGTTACAAAAACAGCATAAAGAAGATGGCTTAAAAAAAAAGTGGAGTGCTTTTTAAGTACAAGTGTTACTTTGACTGAGACTCTGTCAAAAATCAAATGATGGCTGGCAAGGTTTACTTAGGCCATTAAAGCATAAGGAATAGTATCAGAAGAATGATACCTAGAGTCAGGTCTAATTTATGAGAAAAAGTGAAGAAACTTGGTTTCTTTGGGCTTTAAAGGAAATGTGCAATACATACCAAAACTGCTCGGTGAAAGAAGTCATGATGTGGAGATGCTGGCATTGGACTGGGATAAACAAAGTAAGAAGTCTCACAACACCAGGTTAAAGTCCGACAGATTTATTTGATAGTAAATGCGACAAGCTTTCGGAATGCTGTTCCTTCGTCAGGTGAGCTGAAAGTTCTGATCAGAGAAGGGCATATAAAGGCACACACAATTTACAGAATATTGATTAGAATGCGAGTCTTTACAGCTAATGCACTATTCAAGACTTAAAGATGCAGACAATGTGAGTGAAGATAGTATTAAGCATAGGTTAAAGAGAAGTGTATTGTATCAGTAAGTGAGATTTTACAAGTTCAGGCAAGTCATGGGGGTTACAGATAGTGCGACATGAACCCAAGATCCCGGTTGAGGCTGTCCTCGTGTGCGGAACTTGGCTATCAGTCTCTGCTCAGCGGCTCTGCGCTGTCGTGTGTCGTGAAGGTCGCCTTGGAGAACACTTACCCGAAAGTCAGAGGTCAAATGCCCGTAACCACTGCCAACAGGAAGGGAACAGTCTTGCCTGGTGATTGTCGAGCGATGTTCATTCATCCATTGTCGTAACGTCTGCATGGTTTCCACAACGTACCATGTCTCAGGATATCCTTTCCTGCAGAATATTAGGTAGACAACATTGGCCGAGTTGCAAGAGTTCGTGCTATGTTCCTGGTGGATAGTGTTCTCACATGAGATGATGTCATCCATGTCAATGATCCAGCATGTCTTGCACAGGTTGCGCTGGTAGGATTGTGTGGTGTTGTGGTCACTGTTCTCCTGAAGGCTGGGTAGTTTGCTGCAAACAATGATCTGTTTGAGGTTATGCGGTTGTTTGAAGGCAAGAAGTGGGGATATGGTCCCCAGAAGGATAAAGGATTTTAGTTAAGTTGTCAGCATGGTTGGTGCAGACTTGGAGAGGCGAAGGGTGCATTCCTGTGTTATAATTTTCATTGCTCTTTGTCCTTTGTATATAGAGGCATATAGGTTTACAACATGGAAACAGGCCCTTCAGCCGAACTTGTCCATGCCACCCTTTTTTAAAAAGCCCTTAAACTAATCCCAGTTGCCCACATTTGGCCCAATAAAGGATGATAAACAGTACAGAAGAAGTAAATCTGGAAAATTACAAGAGTGGGACAAAGTTACATGGAATCATATAAGTAAAAGGCAAATTTAGGACTGGTGTCCTTCTTGAATTAATTCTGATCACTGCTTTTAATTAACTATAATTAAGGGAGTGACCCACTGTCACAATGCATAGGGATCAGTTGGGGAGGGAAGAGGTCAGGAGATTGGGGGCGGTGGTCAGCCAGGGGGCAGGGGTAGGGGGTAGAGAGCCTGCAGGGGGTGACTGTCAGGGAAGGGAATCAGTGTTTGAGTGGGGAGGGTTGGAGGGGGGAGGTGTTGGAGATCAAGGCAGTCCAGGAGGGAGGGCATTGAGATTGAATCTGGGAATGTTTGGGATGCCAGTGATTAGGCCATGAGAGGGTACAGAGAGCATTGTAGAGGTTGTGGGGTTAGCCAGCGATTCAGCTGGCCAGCAATCAGGAAGCCAGCAGTGAGGCTACAGATCAGTTCTGGTCTGCTCAGCGGTTTGCTCAGCACGCTAATTTTTTGGGGAGAATTCCGGCCAATGTCTATTTAGATAGCATCTGTCTTCCTTGTGAGAACCATGTGTTGAAAGCACTGTATAATTGCTAATTATTACTGTTCCAGAGATGATTCTTTCTGCTGCATGGAGAAAATGGAAAGGTGTGAGCCATCACATTTTCTTTTCCTCAGCTCTGTTTTTTGTTAGGCTTTGCTTTCAATAATTGCTCTCTTATGATTGAACTAACTGAACTGCACATTCTTCCAGACTGTCCCTGGTATGTTAATTAATGCCAGCAGTTTCAAAAATCTTTTGGAAAAGTTCACATCAACCTATTGAGAACAATCCAATTATAGGACACAGAAAGGTACGCCTCTCACTGCAAGTAATTGCTTCATGGCAGATGACCACCTAGAAGGACAGAAGGGAACACTTTCAATTGATGAAAACTTAGATATTTTCCAACCAAGACGGAGAAGGAAAATTATAGTTTTGCATCATTATTAGCTGGGAACAGCTTGCTCAAGTAATTTATCTAGCAGATCTATTCTTTGTGGGGATCTCATTGTCTTGTGTCGAGATTTTGCCAATCAACACTGAGTGGTTGAATTGTCTCAGAACAACCAAACTGTCATGCAGAAATGAGATACAGTTAGTTTCTGTTCAACATCATTAAAACTGTCCAAGACCAGGCTCAGTACGTTTCAGTGCATAAAAGAATTTTTCCAGTTGACAGACCCAGCCTGACATTTTACCACATACCACATTTTAACAGCATACAGGATTGTCTCTATGACTCTTCTGTCATGGCAATTTCACATTTAAGAATCCGACCAGAAATGATGAGAGACAGGGAACTACGTTGGATACTAACTAATCAGTCGAGGCACGATATGCTCCATAGCAATATTTTGGGCTACGTTTTGGGAAAAGCCTTCAAGATCCTGATGTTGGCTGGAAACATATGTCAGTAACATACACAGCCAGCTGGTAAGCCTCTTCCCTCAATTATAAAGGTAGCCACTATTTAAATAGCTGTCTCCAGGGTTAACATGATAGCTGAACTCATCTCCTCCAACTCCACTGGGAGCTGCCAGTCCAATCAGAAATCAGATCAGCATCTCTGAAGAGTCAGCAGTCGGCAGCTCATCAAGAATTGGCGGAGGCTCTGCAGCTTCCAACAGGTAGGCTGAGAACATCTAAAGATAATATAAAGGTGCTATTGGCCGAAAGGAAATCCCTCTAAGGAAATTCCGGGACAGTGGAGGCTGTCTTCCCTGGTTTAAGATAACAATCCCCAAGGGCTGCCAACAGGAGGTCAGGTGGTGCCTTCCCCGCATAGTGAGGGGAGTACGGGGGAGGGATGTCAAAATGTCGAAGGCCAGTTATAATGACCCTTCAAAGAGCGTTGTGGCAAGAAGCCTGTCCAAACCTGTTCCCATACACTGGGAAGTAGTAAATTTGCAGGAAAAAGTAGTGAGGATAGATTGTAGCAAGTCTTGGGCAATGTTCAGGCTTGGGCTCATAACAAGTAACATTTGTAAGACACAAGTGCGAGGAAATGAAAGTTTACCTAACTTTCCGTGACGTTCAACAGCACTGTCATAGTCAACCCCTGTAACATTCTTGGGGTCATGACTGACCGGAAAATTAACTGGACAATCCACATAAATTCTGTAGCTATTTCAGCTGGTCAGACACTGGTGGTAAATGACTCAAATGACCAATCTTCCTTTCAGTTTCTGTTTGGTTTGTTGGCAGCTTGTGTTGTGATTCAGGTCAGAAACTCCAAAGTGTTTTATAAAGCTGATCTGAATCATATGTTTTGCATTTTGAATTTGGCTAGGATAAGCATGAGATGCTTTACTTCAGGCATGATCCAATGGCCCAGTAGGGAGCTTTCATCAAACCAAGTTAATTAAGAATAAAGTTAATATGTATAGTAAGAAAATTAGCAAGAACTTTTATCAATTACAAACAAGGAACAAAACAACCACTATAGTGTATAAATCTTAATGACTATCTCTAATGTGTTCCAATTAAAATCAAAATCCAATAAACAAGTCCTTCAGATAGATTTGACACTGCACAGACTAAAGCTCATAAGTACTAGAATACTGGAACTCATTTCCCTGGGTTGAATGCTGATTTCAAAGGATCTTGAAAACTCAGAGTAGCTTGTAGTCATCAGCTCCCCAAAGCACCAAAAATATAGTTCTTTACTGCTGCATGGTAATAAGCTGTGCTTTTAGCCAACTGGCAAAACGTTCAAAGTAAAACAGGGAAACTTCTTTCAGTTGGGATTCCAACACTGCACTCCAAATAAAACTAAAAAACAATTCTTATTATCTAAGCTGCAAAAGTTTTTTTTTTCTTTCCCCATCAATAACATCACCTAACACTGTGAGCTGCAGAGATCATGATTAAAATAAAATCTTTTAAAAAGTCCTACAGGGACATTAACATCATACTTGTCACACTGCACATTCCTATTTAAGATTATTATGTGCTGCACATGAGTACATTATTGCAAGGAATTATTATCTGTGTACAGTCTATTCATTCCCTGTCCTGTATATTCCAGATTGTTACGCAGCTATATTCCCAAACAACTTTGGGAGAACATTGTATTGTAGAAGGAATATGCCATTCTACAAGTCAAATACAACTCAAGATAGAAATCAGCGCTTTCCTGGATGCTTTCAAATCCATGAAATGGAAAATAATGAAAAAAGCAGAGAGGTAGTTTTGATAATGAAAAGCAAAAGAATAGTAATGAGAAAGAATCTTTCAGAAGGTCAAGAAGTGGAATCAGTGTGATTAGAGATTAGAAATAACAAGGAATAGAAAACAATGGTGGTAAAAGTCTATAGGCCCCCTAGCAGTAGTTATATGCTGGACAGAGCAATAAGCAAGAAATAATTGGATCCTGTAACAAATATAATGTAATAATTATGAATGACTTTAAAGTTCATATAGACCAGACAAATTGTTAAACGTGGTCTAAAAATCTAGGATATATTTGTAACAGTTTCCTGGAACATTATGTTGTGAAACTAATAGAGGTACAAATATCATAAAAACAGAAAATGCTGAAAAAGCTCAGTACATCTGACAGCCTCTGTGGCGAAAGAAATAGAGCTGATATTTTGAGTACGTATGATTCTTCTCCAGAGCTGCCAGACCTGCTCGATTTTCTGGCATTTTCTGTTACATTTCAGATTTCCAGCATCCATAGTATTTTGGTTTTATAATCAGGGTATAGTGATTTTGATCTGGTATTCTGCAATGAAACGGATTTATTTCAGAGTGAAGGATTCTTTGAGAAAAAAATGATCATAATACAGTTGAAATCCGTGTTAAGTTTGAGAACAAATCATCTAGGCTGGTGGAGTATTCCATCATACTCCTGATGGAAGTAGGAGACTTGCACAGAGTGGACAGGCTTTTGGGAGTCAGAAGGTGAGTTACCTGTCTCAGAATTCCTGATACCTTTTCCGCTCTTACAACTATAGTGTTTATGTGGCTGATTAACTTCTCTTCAATGGTAACCCCAACGATGTTGATAGGGATTCAGAGATAATAATGACATTACGTGTTATAAGGAAATGGCCAGATTCTCACTTGTTAGAAATGGTCATTGCCTGGCACTTGTGCAGTGCAAATGCTTCTTGCCAGTTAGCAGCTCAAACCTGAATGTTCATGTCTTGTTGCATATGGACATAAAAGCTTCAGTGACTGATGTGATGTTAGTGCTGTTGAACATTGTGCAATCATCAGCAAACATCCATGTTTTGATCTGATGATCTAGGAAAGTCATTAATAAAGCAGCTGAAAATGGTTTAGCCTCAAACTCTACCTTGAAGAACTCCTGCAGCAAGTCCTGGAACTGAAATTATTGACATTTAACAACCACAATCATCTTTCTTTGTGCTTGGTATAACTTCAAACAGTGGAGAAATTTCCTCCTCATTTGCCTTGGTTTCAGTTTGCTGAGACTCCTTTATGCCACACTTGGTCAAATGTTGCCCTGATGTTAGGATGTTATGGACAGTCACTCTCAGCTTATCTTTAGAGTTCAGTTCCCCTGTTCATGTTTGGACCAGGGATCAGGAGTTGAGAGGCACTGGGAGAATTCAAACTGATCGGCATCAGTGAGCAGATTATTGCTAAGCTAGTGTCGCTTGATAGAACTGTTGACCACCTCTTTCATTATTTTACTGATAATTGAGAGTAGACAAAGGAGGCACTCATTGGCTAGCTTGGATTTGTCCTGCTATTTTGCAGTGATCAGGACATACCTGAGCAATATTCCACATTGTCAGATTGACGTCTGTGCTGTAGTTGAACTGGATCAGCTGGGCTAGAGATGCAGTTAGTTCTGAAACATAAGCCATTCCCAGAATATTGTCAGGGCCCATATTCTTTGCAGTATCTGGTATCTTCAGCTGTTTTTTGCTGTCATGTGAAGTGTATCGAATTGGCAGAAGACTTCAATCTGTGATGTTGGGGATCTCAGGACAAGGCGGAAATGGATCATCTAATCAAAATTTCTGGCTGAAGATGACTGCAAATGTTCAATCTTTTTTTAACTAATGTGCTGACTTCCCAATCATTGAGAATTAAGATATTTGTGGAGCTTCCACCACCAGTTAGTTGTCTCTTCAGTTAGTTGTTTAAATGTCCACCACCATTTGTGACTAGGTGTGACATGACTGCACTGCTTAGATCTGATCCCTTGCTGTGGCCTGTCACAAATTATTGAAACAGCCTCTGCTGTTTAATGTCTATTTTTTTGCCATGTTTGGTGTTATTCCTGGAATGCCCTCCTGAACTCTTCATTGAACCACAGTTGATTCCCCAGCTTGATGGTAATGGTGAAGTTGGGGATATATCAGGCAGTGAGGTTACAGATTGTGATGGAATACAGATTTGCTGTGCCCCTGGGTTACCCAGTTTTGAATTGCCAGGTCTGTTTGATAACATCTCATCCAGTACAGTGCTAGTGCCACACAACACTGTCATGGAGTGATGCATCTATGACAGGTAGGTTAATGACGATGAGATCAAGTGAGTTTTATTCTCATGTTTGTTCTCTCACCATCTGCTACAAATCCTGTCTATCAGCCTGACAGAAATTGGTCAGCTGAGTCAGTAATGGTGCTACAGAGCCAATCTTGATAATGAATATTGAAATTCCCACCCAGTGTACATTTTGCACCCTTACTACCCTCAGTGTTTCTTTCAATTGATGTTCAACATGGAACAGTACTGATTCATCAGCTGAGGCTGGGGGAGCGGTGTGGAAAAAGCACCGTTTTTTCCCATGTTTAAATTGATTCCATGAGACTTGTGGGGTCTGGTATCATTGTTGAGGACTCGCGGGACAGTGTATACCATTGTGCCGTTATCTCTGCTGGATCTATCCTGTTGGTTGGATGGGACAAACTCAGGGATGGACAGTGGTCTGCGATATTGTATGGAAGATATGATACTGTGAGTATATCTATGTCAGACTTAGTTGACTCGTCTGTGGGACAACTCTCCCAATTTTGCAAACCCCCAGTTTGCAGGTCAACAAAACTGGATCTGCTACTGTTCTGGTTAGTTGACATTGGATGGTCCTTCAGTTACATTCCACTGAGTGCTTTCTAGACCTTGTCAGAGGGCATTTAAGAATCCATCGCATTGCGGTGGGACTGGAGTCACGTGTAGGCCAGACCAGATAATGATGGCAGATTTCTATAACCTTCTATTTCTCTACATTTCATATAGATAATCCCAAGCAGTTATTTTACTGAAATTTATTCAAGTTGGGAGTTCAAGATTCAGATGAGAATTCTGAATATCACTTTAGATTACTGCAGTACCTTGAAGCCAAAAATTTGCAAGTTGTGTGAGGAACTGCAAAAATGTCATATAAGGACATTAGTGAACAAAACGGGTTTTTATGACAATCCACAATGGTCACTATTAATTCCAGATTTATTAGTTGAATTTAAATTCCATTAGGTGTATTTAAACACATTTCCCCTGAACATTAGCCCAGCCCTCTGGATTACTAATCTAATGGCATCACCACTTTGATATTATCTCCCTCAAGAATGAAAAAACAGCAGAGAAGTTGAACAAATAATTTGTGTCTGTCCTCGCAACAAAATAAAGGACATCTGAGAAATAACAGGGCAATCTGCGTAATATCAGTGATGGCTATTGCTTTCAAAACAATAATCAGGGAAGTGATCAACAGACACTTGGAAATGTTTGAGGTAATTAAGAAGCGCCAACAAGGAATTGGGAAAGGCAGGTTGTGCTTGACTCGTTAAAGTTTTGAGGAAGAGTCGGTGAAAGGAATGCGAATGAAATTATGTATCTGGAATTTAAGGAAGAGTTTGTCAAAACACCACTTAAAGACTGGTTATCTAAATTGAAGTACATGGAACAAAAGGATCATTCTAAGTTTATATTAAAAGAAGGCATATGAACAGAAAACAGTGAGAAGTGGTTAAATGGTTGTTTTTCAAACTGGGGGATGATAAATGGTGTTGTGTAAAATTTTGTGCTTAATCCACTTTCTTTCTAAATTATTCAAAAATTGGAATACAGAGTAAAATGTCAAAATTTGATACCAAACTTGGAGATGTGGTTTACTGAGCATGATACCAACTGATTAAACAGAATGGTGAAACAAACGGTAGAAGAAATTTAATGTGGAGAAGTGTGAAGAGATGTGTTTTGGCAGAAAGGATAAAGAAAAGCAATATAGATCAATACCACAGTTCTAAACAGTGTGAAGTGACAATCAGTATAGTGGTGTTCATGTGCATATATCTTTGAAGGTGGCAGGACATATTAAGAAAATAATTAGTTAAACATATGTGATTTTGGCCTTCATAAATGGTAATATTGAATATGAAAGCAGGAATATCATGCTGAAGCTGTGTAAAACTTTGATTTGATCACAACCAACAAATTGCGTTCAGTTTTTCACCTCACATTTGGAAAAACCTGTGGGTCCTTGAGAAGATGTGGTGGAAATTAAGCACAATAGTTCAAGGCATGAGGAATTATAGCTAAAAGATTAGGTTGAAGAAGTTGGGGTTATTCTTCTTGGAGCAGAGGAGATTGAGTGGAGATTTAATAGACTTGTATATGATCATGGCAGATTTAGATAAGGTAAACAAAGAAAAATGTTCCCATATGTTGAAGGTGTAAGAGGGGAACACAGATTTATGATTTTGGGCAGGAAATATAAGGAAGAGCTTGTTCACACAGCATTATGACTTTAAGTGGTATTTCACTGGATTTCACTGCATAAGTGAGTGACAGAGGCAGTGATGATCAGTGATTTCAAAAGGAAATTAGATGGCAATAGGCTACAGAGATAGAGCAGGGAATGGGTCTGATAAGATTGTTCTACTGAGGAGATGCATGGAACTTGATGGGCTGTCCTGTCCTGATTCCATAACTCTATGAAAGCATAACCAAGGGGCTAATAAGAGAAAGGAACTAACAGTGCTATACGAGCAAAAAAACAATTGTCAGATAATTAACTTTATCTTGTTTTAAGATACACAGAAATTGTCTTTTGTAAACATTATTGAGGTGAAGATTCTAATTTTAAAATGAATAATTCCTGTTTATAGAAGTATTTCTTGTGTTGTATATTTGTCTGGCTGCCAAGCAAGGCTGGGAGAAAATGCTGGGCACTTTCTTGATGGCAAAGTCTTATCCAAGTATGTCCATCTCTATTTCAATCATTCCGAAAACCTCCTCCTAATTTAAAAGGGTGCTTGAGGTCATCTTCATCAATCATTCTACCTTTACAACTACACCATGAGCCACCTCTACAAATCCTCCCATCTCATCAGTTTCTCAAATGTCCTAACTCTCCTGTCTTTTAAGTTAAATTTTTAACATGGAAATGATACATGTAATGAGAAGAAACTATTAAAAAAAACTTAAGTACTGTATGAAAGAGAAATTGTTTTAACTTTAGTTATTAATGGATTTTTTGTACATTCATTAATGGCAATGTTGCTGTTGCTCTATACATGATACAAAACCGATTCAACATCAGGTTATCCTCAAAGCTGTTAAGTTGGAAATTCCAAGAACACTTAGAAATTTTTAAATTTGCAGCTGTTAACTTTGCTCTGCTTTTGCTATTCTTGATATGCACTGGAACTGCAATGTTCTAGCTCATTTGTAGTTCCTGTGATACTTTTCAGCCTTTTTTCCATGTGTTTACTCCATGGTAGGATATTGTTGTTGATTCCCAGGGGTAGACATATATTTGTTCTGAATGCTGAGGAATTCTCAACCATTTATGAAAAATCTTGGATTGACATCAGCACACAAAAGAAAATTGGAACTTGTGCTTAGATAATTGTTTCCAGTTTTCTTATGGTTTCACAACCTGAGAACAGAGGTCGTGGGGTTTGCAGGGAAGTAATCATTCACACACACAACAGCACATTTTGTTGCGTTTCTTTAAATTATTTGGTGCTATTAATAAAAATAATTGCCATTGGCCATCCGTATGGTAATATCATTATCTTTAAAATAGGAATATTTTCTGAAGACAACTCCAGTTTCTACAGTATGTAATAAAACATTACACATCACATGAAATGGAGTCAACTCCCCAACAGGGATACTGAGCTTACCAGTTTGCAATCAGCCAACAGTTTCTGCTAAGAATGTTATTATTAGAATGGAGACATTAACTTCTTCATCTGCATCTGTACATTTCAAAGTAGGATTGATAAGGACAATCAACTGTCTTTTCTTTCTGAATATAACACTTATTCAAGGAATGTAAACTTAAGGCTGTAGAGCAAGACATAAGGCTTTTCGTCATTTGAACAGTCGAATTCCTATCGAACAGAGTATGTTGTGTTACTTTTTGACCATATTTCAAGCATAAAAGCAATCGAGTTTGTCTAATGTTCAAGATGTTCAATTCAGAATAAAGCTGCACTGAAGCAAATACAAATTACTGTTTTTTTTCACTGTGTAAAAGAAAACTAGCAGTTTGGGCCTCCTCATTTTCTTTGCTGAGAACATCTTGATGTAGCGCCAACATTGAAACAAAGCCATCATGGGTGCATGTCAACCTTGCTGAGTTGGTAGCATCTTCACCTCTGGATCAAAAAATTGTGGAGTTGAGCAGATCATTCTAGGCTGATGTTCCAAAATGGTACTGAGGGAGTTCTGCATTGTCAGAGATAATATGTCACATAAGATAGTAAACCATCTGCCTGTTCAGGTGCATGTTGAAGATGATATGACACGATTGGAAGAACATAGGATTCCCCTACATCTAATATTGCCCTCTTAACTGCACAAGCAAATGGTGAATTTACTGGTTGTTATTTCTGGGATCTTATTGATAAAGAAGGGTTGTTACGAGAACATACATCGAAATGAATTATTGTGTTTACCATTGTGCGATATTTCAGAGTGTGTAGATGCTATATAAATGGAAGTATTACTTATAATGATATGAATATTATGGTAAAAAGGATTTGATTTGATTTATTATAGTCACATATATTTTGAATGCAGTGAAAAGTATTGTTTCTTGCACACTGTACAGACAAAATGTACAGTTCATAGAGTACATAGGGGAGGAAAAAATGAGAGGTTGCTGGATATAATGTTGCGGTTACAGGTAGAGTGAAGAGAAAAATTAACGTATGATAGGACCATTCAAAAGTCTCATGACAGCAGAGAAGAAGCTGTTCTTGAGTTTATAGTACGTGATTTCAGACTCTTGCATCTTTTTCCCAACAAAAGATGGGAAAGGAAGTATGTCAGAGGTTTTGGGGTCTTTGATTATGCCAGTTGCTTTCCCAAGGCTGCAGGAAGTATAGACAGAATCAATGGATGGGAGGCTGGTTCTGCGGTGGACCAGGCTACATTCACAACTCTTTGTAGTTTCTTGCGGTCTTAGTCAGAGCAGGAGTAATACCAAGCTGCGACACATCAGGTTAGGATGCTTTCGATGGTGCATCTGTAAAAATTGTTGAGAGTTATATGGACATATACAAATGTTATTGTATTTGTTCTTATATCAGACATTACTATTTGGATTAAGTAATAAGAAAAATACTCATCCATTGTTTGTTTGCATATAATAACAATGTATCCCAGACATGGGTCATAAGCTTCTTATTCAACAGTATTGTGATATAAAGAAGTATTTGTTCTTGTACTTTTGGAATCACCTAGATTGCTCTGTCAAACATCAAAGCATAAATGGATATCTGCACCTGCCCAATTTGGAATGGAACTGGGATATATAAGTGTTAAACTGGCTTTTAATGAGTTGCAGCAAGTAAAGATTTTTTTCAATGGAGGACTGAAGAAGTTAACAAATCCAGTTCCATATAAAATGCTTTCTCCTTTTGAAGGATGAAGGGTAATATATTTTCTTTAACAGTATTGGAACAACTAGATCAAATATTAAAAACTTATGCTTGCCTTTTTCTGCAGCCCAAAACGCTTTAAAAACTCACTCAAAATGCTTCAAAGAAAAGGAAAATGCTTTTATGTGCATATAACTTGAAACTATTTTCAAAAAAAGCTGTCTTAAATTCTTTGACTAGAAAATGGGGAAAGCCTGATTTCCACATCGAAGAGCCAAAGCAAAACTGGAGTTAATGGAAATCAGGGAAAATCCTCCTCATGTTGGAGTTATGCCTGGCACAAAGGAAGATGGTTATGGTGATTGGAGGTCAAAGAGCTCAGCTCCAGGAAATCACTCCACAATTTCTTCAGGGTAATAACTTTCCTTCCATCATAACTCATAAGTAGAGCTGTTTGGCTATAATTGCACAGTGTTCAGCAGTGTTCGTGATGCCTTAGATACCAGAACAGTCCATATCCAAATGCAGAAAACCTGCATTATGTTCAAGCTTGTGTTGGCAAGTGGCTAATAATGTTCACACCACACAAGTGCCAGGCATTGACTACCTCCAAGAGAGAATCTAACCATCGTCCCTTGATGTTCAATGGTATTATCATTGCTGAATCCCCCACTATCACTGTCCCGGAGATTATCATTGACCAGATATTGAACTAGATTAGCCATATAAGTACTGTGCCTTCAAAAGCAGGTCAAAGTTCAGAATCCTGCACTGAATCACTCCCCAAAGTCTATCCATCATCTATACAAGGCATAAGTCAGTGATGTAATGGAACTCTCTCCTTTTACCTGGATGTGTGCAGCTCTAACAACATTCGAGAAGCATGACACCATCCAGGACAAAGCAGTCCACTTGATTGCTATCCTTTCTACAAACATTGACTCCTCCCGCCACTGTTGAACAGTGGCAATAGTGTGCATCTTCTACGAGATTTACTGCAGGAACTCACCAAAGTCTCCCAAATAGCAGCTTCTACTATCTCGAGGGTCCTCTTTCAGGCACTCACCATCCTGACTTGGAAATACATCGTAAGAAATCTCACAACACCAGGTTAAAGCCCAACCAGTTTATTTGATAGTAAACTCACAAGCTTTTGGAAACGCTGTTCCTTCGTCAGATATGTGGAATCTTTAAACAAATAAACTGGTTGGACTTGAGCCTGGTGTTGTGAGACTTCTTACTGTGTTTACCCCAGTCCAACACAAGCATCTCCACATCATGATTACCATTGGAAATACATCGCCATTTCCTCACTGTCACTGGATCACAATCCTGGAATTCCCACCCTAACAGCACTGTGAGGGTGTAGCTGCACCTTAAGGATTGCAGCAGTTAAAAAAGGCAGCTCACCACCACATTCTCCAGAGCAAATAAGGAAAGGTAATAAATGCTAGCTGAGCCAGCGATACACACATCCTGTGAATGATTGTTATAATTAAATGGGATGGGAAAGGGAGATTTTGAAACAAAACTTAGTTATGTCAGGATTTACACTGATTGAGGACTGGTGAGCTGATGGATAGTGTGTGGAAGGGATAAGAATGGGACAGAAGATTGGATGAGGAGGGACAGATCCATTACATGACTCCCTTGAAGAGGCCTTTCTGAAGTAGTTCCTAGGCTATTGTGTGAATTCTGTCCTTTATGCCATCTTTAACTCTCAGAGAAATTCACTCCAGCTCTCAGCTGGGCAGATGTGATGCACTAGAGCTCAGGACAACCACAGACATAGATTATCTCTCATGCATCTGCAAATATGAGAGTGTTCTTTGATAGACTATTGGTCTAGCAAGTCACCTCTGTGATATGGGTCTATCCTAACCCCAGAAAGGCAGGCTGTTTTGTCTTTCTTTCTGAAATAATAGATTGAATCAATTGATGAATAATGTGTAAAAATGGTGAAGCTTATAATCTTGAGCCATAATCAACTAGAGAAGTTTACTGTAATTTTGCTCTACTTGCCTTATCGCCACTGCATCCTTGTATCTGAGGCACTGATGGACACATCAAAGTGACTAACTGCTGTCCATTAAGAGGCTCCAAACTCTGACTATGGAAAGGTAATTGATTTAAAGACAATTAATTAACTTTCCCAGAATGGTGATCAGCAATGTTTGCAATTCCTCACTTTGATTGGGCCACCTTAGGGCTGAGACATTGACCTTCTCCCTCTTGAACTTTTGGATCTTCTGATATCTTGGTGCTAGTTTAATGTTCATTGATGAGGTGTCAGACCCCAAATGGATCGAATGATACAGATGTCTTATCTTTGACTTGATGTCTTAGATCTTTGACTTGAATAATGAAATAATCCAAGAGATCTCTAGGCTTTGATTCAAGGATTCAACCTTTCAAGTATTTCCTGTCCCTTTATGATTATCCTGGCCAATATCTCACAGTGTACCTTCTGAACTACTATATCTGCATCATCCCAGCCAATGACTATCTCCAAGAGAGAATCTATCATCTTGCCTTGACATTCAATGGCATTACTATCACTATATTCACCACTATCAATTTCCCAGGGGTTACCACTGACCAGATACCGAACTGGACTAGCCAAATAAATACTGTGGCTCCAAAAGCAGGTCAGAGTTGTGAATATTGATTCCCCAAATTGTGTTCATCATGTACAAGGCACAAATCAAGATCATGGTGGAATATTTTCTACTTGCCTAGCTCCAAAAAAATTTTGGCATCTTCCAAGGGGTTTTGTGTTTGTCCTGCTGAGAGAAGATAATATTGGTTATAATGGCCATGCTAAGCACATTTTGTTACTCAGAGGATATCCTTGCATTAGCTTCTCTACCATGTTTTAACCGAATAGTTGTTCTCCGATATCAGAGTTTTTCAAAAATGAATTAGCTGAAGTAATTTGAAGCCTTCGCACAGAATAATGCCTAAAAGGCAAAGTGCCTGACATGTAGAAAGGCCACTTTGATAGCAAAAGATTGACTTCAACATAGTAGACAGTCTCTCACACAAACACAACAGTTTCTGGAGAATCAACAAAGGTAAATGAATTTTGCATTTCTCTATTAAATTGTAAGCAAAGAAATGTTGAAGTATAGCAAATTTGAAGGGAACTTGCAGATATGTGTATTCCATTACATCTGTTCCCTTGCCCTAAAGGTCACAGGTTTAGAAGCTGCTGTTAAAGGAGCACTGATGAATTGCTACAGTGAATCTTGTATATGATGCACACTGCTGTCACTTTGCATGAATGGTGGAGGGAGTGAATATGTCAGTAGATTACGTGCCAATCAAGCAAACTGCTTTGTCCTGGATGATGCCAAGCTTCAAGTTTTTTTGGAGCCATACCCAACTAGGGAAGTAGAAAATATTTCACACAATCCTGACTTGTGCCTTGTACGTGATGAACACAATGTAGGGAATCAGTATTCACATCTCTGTTTTTGTAACTACAATATTTATTTGGCTAGTCCAGTTCAGTACCTGGTCAGTAGTAACCCCTAAGAAATTGATAGTGGTGGATACAGTGATAATAATGCCATTGAATGTCAAGGGATGATGATAGATTCTCTCTTGGAGATAACTATTGCTGTGATTTAGTAGTTCAGGAGATATACTGTGAGATATTGGACAGGATAATCATAAAGGGAGAGGAAATACTCAAAGGATTGGAATCCTTAAATGTTGATTAGTTCCCAGAGCCAAAGCTATCGAAGAAGTTCAGCCACAAGATAGTAGATGTTCTGAGGATGATTTTCCAACCCACACTAGATACAGAAGAAGTACTGGAGGACATATTTCTATTGTTTAAAAAGGATTCACAGGAATTGCCAGACAATTATGGGTCAGTTAGTCTGACATCAGCAGTACAATTAATCCTGAGGGATAAGAATAACTATCATGTAGAAAGACATGGATTAGTCAGGGATGGTCAGCATGGATTTGTTAAAGGAAGGTCTTGTCTCAACAATTTGATTGAATTCTTTGAGGAAGTGACAAGCAAGATTAATGAAGGTAGTGCAGTGGATGTTGTGTGCATGGATTTTAGCAAGGTATTTGACATGGTCCCCTATGGCAGACTGGTCAAAGAAGTAAAAGCCCTTGGAACACAGGATAATGTGGCAAAGTGGATAAAATGTTGGCTTAGTAACAGAAAACAAAGATAATTGTCAATGGATGACCTTGCAAATGAAAAGTTGTTTCAAGTGATGTTGCACAAGGCTAGGTGTTGGGAACCTTACAGTTTGTGTTTCGATTTGGACATGAACGTGGGCACTTTTGGGAAATTTGCAGAGACACAAAGATTGGCCAAGTGAATTGATAGAGTGGGCAGTAAAGTGGCAGATGGGTTTTAACACAGAGAAGTGTGGGGCATAAATTAAGGGAGTAGACAATAAATGCGAATATAGTAAGAAGATTAGATGAAGTGAGAGATTTTGGCATACAAGTACACAGGTCCCTAAAGGCAGCAATTCAAGCTTGTAAAGCAGGCACATGGAATGCTATTCTTCACAGGCAGAGGTACACAACATAAAAATAAGAATGTAATATTGGAATTGTATTAAACTCTGGTGAGGCCACAACTGAAGTATTTGTGTGCAATTCTGGTCACTACATTGTAAGAATACATAATTTCTCTGAAGAGAGTGCAGACTTGGTTGACAAAAATGTTGTCAGGCTAGAAAAGTGCAGTTACTGAAGAGATTGGATAAATTGTGATTATTTTTCTTAAACCAAAAAAGGCTGAGGGATACCTTGATAGATATGTACAAAATTATGAGGGAGAGAGATAGAGTGGACAGGATAAAATCGTTTCTCTTGGCAGAGAATTCTAGAACCAGAGACATGGATTCAATATAAGTGATAGAAAGTGTAGAGGAAGAACTTTTTAAGGCAGAGGGTAGTGGATATCTGAAATTCACTGCCCAAATTGGTGGTGGAGGCAGAAACCTAAACTCTTGGATCTGAATCTGCATCTTAAGTGTTGTAAGATACAGAGCTATGGGATGGGTGCAGGCAGGTGGAATTAGAAAGGGCACCTTGGGTTGGCATGAGCAAGATGGGCTGAATGGCCTCATCTGTGCTGTAACTTTTCTGTGGTTCAATGGCACTTGTGTGGTGCCACTTAGAAGCCCAAGTCTGAATGTTGTCCAGGTTTTGCTGCACACTAACACAAACTGCTACATGAATGATGCTGAACACTCTGCAGTCATCATAGAACGTCCCCATATCTGACCTTATAACGGAGGGAATAATTTATAGGCAACTAAAGATGGTTGGGCCCAGGACACAATCCAACAATCATAATCATCTTCCTTTGTTCCAGGTATAACTCCAAAACAGCATGAGAATTTTCCCATTAGCTTAAATGTTTCCAGGGCTCCGTGATGTTGTCGCATTCAATCAGTTACTGCTTTGTGTCAAAAGCAGTCATGTTAACCCCTCCTCTTGAATTAGCTCTTTTGTCCAAGCTTGGACCAAAATTAATGAGATCAGGGACCAACTGGCCTTGGCAGTACCCAAAATGAGCAAAATGCTCCGACATCAAACCATCTTGTGGGCATCAGGAAGAGGCCAAGATATATCATTCATTTGGCACTGCCAACTGAAGAATTCACCAGTCTTGCCTTTTGCACAGATATGCTATTATTGAAATTGGAGACATTTGTAGAGCCATCTTTTCTGTTTAATTATTCATCATAGAACATAGAACATAGAACAATACAGCACAGAACAGGCCCTTCGGCCCTCGATGTTGTGCCGACCAAAATAAAAAGCAATGCCCCTCCTAACTAAACCATTCCCTTCTCATCCATATACTTATCAGCTAACCTCTTAAACGCCACCAAACTTGGCGCATCTACAACAGCTGCAGGCAGGGCATTCCACTCCCTACTCACTCTTTGAGTAAAGAACCTACCTCTGATATCCGTCCTATAACTCATACCCCTTAATTTAAAGCTGTGTCCCCTCGTGCTAGCTTTCTCCATCCTAGGAAAAAGGCTATCCCTGTCCCCCCTATCTAAACCTCTAATCATCTTATATGCTTCAATAAGATCCCCTCTTAGCCGCCTCCTTTCTAACGAAAACAACCTCAAATCCTTCAACCTCTCTTCATCGGACCTGCCCTCCATACCAGCCAACATCCTGGTAAACCTCCTCTGTACCCTCTCCAATGCCTCCACATCTTTCTTATAATGTGGCGACCAGAACTGCACACAATACTCCAAGTGCGGCCGCACTAGAGTTTTGTACAGTTGCAACATGATGCTGCGGCTCCTAAATTCAATTCCCCTACCAATAAAAGCTAAGACTCCATATGCCTTCTTAACAACTTTATCCACTTGACTGCCTACTTTCAGGGATCTATTGACACATACACCAAGATCCGTCTGTTCCTCAACACTATTAAGAGCCCTACCATTAGCCCTATACTCTACACATTTATTGTTCCTGCCAAAGTGCATTACCTCACACTGTTCCACATTAAACTCCATTTGCCACCTCTCGGCCCAGCTCTGCAACTTGTCCAAGTCACTCTGTAAACTAAAACACCCCTCTTCACTATCTACAACCCCACCAACTTTAGTATCATCTGCAAATTTACTGATCCATCCCTCAATTCCCTCATCCAGATCATTTATAAAAATTACAACCAGCAGGGGCCCCAAAACAGACCCCTGAGGCACACCACTCGTCACCGAACTCCACGAAGAAAATCTCCCATCAACCACCACCCTCTGTCTCCTATCTGCCAGCCAATTTCTAATCCAATTAGCTAAATCACCCTCTATTCCACACATCTGCATTTTCTGTAGAAGTCTTCCATGGGCCACCTTATCAAAAGCCTTACTAAAGTCCATATATACTACATCAACCGCCTTACCCCCATCCACCTCTCTGGTCACTTTCTCAAAAAACTCAATGAGGTTAGTAATGCATGACCTACCCTTCACGAAACCATGCTGACTATCCCCAATCAATTCATTTCTCTCTAAATAACTATAAATCCTATCCCTAATAATTCTCTCCAATACCTTGCCCACCACAGAAGTACGACTCACTGGCCTATAATTCCCAGGAAGGTCTCTCTTCCCCTTCTTAAACAATGGGCCCACATTCGCCATCCTCCAGTCCTCCGGAACCACACCCGTAACCAACGAGGACCTGAAGATCAGAGCCAGAGGCTCTGCAATCTACTCTCTTGCCTCCCAGAGAATCCTAGGGTAAATCCCGTCCGGCCCAGGGGACTTATCCAACTTCAAACCCTCGAGAATTTCTAACACATCCTCCTATCTACTACAATACTCCCCAATTTGCAACCCTGTACCTCAGTGCTCTCCACAGCTACATTTCCAGCACTCTGCGTGAATAATGATTCACGACTGGATGTGACAGGACCACCTCTCTTCTACCATTTAAAGTTGGTGCAATGCCAACATCAGAGCTGATGGCTGAGATCAAGTGACAGTTTTTCTTCCTCCCCAGTTCATTCTCCCTCGATTCCCACATCAGTGATTGGCCTGACAGTATTTCTTGACTATCTGAATACACAAAACTATAAGGGCAGGTCTGAAGGTGAGGGAAGTAGAGGGTGTTTGTAAGCAGTGCATGATTACACCATCTGCAGCTTGCACACTGAAACAGACTGCAAGATATAGACATAGACATAGAACATTACAGCACAGAACAGGCCCTTCGGCCTTCGATGTTGCGCCGACCAATAGAAAAAGCAATGCCCCTCCAAACTAAACCATTCCCTTCTCTTCCATATACTTATCAACTAACCTCTTAAACGCCACCCAACTTGGCGCATCTACAACTGCTGCAGGCAGGGCATTCCACTCCCGAACCACTCTTTGGGTAAAGAACCTACCTCTGATATCCATCCTATAACTATCACCCCTTAATTTAAAGCTGTGTCCCCTCGTGCTAGCTTTCTCCATCCTAGAAAAAGGCTATCACTGTCCACCCTATCTAAACCTCTAATCATCTTATATGTTTCGATAAGGTCCCCTCTTAGCCGCCTCTTTCTAACGAAAACAACCTCAAATCCCTCAGCCTCTCTTCATAAGACCTGCCCTCCATACCAGGCAACATCCTGGTAACCTCCTCTGTACCCTCTCCAATGCCTCCACATCTTTCTTATAATGCGGGGACCAGAACTGCACACAATACTCCAAGTGTGGCCGCACTAGAGTTTTGTACAGTTTCAACATGACGTTGCGGCTCCGAAATTCAATCCCCCTACCAATAAAAGCTAAGACTCCATATGCCTTCTTAACAACCTTCTCGCCTTGACTGCCTACTTTCAGGGATCTATGCACATACACACCAAGATCCCTCTGTTCATCTAGACTACTAAGAATCCTACCATTTGCCCTATACTCTACACATTTATTATTTCTGCCATAGTGCAGAAATAATGAAGATGAAGTGAATGAGAGGAGGTCGATTGGCCAGGAACATGTCATCATCTTCGATCATCTTGGCAGTATTTCTTGCATTACTTCAAACGACTGGAAATCCAATTGGGTCACCTTGTCCTGAAAGAGAGAGTGAAGATTATTGGTGAGTAGTACACTGCCACAGTTGAATAGTTGGCAGTGCTGTGCTAGTTGTGGAGAACTGACTATGCAACTACCAGCGATGCTCAGCATGTGAACGTCAGATAAGATTATGAATATATTTAATGCTGACGGTGATTGTTGGTTTGCCAGTAAAGGCACTGTGGTGAATGGGGCACTGTGTAAGACTACTGGCGCAGTTAGAATGATATAGATAGCTAATATTAACTACAACAGCAATCTGCTCCAATGTGCCTTCTCAGTCTCTGTCTGAAGAGGCCTGCTGTATGCTTCCTGCACCAAGATTTCTAATACTACATCAGAGAATTTTAATGCATGCTGTCTGGCTATTCGTGCTATTTCTTCATGTTCTTGCAGGTCTTCAGCTCTTCTTCCAATTCCGCAGCCAAATTGCACCTCACTTTGAGAAGTAGGCCCTGGCTTTAAGCAGTATAGGTTAGCTTTAGTGCTACAGCCTTTCATGAACTTAGGGCCTGTTGCTGAGGCACTACTGAACAGCACATTCAGAGATAGCATTCATTCCACTATCATTTTAAATTAGGACAAGCAGAAAGCTTGGATGCTGCCTCCAACACTTTAGGCACAGGGGAATGGTACATCGGGATCCAGGTTGCCATGCCCAATTTCAGAGGCTACCCAATGTAGCCCCAGTATATCTGTCAATTACTATGTGAGCTATCTCTGTCACCCTTAGGCACTTGGAATTATACAATTGCAATGTAGATATTGTGTTTTTAGTAACCCAGTAAGGCTGTTACCCTGTGATTAGAATATACATATTCAGTTCTTTAAAACTCATTAGTAAAGCTTAAATATCCCCTTGCAGCAATCCTATCATCCATTTAATAAATTTAAAATGAATCTATGTTAAAGCCAGCAGTTGGATCGATTTTCAGGTTTAATTTACAGATGTTGTTTGCAGTATCCTCATTGCTGGAGCCAATGCAAGTTTATGGAGTTCAATGGCATTTGCAGAAGCCAGTAAGTATACACAGTGTTAACTGATCAAAGTACCTTACACTACTTATAACGTGATTAATGGTGAGGATTCTTTAGAACCATCAGAGGCATTACAGTGTGACAAATGCATTTGGAGGTTCTATTTTTATCACAAAACTACTTATATTGCCTTTTTGGTCTGTTTGCTGCAATTTCTGTTGCTACACAGAATACTAAAAATCAGTCTCTTTGAGTTTTCTAGCCAGCTGAGGTCAATGACCAGACTAACAATTTGTATTGATATCGTGCCTTTAATGTATGTCCCCAGGTGCTTCACAAGAGCATTATCAAGCAAAATTAGACATTGCAGCATATAAGGTACGTGAGGGCAGATATGGCCAAAAGCTTGACAAAAGATAGAGGTTTTTAAAAAAAGAGAAGTAGAGAGTTAGTGGTTTAGGGAGGGAATTCCAGAGCATCATACCGAGGTAGCTGAATGCCAGAATTGTTACAGTGCTGAAGGAAGCTGTTTGGCCCATCATGTTTGCACCGGCCCTCCAAATGAGCATTATGACTTAGTGCCATACTCTGCCTTTTCCCTGCAGCCTTTCATGTTGTTTCTATTCAAGTAATCATCTAATGCCCTCTTGAATCCTTCAATTGAACCTGCCTCCACTCTACTTCCAAGCAGTGCATTCCTAAACTACTCACTGTGTGAAAATGTTTTCTCTCTCATGTTATGGTTCAGGTCAGAAACTCTATAATGTTTTATGAAGCCCGCCTGAACATCTCTATCAAATCTACTCTTGGCCTTCTCCTCTCCAAGGAGAACAGTTTCAACTTCTCCAATCTATTCTCATGAGTGAAGTTTCTTATCCCTGGAATCCCTGGAAGACGCAAGTGCTAAAGTTAGGGATGCTCAAAAGATTCAGAATTTGATGAGTGCAAATGACTCAAACAGCTGTGAGCCAGAGAAATTACAGATATCAGAAGAAGCAAGATGTTTGAAAACCAAGATGAGAATTTTAAAGTACAAGACCTGTTTGACCTGGAATCACAGCAAGATTGATCACAGGCAGCGTATTTTTAGATGATGTCGAGTTTAAGGAGGGTAGAATATGTATTGGAATAGTCAGTTCTAGAGGTAACAAGGATATTCATGAGGCTTTCAGTAGCAGGTGAGCAAGAAACAGGAGGTGAATTCAGGCATTGTTACAGCTGCGGAAGTAAGTGGTTTTAGTGATAGTGCAGATATGTAATTAGAAATTCATCTGAGAGTCAAGTATGACAACAAATTTGCAAACAATTTTGTTTAATTTCAAACAGGTGCCAGGGAGAATCAGTAGCCAAGGAACTAAGTTTGGACGTTGGAGGAGGGGGGGGGGGCAGGAATTGGAGGGAAACCAAAGACAATAGCTTCAATCTTTTCCATATTTAATTGAAGTTTTTAATAGTCGACAGCAAAATGACCATTCAAAATTGAATTGACTCCTGTATGCGTTTTTATGATTTTTTAAAAACCAGTTTTATAAAAAAAACTAATCAGCCACTATCAATTCTCAAAATGTGTTCCTACTTGAGCACTTAGTTATTACATGTTGTCTTCCAACTAAGACTCAAGGCAATTATCATTGTTTGCTTTGTTTGTTGTTGCTGCACAATGATTTTAGCTGTTACATGCCAGCTCTGCTATCAGTTCAGATCCTTCTCCCACTTCACTGCTTTTATCCATAGTAAATCTGACACCCATTTTTCATGTCAATGTGCAATGCACTACATTTGGCTGTATTGAGTTTCATCTGCCATTTGCCTGTCTATAATGTTATTAAACTATGTTCAGAAGTTCTTTGATAATCCCTCTGACATGACTTCTGTTCCTTCTACAAATCCGACTAGTTTGTACTGGATTCCTGAGTCCAAGTCATTAATTAAACTCAGGGTCGTTGGGCCTCCAGCACTAATCCCTGGCCATTATGCTCATCTACCACCATGACATTATTTTGCTGACAATTACTGAAACTGCTTGCTTTCCTTCAGACAATTAAAAAAAAATCAAAACCCTGAAATCCCACTATTATTTTCTTATTGTAAGAAATGTTACAAAAAGCATATATGTAAAATGGTTATACATTTTAGAAAATATACAAGTAATATGGATTCAATTACCAAATTTGAAAGAACCAGCTTAGAAAAAGCTACATAATTGAAATTTCGGAGATGTTCTTCATGCAAAGCAATTTACCACGAATGACTGATTCTTCCCTTTTATACACCCCACTTCGGAATTAATTTAGCAACAATAAGACTATTGTGTCAGTGAATGCACAGCTAATTCAGAAATGTATATTCTGTACTCCAGTGAGCTGTTAATGTGCTGGAGGAAAGTCTGTACATGCCAGCTATCGTGGATAACAGGTCAATGTTTGACTGCTTCATCCAAGTTGTCAGTGTGAGCTTCTAGATTGTGAATGTTGGCAGCTTTTCCATTGTATGTTTCACCATCCAACTCAATTATGTCATTATCCTATGTTGGTACACTTGCAATTTTAATAAAATAAATTTTATATAATCTTCCATTAAATGATTTACAAAATTCCAAAACATGCATCTCTTGTCATATGAAGTGCAGTGATATGTTTGCAAATATCAAGAGGGACAGAAGGATGTCATTCCACCCATATTGGCTTTCTGAACAAGCTTTTTACCAATGCCACTTAATTGCTTTTCCCCCACTTTCCTACAAATAGTCGTACCCTATTCATCATAAGCAATGGTTCAAAAGCAACAGTGAAATGAGTGACCAGTTGATCTGTGATTCTAGCTGAGGGAGGACTAATGATCAGGCAATCAATAAACCTCCTGCTTTTCTTCAAATAATATTCGAACGGGCAGCCTAAGCTACAGCACCATACAATGTTGCAGTGTTTTATGAATGCACTTGATTCTTAAGCCATGATTCATAAGCCATGAGTCCATGCTCTCACCTGAAACTTGAACTCAGAAACATGTGATTCAGACATAATGCTTTCAAGATTAAAATTGACAAATACAAATTAATTTATTTTCAGAATGAGATTAGGCACTAATACTATTTTAATTAAAGGAATAGTTAATTTCTGTAATGTTGAAAATTATTAATGATGTGGAATCAGTGTTTTGCAGTACACAAGGAGATTTTTTGAATCAGCTTTTAGGCTCACACTCTTTATTTCTCCCTATTTGCTCTAATGAAACCCTGCATTAGGTTTCCAACCTTGTCCGCTATGAGAGAAAAATCTGATTTTCTCCAATCACTCCACATAACTGAACTTGCTCATCTCTGATATCATGATTTAACCTCAACTGTACATTACTGTTCACATACTTGACATCCTTCTTGAAGAGTAGTGCTCAGAAATCTACACAACATTAGCTGAAGGCTAAACGGAGATTTGTAATGTTTGAACAAAACTCAATTGGTTTTGTATTAAGTGTCTCTATTTATAAAGCTAAGCGACTTTGCCAACCATCACCTTAACTTGTTCTGTCACCTTTAAAGTTTTGTGAGCAAGCACCACCAGATCCCTCTGGAACTGCTCAGTTATTTCCTCGGAATAGCATCCTTTAGATTATACAGCCTTTCCGCATCATTTATTCCAAAATGAATTACTTCATAATGACCAATGTTAGATTGCATCTGTCACATGTCCGTCCATTTCACCAGTCTGTCTATGTCCTCTTAAGGTCTATCACGCTCACTATTTACTATGTCGATCAGTTTTGTGTCATACACAAATGTAAGAATTGCATTCCCTGCAGTCTGATCCAAATTATTCATTTATAGCATTATAGCAATGATTCTGACACCAAACTGATGGGGACCCTGTCCACTGCATACTTTCTCTCCCATCAGAAAAGCTTCTATTCACCACTACTCTCTGCCTCCCATCTCTTAGCCAATTTCATATGCAATTTATCATTGTTTCTTGAATGCTATACGTCTCTTTGTTCCAAATATGTGTGTTAATGAGGTTTGATTCCAGCCTTGGGTGACTGTGTGGACATTGCATGTTCTCTTTTTCGGTGCTCTAGTTTCCATCCACAGTCCAAAGATATGCAGGTTCAGTGGATAGGCCATGCTAAATTGCCCCTTAGTGTCCAAAGCTGTGTAGGTTACGGGGATTAGTCATAGTCAAGGCACAGTATTATGGGAACAGGTTGGAGATGGGGCTGGGTAAGATGTTATGTCTGAGAGTCAGAGCAGACTGGATGGGCCAAATGGCTTCTTTCTGCACTGATTTCTATGGTTTTATCAACTCACTTAGGCTCATATTACTACATATACTCCACTACCTTCATCAAACCTCTGTTACTTTATCAAAAAACTCAATCTTGGTAGAAAAGTTACTGGCAACTATGCTTAAGTACAAAATGAATTTTCATTAATTAGTGATAGAATCACCATATTAACAGGTTATTCATTTCACTGTTGTTTTTGGACATTGCTTCTGAGAATTGGGTACTACCACTTGCAGGGACATGGGGAAAAAAACAAAGAAGTGGCATTAATTAGATAGCTCTTTCAAAAAGCCAGCATGGGCACAATAGACAACGTGACATCCTTCTGAGCCTCTTGATTCTATATTTGCAATCATAACATGATTTACCACATACGACTGTGTTAGTTGTTTTAACCCCAGGCTTCTCCAAGTGAAAATTAATTTTGTTCTTGAGCATAGTCACCAATAACTTTCTTACCACTAATGTTAGACCTGCTGTATTACTGGGCTTCCTGCTCTACACTTTGTTTGAACAGGGGTAAGCATTTGAAATCCTTCAGTCCTCCGTTATCTAAGGAAAATTGGAAGAGAGGGATACCTGACTTCGGAAAGGAGCTTCAATCTTCCCACAGCTTAAAAAAATGAAGCTGGGTGGGAAATGTTCAGTTAACTCATCATTAATTAGTGACTTAAGGACCTCAGTTGGGGCAAGGGCAAGCTTCTCATCCAAGGCCTTGCCTGCCCCAACATAAAATCACTGTGTAGTTGGGGTGGATAGGAACCCTGACCTGTGAGTGTCACAGTCCTGTCCTGAGCTAAAACCTCACTGGTGGGGGAGCATAAAATTCTGGCCTAGGTTTAAGTGTGAAGAAACATTAACTTTTGAGTTTGCTTGATAAATATCTTTTCAAGTTCCCTCCCAAAGGCAGGTTTTGGTGCCTGTTTACTGAACATAGCAAAGTGCTGTGATTTATTTTGGGATGGATCGGATAAAAAGGCAGACCTTGAGTCTAGCTAGGCCAGAATCAAAATTGAATGCTGTGCTATTGGTGTTAATATGATCTTATACTAGCCATCAAACAACTGAGTTAACTGGCCCTCCCTTGATAAACATAATAAACTCAAATAACAGGGTGTACTGAATGAAAGGCATTTATCTTGAAAATATTCTCCACTTCGGTTTCATGTTTTTACCAAGAATTGGAGAGGAGAACTATAAAGAATGGGAGTTAATAGTATATTAACTTGAGCAATTGTCGCTAATTGATCCAAATGTAATACATGACAGACAAACAAGAGGGTACTATTGAACACCAAAAATACTCAACTTATGCCATGACTGCCTAAGCTTTGAATGAATGAAGTATTGTAGCTCATTTTCTGTTTGACTTGTTTGAAATGAAGGTCAAGCATCCTTTTTAAAACATTTTTTTCACAACAAATATTTCAAGAAAATGAATCTTTTAGATAGTCTTTAAAGGGACCATGGGCTGAAAATTGTTGACAAGCTGGTCACCATACACAATTTACAATTTTGAAAGGCATTCTTATGTCTTAAACTCATGGTTAGTATCTGTTGTTGAAAAAGGAAGAGAATCTCTCTTATTTATTTAGCAATATCACCAGTACTAGCCTTGTATTGCATGTGATACATGCAGAGCATGTTCAGCAACTGACAGGAACAAATATATTTTCTAAATACTAAATTGGTATTGCACAGAAAAAAAATTCTTAAAATGGATTGCTAGTCAAACCATCATACTTGTCTTACATAATGATTCCAGATACTTTTTATAATCTTCAGTGTTGAATTAATTAATTTAAATTTTGTGGCAAATCAATATTCTGAAGCATCAGGTTGATGGCTCGCAACTGAACTATGGTCTTAGCTTTGACATGGATACTTTATTAACATTCTGTCAGGTTACCAAACAGAATTAATAAAAATCTATGCCTCTGTGACTACTAAACATTCAGATTCCCCTCAGGCATAAAGTGTCTCTTCACAGCTTGCATTCGCAGGAGCTTTTTCAAATAGCTGATGGAATTCCAATCAAAGTAACTGTTTGCACACAGATAGGAATCTATTTGCTGTCAGTTCTACTAGCTAGTCTGGTAAAGAATGCAATATCTGTTTAGACAAGGGTGGCTCTTTATAATTTTAAGTCAAGCATTGCTTTTCTGTTCTCCAATTTTTTAGAGCACTGGTAAGATTATGGAGAGCTTTTTGGAGGTTTCCTGCTGTTGATTTTTTGCACAGCTGGAGATAAATGAGCTTTGACAACTAACTCCAGCCAGCGATGAAACAAAGACAACAAAGGTGCTTGTCTGTGGCCTTAAGTGGGTTATTCAAGCAGTTTCTGTTTTGTCCCCAGAGAATAACTGTGTATCGTGTTAAGAATTCCACATGCAGCTTTATTTAAAGCCTTGTGTTTTCTCTGTTAAACTCATTCGTTCAGATTGTTTGACTCCCACTGTGCTATGCAAGGGACTTTGTAGATTATATGCCATTCACACCTGAAGTTTAAAATACCTGAACTGACATTCCACCCCTGAAATGTACCATTCATTTCCACTAAATAAATGTACTAATATATTTTTGAGTCAAGTTGCATATCCTGACATCTTAAAGTTAAATTAAAAATATTTTCCATAGTCCAGTGAATGAATCTCTAATCTACAGACAAATATGCATCTTGTGCTTCTGTAATTAGGATCACAAGAGGCTGAGCAAAGCACATACACTGCCCTCCCCCATGTTTGTACTGTTAATCCAACTTCCTTTATACTTACAGTAGAATTATATCCCCGCATTTATATAGAATTATGTCTTCTGTAAAGATGTTTTCCTGAAATATTCATATACCTGGGGTCAAACTTTGTTCATGGTTGGTACACACTCTCTGTATTTCATTCTCAAACACATACCAATCATAACAAAAAATGTAAATGATGGTATGCTTTATCCCTGGTATTTTCAACATCTGTCATTTGTAAGCTCAACAGATAAGATTGACTTGAAACTTTCAAGAATTGTATCTATCAAGTCCTTTCACTGTTTCAACAATCTTATTACCAAATGTGTTCTTGAAAAGTTTAAAATATGGGCTAGTGTTATGGTCCTGCTTTTGGGCCAAGCTATGACTGTGAAGTCTGAGTCATATGCATAATGTCAATCATGGTTTTGGAAGAACAACACTATTTATTCTTGAATTTGCTTGAATTCTTTTAGCTTTCCTATTTAAAACTGGAATTTCATTATTCCCATTGTGCAAATGTAGAGTACGCAGCTCTACATTTTTAGTTCAATTGGAGAACTGCTTTTATTTTGTAAACGTATATTTTACTTGTCAATATCTGAAAGAACAATACAGACATTTCAAATAGCTATTTCAGAAAATGCAATTATATTCAGGCTTTCTGCATTGATCACGTTATATTCTGGTATTTCAATACAATTGTGAAAATGTAATATTCATTGGATAACTTAGAAAATTCTAATAGGACTAGACAGGATAAATGCAAGAAGGATATTCCCGATTGTGGAGGTGTCCAGAACCAGGGTCACAGTCTGAGGATACAAAATAGACTGTTTAGGACAGAGATGATGAGGAATTTCTTCACACAGAGAGTTGCCACAGAAAGCAGTTGAGGCCAAAACATTGTAATGTTTCAAGAAACAGTTAAATATAGCACTTGAGGCAAAGGCAATCAAAGGATATGGTGGGAAAGTGGGATCAGACTATTGAGTTTGATGATCAGCCATCATCATGAAGAATGCTGGAGTAGGCCTCGTAGAGCTGAATGGCCTCTTCCTGCTCCTATTTTCTATACTTCTATGTTTCTATACATTAAATGTTAGTCATTACACTCTGAGGGTGCTATACAATTCTCCTTCCCTCCCTGTACTATGGCCAAAAGACCTGAGACAGCAAACTGTCCCCATTGCGCCTCTGTGGCAGCTGCCCCAAGCTTTTAGTGCATTCCACAGCTGGAGAACGGATGGAAACTCAGGGAGCCCATGTTGGGTCCTTGAAGGCTGGGTTGCTAAATTAACATTTGCTGGTGGTAACAGTGGGAGTACCCATGGGAACTCCAACTAGCTGTGTTCTATTAATGGAAAAAACACCTCCTGAAATATTTTCCTTCTTGGGATTTACAGTTGTGTAAGTTCAAAGTGGCAAAAGATTTTTCGAGGTTGATCCCCTGCTGACATCTAACACATTGCTGATAATTAAATTTATTCCTCATGCTGAGCAGTTCTTAATCAGGATTTACTGTTAGTATTTCCAGGAAGAGGTATCTGCAGGCAAGCAATACTCCTCCCGTTCCAGCCTCAAAATTCAACAGTTACAGCTGTTTTTAGCAGACATACTGTGGGAGGTAGTTGGAAAATATAGAATCTATAGAAGCCTTTCTGATCACAATCAGCATAGTATCTATCAGAAACTTTTTCTGTTGATAAGGTCAGTAATGTGAAAGCTTTATTTTTATTAGAAGAAAATCTAGTGGCTCGATTTGCAATATGTTATTGATGCACAAGAAGTCAACTACCATTTGATAAAAAAGAATAACTTGTTTTCTATAATGATGATCGGCAATGTTTAAGTTGAATCTGTAGATCATATTCGGCCAAATTTTCCTCTCTTTGCAACCTACCCCCTGCCCCTGCCCCTACAAGCACAGTGTACCAGACAGATAGATCTTTCAGCACTGATCTTTACATTGCTTTCCTACATTAAGAACAAATCAAAAGTTTGAAACCAATTCCTGGCTTCGGTCATTGGGTGGAGTCTGTACATTCTCCCCACGTCTGCATGAGTTCCCTCCGAGTGCTCCAATTTCCTCCCACTTTCTGAAAGACCTGCTGGTTAGGTGCTATTCTCCTTCAGCGTAGCTGAATAGACCCAAGAGTGTGATGACTCAGGGATTTTCACAGTAACTGCATTGCAATGTTAATGTAAGCCTACTTGTGACAATAATTAAAATAAATCCAGGCTGATTTTCAGCAGGTAAGTTAGAAACTCCTCTGCTCCACTAATGAGATCCACATTCAAATGCCTCTGGCCAACTTCCCACCAGTTCCACCCGGAAAATTGTCAGGAAGTAATAGAGTATTGTGTGGCCTTGAGGCCACTTATTGTGGCAGAATAGGCTG
Source organism: Sphyrna mokarran (assembly GCA_024679065.1). NCBI lineage: Eukaryota > Metazoa > Chordata > Chondrichthyes > Carcharhiniformes > Carcharhinidae > Sphyrna > Sphyrna mokarran. Next base: position 95,714,648 of record JAGIQG010000003.1, read on the forward strand.
CTATAACCTACAAGCTAGACAGTAACATGGGCAGTGATCTCCACCTATGGGAATGGCAGCAAGGGTACAGTGTCCAGCAAAATCCAGCGATCTTGCTGGTGAGATTGTTATTTCTGATTTTTGCTGCCTCTTGCCAGTGACTTAATCAAGTTCACACCCATTATGGGTATATACCTCGTTTTAATAAATTTTACTAAATTTCAATATAATTAAAGAACATCCCGCCCCCCCACCACCACCACATATTTTCCCCCCTCGCTGTATTTTCAAACCACACCAATTTGACACCACGTTGACATAATTTACAACAGGTTCATCCAAACCTGTCTCTCTTCCCCAGAGATGTAAAGTAAGTATAGCCCTGGAGGAAATGGACATCGTCAGGGAGTGCCCTAATGCTGCACCCGGCACAGGTACTGGTAGTGACAACCTGTGCCAGGGAACATTGTCTCATTTGGTGGGATGGGTGGGGGGATGGGACTGGAGGGACTCACTTATTTGAGATAGTGGGAGCAGATGTGGGAGCTGGGGATGCTAGTAATGGCTATTTGAGATGGGGGAGGGCGGGTTTCATGCTTGGGAGAAGAGTGGGAGATGCTGGCATTGATTGTTGCGGTGTATGGTTGCAATGCCTATGATGATTAGGGGTGTGGAAGTTTGCCAGCAGTGACTGTTTGCAGGAGGAATGGGGGAGAGATGATGACTTTGATCACAAGAGGGTGGGGGAGTCCCTGAACTCCTGCGATGAGGGAGAGAGAGGGAAAGTTATTTTGCTTTGATTGGGACCTCTTTCAAAATGATGCTCAGATCTCAGTGCAGCCAGCTTTACTGGTGTGTGTACACCTGATCCCTCAGAGTGATGGCGTGAAACACGCCCACCTGTTTTTTTGACAATGTGTCAGAAGATCTGGAAAGAAAATTGGCTTGTTTTGCTGGAGAGAAACATACTGGTTTTCAGTCAGACCTTGAAACTTTGTGAGGAATTTTTCCACCCCATCACCAGAAGAATCGTAGCAAGTGGGGTGGGAGGACCATGCAAAGTCCATTAATTTTGGGTGGGATTTTCCAGTTTTGGAGTGAACACAGTAACGTTCTGCCCATAAGCTCTCACTTGTGGATTGTTTCAAAAGAAGCACAAAGAGCTTTCAGGCTCCCACAATGAAGGCATTCTGTGGGCCTTTTCTGACCCCAGTCCTTTCTTCATACCTGCACCTGACAAGAAACTCACCCTCTCATCCCACTGACGCTGTTGAGTTAGAGTTGCAGTGGAGTTCCAATGACATCGCCAGGATCTGAGTGTGTGAAAAGGACCTCAGTAGTTTTGCGTTCCGTCTGCTCAGTTGTGTGGGAAACTATTGGCTATAAGATGTGTCAATAACTAGTGATTTTAACCGCCTAGTTGTTTGGTTTCCATGAGGTAGGCAGTGTTAAAATGACTCCTGAAATATTTCCGTACTCAGGTCAACAAGTCTTGGCCAATATTTGTAAAAAGACTTTTCAGTGTTGTAGAAAAACTAAATAGTATGATTTTAAAGGGGGTACAGGAATAGTGTGTGTTTTGTAATTATAAGGATATAATTCCTTGGACTTACTTAATGTATAAGACACAAGGTACTAATTGTTCGTAAGGGATTAGGTGAATACCTCGTGGTTCATTTTTTAAGATCAGGCATTTAAGAACAGTTATACATTGGCATAAAGCTTGAAAATAACAGAACTATGCGTGAGTTCTGCTGAAAGCAAAAGTGAAACTGAGTTCAATCACATAACACATTTCCCTTCTTATCATGCTGATATTCCTTAATGACATATTACAACAGAAAGATCTCCAAATGTAAGTATACAAATCTTTGAAGGTGATAGGACAATTTAAGAATAGGTTCAAAAGCATATGGTATCCTTGGCTTTATTAATAGAGGCATAAACTACAAGAACTAGGAGGTTATGTGATAATATGACAAATTGTGCGTTAGGACACAGCTGAAGTATTGTGTTCTCTTCTGAACATCACATTTTAGAAAGATGTTTAATCCTAGGAGAGAGTGCAGAGAATATTTATCACAATGATATTAAGGATGAGGAACTTCAAAGAATCCAGGATTTGATAGAAATGTTTAAAATTTTGAAGGATTTTGATTGAGTGATGGCAGGGAAAGAGTCTTTCAGAGGACACATATCTAAGGAGATTGCAAAAGAAGCAGAGGTGATGTGAGGAAACATTTTCTCACACAGTGAGTTGTTATGGTCTGATGTGCACTATCTGAAAGGGTCATAAGAAAACAGATTCAATAATAACATTAAAAAAAATTGTATTGATCTTCTTGAAGGGGAAAAGTTACAGGGCTATGAGAAAGGAATAGGGGAGTGAGATTAAATGGCTTATTCAACCAAAGAACCACAAAGGATCAAATGGCTGACACCTATCCTGTATCAATTCATGTTTCTGTTAAAGGCAATTTTAAAATCAAACAGTGAGCAAAATGGCTTGTTGATCCAATCCTGCCCTTTAGATTAAAATGATCCTTTCACCATCCCCAGAAAGTTCCAAAGTAACAATGGAAGTCAGAAAGCCAGCTAGGATCGACTTTCATTTTTTTCTGTGGCCCATTAAACTATGTTTGTATCTTTGTGTTCCCAATTAAGATCTCCTTAACCCATACTTATCCTGGCCAATATTATAGAGGATAATCTGCTTCAGTTTCCAAAATGCTGCTGTGAAATTAGCTGCTGGGTGTTTCTTGAGAACACCCTTGCAGATGATTTTGCCTTTGTTCTCTCAGGAAACAGTTGATTCCTCTCGACAATCTTGCAGATAGTGGCTGAGGATGTGTATGCCTGTCCCTGTATTCTGTGCTGCAATGTTTCAGTATTTAACTTGCATTGGAGGCATACATGTTGTGAACTTTACAATCTGTGGTGTACCATGGCACATGTTCATCAGTATATGCAGATTTTTAATAGGTTTAAATTATTGAAATCCATTGTTTTGCTCACCCTTGGAATAGATTGTGAGCATCTAAAAGGTAATGCTGGATTACCAATCAGAACTTAAAACAATTTTTTTTTCTGTAATTTTAAACAAGTTGAATAAATCAAATCAGTTTGCAAGCATTATGATTGGCTCTTAATTAAGCAGCAAATTGTTTACTAAAAATAGGTCATGATTTCAGAGTAATAGTCACTTTGTTTCATCTGTTACATGGTAATAATTAGTAACATTGTAATATTGCACTACTTAAAGAGCTCCATTTTGTCACAATTGGGGAATTGTTATTCAATAAGCTAAAGGTTCTGACACTTTGAGAGAATTAGACAGCTGCACGACGGTTTGCAAATGATTTTAGATTCACTCAACTTAGGCCCAGATTTTGCAGCTGGTTTTAAAGACTGCTTGTCAGTGATGTTGAGAGACCTAGCATTCACTATGCATAGAACTTCAACTCTCTCAATGTGCAATTGGTTACAGCATTGTCTAATGGGGATTCTCAACTACAGGCTGGAGTGATGCCATTAAGCTGTCCACCCAACCAAACAGAAAATGTAAAGAACTAAATTAATTTTTTTTAATTTTAATTTTACTGAGAGGGAAGTAAAGATTCAGACATACATTTAGGTTTAAGGGAGAAGCTGAAATATCATGAACAAACTTTAAAATAACACTTATTAAAATCTGGTTTAACAAATCTAATAATAAGTGATCTCAAAACATTTAGCAAATTCAACAAATGTAAAATTAGTTTTCTCAGGTGACATTAGTTGTTCAACAGCAGTTATTACTCAGATCACTGTCAGACATGCAGTATCATCACACTCAATAAAGCTTAACTTTTTATGGAATTTCTAGCTGAAATTTGAAAGAATCTTAGGAAAAATTCTGATATTAGCTGATGGCTAATTCTGAGTTGGGATGGATCTACACTGTAGTCTGTAGTGGAGAAGTGAATGACAGACCACAACTTCAGGATTTCCATGTTAATCTGCACTTGCTCTAATTCCTGAAATTGCAGTCAGATTTAGAGCAGTAATGACAGCAAACACTACCAACTCGCTGTCAAAACCCTGCAAGTTCCAGGGAATTAATGTCTCAACCTTAATAGCACTGCAAGCTGGCGCATGAATATAGAATAAGAGCCTGAATACTTTTTAATGCATTGGTTCCAGCTAATTTATTTATTGTTTCAGATTTAGGAATAACAAAGTAGCAAACGTATTGGAATTGCCCTGTGAAGTTTTGCTTGAACGTTGCTGCAGATGTATAGACCAGCAAAGTCAGCCCCTGACAATTCAGTGTCAGCATCCAGAAGACCTGCTATCCCTTAGATTTAGTTTACAAAATGGAATTTGCTGCGGGCAATAAGTTATTGTTATATTACCCTGCTAAAACATAGGCGACATCTGGAAAAGAGCCTCCAGGAGTTTGGAACAAGATAAATCGGTTCTTGGTGCAGGGAAGTGACGGTTTAAATTCACCGGAGGCCAAAAAGATGTATGCAATGAAGCTCTGTGAAGGGTGCCCAGGGCACATAACGTACATTAATCTTTCAGGGTTATTGGACATGTCCTGAAAGTTCATCCAAGCTGTTCGTAAGATGACAGTGCCTTTTAATAAATTCTTTCTGTGTGAGTACAATATCCATGAGTTTTTAAACAAATAAATCCTTAAACTACTTGCTCCAAGTTCCATTTTTAGTGGATTAAGTTAGTGCTTTTGTTCTGTTGACAGTATATGAAAATTGTATTTTAACTAACCACAACTGACAGAAGTGAACAAAATATTCTGCCGTTTATTGAACTATCAGATCATCCGAACATTGAACTTTTCACCTTGTTAATTCAGAAGATATTTTTCAACTCTTAGAACATATTAGAACATTACATTGGACTATGTGCTATTGACACCAGTCTGATCCAGACCAGTCGAGCCCTCCCTCCAGCCCCACTCCCCACACATCAAAGAGTCAAGATGCTATGGCAACCTCCATTTTACTTACACACATGTTGTAGTCCAGAGCTAGGAATAGCGATGATACAGACTCCAATTTTTTTTCATCACTTGGACAATCAATCATGCCAGGCAGCATGGTGGCACAGTGATTAGCACTGTTGCCTAGCAGTGCCAGAGACTCAGGTTCCTTGGATGTTTGTGTGGAGTTTGCATATTCGCTACATGTTTGCATGAGTTTCCTCCAGGTGCTCCAGTTTCCTCCCATTGTCCAAAGATGTGTAGGTTAGGGGTTACGGGGATTGGGCCTGAGTGGGATCATTGTCAGAGAGTCAATGCAGGCTGAATGGGCCAAATGGCTTGTTTTTGCACTGTAGGAATTCTATGTTCATTTGGCTGACCAGGAATTTCTACTGTTCTCCTCTTCCCAACCCCCATCCCCATCCTTTTGGCATTTATTGGTAGAATTTACAAGTTTTCATCATGGCCGGTGAGTCCTGGAGTGGGACTTAAACCTAAAACTTCTGGCTCAGAAGCAGAGATGCTACTCACTGCACCACATGACCTCCTGCCAACCTGCAAGGAACAGCATATTTTCCTGCTCATACAAATGAGGCAAACATGGTTTTGAATGCTAGATACAAGAGTCACGGTTAAGTCATGGCCTTCAGCATTCAATGGCAGCATATCAAGTTGAAAAAAAAATGAGTCCTGAGAAAGCACATTCAGAGTAGATCCAAATAGCTCATCATCCAGCAAGAAAGATATGGGTGGCACAGTGGTTAGCACTGCTGCCTCGCTTCACCAGGGATCTGGGTTCGATTCCTGGCTTATGTACAGAGTTTGCACATTCTCCCCATGTTTGCGTGAGTTTCCTCTGAGTGCACTGGTTTGGGCCAAATGGCCTCCTTCAGCACTGTAGAATTTATGATTCTATATTGTCACAAAATTGTTTTCTACAGGCAACGAGATCATTACCTTTTTCTTCAGATGTAGCAGGCCAAGTGCCTATTCAATGCTGACATTGCTCCCAGTTTGAAGCTCGGGAGCCTTCTTCCCAATATATAAATGTTCCTGGAGCTGGAAACATTGTTTGGGTCAGGGAAAAGCCTAGAAAATGAACTGAATTTCTGTGCCAACAGTGATGCCTTCAATTCATGTTGGAGAGGCAAACAAGCCCAGTCTTCAAATGTTCTGACTGAATTAAAATGACAACTATCAAAATAAGAGGAGACAGAATTGTTTCATTTTTATAATGATTGTATGTAAAAGCATTTTGTTGCATTGAAAAATCAAAGCTTTTCTATGCTGCTTGTATTAAAATGACAACTATTTAAATGAAACAAGGTAGATTTGTTTCATTTTTATAATAACCATACATAAAAGCATTTTGTTGAGTTGAAAATCAAAAGTTCCCCACAGCTGCTGAATGCAAATGTTATTCAAAAATTTGACCATTCAGCTTTCATGTTTTCTTTGGAAGTGCACTTTTGAAAAAACCTAATACTGAAAGATTATAGAAATGGATTGAAAATTACTCAGAGCAATGATGGAACCTATTATTTTGCAGGAGAAATTTAGGTTACTCTTTCACTGAGAATGATCCATAGAACAGAAAGATTGGAAATATTTCCAACTGTATTCTGCAAATTGTTAATGAATTGGATTATAAGAGGAATAATATTCATTAAACTAGAGAAATTATATTTTAAGGTTAAAACAAACAGTGGTGTAATTTATTGAAATATCTAAAAATAATAATGAAAAAGGCATAATTCAGGCTTTAAAGCTGCAGAAATGCATCTGATGTAATTTTTTCAAAGTAATTACTTTTAAAGAAGTTCATAGTCATAGAATAATACATTGGTGAATAATACAGAACCATGCCCTTTGGTCCATCATGTTAATGCCAACCATCAAATATCAATCTGTACTAATCCTGTTTACCAGCACTTGGTCCGTAGGCTACTATGCCTTGATAATGTATATACTCATCCAGACACTTCTTAAATATTGCGAGGGTATCTGCTTCTGCCGCCCTCTAAGGCAGCAAGTTACACACTTCCACCAGCTGCTGGATCAAAAACATTTTTCTCAGATACCCTCTAAACCATTTAGACGTCACTTTAAACCTGTGATCTCTGGTCTTAGACACCTGCCATGAGGAACAGATTCTTCTGATCTAGCCTGTCTTTGCCTATCATAATTTTTATACCTCTGTCAGATCGCCTCCCCACCCCACCAATCTCCTCTGCTCCAGGAGAAACAAACTCAGCCTACTCAGTTTCTCCTCATAGCTGACAACGTCCATCCCAGGTAACACTCTGATGAATATCTTCTGCACCCTCTCCAGTGCAATCATGTCCTTCCAATAGTGTGGTGACCAGAATTGCACACGATACTCATGTGTGGCTTAACTAATGTTTTATAAAGCTGTGCCAAAACCTCCCTGCTCCTATATTCACTGCCCTGGCTAAAGAAGGCAAACATTCCATTTGCCTTCTCCACTACCCTATCTACCTGTGCTGACACATTCAGAGATTATGAACTTGTTCATCAATGTTCAGTTGTTTCTCAATACTCCCAGGAATCTACTATTCATTGTGTACATCCTACAAAGAATGCATTACCTCACACTTATCAGGATTAGCTTCAATCTGCCCAGCTCACCAGCTGATCAATATCAGTCTGCAATTTAAGACAATCCTCCTCACTCTCAACATTACCACCAATTTTCACATCATCTCCAAATTTACTAATTGTACCTTCTACATTCACATCCAAGTCTTAATATGTGTAACAAACGGCAAGAGAGGGCACTGATTCCTGTGAGCTGTATCATGCAACAAAAATGTTGTGAAAGGCAAATTCCATAAAATCAGATTTAGGCTGGCCAAGCTTTAGTTCAAAGGTACTTTTGTGGTAAAGGTATATTGAAGCTTTTTGGAAATGTTAGGTGGAACTTTACAGTTTCTCCAGAAGCAGTTTGGGCTTGGGGATCATAAAACCAGGGTGCCTTGCTGGCCGGTACATACAATGCATCTACTGGTATTTCACTAGCAGTGGGGAGATGGGAGCATCAGCATAAGGAGGCCACATGTTTCTAGGCCAGTTGATGGTGTTATAATCCCACAGAAAGATATTTGACCTCCCAGCGACTGACTGAAAAGATCATATAATAAGTTGGAGACTCCTCTCTAACCCAAGTGAGGAAAATCTTCCAGCCTCCATTAATTCTCACGATCCCAGTCTCTTCAAACTGAGTTTGAGTCATCATCTGTGTTCTCTAATTCAGGTACAGAATTTGTGATCTCTGTTTTCTTGCTCGCTCAGGTTCTTGATGACTGACTTGGGTCTGTTGGGCTCAGTGATACCTCAGGAAATCCTATAACCCAATGCTAAAATGGCTTTGCCATTTATAAAGCTGCAAGAATGTAAATTTTCTACCCTCCCAAAACATACCTTCATGGCAATGTAAATCCGTAAGCCTTGTACCCAGGTAGAAATACTAATTTACTATCTCATGGACTCTCAATTGAGTTATATTTTAAAATTAAACCAAAAGTTAACCTGACACTCTTAATACCTCCATGTCAGACTTGGAAATTAACATGCACAGTGTTATCTTATCATCTTCTACAGATGTGAACATCTTACCGTTTCTAACCATTAAGTCAAGCTGGACTCCACCCTTTAACAACCAAGTCATTCAGGTCACATGATTCGTCTAGTCATTCCTCACTTTACCATAAATTAAAGCAATTGTTCAAAAATGTAACAATCATATAAACTTTATATTTGTAACCATAGCCAAATAATGGTCAGATAAAAACCTTTCTCCACTGTTGATGATATTTTCCCACTAGTAAGACATGCCCATACCACGTAGCAATGCTGTCAGGCACCCTGCACCCAAAGGAAATCCACCCCATGGTTCTCCTTCCCCACCCCTATGTCTCCCCTTTCAACCCCCCCAAGCCCAGTTCTCTACTTGTCTTACCAGGGCCTGTGTGACTGGTTCAGACTGACTCACACTTTCACCTGGCTCTGTCAATGTTCCTTGTTGGACATTCCCTCCAGTCCCAACAATGACCATCACTTCTTGTGGCATGCTGGAATGAGACAGCTGGCCTCCATCTGATTAGCTGGCAGACCTTGGAAGTGGGAGTTCCTCCACAATGGTGGCAGGAGTTTTAGCTTGAGCCAATGAACAGTCCAATATCTGTAAAATTCGCTCAGGCAACCTGGCTAAGCAGTTACGGGCTCAGCTATTCTGCCAGGACCAGGACCATAGCCTTCTTGTGAAATTCAACCCATTGTGAATATGAAGTCATGTTTGCAACTTGGTAACACTTCCTAAATGCCTCCATAAAGTTTTCAGTATACAAGTTGCTTATATATGGCTGTGGTACAATACTAAAATTCTAACAAAATGTGAGAGAAGTCTTATCTGAGCATCCCTACTGATTTATATTTGATTTTGTATGATTGTGTTACTCATGTCAGTTTAATACAGCAAAACATCAAATTATTTTGAAACAAACAAAATTTACTGACCATTGAATGGTGAAGCTACAAGAATGTAAATTTTCAATTTTGTTCTACTTGCACTGCCTTTTATTCAATTATGTAGTCACGGGTACAACAGTAAAAAGTAATCAAAAGGGAATAATTACAATGATGATCCACAGCCAAGCAACACAATAAGGGAAATATCCAAATAAATGATATCGATGCGGTAAACATTCAGAAGTTGCTGCAAATGGATGCCTCACCACCCATGCATCTGTGATCCTTCACAATCCACTTTTCTGAGGCAATATATCAGACAGGCACCTGGGCCATTTCCAGCACAGCTGCAAGCCCTCTTCACCAGGAATACTAGGTTTTTAAAACCTGACCTATTGCCCTGGAAGCCCTGATCAATGCTTGACAGCAGAGAAGTATGGCCTAGGATTTGAGGGTGTGGCTGTGGGGAGACAGCAGTTATTGTATCACCGTGTCCTGTCACCAAATTCAATCATTATTCTCAATTTACAGTCGGAACCCTTAACATACCCCAAGTCCCCCTGATGTCTAAACTCGAGTATAATCACATGAATAGAGACAACTGGAAATGTGAGAAAGGCCAGTAGATCTATACAATATGATACATTAGTGAATTGTATATACATGTCTGACCCAGAGCAATGAAGCAAATCATCAATGTAGAAATTCCCTAACACAAGAACAGTGACTGCAGTTCAAAGCCATTCATGTATCTGACTGCTTTGGCATGTTACTGAGTAGAATAACAAAATACTAAAATCATTTTATTATTAGCACTGTTACAACACCAAACCTATGAATCAATAATTCACACGTGTTTAAAATCTTTTTCTACTATTCCATTTGATTTACTTAGTTTCAAACCAACTCTTTGGATTATTTGTTTTTCCCACAAACTTCAGTGTTTTTAATGTACATTTTCTAGGTCGTTGCACATTGGGATCTTAAGCTGAAGTCAAGTTAGAGGATGGACAACAATTGTGCTGGGCCTTCCAGTTGTAGTTTTCAATCCCTCTTTTAAAATTATGTATTCAAACATTATTTTTATATTTCATTATGAATCCCTACATCCTTATTTATGATGGAAACTGCCAAAGTAAACTTGTGTGCTTAGAGTCTTCTGTCATGCCATAACATGGAACAGGCTGACTGTATCATGGATTGCTTGACAGCCCATTCCAGGAATAATAAGTCCTTCTTCGAGGAGTTATTGGAGTATTCTCTGAGCTGCTTCCCTCAAGGGGAAAACACAAGGAACAGAATTCTGATTGCACAATCAGTAGGAGAATGACCCTGGCAAATCAGAAATATCTTTAAACATCTTGGCCAGCCAAAGCAGATTTCCTTTCATCTTCATGATTTCCCAACCATTTGCTGCACACACAGACTGAGGCTGTGGATAAGCTTCATATGTGATGTTTCTGATGGTCTGCCAGCATTCTTCTCCACAAGAGAACCCCTGGGATCATGATTGATTTCGACCTGCAGCCAGAGTCCAATACATGCCTCTACTGTATCAGACTGCATGTCTACTATATCTACCTAAAGAGAGAGCTAAAAAGAGCCAGGAGGGGACATGAGAAGTCTTTGGCAGGCAGGATCAAGGAAAACCCTAAAGCTTTCTATAGATATGTCAGAAATAAAAGAATGACTAGGGTAAGATTAGGGCCAGTCAACGTCAGTAGTAGGAAGTTGTGCATGGAGTCCGAAGAGATAGGAGAGGTGCTAAATGAATATTTTTCATCAGTATTCACACAGGAAAAAGACAATGTTGTTGAGGAGAATACTGAAATACAGACTATTAGACTAGAAGGGATTGAGGTTCATAAGGAGGAGGTGATAGCAATTCCGGAAAGTGTGAAAATAGATAAGTCCCCTAGGCTGGATGGGATTTATCCTAGGATTCTTTGGGAAGCTAGGGATTGCATAAATTGCAAAGCTTTTGGCTTTGATCTTTAGGTTGTCATTATCTATAGGAATAGTACCAAAAGACTGAAGGATAACAAAAATTATCCCCTTGTTCAGGAAGGGGAGTAGGGAAAACCCTGGTAATTATAGACCTGTGAACCTTACTTCTGTTGTGGGCACAGTGTTAGAAAGCATTATAAGAGATAAGCTTTATAATCATCTAGAAAGGAATAATTTGATTAGGAATAATCAACACAGTTTTGTGAAGGGTTGGCCGTGCCTCACAAACCTTCTTGAGATCTTTGAGAAGGTGACCAAAGAGGTGGATGAGAGTAAAGCAGTTGATGTGTATATGGATTTCAGTAAAGCATTTGATAATGTTTCCCATAGTAGACTATTGCAGAAAATATAGAGGTATGGGATTGAGGATGATTTAGCGGTTTGGATCAGAAATTGGCTAGCTGTAAGAAGACAGAAGATAGTGGTCGATGGGAAATGTTCGTCCTGGAGTTCAGTTACTAGTGGAGTACTGTAAGGATCTGTTCGGGGGCGACTGCTGTTTGTCATTTTTATAGATGACCTGGATGAGGGTATAAAAGGATGGGTTAGTAAATTTGTGGATGACACTAAAATCAGTGGAGTTGTGGACAATGCAGAAAGATGTTGCAGGTTACAGAGGGACATAGATAAGCTGCAGAGCTGGGCTGAGAGGTGGCAAATGGAGTTTAATGGAGTGTGAGGTGATTCACTTTGGAAGGAGTAATAGGAATACAGAGTATTAGGCTAAAGGTAAGATACTTGGTAATGTGGATGAGCAGAGAGATCTTGGTGTCCATGTGCATAGATCCCTAGAAGTTGGCACCCAGGTTGATAGGGTTGTTAAGAAAGCATATGGTGTGTTAGCTTTTATTGGTAGAGGGATTGAGTTTCAGAGCCAGGAGATCATGTTGCAACTGTACAAAACTCTGGTGCAGCTGCACTTGGAGTATTGCATACAGTTCTGATTGCCACCTTATAAGAATGATGTAGAAGCATTGGAAAGGGTGCAGAGGAGATTTATCAAGATTGATGTTGCCTGGTATGGTAGGAAGATCTTATGAGGAAAGGCTGAGGGACTTGAGGCTGGTTTTGTTAGAGAGAAGACAGTTAAGAAGTGACTTAATAAAGGCATACAAGATGATCAGAGGATTAGAAAGGGTGGACATGTTAGTGGAAATGTTAACTGCTCATTTTGAATTCCATGAGAAAATGCACAAAACAATTAAAATAAACCTACTCTATTCATGCTAATTACATCCAATTAAGTTTGAACTGCAGTGAACTATTGATCATTATCACTATCCTTGCTTTCCTGGTTGATTTAACTTACTGTGATTTAACAGGCAACCTGGACACCCTGAGAAGGGCAATTCTCGCATTCTCGCTGTTAGCAGCTTTAGTCTTAATCTCCAAGAAGACACTCTGCTCTTTCTTCTTTTATCTTAGCTTCTTTCTGGATATGCGAATGTGTAACCTAAGGCAAATGCTGATATGTAACATGCTCCCAAACCTGTCAGCCAGAATTAGATATTGCATCAACGCACAGGTTTCAAACCCATGGCAAATCCAGCTCTGGTTTACTTGCATGTTTACAACCACAGACACATTAATAAACGCCTTCCTTCAACACATTGAAACAATTGTGATTTTGTTATTCTGCTGAAATTCTTTCCAGTTATCCTGTAATATGCTTTCTTTTACTTTATTTGTAATTAGAGGAACAGCAAAATGTTCTCATAGCTCACTTATGGACCAGTTTAAGATCATCAGTCACCCCAAAACATGTATCATTTGATCAATTAAAGAAACAGAACTCATTCCATTTTGACAGCAGTATCTTATCTGTTTGTTTTCTTACATTGCACTTTGGAGTTGGTTATAGGACAAACACAAAATAAAGTGGTTGCGGATTGGGCGTAAGGAAATGCATGATCAGGTCTGAGAAAAGAGAATAGGGATGCAAGAGCATTTCAGAATACTGAAATTGTGGCCTCTTTCCAAATTTCAAACCTAATCATCCAAAGCTAACCACATCTTTGCAGATTTAGTCACTTACAACACCAACTAATTAATATGATGCACAATTAATATAACACTTTGAAACATATGACGAACTAGGATTTTTTTGAATTGTGACTATTTCTATTCCAAGTAAGACAAATTACCCTTGATCTTTATATTGATTCAATCTTGTATTCACTTCAATAATGACTCAGGTTTGACCACAGCAGATGGCGTAATTTGAATTTTTTTTAAATCTGGAATTAAGAATCTACTGGTGACCATTGTTGATTGTAGGAAAAACCCATTTACTAATGCCCTACAGGGAAAGAAATCTGCTGTCCGATATGTGACTCCAGAGCTACAGCAATGTGGTTGACTCACAACTGCCCTCTGAAATGGCCTGGCAAGCCAGTCAGTTTAAGGACAACTAGAGATGGGCAATAACTGTTGGCCAGCCTGTGATGTCATGCCCACAAATGAATTTTAAAAATATTCTTTATTTGCACGCCAAGATATACCTCTAAATCCAATTGTTTTCTTCAGAGAAAGCCAATATCTTGTTAATGAGAGATAGTGGAAAAAATTAATTCTTAGTAGTATGTGAATTTAGTATCAGGATAAATTTAGAGAATTATGTTTTGTCAGTCTCTTTCCTCATACTTAAAGTAAAAGCAGTATCTTATTATTTCCTACAAGGAGCCTTTGACAAGATTTGCTTTTGTATTAATAGGAAATGGTTATTTCTGTTCAGTCTACCAAAGATACGTCCAGGCTTTATGCTGAATCTGATCAATAATCATTTCATTGTTGTGGGCATGTTTGAATTATTCTTCAGTGTTCTCAATATAGCAGTAAATGTTTTTTTAATATAAATCTTAGCTGACCATGGCTATATCATAATTACAAGCCACTTATGTTTGCAGTTTGGTTTGCCCAATCCAGAACAAAGCACAAAGAAAAACTTTTCGGTCACAGCAACCTTAGACAGTTTGGTGGCCAGAATTCACATTCTGTAAACTGGCTACCCACAGGATTGTAGATTCAGTTCTGTTTAATATTATATTGCATTGTTGACAACAACACTACTCACAACCTGGTTTGAAACTTTGCATTATATCTGCAATCACAAAAGGGTTTCCTTGTTGGATGTCAGTAAGAAAACAATACTGGACAAAACAACAAATTGGATTTATTCCATTTTTTATCCAGACATTGTAAATGGCAATGATTGTTGATGGGCATTGTCAGAATGCTTGGGAGTAATTTGGGGAAGCTTAATTCCTTGGGCAACAAAATCAAATCAGCTCTAGAGCTGGGTTCGCCCCCACCCCGCCCCTTATTGTAATGGTGACTGTGGCATATTTGTGCTGTGTTAGAATTTTTACTTTAACAAGGAGTTTTTTCTTAATATAAAGATTAGTTGACTCTTTTGAGGATTCAACTACTTGTGAGGAATCTTGCAAATCCTTGTGTTTTATCAACAAATTAGTGGCTTTCTTTGCCTAACCAAGGATATTTTGTTTTAAAAAGTACAGTTGGTGCTCATTAAAAGTTGTAGCTCTAACAAGGAATGCAGTTTTCCCACTTTGCAAGACCTGCATGTCATATTAAAGCTGAGCTTAGTTATGTGTCAGTTGCTAATTCAGGACAGGCAAATCAGCATGCATGATCAGCTGTGTCGACTTGCGACATTCTCTGTCTGTTGAGCACACTCCTGCAGTGCACAAGAAAATAGGGCAACCCTAGTCAGTGAGAAGGAGTCACTGGGGTCAGACAGGGCTTTGATCCTTAACTGACAGATTAGATCAGCTGGCAGATTGCTGTGTCTCTGCAGTTTGTGTGTGTGTGTGTGTGTGTGTGTGTGTCCCTGAATCTTTTTCGAACTGTACATACTGATGTATTTTGAGATTTTCTCAGTGTCTCATGTGACACAAAGGCAACAGAGAAATAGCTTTTTAAAATTTGCTTCTTTCCTTTCACAGGTTGAAATAAACTTTGGAAATAAACTTTCAGAGAAAATTCCTTTCATAAAAAAAAGAAGCAAGAGTAAGCCATTCAGTTCTTCAAGTCTTTTTTTGAAGTTTAGATATTTATTTTTCTGAAGTATGTAGGCAAATTGCTACTTTTGCTTGTAAACACAGTTAGTATTCAGGTATGTTCAGACCAGTATATTAACAAGGGAAATCTAAGTCAACATCCTAAGAGAAGTGATTTTATGGTATTATGCTTTATTTAAGTTGGATATTAAATCTGGATAATTCAAAATCTTTTTTTCAAAAGTCTTTTCTAAATGCTTCTGCCTGTATCACTAATTCACTGCAATAATTATTCTGATTTATGTTTTCCTATTTTCTCCAGACTCCGGTGTTAAGGTTCCACAGCGAGTAGAACACGGTACTCTGATATGTACCTTACCTAAATGACTATTTGTTTGAGGGCTTTGACAGAGACAGTTGGCAAACTGTTCAGTGATGCATTACAGTGAAGCCTGACCTTATTGTTATCCAACATGCACCCATGTGAACTTCCAACAGGCTCCCTGGGTAGTTAGTGATAAGTCTGACTCTTTCTATATTCATTCAAGGGACGTGTGCTTTGTTGGCTAGGCTAGCATCTATTGCCCATCCAAATTGCCCTTGAGAAGTGGTGGGGAGCTGCCTTCTTCAACCATTGCAGTCCATGTGTCATTACTGTCAGAGTTGTTCCACAATAGAAAAGGGATGGCAACATATTTCAAGTCAGGAAGGTGAGTGGCTTAGAGGGGAACTTACATGTGGTAGTGTTCTGATGTGCCAGCTATTATTGTCTTTCTAGATTGTAATGATGGTGGATTTGCAAGGTGCTGAGGAGTCCTGGTGAGTTCCTGCAGTGAATCTTGCAGATGATGCACACTGCTGGTAGAAGGAATGAATGCTTGTGGCTGGGGTGCCAATCAAGAGGGCTGCATGGTGTCACGTTTCTTGGGTGTTGTTGGAGCTGCATTCATCCAGACAAGGGGAAAGCATTCCATCACGCTCTTGACTTATGCCTCATAGATTGTGAACAGGCTTTGGGGAATCTGGATGTGAGTTACTGGCTGCAGGATTTCTAACATCTGATCAGCTCTTGTAACCACTGTGTTAATGTAGTTTGTCCTGTTTCTGATCAATGAGAACCCCCATGATGTTGATAGTGGATAATTCATAATGGTAATGTCATTGAATGTCAAGGTGGTTATTTTCTCTCTTGTTGGAGATGGTTATTGCCTGTGACTTGTGTGGAACAAATATTACTTCCCACTTATCAACCAAGTCTACATATTTTCCAGATCTTGCTGCATTTAGACATGGACTGCTTCAGTATCTGAAGAGTCACAAAAAGTGCTGAACATGGTGCAATCATCAGCCTACATCCCTACCTCTGACCTTATGATGGAAGGAAATCATTGAAAAAACAGCTGTAGATGGTTGAACCTAGGGCATTATCCTGGAGAATTCCTGCTATAATGTCCTAGAACTGAAATGATTGAATTCCAATAACTGCAACCATCTTTCTTTGAACGACATATGATTGCAACCAGAGGCAAATTTTGTCCCTGATTCCCATTAACTCCACTTTTGCCTGGATTTCACATTTGGTCAGATGCTACTTTGATGTCAAGAGCAATCATTCTCACCTCACCTCTTGCATTTAGCTCTTTTATTCATGATTGAACCAAGGCTGTAATTGTATCAAGAGCTGAGTGACTCTGGCAAAACTCAAACTGACCATCAGTGAGCAGATTATTGGTAAACAACTGCCATTTAGTAACATTGTTAATGACCCTTTCCATCACTTTACTGATGATCCAAAGTGGACTAATGGGGTGGAAATTGGCCAGCTTGGAGTTGTCTTGTTTTTTGTGTACTGGACATAATTGGACAATGTCCCACAGTGTCAATACTGTAGCAGTACTGGAATGGCTTGGCTAGGGATGCAGCAAGTTCTGGAGCACAAGCCTTCAGTACTATTGCCAGAATATTGTTTGGGCCCATAGCTTTACAGTATGATAAAGGCAAAATACTGTGACTGTTGGAATCTGAAACAAAAACAGAAAATGCTGGAAATGCTAGTCTGACAGCATCTGTGGAGAGAGAATAGAGCCAACATTTTGAGTCTGATAAAGGGGCATCCAGATTCCAAAGACTAGTTCTATCCTCTCTCTAAAGATGCTGTCAAATCGGGTAAGATTTTCCAGCATTTTCTGTTTTTGTCTTTACAGCATTCTTTTTCTATTTCCTTTTTCCCTTCCAATCTCAGTGGCATTGACATCAACTTTGGTACCCATTACTCTATTCCAATTGAAATGATCTTTATACACAGATCAAACTTGGAGCATTAATGACCTGTACACCCCAGCAATTGCATAAATAAACTTGATGCCCCTTTAGAATAAGCATCCCAAGATTTTTTTTCACGTTAGTGAAATAAGAAGCTATTGAAAAAAAATGCTTGACTTAGAATGGGGTGCTTGTTTTAATTCAATTTAATGTAAATGAATCCAGCTGTGAAGATTATAGGTCACTGCTGCTTTAAGGTCCTCATGATTAACATATTAGCCATTGTATAACCTTGATCAAGTAATGCCACGTTTTAAATTCATACATTGGGTCTTCCATACTATTGTTAAATGAACAGAAATAAAAATGATAAATTTCCATACTTCCATTTTATACAGTAGTATAATAACCCAGAGACTAGGACTAATGTTTCAGAGAATGAGCATTCAAATTGTATCCTTGCAATTTAAAAGTTGTAATTCAGTTTTAACAAATCTGGAATAAAATACTATTACCATTGGATTATTAAAATCCAACTGATTCACTATTCTTCTGGAAGGAATTCTGTCATCCTTATTGAATCTGGCTTATTTTTGACTCCAATCCCCCACAACATGGATGACTCCCAACAGTCTTTAGGACAATTAGGGAGGTCTTTTAAGGCACCAAACAAGTGAACAAACTCAAATTAACTTAGGGACAAATTAAAAGGGGCAGTCCCCCAAATAATCAGGGATGGATAAGGAATGCTGGCGTTGCCAGAGATGACCAGATCTAAAAACAGAATTAAAAATAAACTTTCTAAGTCAAGAGATAAAAAAGGAAGTTTGAATAAAGATGTGTTGTGTGTGAATGCTGAAATGTAATTAATATTTCATTAGATTGACTATCTTCAATATTGTCTAACATTTTTCCTCTTAATTAAGTGACAGTTGAAATGTTTTTTCATATAATAGTACTGATAGAAGGCACATCTCAGGACTGCAGCTGGAACTGATATTAAGATGGTCAACACATTGGGGTCAAAAGACCCTGTAAAGATATGTAAACATTAGGGAATCTTTAATTCAACATCAGATAGTGCTGATTAAATACTTTAAAACTTTTATAAGATCATTCACAATTTTTCACTCAATTGAGTTGACATTGAAGTTAATTAATTCTGTGCTCCCAATAAGGAAGCACCTTTGAAATGAGTGAAAGCACATCAGAGATCAATATTATAATGCTTGTTTTTTAATCCATTCTCCCTTCAAGGACAATACCACATTTATTGGACCAAGCCTTGAGTCACATATTCCCTGCTATGAATTCTATGACTTGCTGTCTTGCTTACAACTGTGATTCCAGATTAGATTTCTTTAGGTTCTCCTGGGCTTAGCCCTGCATTTTTAGCTTGAATCATCTTTCAACCTTCCTGCTGATTCACCTCACCCTGCCATTAGTACTTAACTCTCATAAAAGATTAATACTTTTCTAAAATAATGCTATGTTGATTTTTGTAATATTGTGCTATGCTACGTACAGTGTTCTGTTATGAGTTTGTCTGTGGTGTTGCATTTATGAGGAGCTTGAGACATGAACTGTTAAACATGTCTGTTAAACTGTTAAACAGTTTAAACATGAACTTTTTATTCTTAATATTTATCAATCCAAGATAGTTCTTGCCTGGTGCTGTTTCTTCCCTGCAGACTGTTTCCGGAGTGTACTCTCTGATTCTATCACCATGTGACTCTATACTGTATACCATGAATGGTATTTTTCTCCAGTCCCAACAGATATTAGGCAGGGTAATCCCCTAACCCTCACCCCAGACCCTCCCACACAAGGCTCCCATCTCCTCCGGAATCTGATGGCTGTGTGAAATCTCTCTCTCTCTCCCCTGTCCCCAATCATTGAGGCACTCATTCACCACCCGCCCTTCTCTGCAGCAGCACACTTTCAAGTGCTCAGTTGCTTTCCCCTCAATGCTAACAAGCAAATTGCATGAAACTTGCTGGAATGTTCACCCAAACTCCTTGCAACTGATCTGCCCTAACAAGGGGCAGTTCCATTAAAGACTCAAGGAAAGATAGGTAGGTATTCCTTCACAAAATGTGCACACACCCAGCTCCCTGATCCTCTGAGGTGACCTGGGGAGGCTGCTGCAGCAGAAGTGAGTCGGGACACCATCCTACCCCTCAAGGAGGCCGCAGACCCAGGGAGACTGATGGAAATGAGGCCTGAGAAGAAATCGCTGTCAGGGCAGTGGCCCTCCAATCCGGAAAGCAGTACTGGAAAAAAAGTCAATGACCTCATCTGTGTAGCGAGGATGAGTGCTGAACCCCATTTTGCATCTTTCCCCATGTCTCCCCCATATCCTCCCATCCCCAGCATCCTGCATGCTTCCAGCTCCTGACCCCCAAGCACCTCCTTCCTTTCCCCTCAATGAGCCTAACTTTGTTTGCTCTCTAAGGGCCACTACATGATTCTCTGCACAAGTCACAGCACCATTTCTTTCATGGCACCTTGCATCTCCACAGAAGAAGACCAAGTGCAACACCTGTGAGAGAATGAAGACGGGGGGTGGTAAGCAGACCTCCAGGTCCTCGCTATCTTTGAGGAGCGGGTGCTAGAGGTCCCCAGAGGAAGGGAAGATGAGGGATGTTAGTATCAGCATGGTTAGGCTACCATCAAGACGTGAGCACCTGTCATTCCCTCAATCACCTTGAGGCAATTTCTCAGGGGCACAAGTTTCGGGTGCGAGAGGCAATGTTTAAAGGAGATATGAGGCATGTTAATTTGCACATAAAGGGTAGTGGGTTCCTGGAACTCACTGCCGGGGAAGGTTATGGATGCAGATACGATAATGATCTTTAAGAGGCATATGTACAACTATGTGAATGAGATAGGATTAGAGACATACGGTCCCTGGTAGGGTAGGGGGTTACAAATCAGATGACAGTCAGGTTGCTACAGGCTTGGAGGGCTGAAAGGCCTGTTTCTATGATATAATTTTCTTTGTTCTTTATTCTGTGTTCAATAGAGACATGTGAATCAGGCATTTGGGATCCTGGATTTCTCTCCCTCCATTGCACTTAATCTTATGTCCTGTGTTGCAGGGACAGATCCGGACACCCCGGGGCCTTCTGGACCAAGGCTTTGGCTACAGCTCCCCCCTCTCCCAGTCCAGACAACTCAGACAAGTCCTCGGGGGATGCAGGTGAAGGGACCTCAGAGAGTAGCACTGTTTTGACATTAGCTGCCACCTTGCAACTCACCATCCCAGACACCGACATTTCGGTGGGTCCAATTAATGTTGAGGCTTCTGGGTTACTCTCTGAGCACAAGACATCTGCTAATGTACATCGGATGGGGGAGGGAACGTCTGAGGCCTCTGGCATGTGAGGGCCTGCCAGAGGTGAGGACTCAACTGGCTGCAGACTACATGCTGGGCCTCTTCTCCCTCAGCTGCTGGATATGCAGCAACAGAGCCAGGGAATGCAGGAGGGGCTGACAGTCACACTGGACCAATTGCGAGGCTGCTGGGAAGAATCTCAAAGCTTTCAGGCGGACCAGCTATTGCCTGGCTTCCGTGGTTCACAGGCCAACACTGCAATGGAGGGCATCTGCAGTGGAAAGCTTGGGGCAGGGGTTTCTCACCACGAGTGGCAGGCTCCAAATGATGGCCGAGTCACAGCAGGCCACTGTGGAGTCCCAGAGGGCCTTGGCTGAGTCACAGCAGGCCACAGCTGAGGGACTGAACAGGCTTCTCAAGACTCTGCAGCCCACGACTGAAAGGTTCGAGAGCTTGCAGGAGATCCAGCGGGACAGCAGTGAGACACAGCCATTGAGAATGTGGCCCAGTCTCAGAGGACACTTGCTGTGGCCATTGAAACGTGGCCCTTGACTAAGTGGCCATTGCAGAGGACTCGGTCATCCTGGGTAGGATGCAGATGGTCCTCCAGGACTGGCAGTGCCAAGTGACGCTGGAGCTCACCGCAGAAACACCGTGCCCCATGGACCCACAGGAATTCCAAGGGAGGAGGAAAGGCTCAAACCCATACTAGGGCCTTCCAGCCAGGAAACTGTGGCTGTGGCTACACCTTCTGACTTCCCTCTTCCTGACACTGGAGCATCTCAGGAGCAGCGTGATGGAGAGGGTGTCATGGAAACATCCTAGACACCTGGAAGTATGCCACGGCCCTCAAGATCCAGGGTCTCCAGAGGATGCCTGCCACATGCATCATAGGCCATGGGGCGAGGTAGGTAGCTGTGGCCTCTCCATCTCCAAGATACATTCTGGGCAGTCACTGAGACACAGTGGTAGGCCACCTAAGGTTAGGAAGTTATAGTTGCACTGAGAAGACCTGGATGAAGGGCTGCACTAATTAGTAAGATATTTAAGCACCTTAACATTTTCTATTCACACGTTTCTATGTTACAACGTCTTATCTATTGTAACTGAATGCTTTTTCACCATCCACCTCCGACTAATTTGTCTCAATTATGAATTCTCTTCTATTGATGATTGCTGAAGTGATGTTTCATATTGCAGTCAGCTCTGTCACTGGGGAGCATTAATTCCCCAAACTCCACAAGTGATTTCCTCTCATCCTCCACCCACCTGCCCAGGGTCCTCTATGGGGGTTTCAGATCCCTTACTCACTATGCAGATGTGGGCCCAGATGCAGAGCTCAGGTAGGAATCAGGAAAGTTTGTACCAGGGAATCATCATAATGTCTTCATCACCTTTCTGCCTGTCAAAAAACTCATCAACACAGAGTACCCAGCCCACCATCTGGTGTGACAATGTGTAGGATATAGAAGGAATTTGGGAGGAGAGGGAGTTGGGGGAGTGGTGGAACCCATAGAGACACATATCAAGCAAGTGAACTGCCTGGTGATCAGGGCCTCCCTTGCAGCTTTCACATGCCTCATTTGGGCTACCAGCCCTCGAGCGCCTAGTTGGTGTTCATCAGCATGCTCTTCCTCATCACCCTCCTCTTCCTCTTCCTCTTCCCCCTCCTCCTGTTAGTCATCCTCTCCAGCGACAGCTGACTGGTCAGCCTCACATCCTCATCCTCCTCCTCTTCGAAGAGATCGCCTCTCTGCAGAACCAGATTGTGCAAGGCACAGCACAGGACAACCACTATGCAGGAACAGATCACTGGGCTGCATTGGAGGACACCGTCAGATTGGTCCAAGCACTTGAATCGCATTTTGAGGAGCCCAATGCACCTCTCCATTATCGCATGGGTGGCTACATGGGCCTCATTATAGTGGGATTCCGCCTCAGACACAGTTCTCCGCATGTCTGAAGTGGGTAACCCATTATCATCCAGGAGCCAACCTCACAACCTGGCTTCCTCCACGAATGCCTCCAGGATGTCTGAGCTCCTGACAATGAAGCTGTCATACACACTGCCTTGTGCAGACATACATGATGGTCATGCTGTGGTTGCACACAAGCTGAACATTTAGGGAATGGAACCTCTTCCTGTTTACAAACCTTCGTGGATTCTGCAGGGAGGTTTTCAGGGTGATGTGTATGCAGTTGATCGCCCCTTGCATGTTAGGCAACCCCACAATGGCTACAAACCCTGCAGCCCAGGCTTCCTGCTGCTCCTAGTCCAGATTGAAGTTGATGAACTGCTTAGCCCAGGCACACAGGGCTTCAGTGACCTGCCTTACACAGGCATGCATACTGGATTGGGAGATGCCACAGACATCTCTGCTCGGGGAGAACCAATCACGTAGAAGTTTAGAGCGGCCATCAATTTGACAGCCAATGATAGTGGGTGCCCCCTCCATCTCCTTCTGCCTCTTGGTGCCAGGTCCTGCAATAGGTGGCAAGGTATTGCATGGCCTCCTTTTGGAGGCAGAGGTGTCAGTGGCACAGTGTCCGTCATCTGCTCAGAGGTCCCTCGTGCACGGAACTGCAAGGGTCTCTGCTCCCTCCTCCTCCTACCTCTGGTGGTCATCTCCCTTTCATTCTGGAAGTGATAAGGCCTGGGCCTCCTGTGCTCACAATTCTTCCTTGTGTTCCTCCTCAGCTCCAGCAGCAACCAAAAGATAGCAAAGTCTGTTGGTTGCATATGAAAAGTTATGTTGTCACCCTGACAAGAGGACACCGCATTGAGGTGCCTCCCCAGTCACTGTCCATATCCCCTCCCAATTCCCCCAGCCACATGCTCCCCACAAAAACAACAGCTCCTTGCAAAGTTAAGAGGCTGCAGCAATGTAATTTGCAAAGGTGTTGTACAGCTCCTTCAGTGGAAGTGAGCTGAGAGCATTAGAGCCCAGCAGCACATAACAAGAGTAGCAGAGAGCTGTCAGACACTATACACTTACCTCTCATTAACCCTCATTAATGGAAAGCCCGAATTGGACTTTGAGCACGTCTGATTCACGTCGATTTCCAATTGGCGAACGCAGTGGTAAAGGGAATTGTTGGTAAAGTTGGGTGTCCAGTCCATTGATTCAATTTAAATGTATTCAAATGCATTTAAATTGCCATCGTGCCTGTTTTGGGTGTGGTCCCAATCACAGCCATTTTAGGCCCATGGTAAATGGGGAATGGGTGAGGAGGCTACTCGCTTCATGCTCAACTTTACCACGTTTTCGTACCCGAAAATGGGCACAACTTGACGGTAACATTTGATTTATAATGTTTTGTTTCAGTAAACAGGCTTAAAAAAAAACAATCAGGATGAAATTAACAAAATATGTCAATAGGTGACTCTTCAGACCCAGTTTTGTTGATCTTTGGATGCTTTAATGAAGGTTGTCAGCTTCAGACTTGTCCAAGAAGGCCTGTTGAAATCTGCAGCTGTCTTGTTTTTGTGCTACAATCCATTTTCTGTGATCTTCCCTGTCTTATCTCACTCTTAAACCAATTTGCTGACCTCCTTATGCAATCTCCTTGTATGGGTTTTAATTTCATGATGTCAAAATATATTAAATTAACATTTTGGCATGTTCAGAAATTCAAAAGAATGTACGTTCTGATTGCTGTTCATATCTGAATTGTTGCGATTTCTTGATAGGTAGGCCATCTTTACTTTTTACGGTTGCCCTTCTATTTTACGTGTGACATCTCATTTGTGGTGTCAAATGTACTAACCATAAGTTATTTTTTTAAAGAAATTAAAGTTTGAGGACTGACAATTTTCAATTCCAAATTTTGTCAAAATGTCATCTAAGTTTTTTCCTATTAGGTTGAGTGTCACCAGTTCCTATAAAGATCCAGTTATTGTACGCAACAGCAACTAGAGAACTTATCCCAGCAACTTATCCCAGAAAAAATGTTCACTCATTTTGTTTTGATGGTGGACATTTAAGAAGGCTGTGCACATGCTCTGATGAGAGGAATAATGAATGAGGCCAAACGCACAAAAAAATGGAATAAATATAAACTTCAGAAATGCATTATGTTTTTTGTCTCTTTTAAGCAAAGAGCTCTTGTGATGTTTTAATAGGTTAACAAAGTGATTATCAAAATCATGCAGATCTGGACATTCAGGCACTATTCCTGTTTTATCTGTTAGCTTGTGTCATATTAATAGTTCATAAACTAATCTCAGAGACCCAGCTTAAAAAAAATCACTCAAGGTGCTTCTTAATTTCTATTGAATGATCCCGTAGTAAGTTCATACATGATTTTCACTGATAGCGGTGATGCCGTTTGTGGTCAAATGACATGCTGACACTGCCCAAGCGTGCACGGTTTGAAATTATCTGATGATACTAGGCTGGTAGAGGGCAGTTAGTGCCTTATCCATTTCAACTGTATCTTACCATGTTCCTCTATTTATATTTGGCAGTCTCTTACAAGTTTGCATTGCTGCAATTGAGTTGATTTCCCACAGTTTTCCTCCGCTGAGCAATTTTTAGTCCAAAGGCAAGATCTGTACAACCCAAATAAATTGAAATTTTTCCAATTATTGTTTTTATTTTCCCTATTGGGCTAAATGATCAGAGATCATCCCAAAGACCGAATAGCTTGCACATAAAACCTTCACTATTCGATGTCTGTACTACTTGCATTTCTTTCTATCATCCCTTTATATCCTGCTGCAACTGGGACAGCAAGATGGTGTGCAATGTAGGCATCTGAATGACATCTCCTTTTCCCTCGAAGATGGGATGCTTCATTTGTGATCTGTCCCGGATTGACAGAATTCACTCAAGTGAGGCAGGAGGAGTTGTGTGAAAGGCAGCTCTGGAACTCGAGCTCATGACCTTTCAGTTGGGGGTTAAGCACTCAGCTGTTTGAGCTTCCAGATTTCCCAGTATAGCTACGGTAATTTCTGTTCTTGGGTTATCGTGCATTTCACATTTAACGATTAGATAATCTAGTTCTTCTAACTGCTTCATAATTCACCTACTATGGGGCAGTCTATTAAAGTAGTAATCTCTGTGTCAACCTAGAATCCAGTCAACATATATTTAGGAAGTTAATTCATTCATTAAAACTGTGTACTGGGAAAGTAAATGAAAGACTTGAGTACACAGGCAAAATTGTGTGGTTGTTGCCTTGGTGAGGTCGCCATTGTTCAGAAACAAAAGCTCTTCGTGGGTGAATTCCATTTCCAGGGAAGCTGCTGAAGTTTCATTTCAGTCGTTTCCAGCTCAGTGTTGTGTCAATAGATTTCATGTAAAATATACCGGTTTTCCGAAACCTCTTATGTGATTCATGTTCAGCAACAAGCGTGCCTGGTTTGAAATTATCTGATGATTACTGAACTTCAGAATTATCTTTCTGAAATGTCAAAGCTGTGTATTTTCACTCCTCTGAAAATCTGAATAAGTAATTCCCTGATGTATTATGGAAGGCCGACATTTAGTTCTCAGTTGTGCTTTTCAGATAAAGAACTAATTGCAAAACATACTTTATGACCAAATTACATAAAGCATTATTAAATCTCCAAGGAAGAAGTTCATATCATCTCACACGCAGGATCCCAGTGTTAGCTGATCTTTATGGTCAAGGTGCTGAGTAATTGCACAGCCATTGAAGGAGAACAGGTGAATGGCCCTGTTCTGTCCTTTGGATCTGAATGAGCAGTTAATGAGGAGCCCCGGCATTAAGCATATTACTGGGTGATGATATGACAAATGTAATCTAATCTCCATATGTATGTGATGAGTTTGAATTCTTCTTGGAATTTGTTCCATCAACTGAACCTTTTGATTAGATTATCTTGGGACACATATTTTTCAGCATTCAGATATGAATAGATAAGTAGAGGAAAAGTAAACTTAAAGAATCAAGAAAGCCATATCAAAATAATTTCCATTTAACTTTATACATGCTATGACATTAAATGGGTGCTGTTAATTAGCATTGATTGAATTTCTTGAGTTGGAATAAATTATTAAGTTCAAACCTGTTAGAGGAGATAATTTTTTTTCTAAGTAAGAAAACAATTCTTGCAATTTTCTTGTATTAAATAAAACAAATATCACTGTGATATCATTTTGGGAATGATATCAGAAAATTATCCTTTATGCTCAGTGTAGCCAGCATGTGGGATAGATTTGGAGATAAGTAATGAAGGCAAAAACTGGAAGCGTATCAGAAACAGTTTGAAGTTATGTTGAGAAAAAAGTGTTAGGATTATTCTGGCTGGATGTAGCAGACAAAAAGAATGGCCTTCCTCATCCATAATTAACTTGTAATCATTTGAAAACAAGAAGTGACTAATACCATAGTACTGACAAGTTGTTAAATACTGAAATATGAAGAACCATCCAAGAGTATTTCTGAGCTGAGTAGTATAAAATGTTGTCTGTCCTTTTTTTGTGAATTAATAAAACTTTTCTCTCATGGGGTTTATGACTACTTAATACAAGAATTAAAACTCCCCCATGTTTTTCTGATAATGGAATGTTTAATGAATGTGGTTATACTGCATCTGTAGTGCCAGGCACTTGATCCAGTTCTCAGTGGCTATAACTGGAAAAGTGAGTGCGTTACTTTGAATAATATAATTGTTCAGTCAGCTGAAGATTACCCCTTTTAGTTAAGGCTATAATTATGAAACAATTCTTTCCTGATTCTGATAAAATTAAAGTGATCTTTCAGAGGTATATAAGGTCATTCCAGGAAGAAAAAGGAAAAACATAGCATAGCGGTTAGCATTGCTGCATGACAGCACTGGGGTTGATTCCAGCTTTGAGTGGCTGTTTGCACGTTTCACCAATGTCTGCATGGGTTTTCTCTGGGTGCTCCAATTTTCTCCCACTGTCCAAAGATGTGCAGGTTAAATGGATTGGCCATGCTAAATTCTCTCTTTGTGTGTGGGTTAGGTGGATTATCCGTAGTAAGTGCACAGAGTTACAGTGATGTGGTAGGGTGGTGGTGCGGGGTGGTGCAGGGGGGGGATGTGGAGTGGGCGGCGTTGGTGGTGATAGTTACCGGATAAGATGATCTTACGGAGAGTCAGTACAGACTCAATGGGGCAAATTGCCTCTTTCTGACCTGTTGAGATTCTATTATATGCAGGGGTAGAATATGGGCCAGACAAGTAAAATACCATTTTGGGAATGATATAAGAAAATTATCCTTTATGCTCAGAGTGGCCAGCATGTGGGACAGATTTGGAGATAAATAATGAAGGCAAAAACTGGAAGCATATCGGAAACAGTTTGAAGTTAGATTGAGAAAAAAAATATTAGGATTATTCTGGCTGGATGTAGCAGACAAGAAGAATGGCCTTCCTCATCCGTAATTAACTTGTAATCATTTGAAAACAAGAAGTAACTATACCATAGTACTGACAAGTTGTTAAATACTGAAATGTGAAGAACCATCCAAGAGTATTTGTTCTGTTGGTGGAACACCTATGCAGATAAGCACTCCAGTTATACATTGTCATGTGTAATGTATAGTTATCAAATGTGATTCTCTTTTGTGTGAATTGACTTCAACAATGCTCATAGATTTGAAAGATTTTCGTATGTTTGCAAAACCTAATTCATATTATAGTGGGGTCCTCTTCTTTTTTAAAAGCCAAAATCTAAATGAACAATGTCTTTAGAGTACAGTAACTCTTGAAATGAGAAATGAGTTTCTTCCTGAGATACTGATTTCATTTATTGCTACTGGAATGGATGAACTCAATTAACTGGTAGGATGGAAATTATCAAAGCTTTGGATGAAAAGAAAATGACATTTAGATGGAATTAGATTGCAACAGTTTGACCTTATTTATGTTCCTAAATCTAAATAATTAGATTGCATAAAGACTTGTGAGTCATTATGAAACTGTTGCAAAGATCATTTAGAGCCCATCTTTTAATGATTCAGTTGTAGTTTTGCTGAATACCAACACGCTTATCACAATCCTGAGGAATTACTCCCTTCCAGCTATGCCCTTGCTCTATGGTTGTTTTGGTGCTTGTTACTTGTAACTATTTTTATCTTCATGAGATAATCCTTTGTTTTACATGCCACAATATCATTTTGTAAACAGTATAGATTTTAGCTTTTACTGGCTGTTGGAAGTGGGCAGTAGTGTGGGGTTGCTTATTATGCACTCTGCCCTATCTTTCTTTCTGCCGATGAGCTCAAATGGACAGAATATGTAACAATTGGCTAATCCTCTGTCATTCATTTTCTGCCACCATCGAAAACTAACAGCTGCTCTTTTCTCAAATCAATTAATAATAATTGAAATATTGATAGATTTTGTTGCCACATGCACAATTTATAAATTATAAATTCTAAAAATTATTTGGTGCATTCCAATAATATTAAATGATCTTTAAAATTTGAAGACAGTGCTGTTATGGTTCAGGTCAGGAACTACGAAGTGTTTTATAAACCCGCCTGAATCACAAGTTTTGCTATTTGAATTTGGCTAGGAAAAGCAAGAGATGTTTCACTTTGGTGTAATTCAAAAGACCCACCAGGAAGCTTTTATTAAACAAAGTTTAGTTTAAGATTACAGTTGATATGTACAGTAAGAAAATTAGCAAGAATTTTATTATAAACAAGAAACAAAACAGCCACAATAATGTCTAACCTTTTAACAAAGATTTCTACAATGTTCCAATCAACCCATAGATTTAAAAAAAAAACCCTTTTCACAGGTTTAACACATCACAGGTGCAGCAGTGTAGCACAATGGTTAGCACTGCTGCCTCACAGTGCCAGAGACTCGGGTTTGATTCTGGCCTCAGGATCTGTGTGGGGTTCACATGTCCTCCCCATGTCTACATAGGATTCCTCCATGTGCTCCAGTTTGCTCCCACATTCCAAAAGATGTGTGGGTTAATTGGCCATGCAAAATTGTCCCTTCGTATCAGGGGGATTAGCAGCATAAATACAGTAGGTTATGGGGAATGGGCCTGGATGGGATTGTTGTCAGTGCAGGCTTAATGGGCTGAATGGCCTCCTTTTGCAGTGTAGAGATTCTGTGATTCTATGATTCACAGACTAAGGCTCATGTAATACTGGAAATTGAGAGCTTTGGTTGAAGAATTGAAAACTCTCAGTCTTGATGTACTCAGAACAGGTTGAAGTCGGAATAGCCTCCCAAAATATCAGGGACTTTAGGCAAACTACTAATAGCAAATTATTTTCTTCAGGAAGGCAAAACCTTGCTTTAAGATCACCAGCAGATTTTCTATATAAAATAGGGAGAGAGAGACTTCTGTACAGCTTGCTACACTTATTAAAACCCAACTGCAGCTCAGAACTGAAAATGAAACCTTAAACTCACTTGGAAAACAAAACTGTCCGAAAACATAGGACTGTTATAACAATGCAAGATAGCAAAACTAATCCCAGAGTAAATACAAGTAACCATATTTAAACCACTTAAGTAGCAATAAAAGGACACTAAAGGACAAAACCAAGCTGGCAACAATGACATCACTGAAGCTGTGAGAAAAGAAACCACTGAAGCTGAGAGAGCTGCAGAAACCATGATTTTAAAAAACTTTTTTAAGGGTACACTAACGTCACAGTGTCATAAGGTTTAGCCAGTTTTCGTCAACTTTTCAGCAATCCACCTGTGCCTGGTGTGCGATAAGAGTTGACCATATTCAAGGCTTTGCACAAAGGATTTGAGTTGAGTTTACATCTGCATAATTTGACAGGTTAATTCTAAGATGAGGGAATTGGCTGTTAGGGAAGAGGGGATTGCTCTGCTAATGAAATTCTGTGCTTATCTGAGGGTGAAGCAGAGACAAATAGTTCAGTGGAGAGAAATTGTTATTCTGCTTCTAATTGTGTTTGGTCTCAAATACTTTTACTGATTCTGATAAAAAGGTGATTACCTTGATTGCCACAGTTTGCTTCCCCTCAAAAAGTAATAAACATTTGCAGATTTTTTTTCACAGTATATTGTTGTGAGGTTCTATTTAGTCCAAAGTTTAATGTGCTTTTGTGAAAAGACAGATTATTTTTCAGTCAAAATTTAAATCATTGGCAACAATCTTACTACGAATGCACTCAAATAAAAGAAACATTTAAGGTGCTGGAACACAGGTTTATTTAAAGAATTTTATTGTTTATCCTGCACTTTTCTCAAATGTGTGAATTTTTAGACTAATTTTTAAGAACAAAAGAATTAGAAGCCAAGTAGGTCATTTACCCCTTTGAGCCCACCCCATCATTCAATGAGATGGTGACAGATCTTCAACTTCAACATAATTTTCCTGCACTATCCCTTTAGCCCTATGTTTTAACTGTGTAGAAATCTAGCACACACTTCTAGCATGTATATTTTTCTTTTAGAGGGGAAAAAAAACTACACACAATACTCCATCCACCTGCCATGAGAATTGGAGCAGGCAAGGGGTGGACCATGGAAAAGTCCATTGACCTCGGGTGAGATTTTACGGTTTCAGGATAAGCAAGGCTGTAAAATCTCACCACAAATGTTTTCTCATGACGGTTCTATATAATTACAGTAAGACATCTTTACACCTGCATGTTAGCTATCAGTGACCTGTGAACAAGGTCACAAATTGTTAAAGTTCAACACTCCCCATCTCTCACCATTTAATAAATGCTTTGTATTTCTGCTTTTCCCATCAAAGTGGATAACTTCACATTTCTCCACATTGTATTCCATCTGCCAAGTTTTTGCCCATTCACTTAGCCTCTCCAAATCTCCATGGCACATCTTTCAGTTCATTTTCATGTCTGAACTCAAGTCAGCTTTTTCAGGTTCAATCATTTGTGTTCATTCCAGTGTTGAGGAAAAACAGTAAACTTAATTCAGTTTTATTGGTGAGAGAGTTGACTTGAGTCTGAAGAAGTGATAATAGTTAACCAGAGGAAAATATATGTGGCCTGGGCGGCATGGTAGCACAGTAGTTAGCACTGCTGCTTCATAGCTCCAGGATCCTGGGTTCGATTCCTGGCTTGGGTCACTGTCTGTGTGGAGTTTGCACATTCTCCTCGTGTCTGTGTGGGTTTCCTCTGGGTGTTCCGGTTTCCTCCCACAGTCCAAAGATGTGCGGGTTAGGTTGATTGGCCATGCTAAGAAATTGCCTCTTAGTATCCAGGGATGCATAGGTCAGAAGGATTAGTGGGTATATGTAGAAATATCAGGGTAGGGCCTGGCTGAGATTGTGTTCGGTGCAGACTTGATGGGCCGAAGGGCTTCTTTCTGCACCATAGGGTTCTATGTTCTGTGGACTTCACTGTCAATAGCAAGCAATATCATTTGCTGCTGGCATCAAACAAAGCCTGAAGATCTAGTGATCTCCATGATGTGGGTTTCCTTTTCCCTGATGCCGATTTTGAATTTGGCACCAAATCAACGAGATCGTTCAAGTCCAGCATCAGATAAATATGCAGTGACAGAAAAGCAGGTGGTAAAAAACATTGATAATCCTTTATTTTTAATTAATGCAGATAGAAAGTGAAATACATAATTGGGACATGCATAAGGGTTTAAAAATTGAACAATTGCCAACAAACTTACTTTTTCAAATGGAGTTATGTTATAATGGAGAAATTTGACATTCCCACACAAACATAGTTTTCAGGTCTAGAGAGGTTTTTCTGATTTCTGCAGTTAACTTCACGTGTGCAGACTCTCAGGAGTATTGACAGTACGCAACTTTCAGGCCTCACATTTCCTTGGCTCTGTTAGGCAGGCATAATATTATCTTATATTCCAATTCCTGTGGAAGAAAATGAAATACATTTACCAGTCTTGTTTTTGCATTTATTTTCAAAAATTGTACATCATTTGTACAAAGTTACGTTTACACATCATTCAAAAACTGGTTTTGAAATGCTAAATAACTGCCTTCTGTTTCTCTTTGCAGATCCAGATGGTGGAAGTTCAGCATCAGATGCCTGCACATTGTCAGCCTTTAGCACAATAGTGCTGTCTCTGTCAGCTCGATCAGCATTATGGTGAAAGCTTACACTGACCTACCTAACATCATATAATCAGTCAACAATCTAAAGACTTATAATGAGTAAATCTGGAAATTTTGCTAGTGTGCATTTAATGACTCACCAATGTTATCTTTTCCTATAAATCTTTATTACTGTATGCTTTGTCATTTCAAATTTATGTGGACATACCTATAATTACGAATACAATTCATTCACCAGATTAAATTGAGAGATACGTTCTTTGCCTGAGGTTTCTTTTGGGTTTTTCAAATGCACTAAAGTCAACATCTGAAAAACATCAGACACTTGATGTTACCAAAGCGTGCAATCGTAACAGTTTGCATATAATGTACAGATGGTTATATTTATACTTGTGAAATGTTCAATATTTTGAAAGTTATTATTTAACACAATTTGTTTGATGTATTTTGGAATGTGTTGTAGCTTTTTAACATTGTAATACAATTTTCAGATTTGTCACCTATACCTGAAATCACTGATGCTTGTACTAAAATAGGAGATTTAACCAGATAACATTGGTGCAATAGCTATACCTTAAATAGCAAAGGTTTCTCTGAAATATCCAGGTACAGTCATAACAAATGAAAAGTAAAATGTATGTATTAATTTTCACATCTCACCACAATTAATTCTTATTTTAAATACATTATATTTTTTGCTGCAAAGAGCAAAGCAGAACCTGGATTACGTCGTGTATTCTAATGTAGTGGCAAACAATGAAATTGAATTAAATTTAATGATGATGACAAAGCCTAAAATTGATTATGAGGTATGCAATGGTATAAGTGTAATATGCAGCATAATTACAAAGTTTATGGCATAGTGGGGGGGAAAGAAACAAGAAACAGATCAAAAAGGTAAAATAATCTGTGATGTTGCATGTGAAGGTGCATTTATATTGCTGTTAAATTAATGTACATAAAGTCTTTCAGTGCATATTTGTAAATATATGTCAGGAGCAACATCACTTTACAATAAGCTCTATTACTAGTATAGTTGTAGAGGTGAGCTGAAGTCAGTTCGTTTACCAGATTGAATCTGTATTGTTGTTATAGTCTTTTAAAGGTTTGATCTACTTTCCAAAAAATAATTGTTTACAACTATGTTTTTTAAATTTCAAATCTGTTTTATATTTTTCATTCGTCTGTTATGACTGGCCACTGTTAATGTAGGCAGCAGTATTTACATTTAAATATTGTTTGCTTAATTCTGTAAATAGTAATTTGACAGAATCCTTTGAAATAAATCTGTCCTGAAACAGTTTTCCCCCATTATCCTTCTCTGAATAATCCTGTAGGTCACTGTTTCCCATTAGTCATAAACAGCTAACGTTTCATGATCCCATCTTTTTACCAGATGTGGTCAAGATATATGCTGGGAGTCAATTTTATGATATGCACAATTATGATTTAACTATGAATTCCAGTTGTGAATGAGGATTTTAGAGATGCATCATGCAAGCTAGGTGCAATTTAAACACTGTGCACACAAAGGGCTAAAATATGCACACAACTTGAGATTCTGTGGAATTGCTCAGGCAATTACTCCTGATTTTTTTCAAATTTTTTTTTACTTTTCTATCTCCATTTCCACTTGCTCAATGCAATCTTTCTTCCACTCTCTTCCTTTGCTCTTCCTACACCTGACATTACATTGATTTCACTCATTCTAATTTACAGTTCATTCTCAGTCCTTATACTTTTTTTGCAGTTCTTAAATCTGATTAGTTAAGAAACTACCTTATCTTTTGCCTTGTGCACTCAGAATCTACATGCCCATTTTTATGCACAGTTTCAGCTTGCACATTCAACAACTTTATTATACTCTATGACATTTGTTTTGATGACAAACATGGTACAATAAATCACTGAAGCAATATATCAGCTGATTAGTTTTGATAAAAATATTGCATATCCGACTGATACCAGAGATACTTATGGATACAGTAGTTGTAATAGATTTTCCTTCCTGTTTATAAAACATGATTAAGATGCAACTAATAACGTTGAGTTTTACAAGAAACAGATAGATCTCCGACCCATTGTGTCTGCACTGGCCATCATACACTTATCTATTTGAATCTCATTTTCTGGCACTTGGTCTGTAGCTCTATATGCTATGGCATTTCAAGTGCTCATCTAAATGCTTCTTAAATGTTGTGAGGGTTCCTATTTTTACCACACTTTCAGACAGAAAATGCTTTTTACTCTCCTCAAACTCTCTATTTGTAGTTAACTCTATGATTTTTTTTGGCTTTAGCTACATGATGAACTTATATTATTTCCTGAAGAAGAAACTATTTATTTCTAACTCAAAATTTTCTTCTTCTCAGTCGTTCATGCAAACGTAAGATACCCTCCCCTTTCCCGACTTCTAATCTTTTCTAGCTCTTGCTGAAGCTGCCATTGATAAAATAATCATCCAGAAAGGCATCATTTGCAACCATTCATGGTCAAAAGTTAGTCATTTGCTGTAACTACAGCCTAACTGACTGACCAAATCTGGCTTCGGTGTCAAGTTCAATACCAAAGTGCTTCCTAATTTTCCATATGTGACCCCACAACACTTTTGAGAAAAAAATCTTACCTCAAATTGTGTCCTAATTTGTATTTAATTGCAGAATGCATTTTAAACAGTGGAGAAAATATCAGACCTTTTTTAAAAAATTATTTTTCACTGTTGGTCACACCTCAAAATTGTTATTTATGTATTTTCTGCCTGCTTGTCATTAGTACACTCTGCCTGCTTGTCATTAGGAGGAGGCTAGAAACTGTAACACCAGAAATGCGCACACACACATTCTCTCTACAACTTCCCATTTTTTCCATCTTTTTATTAAAGTGATCCCATACTGAAAATTGTAGCTCAACATGAGTAGGATGTGTAAGCCTATCCTTTGAGCACTGGTTTTTGCAGCCATGATAATTGCAATCTGTACCTGCATGGCACAAAGCTGAGCGTGAAGCAGAGATCCTGTGCCATCACAAACTCAGTCTGCACTTCCATTGCAATGATCATCAAACACTGCATCACAGCAAGGTCTGAGAAAGCTGTAAGATGTGGGTCTGAACCTTACAACAGTAGCAAATGTGTGATGCTGAGGTGGCCCATATTGTTTGGCATGAGTCCTGATTGCTAGATATTGTGGATGGGTGAGAAATGAGAATGTGGTGAATTGAGCTAAATCGTTGGAGGTATACTAGGTAGGAATTGGGATTTGAAGCTATTGTCAATTCTTTTGACCCCTTGTGTGAGGTCATTGAACATTTTGAAATACTGTACTAACAGCGCAGCTGTTCTATCAGCAGAACCTACAGCTTTCTCTCCACCTTGCTGTTCTGTTTTGAGTTTCCTCTTTTAGACAGAAAGTCTGTCTTAATCAGTTCCAACCGCTGCTGCAACCAGAATGCACCTCAGCTTTTAAGAAATGCAAAGTAATTTTAAGAAATGCAAAGTAACTTTAAGAAATGAAGACTAGGTTTAATTTGTGCTGGACACTTGTGAACCTGGGCACCCTGCTGAGACTGCTGAGGCTACTCAGTTTTCAGTGCTGGACTGCATGCCCCAATCATGGCGGTCAACAAATAGCAGAGGGTTCTCATGCTGCTTGTATCATTTCAATTGATTGTCAGATAACCAAACATTACAATCTGATTGTATAAGCTGGAAATAGTGGCAAAGTTGCAATTGGAAGGCTCAAGTAAGGCCAAGAGCAAAGGCAACTGGACAGCACATTGCGGTAGCTGTGGCCTTGGGATGGGAGAAGAAATGGCCACAAGATTGGAAGAGAAACAGCAAGGAACCAAAGGAAAAATGGTCACAGTTCCAGAGGGGATGCTGTGTCAGAAGGCAGGCGAAGCAGCCATGGAGCAAAGGAGAGAGAGGTGATAGGGTGAGTGTGTATGAATTTGTGTGTGTGAGAGGGAGATGAGTGTGTTTGTGTGTGTCAGAGAAAGGTGAGAGGGTGAGTTTGTGTGTTGTGTGAGAGAGGTGAGAATGTGTGTGTGTGTGTTTGTATGAGGGAGGTGTGTGTGTGTGTGTGTTTATGTGTGAGAGAGGTGTAAATGTGAGAGACGTGAGAGTATGTATGTATTTGCGTGAGAGAAGTGTGAATGTTATGGGTGAGAATGTCAATGTGTGTTTGTACGTCAGAGAAATGTGAATATGTGTGAGAGAGATGAGAGCATTTTCTGCATATGAGCGAGAGGCAACAGTATGTGTATGTATATGTGTGTTTGTGTATGAGGTGAGAGTGTGAATGTGCACGCACGTGTGTGTGGGAAGGAAGAATCAGTGTGCGTGTGTTTGTGTGCATGAGAGAGTTTGGTATGCATGTGTATCTATGAGAGTGAAGTTTGAGTGTGAGTATGAGAAAGAGAGAGAGAGGTGGGAGTGTGTATGAGAGAAAGAAGGAGAAATGAGAGGATATTGGTGTGTATGAGAAATGTGTGTCCATATTATGCAAATCCAGTTTCCAGTAGCACTCTTAATATTGAACAAATTTGTGAGGAAAAGAACTAACAGCCCACATCCCATTAAAAATGACAAAAAGAAGATATGACTTAAATTTTTGTTGCATAAGATAACTTTTTAATTATAATATGTGTGCACATATAAGAAATGTGAAATACTTTAGAAATTTGTTTTTGTCTGTTTGTACCTCTTGAACAAAACATTTTTTTTATGGTTTAACTGTTCCATCAGAACTCTGGGAGGAAGTGTTCCATGGCTGGAAATGTTTGGGAAACCCTGAATTAGAGTTTTGATCATTTGTTTTCTGTTGGTTAACTTCTCCCCATGGGTAAATTTGTTACTTTTGATTTGTTCATCTTTCAATTAGTTAAGTACTTCTTTGACCTAATTGTGATTTTTATGCCAGAATAATTTGTGACGTTTTGGAATTCATTCACGGCCAACAATGATTCAACAATTATGTCCTTTAAAGGTATAATATAATGGACACCTCCTAGCTTCAAGACAGCTAGTAGCATAACTAAATTGATTCATTTACATTTTAACCTGTTGCTGGCAACAGATCTATTACTTTTCTTCCCAACAGTTGTACTTTCAGTATTTTTATTTTTGCTTGATATGATTTTTACTATATCATATATTTTCATGTATTGCTACCTGTAAGCATTAAAAACTGAATGAATTGGCACAAACTCAATATTATAGTTCCATAAAGTTTGAAAATGACAGCTGTTCTTCAAAAATTTGATCATAAAATTGATCTTTAATAATAGGGTAGAAGGCATGGTGGCACAGCAGTTAGCCCTGCTGCTTTTCAGCACCAGGGACCCGGGAGCGATTCCAGCCTTGGAGTTTGCACATTCTCACCTGGGTTTCCTTCAGGTGCTCCAGTTTCCTCCTGCAATCCAAAAATAAGCATGTTGGGTGGATTGGCCATGTTAATGTTCTGAGATGTGCAGGTTAGGTGGATTGACCATGTTAAATTGCCCCTTAGTGTCCCAAAATTCTTAGGGGAATTGACAAGATAAATATGTTGGGTTACAGGGTTAGGACCTGGGTTGGATACTCTGTCGCAGAGTTGGTACAGACTTGATGGGCCAAATGGCCTTCTTCAGCAATATTGTTATTCTATGATTTTATGAGTAATAGTGGAAAGGTAAGGAGATATAGGGCAGGATTTTCCAGCCTTGCTTGCATCAAAACCAGAAAATCCTGCTGGGTCAATAGATCTTTCCATGGTCTGCCCATCACCCATTACAATTCCTATGGCATGCAGGACAGTAAAATTTGTCCCATAGAGTAATAATTTCATTCCCCTTTTTCCATTATAATGAAGGACCATATTGTAAAAGAATTTTGCAAAGAAGTATGATTTTTCTCCAAATTTTTTTTTTGTTAATAGTCTTCACTTATTTGGTATTTCCATTACCTGACTAGGTTAACAACTAAAGCCCCCGTGGTGGTTGTTGATATATTTATTAATAATTTTCCCTCTTAAATTCTCAGAT
Organism: Sphyrna mokarran; assembly: GCA_024679065.1. Taxonomy (NCBI): domain Eukaryota; kingdom Metazoa; phylum Chordata; class Chondrichthyes; order Carcharhiniformes; family Carcharhinidae; genus Sphyrna; species Sphyrna mokarran. The sequence continues at coordinate 95,753,741 of JAGIQG010000003.1, forward strand.
GCCACACACATTTTATAGGTAAGAATGCCTTCAAGTTAATCTTCAGGAATTTTATAACTACTCTCTTTATGTCTCCATGTGATCAGAGAGCAGCAGGAATTCATTGATGTTAAACATAAGCATAAGGAGTAGAATTTACATTGAGTCTATCCCAATCCCCACCAAAAATTAATTTAGAAATCCAGCAAAAATATATAAATAGTTCATATCAACAATTGGAGAACTGAAAGGGTACCCATGGAAATGCTTTCCAAGAATATATTGCTGGATAGTAGAAAAAGGAAAACAAATGGCCCAAAACGTATAATCATTCCACCTCTGTATTAGGTTGAAAGATTGGCATGAAATATAGGGTTAGATATTAAAATGTCAGAGCTATTGCATGAAAGAATTCACTAAATAGAACATTATCTTTCTCAGGCTGAGGAACAATTGCTGTTAGCATTTTTAATACCTTTGGTCAGATATAATGGACGGAATTTAGCCATATTTTTCCACAAAGCTGGATAGGAGGGTAAGCTGTGCGAAGGATGCAGAGATGCTTCAGTGTGATTTGGACAAGGTGAGTGAGTGAACAAATGCATGGCAGATGCAGTATAATGTGGATAAATGTGTGGTTATCTACTTTGGCAGCAAACACAGGAAGGCAGAATATTTTCTGAATGGCTATAAATTAAGAGAGGGGAATGCACATCAAGATCTGGGTGTCCCTGTAAATTAGTCTCTGAAGGCAACTATGCAGGTGCAGCAGAGAATAGAAAAGGCAAATGGTACCTTAGCCTTCATAGTGAGCAGATTTGAGTAATGGAGCAGGGATATCTTGCTGCAATCATACATGGCCTAGGTGAGGTCACATCTGGAATATTGTGTGTAGTTTTGGTCTCCATATCTGAAGAAGGCGATTCATGCTATAGAGGGACTGCAGTAAAGATTTACCAGATTGATTCCCCAGATAGTGGAACTGATATATGTGCCAGAATTCTACTGCCTTGCCTGCCACGGAATCAGAGCAAGCAAGGGGTGGACAATGGAAATGTCCACTGACCTTGGGTGGAAATTTCAGGTCTTGCTTGAGCATGGCCATAAAATCCTGCCTACAATGAGAGATTTAGTCAGTTAGGGTTATATTTGCTGAAGTTCAGAACAATGAGGGGGGATCTCATTGAAACTTTTGAAATTCCAGAAGAATTAGATGGGATAGCTGCAGGAAGGATAGTTCTGATGGTGGATGGGTTCAGAACCAGAGGGTCATTCTCGGAGGATATGGGGTAAATCATTTAGAACTGAGATGAGGAGAAATTTCTTCACCCAGAGAGTAGTGAACTTATGGAATCACTACCACAGAAAGCAGTTAAAGTCAAAACATTTTGTTTTCAAGAAGGAGTTAGATATAGCTCTTGGGGTGAAGGGAATCAAAGGATATGGAGGGAAGAGGGGGGTCAGGCAATTGAGCTGAGTGATCAATCATGATTGTAATGAATGGCGGAGGAAGATCGAAGATCAAATGCCTACTCTTGCTCCTTTTTTTATGGAGTCACCAGCCAGGGTTGGGGACAATTGGGAAATACAATAGCTCTGGACAGAATCACATTTCCTGATTCCAAACGTTCCTCCCATGATGCTGTTATCTCTGATGGTGGATGCAGGCTGATAATCAATCCTCCATATGGTTTTCAATCAGGAAAAGTCCCTGAGTAAATTTGAAAGATAAACTCAGCTTGAAATCGCAACAAATTGTGATACTTCACAAAAACTTAAAGCAAAAATTAAAATCATTACCACAAAGTTCTACAAAAACATTGAGGGAGGCTTTGTTTAAACATTTTCTTAGTTGGGGGTAATTATTTATTTAAAAATCAGATTAAAGGGAAGTGAAAACATTGCATTTTGTAATCATGGTGTGTCCTACTGAAGGGTTATAATGTAATTTATTGTCAGTGGGGCACTTCAGATCAGGAAATGTTGATTTTATCCTTCCCTGTTAATTGCCATTTGCCTTTTCCTTCCATGTGAACAGAAGTCTGATTCTGAATGCCTGGATTCCTATTATCGCAGCAGGAGATTGACATACTTACTGAATACTGTTACTGTTTTGTAACTTATAATAATGGAGGAGGAACCTTTTTGCAGCTTTGATGGGCAGAAACATCAATTGCATTCAAATTCAAACCCCTGAACATCTTTGCATTACGTCAATTAAATATGTCTGTTTTTCAAAAAAAAATAAAAGGTTTCCCTCAAAGAGCATAACAATGTTTAGTTTATCATTATCTGGCACTGCAGAAAAAAATAATTTAGACCACCTTTAAGTGATTGTATTCAACAATACATCGCTGTATAAATCAACCTTCGCTGTTTTAGCTTTTCCAATAAAAATGATCTTTCAGACCAGAATGTGTCATATATAAAACATATTTAGGTATTCAATTTCACAATTCTACATGAATTGTTTGGATAACTATTTTAGTTTGTTATTGTACTAATAAGGCCAACAATGATTCAATGGGAATGTAAATCTCCCTCACAAAATAATTACTTTTTTCATAATTTGAGTCACAATGCATATGGTGACATAATGGTTATATTATTGGTCTAGTGATCCAGATGGACTCATGAGATCTGAATACAATTTGTATCATACCAGCTGTAGGAAATTAAGTTAAGTAAATAAATATGACCATGAAACTGCTGGATGCTGTAAAAATGCATGTGGTTCATTAATATCCTTCAGAGAGGGAATTCTGCCATCATTACTGGACTTATTTGTGACTCTAAGCCCATAGCAATGTAGATGGCATGTAATTGTCTTCTATAATGTCATAGAAAACCACTCAGTTGCATCAAACCATTATGACAAAGTAGAAGAAAAGTAAAAACAGAGGGACCACCCAGTAACTTGGGCATCAGACGGAACAAAGGCACACGTAGTCCAGTCAATCCTACAGTGTCCTCCGCACTAATATCTGGTGCCAAAATTGAGAATGCTGTTCAACTGATTGGTCAAGCAACTAGTTAACATCGTCATTCTATTAAGATCATATCTGTCAGCCAATATTTCAGACTCCTTCACCTTTTTCCCCGGCCATGTCCTATCCTGCCAGAGGTGGTGATACAGTGAAGTTAGACTCAGAAAGAGATTGATATGAGAATCCTCATCATTGATTTTGAATCTAAGGGATTTTCTTTTAATTGGTAACATGAGGAAGATAACCCATTGCTGTTTACCAAATATCACCGTCACTCAGCTGATGAGTCATACCCCTGAATGTACTCTTTGTGGCAGGTTTCAATATCGATAATAATAAAGAATGGCTCGATAGCTGGTGTTTGGTTGCATATGACAAAAATCCAGAACTTTATTCTTTCTCCATTTTTAAAAGTTGATTTTCTGCTCAACCAACAAAAAAGGCATGTGTGGGAGTTTGCCCCCCAAGAGCTAGAAGAACAAAATAATTATTTCCTCAGCTAATGACATTCCATGTCTCATAATACAGACCCCTTATACTGAGCAAAACCAGGGGATATGCATCAAAACTTATTATGCTTGCAGAGCTGCTGATAGATTCGTATCACACCTGAAACTGTCCAGCGCCATTTCGAAAGGGAACCAAAGGGACGTAATTTGCTTCTAATAGACATCATGTGAGCAGAGTCAGTGTGCCTGCCGAGACAGTGGCAGACCCTCAATATGGATGATAACTCTTTCAACAATTAGTGACTGGGACATTATCAGTCCAGAAATCAAAGCCAGTTCCAGGCACTGGATAACCAATTGTTTTGGAAGTCATTATGGAGGAGGGAGATCACATGACTTGAGTGACCACTTTAAAATTTCTATTTGCCTTTGAAAACCAAGTCTCCTGTTTTTAACTTTGACTGAAAAGGACTCCAGACATCTGGCTGAGTAAGCGGTCAGTTACCATCTCACAGTTCCCCCAAATCTGTCTCTGACGAAAGATTTCCTACCAATGCTTGCAGAAACAGGTTCACAAGTCTCTGAAGGTGTCCTCACAGGTGGAGAAGGTGATAAAGAAGGCGTATAGTATGTTAGCTTTCATAGAAAAGGTTATAGAATACAAGAGTAGGAGTTTGATGTTGCAGTTGTATAGAACTTTGGTTAGGCCTCACTTGGAATACTGCGCCCAGTTCTGGTCGCCGTACTATCTGAAGGATGTGGAGTCCTTGAAGAGAGTGCAGAGGAGGTTTACCAGGATGCTGCCTGGTATGGAAGGACTGTCTTATGAGGAACGATTAAATAGACTGGGGTTGTTTTCCCTTGAAAGACGTCGTCTTAGAGGGGATCTCATAGAGGTGTATAAGATTATAAGGGGTATAGATAGAGTAAATGGAGGTAAACTTTTTCCACCTTCAGAAATGGATAGGACGAGGGGTCATGACCTTAGGGTGAGGGGGGCTATGTATAAGACGAATATTAGAGGGCAGTTTTTCACACAAAGGGTAGTGGGGGTGTGGAATGCACTGCCGAGTACGGTGGTGGGAGCAGGCACGCTGGGGCTGTTTAAGGGTCTCTTGGACAGCCACATGAGCGGTATGCAGATAGAGGGATATAGTAGGACTGTTTAACTACGGCTTTTTTTTTCCACAGGTAATTCGGTCCACACTTGACCAACATTGAGCATGCATTCGGCAGGTGGTGCGGGTACAGCTCTTGGATGTTGATTCATGGGTTGCCTGGTACCTCATGTCGTAAATTAGTGCTTTATGTGGACCATCTGAAGGGCACCATGACAGCTCAGAGACTATCGATGTGGCTGTGCAGACACTTGGAATTGGGCCGGTGTCTGCGGAGTTTGCGCGTTCTCCCCGTGGTTGCGTGGGTTTTCTCCGGGCACTCCGGTTTCCTCCCACAACCCAAAAATTCGCTCTTAGGCTGATTAGGAAACAAATTGTCCCTATAGTGAGAGTCTTCCATATTAGGAATAACCTAAATTTATAATAGGATAATGGAATTGCTACTATATAGTTATGATGGCGGCGCGGGCTCGTTGGGCCGAAGGGCCTGTTTCCCGTGCTGTGTTGCTCTTAACTCTTAACTCTTAAAAATCAACCCAATGCCTGTGTATTTAATCCACGCCAACTGCAAAGTGAACCTTACAACTTCTTCAGCCAGCTGAACTCAAACTGTTGCATGAAAGAATTCCTGATTGGACTCTGACTCCGGAAATCATGTAAACTGATATTAATTTCTATGGTCCTTGTATTGTAACTATCTATAGTTGCAAAACTCCTTTTTCCTATCTACACCCCTATCTTTTATGGTATGAGTGTGTAGCAGTGTGGGAGGTCGTAGACACTCTCATTCCAATTGTTTGAATGTGAAATAAACTAACCTTCTGAGTTAATTAATACACAAGTTTGTTACAGATTATTAATAAATTTGATTGCCCAAACTGAGGGATTGGTATGCCATACCACCATATGTCTTAAAAATAATTTAAAACACCTTCTGCTATGGGACAGTTGATGAGAAGAAAATGGTCTAATTTAACTGTCTCCTTCCTGCCCGAAACACTGGTCTTAGTTGTATTAATTGAGATTAAGTACATACAGGTAGAGGGCATTCATTGGACGGTTACATGAGTATACTTACAGAAACATTAACACAGGAGTAGGGTGAAGTCAGGAGACATTGACTTGTAATGTTTCATTTTGCAAATAAATCAATTCCAAGTGATGACTGGGTCTGCTTCCATTTTTCTCTATTGGTTAGCAAGGATAAAGCAACTGGCTGAGCTCTAATGGATATAGCTGCAAGATGGGTCTATGGCAAGTGGCAAGAGGACCAATAAAAGGGAAAAACCTCCTTGACCTCATTGTTACCTATCTACTTGTAACAAATGCACATGTCCATGACATTATTGGTAGGAGTGATCACAGCACAGTCTTTGTTTTAACTAAATCCCTCCTTTAGTGAACTGTCCTTTCATCATGTCATATGGTAGTACAGCCATGCCAAATCGAATAGATCAGAACAGCTCCAACAGTTCAAAAGTAGGCTTCCATCAGGCACTGTGAACAGCAGAATTAGATTTCTATACTATCTTATTACTTCATAGCCAGCATAATCCTTCTCTTACCATCAAGCAGGGGATCAATCCTATTTCAATAGAGTGTGAGGAAAAACCTGCTTGGAGCAGGAGCAGTAGTCCCAAACTGATGAGGCTACAACTCAGGACTGCAAGTATACTAAGCAGTCGAAGCAGTATTCTACAAACAAAGCCAGGTGATTCTGTAACCAATTCAGATCAAAGCTGTGAATTTTTGCCAAATCTAGTCATGAGTAGTGGTGGATGATTAAACATTAACAGAAGAAGGTGTGTCCATTCTCAATATTAGCTAAGTGAAGCACAAAGGTGCAAAAGACTTGCAGCTATCTTCAACGGAATTGATTGATTTGATTTGATTTATTATTGTCACATGTATTAACATACAGTGAAAAGTATTGTTTCTTGTGCACTATACGGACAAAGTATACTATTCATAGAGAAGGAAATGACACAGTGTAGAATGTAGTGTTACAGTCATAGCGAGGGTGCAATGAAAGATCAACTTAATTCAAGGTAAGTCCATTCAAAAGTCTGACAACAGCAGGGAAGAAGCTGTTCTTGAGTCAATTGGTACATGACCTCAGACTTTTATATCTTTTTCCCGAAAGAAGGAGGTGGAAGAGAGAATGTCTGGGGTGAGTGAGGTCCTTAATTTTGCTGGCTGCTTTGTCGAGGAAGCGGGAAGTGTAAACAGAGTCAATGGATGGGGGGGCTGGTTTGTGTGATGGATTGGGCTACATTCACAATCTTTTGTGGTTCTTTGTGGTCTTGGGCAGAGCAGGAGCCATACCAAGCTGTGATACAACCATAAAGAATACTTTCTATTGTGCATCTGTAAAAGTTGGTGAGAATTGTAGCTGACATGCCAAATTTCCTTAGTCTTCTGAGAAAGTAAAGGCATTGGTGGGTTTTCTTAATTATAGTGTCGGCATGAGGACAGGTTGTTGGTGATCTGCTACCTAAAAACTTGACACTCTCAACCCTTTCTATTTCTTCCCCATTGATATGCACAGTGGATGATCCATAGCAGCCACTTCCTGAAGTCCCTGCTGTTGTAAGGTGTTGGTTACAGTTCAGTAGGTCTGAAGAGGTCTTGTAATCATACATAGATCAATTGTAAGTCTTTATTGATACTGAGAACTATTTATAAAATACATTGAAATATACAAACCAAGAACTATCTTTATGCTTGCTGGTACTCATGGATTTGTCCAACACAAGATTGACCCTGGATGTAGGTCATGTGCCCTCTTACATCACTAAATGGGCGGTACTGTACTCAAGCCCATATTAATATTTATGTGCCAGAATCTATACTTGACAAATAAGTTTTCAGCCAATTTGATTCACTTCATTTGATGTCAAGAAATGGCTGAGCATACTGGTTGCAGCAAAGACTATGAATCCTGACAACATCCAGGCTATAAGGCTGAAGACCTTTGCTCTAAAATGAACTGTTCCAGTACCATGCTGGCATCTATCCGATAAAGTGGAAAATTGCCCAGTTACGTCATGTCCACGAAAAGCAGAATGAATTCAATCTATTCAATGTCCTTCCCATCAATCTACTCTTAATCATCAGCAAAGTGATTGAAAGGGCCATTTACGTCACTTATTCATCAATAACATACCCTCTGATTCTCAGTTTTGTTTTGCCAGTACCACTCAGTTCCACTCTTCATTTCAGCCTAGGTCCAAACATGGACAAAAGAGCTAAATTCCAACAAGGTGCGAGTGACAATCCTTGACATTAAGACAGCATTCAACTGAGTGTGGCATCAGAGGGCTCTGGTAAATTTGAAGTTAATAGGAAAACTGTCCATTGGCTGAAGACTTGCATATTGGAAAGACGATGGTTGTAGTTATTGGGATGTTCACCGACAATTGCATAATGTTCAGTTCCATTTGGTCTCCTCAAATAATGAAACAGTCCGTGTGCTCATGAAGCAAGAGCTGGGAAACATTCAACTTGGCTGATTGGTAACATTCATGTCACTCAACTGCCAGGCAATGACCATCACTAATAAGGAACAGCCCAATCACATCTGACCTTCAATTGTATTACTATTGTCAAATTCCCCATAAATTTCATGGGAGTCACTTTTGACCAGAAACTTAACTAGGCCAACCACATAAATATGTGATTGCAAGAACAGATCAGAGGCTGGGTATTCTTAGCTAGTAACTTAACTCCTGACTCCACCGATCCTTTCCATCATGTACAACAGCAAACGTCAGGAACATGATGGAATACTCTCTACTTGTCCAGGTGAGTGTAAGTTCAGCAACACTGAAGAAATTTGCAGGACAAAGAACCCACTAATTGGTACACGGTAATTGCAATGAGTACAAATGATAAAATAAATTGCTGGAGTTCGCTGAAGTTTCTTCAAAAGCACTTTCCAAACCCGTGACCTCAACCAGCCAGAAGAACAAGGAGCGTGCGAACATCCAAGTTGTACATCATTCTAATTTGGAAAGAGATTACTATTGCTTCAACATCATTTGGTCAAAATACAAGAACTAACTACCGGACAGCCACACAGACTGAAGCAATGCAGGAAGGTGGCTAACCACCATTTTTGCAAGGCCAATAAAAGCTGGTCTTACCAGTCATTCCTACATTCCACAAATAAATAAAACTAACTTATAAAACAGCATATTAAATTCAGAGTACCTTGCAGTTTGTTTTTGCTTCCCTATTAATGTTGCAGTTCTGTATATTTTAGAGAAAAATCGACTTTGGTGAAGTATGTAAGCAATGCTTGGGCCTCACACTCAGCTTATTGTTAATTCTCATTTGTAACACAGACATGTACAGTGCTGCCAATTATTTCAATTACTTTTGAAAATAAATCAGTTCTTGGCCTTCCTGCTTGGCGAAGTAAATTAGATTAGAAATGCCCTCTAAGACCGGTAATTTGACATCAGTGGTAGGGAAGCTGTTGGAGGAGATTCTTAGAGATAGGATGTATATGCATTTAGAGTGTTGTGATCTGATTACGGATACACAGCATGGCTTTGTTAAGGGGAGGTTGTGCCTTACAAATCTGGTAGAATTTTTTGAGGAGGGACATGAACAGTCAACGAAGGGTGAACCGTTGATGTTGTCTATATGGATTTTATTAAGGCATTTTACAAAGTCCCTCATGGGAGGTTAGTTGAAAAGTTCAACGCTAATGGAATACAAGGACAGATATCGAGATGGTTAAGTAACTAGCTTGGTAATACGAGACAGAGAGTAACAGTTGAAGGGTGTTTTTCTAGCTAGAGGTCAGTCACTAGTGATGTGCCGCAGGGCTCAGTACTGGGACCTCTTCTATTTGTAATATATATAAATGACTTGGAAGAGGGAGTAAGTAGTGTGATCAGCAGGTTTGCAGATGATACAAAGATGGATGGATAGTGAGGAGCATTGTCAGGCGATACAGTAGGACATAGATAGGCTGGTAGCTTGGGCAGATAGATGGCAGATGGAATTCAACCCTGATAAATGCGAGATGATGCATTTCGGGAGAAAGAATGTAGGGGAAGTATATGATAAAGGATAGACCTATTAAGAGTATAGAAACGCAGAGGGACCTGGGGGTGTAGGTGCACAAGTTTCTGAAGGTAGCACAGCAGGTGGAGAAGGTTGTGAAGAAAACATATAGTATGCTAGCCTTTATAGGAAGGTGTATAGAGTACAAGAGCTGGCCTTTAATGTTGCAGTTGTATAGAACGTTGCATCTAGTTCTGGTCACCTTACTACCGAAAGGACGTGGAGACTCTGGAGAGAGTGCAGAGGAGGTTTACCAGGATGCTGCCTGGTATGGAAGGTCTGAGTTACGAGGAGAGGTTAGGCAAACTGAGGCTGTTTTCTTTAGAAAGACATAGACTGAGAGGAGATCTAATAGAGGTATACAAGATTATGAGGGTTATAGATAGAGTAAACAGTGGTAAGCTTTTTCCTAGGTTGGAATCAAATATAACGAGGGGTCACAGGCGTAGAGTGAGGGGGGTAGGGTATAATTTAGATGCTAGAGGGAGTTTTTTCACAGGCAGGGTTGTGCGGGTATAGAACACACTGCCAAGTAAGGTGGTGGAGGCAGGCACACTGGAGTTATTTAAGAGATACTTAGATGGGCACATGAACCGAATGGGGATGGAGGGATATAGAAAACTGATTTCAAATAGTGATCATGAGCCTTGGAAGTTCCCTGGGAAGTGTGTAAATTGTCGATGATATTGATATATTTCTGTTTTATCCTACAGGTACTTCTGTCCACTTTGTTGTCAACAAGGGGCATACATGCGACGGGTTTTGAGAGAGTTGCTCTTGGATTTTTCGAGAGTATCCTAGTGCTTCACATTGTTAGTGTACGCTTGAAGTGGACCAGTTGATGGGCAACATGACAGCTCAGTGACTATCACTGTGCTGTACAGACAAATGGATTCGGGCCTGTGTCTGTGGGAGTCTGCACATTCTCCCCGTGCTTGTGTGGGTTTTCTCTGGGTGCTCCGGTTTCCTTCCCACCCCAAAGATGTGCTCTTAGGCTGATTGGCAAAACAAATTCTCCCTAAATTGTCTTGCAAATTTGGTTCCAATGCAGATTTCTATAAACATAGACAGGGATCATGGGTGGAAATGGGAACGTTGAGGTGGTGGTGCGGGCTCATTGGGCTGAAGGGCCTTTTTCCTGTGCTGTTTTGTTCTTTGTTCATGGATTTTTAAAGTTACACAACATGTGCAAGAATGGTATTACTCTTTAATATCATCAACTGATCAAACTTATATCAGTATTTAAAAAGAACTTCTAAAAAACAAGCAAAGGTCCTGACTTAAGTTAGTTGCCACAAGTCACCTGATGTTTGATTGCAGGTTGGCCAGTTTTCGCAAAAGTTCGAATATAAAATAGAACTAAAGCATTCCCAGACATCATTATGGAATTTCATACCTGCTAATGTTAAAATCTACTTTAAAAATTTACTGAAAACTGCACTTTGTCATACATTTGCATTTCTATAAGGCTATCTCTCAAGCAGAGACAGAGAGTGGAATTTACCCATTCTGCCCACCACGGGAAATATGGTGGGTGGGACAGGGATCATGCAAAGGTTTGTTGACCTTGGGCAGAATTTTCCGTTCTTGGCCGAGTGCAGCTGGAAAATCGCACCCAGAAAGTCTAAATTAAGCGGAAAGTGTTCTGCCTATCTTATCAAGATAGATATTCAGGAGTTAATGGCTAGGAATTATATTATCTAATCACCACAGCCATAGACTAAAGCCACAGCCTATTAAATAGGCAAATATGTTTTGAAATCACTATGAAGAAAGAGATGAAATAATTAGAATAACCATTTTTGTAATATTATTAATTGTAAGACACAAGTCATTTGGTAGTTATCTGGAAAAGGTGTCAATTAAGCACTAACAATCTTCCTCCTTTTCTCTCCAAGATAAAGACCAAGAATGGAATTCTCCCAAAAATTTCTGTGTTGTCCTCAGTGGGAAACCAGTGAGATTCCGGCTGGGAAGGTCAGTCAGATTCAGTTCGCAATTCATCCATACTTATGAATTTTTTTTGGAACCTAGGGCATTTCCTACTGAATTCTCCCAATTTAGATTTTTTTTGGAGTGGAGACCTAAAGGTGCTGAAAGACTGGCTCCTTGGAAATTGGAGAGCTCTTTTTAACTGGCACTCTGATCTCCAGACTTCCCACCACACACCCATTTCATGTGCTGGCTAAAATCACAACCCTCATTGGCATGAGACCATCTGCGCTGGCTGGTACCAGCTCAACTCCTCCCAAATGAGTGACACCAGCTATGGGGATCAATAAAGGTCCTCACATTCAAGAGATCCCCCCCCCCCTTTCAGGTTCCCCTCCATTTTGGGACTGCCAACTTAATGCTGCCAACCTGGCACCCTGGCAAACCTGACAATGCCAAATTGGAAATGCCGAAGTGACAGCAGCAACTTAGTTAACACTGTTTGGAAGCTGATGGCAGTGACAGGAAACTAGCCAGCCATTTCCCAGACGACCAGAAGCTTCAGTAGTCTCTGAGCCCACAGCATGGCCATCATGACTAGTTTCATTTTTTGGAAGCCAGTAGTGAGTTGCGCTGGGTTCCGATGCTGCTTACACACCCCACTATCCCATACCTGCCTCCCCAACACCTCCCCCGGCCCCCGGGTCAAAGAATCCTGGAAGCAGGGAAAAATGACAAGACTGATAAGAGCATTTTTGATTGAGGATTTGAATATGCTAATCTGGATCATGCCCTTGCTAGGTGTGTAAATTGACAATGGAAATCCAGATCAGCCATGATCCAATTCATTGGCACAGTATCCTTGCGGAGTTGAATGGCCTACTACTTTCCCTAATGTTCTTATGTCATCAATCAATTAATTATTTTTGAGTGGTCTCTGTTACTATTGCAGCAAATGCTGACAGTAACGTCTCAAATAGTGGATGATGAATGACTAGAAAATCTGTTTTTGACAATGTTGTATACACATAGTTATTGTTTATTTAGTTATCATTATTACTTCTTTGCTCAGAATACTACTGGTGTTACAGTGTTCTATCTCAATATTTTGGGGCAGCAATATTTATATGTAGCTGTGCTTACTTGTTGGGTCTTTTTGTTCCAGGTGAAAGCTGAGAGGAATGGGAAAGTAACATTTACAATTTTTCTGTTGATATTGAGTTAAAGAGTTAATCATTCACACTATCTCCTTAGCTGACTGGTAAAGGTGGAGCACAACATTAATATTTAATCCACAAAATGGGAATCTTCAAGATGGAAGCCTCTTACCTCAGGAAAAATGAAGAAATGTTTATATAATGCAATAAAGTTTTAAACACAGCTTGACATGTATTAATTTTTATCTAAAAGGTCACCTTTCTTTTCATAATAAGCATATGCCACTTGATATAAAAATGAAATCAGGTTCTCAATGTAGGTTGTTGACATTATTTGACTACTATTGACTCCAGCAGTGAAGCCTGACTGTCTACCAAGACCAAGTGAGCCAGAAATTATTCCAGTTTAACAACAACAAAATGAAAGTCACCCTGTTTAATTCCTGCCAGCTCAGGCCTCAACTACAAACTCCCTTTTCAACTATCCACTCAGGCTGAACCTGGGAAAGTGCAACATTGGTGTTCTTTCAATGATAAACTGCTTCAAACGATACATATGGACTGCCACCAAACCACTCCTTGGACAATTTATCATCTTGTGTTTACTCCAAAATATAACAGAATCATAGAATCTGTACAGTGCTGAAGGAGGCCATTCAGCTTATCAAGCCTGCACTAACAACAATTTCACCCAGGCCCTTTCATCGTAATCCCACATATTTACCCAATTAATTTCCTTGACATTAACAAGCAATTTAGAATGACTAATCAACTTAATCTACATATTTTAGGACTTTGGGAGGAAACTGGAGCACTCAGAGTCCATCCACATAGACATGGGGAGAACATGGAAACTTCACAAAGTCACCTGAGGCCGGAATTGAACCTGGGTCTTTGGCTCTGTGAGGCAGCAGTACAAACTATTGTGTCACCATGTCACCCCCATCTGCAATATCTGCACAACTGCACTATCACAAAGATTGCCGATTTCCATATTTGTAAGATTGATTTTGCCCTGCCTGAGCTTGTCCACTCTTCAAACCCTCAGTTATGCCTTTTTTTAACCTTTAGACTTGAATCTTCCAATGTCCTACGAGCCTGCCTCTGATAATCTACCCACTGCAAAACTCTGCTGCCCTTGCTTGCATTGTGTCCCATTTACCAGCCACTCTTGTGCTTTGTGAACTACATTGACTCCCAGTTAAGCAACTTTCCATTTTAATATACTTATCTTTATTTTCAAATCTCTCTGTGGCCTTACTCCTCAGCACTCCTGTAATCTCCTCCAGCCCTACAATTCCTTGAGATATCTGCAGTCTGATTCTGGCATCTTTGACATCACCAGTGTAATTGTTCCATCTTCAGCTCCTAAACTTTGGAATTCCCATCTTCAGCCTCTCTTCCTTGCATTTTTCTTTTCGAACCTACCTCTTTGATCATACGTTTAGTCATCTGCCCCAATTTCTCTTTCTGTGGCTCATTTTAACCTTTGCTTTATAATATTCTTATGAAGCCCGTTGGAACGTTTTATTACATTAGAGGCATGATATATAAATGAATTTGTTGCTGATGTTTCTCAGCTCAGTTTTCTTAATTGTGGTTATCCTATCATCCAATATATATTAGTGGCAAAACCTTCAACCAATATACCTTGACATCATGAAATGCTTTCAGATTTCCTCTGTTTTAACTTTCACCTCATTGTTTTGATATGCTGTGCACACATTTTTATATTCAACTACCATCAATCATTATCATCTCAAGCTTGGGCAATATGGTGACACAGTGATTAGCACAGCTAGCTCGTAGTGCCAAGGATCTGAGTTTGATTCCCAGCTTGGGTCACTGTCTGTGTGGAGTTTTCACATTCTGCCGACGTCTGCATGGGTTTCCTCCCACAACCTGAAACATGTGTTGGTTAGGTGCATTGACCCGAACAGGTACCAGAGTGTGGTGACTAGTGGAATCTCACAGTAACTGCGTTATAGTATTAATGTAAGCCTTATCTGTGACTAATAAATGAACTTTGAAAAAAAATGCAGGACATGATGTATTCATCGCATGACTTGCAAGCATTCTGCAAGAAGCATTGATAGTTTAGTTCCCTGTGATCATAGAGTGTATATTGTCTTGTCTTCAAATAAAGAACTTCACATTATTGTTTCACCAAACTTTGTGTACGATTGGTACATTTACAAGGAGGGCATGACATGGCAGCAATAAGTAGCAGCATATTTTTGAAGGTTTGACTGTCCAAGCCCTTCATACATAAAGAAAATAAAACTGGTATGAAAGTGAAACAAATATCAAGCTTTACTACATGTAAAGAGTCCACGATTTAGTAGGATTCTACACACCATATCTCTGTTCTGGGATTGCACCTCACTGAGTCAGATTCCAGTAAGATTGTTGGCATGTAGAAGAGCTTAAATAGTAAAAGTCTACAGGTCAAAGTTTCAGCAGGAGTAGAAATTAAATAACAAGCTGCGGAGGAGACAGAGTTCATTATTTCTTAAGTTAAATATTGCTGGTTGAGCTGATAATAAAAGGTTCATCCATAAGGCCTCCTAACAGCTGAAAAAAGGTTATAAAACATTTTTGTACACTGTTATATTTATCTTTTGAAACAGGCAACTCCATTTCATACCAAAATTACTGTCTTGTGGGTAGAGCTCAGAGTTGAAATTCAGATAGAGCTGGACATTATCACCATTGCAGTCAAGCAATAACCTATGACTAGCTACAGTAATGCAACCCCGAGCCAAATAACTCTAAAAGAGTTATAAAAACTTGAATACCTGTCAAAAAGCAATAAGAAGATTGTGCAAAAAACAAAAGGATGACCACAAAGTTTCTAACACTCTACTGGAAGGCTGTATTGAAAACTTATCGAGCTGTGTTTTCTGCACCTCAATATTTCCAAACCAGCCATTAAAATTGGTCTTGGTACAGCAGACCTCCACATCTGAATATGTCAGGTCAGCCCTTTTAGAAATCAAGACAAAATATCACTAACATTTGAAGATTAAATATGAGTGAGGCTCAACGTCTGAATATACTATCTGGAATTCACGTCCTTTTGGCAACAGTCAACAGAAACTGATGAGTAATACCTAAGAAGATGCAGAGACCAGGAGCCTGATTGCAACTCATAACAGCAGAGCACGCCAACAGAAAAAATCAAGCTCATGATAACACCTATCCCAATGGAACCAGCATTGAAATATTTCCACAAAGTAAATGCAAGTCATACAGAGTTTCTAACTATGAGAAATTGGTCCACTATCAACATGATAGCAAATGCAAGCAAGCCTAGCAAGCAATGCAGGCAGTGCAGCCACCTACATGCACACAGAAAATTCTCAACTTATAACATTGTGTGCAAGGCATGTAGCACCAAAGAACACTGAAGGAGTCAGTGCAGAAAGCAAGCAAAGGCCAAAACAAATGATTCAACATCATGAGAAGTCAGACAGGTAAAACATTCTAAGGAACCACTGGAGCATCGTAAGAACAAAATTCACAAATTATTTAGCCAGGATATATAATCAAATCAAGAAACTGACACACAAGTGAATAGATATTCAGCATAGTGATCATCAAATAATGTATTGGCACAGTTGTACCAACAGGAACCTTTTCCATCGTCCAAAGTATATGCCCATAGATGCAGGATCAAATAACTATATGGTAAAATTTGTGCAGGTTACACTACACTTTGCATATTGAAATGGATCTGCCCACAGAAGTGGCAAGTGATGATTCAACCAACTGCTGTCAAAGTCACCATGTACAAAGATTCAGAAAATCCATCCATTATACTCAAGTGTCGCTACAAAAAAAAATCATCTTAATTACCCCAGAAGTTCTATTTGTGGACACACAGTTCCAATGATTAGAGGCCTACTAATGTGCAAGGACCTGTCTATAGTCAACCTCCACGGTATAGTTAAGGCAAAAGTGAAAACCACAGAAACAAGAAGTGTCATTAGGAACACTGTGCTTACATTGGAAGAGGATCATCTAACTGCAATATAGATCACTAATAAACAGGCTATATGATATTGTTGGAACTGAATACATATACCCATTCTGAACTGACAAACTTCATTCTTTGGAACCAATGCAGAATGCCTACTTGGCAGGCAGATATGGACAAAATTCCCTAATAGTTCCTTGTCAATATTCCCAGGAGTACTCATACTCAAACAAACAGAGGAAGATAAAAGTTGCCCACAACCAGCATATGGATAATAAATCACCCAGTCTGAACATTGGACAGTAAGTTCAAGTACAACACCAAACTGATGGCACATGGAAACCAGGAGAAGTCATCAGTGTATGCCTTGAACCAAGATTGTATCAAGTATGAACTCCAAATGGCATGACATGACTTGTAAAAAGTCCAACAGGTTTATTTGGTAGTACATGTAGCTTGAGTTACCAAATAAACCTGTTGGGTAGCTTGTGCTACCAAATAAACCTGTTGGACTTTAACCTGGTGTTGTGAGATTTCTTTGCTTACCCTAGACCAACACCGGCATCTCCACATCATGACATGACTAAACAGAACAATGCCACAATCAAAAATACCAAATAACCCAACTGCAACAAGAATACAGTCTAAGCTGTAACACAAAGAATCCTTCTCAACATTCTGAAAACATAAAGCATCTCCAGCAAATATCACCATAACTAAACCAGGATGGACAAGCAAACATCCAATACATCTCAGAAACTTGAAAATGTATTTGCTCTGTGTTAACTTACATTTAGGCAGAATGTTATTGTTTCTTCCTATAATGTAAATACTTGGTTAGTTTAGAAAAAGATTCGTGTTGTGCTTAATGGAGGGATAGTGATGAGTTGTGTGGAAGGGGGAGGCATGATTTTCAACCTGCATTCTCCATCAGAGAGAACGACAATGAGGGCAGAGCATAAAGAGAATTGGGAAATGCAATTCTTGCTGATTTTTTTTTTGATTTTTCATAAGATTCATATCCACAAAGATCAAGAGCTTCATATTAGTGTTTTTGAGTATATTTTAATGTAATTGTCTGGCTTCTGCGACATGATCCCCCCCCTCACTGAGTATTCAAACCTCATTGATGTGGCATCATGTTGGCAAGGTTTACAACAACTATTTCAAAATGTGCATCAGTTGAGGGAAGTTCCTAGAGTTCTCCTGGGGGGAGACAGACATGGGCACCACCATAAGCAGTGGACACAGTTTGGTTCTGCCAGATTGGCACTATACTAACCTGACAATGTTAATCTGTGCAGCAGACACTGCCAGCTGCAAGCCTTCTGGTGAGGCACATGGAGTGGCAGTTTCCCATTGTGTGTGTGTGTGTGTGTTGGGGGGGGGGGGGGGGATGTGAGTGAGTGGGGGGGAATTAATAACACTGAGACCAGAGAGAAGGGACTTGCAGGTGGGGTGGAGGGGGTAGTTAGGCAATGAGGAGGGGGGAAATTACAGACATGGGGGAACTTGCAGATACAAGGAGGGGAGCAGACAGATTTGAGAGGTGATGACATGTTCAAAGATTTTAGAGAGGCAAGGGAGACTGGAGGTGGGCCAACACTTTGTAAGGATGGTGGGTTAAGCATTTTATTTTGAGGAAAGGGGTAATGTCAACAGATCTAAAGGCAAAAGAACTGCTAAAAATAAACAAATAATCTAGGCTGACATCTCAGGACTGAGGGATTGCTGATTTGTAGGAAGTGCAGTCTTTCAGCTGAAACATTAAAACGAAGTTCCAATACCTTTGTTCAGGTGAAAGTAGAAAATCTCAGATGATCCAAAAAATTTACATTTCAAAAATAATGCACTGGCTTGAGCTATCATAAGGACCAGGAAGGTGATGTATAAATTAATTTCTAGAAGGTTGCATGATGAAAATGTGAGAACATTAGCATTTAACTGATCATTGGAGATCGGGACTTCATCATCCAGTGTAAATCTGATGAGTCCTGAAGCTTGATCACCGTCAGAGGAATTTTTCAGTGTGCATTTTTTTCTAAATTATGGTCAAGTTCTTCACTGTTTTTTTAACAAGTTGGCTGATAGGATGGTGTTGAGGGAAATGGAGGTCGCATTATACGTCAGTGTGGCAGTAAAGGGCTGGTTTGATGAACCAGTTGCTCTTTCCTGTCTATGATTTTCACATGTTCATCCAAATGGTCGGCTCTTACTAGTTTTAGTAACTATAAAAATCTGAAAGTTGCATCATATATCTCAATGTCAAGCATACTCAGACCTGCTGCAATATAATACTTTCATAAGTGCAATGTATGATGTTTGATTACAATTTCCAAATTCTTTGGTTGTTGCAGAAGTTGGGAATGATTGAGCTTTCTTCTTTTCCAGTAGCATTTTTTTTTAATTTTGTTTTAAATAAACATATTTTGTGAAAAAAGTTGCTAACAGTTGGTATACATTGAACATGGAGTAATGAATCTTTCCCTCTATTCCATTTGTGAGAAAGCTAACTTAACCCATTTATTGTTTTGTCACTTGTGAGCTATCAGGTCTACCTCCGTAATTAAATAAACTGTATTAATTCTTGCCTATTATACAATCTCAAGTTATCTGAAAGGTTCAAACTTCACAGTCAAACAGTCTGATAATTGGCGTTAACGAAAGAGAAAAACAAATTAAACTCAGATGTCGTATTTACATATTATTCCCAGCAAAATGCAAATGTTTTGCCCTTGAAGTTGCCCTTTAATCCATTTACAATTCAGATTTCTTCCTAACGTTAATTCTGCCCTGAGGAGTGGCAGTAAACTAATTCAGCTTCGACTGAAACGCAGAATTCAGGAAACATGTTTTATTTAGGTCTTTAATATCTTAATCAACCATTTGTTTTTCTATCAAATGGGTAAAGTTGTGCTAGAATGGAAACAAAACTACATGTTTTTTTGAAATGAGATGAAATGATCTTTGGGCTGACAAGTAAGAGGACCTACTATTAATAATTTAAACATTCAACATTAAAACCAATAGACTGGAAATGTTACAAGCGTTTAAGTCAAAATATACATTGTTTTACTATTAC
The DNA here is from genome assembly GCA_024679065.1 of Sphyrna mokarran. Taxonomy (NCBI): domain Eukaryota; kingdom Metazoa; phylum Chordata; class Chondrichthyes; order Carcharhiniformes; family Carcharhinidae; genus Sphyrna; species Sphyrna mokarran. The sequence goes on from JAGIQG010000003.1 coordinate 95,773,500, forward strand.
TGAATGGATAATTTTCAAAGCTGGCACTTTTGTCTTTAATAAAAGCTGGAAAAATGAGAAGGAACAGAAAGGGGATTACAAATGGAGGTTAAAGGCATAGTGTGGAATAAAAGGTTACCTCTAATGATAGCTATTGACCATATGCATAGCAAATAATGTCACTATCAGGTCACTCGCTGACAGACAAGTGTGAAGAATCTCAGAAAGTAACTCCAGCCATCTATTGATCTCATGTAACTTGTGTAAATAGTTAGCAAGTAAATATATATTTTTGAATAAAAGATCATTGCCTCCCGCAATATCTTTTCGAGAGCAAGAATTGCATTGTAAACCCTCCAACGACACATGGTGACAGCAGTGATTACAACGGGAAACAGCCAAAAATGGTAAGGGAAGTCTCATGACAAACCCAGCAAAAGTGCACAGCAGCAGATGAAGGACTTTAAAGCTAACCCAGCAATCACAACAAAAATGACTGCTTATATAGAGTTTGCACATTCTTCCCGTGTCTGCATGGATTTCCTTCAGGTATTCCATTTTCTCCCACACTCCAAAGATGAACAGGTTAGATTGATTGGCTATGCTAAATTTCCCCTTAGTGTTAGGGTAAATTAGCATGGTAAATATGTGGGGTTCTGGGGATAGGGCCTGGGTAGGATTGTTGCAAGTACTGACTCGATGGGCCAAATGGCCTCCTTCTGCACTGTAGGAATTCTTTGTTAATGAGGGCAGCCCTGCTGCTAAGATGTGCAGCATTGGACAGGATATCCTTGAATTAGGGTGAGAACTGGTTAATATTTTGCCTCTTCCAGAATCCTTTCAAAGTAGTAAGGAACCCATAAAGGCTGAGCGAGGGCAAAATTGGTGAAAATATTTCACTCGGCACCACACCTTAGGTTTTGGGTAAAGAAAACAAGATCAAGTTAGTTCTTTATTAAATGCTGTTGAGAGCAATAGCAAGAGATATGCTGGCCAGACAGAAGTGGAATAAAAGACAGCTTCCCACATTGCAGTATTTGACTCATACTTCTGTCATCATAAAAATATTACTCTTGTCAAAAATAGGGTGAAAGGAATCAAACCACCTCGACAAAAATTGTGAATATGGAGCACTAAAAGATGATCACATCAGAGGTTGAATAGTTACTGGGAATCTCTCTGACTTCTTACAACCTTGAAAGATTTAAATTTAAGCAACATCTGGCCAATTAGGCACATGGACGAATATGGTTAATTGAAGAAAATCTTAACTGGGTTAATAAATGGGCAAATGTTTAGCTAACTTGCTAGTGTTCTTTGAATAGGTAACATAGAGCATTGTTAAGGCATATGTTGTTGATGTGGCGTATATGGGCTTTAAATTTTCATTCAATGCCATGTAAGAAACTTGTGAGCAAAATTCCAACTCATGGAATAAAAGGGACAGTAGAAACATGGATATAAAATTGGCTGAGTGGCAGTGAACAGAGACTAATGCTAATGGATGTTTATCAGCCTGCAGGAAAGTTTGTCATTTAATTCCTCAGGGGTCAGTGTTGGGACATTTGCTTTTCCTGATATATATTAATGAACTAGACCTTGGAATACAGGGCTCAATTCAAAGCTAATGAATGATAAAATGGAGGCTGGTTCAATCGATGAATTCAAAAGGAAATTAGACAGTTATCTGAAAAAAACAAATGTGCAGGGTTACAGGAAAAAGATAGGAAAATGGCATTTATTCGGAGAGCTGGTACAAACATGATGGGCTGAATGGCCTACTCTGTACTATAACAATTCTGTGATTCTGTGGGAATAGTTTTGTCTTTGGTTTTATTGTATTTCTCGCCCACTTTTTAGAGACATATTCCTTGACTTCTTTCAAGAATTGTGCCAATATTGACAGCAGGATTAAGATTGACTAAAATTAAGAATTTGCAACATAAAAAAAATGAAAAAAAATCAATCTGCACTATTTAGTGATATCATTTGTTACTAATACATCATGTAATTCAAGTTCTATTTTCAAGTGCTTAGATTTGTCAGTGACGAATTCTTAAATTACATAAATTTTGACACAGAAGCAGGCCATTCTGCCCATCTGTTACGTCATTGTGCACCATATGGATTTCTTCTCACTTGACTTCATCTAACCCTATCAGTAAAACTTTCTATTCCTTTTTCCTTCATGGTATTTATCGAGCTCCCCATAAATGCATCTAGAATTGAATAGAATCCCTACAGTACAGAAAGAGGCCATTCGGTCCATCGAGTCTGCACCAACCACAATCCTACGCAGGCCTTACCACCATATCCCTGCATATTTTACCCGCTAATCCCTCTAACCTATACATCTTCAGCTGCCAAGAAAAATGCTTTTACCAGTGCTTGCAGAATAGTCCACAATAAACTGTGTAAAATGCAAGCTATCTTGCTGAGCACCAAGACAGATGAATACAGGGATACGCTGGTAGAAACTACTTGAAACAGTTCTATGAAGCCCTCAACACCCTGTATGGAACTTAGTCACTTCGGAGTTCCCTCCTCCTGAGTATAGATGTACAATTCTCATTACAGACCAGGGTCAGATCCTGCAAAGATGACATGAACACTTTGAAGCTGTCCTCAACTGACCATCATCTATTAAAGATGAGGCAATAGACAGTATTCCCTAGATTGATATCAATAGTGCCATGAATGACCTACCGGTAGTAGCTGAAGTCACAAAAATAGTCAGCCAGCTATCCAGTGGCAAAGCTCCAGGGGCAGATGCCTTATCCACAGAGATCTGTAAAGCTGCTAATCCTGCACTGGTCAAGAAGCTCACCGAGTTGTTTTAGTCTTTTTGGAAGCAAGGATCCATTCCTCAGGAACTTAAAGATGCTTCCATCGTACACCTCTACAAGAGGAAGGGCAATCGGCAAGTGTGCGACAACCACCGAGGAATCTTACTGCTCTCCATCACAGGAAAGACCCTTGCAAGAGTGCTGCTAAATTGTCTGGTCACTCATCTGGAGCTGGGCCTGCTTCCAGAGTCAGTGTGGCTTCCCCAAATGTTATGGGATTACTGACATGATTTTTGTTGCACGCCAACTTCAGGAGAAGTATCAGGAGTAGAGTCGCGAACTCCATACAACCTTTATTGACCTTGCGAAAGCCTTCGACACTGTAAGCAAACAAGGTCTGTGGAGAATCATGTCAAAGTCCAGCTGCGCACTACCCCCCCTCCCCCCCAACTTCCAGATTCATTCAGATGGTGCACCAATTCCATGATGGCATGATGGCTAGTGTACTAGATGGCGGAGAATCCTTTGAGGCATGTTGTTAATTGGGGCTGTGTGCTCGCACCCACATTGTTCAGCATGATGTTTGCTGCCATGCTGAATGATGCCTTTCAGGACAGTGTTGCTGGAATTAGCCTCAAGTACAGAGTGGATGGGAAGCTTTTCAACCTGAGGAGACTTCAAACTATTACCAAAGTGAAAGAGACTGTTCTGAGAGATTTCCTCTTTGCCAATGACTGCACCCTGTATGCTGGCTCAGAGCCAAAGATGCAAGTCAGTATGGACAAATTTTCCACTGTTTGTGACAAATTTGGACTCACCATCAACAATTAAAAAGACCAAAGTCATGCACCAGCCTGCTCCCCATGCACCGTACACAGAACCCATAATCACAATCAAAGGGCAGAAACTACAGGCAGTGGACCAGTTCACTGATCTTGGAAGCACCCTCTCCCAAGCAGTGACTATTGATACAGAAGTTAACTGCAGAATACCAAAGGCAAGTTTTGCTTTCGGTAGACAGCACTCCACTGTATGGGAACATCAAGGAATCAGCCCAACAACAAAACTGAAGGTTTATAGCGCTGCAGTACTCACTACTCTCCTGTACGCCTATGAAACGTATATTGAAGGCATGCAAGACAGTCCAATCATTTCTACACAACTTATCTTCGCAGAATATTACGCATCCGATGGCAACACAAAGTACCAGACATTAAAGTTCGCTCTAGAGTAAGTCTACCATCAGTCCACACACTGCTGATGAAAATGCAGACTCGGTGGGCAGGTAATGTCATCCGTATGTCAGTCGAGCGCATACCCAAACAGTTCTTTTTTGGGGAACTCTCGGCTGGAAGATGCTTGCATGGAGGGCAGAAAAAATGTTTCATAGACACATCAAGGCCTCCCTGAAATCACTTGACATTGACATGACCACCTGGGAAATGCTGGCATGAAACTGCCCTACCTGGCGCTACCTCACCTACAAAGGCTGTCAAGCTCACGAAGCAAGGTGTATTGCTGAAGCACAACTTAAGCGCAAGCTGTGCAAGTCCAGAACCAACAGAGGAACAATGACAGTCTCTACACAAGTCTGTCCAATATGTACCAGGACATTGTACCTGAATTGGCCTGATCAGTCATCTTCAGACACACTGCAACCAGCCTCAAAATGACTAATGGTGTCGAGGTCCTCATGGATGACAATGGACAAACAACACATCTCAGGACACTAAGGAGCCATTTTAGCATGGCCAATCAAACTAACCCACACATCTTTGGACTGTAGAAAGAAACTGGAGCACCCGGAGGAAACCCACGCAGACACAAGGAGAATGTGCAAACTCCACACAGACAGTGACCCAAGCCTAGAATCGAATCCAGGTCCTTGGAGCTGTGAAGCAATAGTGCTAACCACTGTACTATCATGCCGCTCATCTTGTTTCAATGATTCACGCGGTCGCAAGTTCCACATCTGAGCCATTCTCTGGACAACTCTCCTGAACTCAATACTGGATTTATTAATGATTATGTTGCACTTCTCTTGGAATCTCTTTTGATTTTTGCAGTTGTTTCACCAGAACTACAGTGGGAATGCTGAGAAAATTCATAAGAATGTTAAAAGAAAATGACTGCAGATGCTGGAATCTGAAACAAAAACAGAAAATGCTGGAAAATCTCAGCAGGTCTGACAGCATTTGGGGAGAAAGAATAGAGTAAGAAGTTCCACAACACCAGGTTAAAGTCCAATCAATTTATTTGATAGTAAAACCACAAGCTTTCGGAAATGCTGTTCCCTCATCAGATGTGTGTAAAGTTCTGATTAGAGAAGGTCATATAAAGGTACACACAATTTACAGAATATTGATTAGAATGCAAGTCTTTACAGCTAATCTGCTATTCAAGTCTTAAAGATGCAGACAATGTGAGTGGAAATAGAATTAGGCATAGGTTAAAGAGATGTGTATTGTCTCCAGATAGAGCAGTAAGTGAGATGTTGCAAGTTCGGGCAAGTCATGGGGTTACACATAATGCGACATGAATCCAAGATCCCAATTAAGGTTGTCCTCATGTGTGTGGAACTTGGCTGTCAGTCTCTGCTCAGCCAAGTTCAAGCTCAGCCAACAACTGATAGCCAAGTTCCACACATGAGGACAGTACTAATGACGTAGGTAGAAAAAGTGACAAAGTCCTAAAGAGAGAGTATAGAGAGCTTGAAAGGAAGTTAGAAAGCAGGACCCTGAGAGTAGTAATCTCAGGATTGCTACCTGTACCATGTGCCAGTGAGGATAAGAGTAGGATGCTTGGGCAGATGAACACGTGGCTGAGGAACTGGTGTTGGGGGCAGGGTTTCCGATTCTTGGATCTTTGGGACCTCTTCTGGACAGGTGGGACATGTACAGGAGAGACAGGTTACACCTAAGCTATAAGGGTTCCAATATACTTGCGGGGAGGTTTGCTAGTGTTATTGCAGAGTGTTTAAACTAGATTTACAGGGGGATGGGAACCACGATGCCAGAGCAGATAATGGAGCGAGGGTAAAAAAGCAGGTTAGTTCAAGCAAAATCACAAATGGAAGGGTTGAGGGTGATGGAAATAATCTTTTGAGGTGTGTCTATTTCAATGTCAGGAGTATTGTGGGGAAGGCAGATGAGTTGAAGATGTGGATTGACACATGGAAATATGACATTATAGCCATTAGTGAAACTTGGCTACAGGAGGGACAGGACTCGCAGCTCAATGTTCCAGAGTTACAAAGTCTCAGGTGTGATAAAGGCAGAGGGATAAAAGGTGGGGGGATGGCATTGTTGGTGAAGGAAAATGTTACAGTGGTACTCAGGCAGGATAGATTTGGAAGCTTGTCTACAGAGGCCCTATGGGTGGAGTTGAGAAACAGGAATGGTATGACCACATTAACGGGATTGTATTATAGACCACCCAATAGTCAGTGAGAATTGGAAGAGTAAATCAGCAGAGAGATAGTTAACAACTGTATGAAACAGAAAGTTATGATAGTAGGGGTTTTAATTTTCCACATACAGGTTGGAACTCGCATACTTTTGAAGATTTGGACGGGGTAGAGTTTGTTAAATGTGTTCAGGAGAATTTTCTTCATCAGTATATAGAGGTGCCAACTAGAGAGGACGCGATACTGGATCTCCTGTTGGGAAATGAGTTAGGGCAGGTGATGGACATGAGTGTAAGGGAATATTTTGGATCCAGTGATCATAATGCCATTAGTTTCAACCTGATCATGGGTAAGGATAGATCTGGTCCTCGGGTTGAAGTTCTGAACTGGAAAAAGGTTAAATTTGATGAAATGAGAAGGGATCTGGGAAGTGCGGATTGGCACAGACTGTTCTCTGGTAAGGATGTAAATAGAAAGTGGGAGGTCTTCAAATGAGAAATTTTGAGAGTGCAGAGTTTGTATGTTCCTACCAGGATTAAAGGCAAAGTAAATAGGGATAAGGAACATTCGTTCTCGGGGGAGATTGTAACAGTGATTAAGAGGAAGAGAGATTTGCATGAAGTGTACAGACAGCAAGGAACAGATCAGATGCTCGAAGAGTATAAAAAATGCAAGAAGCTACTTAAGAGGGAAATCAGGAAGGCTAAAAGAAAGCATGAGGTTGCTTTGGCAGACAGAGTGAAGGAAAATCCAAAGAGTTTCTACAGTTATGTAAGGAGAAAAAGGACAGTGAGGGATAAAATTGCTCCTCTTGAAGACCAGAGTAGTGACTTATATGGAACCAAAAGAGATGGAGGAGATAGTAAATGGGTTTTTTGCATCCGTATTTACTGAAGAAACGGGCATGGAGTCTACAGAAATTGGGCAAACAGTAGGGAGTCATGAAATCTTTACAGATTAAAGAGGGTGCTGGCTGTCTTGAGGCAAATCAGGTAGATAAATCTGCAGGACCGGACAAGATATTCCCACAGACCTTGAGGGAGATGAGTGTTGAACTTGCAGGACCCTAGCAGACATATTTAAAATGTCAATATTCACGGGGGAGGTGCTGCATGATTGGAGGTGGCTCATGTTGTTCCGTTATTTAAAAAATGTTCCAAAAGAAATCAGGGAAATTACAGGCCAATGAGTTTGACGTCGGTGGTTGGCAAGTTGTTAGAAGGTGCGATAAAGGATAGGATCTACAAATATTTGGATAGACAAGGATTTATTAGGGAGAGTCAACATGGCTTTGTGCATGGTAGGTCATGTTTGACCAATCTATTAGAGTTTTTCGAGGAGGTCACCAGAAAAGTGGATGAAGGGAAGATGGTGGATGTTGTCTATCTGGATTTCAGTAAGGCCTTTGACAAGGTCCCTCATGGGAGGTTAGTTAGGAAGATTCAGTTGCTAGGTATAGATGGGGAGGCACTGGCTCAATGGAAGAAGCCAGAGAGTGGTTGTGGAGGATTTCTTCTCTGAGTGGAGGCCTGTGACTAGTAGAGTGCCGCAGGGGTCAGTGTTGGGTCCATAGTTGTTTCTCATCTATATCAATGATAATGTGGTAAATTGGATATGCAAATTTGCTGATGATACAAAGATTGGAGGTGTAATGGACAGTGAGGAAGGTTTTCAAAGCTTGCAAAGGGACTTGAACCAAATAGAAAAATGGGCTGAAAAATGGCAAATGGAATTTAATGCAGACAAGTGTGAGGTATTACACTTTGGTAGGACAAACCAAAGCAGAACATACAAGCTAAACAGTAGTGCAGTTGAAGAGAAGGATCTGGGAATACAGGTACAGAATCCCTAAAAGTGACGTCACAGTGTATAGGGTCATAAAGAGTGTTTTTGGTGTGTTAGCCTTTATAAATCGGAGTATCGAGTATAAAAGTTGGACTGTTATGGTAAGGATATATAAGGCTTTGGTGAGGTGAATTTAGAGTATCGTGTACAGTTTTGGTCACCTAGTTACATGAAGGATGTAAATAAGGTTGAAAGAGTGCAGAGAAGGTTCACAGGATGTTGCCAGGACTTGAGAAGCTGAGTTACAGAGAGAGGTTGAATAGGTTAGGACTTTATTTCCTGGAACGTATAAGAATGAGGGGAGATTTGATAGAGGTGTATAAGATTTTGATGGGTATAGGGAAAATGAATGCAAGCAGGCTTTTTCCACTGAGACTAAGGGAGAAAGAAATACTAGAGGGTATGGGTTAAGGATGAAAGGATAAAAGTTTAAAGGGAATATTAGGGGAGACTTCGTCACACAGAGAATGGTGGGAGTGTGGAATGAGCTGCTGGATAAAGTGGTGAATGCAGTGTCACTTTTAACATTTAAGAAAAACTTGGACGGTTCATGGATGAGAGGGGTGTGGAGGGATATGGTTTAAGTGCAGGCCAGTGCGACTAGGCAAAAAATGGTTCGGCACAGACAACTCCACACAGACAGTGATCCAAGCCAGGAGTCTAACCCAGGTCCCTGGAGCTGTGAGGAAGTTGTCTCGAAGAAAAAGACAATTATAGTTAAACCCCATTCTAAGTAAAATATATTAGAAAATTCTAAATGTTTTGGAATTCTCATAATATGTTAAACTGGATTTGTTTCCATACTTTTAATTTTGTATGTGCACTTAATAAATTCCAGCTCACTTTTACTATTTTGAAAACACAAAAGGTTATGCTCTGAAATACTTTCTGTGATGCTCACATGTTTCCTTGTTTGGCAGTGGAAATGTAACACAGTGGTGTGCTTCTAGGTCTTGATAAAGACTCAACTGTGTATGAAACTGCAATGCAACCGAAACTCCAAATCCCACAGGTAGCAATTTCCTGCATTGGTCACATGCAACACCCTAAATTTTTTAAATTCATGCTTGTTTTTCATTTCTGTATTTAAAATCCTAGTGCCGGGCATCAGCTGGAAACTACTAAAGATAAAATGTACAAGGCCAGCCCAAAGTAATGCACTCATTCATTAAGTAATTCTTCTTTGCTTGGTCTAAGCTGAACTTCAGTTTAAGAATACAGCATCTTGCTATAAACTAACATTCTTGACTAAAATATAATACTGGATTTCGACTAGTTCTGAAAAGGATGGTTTTAATAGGAATAATACAGACTGTTTAGAAAAGTCACTATAGAACTCCAGAATCAAATATTTAATGAAACTATATTATGAAAACTAGTATGAATATCAGAATTATAATACAGAAAAGCAATTGATGCCATACTATGAACTTTAGAAGGTGTTACTTAATTGAAAAATTCATCAGCTTTACACAGTGACACTTATGGGGCAGCTAAGATGAAATGTTCCCTTTTGATAATTCTACAGTAGTATGTTGTAGCCCTACCAAATCTTCTTGAAAAATTATTGATTGGAGGAAATCCACTCCCCCAGTGACTTGTAACTCACTTGAACTTTTAAGATTAGATTACAGTACATAAATGGGCTCTCACTCCCTTTACCAAAACGCACTTGTGAAGAAAGATTTTCCAAACTTACAAAGTTATAACAGAAATCCCACTAAAATGCATCATCCTGTAATGTGCATCACGTTTCTTCCATGTCTCTCGCTCTTTTAAATTATGATTGTTTTGTAGTTTTTCTGAAGGAGGTTATGGGGGGGGGGGGGGGTGGATGGGGAAAGGGAAGTGTTTCAACTTTACTGAGCATGAAAAATATCCAGGCTTTAAGAATGAGCGGCCAATTGCTATATTTTCCCTGAATTGCATGGAGAGAGGCGGCAGGCGTGAATATTGGCTGTCTTTCTGCTGGCTACAATGGCGGGTTCTTGCGGCATAGTGTTAGCTTTCTGCTTCGTAAATTATTCAGGCACAGGAAACATGCCGTTTAGCTTCTGATTTGCCTGCCATGCCATCACATCCTTACTCCAAACACCATATTTAAACTGCAGTTGTGCATACAGTTCTCAATGCTTCCAGCCCAGGACTGCTCCAGTGAAGGCATGGCCTTGAAAGAAGAGTTCCGCCTCACATTCAGTGAGGTGTCCCTGGAATGCCTCTTGGATGCAGTGGAGGTCCACTAGTGATGTTCTGATTCATGCAGTGGCTGCAGGAGCTCCAGCAATCTCACCACTCCCATTTGGGAGACAATTGCAGTGATGGTGAGTGCTAATGCTGCATAGGTCAGCCACCCAGTGCAGGAAGGGGATGAATGATCACATCTGTGCCGCCGGTGCAAGATAATCATCTCACCATTCTAAACTCACATCATACATTCACTGCCAGCCCAAAGTTTATACTACTTATTCACACACACCCTCATATCTCCATCGGTCCTCAGTTCCTCCGGAGATCACCTCTTCATCCTGTCCATGGCACTCAGTACACACAGCAAACTTTTCATTTGTTCTGGCATGTGCTGTTCACAGTCTATCTATTTTCATGCAGGTCAAGATCACACATTCCTTCCTCCCCTATTGCCCTCCATCCCCAACTTCCTTTCCATATCTCTTATCCTCCCTACCCCCTCTCCCCACTTCTCCCTCCTTCTCCTCCCCTTTCCTTCAATCCCATCCCTCTCCTCCTCATCCTCTTCCCCCATCTCCCCACTCCTCTTCCTCTCCCTCCCACTCCCCCATCATTCCCACTCTCATCCGTTTCCTCCTTCCTCCCCACCCCTCTTCACTATCCTCCCATTCATCCTTCTCCCCCATCCTCCACCCATCTTCTCCCTATTCTCCCAACCCATCCCTCTCCCCATTCTCCCACCCTCTCCTTCTCTCCATTGTTCCACCACATCCCTCTTCTCATTCTCCCATCCCATCTCTCTCCCTATTCTCCCATCCCATCCCTTTCCCCATTCTCCCAACGCAGCTCTCTCCCCACCCTCCCTTTCCATCTCCAACCCTGCTCACACTCCCTTCCCCGTCCTTCTCTCCGTTCTCCCACTCTCCCCGCCATCCCTTCTCCTTCCTCCTCCCTGTCTCCTTCCCCTCTACCCCTTCCCTCCCTCTCCTCCACCCCTTCTCCCCCTTCACCCCTCCTCCACTCTTTCTTCCTCCCACCCTTTCTCCTCCCTCTCCTCCACCGCACTCTTTCCTTGAAGCTGAAGCCCTGTTTGCTGAGTGCTGCAGTTTGTAGGTGGGAAGTTGAATTATAATGGCACACCGCATTTATAGCACACAGACGCGCGAGCGTCTCATTCATTTCAGCACACGATGTGGCTTTGAAGATTGCGGTGTCTGGGACTGATCCGTATCTAGTGACTTCTGGACTGGGCTCCGGAGCTGCCGCGGGACTGCCCCACACTCGTTTTCCTGCGCAACTGTTCACATGAGAATCCGCCTTTCAGATGTTGATGGAGAGCCTGGCAGATTGATAGTTTGCCGGTACAGTGTGGGTCAGAAATAGGCTGCTTGAACAAGTTTGTAAACCCTTCGCATTTCGATGCATCGTTTAAATCTCCAGCGATACTGCAGAGCTGTATGTTTGAACAGGGGAGACTGATGGATAGCTGAGTAGTCACAAAGATCCAGAAGACAGCAGCTTCCCCGCCATCATCACAATCATTACAAAATTGTAACCCAGTATCAGGGCGACAGCTACAGGAGAAGAAACTTTTCCAGCTCAGGCTTTTAGAAAATGTAGCCGTCTCCGGCACTTTGAACCAATTCCCATCGCAAAAAACTGCAGAGAATTCCCCCTTGAATCTCAGAGCAATTGAGACATTTACAGTGTGATTATTGATCACAACTGGAGGTAGGTATTTAAGGAGTGAGTGTCTGAACCCTGTGCAATGGTTGCAGTTTTTTTTATATTTTGGTCTGGGGGAAGGAGAGAGGGAGATGTTTTACTCCGGGGTTGTCCTGTTGCTATAATGAAGACGGTAGGCGGTGCTTGGACACTCTTTTTCGAGGAAGTATCAGCCTGGCCAGTGTAAGAGTTGAGCAAGCGGCAGTGCAGTTTCCCCCGCGGGCAGCGCTTTGGCCGCTGCACCTCCGCAAAACTTTTCTTTATTTTAACTCATTCGAGGAATATTTAGAAAGAAAACCAAAATGGGATTCGACCTGGAGCGCTTCAGCGAGGACGTGGACCCCGACTTCAAGTGCAACTTGTGCAATAAAGTGCTGGAGGATCCTCTGGCCACCCCCTGCGGACACGTCTTCTGTGCCGGCTGCCTTCTGCCCTGGATCGTGCAGCGGGGCAACTGCCCGGCGCAGTGTCGGCGGCTCGGCCCCCAGGAGCTGAACCACGTCCTGCCGCTGCGCAACCTCATCCTCAAGCTGGAGATCCGCTGCGACCACTACGAGCGGGGCTGCCGCCGGCGGGTGAGGCTGGGGCAGCTGGCCGAGCACGCGGAGATGTGCGACTTCTCGCCGGCCAAGTGCCGCCACAAGGGCTGCGGCGAGACGCTGAGCCTGCGGGACATGGACGCGCACATGCGGGGCAGCTGCGAGCACCGGCCGGTGGGCATGTGCCAGCGGGGCTGCGGTTTGGCGCTGCTGCACGGCGAGCAGCGCCTGGGCTCGCACTGCTGCGTGCGGGCGCTGCAGGCGCACGGCCAGGCGCTGCAGGCTCAGCTGGCCGCCCTGCAGCGCGAGCTCAAGCGCCAGGGGCTGAGGTCCGGCCGGCGCGAGAAGTCGCTGCTCGCCCAACTGTCAGCGCTGCAGAGCGAGCTCCAGATGACAGCTCTCAAATACCAGAGGAAGTTCACCCAGTACAGCGCCAGGATCCACTCCCTGACCAGCAGCAGCAGCCCTGTTTACTGCACTGTGAGTGTCCCTTTTCTTTCCCCCACCCACC